>OU342741.1:313233359-314483589 GCA_910589775.1 Avena eriantha
GATCCATGTGGTTTAGGAAAGGAACACACATGCAATGACACTGGTGGTGGTTAGTAAAACGAACACACATGCAAATGACTCGGGTGGATCCAGGTGGTTTATGGAAATAACACACATGCAATTAATCTAGTGGTGGTTTATGAAAAGAACGCACATGCAATTACACTGGTGGATCCATGTGGTTTATGAAAAGAACAAACATGCACTGACTCTAGTTGTGGTTTAGTAAAGGAACACGCATGCAATGACTGGTTATGGTTTATGAAAAGAACACACATGCAAATGACACTATTAGATACATGTGGTTTAGTAAAATAACACACATGCAATGACACTAGTGGTGGCTTAGGAAAAGAACACACATGCAATGTCTATAGTTGTGGTTTAGGAAAAGAACAAACATGAAATGACTCTAGTTGTGGTTTATGAAAAGGACACAGATGCATTGACACTGGTGGATCCATGTGGTTTAGTAAAATAACACACATGCAATGACACTAGTGGTGGTTTAGGAAAATAACAAACATGCAAAGACATGCAATGACACTGGTGGATCCATCTGGTATAGGAAAGGAACACACATACAATGACACTTGTGGTGGTTATTGAAAGACCACACATGCAAATTACTCTGGTGGATCCATGTGGTTTATGGAAAGAACACATATGCAATGACACTGGTCATGGTTTATGAAAATAACACACATGCAATGACTCTAGTTGTGGTTTACGAAAAGAACAAACGTGCAATGACTATAGTTATGCTTGATGAAAACAACACAGATGCAACGACTCTGGTGGATCAGAGTGGTTGATGAAAATAAGACACATGCAATGACACTATTGGTGGTTTATGAAAATAACACACATGCAATGACACTATTGGTGGTTGATGAAAAGAACACACATGCAATGACACTAGTGGTGCTTTAGGAAAACACACACATGCAAAAACATGCAATGGCACTGGTGGATCCATGTGGTTTAGGAAAGGAATACACATGCAATAACACTGCTGGTTGTTAATGAAAAGAACACACATGCAAATGGCTCTAGTGGATCGATGTCGTTTATGGAAAGAACACACATGCAATGAATCTAGTGGTGGTTGATGAAAATAACACACATGTAATGACACTGGTGGATCCAAGTGGTTTATCAAAAGAACAAACATGCAATGACTCTAGTTGTGATTTAGGAAAGGAACACACATGCAATGACACTAGTGGTGGTTTATGAAAAGAACACACATGCAATCACACTGGTGGTGGTTTATGAAAAGAATACACATGCAATGACTCTAGTTGTGGTTCCATATGGTTTATGAAAACAACAAATATGTAATGACTATAGTTGTGGTTTATGAAAAGACCACACATGCAATAACTCTAGTGGATCCAAGTGGTTTATGAAAAGAACACACATGCAATGACAATAATGCTAGTTTAGCAAAACAACACACATGCAATAACACTAGTGGTGGTTTAGGAAAAGAACACACATGCAAAGGTGTGCAATGACACTGGTGGATCCATGTGGTTTCGGAAAGAAACACACACGCAATGAGACTGGTGGGGGTTATTGAAAAGAACACACATGCAAATGACTCTGGTGGATCCATGTGGTTTATGGAAATAACACACATGCAATTAATACAGTGGTGGTTTATGAAAAGAACACACATGCAATTACACTGGTGGATCCAAGTGGTTTATGAAAAGAACAAACACGCAATAACTCTTATTGTGGTTTAGTAATGGAACACACATGCAATGACACTAGTTGTGGTTTATGAAAAGAACATGCATGCAAATGACACTATTGGATCCATGTGGTTTAGTAAAATAACACACATGCAATGACACTAGTGGTGGTTTAGAAAAAGAACACACATCCAATGTCTATAGTTGTGGTTTAGGGAAAGAACAAACATGAAGTGACTCTAGTGGTTGTTTATGAAAAGGACACAGATGCATTTACACTGGTGGATCCATGTGGTTTAGTAAAATAACACACATGCAATGACACTAGTGGTGGTTTAGGAAAATAACACACATGCAAAGACATGCAATGACACTGGTGGATCCATCTGGTTTAGGAAAGGAACACACATATAATGACACATGTTGTGGTTAATGAAAGACCAGACATGCAAATTACTCTGGTGGATCCATGTGGTTTATGGAAAGAACACATATGCAATGACACTGGTCATGGTTTATGAAAAGAACACACATGCAATGATTCTAGTTGTGGTTTATGAAAAGAACAAACATGCAATGACCATAGTTGTGCTTTATGAAAACAACACACATGCAACGACTCTGGTGGATCCAAGTTGTTGATGAAAATAAGACACATTCAATGACACTATTGGTGGTTTATGAAAATAACACCCATGCAATAACACTAGTGGTGGTTTAGGAAAGAACACACATGCAAATACATGCAATGACACGTGTGGTGGTTAGTGAAAAGAACACACATGGAAATGACTCTGGTGGATCCATGTGGTTTATTGAAATAACACAAATGCAATTAATCTAGTGGTGGTTTATGAAAAGAACACACATGCAATTACACTAGTGGATCCAAGTGGTTGATGAAAAGAACAAACATGCAATGACTCTAGTTGTGGTTTAGTAAAGGAACACGCATGCACTGACACTGGTTGTGGTTTATGAAAAGAACACACATGTAAATGACACTATTAGATCCATGTGGTTTAGTAAAATAACACACATGCAATGACACTAGTGGTGGCTTAGGAGAAGACCACACATGCAATGTCTATAGTTGTGGTTTAGGAAAGGAACAAACATGAAATGACTCTAGTTGTGGTTTATGAAAAGGACACATATGCATTGCCACTGGTGGATCCATGTGGTTTAGTAAAATAACACACATGGATTGACACTAGTGGTGGTTTAGGCAAAGAACACACATGCAAAGACATGCAATCACACTGGTGGATCCATCTTGTTTAAGAAAGGAACACACATACAATGACATTTGTGGTGGTTAATGAAAGACCACACATGCAAATTACTCTGGTGGATCCATGTGGTTTATGGAAAGAACACATATGCAATGACACTGGTCATGGTTTACGAAAAGAACACACATGCAGTGACTCTGGTTGTGGTTTATGAAAAGAACAAACATGCAATGACTATAGTTGTGCTTGATGAAAACAACACACATGCAACGACTCTGGTGGATCCAAGTGGTTGATCAAAATAAGACACATGCAATGACACTATTGGTGGTTTATGAAAATAACACACATGCAATGACACTAGTGGTGGTTTAGGAAAAGAACACACTTGCAAAAACATGCAATGACACTGGTTGATCCGTGTGGTTCAGGAAAGGAACAAACATGCAATGACACTAGTGGTGGTTAATGAAAAGAGCACACATGCAAATGACTCTGGTGGATCCATGTGGTTTATGGAAAAAACACATATGTAATGGATCTAGTGGTGGTTTATGAAAAGAACACACATGCAATGACATTGGTGGATCCACGTGGTTTATGAAAAGAACAAACATGAAATGAATCTAGTTGTGGTTTAGGAAAGGAACACACATGCAATGACACTCGTGGTGGTTTATGAAAAGAACACACATGCAAATGACACTGGTGTATCCATGTGGTTTAGTAAAATAACACACATGCAATAACACTAGTGGTGGTTTAGGAAAAGAACACACATGCAATGTCTCTAATTGTGGTTTATGAAAAGAACAAACATGCAATGACTCTAGTGGTGGTTTATGAAAAGGACACACATGCATTGACACTGGTGGATCCATCTGTTTAGTAAAATAACACACATGCAATGATACTAGTGGTGGTTTAGGAAAAGAACATACATGCAAAGACATGCAATGACACTGGTGGATCCATATGGTTTAGGAAAGGAACACACATACAATGAAACTTGTGGTGGTAAATGAAAGACCACACATGCAAATGACTCTGGTGCATCCATGTGATTTATGAAAACAACACACATGCAGTGACTCTAGTTGTGGTTCCATGCGGTTTATGAAAAGAACAAACATGCAATGTCTATAGTTGTTATTTATGAAAACAACAACATGCTACGACTCTGGTGGATCCAAGTGGTTGATGAAAAGAACACACATGCAATGACACTATTGGTGGTTTATGAAAAGAACACACATGCAATGACACTAGTGGTGCTTTAGGAAAAGAACACACATGCAAAAACATGCAATGGCACTGGTGGATCCATGTGATTTTGGAAAGGAATACACATGCAATAACACTGTTGGTGGTTAATGAAAAGAACACACATGCAAATGACTCTGGTGGATCCATGTCGTTTATGGAAAGAACACACATGCAATGAATCTAGTGGTGGTTTATGAAAAGAGCACACATGCAATGACACTGGTGGATCCAAGTGGTTTATGAAAAGAGCAAGCATGTAATGACTCTAGTTGTTCTTTAGGAAAGGAACACACATGCAATGACACTGTGGTGGTTAGTGAAAAGAACACACATGCAAATGACTCTGCTGGATCCATGTGGTTTATGGAAATAACACACATGCAATTAATCTAGTGGTGGTTTATGAAAAGAACACACATGCAATTACACTGGTGGATCCAAGTGGTTTATGAAAAGAACAAACGTGCAATGACTCTAGTTGTGGTTTAGTAAAGGAACACGCATGCAATGACACTGGTTGTGGTTTATGAAAAGAACACACATGCAAATGACACTATTGGATCC
Source organism: Avena eriantha (assembly GCA_910589775.1). Lineage (NCBI taxonomy): Eukaryota > Viridiplantae > Streptophyta > Magnoliopsida > Poales > Poaceae > Avena > Avena eriantha. Next base: position 313,238,128 of record OU342741.1, read on the forward strand.
ATGAGGTTTAGTAAAATAACACACATGCAATGACACTAGTGGTGGCTTAGGAAAAGAACACACATGCAATGTCTATAGTTGTGGTTTAGGAAAACAACAAACATGCAATGACTCTAGTGGTGGTTTATGAAAAGGACACAGATGCATTGACACTGGTGGATCCATGTGGTTTAGTAAAATAACACACATGCAATGATACTAGTGGTGGTTTAGGAAAATAACACACATGCAAAGACATGCAATGACACTAGTGGATCCATGTGGTTTCGGAAAGGAACACACATGCAATGACACTGGTGGATCCATGTGGTTTAGGAAAGGAACACACATGCAATGACACTGGTGGTCATTGAAAAGAACACACATGCAAATGACTCTGGTGGATCCATGTGGTTTAGGAAAGGAACACACATGCAATGAAACTGGTGGATCCTTGTGGTTTAGGAAAGTAACACACATGCAATGACACTTGTGATCATTGAAAAGAACACACATGCAAATGACTCTGGTGGATCCATGTGGTTTATGCAAAGAACACACATGCAATGACAGTAGTGGTGGTTTATGAAAAGAATTCACATGCAATGACTCTAGATGTGGTTCCATGTGGTTTATGAAAAGAACAAATATGTAATGACTATAGTTGTGGTTTATGAAAAGAACACACATGCAATAACTCTGGTGGATCCAAGTGGTTTATGAAAAGAATACACATGCAATGACACTAGTGCTAGTTTAGGAAAACAACACACATGAAATAACACTAGTGGTGGTTTTGGAAAAGAAAACACATGCAAAGACATGCAATGACACTGGTGGATCCATGTCGTTTAGGAAAGGAACACACATGCAATGACACTGGTGGTGGTCATTGAAAAGAACACACATGCAAATGACTCTGGTGGATCCATGTGGTTTATGGAAAGAACAAACATGCAATGACACTGGTGGTGGTTTATGAAAAGAACACACATGCAATGACTCTAGTTGTGGTTCCATGTGGTTTATGAAAAGAACAAACACGCAATGACTATAGTTGTGGTTTATGAAAATAACACACATGCAATGACTATGGGGGATCCAAGTGGTGAATAAAAAGAACACACATGCAATGATACTAGTGGTGGTTTAGGAAAAGAACACACGTGCAATGACACTAGTCGTGGTTTAGGAAACGAACACACATGCAAAGACACATGCAATGACTCTAGTGGATCCATGTGGTTTAGGAAAGGAACACACATGCAATGACACTGGTGGTGGTTAATGAAAAGAACACACATGCAAATGACTCTGGTGGATCCATGTGGTTTATGGAAAGAACACACATGCAATGAATCTAGTGGTGGTTCATGAAAAGAACACACATGCGATGACATTGGTGGATCCAAGTGGTTTATGAAAAGAACAAACATGCAATGACTCTAGTTGTGGTTTAGGAAAGGAACACACATGCAATGACAGTGGTGGTGGTTTATGAAAAGAAGACACATGCAAATGACACTAGTGGATCCATGTGGTTTAGCAAAATAACACACATGCAATGACACTAGTGGTGGTTTAGGAAAAGAACACACATGCAATGTCTCTAGTTGTTGTTTTGGAAAATAACAAACATGCAATGACTCTAGTGGTGGTTTATGAAAACGACACACATGCATTGACACTAGGCGATCCATGTGGTTTAGTAAAATAACACACATGCAATGACACTAGTGGTGGCTTAGGAAAAGAACACACATGCAATGTCTATAGTTGTGGTTTAGGAAAAAAACAAACATGCAATGACTCTAGTGGTGGTTTATGAAAAGTACACATATGCATTGACACTGGTGGATCCATGTGGCTTAGTAAAATAACACACATGCAATGATACTAGTGGTGGTTTAGGAAAATCACACACATGCAAAGACATGCAATGACACTAGTGGATCCATGTGGTTTAGGAAAGGAACACACATGCAATGACACTAGTAGATCCATGTGGTTTAGGAAAGGAACACACATGCAATGACACTGGTGGATCCATGTGGTTTATGGAAAAAATACACATGCAATGACACTGATGGTTTATGAAAAGAAAACACATGCAATGACTCTAGATGTGGTTCCATTTGGTTTATGAAAAGAACAAATATGTAATGGCAATAGTTGTGGTTTATGAAAAGAACACACATGCAATGACGTTGGTGGTGAGTGAAAAAAACACACATGCAAATGGCTCTAGTGGATCCATGTGGTTTATGCAAAGAACACACATGCAATTAATCTAGTGGTGGTTTATGAAAAAACACACATGCAAATGACACTAGTGGATCCATGTGGTTTAGCAAAATAACACACATGCAATGACACTAGTGGTGGTTTAGGAAAAGAACACACATGCAATGTCTCTAGTTGTGGTTTTGGAATAGAACAAACATGCAATGACTCTAGTGGTGGTTTATGAAAAGGACACACATGCATTGACACTAGCGGATCCATGTGGTTTAGTAAAATAACACACATGCAATGAGTGGTGGTTTAGGAAAAGAACACAGAAGGAAAGACATGCAATGACACTAGTGGATCCATGTGCTTTAGGAAAGGAACACACATGCAATGAAACTGGTGGATCCATGTGGTTTAGGAAAGGAACACACATGCAATGACACTGGTGGTCATTGAAAAGAACACACATGCAAATGACTCTGGTGGATCCATGTGGTTTAGGAAAGGAACACACATGCAATAAAACTAGTGGATCCTTGTGGTTTAGGAAAGTAACACACATGCAATGACACTGGTGATCATTGAAAAGAACACACATGCAAATGACTCTGGTGGATCCATGTGGTTTATGCAAAGAACACACACGCAATGACACTGGTGGTGGTTTATGAAAAGAATTCACATGCAATGACTCTAGATGTGGTTCCATGTGGTTTATGAAAAGAACAAATATGTAATGACTATAGTTGTGGTTTATGAAAAGAACACACATGCAATAACTCTGGTGGATCCAAGTGGTTTATGAAAAGAACACACATGCAATGACACTAGTGATAGTTTAGGAAAACAACACACATGAAATAACACTAGTGGTGGTTTAGGAAAGAACACACATGCAAAGACATGCAATGACACTGGTGGATCCATGTGGTTTAGGAAAGGAACACACATGCAATGACACTAGTGGTGGTCATTGAAAATAACACACATGCAAATGACTCTGGTGGATCCATGTGGTTTATGGAAAGACCACACATGCAATTAATCTAGTGGTGGTTTATGGAAAGAACACACATGCAATTGCACTGGTGTATCCATGTGGTTTATGAAAAGAACAAACATGCAATGACTCTAGTTGTGGTTTAGTAAAGGAACACGCATGCAATGACACTGGTTGTGGTTTATGAAAAGAACACACATGCAAATGACACTATTAGAACCATGTGGTTTAGTAAGATAACACACATGCAATGACACTAGTAGTGGCTTAGGAAAAGAACACACATGCAATGTCTATAGTTGTGGTTTAGGAAAAGAACAAACATGAAATGACTCTAGTTGTGGTTTATGAAAAGGACACACATGCATTAACACTGGTGGATCCATGTGGTTTAGTAAAATAACACACATGCAATGACACTAGTGGTGGTTCAGGAAAAGAACAAACATGCAAAGACATGCAATGCCACTGCTGGATCCATCTGGTATAGGAAAGGAACTCACATACAATGACACTTGTGGTGGTTAATGAAAGACCACACATGCAAATTACTCTGGTGGATCCATGTGGTTTATGGAAAGAACACATATGCAATGACACTGGTCATGGTTTATGAAAATAACACACATGCAATGACTCTAATTGTGGTTTATGAAAAGAACAAACATGCAATGACTATAGTTATGCTTGATGAAAACAACACACATGCAACGACTCCGGTAGATCAGAGTGGTTGATGAAAATAAGACACATGTAATGACACTATTGGTGGTTTATGAAAATAACACACATGCAATGACACTAGTGGTGGTTTAGGAAAAGAACACACATGCAATGTCTCTAGTTGTGGTTTTGGAAAATAACAAACATGCAATGACTCTAGTGGTGGTTTATGAAAATGACACACATGCATTGACACTAACGGATCCATGTGGTTTAGTAAAACAACACACATGCAATGACACTAGTGGTGGTTTAGGAAAAGAACACACATGCAAAGACATGCAATGACACTAGTGGATCCATGTGGTTTAGGAAAGGAACACACATGCCATGACACTGGTGGATCCATGTGGTTTAGGAAAGGAACACACATGCAATGACACTGGTGGTCATTGAAACGAATACACATGCAAATGACTAGTGGATCCATGTGGTTTAAGCAAAAAAAACACATGCAATGACACTGGTGGTTTATGAAAAGAATACACATGCAATGACTCTAGATGTGGTTCCATGTGGTTTATGAAATGAATAAATATGTAATGACTATAGTTGTGGTTTATGGAAAGAACACATATGCAATAACTCTGGTGGATCCAAGTGGTTTATGAAAAGAACACACATGCAATGACACTAGTGCTAGTTTAGGAAAACAAAACACATGCAATAACACTAGTGGTGGTTTAGGAAAAGAACACACATGCAAAGACATGCAATGACACTAGTGGATCCATGTGGTTTTGGAAAGGAACACACATGCAATGACACTGGTGGTGAGTGAAAAGAACACACATGCAAATGGCTCTAGTGGATACATGTGGTTTATGGAAAGAACACACATGCAATTAATCTAGAGGTGGTTTATGAAAAGAACACAGATGCAATTACACTGGTGGATCCAAGTGGTTTATGAAAAGAACAAATACGCAATGATTCTAGTTGTGGTTTAGGAAACGAACACGCATGTAATGACACTGGTGGTGGTTTATGAAAATAACACACATGCAAATGACACTAATGGATCCATGTGGTTTAGTAAAATAACACACATGCAATGACACTCGTGGTGGTTTAGGAAAAGAACACACATGCAATGTCTCTAGTTGTTCTTTAGGAAAAGAACAAACATGAAATGACTCTAGTGGTGGTTTATGAAAAGGACACACGTGGATTGACACTAGTGGATCCATCTGTTTAGTAAAATAACACACATGCAATGACATTAGTGGTGGTTTAGGAAAAGAACACACATGCAAAGACATGCAATTACACTGGTGCATCCATCTGGTTTAGGAAAGGAACACACATACAATTTCACTTGTGGTGGTAAATGAAAGACCACACATGCAAATGACTCTGGTGGATCCATATGGTTTATGGAAAGAACACATATGCAATGACACTAGTCATGGTTTATGAAAAGAACACACATGTAGTGACTCGAGTTGTGGTTCCATGTGGTTTATGAAAAGAACAACCATGCAATGACTATAGTTGTGCTTTATGAAAACAACAACATGCAATAACTTTGGTGGATCCAAGTGGTTGATGAAAATAACACACATGGAATGACACTATTTGTGGTTTATGAAAAGAACACACATGCAATGACACTAGTGGTGCTTTAGGAAAAGAACACACATGCAAAAAGATGCAATGGCACTGGTGGATCCATGTGGTTTAGGAAAGGAAGACACATGCAATGACACTGGTGCTGGTTAATGAAAAGAACACACATGCAAATGACTTTGGTGGATCCATGTGGTTTATAGAAAGAACACACATGCAATGACACCGGTGCTGGTTAATGAAATGAACACACATGCAAATGACTCTGGTGGATCCATGTGGTTTATAGAAATAACACACATGCAATGAATCTAGTGGTGGTTTATGAAAAGAACACACATGCAATGACAGTGGTGGATGTTTATGAAAAGAACACACATGCAATGACACTTGTGGTGGTTTATGAAAAGAATACACATGCAATGACTGTAGTTGTGGTTCCATATGGTTTATGAAAAGAACAAATATTTAATGACTATAGTTGTGGTTTATGAAAAGAACACACATGCAATAACTCTGGTGGATCCAAGTGGTTTATGAAAAGAACACACATGCAATGACACTAGTGCTAGTTTTGGAAAACAACACACATGAAATAACACTGGTGGTGGTTTACGAAAAGAACACACATGCAAAGACATGCAATGACACTGGTGGATCCATGTGGTTTAGGAAAGGAACACACATGCAATGATACGAGTGGTGTTTAGTAAAACGAACACACATGCAAATGACTCGGGTGGATCCATGTGGTTTATGGAAATAACACACATGCAATTAATCTAGTGGTGGTTTATGAAAAGAAAACACATGCAATTACACTGGTGGATCCATGTGGTTTATGAAAAGAACAAACATGCAATGACTCTAGTTGTGGTTTAGTAAAGGAACACGCATGCAATGACACTGGTTGTGGTTTATGAAAAGAACACACATGCAAATGACACTATTAGATCCATGCGGTTTAGTAAAAGAACACACATGCAATGACACTAGTGGTGGCTTAGGAAAAGAACACATATGCAATGTCTATAGTTGTGGTTTAGGAAAAGAACAAACATGAAATGACTCTAGTTGTGGTTTATGAAAAGGACACACATGCATTAATACTGGTGGATCCTTGTGGTTTAGTAAAATAACACACATGCAATGACACTAGTGGTGGTTTAGGAAAAGAACAAACATGCAAAGACATGCAATGACACTGCTGGATCCATCTGGTATAGGAAGGGAACACACATACAATGACAGTTGTGGTGGTTAATGAAAGACCACACATGCAAATTACTCTGGTGGATCCATGTGGTTTATGGAAAGAACACATATGCAATGACACTGGTCATGGTTTATGAAAATAACACACATGCAATGACTCTAGTTGTGGTTTATGAAAAGAACAGACATGCAATGACTATAGTTATGCTTGATGAAAACAACACACATGCAACGACTCTGGTGGATCAGAGTGGTTGATGAAAATAAGACACATGCAATGACACTATTGGTGGTTTATGAAAATAACACACATGCAATGACACTAGTGGTGGTTTAGGAAAAGAACACACATGCAAAAACATGCAATGACACTTGTGGATCCATGTGGTTTAGGAAAGGACCAAACATGCAATGACACTAGTGGTGGTTAATGAAAAGAACACACATGCAAATGACTCTGGTGGATCCATGTGGTTTATGGAAAGAACACATATGCAATGGATCTAGTGGTGGTTTATGAAAAGAACACACATGCAATGACACTGGTGGATCCAAGTGGTTTATGAAAAGAACAAACATGCAATGAATCTAGTTGTGGTTTAGGAAAGGAACACACATGCAATGACACTGGTGGTGGTTTATGAAAAGAACACACATGCAAATGAGACTGGTGGATCCATGTAGTTTAGTAAAATAACACACATGCAATAACACTAATGGTGGTTTAGGAAAAGAACACACATGCAATGTCTCTAATCGTGGTTTATGAAAAGAACAAACATGCAATGACTCTAGTGGTTGTTTATGAAAAGGACACATATGCATTGACACTGGTGGATCCATACGTTTAGTAAAATAACACACATGCAATGACAATAGTGGTGGTTTAGGAAAAGAACACACATGCAAAGACATGCAATGACACTACTGGATCCATATGGTTTAGGAAAGGAACACACACACAATGACACTTGTGGTCGTAAATGAAATACCACACATGCAAATGACTCTGGTGCATCCATGTGGTTTATGGAAAGAACACATATGCAATGACACTGGTCATGGTTTATGAAAACAACACACATGCAGTGACTCTAGTTGTGGTTCGATGCGGTTTATGAAAAGAAAAAACATGCAATGACTATAGTTGTGATTTATGAAAACAACAACATGCTACGACTCTGGTGGATCCAAGTGGTTGATGAAAGGAACACACATGCAATGACAGTATTGGTGGTTGATGAAAAGAACACACATGCAATGCCACTAGTGGTGCTTTAGGAAAAAACACACATGCAAAAACATGCAATGGCACTGGTGGATCCATGTGGTTTAGGAAAGGAATACACATGCAATAACACTGCTGGTGGTTAATGAAAAAACACACATGCAAATAGCTCTGGTGGATCCATGTCGTTTATGGAAAGAACACACATGCAATGAATCTAGTGGTGGTTTATGAAAAGAACACACATGTAATGACACTGGTGGATCCAAGTGGTTTATCAAAAGAACAAACATGCAATGACTCTAGTTGTGATTTAGGAAAGGAACACACATGCAATGACACTAGTGGTGGTTTATGAAAAGAACACACATGCAATGACACTGGTGGTGGTTTATGAAAAGAATACACATGAAATGACTCTTGTTGTGGTTCCATATGGTTTATGAAAAGAACAAATATGTAATGACTATAGTTGTGGTTTATGAAAAGACCACACATGCAATAACTCTAGTGGATCCAAGTGGTTTATGAAAAGAACACACATGCAATGACACTAGTGCTAGTTTAGGAAAACAACACACATGCAATAACACTAGTGGTGGTTTAGGAAAAGAACACACATGCAAAGGCATGCAATGACACTGGTGGATCCATCTGGTTTCGGAAAGAAACACACATGCAATGAGACTGGTGGTGGTTAGTGAAAAGAACACACATGCAAATTACTCTGGTGGATCCATGTGGTTTATTGAAAGAACACACATGCAATTAATATAGTGGTCGTTTATGAAAAGAACACACATGCAATTACACTGGTGGATCCAAGTGGTTTATGAAAACAACAAACACGCAATAACTCTAGTTGTGGTTTAGTAATGGAACACACATGCAATGACACTAGTTGTGGTTTATGAAAAGAACACACATGCAAATGACACTATTGGATCCATGTGGTTTAGTAAAATAACACACATGCAATGACACTAGTGGTGGTTTAGAAAAAGAACACACATCCAATGTCTATAGTTGTGGTTTAGGAAAAGAACAAACATGCAATGACTCTAGTGGTGGTTTATGAAAAGGACATGGATGCATTGACACTGGTGGATCCATGTGGTTTAGTAAAATAACACACAAGCAATGACACTAGTGGTGGTTTAGGAAAATAACACACATGCAAAGACATGCAATGACACTGGTGGATCCATATGGTTTAGGAAAGGAACACACATATAATGACACATGTGGTGGTTAATGAAAGACCACACATGCAAATTACTCTGGTGGATCCATGTGGTTTATGGATAATTTTCATCAATGGCAATGTGAAATTGTGCATGAAGAAAAACCTCTCCCTACTGATCTAGAGAACTTGGTCAATGAGCTTCTTAAAGATGAAAATATAAGAGGAAAATTTCCTTATGATGATACCTTAGTTAGAGATGTCTTTCTAAAGCAATATCTTTCATAGCTGATTATTTTAATCATATTAGAACTACTTCTACTAATGATGGAGAACATCCCTCTACTGTTACTCCCATATCTTACACTTGTTGCATCATTGAAGCAGGAAAGAAGGGAAATCCAAGAAGCCTAATGTAAACACCTGGATTTTTAAGTCCAGATGCCTGTTATTTCGTACATCGTAATCCCAGGATTACTATTTTTGCGAGACATAACAGAAGTGGTACCACAGTACATCATCCATTACAAACCATAATAAAGGTCTTACAAATAAAGGATCTCATGATCTAGTCTTAATACAATAAAAGCAGTGGAAAGTAAACGTAGTGGGACTTCATATTTAGGGTCACAGGCAATGTTGATGATGGGAGATGATCCTATTTTTTATAGAACTCCTGCTGTCCATCTTCCGGGTAATCCTCCTCATAGTCTGGCCATGGGAATAGCCAGGGACAAAGCCATGAGTACTCTTTAAATAGTCGCAAACTATCAGTACTATAAGTAAAAGTAAAGCTAGTAGGAATCATAAGCTCTAGGTTTGTTTACAAAAATCCAGGTTTATTTCATAAAGCTTCAAGAGTAAAGACCTAATTTAGTTCTATACATCACTTAAGTGGGAACTTAGATATCATGTCCACAACTTTGTTGTGATCAAGTCAAGGTCATATTTAAGGTCATAAATCATTTTGAAAACATCTGACAATGGAATAGTATGGCCACTCCAACTGTCCATAACCACAAACGTGGCTATTCGAATAGTTTGACACTCTGCAGAGGTGGTACACTTTCACCACAAAATTCGATACATCCATCAGGGGTAACCCTGAATCATCATACTTGGTATGCGGATAATCAATCTTAACCTTTTAATTACACACCCTAGTATAGGCACCTCCCCTATGAGTTTGGCCTCCCAGCCATGGCCATCTGCCATCCTAAACACTGCATAGGTGAACATTCATCACGAGGTAGCCTCAGCTCAACCTCTTCCGCAAGGGAACCCATACTAAGACATATAAACTTCAAGTCAAGCTCTACCCAACTCAGGTATTGTGGTTGTACGGTAAAATTGGAATGGTATCGCATCCGAACCCAACCATCAGTTTTTATTATAGTCAAGGCTCATGCCCTAACTGTTTCATGATCAAACAATTGTGTTTCACAACACATGTCAAAACATTTCAATAGAATGAATCTTCATTCCAAGGTTTTCATAATCATTTTTACCAAGTATTCCCATCTAAAGTGATCCAGTTTTATGCTTAGCACTAGCCACTAGTATTGAGGGTATCACTATTGGGGGTGCTAATAAAGTATAAGTATCCAAGACTAATCCTATGATCTTGATAGGATCCAATCTAGTTTCCACTAATCACGATTCATTAACTAGGTAAGAATCATAGTAAAGGGGAAAGTAAAGCTTGGGGTAAAACTGGGAATTGGTAAAGTTGCGTAACTAAGCATGCCTAGTGCATCTGGTATACGGGGTTTGCACAAGTAGCATGCATAGTTCTAGCTTGCACTGATAGCTTGCATAGCTTAGCTTGCTTAGTGATGGCTTGCCTTGAGCAGTGCAATTGTTGTTGTCGTTGAAGTTCTCCTCCTCCTCCTCGAAGTACTCCTCCTCGTTATAGCTCAGGTCGGTACTAGCATCTATAAATATATTCAATGTACACAATCACCAAACAACACTTCACTACTTCTATTTAGCACACAAGGGTCCATATTAGATGATCTAGTATTATCTCAATCATCATGTGGAATATTAACATTCTCTTATTCTTCTTATTTTAGAAAAGTAATTTATAATCATTTTAAATCCTTAACATTAATATTCTATAATTAAAATAATGGATCATGTTGACACATGTCATCACCATCTATTCCAATACTTGGGAATGTGATTTAAAATGATGATCATATATTATAAGATTTAATATTACTATTTAATAATATTCAAGTGACTAGAAATGCCTATATAGAACTCTTTTAATACTAAGCCATGTTTCATATTTGTAAAACCAAATACTTTTACGTATTCATGTAGATCATGGCAAATGTGATTCTTGAGAGGTGGAATCATCTAAAAAACATGTATAGTTTATTTTAGAAAAATGTTTGAATTGTCAAAAGTCTCTGTATTGTAATTTTTGGTATAGGTGATCTATAATTCTAAATGGTTTGAATCCAACGGGAGTGATTAGATAATTTCAACACCTTTCCAAAACAATTGGAATTATGTATTTTGGTATAGTGATTCTCTTTGAATTGAATTTTGAACCTACTGATAGAATCTAGTTTTAACTAAAATGGAAAAATCCTATTTGAATCACTATGCTCTACGCGGGAAATGACATGGGCCGGCCCAACTGCATAGCGCTAGCGCGGCGGGCTGCTAATAGAATGGTCCCACGTGCCAGTGACTCATCCAAACCGAAACGGTATATTTCAATCTCAGTCGTACGATTAGACTAGGATCTACGACTATGGTTTGTCGTCTCCGTCGAACTGCTCCGGCGAGGCTCGAACCCTAACGCAGCGGTGGGGGTCGCTAGGGACTTACCGGGGCTCCCGCTAGGGTCGGTGATGGGGGAAAATGGGGTTGTTGATGACGGCGGTTCGATTGGCGGTCACAACAGCTCCTAGGGTGGCTACAATCAACGGCTTCCTTCCTCGACTGCTACGGCGGACTCCGGCCAAATTCCGGTGTCGTGGTGCTCGGCTTGCTTCGGGGATGGGTCGGTGAGGTTCCTGGGTGAGTGGGGAGTGGAATGGTGTGGATAATGAGGTCAGGGTGGACTCTATTTATACCCCAAGGGTGGAGGCAGGGTAGCATTTTCTGGCTTCTCCGGCGATGTTTCTAAAGGTATCGTTGAGCATGGTAGAGGGCATGGGTTGGTGCGGTAGACTATGGCAATCGTCACGCGAGTGACGACACGGCAAGGGGCGGTCTCTATTGGTTGGGTGACGTTGGCGCTCTGTTCTAGTACGCGGGTATTCTTCACATAGTACGGTGGTCACGGGGCGCGCGGCAGTGAATGGTCATGTCTAGGAGGTCACTGGTGCCACGGCGACAGCGGGTGCAAGTGGAGAGAGCGAGGTGCGGCATGTGCGTGTGAGTAAGTTGTGGTGCTCCGTCGTACTCTCGGCATGGCAGAGGCTTAAATGGGCGTGTGATGTCCAGCGGCTCCACTTCTCGCCTTGGGTCAAGGGGTGGAGAGGGGGGTGGTGGTGAGGTCATGGCTAGCTTCTAGGCATCGTGGGAATGGGCGGCGCGGCATGCAGCGAGTGGTTTGTGCTCGACCGGCATGGCCGGCTCGGTACAAGCATGGCACTGGTCAAAGTGGCTAGTGATGCTTCTCCTTTGCACGGCCAAGTACCAGGCATGGTCATGGACAATTGAATGGGTTGATTGCAGTACAAGAGATGAGCAATTGATAGCTCAAAACAGTGTATAGTTGTTGAGGTTGTACTGTGCCTGCCAGGTGCTTGATCAAATGGCCGCATGAAAATTACTTTCAAATTTTTGAATGATTTTTGGTGAGTGATCTTGTTACTTTCTTAGTAGTCTATGGTTGCTGGGAATGGTCAAGGGGAATTGGTTTGAATGGTTTTTGAAAAGTGATGATCCAGGCATATGAACTTGATTCAATTTTGCAATGCCTCTTAAATAGATTTAAAAATAGTTTATGCCACTTTGTAAAGTTTGCTTGGATTCACTTGGAGTTGGTCTAGAAAGGGGTGAAAAGAATTGGAATGGTTTCTATTGGAAATCTTTTACTAGGAACACTCAAAGTGGTCTAGTGAATAAGTTTGGCCAAAATGACCATTTGATCATATGATCTATATTTGATTTTCTTTTCATTTGATTCTGTTTGTAAGTGATCTAGATGATGTTGTATTCATCTTTAAATTAATCCTTATCATTAGTGACAATCAATCATGGCAATTTCAAGCATTCATACACTAATGAAAATCACACATGCACTCATACTAAGTTTAATAATAAAAGTTTTTGTTAACCCTAAACTTGGGTGATTAGATCTTGATAAGCTTGATTAATATTTTTGGGATGTTACAGCTAAAACCAGGAAAAATAAAAATAAGAAGCCTCGTGTTGAATATCCCACACATCTGACACCTGCAGATGAAGTGAAACAGAATTATGAAGAATATCAGATAAATGAAAGACGCATCAAGGAGAAAGAAGAAAATTATATCAAGGAATGGAATGAATTGAAAGCAGCTCTCAAACCTTATCCCCCACCTATTCCTGATCTTTATTATTCTTCTGACTCTAGTGATGATGAGGACTTAAATTATTCTATAATCCCTGATAATTGCCCTGAAGAAGTTTTTGACGATTCTAGTAGTGTCTGTTTAAATACTGTTTTCAGGGAAATCAATTATGATGAGCCAAAGACAGAATCTTGTGTGCCTCCCATACCTGTTTGCTATGAATTTTGTTTTACTAATGAGGTGCAGGAAATTCCGGTGGCAAAGACCAAGCTACTGGATCCAAAAGAACATTATGAGCTATACCCTCAAAATAGTAAATAAGGTAAAGATTCAATGTTTAATAATAAATATTTAACACCCTCTATGCAGGAAGGAAAGAATACATATTTATCGAGCTTGGTGCATCCATCCTCACGTGGCAACAAGAACACTTACAAGATATGGATGCACCGCAAGTGGGTACGTCTTAGAAGAAAGAAGTATGATATAATCCTGAAAACACTTGTTGGAGGTAAGAAAAATTACTCATATAACTGCCTCCATTGCCGAATAAATGTGGAGTATAAAAGCATGGCTACTTGGTTATAAGAAAGCGCTTCCTGGGAGGCAACCCGGAAGTCATTAGGTGTCTTTCTTAGTTTTTTGTATTGAGTTTAGAGACATTCATGTTGCATTGGCATTTTTATTCTTTGCATGATTTGCTATTAGAGTTATCTTGTTGTAGTTTTCAAAAGGTAGAATTTATTGTTACTATGTGTTGCACAACTCAGTTGTACCTAAATCACATCCTATACATGTTAATGTTGGTCGAATATTTAAGTTGTTATTTTACTATCAAAACAAGGTATATCACTAAGTTACAGGATAAGAAATAATTTTCGAAGAAACAGATTTTTTTATGCATACAGAGAGTTTAACGACCAAGTATACGGCGGGAATAAAAATTCCGGCCATATAGCTCCAGTCGTATAGATATCTTTGCCATCGATAATTTTTCTTTCATATGTACTAAGAGTTTAACGATCAACTATACGGCGGGAATAAAAATTCCGGCCGTATAGCTCCAGTCGTATAAATATCAGTGTCTCCGTACAAATTCTTTTCCAATGTACTGACAGTTTAACGATCAACTGTACGGCGGGAATAAAAATTTCGGTCGTATAGCTCCAGTCTATAGATATCAATACCTTTTTCTATTTTCTTACCCATGGACAGACAGTTTGACGACCAACTATACGGCAGGAACATAGTGTTCCGGCCGTATAGCTGCGCCGCTAGGGGAAACCCTAAAATTTTGACAGAAGGCCAACTATACGGCGCGAACGCATTGTTCCGGCCGTATAGTTGCGCCCGTATAGTTGAGAAAACCCCTCAAATGCCAACTGGAAGGTAACCATTGCTCAAAATCTTATTATTTCTTCTCGTTTCTTCTTCTAAAAACCTCGAAACACCACCTGGGAGCTTCTCCCATGATCTAGAGAGACCGAGCATATGTAAGCAATAAATTTCTACCTCATAAACCTCCTAGACTATAATTCTCTATAGAAGTTCATGTTTTCTTTTTTACTTTCCTTTCATCGGTGGGGTAAACGAACTATGTTCGTATACCAAACTGATGCATTTTATTTTATGTGTTATTCTCGCAATGACTTGAACCTTGTGTAACGACGTGGACGGTAGTGCCAACCGTGTAAACACTCACATGAGCCACTTGGTTTCTTCAATTCAATTCTTCGACAATCAATGTCTGGTAAAACCTTCCAACTCAAACCTCTTATAATAAGCGCATAGGGGTTGCACACTCGTGTCTCGTATCCTGTTTCATTTGCACCTCATCACAATCTAGGAGAGGCATCTTCTATAAATAGTTTGTTGACTTAAGCGTGGTGCTTAGGTTGATGAACCGACTCAGTGGGACTAGTATTTTTATCACTTGTGAGCTAAACCCATTTCTTCAGAAAAACAAAAATATTTTGTTTTCCTTTTAGTTTTTAAGCAGGTCTTCAAGG
Organism: Avena eriantha; assembly: GCA_910589775.1. Lineage (NCBI taxonomy): Eukaryota > Viridiplantae > Streptophyta > Magnoliopsida > Poales > Poaceae > Avena > Avena eriantha. Next base: position 313,253,786 of record OU342741.1, read on the forward strand.
AAGGCACACCGGTACATATCAAGAAATACATGTTGAAGCAACGGTTCTTTGTCCATCAAAAGAGAGGTTACATGTACCTCAACGGTAAAGTGTGTCACCCTTGTTTTCAACTAAGCTTGGGGAGGTAACCACTTATCACACTCTCTGTTGGAAACTATATTTTCTCTTTTCTTTTGGTAATATACTCAAGTTTGGTTCTTGTAAAGTTCTAAGCTTGGGGAGGTTACTTCTCCATGTGTGGAGTCTTGTGCAATGTTCGTATGCGATGAAGGTTTAATGCAATCATGTATCCCACTGATTTTGAATGCTTGTTTACGTGAGTCTAGTCCTATCTTCATATGGAGATACACTTTATCCTGATAGGCACCATACGAAATGACTTAGATCTTGTATGCATCTTGCCAAATTGTTTATCAAGCTTGTGACACTATTTGTGATCCTCTAGAAAACATTGCCACAATCTCTACACTTGGAAAGAATGAATACTTGATCAAGATATTTTGAAATTTGTTGGTTGTCACTAAATAGCTTTGTCTTAAATGAATGGTTATGCTCGACCCCATAATGTCAAAACAATGGACTTTATAGTTTGCTTACAGAAGGAGTTGTCAATCGGAAATGATATTTCGAAGTTTTGAGTTGTATCCTAAATAAGGTGTTGATTAATTGTCTTAAGAGTTTAGCCTTAAAGATACTCAACACCATAGATGTGATGATCGACTTGATAGTACTCTTTGAAAGGATTTGTTTGAAGAAACTAATATTTAGGGGTAATAGATGCATGCCAAATCTTGACCTGTTGATTAAAGTATGATATTGCTTTATGCGTGTCTACACCACTATCACACAACATGGTATGCTAGCAAATCCGTTGGCCTTTGAACAGTCCAAAAAGAGGAAACTCTTGGAGTTTGGATATGAGTTGCGCAATATATGTAGCATAAATGCTATATTTGGGTATGCATTGGTATTCTCATGGGCCTGCGTTCAAAGCCAAAGAGGGAATACTCCTCTAACCGTTATGAGAAATCATTATATCGAAAAGGGAAACCTTGGCAATGGTCACGTGTTTCCATTCTTAGCCTGCACAGTCTGATTAAACACACTAAGTTTTGGCATGATCTCATTACTGATGAACTGAAGTTTTAGAAAGACAAAGAATATAAAATGAGTGTTTGATAGCCATGATTCATTGATGTGGATGACCGAAAAGAGACACTCTAATGTTATGCTTCTTTTGACATGTTCTCGCATTTTCTTTTGGCATAAATCCTGTTACTAAGAGATAAACTTTCTGAAACTCAATAACTAATGTTTGCACTTGAGAGCCTTAACTAGATGACATGACTGGGTAGAATCCCATTTATGCTTGACATCTATTTGTGACTAAGTTTTGCCTCATAAAAAATAATAATGATATGAAAGGTTATACAAAAGGTACAATAAGAGGATCATAAGTTTTTCTGCAAGTAGGTTCACTGTTGACATGGAGCATATAAGTTTTGATGAATCTTTAGTGGTCTTTATAACTGAGCTTGTGTTGCCTTGTCAGAATACATGTCTTCTCTCTTCAACCTTGTAGAAGAAATAAGGATGCAAGACATTAATTTCCAATGATAAGCTATTTCACAATCATTAATTTATTATCGACCCTTTCTGCTCGAGGACGAGCAAGGTATAGCTTGGGGAAGTTTATGGCTATGAAATACCACCTCTTTTAGTCATATAAAATGAGCCATTTATCTCTCATATTATGTTTCTTTCAGCTATAGTTATGCCTTATATGCATGACTTCTAGTTCTCATTTACTTTCATATAAGATTTGAACATTTAGTAGTTTAGGTATAATTTTACCACTTTTCCTTGTCTATGACATGTGTGAAGGTGTTGATGATGATTATGGATAAAACAAAGGCAAAAGGAACAAAGAGAGCATAGTATGGAGGAGCTGCAGGGACCAGACTTAGCCATTTGAGAAGTTGAAAAATGAATTTTTCCAACTTCTCAAAATAAATATCCGAGACCATGGGGTTCTAGCCCTCGATGATATGAACTCAACGAGCCCAAGAACACCCAAAACTGAGTTCGTATGAAGAAATGGCGGCGAAAATACTAAAGGGACAAATGGTTTAACGAGCAACTATACGGCCGGGGCTATTTTTCTTGTCGTATAGCTCTACCCGTATACTTGCCAAAAAGGTCGCAAACGATAGGATTTTGCCCCAGAAAAGCTCCAGAACCTTTCCTAAGTCATATGACGGTATTGGGGGAACCCTAGGGCACCCCCAAGGCCTATATAAAGGAGGGATGGCCCAAGAGAGAGCCACCAAGCCATAGCCCTTCAGGGGCAGAGCGCTGCCTCCGCCATCCATCTAATCTCCATTGCGGCGGAGTCTGCCTCAACCACACCTCTGAGATCTAGATCTCCCTCAACACCATCACCATCAAGACATCCAAGCAAGAAGAAGGGGAGGAGAAGGAAGACATCACCACCACGCATCGATCTCCATCTCCATCATCATCTCCATCTCCATCTCCCTCTCTCTCTCTCTTGTGTATAGTAATTGTAAGATTGAACATGCTTGTGATATCATTATATATTTATATATGTTTTGATGTTCATCCATGTGTGCATGATTGATTCAATTCTAGGTTGAGGTATGATCTAGTGCGCTAAGTTAGAATTTATTGTGATCTAATATGCGTTTATGTGATTCTTAGGTCCAAAAGTGCCTTTTGCCTTGCAGTAACATGTGAGAACCATGCATAGTGCACACAGTGTGACAGCCCGGTAATCAATTGGGGAACGTTTATTTGTCTGAGAAATCTCTTATAGATGACACATATATTTGCCCATCTAGTACTAGTGAGACCGAAGCCTAGAAGCCCTCTCTCATTCCATTCAATCCTACAACTACAATCTATTTAATTCAGTTCATATTCCTCTTTACTTTCCGTCTTAGTTTATATTGTTTTTGTTAAAAGTTCTTTGTTATTAGATATTTTAAAACTCTCTCAATTATCGTTGTTCTAGTAACTTATAGAATAGGCTATTTCCAAACCACAGCTTGGGTGTAAAACATGGCCGCATTGACAACGTGGATGTGGGGTTGTGTTGTTTCCGTTCGTCGATCTCCCATTGAGAAAAACTCTTAAATATTTGCTGCTACAAGTACTACAATAACCCTGTTGTTGGTGCAGGAATCTTGTCATGAGGGACTAAAACGCTCTCCCGGTGCAAGATGTGGGACTAAAGGTGTATATACCTCTTAATTATTTCATAGCCTCAATTGCTTGGCCGGAGGACAAATTAATGCTCCTAGTTTTGCTCCAATACTCCTCTAGTTAACCGAAAAATGAACCGCCACATCCTGTAAAGCTCCTGGCCGATCATGTTGTTAAAACAGGAGTGCATTCATTGGCTTGCATATTTTTAATTAGATGCGGTGGCCACGTGCATTGGCAGGATTTAGGATTAATACTGCATGCAATAACTAGCTATAAAGCGAATAGGTGAAGTTAATTCTCCGAACTAGTACTACTCCAGCCTAGTAATACCGAAAACAGGGAGTACCTCAAGTGTGGTTATATGGATGATCAGTTGATGTGACTCTCAACCATGAATTCCTAACCATATAGCCCTACGTTCTACCACCTTTTTTACTACTACTTCTAGTAGTTCTTGGATGCTAGCAAAATTCAAAATCTCAATCGAGCGGCAAAATCACACACACCGACTTCGAAGCATTTCCGGCCTAACCGTTTCAAAAACTTTGAGCCAAAACCTCCCACAGAGGGAGCACCATTTTTATATTATTATTATTAGATGGACGCTAGCCAAATTCAAAATCTCAATCGAGTGGAAAACCGCACACCCACTTTGAAGCATTTCCCGCCCCTCCGTTTCAAAAACTTTGAGGCAAAATCTCTCCCTGTGGAAGTACCATTTCGGTATTATTATCAGAAAATGGGCGCTAGTCAAATTCAAAATCTCAATCGAGCGGCAAAACCGCACACCGTCTTTGAAGCATTTCCCGCCCCTCCGTTTCAAAAACTTTGAGGAAAAATCTCCCACCGGGGGAGTACCATTTTGTATTATTATCACATGGGCGCTTGTCAAATTAAAAATCTCAATCGAGCGGCAAAATCACACACACCGACTTTTAAGCATTTCCTGCCTAACCGTTTCAAAAACTTTGAGCCAAAACCTCCCACAGAGGGAGCAGCATTTTTATATTATTATTATTAGATGGACGCTAGCCAAATTCAAAATCTCAATCGAGTGGAAAACCGCACACCCACTTTGAAGCATTTCCCGCCCCTCCGTTTCAAAAACTTTGAGGCAAAATCTCTCCCTGTGGGAGTACCATTTCTGTATTATTATCAAAAAATGGGCGATAGTCAAATTCAAAATCTCAATCGAGCGGCAAAACCGCACACCGTCTTTGAAGCATTTCCCGCCCCTCCGTTTCAAAAACTTTGAGGAAAAATCTCCCATCGCGGGAGTATCATTTTTGTATTATTATCAGATGGGCGCTTGTCAAATTAAAAATCTCAATCAAGCGGCTAAACCATACACTAACTTTGAAGCATTTCCCGCCCCTCAATTTCAAAAACTTTGTGGCAAAATATCCCACCGGGTAGTACCATTTTTATTTTATTATTAGATGGACAGTCGCCAAATTCAAAATCTCAATCAAGAGACAAACTCACACACCGATCTTGAAGCATTTCGTGCCCCTCCATTTCAAAAACTTTTGACTTCAAAATTCTCATTCTACCCATTGTTCTGAAGTCCTATGGGCAAGCTGAAGTCGGTAGCTTGGGGCCATGATCATAATTATGTTTCTGTTCACCTCCTTAGTCCTAATTCACCCAGATTTTCCCAATGGTCCTTCCAAAAATCGTAGGCCCCTCTCTCCCACGCCCTCACCTCCACGACCACCACGCGCACTGGTCGGTGGCAATTCCACGACGGACGGAGCCGCTTGAGCTACGGTCTCGTGCACCACCGCGGAGCCGCCTCACCGATGCTCACCCACCGGATCTAGTTCACCAAGTCTCTCTGCCACTACACTAGAGATGCGGTGTCATTCACCACGCTGATTGCGTCATCGACCTCCCAAGCTCTACTTCCCGTCCGCCAAAAGCTACCCAACAATACCGGATCCGCTTCACCGGTGTACACCGGACGTGATATAGTTCAAGGAGTTCCATGTCCACCACTCTAGACCAGCTGCTCGGCCATCGTCATTCACTACACTAGATCTGCCTCAGCGACGCTCTCGTCCACCGTAGTCAAGCCGACATCGACTGCCTAAGATCTGCTTCCCCGATGCCAACAGCCACTACAACTGTAGCACCCTCGGTGACCTAGACGTCACCCGCACGGTAACGATGATGCTTAGATGCCTCTCTGACCAAGGTTAACCAAATCTACAACCCGTTTTTGTTTTGTCAGCAGTATAGCAGGTTCAATGCTGTCGCAGTTAACTGCATTTTTGTAATCATGCTCGTACATACAAGTTAGTTGGCATGCCTGTTCTTCGTGCTACTACATACAAGATCATTAGACATGTTGATTTGCATTCACTGCTTTACAAATTTCAAGTCATGAACATGTCTGTTATTTTTTCATGCACATGTTCTTAGCTACTCCATACAATAGTAATTGCCTGCTACCATGTAATTCTTGCAAAATTTGAAGTCAGCAGAAAATATTAGTGTGGATTCCCTGCCCCACAGTTGCTGAATCTATCTAGTTCATCCTGAGATCAGTTCCTGCTATTATTTCCTCCTTGGCATCGTTCTGCTACCTTGTAGTAGCCGTTTAAACTCTTCGTACTAACTTGTTTATAATTTTGTTGTTGCCATCTAGTTCTTCAAAAGCTGCATCACTAACTATTTCCTTTTTCTTTCATATAGCTCAAAATGGAACAATGAACATGTTGGTTTGCATAGCCTATTCTATAGGTTCACAAGGGATGCCATTACTTCCTTATCTAGTGATGGTTCGTCCTGAGTAACCGCATAACTGTCTCTACTATGTAGTTCACTCGTGGTTTGCATTCCTTCTCTAGAGTTCTCTTATGATGCCATTATAATTTCTATCTAGTTGATTCTTAGCTATGACAATAACTACATGGCATTGTGTAGCTCATCGCAAATTTCGAGTCACCCAACGACTCAATGCATTCCAGGAGATGCCACTGCTTCCATATATATTTGCTGAAATGACCTCCCTAGTTTATATTTGCTAAAATTCTAAGAAACACTTTGTTTGATTGCTCATTTCATTCTAGGCACACTTGTCTAATGCTTGTTTGTCCTGTTCTACAGGTTCACGAGAGACGCCATTATATCTCGCATCTGGTTCTAGGTCGGGGTTGTTCTAAGACATGACATAACTATCACAATATATAGTTCATTCGTGGTTTGCATTTCTACTCTAAAACTTCTCGTATGATGCGGTTATAATTTCTATCTGGTTCATTCTTTGCTATGATAGTAACTACATGCTATTTTGTCGCTCAGGGCAAATTATGAGTCACCCAACATCTCTTGCATTTTAGGGTATAGAACTTCTTCCATATATATTTGTTGAAATGACCTGGCTAGTTTATATTTGCTAAAGATTTAACCCACACACACACATTTTTGATTGCTCGTTTCTCAGTAGGCACACTTGTTTAATGTGTGCTTGCTTGTCCTGCTTGTTTGACGTGTTGGTCAATAATTGAACCATTGACCAGTTGTAAACTCCAGATCATAGCTCCTGTCATGTCAGTCAAATGAGTAGTTTGTCTTGTTTGATGTATTAACTTGTTATTACTTAGTTTCAGACTGCAATGATTTCTATCGCCACCAAAGAGGGGGTTGCAAGAGCATGTCTCCTCCAATGTAGCTGTCACACTCAAAGGAATATGCAGGTGATCGATTGAGAAAGCAAATTGAGGACTCTGCTATCAACTTGATTGTCAACTGAAATGCTGATTTTTCTTTCCCTTGAGTTGATAATATGTAATAATTTTAAGAAGTTTGCAGCTGATGTAATATCTAAATAACTCGCGTAGGCCATGTAGGCATTTAGTTGACGTCGTCCACACATGGCGGTAGTCGTTACGGTAACTACACTAGGCAGGTCGATTAGGGAACAGTACCATGCTTTGTTAGTAGCCCGTCGTGTATTCGGCCGATGATGAACAGTAAAAAATGCTAGATTATTATACACGTTTTATGATAATGGCATGAGCTTCAGAAAGACCGAAACTGTAAAAGGCCATAAACGTAACGGGCCGACCTGCATGTGGTAATAGGTCGTAACAGCAATAGGCCGTAACAGTAGCAGGACAGAGCAGTAGTAGGCCAGAACAGAATCATCTCATTACAGTAGCAGACAAGAAATTGTAAAATCGCATAACAGTAACAGGACAAAATAGTAGCAGGCCTCAACAGAGGGCCGCAATAGTAAGAGGCCAGAACAGTAATGACCCTAAACAGTAACGGCCCGAGAAATTTCTAGACGAGGGCGGTAACAGACCGACAAATTAACCAGTCTAGAACAGTAAAGGTCCACTTGTGGGTCTGAACAGCTAAAGACCGGAATAGTAACAGGCCGGAACAGTAATAGGCTAGAACAGTAACGGACCATCTCAGAGAAGGGTCGTCAGTAGGCGGCCCACGATGGGCTGCGATAACAGTGATGGGCTGACCGCAGGCCTTAAGTGTACATGAGCGACATGGCACATGCTGCTAATGGGTCGCACAGTGTTGGACCAACTTGGGCCTTTTGTAGGCCAAAATAGAATCGGGCTTGAAAGTTCACAGGCCGCTGCTAGCTGCATTTTGGCCCATTTCAAACAGTGCGGGACAAAACAGTAACGAACCATCTTCTTATTCGGCTCTCCTAATGGGCCAGCCCGGTTAGTATTTAGCAGGCCTAGGTTGGGCCTGGAGTCTGCCACGGTTTCTATGACCGTTAATGGCGGTAACCGACCGCTAATGGTGGCTGCCACGTGGCAGTTTGCATGACATCAACAGTTAACGTGGCTGGCAAACAGATCTACGATGGAACAAGTTTTCATGGCTGAAGGGTGCGATCCGCACTGGTAGAAAAAAACCTTGGTTAATTTATTTATGATGGGGCTTTTACCACGAAGGCCATCCGTCCCAGAAGTCTTTTTGGCCACAAAAAACGGGCCTTCAACCATGAAAATCGTCCATTGTAAAAACCAACTATTCTTGTAATGTTAAAAGAGGATAAGAAAATGATATATCTAGCTTTGATCATCTTTGATATCCTCCGAATCTTTATCAGCTGAACCTACCAACTAGGATCACACCCTTGATCCCTAAGGAAGCATCCTTAGAACACACCTCACTTCTCTTTCCAAGTTTTATGACTAGGTTATAGTTCTCTATGATCTTTGAATCCGTTCCCAAGTCGTCCATAACCGTGGACATGGCTTTTCGAAAAGATCAATACCCTTGAGGGGTGTATAACTTTACCCACACGTACCAACCGACTCTTAGTGCCAAGCTATAAGCCCTCTTCCTTGGAAGGACGGCAGAGAGTGGTTGACCATGACCATTACCTTGCTTTCTCCAAGACCATGAGTCATGCCCTAAGGAGATGCCGCCGTAATGGATCAAGTCCCGAAGTCGGTCCCTAGAGATGTGCGCAGGGTTCAAGATTACGAAGGTTGTGCCTCTCCTATTCCCGGCCATTCTTACCTACCTGTATGAGTGCACCTCCTTCACCGCCTTCGAGACAACCAAAATGGATATGTCGAATGGAACGCCCAAACTATGTGACTCATGGAATCTAGTAGGCAAGTTAGTTGGTTGAGGGGGTTTCAAGGCCCCCGTGTGGCTATATGCTCGTCTTGGTTCAAGAGGCAAGAACTCAGGTCCTAATAGTGGCAAGTATGGGACTGTAAAAACCACAACCTGACATGGCCTCCCATACAAGCCTTAGCATGTTTAACTTTCATCTCTGATCATACCATGTCATCCTGTCCATCTAGGTTCATTCGTATCTTTCATTCATCAACCAGATGGACCAGTGGTAACAGCTAAGCTTGGCTAAACACAACGGATATAGCAGCTCTAGCGAAGCTCATAAGCCAAAACCTAGTTATGCTAGGAGAGTGGATCAGGGAGTATAGGCTACAAAGGTAACATGCATCAGATATGATTACTATATTTATCGATAAAAGACTTTGGAATCATATGCACATGGCAACAATGAAATACTTTGAATCATAGGATTATATCATGTGTGGTGTTTTGCTTGCCTTTGCCTGTTGATACCCAACTATGGATCTTTAGGGTTCATCTGCTTGGCATCATTTGTCGATAACCTTCGATGGTGTTGATCTTGACCTTCAATGTTAGACTCAATCTCATTGCTCACATTAACTCCAAAGTCTACCATGAAGATGCAGAAACACTAGAAAGGAAAGCAACAATCAACAGGTGGCATCGATGCAATGCTCAAGCAAGGAAGATGATATGAAAAGTTAAAGGGTGCTTAATTATAACCCTAAACATGCTTATCAATTTAATTGGGGTCGAAATGCCCTAAATATGGCATTTCTAGAAGAACCCCAAATGTTCCCGTGGGGTTGCTATTATTCTTCTAACAAACTTCTTAGTTGAAGTTGTTTGCTAATGCATTATTATGAGTCTATGAGATAAATCTCATTTTTTGAACATTTTGATATATTATTCATATTTTCCTTATTTAAAATGAATTAGTTATGATTTTTCCCAATTTAAATCCAGTTTAAATCATTTTTAAAACAATTAAACAGTTTTGGAATTTATTAAATATTTTTCCATCTAAGTTTAATAATTTCAGTAATTATTTTCCAAAAATATTAAAAAGCTGACAAACAGGGCCCACTGGGATTATTTATATTCCAGAAAACAATTATAAAACATTTAAAATAAAATAAATGGATTTATGGTATCAGCATTGAGTCATGCTAATGATAGCTGAGCCATTGCTCCCAGATCAAGCTCGGGTACGATGCTAGAGGCGATGTGGGGCTGTGGGAGTGGGTGCGTTCAACGCACCAGACCGAGGCGAGCCAAACGGTGGCGTCACCGCAATGAAATGGTCGCCGGAGTGACATCCACGACGACAGCCAATGACGGTGCTTGCAGGTGATCGACGGGATGAGCTACAAAGCGAGAGGGAGAGAAGGACAAGGTCCACGAGGACCGTGATCTCACCCTGAGCACGGCGGTGGTGACGGCGAGGCTAGGTTAGGTCGGGTGGCACTGGAATTCTTCAACGACCGCGACAGCCTGAGGTAGAGAAGATGAATCGATTCCTGCGATTCGGGACGCGCCTTCTTGCGTGGTTGGTCGGAGAAGAAGGAGGAGACGATGGCGGTTCTAGCGGTGGTCTCAGCTGGAGTTGGGGTGGTCAGAAACAGTGGGGACAATGACGACCAACAAGCTAGGGTCAGCCAGAGAGGGAGAGAAAATGTGCAAGGGAGAGAAGGAGGGCTAGGGTTCTCCAGCAGCGGTCAGGGGATCTTGCAGGCACTGGAGGGCGGTGGCGATCATCTTGGTGCGGGGTCAGCGATGGACGGCATCAGCCGCGACAAGGAGGTGCTCTCCGTCATCGTCGATGAAGACAGAGCGGGGAAAGGTGACCAAATCGGTATTGGCCAGGGTGGGTTGTAGTTGGGCTTGGTGGGCTGCAGCAAATCAAGCAAGGCGGGATGCTGCTGGCTACACTACATGATTGAGAGGAGAGACATAGAGAGGGTTTGGGTTGCGGATTGGTTCTGGTCTGGCTCACTTTTTTTAAACAAAACATTTTTCTTTTCTGTTTTTCTATTCTTTGTTTGCATTCCCAAACTCTTTTCTATTTTGAACATTTAAAAAATACCAGAGGCTTTTGTAAAATATTGAAATATTGCGGGGGACCATATAGTCCATTTGGGCTCCATAATTTTGGTAGTTTTCAAAATACAAAACCCCTTTTGAATACATTTCAAATAGAGAGGGGAAGATTAGGTTTTAGTGATTATTTCTTGCATGCATTTTAATATGATGCTCATGCTATGCTCAAAGAAACCCTAATTACTCTTATTAAAACTAGGTTTGTTACAATTCTATCCCCCTTAATAGAATTTCATCTCGAGATTCCTAGCTAGGAAGAAAGAAAAGAATAGGGCTACACTAGACTTCAGTGATCTTCTCGAAGACGTTGATCCATGCCACCATTATTTAATGAATGAAGCGCTTCATTTCTTCGAGGTAGCTACACACATAAAGAGAAGAGGGAAAGACACAAGACCACAAATAGAGTATCTCATGGTCAACTCATGGATAGATGTTTTATAGCATCTCTGGAGCTAACGAGCATGAAACACGTCAAGGTAAAGGAGGAACAAAAGGAGATGGTTTCAAGGTGGTAGATAGCTAGTCTTCATAAGGATAGATACCATAAAGCTTTAGAAGAGTTTGAGCTTCTAAAGAGAAGAGCTTCCAACAAAAAGAACATGACCACGAACTTCGAAGGATGAAACTCTACTAGACGTCTTAAGTAGAGCTTCCAGGGATACAGAGATACGGATAACCAAGCTGTTGAACTACTTTTCATACAGAAGGATCACTCTTCATTCAACAGAAGGTCAAGAGAGAAGGGTTGTTTTGGTGAAGAGGACTCATAAGAGTCACAAGGAATATATAGTAAGAGAAACTTTTGATTACCAAAATCATAGTCGCTCTTCGAACATGTTAGAGGAACCGAAGGAAACTATTTATTCATCCAGATTTATCAAAATCCTTGCCAAAGATCGTGATATCACTTTACACCACTAGATGAATAAATAGGAAGATTCCGGATGACAAGAGGAAAAAGAAACTTCATTCTCAAACTTCAATTACTTGGCACAATAAGATGCTTGCCAACATAAATGGGTCTAGAGGATCGACCAAGAGACATTTAGCAACTCTAGTTTAAATGTTCTCCTTGATGTTCGAGACACGGGACATCAAGTAAAGATCGGACTTTGGATACAAACGAAACCATCAGCACAACTTCTACAACAAGTCATAAAAGATGCCTCATAAAGAGTGGTTGTTATTGGTGATTCAAGAGAATGTGATGATGGCTCTAAAATATAGCCATCCATGTCCAAATTTAAACTGGATATTATTCATATTTTTTATGAAATATCTCTCTAAACCCTGTCACTAATGCCTAATAATCAAAGGGGTATGCAATCCTTTCTCTCTATTTTTTCCTATGCAGATAATGACGTTTGATGATGGGAATCACTACATTAAAGTCAAAGATACGAGATTTCCAACAACCAGAAGAAACCAGGAGTCGTGGGTCGGAGGTAGATGCTTTAACGAGCAACTATACAACCGGAACAAAATTCTGGCCGTATAGTTCTGGTCATATAGTTGCCATCGACACCGCTAGGTCAACCAGAACAACTAACATGAAGGGACCCCTATATAAAGAAGCCTCGAGCGACGAGAAACGGGCAGCTCCAGAAACCATCAGCCACCCCCAGTCCCCATCCACAACACTGACGAGCCGCCGGAGGAATAGACTTAGATCTAATCTCTCCACCACCATAGCCATATTCCATCACTTGTAATAGTAGATCTCTTCTTTGATTGGCGACATTGTAAGACTATTTTCTATCAACGTCATGACTTTCGCTACAATGTTTACAATCTTTGATCTCATCTCTATGTGTGAGTAATTCTCCTTGGGCTAAGGGCTCCGGCCTAGCCATGTAACTTTTTGTGCATGTTATTTATCATAGATAGGATCATGTATTAGTTTGTATGACATGATGATTATTGTATCCTCCCTTGCCTCAATCTAAGGACTTGTTAGGTACCCCAAGACTCCGAGGATTGAGCTAGGTATAGGGAGTATGAGTAATGACTAATCTGCAGGTTGGGAACCCTAGCGACAAAAGGGGTAGTTTGGATGTATGTGAAGGATTTACTTGGGATTAACGGTGACATCACTATGCATATCATTAGTTATCTTTCTTCTATGGATGAGACTAGTAGGTTATTGCTATAAGCGGTTGCGAAGGCAATAGAAATTATGGATGCATTGCCCGCATATAATTTATCTTGCTCTAACAATTACATGCATACTTTTTATCTTTTATTCCCAGAAGATGTTTTGCACAGCTACAGGTGAAACCGAACGCCCTAGGCCCTATGGATCCATCATCGACAAGAACAAAAAGACACAAACTCTTGGTCCAGTAAAAACACAAAAATAATTCTAAAACTCCCGAAGGTCCATTAAAGTAACTTCACTATGCATCTGCTTCCCGAGGATTCGATAAACCTAGGTCTACGAGGTAAAAAGAAGCTATACTACATCCGTAATCCGGATGGAAGGTATCAACCCTTTTTCTGGCGCCGTTGCTGGGGAAGCAATAGCTACCGTGGTGAGGTTAGTAGGAACCTTGCTAGTTTTAATTCTTGTTTTTAATTTTTTGTTTGCTTTCAGTCCTTATTTGAAAAACCAAAAAAATAGTTAGTGTTTGAATTCTTGCTTGTACTATTATAAGTCTTTGTTTAAAAAACCCCAAAAACATAGGAATGTGGATGAAAAGAAGCTTGGAGAGTTTGCTACTCCCAACAATGATTATTTGCATACTCCTATTACTCAGCCAGCAATTGCAGCTGATGACTATGAAATTAAGCCCCATTATTTAAGTTTGGTTCAACAGAATCAGTTTGGAGGCTCTGCTGTTGAGGACGCAGGAATGCACTTGAATACTTTCACTGAAATATGTGCTATGATGCACAAAAAATATGTTGATCCTGATGCGGTCAAATTGCATTTATTTCCATTCTCTTAGAGGAAGAGAAAAATAATGGTTGCTAGCTGTTCCTAAAAATACTATTACGTCATGGGTGGGATGTACTTCTTTATTTATGACTAAATATTTCCCACCTTCAAAGACTATGCAACTAAGATCTAATATAACTGGTTTTAGATAGGAAGAGCATGAGCCACTAGCGCTTGCATGGGAGAGGATGAAAGAATGCTTAAGAAACTATCCTAGCCATGGGATGGAAAATTGGTTAATCCTCCATTTATTTTATAATGCTCTTAATCCGGTGTCTAAGTCTATGCTTGATACTGTAGCTAGAGGAACATTCATGGGTAAACATATTACTAAAGCAAAGTAGTTGCTAGACAATATGCAAAACAACCATGCTCAATGGCATGTGGAAAGATCAAACCCAAAGAAGGTGAACTCCGTCTCACCACAAGAAAATGAAGGACTCAATGCTAAGTTGGATGAGCTCATATTAGCCGTAAAAGGTAAGGAAACCCAGGTAAGAGCTATCCTAGAAACAAATATTGAAGAAATAGACTTCATAGCTCGTAATGATTATAACCCTACTTGGAAGAAGAATTATAATCCTAATTTTCATAAACATTATTCTAATCATGTAGGTAACTCTAATAATAATATGGGAACTACTAATGGTAGTCTCCAAGAAACACCTAAGTCTTTTATAGAGTCACAAAATGAAAAAAACAATATTTTTGTTAAAATAACGGAGAACCATGATGCTATGCTTGGTAAATTATCTAACCAAGCTATAAGTTTGAGGAATGATTTGCAGGCCCTCCAAGAAAGAACGAGGATTGTTGAGGCACAACTAGGTAAGATAACCGAGAGTCAAACTCTCATTCTAGCTAAATTTGTAGGTAAAGCTGAGCCCAATCCTATTGAAGACCTCAAAATGATGAGGATCCAAAGAGAGGAGCCTGAAGAGCTTGATTATAGTAATGCTCCTTCACCAAGTTACACCCTTGAAGATCTTGTAACAAGGATCAACATTAATATTCTGGTAAGTGAAGGAAATGAGGAAGCTATGTACCAACACTTCGTTAATCAGGTAGCAATTAAGGTACGTGAGCTTGAGGAAAAATAGATGATATATTTGAGCCTACTATTAAGATTAAGATTGGGACCAATGAGATAGCTGCAGTTTGTGATCTAGGTGAGCGTCTCAAAAATTCCAAAAAGTCATTTTAATAAGTTAAATCTTGGATCTTTGAGATCACTGAGTTAAAATTGCATATAGCAGATTCTATCTACAAACAAGCTATAGGAATAAAGGAGAATACTTTAGTATACATTAGAGGTTGTCCTGCTCTTATTGATTTTGTTATTGTTGACATGCATGAAGATGCTACTGCTCCTATTATACTAGGTCGTCCTTTCTTAAAAACTATTAAGGATTTTATTAATCTACATGAAGGGAACGTGAAGCTTCAATTGCCTTCGCGGGATCCTTTTGTTATTCATTTCCCTAGGAAGAAAGCCAAGCATGATGAAAAGGAGGCCATCACTTTGAAGGCCAACTACTTTGAAGTGGGTGTTCCACTCATCTGGCCTAAGTGAGCAACATTGAGGTTAATCTATTGACCATAAAAGAGTGCTCCATGGGAGACAACCCATGTGAAATAAAGGTTTGAGTTAAGTTTTAGATTAAGTTTATGTTTAATAAAGAGTGCTAGAAAACTCCATTTGAGAAGAAGAAGTTCGGTAGTACTAAAAATCCTGCTTTATACATGCTGTTGTTGGTCGACAATATTTACTGTCATTTTTCTATCAAAAACAAGGTATTTTTGCGAAGAAACATAAAAACAATTATGCATACAGATAGTTTAACGACCAACTATACGGCGGGAATAAAAATTCCGGCCGTATAGCTCCGGTCGTATAGATATTTCTGACATCGACAATTTTTCTTTCATATGTACTGACTGTTTAATGACCAACTATACGGAGGGAATAAAAAAATTCGGCCATATAGCTCTGGTCATATAGATATTGATGCTTTCGTACAAATTATTTTCCAGGTATAGACGGTTTGACGACCAACTATATGACGGGAACATAATGTTCCGGCCATATAGTTCCAGCCGTATAGCTGCACCGCCAGGTGGAAACCCTAAAATTTTGTCAAAAGGCCAACTATACGGTGGGAACACAATGTTCCGTCCGTATAGTTGCGTCCGACCACAAAATCGCAGGAGAAGGTACCTCAAACCCCAAAACTTCAATCATTTTTCTCTCTTCTACCTCCAAACTCTCTCAAAACCTCAAGAGATCTTCACATCTACTCAATTTCGTTCGATTTCCTCGCACACAAGTGATCTACGGTATGTTTCGCCTCCATACCTCCAATTACTTTTTGCAAACTCATCTTCGATCTATTGTCATTATGAATCTAGGGTGAGACCTACTACGAACTAATTGCCACGATTATCTTGCCTAGATTGTTATTTTGAGAGGATTCTTTAGAGTGCTATGATGAGGAATATGTTATACTTATTACTGTTGGATCAAAAAGTTTTATTTTGTCTTACTTTATTATTTTAGATGATGAACACAAGGAGCGAAACTCGAGCTCATGCCACTACTAGCGCTTCTCGGGCTATCACTCAAGAATGCATGGGGATACGGTTCAGGAATGAGCTCCAACGCAATCGTGTCAACAAGATTAAGAGCCGTGAATTGAAGACCACCAAGTGGGCTTGCCCCATTATATTGAACCAACTCGGTATTTCTGATGACTTCAATTTACTTTGCAATAGAGCTGGCCTGTGATGGCCCAAAATGTCGAGCTCGTTGGGGAACCCCAAGAGGAAGGTATGATGAGCACATCAGTAAGTTTTCCCTCAGTTATGAAACCAAGGTTATCAATCCAGTAGTAGCAAGGAAACACCTCCAAGATGTTGCTAGCTAGTCTTTGGCAGGGCGCACTACCGGTGCTAGCAGCAACGTGGAAACCTGCACAACACAACCATAGAACTTTGCCCCTAACTTACAGTGAGGTTGTCAATCTCACCGGTTTTGCTGAAAACAAAGATTAAACGTATTGTGTGGAAGAAAGTAATAGTTTGCAGAAAGTGAACAGAAAGTAGTAAACAGTTGTAGATTGATGGTAAAAGAAAGGATCGGGGTCCATAGTTCACTAGTGGTGGCTCTCCTTAAGATAGATGACATGCTGGGTGAACAAATTACAGCGGCGCAATTGACAAACATCGAGAAAGGAATCATGCATATACTACTCATCTTGACTCCTTTGAGATTTCATTGGGCATTACAACATTATATATAGACCGTAATCCAACTTCATCTATGACTAATAATCCACCTTTAGGTTATCATCCGAACCCCCTCTAGTATTAAGTTGCAAGCAACAGATAATTGCATTACGCATTACGTGTAAAGTAAACAATACGATTGTTCTATGAACAAAGGATTGTTGGTTTATCCCTAGTAGCAACAGCACATCTAGTACCTTAGAGATTTCTGTCACTTCCCCAGATTACTAGAGGCATGAACCCACTATCGAGCATTGCTAGCATCTACTTGGCCAAGATAGCTACTAACAACGGAAAGCATGCAAGATCACAAATAACAAAGACATGATAGAATCAATAATCAATCTGAAATAGCATCTCAATAACCATCGGATCCCCGCAAACACAACATGTAGGATTACAAATAGATGATCTTGATCATAAACGGAGCTCACAAGATCTAAACATGATAGCACAAAGGAGAAGAACCAGCCATCTAGCTACTACATGGACCCGTAGTCCAAGGATGAACTACTCACGCATCACACCGGAGGCTTGCATGATGATGAAGAAGGCCTCCAGGATGAATTCTCCCCTCCGGCAGGGTGCCGGGAAGAGCTTCAGATCCCTCCCGATCTAGGGATGGAGATGACGGCGGCTATAGACTCTTTCGTGGAATTTTGATCGCGTACTTAGGGTTTCTGTATCGGCGGGATCTTAAAGGCGAACGGGGAGGCCGAGGGGGTGCCCGAGGCGGCCAGACCACCCCCTGGCACGGGCCAGGCTTGGCCGTGTGGCCAGGTGGTGTGGCGGCCCACTGGCCCCTCTCCGTCTCATATTCTGGCTCCGTATCCCCTTCGGTGAAAAACTGACTTTGGATTTTGTCCCATCCAATTCCGAGAATATTCATTTTCTGACTTTCCTGAAACCAAAAACAGCAGAAAACAGGTAGCTGGCACGGTGGCTCTTGTTGATAGGTTACTCCAAGAAAGTGTATAGAAAGTACTCGCAAGTGTGGACAAAACATAAGAAAGTAGATAAAACCAAGCATGGAACATCAAAAATTATGGATACGTTTGCAACGTATTAGCCTGCAAAACTTTGTGTACAATGATGTGCCTACTTATCGCCGGTGAACCATTGAATTCCTATGTTTGTTGCAAAGCACTGTTAAACTATGGCAAGGAGAGGACACAATTTCTTTCCGACTTATGAACAACAACTACACTTTAACACAAGATGAATGGTGCACATGCTTGCCGCTTCTAGCGCTTCTCGGGCTGTAACTCAAGAATGCATGGGGATATAGTTCAAGAATGAGCTCCAACATTGTCGCTTCAACAAGATCAAGAACCACGAAGTGAAGACCACCAAGTGGGCTTGCCCCATTATATTGAACCAACTTCGTATTTCAGATGACTTCAATTTACTTTGCAATAGAGATGGCCTGCAAAACTTTGTGTACAATGTTGTGCCTACTTATCGCCGGTTAACCATTGAATTCCTAAGTTCGTTGCAAAGCACTGTTACACTATGGCAAGGAGAGGACACGATTTCTTTCCAACTTATGAACAACAACTACACTTTCACACTAGATGAATGGTGCACATGCTTTAATTTCCCAAAAAATGATGTTAATGCCTTACGCGCATCCTTTACTGGCTTAAATCCTTCCCCTGGATAATATTATAATGGAATGAGTTTCACTACTAGATTAAGCAAGGGGAAGAATATTCAACATCCTGCAATTCTCTATTTGTTCTATGTTAGTGCTAACACCTTGCGGGCAAGAAACAAGTTCACAAGACTCAATGAGGAGGACATCTTAGTCCTTGCAAAGGCTGCTTACATCAACTGCAACTTGTCACTCAACTTGGGAGCAATCCTGGTGTGCTACCTGGAGCACCAATCCTCCCAAAGCTAAGGACCAATCACAGGTGAAGGCGTCATCACTGTGCTTGCCACTGCCCTAGGCATTGACCTAGGTGAATTGCAACCTATGCTAGGTGAGCGACATGTTGGTTTCTCTACCTGCATGTGGAATGCTCACTAGGAGATGTGGTGTTTATTACCTACATGTTGCTGGAGCTGGGAGTATCTACCCCGCTCCTATGCCTAATGGTCTTTTCTCTATCGAGGAAGGACGTTTGCTATATGACTTGTAGGTTGAGCAACACCAACCCGAGGAGGAGATTCCGTATGAGGATGAGGACCAAGAAGTCCCTCATCAAGAGGAGCAACCATCAACCCGGTTCGCTACATACCAAGACTTCCAAGAACTTGGAGGGACTATGGAGAGGATGCATAGCCTCTCTTTGAACCTCCGAGGAACAACTAGTAATTTATCAACCCAATTTGCAAACTGGAGTAATGACTTTTTCCCGCCACCACAATGATTAAAAGGGCTTACAAAAGCCTAAGCTTGGGGAAGTTTCCTCATGTATCTTTATTTGGCATTCATTTTCTTTTATTTATTTCGAGGTTGTGTTTTTAATTCGAGTTTATAAGCACTCATGTTGGTTTTCCCAGCACTTTATTTTTAGTTCTTTCTATTTGCTTTCGAGATTTTCTAGCCAAGCTTTGCCGACAATTTTCTATTCTTTAAATTCCCTCTCTTAAAAACAACAAAAAGATTTCTCCATTTTTCTTTATTTTCCCTCTTTCTTTTCTTTCCACCTTGAGGTTCTCATGTGTTTGCAGGAGAGTGATCAACTTCAAGTTTCCAAGAAACAAATAAAAAAGGAAGAGAGAAGTGGAACCAAACATGATAGGTATGCCTTATGAGTCCCCACTTTTGAAGTTTGAGAAACCCATGCTAGTTAGTAGTAAATGTTGAGATGTTATATTGGTGGAGTGAGTCTTTTCTTGTAGTAAGATTTTTGTTTGCATTGGTATTTAGTTGGGTACATTTTGTTCTAGCTCTCGTAATTAACCAAGTCTTGCCTAAATTTGATAAACAATTGTAATAAGAATAAGTCTCACAATTGAAGGCTTGGGTGTTGTAGTGTTTAGTCTTGAAGGCTTATTTCTAGAGACACTCAACACCACTAAAAATCTTGATTGACTTGATAGCTCTCTTTAAAATGATTTTGAATTCATGTTGATTGACTTGATTGAATTAATGTTTATCGGTTTTTGTGAGCATGCCAAAGTTTGACTTGTTAATCATAAGAATGATATATCTTTACGCGTGTCAAACTTCATGGGATGCCAACAACTTCGCTGGCCTATGAACAAACTTCATGGAGGAAACTCCTAGATTTCGGCTATGAGTTGATTAAACACATGTAGCAGCAATGCTATAGTGGGTAAGATTCTTCGCACTCCCGAGTAGCTCTGTTCATGATGGAATCACTCCTATAGCTACTATGAGTAATCATTATGCAAAAGGAACAAAAACCTTAGTGATGCCACGAGTGTCCATCACAGTCCGATAAACTAATATATTTTTTTGGCATGCTCTCAATTACTCAAGAACTGAAATTCTTGAAGGACAATTAATAGAAAAGTTGTGCTTGAAAAGTCTTGATTTATTGATGTGGGAGAATTTAAATACTTTAGTGTATATGCTTTTCATGATAACTCCCACACTCTCAATTTTCATGATTATACTTTATTGTTCAAAGGGAAAGCCTATGGTTGATTACATGGCATGGAATAAAGTTTACTCATTTGAATCATCCATGTTAACAATAATTTTGCTGCGCTATAAGGATGCATAAAACCCGTATGATATGCTTGCCATTACTCTATCTATGCTGAAGTTTTTCAGATTTATGAAGTGGAGGAAATATGATACTACCAATCATGAGTAAGATCACCATCTCGGTATTTGAGTTTAAATGCTGAGTTCCTTTTTGATTTTGGTTTTCTTGCTCGAGGACGATCAAGTTTAAGCTTGGGGAGGTTGATTGCTCTGAAATATCGCCATCCACGTCCACATTTAAACTGGATATTATTCATATTTTTGATGAAATATCTCTCTAAACCCAGCCACTAATGCCTAATAATCAAAGGGGTATGCAATCCTTTCTTTCTATTTTTTCCTACGCAGATAATGATGTTTGATGATGGGAATCACTACATTAAAGTCAAAGATATGAGATTTCCACAAACTAGAAGAAACTAGAAGTCGTGGGTCGGTGGCAGACACTTTAACGAGCAACTATATGACCGGAATAATATTCTGGTCATATAGTTTCGGTCGTAGAGTTTCCATCAACACTGCTAGGTCAAACAGAACAACTTTCATGAAGGGACCCCTACATAAAGAAGCCACGGGCGACGAGAAACGGGCAGCACCAAAAACCATCAACCACCCCCAGATCTCCATCCACAACACCGACGAGCCACCAGAGGAATAGACTTAGATCTAATCTCTCCACCACCATAGCAATATTCCACTACTTGTAATAGTAGATCTCTTCTTTGATTGGCGACATTGTAAGACTATTTTCTATCAATCTCATTATTTTCGCTACAATGTTTATGATCTTTGATCTCATCTCTATGTGTGAGTAATTCTCCTTGGGCTAAGGGCTACTGCCTAGCCATGTAGATTTTTGTGCATGTTATTTATCATAGATGGGATCATGTATTAGTTTGTATGACATGATGATTATTGTATCCTCCCTTGCCTCAATCTAAGGACTTGTTAGGTACCCCAAGACTCCGAGGATTGAGCTAGGTATAGGGAGTATGGGTAATGACTAATCTGCAGGTTGGGAACCCTAGTGACAGAAGGGGTAGTACGGCTGTATGTGAGGGATTTACTTGGGATTAACGGTGACATCACTATGCATATCATTAGTTATCTTTCTTCTATGGATGAGACTAGTAGGTTATTGCTATAAGCGGTTGCGGAGGCAATAGAAATTATGGATGCACTGCCCGCATATAATTTATCTTGCTCTAACAATTACATGCATACTTTATTTTTATCTTTTATTCCCATCAGATGTTTTGCACAGCTACAGGTGAAACCGAACTCCCTAGGCCCTCTGTCTCCATCATGGACAACAACAAAAAGACGCAAACTCTTGGTCCGATAAAAACAAAAAAGGAATTCTAAAACTCCCGAAGGTTTGTTAAAGTAACTTCACTATGCATCTACTTCCGGAGGATTCGATAAACCTAGGTCTACTAGGGAAAAGAAGATATACTACATTCATAATCCGGATCAAAGGTATCATGTGACAAGAGGTCTTTCGGCTAATTGTGTCAACCAATACATCAATCCTTGCCGGATTTTCATTGGGACCTGCATCAAAAACCTTGAAGAACACCAGCCATCGTTATTGCTTGAGATTCAACTCTAGTTAGGTGGAATGATACTTCAGACTCAGCATGTCCAAACAAAAAGTTTGCAACATTTACCACAAAGATAAAGTTACTAGATTCTCAAGATTTAGACTACATTATCAATCTCCAAAAGATGAGCTAGGTTGCGACACCCATGTATTAACAAGTTATTGAAAATATAATTGCTCCTGCATAAAGTGTTTTGCAACGAAACACAATGGAATCCTTATTTGGGAAAAATTTAGGAGGATACTGATGTTTTAAGAACTTCTTCTCTTCCATGGCAAATCATTAGTGGCTTGGCATGCTTTAAGAATCTTCTCAAGATGTGAAGGTATCAACCTACCAGATCAAGAATACTTCGCACATGCTTGACAGACTTGAAATGATTCCTGAGGAAATAAAGATAACTCTACTCGGATCCACGACGACTTCTTTCAACAATTGCACGCGAACCAGAGAAGGTTACTTCTAACATCCACAACACATACTTTGAGATAACTCGAAGAAGGTTCTCAAAAGTTTCCAACATTAATGCCAATTGTCCCATATGAATCTTGTCTAGAGTGGAGAAGATAAGGATGTCATCAATGGGCTCAATAACAAAATTATCAAGACATTCCAAGAAGATGAACTCATATGTGATATGAATGAACAACAATATTGGTCAGGCCAAAGAACACAAAGATGTACCCAGGTGAAACATCACGAATAGATACATGATATGGTTAGTTCTTTTAGGACTGAGTGTTATTTGACGATAGCCCGAATCAAATCAAAGGTAGGGACGATAACATTTCCACGAGGAGAACACTATCTTTTGTCAGAACGAACAAAACTAGACATCCCTTTAGGAGGAACAAGTCTGATAGAACTTTTGCCTTACAACTCTCCAAGTTGTTGTTTAAGCTCAACCAACTAGTTCAGGGTTATCCAGTACAGATCCATGGAGAAAGGAGAAGTTCAGAGAACATGCTTGCTCAGGAACTTGACTACACGGTCATGTGGCAACATGGTGATACTTCTAGTAAGACGTCCAAAATATCAAGAACCACCGATATGTCACTTAGTTCGAGAGGAAACTTGCTTAGTAAAGCAAGAATACATAGTACCAGAGCTTTGGCACAAACCTAACTCTTTGACCAAAGAGAGTGTACCAGAATAACGGACGTGGTAGCACAGTCAAACATCGCTTAGTGATAGGGTTAACCATCACGCTAAAAATGACACAAATGTCCTTGTTGAGGTCCAAAGAAATAATGATTTCTAAGAATCTCAGATGGCCACATTATTGCACACCCGCATCATTCACGAGCACGAAAACTCGGAGGAAGGGTGCGTAAATATTTGTAAGAGTACCACTTCATTAAGAGAGTCATAAAACTCAGCATGACCTCTTAGTATATAAGAGTGTGATACTTTAAGGTAGAATAGATCAGAAGCTAATCAATGCTTATCGATCTGCATATTACAACACTTTGTCCTGGTCCTAGATATGACAAAGTATTGGAGTTTGTTCCTCCTGACATACCGAAATGGTTTGTCTTATGAACCAAAAGAGTATCTTGCATAGGAAGACACCGATGCACATCTACTACTTGGCTACCAACTAGTAGACAAAGGTCAAAAACAACAAGGGAAAAGGAACATGCTCAAGATAGAATCCCAAGATGTGGATGCATAAGTCAATAATCTTCCGAGAAACGATGCAAAGGAGGGACGTGTGGCAGATTCACGAGTACAGATGCGAGACTCACGAGTAGTACTCTTGTGGTGATCTATTTGGTTCCATTAAAGAACATCTACCATAGCATGTGCTAGGATAAGTCCTTTGTTTGTCGTAATTTAATCACGACAATAACCACAAGCGTGAAGGCTAGAGTAGAAGGTACTAGCAATCTTGAGATAATGTTTAGACATTAACAATAGGGATCAAGAAAATGAATCTTGGGTTAAAGTTCAGCTTCATGTACCAGATTCACAACTAGAATCTAACACAATCAGGGATCTTTGATTCAAGTCCAAGGGTTAAAACCCAAAGAAAGGAGTAACTACTATCTTTGTAGCACAAAGGGTACTACAAGGTAGTAACCACAAGGTAGCTTCCAGAAGAAGACACAACTTCTTAAGTACCTAGACAAATGAAAAGGGGGCTCACGAGGCAGAAGGAAACTTCGAGGCCTAGAACAGAACACTATGGAACCACTAACACAATTTTGTGGGCCCATAAGATAGAGAGATCATGATGGGAATGAGATCTCCCAGATAAAGTAGAGAAAAGGAAACAAGGAACCCACACACAACTGACATTGGAGAACTCAACACTAGGTCAATTGGTTAGGAAACGACATGCCAAAAAGGCACCTAGATTTGAAAGACGAGACGAGATAGCAAAACTTTTCAAAGTCAACACAAGATAAGATGACCCAAAGTTAGAATGAAACTAGATAAGGAGATAAAGAAGCATACCAGAGTTTTTCGCAAATAGTTTTCATCTTTGAAATAGTTTTCGCAAACACTAGACTCAACATCGACCAGTAGAAAGGTTTTCCTACAGACGTTACTGCTCTGATACCAAAACATGTGACACCCCTAGGATTAGGGCTAGACAAATACCAAACCTCTGTCTAATATAAGCCTAACCTAAATCTCGAAAGCATACAACGAAAGAATTGGTAACATTACAGTGACCCTATGACATAAATTATTACAGCAAGCTCATAACTGAGCAAAGAACCAAAATATTACAAGCATAGGTCACTGACCACAAACATCAAACAATGGAAGGCAAATTATGCTATTAAGTATTGCAAACTTAAAAAATGGCCTAAGAGGCTTGAAGCATAACGATGACATCCCAATCCATAGATTCCAGGCTGCCGACCGGGAACCCGAAGCTACTCATCAATGTCGATGCTGTAAGGAACTCTTTTTCTATGATAACACTTACTTGTTGCAAAAGTATCAACAAAGCAAGGCTGAGTACAAGGTGTACTCCGCAAGACTTATGGCTGGTGGGGTTATTTTGCATAAAGCTATCTTTCCTTGTAAAAGAGGGAGGATAAGCTAGACTAATATAACCTTTTAAAAGGGGATAAGAAAACGATATATCTAGCTTTGATCATCTTTGATATCCACCGAATCTTTATCAGCTTAACCTATCAACTAGGATCACCCCCTCGATCCCTAAGGAAGCATCCTTAGAACACACCTCACTTCTCTTTCCAAGTTTTACGATTAGGTTATAGTTCTCTATGATCTTTGAATCCGTTCCCAAGTCATCCATAACCATGGACACGGATTTTTGAAAAGAATAATACCTTGCCGGGGTGTACAACTTTACCCACACGTACCAACCGATTCTTAGTGCCAAGCTATAATCCCTCTTCCTTGGAAGGCTGGAAGAGAGTGGTTAGCCACGACCTTTACCTTTCTTTCGCCGAGACCATCAGTCACGCCCTAAGGAGATGCCTCCATAACGGGTCTAGTCCCGAAGTCAGTCCCTAGAGATGTGTACAGGGTTCAAGATTACAGAGGCCGTGCCTCTCTTGTTCCCGGCCACGCTTACCTACCTGTATGAATGCATCTCCTTCACCGCCTTTGGGAACAACCAAAATGTATATGTCAAATGGAACGCACAAACTATGTGACTCATGGAATCTACTAGGCAAGTTAGTTGGTCGAGGGGGTTTCTAGACCCCGGTGTGGCTGTACTCTCGTCTTGGTTCAAGAGGCAAGAACTCAGGTCATAATAGTGGAAAGTATGGGACTACAAAAACCACAACCTGACGTGGCCTCCCATACAAGCCTTAGCATGTATAACTTTCATCTCTGATCATAACACGTTATCTTATCCATCTAGGTTCATTCGTACCTCTGATTCATCAACCGGATGGACCAACGATAACAGCTAAGCTTGGCTAAACACAACGGATATAGCATCTCTAGCGAAGCTCATAGGCCAAACCCTAGTTATGCTAGGAGCAGTGGATCAGGGAGTATAGGCTAAAAGGTAACATGCATAAGATAGAATTATTGTATTAATTGATAAAAAACTTTGGAATCGTATGCACATGGCAAGAATGAAATTGAAATCATAGGATTATATCATGTGTGGGATTTCGCTTGCCTTTTCCTTTTGATACCCAATTATGGATCTTCAGGGTTCATCTTCTTGGCATCATTTATCGATAACCTTCGATGGTGTTGATCTTGATCTTCAATGTTGGAATCGATCTCATTTCTCACATTAACTCCGAAGTCTATCGCGAAGAAGCAGAAACACCGAAAAGGAAAGCAAAAATCAACAGATGGCATCAATGCAATGCTCAAGCAAGGACGATGATATGACAAGTTAAAGGGTGCTTAATTATAACCCTAAACATGCTTATCAATTTAATTGGGGTCGAAACGCCCTAAGATGGCATTTCCTGAAGAACCCCAAATGTTCCTATGGGGTTGCTATTATTCTTCTAAAAAACTTCTTCGTTGAAGTTGTTTAACAACGCATGATTATGAGTCTATGAGATAGATTCATTTTCTGAACATTTTGATATATTATTCATATTTTTCCGATTTAAAATGAATTAGTTATGATTTTTCCCAATTTAAATCATTTTTAAAACAATTAAACATTTTTGGAATTTATTAAAAAAATTACATCTAGCCCCACATGTCAGAAGTTTAATAATTTTAGAAATTATTTTCCAAAAATATTATATACCTGACAGACAGGGCCCACAGGGATTATTTATATTCCAGAAAACAAATATAAAACATTTAAAATAAAATAAATGGCTTTATGGCATCATCGTGACATCATGCTAACGTTAGCTGGCCCATTGCTCCCAAATCAAGCTCGTGTATGGTGCTAGAGGCGACGCGGGGCTGCAGGAGTGGGTGCGTTCGACGCGCCAGACCGAGGCGAGCCAAACAGTGGTGGCGGCGCCATGAAATGGTCACCGGAGTGACATCCACAATGACGACCGATGGCGGTGCTTGCATATGATCGATGGGGACGAGCTACAGAGCGAGACGGCGAGAAGGAGAAGGTACACGAGGACCATGATCTCACCCTAAGCACGGCGGTGGTGACGACGAGGCAAGGTGAGGTCAGGCGGCGCCGGAATTCATCGACGACTACGGTGGCCTGAGGCAAAGAAGATGCATCATTTCTGGCGATTCGTGATGTGCCTTCTTGCATGGTTGGTCGGAGACGAATGAGGAGACGACGGCGGTTCTAGCGGTGGTCTCAGCTAGAGCTAGGGTGGTCAGAAACGGTGGGGACGACGACGGCCAACGAGCTAGGGTTTTGGCCAGAGAGGGAGAGAACACGCGCAAGGGGGAGAAGGAGGGCTAGGGTTCTCCAATGGAGGCCAGGGGATCTTGTAGGCACTGGAGGGCAACGACAATCATCTTGGTGCAGGGTCGGCGGCGGACGGCATTAGCCACAACACGAAGGTGTTCTCCATCATCGTCGATGAAGACGGATTGGGGAAAGGTGGCCGAAGCGGTATGGGCTGGGGTGGGGTGTAGTTGGGCTTGGTGGGCCACAGCAAAGCAAGCTAGGCGGGCTGCTGCTGGCTGCACTACGAGGCAGAAAGGAGAGAGAGGGTTTGGGCTGCGGCCTGGTTCTGGTCTGGCTCACTTTTTTTAAAACAAAACATTTTATTTTCTATTTCTTTGTTTGTATTCCTAGACTCTTTTCTATTTTGAGATTTCAAAAATACCAGAGGCTTTTGTAAAATATTGAAATATTCCAGGGCCCCGTATAGTCCATTTGGGCACCATAATCTTGGTAGTTTTCAAAATACAAAACCCCTTTTGAATACATTTCAAATAGAGAGGGGAAGATTAGGGTTTAGTGATTATTTCTTGCATGCATTTTAATATGATGCTCATGCTATGCTCAAACAAACTCTAATTACTATTATTAAAACTAGGGTTGTTACATTGTTGGAGACTACCTGGATATCCTTAAACCTTGGATCGCAGACTTGGGAGGCCATTTGATCCGCCGCCAAGGTCGCCATCTGGGGAGGTCAGACAATATGTTATATGGTTGATGCATTCAAGACGGAAAGCCTTATAGTATATAAAAAATCAACATAAGAAAAATGGTTACCTTTGGGCATTTTCCGCATTCGAACATGTCAAAGGTGATATTGAAGCCACACTTCATGTCCTTCACCTTGACGATGTCCTTTAGCTGGAACTTGATGAATTCCTTGGAGGAATTATCCTCGGAAATCTGCATGGGATCTTTCCGCTCCTTGGAGTACTTGTGCATCAGCTTGGTGCGGTGCTGCAGAGGTTGGATCCTCCTTGTGAACCAACACATGGCTAGGTCCAGGCCGGTTAGACCTCCATCTACCAGCCACTAGATCTGCCTTACAGCGCGAGAGGCTTCATCGTCAGAAGGGAAAGGGACTTGGGATCTCTAGGTGGTGGACTCGTTGGAAGCTCCATCGACAAAGTCGAGGTACGATCTTCCCGATCGGCCAGAGGGATATCGGGGCCGTAGAAATAAGTCCGCTGCTAATTCTTGTAGGACTTGTGGCCGATGATGTCAGGGAACCACCGGTTAGGACAGATCTTAAAGCTAATGATTCCACATTTTTGAAGTTCGTCCTTGGACTCTCCGGACTCTCTCTTGACGATGAAGAAGTAGATAAATAGATCTAACCTAGGTTAGATTCCTAGGTATCCTTTGCACAAAGCTATGTAGTTCCTAAGTACGAGGATGTTGTTGGGAGAAGTATTGTGGGGGAGAACCCGGAAGTGCCGAAGGATTTCAAGGAAGAAGGCGGAAGGCTAACGCCACGTACCAGCTGAGATTTGAGGTAGACCTTCTCTCCGGCTTGGGGAGAAGGGACCACTTCGCCGGCCGGTGCTGGCCACCAGATCAACCCTTCCGTCGCCGAGAGGTATCCTTCGGTGACGAGTTCTTGCAGTTGCTCGGCAGAAAGGTCAGAACCCCTCCACACTCCCTTGTGGGAGTCCGCATCCTCCTCCACGGCATCTAGCACCACCCTTTTCTGCTAAATGCCGGTGGACTCTACGATGGCAGAGAAGGGAATCACCACTCCCTCTGGCGGGACGGATACTTCCAGAGACGGCTCGACAGTAGCCTCGGGAGCCACCGCCATCGAAGGAGCATTACTACTGCTGTCCATTGTGAGGGTGGATGAAGGATGGGAGGAAGGAAGAAGTCTGGCTAGGGTTTTCGCTAAGGAGCTCGAAGATTGTGCGACGGAAGGAAGAACAAGATACAGGGAAGAATGTAGGTAAAAGAAAATATTCTGGCCGCAGTAAACATTTATAGAACCCGGCATCAATATTCCTACATGGAAGATCTAACGGTTGCAACATTAACAATGTGTGTGCGAACGTGCACGGTAATTTCGCCACGTCCCCCGATTTGCCGCTTAAACATTTCAGATTTTGCGCGCGTGAAAATAGATAATGATTAATTCGCTGCCATATGTGAGTTTCGAGGTTGCATAGGCTGTAGCCTATGTCATCCCACTGGCTGTTGCAGTGGAGGAGTCATGTTTGATGATTCTATTGAAGTCGGAAACTATCCGACTCTAGAAGAAAAGACTCGAAAAATCTCCGCTTTACACGATGAAGATGGAGAAGATTCTAGGATTCTTTGGGAGACCTTCGAGATATTGCTTGACGAATTGCGGGCATCACCTAGACGGAGCATTCAAGACTAAAGGGCAAGATGGCACAAGATCTCAAAGTTCTCCGGGGGCCACAGTTGGGAATATGCTAAATGGATATCACCATTGTATGTCTCTAATCCGGATAACCCGGGTGGCCCATAGTTGGTAGCACGGCCCATGGCCTGCTGGATGGCCTAGTTAGAAGGATCCAGAATAGAGGGCCATGCCGGATAAAGGAAGGCTATGTTGTAGTCACCGACCTACTCGAAGCCTTGGAGTACAAGACACGAAGACTAGTTAGTATTAGTGTGGGACTCTGTGACATGTCCGGCAAGGTCCTTTCCCTATAACCCTAGGTTCTGGCAACTTTATAAGTCGGACCTATGGGAGCCTTTAGGGCGAACAATCATAGCGCTTAGAGCAACACCTCGCACAGCGAACTGATCCCTGTAAATCGGCGTATTGCCATTATAGTGATTTATAGCAGGAGTAGAGTTTCACCACCATCGCGGGACTTGAGCCTCGGTAAGCTATGTTACCTCGTACCCGTCAACTCACCGTCTTCCCTCACCTCTCTAAACACACTCTATGAGGACCCTTCCATGGCGTACTCGTCGGTAATACCACGACAATCATGGCACCAGTAGGAGGGCTATGTGAAATCAATGGCTAAATTAATTGAGAAGAAATTATCAGTTTTTTCGAATCCTGAAGAGGTTTACGCATTTCCTTTCCTTGCTTTGCTTCTGGCTTTCTT
The DNA here is from genome assembly GCA_910589775.1 of Avena eriantha. NCBI lineage: Eukaryota > Viridiplantae > Streptophyta > Magnoliopsida > Poales > Poaceae > Avena > Avena eriantha. The sequence continues at coordinate 313,284,639 of OU342741.1, forward strand.
TTAAATTCACATATGTTTGGTTGCTGTAGATCTGTAAGAATACTCGCAAACTTGCAGCATAGACATTCATTGTGTTGTACATTCTTTACTATAGAAATTTACTTGGGCCCGTGGTTTTGTATTTTTTTACATTACAAGCACCTATATCTCTGGAGTCTAGGGAGAAATAAGTAATTAAATCATGTGATGTGTTCGTATATGACATCCCTGCATAAACCATTAGCCCATTTTTGGGACGATGGTATAATGCATTATGCTTTCACTGTGCTAGTACTAATTTTAATTGAATTAAGTGGGACAAAATGAGGAAATAATCCAATAACTATTATATTGCCTACCCGACACTTATTTTGTGAATACTAATGTATGCTAGGCACCGTAAAAATGACCTGGAAATAGGAAGACGCATTTTCCTGATAAAGTAATCACCAAAATAGCACTGGTAGTTTGTGAGCTCACTATAACATTCTTAGTAGATGCAATTGTGCAATATTTCCAGTTATTTCGTTAGATTTTATGGGTAGTCCGTACAAAAGGTATTTCTATGATTGATCACATGAGAATTATATTAGTAGATTTCAAATAAAAGATAGTCCTGTGATATTTTATGTTGTGTACCTTGTATGAATTTTTTACATCCTAATGCACTTATGCATATTGAAGAGTACCGTTGATATCTGAAATGGCATCTATTTTGTAAGTGCAACATAGAGAGTACCGGTTTTTTAATTGAATAAATGACAAATAGACCGATGTCATTCTGGATTATGTTTCATAAATCATAGGCTATGATATTCTTCATTGCACATACAGTTCCACTTACTTATGTTAAGGATGCTAGAGATACGTACTGAGATCAAATGGAGGACTACATTTGATCATGGAGGAGTTGAAATCCATAGGAACATTGAATGATCATACTCTGGCTTACCAGGTACGAACAAATTGTCAAATAAACACTTATCTTGTTAACCACTGTTAGAGTTATGAAAGCATTTTTTTATAAAATTCCAAGTATATGAAAGAGATCCTCTATAGTCTTTACTTAGAAACTAGAAACCAAATGTTGACCATCAACCTAACAATTCTACATGTTAGAAGATATCATATGGTTGTTGTGTTATTTCTCTTTCTTTTACTGAGCACTCCCGTATTAACCTTTCCACATACATGGAAGAGTCATGTGGGAGCAGTTCAATGGATTAAGCCGTATACTGATGAATTTTTAGCGAAAGTTGGTCAGAAGGGTGTGAAGAGTCTTGTTGTTCCAGTAAGGTAATCATCAAGTATCATTATTCTATACCAGTTGTTCAGGCGTTCGATGCATCTTTCTTTCTTTCTAGTTATTTAGCCTTGTGTTCACACCTGAACCCCTTCCAAGTGCATAGACCATTTCTCTAGCAATAATGCAATATGTCGTAGTATAATGACATCATCGATCTCTATGGCCAGCTCCACTTAATTTTCATCTACCTCAACTTTTTAATCATGTACATGTGTGCTCTTCATTGGTGTCACTTGCACAATATGGTCAATCTTACTGGTTCAGAGGTCATTCCCCTTATGATTGAGCTTTCGGTGACATAATGTTGGTGCCATTCGATTTGTATTTAGAAATTACTTATGATGTCATTGGATTCATATTTTAAAAATATTTAGAAGTCGGATTCAGTTCAGTCCCGTTTTCAAGATCCGGTTCAGTGTTTGGGGATGGCTTGGTCCAAGCCCACATCCATAGTAGATGGACTTGAGCAGGCAAGTATGCCACCTACTGATATGATTGATTATGACAATTATGATATGGACTGGACGGTTGTGCAACTGATTCTACTGACTCTCTTACCCCCAAGATTGTGATTTTGTATCGCATAAACCACATGGTAATCGAGTGGTTGTTGGTCAAAGCCTTTCTTAAACGAGTCAAAATATTCCTTACATTTTGGCATTTTGCATAGTACGTTTTACATATCAAGATAATAAATCTGGTACATTCTGTTAGAATCCTTTGATATCTAACTTAAAGATGCATCTCCAAGTCATACTCTTTTTTAAGAGCATATTATTTTCATTCAGTTGCCATACTTTTTTATTCATTCTACAGGATGTTGCCCTTTTGACTACCGCTGACATCATCACTTACTAAAATTAAATTCAGCTTCGTGAGTGAGCACATTGAGACACTAGAAGAAATCGACATGGAGTCTAGAGAGTTGACTCTAGAGTCGTGCATTGAGAACTAGGGAAGGATTCCAGCTCTTGTATGCACCTCATCCTTCATCTCAGACCTCATTGATGCTGTTGTTGAAGCCCTTCCCTCTGGTTCCGCATTGTCGACCAGAAAGATCAAGGGTACCGACTCTAACATGGACATGAGGCATTACCTGAGAAAGATGGTCTTGGGCACTGTTTTGGCCTTCATATTGTTGTTATCTTCAAGACTATACTAGTACAAACACATTACTTAGAGACAGTTACTGCCCATAGACCTTAGTCGATTTCTTGTTCTGGCTCAAGCGCATAGCCTCTAAGAGTGCACCACCTGAGCCGGTTTTCTGTTCCGGCTCTAGGACAATGACCTCAGGCGGTGCAAATCTGGGGCCTCATAAGTTTTTTAGAGATGGAATTAGTGAACCAAAGTACCAAGCACAACCTATATTAGTGTCCGTGTGCATTGCCTTAGATTCACTAACCCATCCCTAACAAAGTCTGACAACATCAAATATGTGTCACTCTTGTACTATTTTGGGGCAAATTTTAATCATTGATCTCAGTGAGAAATTGAAATATAAACCTTATACACTATGTAACATATATGCATGGTGTGTATCGAAATCAACACCACAGTAATAGCAATCCCTAAAACCCCTAAAATCAAATATGGTACAGATCAATTAAATATATAGCACAATAAGAACCGTATGAAAAACAATAAGAAAATGTAAAATTACTAGATGGCAGATGAGAAGATCTAATCAAATCTCTAAAAAAATCGACCGTTCGAACCATATATCCTAATATGTCTACAGTAAGAAGGCGGCAGAGCAAAAAAATCTATAGATTGCTCAAATCCTACGTATGAATAGTGAAATCTGCGTCTGCGAATTGAGAAGCAAAGTAGTACCTCAGATGCCTCATCGGAGACCTCCTCCTCGAACTCATCCCTCTCCTTGACTGCTTCGAGGAAGGGGTCGACCATGGCGTGGGCGTAGTTCTCGTCTTCCCCTAGGATGAAGATGCCTCCACCTGCATGCCCCTCATCCAAATATATGGCTGGCACCACGACGTTGTCGTTCACCTGCTGCTCGACGATGACGACGATTGGCTGGACAAAGCCCGAAGTAGCGACGGTGCAGCGACGAGCGGCGTGTGTGCCCAAAGAAGTCGCCTTCGCCTTCTTGGCGACTACTGAGCCATCTGATGTGCCTCCAACTAGCTTCACCTCCGGCTTGTCTCAACAGGTATGCTTCATGGCACAGCTAAGGGTAGGGTGGTGCTATGGAAGGAGCTGCGCGCGTGGAAGATGCAGATTGGGGGAAAATGACGCTAGATCCTGAAAGACGAAGGCTGAGCGAGTTTATGTACACGGGGACGGTTGGTTTCCCCCGAGTGGACACGTGGGTGTGAACACGTGGGTGGTGGACTGGTGCATGATCTCCACTTTCTAATTGCATTAACAACATATCAACGTGCATGCTACCTCCGAAACATGCACGAAGACAGTTTTCGAAACGGGCGGTATAATGGTCCGTCTCAGTAGACCCCTGGAGGCTGTTAATTTTTATGACCGGCTGAGGTTCAATGATCTAGGGATACGGTCACTATTTTCCTGTCTCAGTTACCCATTAGAGGCATTTCCTTTTAATGATCGGCTGAGGGGGAAGTAGTACTAGAGACGGTGCTAATTCCCAACCATATGAGATTATAGTTAGAGGCGGTCACCGAATTATGACCGCCTGAGATTGATGAACACAGCCGGTTGTTTATATTTTAGGGGTAAACCGTCTCTAGGCACTGACTCTAATTAACGAGTTTATACTAGTGCTAGTTTCTGCTTTCCAGAACACCCTGTAGTGATCTACCTTTTTTCTACAAGCAGCAATGGTGGGTGTAGTGTTTTTTGTATGTTGATGCTCTGATGTATAGATTACTACGGAATGATTTTTATTTATGTTGTTGTGGTAACCTGCCAATATAGCAAGAAAGTCTGGTCAAGATAACAGACAGTGGTTATGCACAGATAACAAACATAACTCTCGCGACCTTCTTACTTCCATGTTCCCTGATAGCAGTAACAAAAGAGTTCAGCATAGCAATAACAGAAAATGAAAAGTCGCATACCAATTTTTTCCATTTTCATCTACAAGATATACAATAGTACAGGTGTCTTGTTTCTCCTGATGTATCAATTCAGGAACTAGGAAAGAACAACAAAGAACGCAAAGCAAGGCAACTCGTGATCATGCACTCGCTAGTTCCTCGTTGATCGGGATCGTCAGAAGCACGGAACTATACATTCCCTGGACACTATCCTTCCCTCCATGGTATTTGATGAAAAAAGAGGTAACAAATTGTTTCACCGTTGTTACACAAACTACACTTAGTGCTCCCTTGTCAATTTCTTTGAAAAGATTACCTTTAGTTAAAATAACACCCTCTCGTACATCCCAGATGAATATTATGGTTTTTAGTGGGCTTTTAATTTACTGATTTGAATAAGAACATACACCAGATTCCAACTATGCCTAGACCAGGTACAGAAGATGCGGGCTGCTGGGTGGTGGTGTGGGCGTGGGAGAAGTCTAGCATGTTTACAGTCAAATCAGCATATCACAAGATCGTCCTGCAAGAGGGACAACCCGAGCCGATGGGAAGTTCTTTGAAAGGTGATGAAAACATCCAAAAATCTCTCTAGGGTTCGCTTGTGATGCCTAAGATCGGAGTTTTCTGGTGGAGAGTGGTTAAAAACTTGCTTCCATGTGCGTCTGAGTTGTGTAGAAGACACATCAAAGAAGTTAGTTTTTGCTCTTTATGTGGACACGACAAGGAGACCTTGTTCCATGCCTTACTTGAGTGTGAGCATGCAAGATCATTCTGGAGGGTGACACGTGAGTCTTTTGAACTGAAGTTACCGCATCTACACCCGCTTACATGGTCCCAAGATATTTTGGATAGCCATATTGTATGTAAAAAGGATTCAGCAATGGCGATATCGACATGTGGACAATGTGGGGTAGTCGTAAGTCGTAACAGCTACAACCATGGGGAGCTGAAGCACCAGCCTCTCAAATCTATGAACTTGGTGGATCAGTTGATTAAGTCGATGGAAATATCGTTACTGGATGCAGATGTTGGATGGATTCTGGAGACGCAAAAATGGGTGAGACCAGAGCATAATTGGATGATACTAAATTGCGATGGGGCTCTGAACTCTAGTGACGATGTTGCGGGTGCTGGAGTCGTTGTATGCGATCAAGTTGGCGCCTTTGTTCTAGCTTAGTGCTGTAAGTATGAACACACTACTAACCCGGGCACAGCCGAGCTGCTGGCGTGTCGTGATGCGATTTGGCTAGCACGATCGAGGGGATGGTCTCACCTAATAGTGGAGATAGATTGCCAGCTCATAGTTAAAACGTGAAATGATAAGAAGTTACAGAGATCGGCTACGGATCAGATCCCGCAGGAGATGAAGGGTACCGTCTCCGAGTTCCAGGGTTTTATGCTCTGTTTTACTAGATGAGTTGCGAATAAAGCAGCACATGCTTGTGCTCGTGCGGCTCTCTCAAATGCTACTTTAGATATATGAACATATCCCCGTTTTTCTGATCGAGGCTGTTCAATCAGATTTCTTGTCGTCATTTGAAAAAAGCCCGACCGCGAATCTTAAAGAAAAAATCGACAATATGTAAACATCGATCTGTCGGAAAATTGTCCACTTTCGTGCAAATTCCATCTGGAGGAATCCTAGTCATCTTAGCTGCACATTCCAAAGACGGTCGCATAAGTTGTTCCGTGCGGTCAAGTTTTGGGCAAACAAGACCCGGTGTAAAGCTATATTCGTAGGATCAGCTAAACCGGGTCTCGATCACATCATGACCGGGAGAAAAGTGATTCAATCACCCTGTCGGACGGCACGGCCGCACGGGGTGCGGGAAGCATATTATGCCAACGTTGGCTTATCAAGCAAAGCACCCCCAGCTCTGCACGATTTGCTGCGCCACGAGTTCAGAAATTAATTCCAAACTTAGGGACTGAAGCAAGGAATCCAGCAGGTGTCCGCGTCGGGCAGGCACAGCTTCTCTTTAAGCTTGGCTAGCTGTTGGCATGATCAACCAACTCTGTGTCTTCAAGATCATCGAGCTAGCTAGGAATAGGATGGACCCAGCGTTGCACAAGGCCGCGGTGCAGGGGAGCGTGACTAGCCTGATGAAGCTGGTGGCCGAGCACCCGGACATCCTTGGTTCCAAGACGCCGCAGGAGAACACCGCGCTGCACATCGCCGCCGAGCTCGGCCACGCCGGCTTCGCTGAGGAGGCCCTCAGCGTGAACGAAAAGCTGCTCGTCAGCAAGAACGCCGACGGAGACACGCCGCTGCACCTGGCAGCCAGGGCCGGGAAGGTAGACGTGGCTGAGCTGCTCATCGGCCGCGCCAGCGTACGGGCTGAGAAGCAGCGGCAATACTCATCCACCGCCGCAGCCGCACACAAGGGGGAACCTTCCTCTGAGAGCACACAGGGGCCTCTGTTAACGGCCAACAAGGCAGGCGACACGCCGCTGCACGAGGCGGTGAAGCACGGCAGGAGTGCCGTAGCGCTTAAGCTGCTGGCCGCCGAGCCCAGCCGAGGCCACGCGCTCAACGTGAAGAAGCAGTCGCCGCTGCACATCGCCGCACGGGAGGGCCTCGCCGACGTAGTGGAAAAGATCGTCCGACAGCCCTGGGTCCATGAGAAGTTCGTCCCCTCCGACTCCGTAAGCGGCACCGCCCTGCACCAGGCCGTGCTCGGCGGCCACACCCGTAAGTAAAGCATTTCACCTCGTCGATGTACTCTGGCATGCAATTCGTGTAACTGGTTGGTGGCGAATTAATTCAATTGAGCAGGCGTGGTGGAGATCTTGCTTCACGCTACGACTCCCGAGGATCAGATCGCGCTGACGGACTCGAGCGAGAACAACGCGCTGCACTACGCGGCGCAGAAGAACAACGCCCGCGTCGTGAAGCTGCTGCTCAACCGGAAGGTGGACCTGGGCTACAAGCGCAACCGCGACCTGCAGTCGCCGCTGCACGTGGCCGCCTACTACGGCTCCACGGAGGCCATGGCGGAGCTGCTCAAGCAGTGCCCCGACGTTGCGGAGATGGTGGACAGCGCGGGAAGGAACGCCTTCCACGTCGCCGTCACCAGCGGCAAGGTGGACGCGCTCCGGTGCCTGCTAAAGCACGTCCGCCCCGAGGAGATCGTCAACCGCGTTGACCACGCCGGCAATACGCCGCTGCACCTCGCCGCAACCATGTCCCGCATCCAGTCGGCGCTGCTCCTGCTCAAGGACCGCCGCGTCAACCCCTGCGTCCTCAACCGCGACGGGCAGTCCGCGCGCAGCCTCATCGAGAAGCGCGCCCACACTGACGAGATGGACACCTACGAGATGTACCTGTGGAAGAAGCTCAAGAGGCACGAGGCCTCCAGGTGCAAGAAGGAGCAGCTGCCGCCGGTCGCCACCTACCAGTCGCTGCGCAGCCGGAGGGCCGGCCATGACGAGTACTACGAGCTCAGCGTCGGGACCTACACGCTGGTCGCCACGTTGATCGCCACCGTCAGCTTCGCCGCCACATTCACCATGCCGGGGGGTTACAGCCAGACAGAGGGCACGGCCATCCACGGCCACAAGCCAGCTTTCAAGATCTTTGTCATCTCCAACACTGTCGCCATGTGCAGCTCCATCGTCGTCGTCTTCTGCTTCATCTGGGCGTGGCGGGACCCCGTCAAGTTCAAGCTCGATCAGCTCATGTGGGGCCATAGGCTCACCGTCGTCGCCTGCCTCGCCATGGTCGTCTCGCTCATGACAGCCGTCTACATTACCGTTGCGCCAACGGCGATGTGGCCGGCGTACGTCGTCATCGTCATCGGCGCCAGCACTCCAGCCGTGGTGTTCCTCATCCTGGGGAAGGAGGCATTGTACGTGCCACTCTAACTACATTAGTGGAGCCAGGGATGAACAACCCACTCCAAGAAACAACCCGTTGCCCAGGTTTTGTTAAATTTCCGCCCCGTTGGAAATTGGGGACCCCTCCTCTAGCATAAGCTTTTTAGTTATATTCGATCATAACCGTTCTCGACACCTCGAGTGTAGTGTTCGGCATTTTGACCATTTACCCCTTTGAGTGAATTTCTACACCAATTATAACCGGTCACATACTTCTAATGTTTACCCGTTTCATACAAGAAATATAAACTCTACATCTTTTTGAAAATTAAATTGTGTAAAGTTTAACCACACTTTTAGAAAAAAACTACAAACAACTTTAATACTATATAGATATCATATGAGAATATATTCATGATGTATCTAGCGATATTGACTATCGGCCCCACGAAAACCAAGATTACCCATGACCCTAGCAAAGCGCGGATCACAGAACCAGATTCACCTCCTCAAAAAGAGCGTGCTCGCTCGCCCGCCTTGGGGGTGTAGATCGTGTGGTACCTTGGGAACACAACGCACAAGGTCTACATCATCAAGGTGGTTGAGTGGGCACCCTCCGACTATAGCATTACTTGTCGTTCCGGCAACCGTGCCCCTGCGAAGGCTCGATAGCTCCATCCATAAGAATATTGGTGGCCCTATCATCGCCTGTGGCCTGAGGCGTTGCGCTCAGTGATGAGTTGTCACTACGTTGCCGCTAGCTGGCTACCTTTTGTCCAGGGTGGCAGCACCAGCCCCACTGACGCGGCAAAACAGGCACAACACCTACACGGTGGGCATGGCGAGCATGCGAGGTGGCGAGTTGGAGCCACAACCGCCCTACAACGACAAGATACTTTGACAAGACAGTAGCGGTACGTGTGCCCCGGCATCACCAGCTCTTTCGCCTCTTGCTACATGAACCTCGCACTAGAACTTGTCATATGCCTATGGCTCACCACCAGAGCAATAGGCAAGCCGAGCACGCGGGCGCAAGGGTGTTGCGGATGCTCGCAACCAAAACCTTGGACTAGTTCAAAACCATTGTGCGAACTAGCTCATAGGGCTACCGACGGCACAATGGTCGCTTCGCACAACGTTGTGTCGAGCAAGCGGTAAAACTCCATTTTCCCTTGTCTATGGGGCAGAGGTTGTGCTCCCCATGGAACTCATGTAAGATTCTTCTCGGGTATGCACCTACAATGAGGACACTCGGGAAGAGTTGAGATTTGACTATGTCAATCTCCTCAATGCGATCCATTGTCAGGCCACTATGTGAGCTGCTCGCTATCAGCAAGGGACTATGTCACTACCATAACTTCCGCGTGTCTCTCCGCAAGCTTGAGGAAAGTGACATTATCCTCCGTGGGTTTTAGTCCACAGCAGGAATCAACAAGCTCTCACAAATGTGGGAAGGCCCTTACTGGGTCGTTCGAATCTCCGGGTTAGGGGCAGTCCTCCTAGAGACCGAGGAGGGCATTTAGTTCCCAACTCACAGAACATGGAACATCCAAATAAATACCATATTTGTGAAGTTGTAAGGTGCAGGGTGTGCATCCGTGCTCATCCCATGTATATGGCGCACCACGGAGCGTACCAGGTTCATCCCATAGATGCTGCATATCTAGCTCTATCCCGGAACACAAAATAAAGGGTCCCCTGTGGACCAACTAGGATCGGTGTTGCCCCGTGACCAGGCCATCACACTTGGGGGATGCCCCCCCCCCCCCCCGTGTAAGTTTTCAAACAAAATCATTCGTCGCGTTATTCGCCTTTAGCTTTTTATTCGTTGAACTCCTTTCCTTGCGTACCCTGAACCAGCCAGTCGGGGTATTGGAAGTATGCCCTAGAGGCAATAATAATCATATTTCCTTGTTCATGATTAATGTTTATTATCCATGCTATAACTGTATTTATTGGAAACTAAATACATGTGTGGATAAGTAAACAACACAGAGTCCGTAGTAAGCTCTTCCTACTAGTTCATTAGTCAAACGATGGTTAAGGTTTTCTAAACATGGACATGATTGTTACTTGATAACGAGATCACATCATTAGAAGAATGATGTGATGGACAGACCCAAACTATAAGCATAGATTCTAATTTGATTTACTTGAACTAATTATCATGAACATAGTCTAAACTAAAGTACTTGCAAATATTTATAGATGTCTAAGTCACAAGCTTCGTTCAACTCCAACGCATTCCTAGAGAAAGAAAAGCTGAAAGACAATGGGTCTAACTTCATCAACTGGCACCGCAACTTGATAATTATCCTCAGTAGCATGAAAAAGTCCTATGTGCTAGAGAATACGCTAGGTGACACTCCTACTAACACTGTGTCTGAGGATGAATGTAATGTCTATAACAGTCGCTATGATGACTACACTTTTGTTAGGTGTGTGATCGTCCAATCATTGTAGACTGAACTACAAAAGTGTCTTGAACTCACAAAAACATTCGAGATGGTTGAGGATCCCCAAACTATGTTTGAGACCCAAAACTTTGTAGAGAGATATGAGATCTCTAATAAGTTATTTTCTGTGAAGATAGAGGAGCATAGTTTTGTGGGCCAGCATGTCATTAAGTTGACGGGATATGTTCAACATCTTGAAGTATGGAATGCAAGATTCTGATGGAGGTCATGATGGATAGGATCATGTAGTCGCTGCCACCAAGCTAAAAATTGTTTGTGTTGAACTACAATAAGACTAGAGCGAGCAAGTCACTCTCTAAACTCATGTTTATGCCAAAAACTACGAGGTAGATATCAAGCATGATAACTAAGTGTTAATGGTCAACAAGACCACTGGTTTCAAAAAGGCTAAGGGAAAGAAGCGAAACTTCAAGAAGAGTGCCAGATCTATTGCTACTCCCACGAAGAAGCCCAAGGCTGGACCAAAGCTGGACACCATGTACTTCTATTATAAGGGAGAAGGTCACTAGAAGATCAACTTCTCAAAGTACTTGGCAGATAAGAAGGCTAGCAACGTCAACAGAGGTATATTTGATATACATGTTCTTGATGTGTACCTTACTAGTGCTAATAGCAGCGCATGGATATTTGATACTAGTTTAGTTGCTAACATTTGTAACTCAAAACAAGAGTTGCAGAATAAATAACGCCTTGCAAGAGATGAAGTAACAATGCACGTCGGGAATGGATCAAAATTTAGTGTAATCTCCGTAGACATGCTTCCTCTACGCCTACCTTCAGGATTATTTTTAAACCTCAATAATTTTTATTTAGTGTCTACTTTGAGAATGACCATTATATCTGGATCTTATTCATTGCAAGACGGTTTGTCGTCGGATTGAAGACATGTACGCCGAGAGGGGGTCCTCGAGGAGTGGAGAAATATGGGTTGTAAGACGATGGTGTTCCTAGACGGTGAGCACACAAGCTTTACCTAGCTTCGAATCTGCCTATGGTGGAAGAATCCTACTCCTGCTAGCAATCCAGTAATACGGCAGATTTGAAAGTACAAATTACAAGAGAGGTTTTGCATGTGCAAGTTGAGGTTGTAAGTTGTGAGTGCCCTAAATGCTGGTCCCTAGGACGGCTTATATAGATGTCCGACCTAGGGTTACAGGAGATACCTATTCGGCTATGATACAGAGTTGGTTACAGAGTACATCTTGGAGTACAAGTAACTATACAAGCCTAAGTCGGTAAGTCTACTAGGCCATCTCGTAGCCGGATGGGCTTCCATCTTCTCTCTCTGACTAGGCCACCGTGAAGCAAATATCTAACCCAAAGTGGACCACCTTGGTCAGCGAGTCACGGTGGGTATACCCAGAAAGTATATCCCCAACAGTAGCCCCCGGAAGCCTCCAAGATCCAAAGTTAGATTTCATCGTCTAGCTTGATTCTTCTTCGGCTGTAGAGTCTTGAAGGGTTCCTAAAACTCCAAAACAAAAGTAGAATCTGACTCTCAAAATGAGCCAGACCTATGAATATTCCATTATGGTTTTCCCCTGCTCAATTTCAAAATGAGCTGAAAACTGGTCTCTGACGCAACCTAACATTATTCAAGGTCTAGTCTTGTCACTGACAGACATTCCTGTTAGTGTGACCGTTGGTGGGTCCGCTTTGCATGGAATCGAGGCGCCATTTAATGTTCGTACGGAGATCGAGGAGGCGTGATCTTCTCGGAGAAGTTGACCTATTCTTCCGCAATGCGTGGCACGATTTGCAGTTCGTTCACACGAATCTTGGCGCATGCGTAGTTCATAAGGGGTTGAGATGCTCTCATTCTCCTCTCACTAGCGCCCTTGCCCTCTTCTTCCTCCAAATGACACAGCACCCTTGCCTCCTTTCCTTCCCCAATCCCATAGCGCCGCCCACCAAAGGTCATCCCCTCCGACCAGATGGCTGACGCATCCTCATCCGGCATGGCAGCATCGATGGCCGCAGGGTCTAGATCCCCTGTGTGCTGGACGACGAGAAGTTGTGCGGTGTTGAGAAGGAGGGTCTTCTCTATGCTAACGAATGGCAGAATGGATTCAATGAAACCGTTCCCATCCCTCACGCCGACTAGAGGGTCCACTTCGGCACCCATTTGGACCGAGGTTTGATTTTCCCTCCCTCGGAGTTCTTCTCCAAGGTTATTGATTATTATGGAGTTGAACTCCACAATCTTCCCCCTAATATGATTCTAGATCTTAGCGCCCATGCATCTCTTTGCGAGGGTTATCTCAGAATAAAACTGAGTCTCACTTTATTTTGGTACTACTTTGGTACCCAGAAAAAGTCCATCACCGCCGGTAATCCATATATTCCCGGAACACTGAGCATGAACCTTAGGAGAGACCGAGTCTATCATAAAGTTATAGCCAGCGAGTCGGTGAAAAGGTGGACTTCCACATTTTTCTATCACAAGGATAAGCCTGCTCCCCGCAAATAAGAAGCTTTGCCGGCTTCTGTTGATGGTGTCACCACCCCCAAGAGTCTTGGGATGCGGATGCACCGGCTCTTACTGACGATTTGATCCACACCAAGAGGCGGATTAAATATCTAATGAAGCACAAAGGACTGAAGGGATCTGACCTAGTCCATTGTTGGCTAGCACATCGGATTCAACCCCTCCAGTACCATGGTGATGTCTCATGCACACAATCACCAAAAGTAAGAAAGATAGCGTGAGGATCAGCTAGCTCCCGATCCCTGACAAGGATTACGAGATCCAGATTAAGTGGTTGATCAAGGAGCGGGTGAAAAACAAGATTCCAGAGATTTCTCTAGACATGTTCACGACTGACAAGCCCTTGACTCCAGTAAGTTTTCCAACTGATTCTTTCACACTCATTGATTTGCTCATCTATATTTTTATTATTTGCAATGTTCAAATAATATCCACCCTATTTTTATTCTTTCACACTCGAGTCGGAGCTTGCTCCTCTTGAGGGATATCCACCCGAGGATCCAATTCCTTGGGAGGATGAAGATCTTGAGCTACTGTCGGAGGTGCTTACCCGGAAGCGAAAAACTCTGACCGCTTTTGTTGGCACACAGAAAGTGCCCATTGTAAAGAGGTAAATTCCTTCGTAAGGTTTTGTATATTAATTCGTATTTTTTCTGAATTGCAACGATCTTACTCTATTACCATTCAGAGCTAGAACATTTACCAAGGGCAAGGAAAAGGAAATCTGGGGAAGACGTTGCGCTAGCAAAAGTTGACTGTGGCCTCACCTGCTGCCCCGCCTCCAACTCCTACCTCAAAGCCATCATCAGCACCAGAGGATACTTCATCTCCACGTGCTGAAGATGTTCTGGCTCAATCTGCAGAGCGAGCAAACCTTGGTTCGCAAACCGATGTCACCATGAGTGACTCGGTAATTGATAATGGTGAACCTTCAAAGGGTAATGATCCCTCAGCTGAGGCCTTCGCAGAGAATATTCTGCAAAATTCGGGTGTTGCCAAACTTGGCCTCACTCGGAAAAGTGCAGAAGAAATCCGGAAGCTAGCTCTCCACTGTTTGGACCTGGAACATCACAACTGAGGAGGAGGTGCAAGAAGCCGAGGATATCAAACTCGTCGAGCTTGCTGACCAAGTTCATCTTCAAGATAAGAAGTTGAAGGCCAGTGTGATTCCGCCTCCACCAGTGATTCCTTTAACCCTTGTCAAGAAGGTTTCCTCTAAAGTAAACATGAGCCTCAACAAATTGACTCATGAACAATATGTAAGTTGTATTCTGACTCTTTTTATTATATTTCATATCATATCCTCTAGACCCCAAGCATGAAGTTGTATAGGAATCCGGATTTGTGCTTTTATAGGATGTGAAAGAATGAACTAGTATAGCCCCCAAGGCTCGTGTTGATATTTAACTTAGTTAAAATATTAGCCCGAGTCTTAGTAGGCTTATGACTCTGATTACCATTCTGACTTACAGAGAGTTAATGATTATAACCAGGAATTATTGAAGAATATCTGCAACAAGCGGAGAGAGATCAGAGCTCTCTGACTTGAAAATGTGTAGCCTAAAGTTGCGAAAGATGAAGCTAAAGGTAAGCTTTTCTGACTTCATTTTCATAGTTTGTTTGAATTGTGGCTGAATATTTATTCGACTTCCTTTCTTGCTTCTCCAGATCTTGTGAAGCAATCCTACAAACTTATTGAACAAGATGATGATTTCAAAGTCTTGGAAGCTAAAAATGCTGACATGCATGCTGAGCTGGACAAACTCAAGGTAGACCATGAGCACAACATCAATAGCTTTCTTGAATCTAGCAACATGGCTACTAAATAGCATGACCACACCATAGCTAAATAAGACAAGGCTATCTCAGACTTTAAAGATGAACTATACAGGCAAAAATATACCAATGAAGCCCTTCAGAATGAACTCCTAAGTCTTCGAGAGGAGAAGACTAAAGTAGATGATGCTATCTTTGGTAAGCTTGATATCTCTGAATTGTTGTTTTCTAACTCTTGTTTACTCGAATATATTTTTGACTTTGTTTTCTTATTTTCCGGTCCTCTCAACTTTCTTGATGCCTCTTCATCCGAGTCTCATACCAGCCAGCTTATTGCTGCAAGAGATATGATCCATGACTTCCGCCAATCTTTGGAGGAAATTGGTGAATCCGTCTAGCTCTCTGGCCTAGACAAAATGTTTGCCTTTGAGGTACAAGACAAGGTGAAGGATATGCCCAAGCTTGTTAAGGATTGGAACATGTCCTATGCACGCACGACGGCACAGAATGCCTTGACAATGGTAATGAGCCACCATGGAAGCATGGAGATATGGCAATTTACCAAGGGTTATTCAACTATCGATGAATACGGGAAGGAGCACAATATCAAAGAAATCTAGGATGCTTGTGCTGGATACGCTTGTCGTGTGGCTGATCTGACCAGTTACGAAAATCCGTTCTTCAAACCCGTTGAAGCGCCACCTCCCCCAAGAGAAGAAGTAGCCAAAGCTTCCAAAGATGACGAGCAGACTGAGTCTGATACTCTTGTCTCTGAAAGATATCGGGGTGATGTAGATGACGTCTCCAGCGAGCCGGCAGATCCTCCATCTTTACCTGCATCATAGAGTTTGCCAGAAAAACAGTGTGTTATTCTAAAAAACAATTTGATGTAATAGCTAGGATATTATTTTGGTGTGCTAGTTCGTCAGAACTTATGCTTTACTTCTTAGCACTTTTGGTTTTATTTTTGTGCTTGAAAAATACTTAAGCACTATTTTGTCTATACTTATCGTTTATCTGGCTTTCCGCCTCGTCCCTTTCGATAGCTGGCAAACCTTCAGCACAGAAACTTTGCTGAGCAACGAAGCTCAATTGCTAAATCGGTTTAAACCTAGAATCAAAGCTGGCTTCTAGTACCAATAATTCACTACTCGGAAAATACCTGCATCTAGCACTCAGACAAAAACCCAATTACAAACTAAAATTTTAGACTTATACCCGAAGGTAGCATTTCTAGAATCGAAAAATCTAACCAGAACAAACATGAGCATAAAGCACATTCAAGTATTCTAGGATTTTCGACTATGACATGATCATTCGGAAATAATATGGTACTTAAAAACATCTCAGAAACACATTGAGGAGACCAATACTTTATTTCACTTTGAACATGTGCATTGATATGATTACAAATAAAGAAATTTTAAGACTAAAAGGGACGTAGTGGAGCAATATTCCATGGACGGTCTAATTCATCCGGGTCTGTACTTCCTCCAGCACTCTTTCTCTTCTTAGTAGGGGGGGTCTTTCTTTTTTTGGCCTCATGTTAGTTAGGTAGTAGGAACCATTGTGAAATACTCGACTAACCATAAAAGGCCCTTCCCAAATTAGGGAAAGTTTTTGTTTTCTTTTTTGCACTAGTCGGAGAACTAGATCCCCCTTCTTGAAAGACCGATTTTTGACTCTGTGACTATGATATCTGGGTAACTTCTATTGATAGGCTGTAGATATTTGTTCAGCAATGACGCGAACTTCCTCGAGTATATCAAGGTAATCTTGTTGAGCAACTTCGGCATCCTCTTAGATATACATAGAAATTCGGGGAGAAGTATGGATGTGATCAGTCGGAAGGACTGCCTGATACATTGCAAACGTATCTATAATTTTCGATGTTCCATCCTTGTTTTATATCTACTTTCATATGTTTTGTCCATACTTTGTAGTAATTTTACACATTTTCTGAGACTAACCTATTAACAAGATGCCACAGTACCAGTTGCCTATTTCTGTTGTTTTTGGTTCTAGAAAAGCCAGAAAATGAATATACTCGGAATTGGACGGGACAAAGCCAAAGTCAATATTTTACCGGAAGACACATGGAGTCCGAAGGAGAGACAAAAGAGGGCCACAAGGCGGCCACACCTCCCCCTTGCCGTGGGTAGCCCTAGGCTGCGCCAGGGCATGGTGTGCCCCCCTGGCTGGCCACCGACCTCGCCTCTTCGCCTATAAGAAGCCTCCGATGCAAAAACCCTAAAAAATCCAGTCTCCAGCCACGAAAAGTTCTGCAGCGCCGCCGCCACCGAAAGAGAGATTCGAGGGACAGAAAGTCTCTGTTCTGACACCCTGCATGGATGGGGAAGTGCCCCCAGACCCATCTCCATCGATCTCCACCACCATCTCCATCGGCGTTGCTGATTCCCATGATGATGAGGGAGTAGTTCTTCCTTGAGGCTAAGGGTTCTACCGGTAGCTATGTGTTCATCTCTCTCTCTATGCATGATCATATTGTGATCATGAGCTTTGTAATCAAGTAGATCTACCTTGCTACTCAAGTGCTTTAATAGATCTCTGCTCTGCCCATGTGTGTGAAAGTGACAGCGTGCACACCATGGTGGCACTTAGGCTAGAGATTACAAATACTTGTTATGAGTTATATTTAGAGTTGGATGTTTGTTGGAACCTTCTATAGCTCAAGGTGACAGTGTGGGGTTATCTAGATGGGGAATACGAACTTTAAGGTGTGTTGTTATAACCCTACCATGGATTAGAGTGTCGAACCGGAGAGTAGTTCAGAGTAGTATCATGAAGAGAAGATATTTATATGAGAAAGTATGATCCCTAGTCCTTGTTTGTAAGCATTGAAACACTGTTTGCAACTAGATCTATTACATGTTTGCTTGCTGCCATCTTTATTTTAGTTTAGTCTCTTCCACACCATCAAAGTATTTTCTGGCACCGTTGTCTTATATCCATACCACTTGTATTTTACTATCTCTTCGCCAAACTAGTGCACCTATACACCTGACAAGTGTATTGGGTGTGTTGGGGACACAAGAGACTTCTTGTATCTTGATTGCAGGGTTTCTTGAGAGGGATACCTTAGACCACTTCCTCCCTGAGTTCGATAAACCTTGCGTGATCCACTGAAGGGAAAACTTGCTGCTGTTCTATAAACCTATGCACTTGGAGGCCCAACAACTGTCTACAATAATAGAAGTGCGTAGACATCAAGCTATTTTCTGGCACCGCTGCCGGGCAGGTATGGTAAAAGGTACTCACATCCTCTAGCTACGAAGCTATCTTCTAGTATGGTTGCTGGTGTGTGAGTGCTCGAAGTTATTTCCTTTAGATTCTGCAATTATATCTTTTTGTTTCTTGTTTTTATTTTCACTAGTCAGGCTTAATGGAAAGCAACAAAAAAATAGAGAGCTTTATAGTATTTATCTTGAGTTAGGACATGAAGTGTTTGAAGATAAAATTAAAAAACCTATGGAACTTTATTTGCGTGCTAATAGCAATGTTATTAGTATGAATTCCTTGAACACCATTATTGCTAATGCTATGGAAAAGTCTAAGCTTGAGGAAGCTAGTTTTTATGAAAATGATCTTTTTAGTTCCCCAGCTTTGGAAGATAGCTATTCTATTGCTTATGATGATACCAAACCTCCAATATATGATGATTACCATGATGAATATGATATTTTCAGTACACCTACTATTGAGAAGAAAATTAATTATGATTATAATATGCCTCCTATATTTGATGATTATGGTGATGAGAATAATGATGATAGCTATTTTATTGAATTTGCTCCCACTACAATTAATAAGAATGACTATGTTTATGTGGAGAGTATTAATTCTTTTATGCATGTGGCTCAGGATAAGAATGTTTCATGTGATAGTTATATTGTTAATTTTATTCATGATGCTACTGAAAGTTATTATGAGAGAGAGAAGCATGGTTTTATGCATCTCAATAATATTAAGTTTCTCCTCTTTATGTTGAACGTCTTGAAGTTGCACTTGTTTTGCTTTACTATGCTTGTTGCGTTGTGTTTTCATGACTTGTTTCTTTACAATATTCCTATGCATAGGAAGTGGGTTAGACTTAAATGTGTTTTGAATTTGCTTCTTGATTCTCTCTTTTACTTCAACTTATACTTTTTATGTTAGCATTTTCTCAAACTATCATGCCTAACTTAAAGGCATTAACGAAAAGTACTTATTGGGAGATAACCCAAAAGTTTTAGTTTAGTCTTGGAAGTTATTGCCTCTGTAATAACCTCTCCTTATCATTTTTGTGTGGTTTTTGTGCCAAGAGTAACCTCTAATGAGAGAGAAGTAATGCTTGGGAAAGTTGTTGTCCCGAAACAGATTTTTGTGCTTCACTAAAAATTCGTGAAAAATCTCTGTATGTCGGATTGAGCTATAATTGTCTGAATAAATCCCCCAGGTTGTTAGCTAACTTTCTTTAGTTCAACACTTTTTTATTTGAGTAACAGAAGGTCTTCGAAAAAATCGGTTTTCACCTGCTGGTGTATTTTGACAGATTTCTGCCATTATTTGCATTTGCCTCTTTATCGAATTTTTTTGGGTTCTTTTTGGTGAATTGAGCTTTTTGAGGGAATTGCTACAGTAGATTGTGTTTTTAATGAAAGTTTTGCTATTTTAAAACTAAACCCCAAAGGTTTATTATCTTTTGAATGCACTAATGTTGCTAATGAAGATTGTGTGAAGGAAATTTTCAGGTGTAGGGAAAGAATGATGTAGTGAGATGAAGAATAGACAAAAGCTCAAGCTTGGGGATGCCACCCATGTCACCCCAATAAATATTCAAGAGGTACAAGCATCAAAGCTTGGGGATGCCCAAGGCATCCCCTTCTTCATCAATAAAAATCTCGGGTCTTTCTAGACACTTCGTTTTTATTGTTTCATGCACAGTTGTGTTGTTCTTGGAGCATCTTCGTTTTGTTCTTAGTTTTTGTTTTCTTAGTTTTCTTGAATAAGTTGGTTGGATCCCAACACACTTCTTTTGGAGAGAGACACACCCTGTTATTCATTGCCTAGAACACTCTAGTTTTCACTCTTATTGTTCTGCGAGTGTTCTCCTTTGCTACCACTGCGTTTAGCTTTAGTTTTTGATTGGTGTTGGAAAAGAGTAGGAAGTTTCATGCTTATAGTGGTACAAAAGGAGTCTTGTTTTGACTGTGGCCTAGACTTTATCATGTCATGTTTGATATTGCTTTGACTTTATGCTTAGTGATTATTGTTGTAGCATGACATTTTATAAACAATTGAGATTGTTTAATGTGCCTTGAAATAATCATGCATTGTTTTAGCATATAAAAGCATAGTATTGTGGTATTCTCCTTTAAATGCTTTATTTGGGTTGACTTGGCGCATGCTCACACCATGTTAAGACTATCCCAAGTCACCATAGCCTCTATGATCATTTAGTTTTCGACTTGTAATATCACTTTATGCTTAAATTAATAATGTTTTTTCACTTTGCATGATTATGGCCATTATTGCTCTCTTAGTTGGTCGCTCCCAGTCTTTTACTAGCCTCCATACCAAGTATGAGTTCTACTCATGCATCCAACTCCAAATAAAACCAAGTTATTCCAAAGAGTCCACCATACCTACCTATTAGCATTTGCTACTCCAAGTATATTCATGTTTTTATCTACCTTCCGAATTAAGATTGTTATGTGCAAATTAGTGATTAAAGCTCTCACGAACTTGATGGCACACTTTCCATTTCTTGCCCCTCATAAACTTGAACCATTGTGTCATCTATGTTGTATATGCTTGCACTTATATGTTGGGGATTAGCAGAACCATGTCGTCATGGGGAACGCTTTCAACATTGCACTTGTACATTGTACCCAGTTGATATCATGCTCTTTTCTTTATGGATGTCGTCGGTATGAAATGAAAGGGGAGCTTGTAAGTCCATGGAGTTATGTATGTGTGTTAGAGAAACGCCTGGGTCGCTGGTCTAATCCATGCCTAATCATGGTGGAAACCTACAGCATAACCATAGTGACCAATCTATGAATCATTCTTCTTATAAAAAAGAGATAGAGATTGAGAAAAAGAAAAAAAAGATGAGAAAATAGGAAAGAGAGAAAAAAACACCATTTTCCCATGGTAAATAAGAAGATTCCTGAGATGCTCATTGTCTACTTGCCTTGTCATTTTGATTATGGGATAGCTCCTATATCATGTGTAAGGGGTACCCCGTTGGTGGTTCTCTATGATACACATGTACTTACTATGACAAGAATTTACCGGTAACTAAACTTGAGTAGCATGAGGAGCGGTCCTCGTATTCAAGGAACATGAGATTGCCAACTTATACTTTGTCAAGCATATACTCCATAGTTTGTTCACTTTAACCTTAATCACTTCAAGATGCTTATAATAGGGGCAATGAGAGCTGAAAGCTAACAAGTACCATAATTTTTGGAAGCTCTTTATGAGACTTGAATCCCCACTTCCTTCTATGAAGGCCTTTCTTCCACTTTTATATTGAGTCTCCACCTTCTATCCTTAGGCACCAATTAAGAGAGCATAGTTGTCATTCTTAGTTCTATGTGCATTGTCCCAAAATTTATTGATTGATTCATAATGTTGATATTGCTTGTTCTTAAACTATTTGTATCTAGTCACCCTTATGAACTTTGAAGGTGTCCTATGCATTTATGTTTTGCTACTCCACGAGGGACAAGCTGAATGCCACTATGCTATGTTTTCTATATGTGAAACAAACAAACGTCTTTCAATGTATTGTTATTCATGATCTTTGTTTGTATCCTTTCATCTTGCATGCATAGTTACTATGTCTTATTGTTAGAACTTTATCTTTCATGCTCATGTTTAGAGTACTTTGATCCCAGCTTTCAATGCTTGCAAATGGTTTGATCTTGATTATGATGGTGCATGTCACCTCAAAAATTATTCTTTCTTTTTATCACTAACCTACTCGAGGACGAGCATGAGTTAAGCTTGGGGATGTTGATACGTTGCGATCGTATCTATAATTTTTGATGTTCCATGCTTGTTTTATATCTACTTTCTTATGTTTTGTCCACACTTTGGAGTACTTTTAAACATTTTCTGGGACTAACCTATTAACAAGATGCCACAGTGCCAGTTGCCCGTTTTCTGTTGTTTTTGGTTCGAGAAAAGCCAGAAAATAAATATACTTGGAATTGGACGGGACAAAAGCCAAAGTCAATATTTTACCGAAAGACACATGGAGTCCGAAGGAGAGACAAAGGGGGGCCATAGGGCAGTGAAACCCCCCTTGGCGCGGGCAGCCCTAGGTCGCGCCAAGGCATGGTGTGGGCGCCCTGGCTAGCCACTGACCTCGCCTCTTCGCCTATAAGAAGCCTCCGATACAAAAACCCTAAAAAATCCAGCCTCCAGCCACGAAAAGTTCCGCAGCGCCGCCGCCACCGAAGGGGAGATTCGGGGGACAGAAAGTCTCTATTCCGGCACCCTGCTGGGATGGGGAAGTGCCCCCGGAGCCATCTCCATCGATCTCCACCACCATCTCCATCATCGTTGCTGATTCCCATGATGATGAGGGATTAGTTCTTCCTTGAGGCTAAGGGTTGTACCGGTAGCTATGTGTTCATCTCTCTCTCTTTGCATGGTCATATTGTGATCATGAACTTTGTAATCAAGTAGATCTACCTTGCTACTCAAGTGCTTTAATAGATCTCTACTCTCCCAATGTGTGTAAAAGTGACAGCGTGCACACCATGGTGGCACTTAGGCTAGAGATTACAATTACTTGTTATGAGTTATATTTGGAGTTGGATGTTTCTATGAAATTGTGGTGTTTCTTGGAACCATCTAGAGCTCAAGGTGATATTGTGGGGTTATCTAGATGGGTAATACAAACTTTAAGGTGTGTTGTTATAGCCCTACCATGGATGAGAGTGTCCAACCCGAGAGTAGTTCACAGTAGTATCATAAAGAGTAGATATTTATATGAGAGTGTTCACTAGTGAAAGTATGATCCCTAGGCCTTGTTTCTAAGCATTGAAACCCCGTTTGCAACTAGATCTGTTACATGTTTGCTTGCTGCCATCTTTATTTCAGTTTGCCTTTAGTCTCTTCCACGCCATGAAAGTATTTTCTGGCACCGTTGTCGTATATCCATACCACTTGTATTTTACTATCTCTTCGCCAAACTAGTGCACCTATACACCTGACAAGTGTATTGGGTGTTGGGGACACAAGAGACTTCTTGTATCTTGATTGCAGGGTTGCTTGAGAGGGATACATTTGACCACTTCTTCCCTGAGTTCGATAAACCTTGGGTGATCCAATTAAGGGAAAACTTGTTGCTGTTCTATAAACCTCTGCACTTGGAGGCCCAACAATTGTCTACAAGAATAGAAGTGCGTAGACATCACTGCCTTTGCACCGTAGACCAAGAAGAAGGGTGTATATCCGGTTGATCTATTAGGAGTAGTTCTTAAGCTCCATAAAACAGACGACACTTCTTGCACCTAAGCCCCTGCAGCATGGTCAATTGGTGCTTTGAGTATAGGACGGAGGCTTTGAAGAATCAAACCATTTGCCCTTTTGACTTGTTCATTGGCTTGTGGATGTGTGATCGATGCAATATCCAGTCGGATGCCTTGATCATCGCAAATTTCGGAAAGTTCTCCCATGGAAAAGTTACTCCCGTTATCTAGAATAATACTATGCGGATATCCAAATCGGATTATTACATCCTCGACGAATCTTTTGGCTGTTGCTCCATCACAACTTGTGATGGGTTTAGCCTCAATGCATTTCGTAAATTTATCCACTGTCACTAAGAGGTGAGTAAATCCACTTGGATCCAGTTTAAATGGTCCTACCATGTCAAGCCCCCAGACCACAAAAAGCCATGGAATCGGAATTGTTCGCAGCTGATCAGCCAGAACATGGGCTTTTTTGGCATACTTTTGGCAACCTTTGCACGTATTAACCAGCCATTCGACATCTGCCTTAGCTGTAAGCCAGAAAAATCCGTGTCGAAAAGCTTTTGCCACTAAAGATTTGGCTGCGACGTGATGTCCGCATTCACCTTTGTGGATTTCCTTTAGGATTTCCACTCCTTTCGCAGAAACACACCGCTGAAAGGCCCTAGACACATTCTGCTTATAGAGCTCACCAATCACCATTGTGTAGGATTATGCTTGTCAGACGATCTGTCGGCTTAGAACTTCGTCTTTGGGTAATTTTTCGTCTACGAAGAATTCCAGGTAGGGTTTTGTCTAGCTAGGAATTACAACCAGAACTGCTATGAGCGGTGAGTCAGATTTGGTCGGATACTCCTCATCCACTCCTGTGATAGAGGGAACTCTTAAGTTCTCTAGAAAAGCACCATATGGGACCTTTTTCCGCGCAGAGCCTATTCTTGATAGAGTATCCGCTTCCTCGTTCTCTGTTCGGGGAATGTGTTGAACTTCAAACCCTTTGAACGATTTTGCTGGTTCATCCACGATAGCTCTATATGCTGCCATGTGCTTGTTTGCATTGCAGATGTCGGATACTTGCTGGGCAACTAAATCAGAATGTCCAAAGCACATGAGTTAGCAAATGCCGATATCTTTTGCAATTCGAATTCCATGTAGCAGGGCTTCATATTCAGCAATGTTATTTGTCACAGTGAAGTGAATCTACAATACATAGAATAATTTGTCTCCTTGGGGTGATTTGAGCACCACGTCAGCCCCCGAGCCCCCCAACGCTTTAGACCTGTCAAAGTGCAAGGTCCAAACTTCCGACTCTGGGAGATTTGTGTTTTCTATCATCTCTGTCCAATCAGCGACAAAGTCGGCAAGTATCTGGGATTTGATTGATGTACGAGGTTTATGCGCAATGTCAAAAGCTGCTCGCTCAATTCCCCACTTAGCAACGCGTCCTGTCGCATCGCTATTGTTGATTATGTCTCTCATGGGAGTTTTGCTCACCACGGTAATATTGTGCTCTTGAAAATAATGTTCTAGCTTTCTGGATGCAAAGAATACACCATAGGCTAGATTTTTGTAATGAGGATACCTTAGTTTCGATTCAGTCAGGACCTCGCTAAGATAATAAGTCGGATACTGCACCGGGTGTTCCTATTTTTCCTCAAGCCGTTCCTCCACCATGAAAATGCTGATGACTCTTTTTGTCGCAACTAGGTAGAGCAACATTGGTTCCTGTGGTTCTGGTGCTACAAGGATAGGGGTGGACGAAAGTACAGTTTTCATGTCCTGTAGTGAAGCTTCAGCTTCGTTGGTCCAGACGAACTTCTTGGTCTTTTTCAAGAGTTTGTATAAAGGTGTGTCTCTTTCACCGCAACAATGCAGCTAGTTAGCCGTTGTATGTCTTTTAGGCGAGTCGGCCTGGTAATGTTGAGTATAGCCTTTATTTTGTCTCGGTTCACCTCTATGCCCCTTTGGGACACGATGAAACCTAACAATTTTCTGGCTGGTATTCCAAAGAAACACTTCTTCGGGTTAAGCATTATATTGTATTTTTGTAGATTGCTGAATGTTTCGTCCAAGTCAGAAATAAGCATTTCCTTCTTTTTGGACATCAGAGCTATGTCATCCACATATGCATGTACATTGCGTCCAATTTTATCGTGGAAGCAACGTTGCATAGTATGCTGGTATGTAGCTCCTGTGTTTTTTATCCCAAAAGGGATTGTTACGTAGCAGAAGGTTCCAAAGGGAGCGATGAATGAAGTCTTTAGTTTATCTGACTCCATCTAAATTTGGTGATAACCGAAATATGTGTCGAGAAAACATAGGAATTCTGAGTGTGTTGTCGAGTCAATAACTTGATCGATTCTAGGCAGTGCAAACGGATCTTTGGAACAAGCCTTGTTCAAGGTAGTATAATCAACACACATCCTTAAATCAGTGGTGTCCTTTTTAGGTTCCATTATAGGATGGGATGACCACTCAGTGTGGATGACCTCTTCTATGAATCCGGCTAACTCAAGCCAGGCTAGGTCCTTAGCTATTGCTTTACGCTTTTCATTGCCGAAATGCCGTAAGGACCATTTGACGGGTTTAATGTTTGGATACATGTTTAAAGAGTGCTCGGCAAGTTCGCTAGGTACTTCGGTCATGTCAGAAGGGTGCCATGCGAAGATATCTTTATTATCTATGAGGAAATCGACGGGCGTGCTTTCCTATGCTGGCCTAAACCTAAGCCTATCTGTGTCACCTTGGAGGGGTCATCATCCTTCAACAGCGTTGTCTCCGTCTCTTCCGATGCCTTGAACTCCAGAGTCGGCTTTGTCACCTCCTTCTTCGTTGTGGGCATCTCAGGCAGGTCAATGTTCTTCCTGATCTCCTAGTACTCCTCGGCATGCAATACAACTTTAGCAAAGGCGACATTTTTGTCCTTGCGTTCTCATGCCTTCTTCGGGTCTCCCCGGATCATGATGACACCATTGGGACCTGGAATTTTCATCATGTTGGAAATATAACAAGGGTGATCCCTAAAAGCCTAGTAAGCTGGACGCCCAAAGATAGCGTGGTATGTGCTCTTGAACATGACTACTTCAAAGGATAGTGCTTCCATCTGATAGTTCCTTGGAGTCCCAATGGTAACATCCAATGTGATTTCTCCCTGAGAGTTCGCTTGTCATCCGAAGACAACTCCATGGAAAACCACAGAGCTGTGATTTAGCTGTGTTTCCAATATCCTCATACGGCACAATGTTTCGACGTAGATGATATTGATGCTGCTGCCACCATCCATGAGGGTCTTGGAGAACCCATAGACCAGAGCATACTTTCCTTGCATGTGTGGTTTAGGCGGATGATCACTTCGGTCAAAGGTAATTGTCACTTCCAACCAGTCCAGAAACTGAGGAACAGCTGGAATAGTTGTGTTGAGCTCATGCATTACTACCTTTTTTACCTTAGCTGGTTGGGATCCAAGGAAGCAGACGTAGGTGTATTTCTTGGTAGGGAAGGTCTTCTTTCCATTCGACTTGGGATTTTAGGCTTATGCCTCCTCCATGTTGGAATCTTCCTTGGACTCCTTGTCTTTGTTGGAATTTTTCTTTCCTTTTCATCGCTTGGACCCGTAGCCTGCGGATTCGTCTTTCTTGATATCGTCATTGAAATGACAGTCAGGATTGGTGTGGCACGAGCCCCCGTTGCCATTCGGGTGATGCACACATCGATTATTCGCAATGTCGGCCCAAGTGTAGGTTTTTCCAGGTTGTTGGTCTCCTCTACCTTGGACTCTGGTAGTTCCACGGCCCGTCCCCTTCCGCCTCCGCGGCCTCCTCATCCTCTAGACACGAAAGTTGCGTTGACTGTTGTAGTTTCTGGATTGGGTTTATCTTCCAAGGTGTTCTTGCGTTTCTAGGTATGCTGCTACTTCGGTTGCTTTGCTGACTGTGGCATAGCTAGTACATTTAGCAGTCCCTCTGAATCATCGTTGACGTCAGCATATTTACTCATTGTTTCTATCAGCTCCCCCCAAGTCGGTAACCATGTCACACTTCAGGCGTTGACGTAGTAATCCGATTGGGAGTCCCGCGTTGAAACCTTCGATCGTTGTTTGGTCGTTTACTCCCTCACAGGAGTTGTTTGTTTTGATCCATCATACGAGGTAGTCCTGACAAGTTTCTCTAGGTTTCTGGGTGCACCGCTGTAGGTCTCCGATTGTGTAGGGCCTCCTGTATGTTCCCTCCAAATTCTGAAACAAAGCACTTTGCATGTCATACCAGTTGTGGATGGTGTTTTCTAGGAGTTCACTGAGCCATGATGGAGCCGTATTCCTCAGCATAAGCGGGAGATACCGAGTTGCGACCAAG
The DNA here is from genome assembly GCA_910589775.1 of Avena eriantha. NCBI lineage: Eukaryota > Viridiplantae > Streptophyta > Magnoliopsida > Poales > Poaceae > Avena > Avena eriantha. The sequence goes on from OU342741.1 coordinate 313,312,360, forward strand.
CTGTTTCCTCCTTTAGCGATGCAGCAGGCCTGGAAGAAGTCCTAGAGCTAGGTGTCTGGCCGAGCCAAACCATCGTAGGCTAAATGTGCCTTGACATAGAAAGACCCTCCAGGAAATCTGTTTGTCAAATTCCCAGTCCGAAGCACTTTGGGCACACGTATATGTTATATGACTCGTAGCACCGCGCCTCTATGTTTCAGTTGACCCAGTGCCTGGCCTCACTTGGTGACAGAGAGCGACGTCTCAGATGTTTTCTATGGCTACGGCATTGCGGAGCTGAATTTCTGTTTCCTCCACCACCGCCTTGGTTCCCTCTTTGTCCTCCATGGGAGCCGTTATGGGAGCTCCTTGGTGGAGAAGGTGGTGTGGTGGGTTGCTTCCTCTAGCCGGAGCTTCATGGTGACGGCCACCATGTCAGTTTGATCCAGCGCGGTGTTCGTCGTTCCTTCGTCCGTCATTACCATCATTGTGACGTGGCTCAGCCGGACGGCTTGTGTGTGTAGGAGGGGGCATTCTTTGCCGGTCCTGCTCCCAACGTCATGATTCTTCGTCTTCCCTACGGTTATCCGACTGCCACCAGGGAGGTTGCTGTTTTGGCGTCTCGCTCTGTGGCCGGGAAGATGTTGCTCCAGCTTCGCATGGGTCCGTGTCGATGTCCTGAAGAGCCGGTTCTTGAATAATTTTGTTCCCGAGGGTTGAGATGGTAGCATCGTTCCGGCTCCCTCTAGGGCCTTACATCTTGATGTCGACCAGTGTCTGTGCGGTATTGGTCGGATGTGGAGACCAGTTTCCCACTGCCAGACGTGGCGACCTTCTGTTTCTCTAGGCCCTTGGTGAGTAGCTTCACACTTAGTCGGACATGGTCTAGACTTGGATTATTTGCCAGGATCTCTCAGGCTGCAGCAGTGTTTTCTACTGGCGTGCTATACACCCGGTTTCCTTTGTTGTCGATCCGAGGCTTTCCCATGGCTACGTCTCCTTCAAAAAGGGTTTTGTGAACTTCCATATTTTTATTGGCCAATTCAGGGCTGTACCAGGTCTTCTGATGTTGCAGGGAGCTAGGTTGCCCTGCCACTGCAATGCGTTGCTTCTCCTCGAGGATATGAGTGGCTTCATAAAGGAGTACCTAGAGATGTGATTCTAGGGCTAGGGCCATATCCTCCAACTCCGCAGGTGTAAGATCTGCGGCCGTCGGGATTGGTGTTGTAAGTGCATCTCCAAGCATCTTACGGGCACCAGGGGTAACCACGTGTCCATCCAACGAAGTGCTTTTTGGTTCATCGGGGATCAGAGCTCCATCTGAATCTTCTTCGTATTCCTCAGAGATTACCTCATCATTTGGAGGATCCTTAGCAAGAGTCTTCTTCTTCTTTTCCTTCTTGGTAGCATGGGTAACAAAGACAGTTTTGAGTCCGATTCCTGGAGTCAAGCTTCTATTAGTACTTTCGGACATCTGGACGTCGGGATTATCTCCGAGACCATATCATCATGCGGTTTGGGAGAGTTTCCTCTAGATTCTTCATCCATACTGTTGTAGGGGCTTTGATCCATAGCTTCTCCTTCTTCCGCAGCCTTGGAGTTGATCTCCTCTTCAATTTCCGTGGAGAACTTTCAGAATTATGCCGATGTCATGGAATCATCTGAGGATGTCGGTATGTCGGTGTTCATCTCGATTGCCTCCAGCACCGAGTCGTTGTCATCTCCAGCATCAGAAGAACCGGATCCGGGTCCAACGTATCTGACAAAGTGTGGTGTGTGTGCCCTAAGGTAGTTTCGACTTTCATCTATGGCCTCCTTGAAACTTTTGATGGTCTGGAGGATCTCTTCCATGCCGGTGTTTTTGCGCAGCATCATCTGCCTCAACGTGTGCCTCAGGAGTGATTTTCCTGCTCTAGTATCGGCAGAGCTGGATCTAGAGCTGTTGGTTCTTTGGTCTTCCTGAGTTTTAACCTCCTTGGGGATATCTGCTTCAGATCTGATCTTCTCCACTATCTCCCACTTTAGGTGCGGGATGGGTGGAATTAGGGTTCTCTTAGAACCAGAACTCTGTCGCTTCCACAGAAAAAGTGGATTCAGAAGTTTCTTCTGCCTCTATCATCACCGCTGGGGTGGGTTGGGCAGGTTCGGCGAAACCCAGATAGACATCAATCTCGCCAAAGGACATGATTGTGTAGGTGGTCACAGGTTCCCTAGCCAGAATCCAAGTCTTCTTGAGAAGGACAAGAGGGACATAGCTGGTGTAGAGGACCCGGCCAACGGTAATAGTCTTGTCGATTCCGATTCGTTCTGATTCCGCCTAGAACGCAGATCCGGAAGTCGCATGCCCCACGGTGGGCGCCAACTATCATCGTATTGAAGACATGTCCGCCGAGAGGGGGTCCTCGAGGCGTGGAGAAATATGGGGTGTGAGACGATGGTGTTTCGGGGCGGTGAGCACACAAGCTTTACCCAGGTTTGAATTCACTAGTATTGGACGGATCCTACTCCTGCTATCAATCCAGTAATATGGCAGAGCCGGAAGTACATTTTACAAGAGAGGTTTTGCGTGTGCGAGTTGAGGTTGTAAGTTTTCGGTGCCCTAAAGGCTGGTCCCTAGGACGTCTTATATAGATATATGCCCTAGGGTTACAAGAGATACCTATCTAGCTATGATACAGAGTCAGTTACAGAGTACATCTTGGACTACAAATAACTATATAGGCCTAAGTCGGTAAGTCTTCTGGGCCTTCCAGTAGCCTGATGGGCTTCCATCTCCTCTCCCTGACTGGGCTGCACGTGAAGCAAAGCTCTAACCTGAAGTGGGCCACCCTGGTCAGCGAGTCACCATGGGTATACCTAGAAAGTATATCCCCAACACGGGTAATAATTCAAGTCTGAGAATAAAAGTTGTTTGATTTATATGAATAATATCTTTTATTTTCATGCACCTGATATGAAAGGTATATTTCTGATAAATCTCGATAGTAGTGATACACATGTTCATAATGTTAACGCTAAAAGATGTAAAGCAAATTATGATAATTCCACATACTTATGGCGTTTTCGTGTAGGTCATATTGGTGTAAAGCACAAGAAAAGGTTCCATAGTGATGGACTCTTAGAGTAACTTAATTTCAAATCATTTGACACATGTGAACCATGTCTTATGGGTAGGATGACTAGAACTCCTTTCTCAAGAGTGAGCGACTTATTGGAAATCATACATATTGATGTGTGCGGACCAATGAGCGTTATGACACGCGGTGGATATCGTTACTTCCTAACCTATATCGATGATTTGAGTAGATATGAGTATATTTACTTAATGAAACATAGGTATGAAACATTTCAAAAGTTCAAGAAATTTCAGAGTGAAGTAGAGAATGATCGGAATAAGAAAATTAAATTTCTACAATCTGATCATGGAGGCTAGTATTTGAGTTTGGAGTTTAGCATGCATTTTAAGAAAAGTGGAATCGTTTCACAACTCACGTCACCTGGAACACCACAACATAATGGAGTGTCTGAACATTGTAAGCTAACTTTATTAGATATGGTGCGACCTATGATGTCTCTACTGATCTGCCACTGTCATTTTGGGGTTATGCATTAGAGACCTCCGCATTCACGTTAAATAGGGCATCATCTAAGTCTGTTGAAAAGGCATTGTATGAATTATGGTTTGGCAAGAAACTAAGCTGTCATTTCCTCAAGTTTGGAGATGCGATGTTTATGTCAAAAGGCTACAACCTGATAAACTCAAACCCAAGTCATAAAAATGCATTTGCATTGAATACCCTAATGAAACTATTGGTTATACCTTCTATCACAGATCCAAAGGGAAAGTGGTTATCTCTAAAAATGGAACCTTTCTAGAGAAGGAGTTTCTCTCGAAAGAAGTGAGTGGGAGGAAGGTAGAGCTCGACGAGGTTGTAGAACCTTCTCTTGAGATTGCGTGTAGCAATTCTTCGGAAGTAATTCTAGTGAAGCCTCCGCCTCTTGAAGAGGCTAATGATAGCGATCATGAAGCTTCAGACGATGTTGCTGCTGAATCTCATAGGTCAACTGGGCAAAGCTCTGCTCCTAAATGGTACCATAATCTTGTCATGAATGTTTGTTGTTAGACAACGGTGAGCCTGCGAACTATGGAGAAGCGATGATGAGCATGGACTCTAGTAAATGGCTCGACACCATGAAATCCAAAATGGAATCCATGTACGAAAACTAAGTGCGGAATTTGGTGGACCTACCAAATAATTGCATGTCCGCTGAGAACAAATAAGAAAATAGGCGATGATGGTAATGTTACCATCTATAAAGCACAACTTGTTGCAAAGGGTTTTCGGCAAATTCAAGGAGTTGGCTACGATGAGACTTTCTCACCAGTAGAGATACTAAAGTCTGTATGGATTATGTTAGCAATTGCTACCTTCTACAATTATGAAAACTGGCATATGGATGTCAAAACTGTTTTCCTCAATGCTTACATTAAGAAAGAGTTGTACGTGGTACAACCGAAGGTTTTACCAATTTTAAGGATGCTAATAAGGTATGAAAACTTCATAGGTCCATTTATGGATTGAAGAAAGCATCCCGGAGTAGGAATCTCCACTTTAATGAGGTGATCAAAGGGTTTGGATTTTTCTAGACTAATGGAGAATCTTGTATATAAAAGAAATAGTGTGGGAGCTATGTTGCGTTTCTAATACTATATGTAGATGACATATTACTGACTGGAAACGACATAGAACTACTTGAGAGTGTTAAAACTTATTTGAATAATAGTTTCTCAATGAAAGACCTTGGTGAAGATGTGTATATATTAGGCATCAAGATATATAGAGATAGGTCAAGATGCCTGGTAGGATTGTCACAAAGTACATACCTGGACAAAGTTTTAAAGAAGTTCAAATTGGATAATTCGAAGAAAGTGTTCTTGCTAATGTTTCCATGTAAGACTTTGGGTAAGACTCAAGGCCCAGATACGATAGACAATAGAGAGAAGATGAACAATGTTTCTTATGCCTCATCCATAGGCTCTATCATGTATGACATGCTATGTAAGACTATATGTGTGCCATGTTGTTAGTTTGACCAGCAGGTACCAACGTGATCCAAGAGTGGGACACTGGACAATAGTAAATAATATCCTTAAGTACTTGAGGAGGATTAAGAATATGTTTCTTGTTTATGGGGGTGACCAAGAGCTCATCATAAAAATTTACGTTGATGCTAGTTGGGACACCGATCCAAATGACTCTAAGTCTCAGGTTTTGCTAGTTTGGACGTTGCTCCCGGCACTCAAACAACACAGGAGAGCACCTCCTCTCGAAATGGTTGAGGCTATGGCTAAGGATGCCACCAAAAAAGGAAAGCAACTGGCGTTGGGAACAGATGTAGTGGCAACAACAACAACCAAGTCGGCGACTTCTACGCCATCCACTTCTATAGTAACATAACAGACGGCTAGAGATTCCTTCACTCCCTTGGCTAGTGCACTTGCAATGCCTCAGACTCCTCCGATGTCAAGTCTGGATGATCTTATCCTGCAAGCGGATGTTATTCACAATAATGCCAATACCTTCCACGACACATACGCCACTGCAACAAATAATCTCAAGATTATTGCTATCATAAGTCTTCAATCTTTACATTTCACTTTATAATATATCCCACTGTAGTCCCCCGAGCTCTTAGGCAGAAAACCATAAGTTATTGTCCTGAGTTCTCTAAAAGGAACTAAGTGTAAAACTTGATAGTGTAGCCCCCGAGTTTCTAGGTAGAATGAATAATTCTGGCTAGATACTCTAAAATAAGCATACATGGGTTAAAATCTGATATTGTAGCCCCTGGTCCTCTAGGTGAAATTGAAAAGTCCCGGCTATATGCTCTAGAGAAACAAAGAATGTTTCTTGTGCAGAATGAGAATAACTAGAGGAAGGCCGCCAATTAAAGGTTTACCAAGCTACAAAATGAGTTGGATATTGAGAAGGGTAAAACAACCTTTCTGAAGGAACAGATAAAAAAGAACAAGCATATGTATTCTTCCAACAACTCCCTGATCCATCATTTGTAGCTATTTCGTCCGAATACTAATAATGTTTTATTGTTCCTACTTGTAGATGTTGTTGCTAAGTCCAAGAGCATTGTTGAGCAATCCAATCACATCCAAGAGTTTGATGATGACAACAAGATCTTGAAGAAATACCTGGTTGATGCTGTCAAATTGCATGAAGAGGCAACACATGCCCTACAAGAATCTACAAACACTGAGATGGAGCGCCTGAAGAAGGAGATTGAAGAGCTCAAGGAACAGAACCAAGCTGCCATAGAGCAGAATGCTCGGGGTCTTGAAGCATTCAAGAAACTTTAGAAGGATCATGACATCTTGGTGGAGATCTGCCATGAAGTTGAAACTAGCATCTTTTGTAAGTCGGATACTTTAAATTGTTGCAATACTCATGATCGTTGTTGTCGGGGTCCTGGCAACCGGGGTGCCACGTCCCGACAGTTAGCAGTTCCTAGCGCCTCAAAGTGACAAGCCTTCGAGAGGCTTCAATACCTCTAGCGACAAGCATCGCCGGGTGAGCCCTCGTGAGGGTCCACTTTGAGAGGGGACCCTCTCTCGAGGGGGACTCTCCCCCGAAGGCGCCACCGTAGAACCCAACTATGGGTACCCTGAAGCATGCACTGGGGCTTATCGGTAACTTCACCAAGCGACCAGCAGGCGGGGCAAGTCCCGATAAGGGGCATAGTCGCCCCGTGCCCCCTGTTCGCCTCGGTAAAGGAAGCTCTGGTCTGCCCCCCTTTCCCTGCGGTAGAAGGACAGACGGCATTAGCGTGGCAGGAACACCTTGCCGATTTAGTGCAAGAGATATAGCGGCTAGTGTTGGACAAGGACGAATGAGGAAAAGGAAGGCTACTTTACCAGCGGATGGAGAAGCACCCGACATCCAAGAATTGGTCCACCAAAAGCATCCCTGTAGACCAGGACCTCAGGGAACAGCACTGTGGTGACCCTTCCCACCCATAGACCGGGGAAAGAGGCCCGACACCACCCTATATAAGGATCCCTTCTCCTACCTTGGAAGGGAATGTTCCTTGAAATCTAAAACCCTAGACTTTCATCCTCCATTGTACCCTCGTGAAGCATGCAAGAAATACAACCAAGCAGGAGTAGGGGCTTTACCTCCTCACGAGGGTCCCGAACCTGGGTAAAATAAAACCCGTGTCACTTCTCTATCGTGTGCTTGCCCAGTCGCCATCACCATCATGAGGTTCTCTTGGAGTTACGTGTTCAGCCCCCTCCCAAACCAAGGGAACGTTGGACCCTTCCTTCGTGGGACAAATCTCCGGCATTTGGCGTGCCAGGTAGGGGCTGAGGCGCACTTTTGAGACCTCCTTTGACCTTGATGACATGTCGGTCGACAATGAGACCGGCGCTGAGTGAGCCCTCTGCCACACAGCGAGGAAGGCCCAGACGGAGCCACCCCCGTGGTATGCCACCTCCGAGCAGGTCCCGTGGACAGAGGATGAAGGGGGCTCCTCCTACTGCCCATCACGGGAGCCCCTCTCCTCCTCCCATGGCGTCATGTCGCTCTCGCGCACGGGGTCGTCGCGCAGCCACCTCGGGCCCCTCACTCCGGAGGGCGCCAAGCGCATGGTGTGCGAGCTCCTGGATCACCCACCGGCCGAGCGGGGCAAGGAGAAGTGGTACGTTGCCACCCTCTCCCCTGATGGCCCAGGGGCTCGAGCGGGGACGGGACGTCGGGGGATGGTGGCACTCTCCCGCCTCACCGCGAAGGTGTCCCCAAGCACGATGCTTAGCCCAAAATATATCGAGTCTGTTGGGGAACCCCAAGAGGAAGGTATGATGAGCACAACAGCAAGTTTTCCCTCTGTTATGAAACCAAGGTTATCAATCCAGTAGGAGCAAGGAAACACCCCAAAGGTGTTGCTAGCTGGACTTTGGTAGGGCGCACTACCGGCGTGAGTAGCAACATGGAGACCTGCACAACACAACCAGAGAACTTTGCCCCCAACTTGCGATGAGGTTGTCAATCTCACCGGTTTTGCTGAAAACAAAGGATTAAACGTATCGAGTGGAAGAAAGTAATAGTTTGCAGAAAGTAAACACAAAGCAGTATACAGTTGATTGTAGATTTATTGTAAAAGAAAGGACTGGGGTCCATAGTTCACTAGTGGTGGTTCTCCTTAATATAGATGACATGTTGGGTGAACAAATTATAGCGGGGCAATTGACAAACATTGAGAAAGAAAACATGCATATACTACTCATCTTGACTCCTTTGAGATTTGATTGGGCATTACAAAATTATACATAGACCACCATCCAACAGCATCTATGATTAATAATCCACCTTCAGGTTATCATCCGAACCACCTCCGGTATTAAGTTCCAAGCAATAGATAATTGCATTACGAATTGCGTGTAAAGTAAACCATATGATTGTTCTATGAACAAAGGATTGTTGTTTTCTCCCTAGTAGCAACAACACATCTAGTACCTTAGATATTTCTTGCACTTCCCCAGATTACTAGAGGCATGAACCCACTATTGAGCATAAATACTAACTCTTGGAGTTGCTAGCATCTACTTGGCCAAGATAGCTACTAACAACAGAAAGCAGGCAAGATCACAAATAACAAAGACATGATAGAATCAATAATCAATCTAAAATAGCATCTCAATATCCATCGGATCCCCACAAACACAACATGTAGTAATTACAAATAGATGATCTTGATCATGAACATAGCTCACAAGATCTAAACATGACATCACAAGGGAGGAGAACTAGCCATCTAGCTACTACATGGACCCGTAGTCCAAGGACGAACTACTCACGCATCACACCGGAGGCTTGCATGATGATGAAGAAGGCCTCTAGGGTGAATTCCACTCTCTAGCAGGGTGCCGGGAAGAGCTTCAGATCCCTCCCGATCTAGGGATGGAGACGACGGCGGCTACAGACTCTTTCGTGGAAATTTGATCGGGTACTTAGGGTTTCTGTATCGGAGGCATCTTATAGTCGGAAGGGGGGGCTGAGGGGGTGCCTAGTGCGGCCAGACTAACCCCTGGCGCGGGCCAGGCTTGCCGTGCAGCCAGGTGGTGTGGCGGCCCCTGGCTCCTCTCCGTCTCGTATTCTGGCCCCGTGTCCTCCTCGGTGAAAAACTGACTTTGGCTTTTGTCCCATCCAATTCCGAGAATATTCATTTTCTGACTTCCTGGAACCAAAAACAGCACAAAACAGGCAGCTGGCACTATGGCATCTTGTTAATAGGTTAGTCCAAGAAAGTGTATGAAAAGTACTCCAAAGTTGGAACAAAACATAAGAAAGTAGATAAAACCAAGCATGGAACATCAAAAATTATGGATACGTTAGCAACATATGAACATCCCCAAGCTTAACTCCTGCTCGTCCTCGAGTAGGTCAGTGATAAAAAGAAAGAACAATTTTTGAGGTGACATGCACCATCATAAACTTGATCAAAGTATTTGTAAAACATTGAAAGCTGGGATCCTAGTACTTCAACATAGCATGAAAGATAAAGTTCTAGCAATAAGACATAGCAACTATGTTGCAACATAAAAAGGCACAAACAAAAGATTCATGAATAACAATGCTTCGCAAGATGTTTGTTTGTTTCACATAAAGCAAACATAGCATAATATCATTCAGCTTGTCCCTCATAGAGTAGAAAATATAAATGCATGGGACACCTTCAAAGTTCATAAGAGTGACTAGATACAAATAGTTTAAAACAAGCAATATCAAAATTATGCATCAATCAACAAGTCTTGGGACAATGCACAAAGAACTAAGAATGGCCACTATTCTCTCAAAGTAGGTGCATAAAGATAGAAGGTGGGGACTCAACATAAAAGTAAAAGAAAGGCCTTCATAGAAGGAAGTAGAGATTCAAGTTTCATAAAGAGCTTCCAAAAATTATGGTACTTGTTAGCTTTCAGCTGTCATTGCCCCTCTCATAAGCATCTTTAAGGTGATTAAGGTTAAAGTGACACAACTAAGAGGATATGCTTGACAAGTTATAAGCTGAAATCTCATGCCCCTTACTTACGAAGACCGAACCTCATGCTACTCAACTTTAGTCATGAGTAAGCTCTTATTAGTGTAAGTACATATGTATCATAAAGAACTGCCAACGGGGTACCCCTTGCACATGATACATGAGCTATCCCATAATCAAAATGACAAGGCAAGTAGACAATGAGCATCTCAACGATCTTTTTATTTGCTATTTGCATAGGTTTTATTGAGGATGCTTCATAGAGTGCTCATTATGGTGATGCTACAAGTTTCCACCATGATTAGGCATGGCTTAGGCTAGCGGCCCAGGCGTTTCTCTAACACACATACAAACTCCATGATCTTACAAGTTCCACTTTTACTTCACATCACCGGGATCCATAAGCAAAAGAACATGATATCAACGGGGTACAAAGTACAAGTGCAATGTTGAAAGCGTTCCCCATGATACATGGTTCTGCTAATTTCAACTTATAAAGCGCAAGCATATATGCAAAAAAGATGGACCCAATGGTTCAAGTTTATTAAATGCAAGAAAAGTAAAGTGTGCCATCAAGTTCGTGAGAGCTTTAATCACTAATTTTCACATAACAAGTTTAATTTGGAAGGTAGATAAAAACATGATTATACGTGGAATAGCAATTGCTAATAGGTAGGTATGGTGGACTCTTTGGAATAACTTGGTTTAAGGAGTTGGATGCATGAATGGAACTCATACTTGGTTACAGGGCTGGCAAAAGACTGGGAGCGACCAACTAAGAGAGAAATAATGGCCATAATCATGCAGAGCGACAAAACATCATTAATCAAAGCATAAAGTGATATTACAAGTTGAAAACTAAAGGATCATCAAGGATATGGTGACTTGGGATAGTCATAACATGGTGTGAGCATGTGCCAAGTCAACCCAAATAAAGCATCAAAGGAGAATACCACAATACTATGCTTTAATATGGTAAAACAACGCATGATCCTTCCAAGGCACATTAAGCAATCTCAATTGTTTATAACATGTCATGCTACAACAAAGAATACTAAGCATAAATCCCAAAACAATATCAAGCATGGAATCCCAAAGCATAGGCCACAGCTAAAAACAAGCTCTTTTTACCACTTAAGCATGAACTTTCCTACTCTTTTCCAATCCAAACCAAACTATTTGAAAACCAAAGTATGAAAGAGGGGGGCCAACCAATTTATTAATATAACTAAGCAACCAAGAAAACAAAAAACCAAAAGGAAAACAAAAAATAAGACGCTCCAAGAACAACACAAGTGTGTATGAAACAATAAAAATGAAGTGTTTGAAAGAAACCTGGGATTTTTATTGATGAAGAGGGGGATGCCTTGGGCATCCCCAAGCTTTGACGCTTGTACTTCTTGGATATTTCTTGGGGTGACACGTGTGGCATCCCCAAGCTTGACCTTTAGTCCATCCTTCATCTCATTACTCATTCCTTCCATACACCTGAAATTATTCCTTCATACAAAACTTCACACAATCTTTATTAGCAACATTAGTGCACTCAAGATAATAAGTCTTCGGGTTCAGTTTCAACACCAATAAAACTCCCAATAAAACACAAGCTACTGTAGCACTTCCCTCAAAAATCTCAATTCCCCAAAAGAACTAAAAAGGAACCAACAAGAAGAAAATGCAAATAATGGCAGAAATCTGTCAAAACAGACCAGCAGGTAAAGACAAATTTTTTAGAAGACCTTCTGTTGCTCAAATAAAATTGTGTTGAACTAATGAAAGTTAGATAACAACCTGGGGCAAAAGCACAAAAATTCACGCCTCAAAAGGAAGTACAGAGATTTTACACGAATATTTATGGTGAAGCACAGAAATCTGTTTCAGGACAGCAACTTTCCCAATCATTACTTCTCTCTCATTAGAAGTTACACTTGGCACAAAAAGCAAATAAAAAGGATAAGGAGCGATTATTACAGAAGTAATAACTTCCAAGACTCTTCTAAAACTTTTGGGTTATCTCCCAATAAGTACTTTTCTTTAACGCCTTTAAGTTAGGCATAAGAAGCAAGAAAAAGAATCAAGTGTTCTCAAATGAAGAAGCATTAAGAGCAAATTTTGTTTTCATAGGAGAGGCAAAAGAAATCTTATCTCTCTTCTTAGGGAAGTGTTATATACATTTCTTGAGTGGGAGTTGATATTTAATGGTGCCTTCTTTCATATCAATAATGGCACCAACAGTTCTAAGAAAAGGTCTTCCCAAAGTAATAGGACAAGAAGCATTGCATTCAACATCCAAAACATAGAAATCAACGGGGACATAGGCATTGTTAACCATAATAAGAACATCATTAAGAATCTCCATGAGTTTCTTTTTAGCATTATCATCAAGTGGGACAGTCAAATAACAATCTTCCAATGGTGGCAAATCAAGCATATCATAAATCCTTCTAGGCATAATTGAAACACTACTATCAAGATCACATAAAGCTTTGAAATCAAAATCATTCACTTTCATATTAATGATGGGTTCCCAACCATCTTCTTGTTTTATAGGAATAGAAGCTTTATGTTTCATCTTTTCTTCTTTAATCTTTATGAGAGCATCAGTAATGTGTTTTGTAAAGGCCATATTCATAGCACTAGCATTAGGACTTTTAGCAAGCTTTTGTAGGAACTTAATAACTTCAGAGATATTGCAACCATCAAGATCAAAATGATAATTATCATCTAAAGTAGTAGAGCTATTACTAGCCTCAAAACTAGTGGTAGTGATAGTAGAAACACTAATGTTTCTAGCAATTTCATCTTCTCTTTCCCACTTAGCGTGCAATTCAGCTAATAGTCTAACATTTTCATCAATTCTAACTTGTATGGCATTAGTAGCAGCAAAAGGATTATCAATAGTTTCAGGTTTAGTAGCCATTTTATTCAAAGAAGATTGAGCTTCAGCCAAATATGCTATATTTCTTTCAGCATTAGAGAGTTTTTCCTCAATAGTTTTATTGAAAGCAGTTTGTTTACGAATAAAGTCTTTAAGCATAACTTCAAGTTCAGAGGGTGCACTCTTATTATTGTTGTAGGAATTTTCATAAGTATTACCATTGTTGGAAGGATATGGCCTATAATTGTTGTTACCAAAATTATTCCTGTAGGCATTGTTGCTAAAATTGTTATTTCTTATAAAGTTCACATCAACTTGCTCTTCTTGAGCAACCAAAGAGGCTGAAGGAACATGATTTGGATCAATATGGGCTTTCCCATTAACAAGCATAGACATAATAACATCAATTTTACACTCAAGGAGGAGGTTTCCTCAACAGAATTTACCTTCTTACCTTGTGGAGCTCTTTCAGTATGCCATTCAGAATAGTTAACCATCATATTATCCAGAAGCTTTGTTGCAGCACCCAAACTAATGGTCATAAAGGTACCTCCAACAGCAGAATCCAATAGGTTTCTTGAAGAATAGTTCAATCCTGCATAAAAGGTTCGGATAATCATCCAAGCAGTCAGTCCATGAGTGGGACAATTCTTTACCAAAGATTTCATTCTTTCCCAAGCTTGAGCAACATGTTCATTATCAGATTGTTTAAACTTCATTATTTCACTTCTCATAGATATAATCTTAGCAGGAGGATAGTATTTTTCAATGAAAGCATCTTTGCATTTAGTCCAAGAATCAATACTATTCCTAGTTAGGGAATTCAACCATTCTTTAGCTTTTCCTCTCAAAGATAAAGGAGACAATTTAAGATTAATAATATCTCCATCTATATCCCTATGCTTTTGCATCTCACAAAGTTCAACAAAGTTATTTAGATGAGGAGAAGCATCTTGATTACCAATACCAGAAAATTGTTCTCTCATAACAAGATTGAGTAAAGCAGGTTTTATTTCAAAGAAAGTAGCTTCAAGAACATGTGGAGCAATAGGTGTGCTCATGAAATCATTGGTGTTGGTGCTAGTGAAGTCACACAACTTAGTGTTTTCAAGAGTAGTCATTTTTTGTGTTTTTTGGTAAAGAAAGAAAACTAGTAAAACTATTTTTTTGTGTTTTGATAAAGAAACAAGCAAACAAAGCAAAAGTAAACTAAGCAAAACAAAAATAACAAAGTAAAGAGATTGGTTATGAGGGACTCCCCTTGTGAAGATGTCCTTGACTCCCCGACAACGGCGCCAGAAAATCGGTTGCTTAACCCAAAATATATCGAGCCCGTTAGGGAACCCCAAGAGGAAGGTATGATGAGCACAACATCAAGTTTTCCCTCAGTTATGAAACCAAGGTTATCAATCCAGTAGGAGCAAGGAAACACCCCAAAGGTGCTGCTAGCTGGACTTTGGCAGGGCGCACTACCGGCGTCAGCAGCAACGTGGAGACCTGCACAACACAACCATAGAACTTTGCCCCCAACTTGCGATGAGGTTGTCAATCTCACCGGTTTTGCTGAAAATAAAGGATTAAACATATCGAGTGGAAGAAAGTAATAGTTTGCAGAAAGTAAACACAAAGTAGTAAACAGCTGATTGTAGATTTATTGTAAAACAAAGGAGCAGGGTCCATAGTTCACTAGTGGTGGTTCTCCTTAAGATAGATGCCATGTTGGGTGAACAAATTACAGCGGGGAAATTGACAAACATTGAGAAACCAAACATGCATATACTACTGATCTTGACTCCTTTGAGATTCGATTGGGCATTACAACATTATACATAGAACGCCATCCAACTGCATCTATGATTAATAATCCACCTGTAGGTTATCATCCGAACCCCCTCCAGTATTAAGTTGCAAGCAATAGATAATTGCATTACGAATTGCGTGTAAAGTAAACAATACGATTGTTCTATGAACAAAGGATTGTTGTTTTCTCCCTAGTAGCAACAACACAACTAGTACCTTAGATATTTCTTTCACTTCCCTAGATTACTAGAGGCATGAACCCACTATCGAGCATAAATACTAACTCTTGGAGTTGCTAGCATCTACTTGGCCAAGATAGCTACTAACAATAGAAAGCATGCAAGATCACAAATAACAAAGACATGATAGAATCAATAATCAATCTAAAATAGCATCTCAATATCCATCGGATCCCCACAAACACAACATGTAGGAATTACAAATAGATGATCTTGATCATGAACATAGCTCACAAGATCTAAACATGACATCACAAGGGAGGAGAACTAGCCATCTAGCTACTACATGGACCCGTAGTCCAAGGACGAACTACTCACGCATCACACCGGAGGCTTGCATGATGATGAAGAAGGCCTCTAGGGTGAATTCCACTCTCTAGCAGGGTGCCGGGAAGAGCTTCAGATCCCTCCCGATCTAGGGATGGAGACGACGGCGGCTACAAACTCTTTCGTGGAAATTTGATCGGGTACTTAGGGTTTCTGTATCGGAGGCATCTTATAGTCGGAAGGGGAGGCCGAGGGGGTGCCTAGGGCGGCCAAACCAACCCTAGCGCGGGCCAGGATTGGCCGCACGGCCAGGTGTTGTGGTGGCCCCCTGCCCCTCTCTGTCTCGTATTCTGGCTCCTTGTCCTCCTCGGTGAAAAACTGACTTTGGCTTTTCTCCCGTCCAATTCCGAGAATATTCATTTTCTGACTTCCTGGAACCAAAAACAGCAGAAAACAGGCAGCTGGCACTGTGGCATCTCGTTAATAGGTTAGTCCAAGAAAGTGTATGAAAAGTACTCCAAAGTTGGAACAAAACATAAGAAAGTAGATAAAACCAAGCATGGAACATCAAAAATTATGGATATGTTAGCAACGATCACGAGACAATGTCATCGAAAACTGGACCCCTCCCACCCATGCCTGCGGGACGATACGACCGCGTCATGGAAAACTGGTCCCCTCCCTCCCCCATGCCTGAAGGAGATGGCTAGAACTTGGCTGATGAACCTCCCCAAGGAATCAATCGACTCATGGGAGGAGCTCAGCTCCCTCTTCATCGCAAACTTCAAGGGGACCTACGAGCACCCTGCTCACCTACTACGACCTCCATCAAGTACGCTAGCGGCCTAGAGAGACCCTCTTCAAGTTCCCATAGAGGTTCAGCCAAGTCCGCAACAAGATCCCCAAGATCTTGGACTCCAACATCATAACTGCTTTCTCTGAGGGTGTTAAAGACGTCAATATGAGGGAGAATATCAGCATCTAGGGTGAGAGCCTCACCACCGCTACCGAGCTCTTCTTCATGGCTGAAAAGTGGGCAAAGGCGGAGGTGGGGCGTATGTTCGGCCTTGCTGAGGCGGAAACTACCCCCAATGCCTTGGGCTCATCCAAGGGGAAGGACAAGGACCCCAAGCGCAAGATCACCACCGTCCTGGCTGCAGAGCCAAACCAAAAGAGTCCTCGCGAGGGGAACAACGAGAGGGAGAGGGATGACAGCTCATACTACCACTTCCATAAGAAGCCAGGTGCCATCATAGGGTTCCTCATGTTCTAGGTGCCAACCACCTGCTGGGAAACCAATTCGGAATCTCCATAGCAAACTATGCACTTGATGCCAATATCCTTGGCTACACGAAGTCCGTGAATGAGAGCTTCATATTCTACCATGTTGTTGGTAGCGTGGAAGTAGATATGCAGGATGTACTACAGCTTTTCTCATGTTGGTGATTGCAACAATACACCAGCCCCCGAGCCATTGAGTAACTTAGATCTATCAAAGTGCATGACCCAAGACTTCGACTCTAGCACAGAAGTATCAGCTAGTAGTTCTGTCCAATCCACAATGAAATCAACCAATGCTTGTGATTTGATAGCGTCGCGCTTCTTGTAGGTGATTTCTAAGGCGGCAAGCTCGATGACCCACTTTGCCACCCTTCATGTAGCTTCCTGTTGTTGATAATGTCGTCTAGTGGAGCTTTTCTCACTACTGTAATGAGGTGCTCCTGGAAATAATTCCTTAACTTGCGAGAAGCAAGGAAAACTCCATAAGCTAAATTCTGGTAGTGCGGGTAACGCTGATTGGATTCCGTCAAGACCTTGCTCACGTAGTAAACTAGTCACTGAACTCCGTGCTCATGCGTTGGCCCCTTGCGCTCCACCATGACGACGATGCTAATAACCCGGTTGGTTGCCTCCATGTATACTAACGTTGGATCTATTGACTCCGGTCTTTCAAGTATTGCTGCGGAGGAGAGTATTCTCTTCGACTCTTGAAGTGTTGCATTTTCTTCGTCTATCCATATGAATTTGTCCACCTTTTGAGCAACTTGTAGAACGACATTGGCTTCTCTCCAAGTCGGCTGAAGAACTGCTTACTACTGCAACATAGCCTCTGAGCCGTTGGATGTCCTTCAAGCACGTCAATTGTTTGATGTCGAGGATGGCCTTGATCTCCTCGGGGTTGACCTCGATTCCGTGATGCGAAATGATGTAGCCTAACAATTTGCCGGCTGGGACCCTGAAGACACACTTCTTGGGGTTGAGAATCATGTTGTACTTCTGGAGGTTATCGAAGGTTTCCTGCTAGTCGGTGATGAGATATTTTCTTTGACATCAC
The DNA here is from genome assembly GCA_910589775.1 of Avena eriantha. NCBI lineage: Eukaryota > Viridiplantae > Streptophyta > Magnoliopsida > Poales > Poaceae > Avena > Avena eriantha. The sequence goes on from OU342741.1 coordinate 313,329,911, forward strand.
TTCGATGTCATCCATGTAAGCGTGTACATTGTGAACTATTTGGTCAGGTAGGCAACACTACATCTTCTGCTGGTACATAGCACCTGTGTTTTTCATCCCAAAGGGCATCGTTCGTAGCAGTATGTGACATAAGGTGTGATGAACGAACTGGATAATTTGTCCGACTTGTGCATCTTAATTTGGTGGTATCCTGAGAATGCATCCAAAGAACAAAAGTTCTGAGCTAGCCATCGAGTCAATGACTTGGTCAATGCAGGCAAAGCAAACGGATCTTTCGGGCACGCTTTGTTCAAGCCGGTGTAATCAATGCACACTCTTAATTCTTTGGTTCCCTTCTTGGGAACAAGTACATGATTGGCCACCCAACAAGTGTGAATGACTACTTAGATAAAACTAGCCTTAAGGAACCTAGCTAGCTCCTTGCCTATGGCTCATCATTTTTCATCACCAAAGCATTGTAGAGGTTATTTCACTGGTTTTGCTTTAGGATCGATGTTTAAGCTATGCTCGGCAACTTCCCTAGGTACACCTTTCATGTCGGCAAGTTGCTAGGCGAAGTAGTCCTTGTTCTCATAAAGTAACTCAACGAGCGCGCTTTCCTATTTGGGATCTAGGTATGTGCCGGTGATGGTGGTCTTGGAGGCATCGCCTTCCACGAGTTGCACCGGCTCGGTCTCAATGGCAGCCTTGAAGGTGGGTTTGGAGTAAAAAATCTGCTTATTCAAAGCCGGAATCTCTAAGGCATTGACCTGGCGTTGGATATCCTTGAACTCTTCACCATAGAGGACAACTTTGACATAGGCGGCTTCACTTAGCTTGCACTCCCTTGACTTCTTGAAGCTTCCAGCAACGGTGATGATACCGTTTGGTCTGGGTATCTTCAGCTTCTTGTAGACGAAACATGGCCTTGCGTGGAATATGTCGTGTCCGAATATGACGTGATACATGCTCTTGAAGGGCACCACTTCAAAGGTCATGAGCTCTTGGCGGTAATTGTTAACATCACCAAAGGCGACCAGAAGGGTAATGCAGGTAAGGGACTGATATGTCAAGTTCATCTTTTGTAGCGTATCGAGGTACATAATGTTGATGGTACTTCCACTATCCACGAGGCACTTGGTGAACTTGCTGCCGTTAATCAGGGAGTTGATGACCATGTCATACTAGTTCTCTATTGGGATAAGGTCTAGGTGATCCTATCTATCCCAAGTAATGGTAATCTCCAACCACTTCACAAACTAGGGAACTGGGGGAGGGTAGCCATCAGTATCCTTAGAGAGGTTTTCTAGGCCCAGATAGTAGGGGTACCGAGGAAGGTGTGGTAGACTAGAGCCTTCTTCTCAAAGGATTTTTACCCTTGCCATTGCCTTTGTTGGCGGGTTTGGGGTCCACATCTTCATCCATATCATATGAATACTTGGACTCTTCCTCCTTCTTCTTCCCTTTTCCCTTTACATGGGGTCTATTCTTCCGACTTCGCTTGTAGCCGAACTCAGGGTCTTCCTTGAGGTCGTTGACAAACTTGCACTGGCGGTTGGTATGAGTAGCTTTATCGTTTGCATCAAGATGGACGAAACATGGCATATCATGGTATGCCTCGTATGTCTAGGGAACACAGGGCACTGCAGGTGTAGTTTCACTCCACTGTTTCCCATGACTAGCCCCCTGCCACGACCACATTCTCTGACTTCGCCTATTTCAGCGAAAGTTATGGTGACCATGTCGGCTGCTTGCTTGTCTTCAAGCGGACTGCTTCGCTTATTATTGTTGTTCTTCTTGGCCTAGGTGGGAATATCCACTACAAGTAAGGACCCGCGAGCATCATCATTAGCAACGGCAAATTATCTAGCCTTGGCAATCATTGAGTTGAGATTAAGCTTGCCCTTGCTTGAGTATGCTTCAGCGTATGTTAGAGCCGTGTTCCCTTTTCCAGACCATCGATGAAGGCGGCCATAGAAGTTTGATCATGTACTCCCATGCATGAATCTTTCATATCAAGACAACGGGATAGGTAGGAAGGAGATGACTCATCCTTCTCTTACGCACACCATTGTAGGTCACCGATAGTGCAGGGACATTTGTACGTACCCTCGAAGTTCTTGGTGAACGCTTCATGCATGTCCAACCAATTGCAGATTGATTTTTTCGGCAAGTTGTCGATCCATTGTCAGGTGGTGCCAGAGAGCATTAGTGGGTGGTACTTGACAGCGATTGTCATGGTGGTGTCACGGTAGATGCCATGGGTAGGCTAAAGATGGGGCCAATGTGCACTAATGATATCCGGGGAGGGATAGTGTAATGAATCTACACATGAAGAATGAAGAACTCAACACACGTTGTACCAAGGTTCGAGGCTCTCCTATGGAGATAAAACCTCTACTCCTACACTATATCTTATATTACAATCTCTCTGATGATTACAAGTGCTCCTTGAGCTGTATCGTAGTGAGGTAGGAGATGAAGTGCTCATGCTCTCTACTCTCTCTAGGGTTTCTCCCTTAGCCAAAATCAATTGACCCTCTCCTTGGAGGCCTTGGCTCACCTTATAAATGGGTGGCCAGGTTATAGCTAGGGCTTATGTGGCCTGAATATCCTAGGAATATGCTTGTCCCAATATAGTAACTTGGCGCCCTCCTTTCCTCTGTTGCCAGACTCTACATGGCAATGGTGTAGAAGGCACATTGTCTGACCGTTGGGGTCAAACACTGTCATGTATTGGACGATCTGCTCTGTCTCTGCCATTCTGTCCCTTGTCGCTAGCACTTGTCTCTCCCTAGATTCCCTTATGAGAGAGAAAAGTACTAACATTGGGCTTGATCTCTTCTTCTTGAGCAAGCTAACTCCTGACTCGGCCATGGTAAGGATAACCCGACCAAGAAGGTACCTACAAAGAGAGAATAGCTCACTCCTCATGCCGACATACTGCATATGCTAGCCGAGTCTTACTGGTTCTGCCCGGCTTAGGGTAACTGGGCATAATCTTGTTGGGCCTTCTATGACTTGGCCAGCTCATGCTTTGACATGTTTATGCCTCGGTGGATCTTGCCATTATACCTCGGCTTGACCCTAACTAGGGTCACCCCCCAACATTAGTCCCTGAAGCTGGTGTGGTCTTATCAGCCTTAGCTGGAAGGACCACAACAGGTTCAAACTTATCCGGGTCATTGTCCGTCTTGCCGACATACATATGTGTCAGCCTATATCGATTTTAACTCAGATGCACTGCTTGGTGACTTGATATTCACTTTGACTTTCCTTGGCTCTTTCCAAGATATATCTCGTTGTTCCAGTCTTACATCCGGGGTATCCCTCATAGATGCCTATCTTCTTGTGTACTCCTCCTTGTATCCTATGTGGAAAGTAATCATTGCTCTTGCCTCATTTTAAGGGTCATGGCAGCCGTTAATGCCACGCGCTGTCAGGGGTAACTACACCCCATCACGTCGCTGTGTCTCCTAGATATCTGCAGAGCCGCAACGCGCAGTTTGCTCTCCTGCGCCATGTAGCCATGCGTGTGGCACGATCTAATGCATCAATTTATGGGATACACGCCCACGTGGTGTGGCTAGTGGGGCTAACGGATCCCATTACCACGATCCTCTATGTCGTTAAATAGGGGAGTGGGGGAGTCCCTTAGTGGCTTTCCCCCGCTCTTGCCTCCTCTTATTTTTCCTCCTCATTGCGCCACCGCTGCTCTTCACTCCTGCGACTACGCTCCTCCTTTGCTCTCCCTTCTTCCTTCCTTTGTTGTAGCGCTGCTGCTTGCTGCCACTATGGGGCCACGCCAATCCAAGCCTATTTCCCTCGAATCGAGCTCCATATCTGAAGAAAGGGATTCAGAGATGCCAAGGGAAGTGGTTGTCGTGGATGAACACGAGGAGGGCGGCACTGTCCATGAGCATGGATCCTGGGCTGGCTCCAACGTTACACGGGAGGAGCTCGACTGGCTCGTGTGTATGCACTAGATCCTTTTGCAGGTAAGCTGCCGTCTCCCCGGCGATGAAAAAGCTCCCGTCCTTGAAGATGGGAGTTCATTGTTTTCGTCACCCAGTTCACTCATGGCTTCAGCCTTCTAATTAGTGAGTTCTTCAAGTACTTTCTCGATAATTTTGGTCTACAACCTCATCATCTTCCTGCAAAGACGCTTGCCTCTCTCTCTGCCTTTGTGTCTGGTACCAAAGGATACCTCGGCCTGTGACCCAATATCCAAATCTGGGCTAAATTCTTCCAGATCCGGGCCAACATTGTTCCCAACAAGGATCTTTTCCCCGGCGAGAAAGCGCTGACCCAATGCAAGGCCACTAGTATTACACCCCGGAAATCCTCTATCTTCCCCTGGATCATGGGTCTCGAATCTTGCAAAGGGTGGGCGAAGACATTCTTCTGCGTGAAGAACAATACCTCAAACGACTTGATTTGGCTTCCTGCCTTTTCAGTCGGTGTCCCCACTAGGAAGAATTGGGACCTTGACCCCAAGAAGAGCAATAACTTCATCAACCTCATGGATAAGCACATCCTCAAGTTGATGGATGTTGGGTTAACTGGCAAAGACATGACGATCACCTTCATCCATAGCCGAGTTTTCCCGATGCAGCAACGCAGCCACAAGATCTGCTACATGAGCGGTCCCCTTGACCCCAACCGAGTTTCCTCGGCCGAGTTATCCAATGCTCAGATCCACCGCCGAGTCATGTTCATCTTCAAGATGGGTTTGACCGAGGAATGGGAATGGGGGTTGGAGCCCTTAACCGGGGTAGGCCTGTTCCCAAGGTATGTCCTTCGAGTGACCTCTACCGAGTTATGCTTTATGTCGGCATATACTAGTTATTTGACCTTCCTATGCTCCTTTTTACAGAAATTCCTTCAGCAAACGATTGAGGACACCTAGACCCCGGCCCTTACTTGGGGCAAGGATCGGGAGACCTCGGATTCAGAGGAGCCAGATTCTGAGGAGTTCATGCATGTCCTAGACTCCATCTCTGGTTGATCCTCCGGTAAGACTTCTGTCTTGAAGGATTGGATGGATGATGATGATGATGATGATGACTGTGAGATTCTCGAGGTATTTAACCCAATGCCCTTCTCATACGCCTATCCAACTGGTCCCACTCCAGCTAACCCAGCTGGTTAGGTGCATAACACACCTCCCATTGCCACGGGAGGTCAAGGTGCGTTGAACAAGCACACTGCAACCTCATCTCCTCCAGCCGAATCTTCCCGGGCCGAGAAGAGAGTTAAGAAATCTGGCAAGAAACTCGTGACCCAAAGGCCTCCCATGCCTAGAGCTCCTCCAGCTGTGTTTGGGTAAACACCTTTCTCCGGGTTATTCTTGTATGTCATATCTCTTATTTCCTATATTTCTTGTTTCTCTCTTTCTTACTTGATTCGATATTTTTCTATTTCTGACTTGATAGGGCCTCCGTGGATATCCCCAAGAGCGGCTCTAGAATCACCTCTCCCATCCGTGAGGCACCATCTTATCCTCCTCGTGATGATGCTCCCATTCTCAGCCCTATTCGCGCCGAATAACGGCCCATCTCGGCGGGAGGAGGACAATGTCAACGTAGGTGGAGGGAGCGCCACCGAGGATGTGGCTATGCCGGATTAGTGGGGTGACCTCTCTGCTCCCTCGAAGTCCTCCTTCATGGAATCCCAAACCCCCGCTCCCTCACGGATCATCAAGCACTCCGTGGATCTAAAAACCAAACACGAACAACAAAGACCCTAATCCCAGAGTCTGGAGACTAAAACGAACCCCTCTAAGACCCCAAGATATTCAGACCTCGATGTGTGACCCCCTTTACGGAACCCTATTTTATAAATGCTATATATATATATCTCGACGCATATTAAATTGTACATGCTCGCATACATCTTTTGTGGTTTGGGGGCATTATGCCGATTCGTTTAATGATTAAATATGGAAACTATATGCGGGCTATTCTAGTCGTATATTGGCTCCATTTAAATTTGTGTAATGAACCGATGCCATATTTTGTCTTGTTAATGCAACATTTAAATTGTGGGGTAGCTAAACAACATGAACCATATAATTAATTGTCGAGACCCCAATTCCACTTAATATTGCATGTTGCATCGCATCTTTACCATGTCATACATCATACATGCATCATGTCTGATCTTTTGCCGTAGAATTAAATAGTGCATCCAGTGTTTCTTCTAGTGCTTTGCTTCTTCACGGATTAGGCAGTTGAGTGGATACGAGTATCAACAAGTTCTTTGGATAATGTAGCTTTGGTTGTGCTTCCCAGGCGAGCATTCTCCCCCTTTCTGCTTATTTTGCATTTATAGTATTTACTTCCTCATGTTGATCTATTGATATCCGTGTTGTGATGCTTTAGTTTCCATACCAGTTATATCTCTTGCAGCCTCTATATTGCCTTGGACACCTCCTATTGCTTGTTGTATGGTAGACAGCTTGCCTTGCGAGTCGTAGTTGCTTACTCAGGTGTTGGTTCGAGTCGTCGAGTTCCACCGTTATTGGGGGTGCACCTACTTAATGGTGGAGATGATCATGGCTTTCAATATAACTTGTCAATTAAAATGCTGGGAACAGGTATAACTAACGCAGAGGCACCGGTGGGCAATAGCTAATATTTGGGTTTTAACCGCTCACTTGTGTCCCGTAGGCCCCAAGTACTTGATACATGTTCCTTCACTATCGCACTATCTACATGTGGGACCATGAATCCCCTTAGCTAGAGCGTGATTCATTTCTTATTTCTTGGGGCTACAAACTAGTTTGGGGCTTTATTACTATCATGTACTTATTCCATGCTCTACTTCTTTATTTATGATTGCGCGTGGAGCGCCTTTACTATTTAGGATCATGGCATGATTTCACGGTATCGACAAGCCCAGTCACACTTTCGGGTTCCCAGTCGTTTACAACCATTCTTGCAAACCCTAGGTCCATCTCAGAGCCGACCAACTTTGTTGCGGGTAGCTTATTGGGGTGGCCCCCTAAAATATTTTATAAATCTTGTGATTGCTTTGTCGTGATGCCTTGTTGGGTTTATATGGTTTTTCCGAGGTTGATCATGCGTGTGTTGCTATATCTGCAACCCTGCAGGGTAAATCTTTCTGAAAGTCGTGTCAGCGGTTATGGACGACTTAAAGCACAGTATCTCGATCATAGACAACCATAACTAAAGTAGTGCTATAAATTTGACTTTGACATGTCTAGTAATCAGTTTCACTACAACGGAATGAGAAAATAAAAGTGCTAAATACTGCTAGATTTGGGATGTCTCATGCTAATGGTATCTAACTAGTAAGTATTGCAACTACAACAAAATGGTTAACTAAAACTTCGCATTGCTTATGATATCAGGATGACTCATGATATCTATATCTGACTAGTAAGTGCTACAACTATAATGGAACGAATAAAACTGCCAACAGTGTGAGTTCCTTGGTTTGACTTCCTCGTTTGGTCTCGAGGGGGAAATACTAGGATGGGTATGTTTGGTGTTAGTATCAGGTTTGATCCGAATAGGCCTTTCTTATCCCTCTCTGATAGCCGATAGTCGTATTGAGTCTCTATAGGTTCTTTAGTGCATGATTCGCTACCACTTCAGTGCACCATACCTATGTAGGCGAGAGCCGCTGAATTCTACACTCGCCGTGTACAGTCCTCGGTACTGACTGCTCCAGTTTTCCTTTGCCCTTTGTTAGCACCCCTTTTGTTTAACAGGTACAAGTTCGACATCGTTAGCAGGGTTACCCTTCCGGCTTGGCCTAGGCAGGGTTATGGACGCCATTAGTTATTCTTCAAGGCTCTTAGCCCAATTTGCATCTTGTCTATACTCGGATGTTGTATCATTTTACGGAGATTTGGATCTTTGTACTGTATCTGTATTCTTGACTTGTTGAGTCATTGTTGTATATATGTTCTATGGGCTCCATTGTGAACTATTGTGTAATGATATTACTTCATTTTCCACCCGCACAAAAGTGACTGGTGGGCATCTTTGAATCGTTTCTATGCGGGTTTGGCGGAAAGTGCTAAAATCTGCATAGGGCCGATTCGAGGGTGTTACAAAGTGGTGACCTGGATGGCCCGATGATGAATGACCACAAGCTCTACTTCCGCTACACGACCAAGTCTGATGCCAGCAATCTAAGTGGGAACCCTAGTACTCTGTCGTGGAATCCGAAGGCGGCGATGATGGACTCGAAGTCCTCCTTCATGGAAACCCGAACCCCCGCACCCTCACGGATCATCAAGCACTCCTACGCAGATTTGGAAACCAAACCTGAACCCCAAAGACCCTGATCCCGAAGTCCGAAGACCGAACCGAACCCCTCCAAGACTCCAAGATCTTTGGACCTTGATGTGTGACCCCCTTCCGGACCCCTATTTTATAAATGCCATATATATCTCGATGCATATTAAATTGTACATGCTTGCATACATGTTTTGTGGTTTGGGGGCATTATGCCGATTTACCCAATAATTAAATATGGAGACTATATGCGGGCTATTCTAGTCTTATATTGGTTCCATTTAAATTTGTGTAACGAACCAATGCCATATTTTGTCTTGTTAATGCAACATTTAAATTGTGGGGTAGCTAAATAACATGAACCATCTAATTAGTTGTCAAGACCCCAATTCCGCTTAATATTACATGTTGCATCACATCTTTACCATGTCATACATCATACAAGCATCATGCCTGATCTTTTGTCGTAGAATTAAATAGTACATCCGGTGTTTCTTCTAGTGCTTTGCTTCTTCACGGATTAGGCAGTTGAGTGGATGCAAGTATCAACAAGTTCTTTGGATAATGTAGCTTCGGCTGTGCTTCCCAGGCGAGCATTCTCCCTCTTTCTACCTATTTTGCATTTATAGTCTTTACTTTCTCATGTTGATCTATTGCTATCCGTGTTGTGATGATTTAGTTTCCATTCCAGTTATATCTCTTGCAGCCTCTATATTGCCTTGGACACCTCCTATTGCTTGTTGTATGGTAGACAGCTTGCCTTGCGAGTCGTAGTTGCTTACTCAGGTGTTGGTTCGAGTCATCGAGTTCCACCGTTATTGGGGGTGCACCTACTTAATGGTGGAGATGATCATGGCTTTCAATATAACTTGTCAATTAAAATGCTGGGAATAGGTATACCTAACGCAGAGGCACCGGTGGGCAATAGCTAATATTTGGGTTTTAACCGCTCACTTGTGTCCCGTAGGCCCCAAGTACTTGAAACATGTTCCTTCACTATCGCACTATCTGCATGTGGGACCATGAATCCCCTTAGCTAGAGCGTGATTCATTTCTTATTTCTTGGGGCTACAAACTAGTTTGGGGCTTTATTACTATCATGTACTTATTCCATGCTTTATTTCTTTATTTATGATTGCGCGTGGAGCACCTTTACTATTTAGGATCATGGCATTATTTCACGGTATCGACAAGCCCAGTCACACTTTCGGGTTCCCAGTCGTTTACAGCCATTCTTGCAAACCCTAGGTTCGTCTCGGAGCCATCAAACTTCGTTGCGGGTAGCTTATTAGGGTGGCCCCCTGAAATATTTTATGAATCTTGTGATTGTGTTTACGTGATGCCTTGTTGGGTTTATATGGTTTTCTCGAGGTTGATCGTGTGTGTGTTGCTATTTCTGCACCCCTGCAGGGTAAATCTTTCTGAAAGTCGTGTCCGTAGTTTTGGACGATTTGGAGCACAGTATCTCAATCATAGACAACCATAACTAAAGTAATGCTATAAATTTGACTTTGACATGTCTAGTAATCAGTTTCACTACAACGGAATGAGAAAATAAAAGTGCCAAAAACTGTTGGATTTGGGATTTCTCATGCTAATGGTATCTTACTAGTAAGTATTGCAACTACAACAGAATGGTTAACTAAAACTTCCCATTTCTTATGATATCAGGATGACTCATGATATCTATATCTAACTGGTAAGTGCTACAACTATAATGGAATGAATAAAACTGCCAACCGTGTGAGTTCCTTGGTTTAACTTACTCATTTGGTCTCGAGGGGGAAATACCAGGATAGGTATGTTTGGTGTTAGTATCAGGTTTGATCTGAATAGACCTTTCTTATCCCTCTTTGATAGTTGACAGTGGTATCGAGTATCTATAGGTTGTTTAGTGCATGCTTCGTTGCCGCTTCAGTCCACCATACCTATGTAGGCGAGAGCCACTGAATTCTAGACTCGCTGTGTACTGGCCTCAGTATGAACCGCTCCCTTTTTTCTTTGCCCTTTGTTGGCACCCCTTTCGTTTAACATGTATAAGTTCGACGTCGTTAGCAGGGTTACCCTTCCAACATGGCCTGGTCAAGGTTATGGACGCCATTGGTTATTCTTTAGGGCTCTTAGCCCCATTTGCATCTTGTCCGTACTCGGATGTTGTATCATTTTAAGGTGATTTGGATCTTTGTACTATATATCTGTATTTTTGACTCGTTGAGTCATTGTTGTATATATATGTGTGTTCTGGGGGCTCCATTGTGAACTATTGTGTAATGATATTACTTTGTTTTCCACCCGCACGAAAGTGCCTGGTGGGCATCTTTGAATTGTTTCTATGCGGGTTTGGCAGAAAGTGCTAAAATATGCATAGGGCCGATTCGAGGGTGTTACAAAGTGGTATTAGAGCTCAGCTTTTGTGATACCCCACTGGTCCAGCTTGTAGGATAACCTAGCTAACAATCTATGTAGAGTGTCAAAACTATTTTTGCAAAATCAGTTGGGTAGATCTGATTAGTTCTGCTTTTACTCCTTACCTCTATGTTATTCCCCTCTTACCTTTGTGTGATTAGAATCTGCTCTCTTACCTTCCTTCAAGTCCAGGATTTTGCATGGTTGGGTTTCCGTTGTACCTTCAGGGTTTCTCTTCCTTCTTATTTCAATGGTGCGTCAACATCCGTTCTTTTCACGCTATCTGATGAATCTTTCATATATTGAACCTTTCAGTGGAACCAAAATTCACTAAATTGTTTTCTTTGTATCTTCCGGTGATTCATATCATCTGCATCCGATCCGTTGAAGATCCTGCATCACCCCTTTGATTCTGAGCACCGCTTGTGAAGAACTTTAGTCTAAATTCCGAGAATGGGTTGCACAATCTTTACTACATGTGCGGAGTAATAGTTTGGGTGCGTGATGGATTGGCCCCCATGTCGACTACTCACTCTATTCGCCCTTGTACATTGAAGTGGATTAGATTGCACCTTTTTCTCTCCTTATATCGAAGTTAGAGGTGGCCTTATCTTTTGATGCCTTTACCTTCGTCCTTTCTTCTTCGGAGCATTCTCTTGATGAACGTGAGAAACAATCCCTTGTTGGTGGTGTCGCCAATTTCAAGATGGACAAAGTGTATTTGTTACTGGTGTCGCGATGATCGACATGAAGCGAGAAGATTCAGATCGTCAGCCTTCTTTCCCGTACCATGAGGCGGATCTCGAGGGCGAGATCCATTATTAGTGGTTTCGAATTGTAGCACCCCAGGTAAAACCACTACTAGAAAATAGCTTGTTGTTTTACTTTGTGCATCATCATGATAGCATGCTCATGTCATCATGCCACATTGCATTTGAGCACCATCATGACATCATGCATATGTTTGCCTAAACTATTTTCATAAAGAATATTTTTATTTTCTAGATATTCTCCTCTTTATTTCAAACCAAAAACCTAGGTCCGTCCGGATTTTTTATTTGTCTAAAACCTATTTGCAAATGTTTTGTTTTAACATAAAGAAAAATAATAAATATAAAACATATTTTAATAGGGGAGGCCGCCAACCTACCAGGCCAAAATCCCAGCAAGCCAACAGCCTACCACCCCGAAATAAAACCCCAAATCTAACCTAACCATAGACCCAACCTGACCTACCTACATAGACACCTGACCCAGCCGCCACACCCACCCGTGGGAAAATGGACAAAAATAACCCTAATAAAAAAAATCACAAAATGAACTCTGGCCAAAAGTATTTCACACCCACTAACCCTTTTGTAGTGCCTAACGGCTAGGCGCTATACTCTACAGTATAGCGCATATGTCATAGGCGATATGACCCCTGCTAGCGCGGCGCCTAAGGGAAATGCGCTACACATTGAGGCATAGACCAATGTGCGCCCCCCCCTCCCCACCCCGACCCACTTCCTTCCTAGCCGCCAGGGAAGAACACAGGAACAGAGAGCGGTTCCTCTCTTCCCTCCCTCTCAAATTCCACCCTAAAAACCTACAGATCTGAAGTATTTTGCGGGGGATTTGCTCCCCAATATCTCCCTCTAGGTATTCTCCTCTGATCCCCTCTTTTTCATCCAAAAAATCTTGCACATTTTAGTCTTATTTTCTTGGAACCTTAGTCTCTAGATGGATTCATGTTTAGGCTGATTTGTTCATGGATTTTTGTTACTTGGTAGTTGTATGTTAGTTGTATTTGTTGGGGAATGACAATGTGTTGTTGATTTGATTTGTATATGATGGTTGTATATGGATTTGTATAAATGTTCCAATAATATGCTCCCATATCCTTTGTAGTTACTTGTAGAAACTAAAACAATGGCCACCGATGATGGTTGTATATGGATTTGTATAAATGTATGAATAATATGCTCCCATATCCTTTGTAGTTTATTGTAGAAATTGAAACAATGGCCACATATGATGAACCACTCACATATTTATTGATATTTGGAATATATTTGTAGGATGGTGTGGCTACTTCATGATTACTATGATACAAAACACCAGGCATACTTGATGGTGGATAAGCATATGGTAATAAAACCATGTTGGACTTGTTTGTCTTAATTTTTCTATTGATTCAATTGTGTTGGACCCGTAAATAAGCATAATATTTTGACTTGTATGTATGCAGAAGCTGGGTCCCCTGAAGATTCCGTCTCATGGTGCGTCCTCGAGTGAGATGTCGTACGAGGAGCGGTACACTCCGTACATCTAGCAGCTAGGTCTCCTCCCTTTCATCATGCTTGTGACCCGGTCGACACCGAACCTCAACGCGGCTGCCATCACTGCACTTATCGACCGGTGGAGGCCGGAGACGCACACTTTCCACCTCCGGACTGGCGGGATTACCCCCACCCTTCAGGGTGTTTCCATGATCTTTGGGCTTCCTATCGCGGGGAACCCTCCGTGTATGAACACAGATTCTGACGGGTGGCGCAATGAGATGGAGCTACTTATTGGGAGGGCTCCTGTAGAACTTGAAGACAAGAGTGTGTTGGGGATATACTTTCCAGGTATCCTCATAGTTTCTCACTGACCAGGGTGGCCCACTTCGGGTTAGAGCTTTGCTTCACGGGTGGCCCAGTCAGGGAGAAAAGACGGAGTCCAGTCTGGCTACGGGAAGGCCCAGAAGACTTACCGACATAGGCCCATAGTGTTACTTGTAGTTCAAGATGTACTCTGTAACTGACTCTTAGTCGTAGCCGGATAGGTCTCTCCTATAAACCCTAGGCCAGATATCTATATAAGCCGTCCTAGGGAGAGCCTTTAGGGCACCCTCAATAGTCTACAATCTCAACTCGCACAGGCGAACCCTTGTAACCCATATTCCGGCTATGCCGTATTACTGGATTGCTAGCAGGAGTAGGATCCGTCCAAAGCCGGTGGATTCGAACCAAGGTAAACTTGTGTGCTCACCGTCCCGGAACACCGTACGTTTCACACCCCTCTCTTCCACACGCCTCGAGAACCCCCTCATGGCGTACTTGTCATCAATCCGACGATAGTTGGCGCCCACCGTGGGGCAGGTGAGCTTCAGATCTGCGTTCCGAGCGGAATCTGCAAGAATCAGAATCGGTGAAACCATCGCTGTCGGTCGCATCCTCTACACCAGCGATGTCCCTCTCATCGTTCTCGGCGAGACCTGGATTCCGGCGAGGGAAGCCGTGACCACCTACACTATCATGTCTTTCGGCGAGATCGATGTTTACATCGGTTTCGCTGAACCTGTCCCACCCACCCTAGCGGTGATAATAGAGGCAGAGGAAAATTCTGGGTCCCCTTTATCCACGGAGGAGGCAGAGTTTCGGATCTCAGGAAACCCTAAACCCACCCAGCCCGCACCAGTTGGGGAGATAGTGGAGAAATCCGAGCCTGAAGCAGACCTAGCGGTCCAAGCCGAATCTAGAGTGGATCTCCCAGGAGAGACTGAATCCTAGATCGACCCACCCGCTGAGGTCGAAATCCAGGAGGAGCACAACAACAATGACGGTTCCAACTCTGACGATGCCAGGATAGACAGGCCTTTCCTGAGGTACACACTGCGACGTTTGGTGATGCAGAACTCAGGCATAGATGAAATCCTCGAAACCATCAAACGTTTCAACGAAGCCTATTATGAAGACCGCAATTATCTCTGGAGGGGCGCATCACACTTCATTGGGTATGTTGGATCCGGATCCAGCCCTGCCGATGCTGGAGACAACACCGACTCCGTGATGGAAGCAATTGGAACAAACGTCGACGTACCCGCATCCTCAGATGAGTCGATGACATCGGCAGATTTCCGGAAGTTCTCCACGGAATATGATGAGGAGCTTCACTCCACAGCTGCGGTAGAAGGAGAAGACATGGACGAAGGATCCAGAGAAAACTCTCCCAAAGCGCAGGACAACATGGATCTCGGAGACGATCCCGAGAACCAAATGGCCGAAAGTACCGATCAGAGCTTGACTCCGGGACGGGCCCAAAGCCGTCTTTGCTACCGGCGCTGCCAAGAGGGCAAAGAAGAAGAACAAGAAGAACAAGACCCTAGCAAAAGATACTCCAGCAGAGGAGGTGATTGCCGAGGAATATGAGGAAGAATCGGATGGAGCACTTATCCCAGATGAGCCCAAAAAAGAAGAACCGGTGGATGGACACGTGATCACTGAAGGTGCGCGTAAATTCATTGATGCTGTATTAACCACACCTATTCCTACAGCTGTAGAACTCATTGCTGAAGAGCTGGACGAAAGGGCCCAGGCCCTAGAAGCGCGTCGGCAACAACTCCTGGATGAGGCCAAGAACATCGAGGAGTAGAAGAAACGCATGGCATCTGCGGAGAAGTACAACTCCAGGCAATACCAAAAAACCAAGAAGCGTCATACTAATGACAACCAATTCCCGCAGATTCACACCGTCCTTTTCGGAGAAGAAATGGGGAAGCCTCGGAAAGATAGCAAAGGCGATTGGGTGTATCCAACCCCAGTATAGAACACCGTTGCGGCCCGAGAAATTCTATCGGCTAATCCAAGCACGGAGCAGATCCGGTTGGGCATAAAATTACTCAACAAAGGACTGGAGCAGCAAAAGGTCGCCATGTCTGGAAGTCAAAAGCTGGTCTCTAATTCCGACCAATGTCGCATAGATCCGGCATGGGCTGACGTAAGACCCCAGCGCATTCCGGAGCAGCACCACCATTCCGATCGCTGGGAGGACAATTATTCAAGAACCGGATCTATAGGACATGACCACAAAATTTCCCACAACTGGCGTAACGTTAACCCAGTTGCGGAGCAAGAGGCAATTGCTGCACTGAATCCAAGGAACCCACCCCGGCAAGAGTCGAAAGACCGCTGGGACGATGATAAGGAGAAACGTCGGGAGGAGGACCGACAAAGAATGCCACCTCCTAGACACGAAAGCTGTCCGGATGACGGGCTAAGGAACGACGGACACCGTGCCGAGATAAGCCGGCAGGGGGCTCGTCACAATGAAGATCCTCCCCGAAACCGGAATAATGACGCTCCAGATGGAGGCCGGCGATCAGCCGGAAATAACCCAGCTGCTCCACACTCTCCGCCAAGCAGCCAATACAACGGCTCCTAAGGAGGCCAAGGAGGGCGTCATGGTGAAGGAGGTGGTGGCAGAAGCGGAAGTCCGGCTCCAAGGCACCGCAGCCACAGCCGACACTCGGGACGATCTCTATCCCTGAATGACGCAAGGCATAGGATCAACTCCAATATAGAGGCGCGACACTACGAAAATGATGATATATATGTGGGCCCAAAGTGCTTCGGACCACGCATAAGAGCTATAAGATTCCCGGAAGGATTTTCTATCTCAAGACATATCCAAGCCTACGACGGCATAGCTCGGCCAGATACTTGGCTATAGGATTTTTTTCCAAGATTGCTGCATCGCCAAAGGCGGAAACAGCTTGGTCGCAACCTGATATCTCCTACTCATGTTGCGGAAGACGGCAAGATCATGGCTCAATGAACTTCCGGAGAACACCATCCATAACTGGTATGACATGCAAAGTGCGTTCTTTCGGAATTTCGAAGGCACATACCGGAGGCCCTGTATGGTCGGAGGCCCTGTACGGTCGGAGACCTACAGCGTTGCACCCAGAAAGCCGGAGAAACTTGCCGGGATTACCTCGGACGATGGATCGACACCAAGAACTCCTGTGAAGGAGTAAATGACCAAACTGCGATTGAAGCTCTCATTGCAGGTCTCCCAATTGGTTTACTGCATCATCGTTTGAAGTGTGACAAGGTCACTAATTTGGGAGAGATGATAGAACCAGCGAGCAAGTATGCAGATGCTGACGGCGATGCAGAGGGATTACTTAACCCCTGGCTGTGCCACAGTCGGCAAAACAACCAAAGCAAAAAGCTCAGAAGCGCAAGAATACCTCGGAAGAAAAACCCCAACGCGGAAACGGCAGTGGTCACTGCTACTTTCGGGTATGGAGGACGAGGAGGACGTGGCAGAGGCCGCGGACGCGGCCATGGGACTTCGAGAGTTCAAGGTAGAGGAGACCAGCAACCGGGAAAAACCTACTCTTGGGCCAACATTTCCAATAACCCATGTGTGCATCATTTAGACGCAAATGGGGGCTCGTCCCACAAAAACGCCGAATGTCGTTTCAACGACGACATTAAGAGAGATGATACCGCTGGCTACAAAGCTAAGCGGAAGAAGGGAAAGAAGAATCCCGAAAAGGATAAAGAGACCAAGGAAGATTCCGACATGGAGGAAGCCGATGCTTCAAATACCAAGCCGGAAGGGAAGAAAAAAATTCCGACCAAGAAAGACACTTACGTCACCTTCCTCGGATATCAACTAGCAAAGGTAAAAAAGGCAGTGCTACATGAGCTCAATGCAACAGTTCCGGCTGTCCCCCAATTCTTAGACTGGTCGGAGGTGGCAATCAAGTTTGACCGCGCTGATCATCCTCCTAAGCTACATAGGCGAGGAAAATACGCCTTAATCGTCAATCCACTTATTGACGGTTATGGTTTCTCCAAGGCTCTCATGGACGGTGGCATAAGTACTAATATTCTGTATGTCGAAACGCTACGCCGGATGAAGATCTCGGAGACCCAGCTGAACCATAGCTCTATGATCTTTCACGGAGTTGTCCCAGGAAGACAAGCTAATTCCCTGGGAGAAATCACTTTGGATGTTACCTTTGGAACTCCAAAGAACTATCAGACGGAGGCACTTTCCTTCGAAGTAGTCCCGTTCAAGAGCGCGTACCACGCTATATTCGGACGTCCGGCTTACTAGGCTTTTATGGCTCGTCCGTGTTACATTTACAATATGATGAAAATTCCAGGTCCCAACGGATTGATCACCATCAGGGGAGACCCGAAGAAAGTGCGAGGATGGAAATGCCGCCTTTGTTGAAGATGTGCTGCACACCCAGGAGTACCAGGAGATCAAGAAGAGCATAGATCCGTCCGAGATGCCCGCAACAAAGAAGGAGGTGACAAAGCCGAATCTGGAGTTCAAGGCATCAGAGGACACAAAGAAGACGCCTTTGAAGGATGATGACCCCTCCAAGGTGACCCAGATAGGTGTAGGCCTAGATAGCACATAGGAAAGGGTGCTCGTCAGGTTCCTCAAAGCAAATCAAGATATGTCCACATGGCAGCCATCTGACATGACTGGAGTACCTAGGGAACTTGCCGAGCACTCTTTAAATGTAAACCCGAATGCTAAACCCGTCAAACAGTCCTTACGATGTTTTGGCGATGAAAAGCGTAAGGCAATAGCTAAGGAACTAGCACGGCTCGAGTTAGCCGGCTTCATAGAAGAGGTCATCTGCACTGAGTGGTCGGCCAATCCTGTAATGGTCCCTAAAAAGGACACCACTGATTTAAGGATATGTGTTGATTATACTGCCTTGAACAAGGCTTGTCCAAAAGATCCGTTCACTCTGCCTAGAATTGATCAAGTTATCGATTCTACGGCAGGCTCGGAACTCCTCTATTTCCTCGACGCATATTCCGGTTATCACCAAATCCGGATGAAGGAATCTGACATAGTCAAAACTTCATTCATAACCCCCTTCGGAACCTTCTATTTTGTTACTATGCCTTTTGGGTTGAAGAACGCAGGAGCTACGTACCAGCGCACAATGCAACATTGCCTCCACGATCAAACTCGGACGCAATGTACACGTATATGTGGATGATATTGCGGTAATGTCCAAAAAGAAGGGAACGCTGATTTCCAACTTAGAGGAAACATTTGCCAATCTACAAAAATACAACATAATGCTTAATCCGAAGAAGTGTTTCTTTGGAATCCCAGCCAGAAAATTGTTAGGTTTCATCGTGTCACAAAAAGGCATAGAGGTAAACCGAGACAAAATTAAGGCTATACTCAATATTTCTAGGCCAACTCACCTGAAGGACGTACAAAGACTAACTGGTTGCATCGCTGCAGTCAGTCGGTTTGTAAGTCGGCTTGGTAAAAGAGCCGCACCATTATACAAACTCCTGAAAAAGACCAAAGATTTTGTTTGGACCGACGAAGCTGAAGTCGCACTACAAGACCTGAAGAAAGTAGTCTCATCTGCTCCTATCCTTGCTGCACCGGAACCACAGGAACCGATGCTGCTTTATCTTGCTGTGACAAACAAAGTCGTCAGTATCGTCATGGTAGTGGAAAGACCGGAGGAAAATCAGGAACACTTGGTGCAACGTCCAACTTACTTTGTCAGCAAGGTTCTGACATAATCAAAACAACGGTATCCGCACTATCAAAAGCTGGCTTACGGTGTTTTCCTAGCATCTCGTAAGCTACGATATTATTTTCAGGAGCATCCAATTACCGTAGTGAGAACATCTCCCATGAGAGATATAATCAACAACAGCGATGCCACAGGACGCGTCGCCAAATGGGGCATAGAGCTCTCAGCTTTCGATATTGAGTACAAACCTCGGACAACAATCAAATCCCAAATCCTTGCCGACTTTGTTGCTGATTGGACAGAGACGGAGGAGAATATGACCCTCCCTGAGTCAGAATATTGAACCCTATATTTTGATGGGTCAAAGGCTCGTGGGGGCTCGGGGGCTGGCGTGGTACTCAAATCACCCCAAGGAGATAAACTTCTATATGTGTTGCAGATCCACTTCACAGCGACAAATAATATTGCCGAGTATGAAGCACTGCTACATGGAATCTAGATCGCTAAGGATATCGGCATCCGACGTTTGATGTGTTACGGAGATTCGTATCTTGTTTCTTAGCAAGTGTCAGATATTTGTAATGCAAATAAACACATGGCAGCATATAAAGCTGTCGTGGATGATTTATCTAAATTGTTCGAAGGGTTTGAGGTTCAACATATCCCTCGAGCAGAAAATGAGGAAGCATACGCCTTATCTCGGATAGGCTCTGCACGGAAAGAGGTTCTGGATGGCGCATTTTTAGAGAACCTCAAAGTTCCCTCAATAAAGGGAGTGGACGAGGAATATCCGACCAAATCCGACTCACCTTTGATAGCAGTTCTGGCTGTAATTCCCAGCTAGACTCAACCCTACCTTGACTATTTGGTAGATGGCAAGTTACCCGAAGACAAGGTTCTGAGCCGACAGATTGTCTGACGAGCAAAATCCTATACTATAGTTAGTGGTGAGCTCTATAAGCGCAGTGTATCTGGGGTATTTCAGCGCTGCGTATCTCCGGAAGAAGGAATGGAAATCCTAAGAAAAATCCACGAAGGCGAGTGTGGTCACCACACTGCAGCCAAATCTTTAGTGGCAAAAGCTTTCAGGCATGGTTTTTTCTGGCTTACACCCAAGGCAGATGCCAAACGGCTGATCAAGACGTGCAAGGGCTGCCAAAAATATGCCAAACAAGCTCATGTTCCGGCTGATCAGTTGCGAACAATACCTATAACATGGCCTTTTGCGGTCTAGGGGCTTGACATGGTAGGACCGTTTAAACGGGCTCCAAGTGGATTTACTCACCTCTTTGTGATGGTGGATAAATTCACAAAATGGATTGAGGCTAAACCTATCACTAGTTGTGATGGAGAAACAGCCAAAAGATTTGTCGAGGATGTTATAATCCGGTATGGTTATCCGCATAGCATTATCACGGACAACAGGAGTAATTTCTCTATGGGAGAATTAGCCGAATTCTGCAATGAACAAAATATCCAGCTTGACATTGCGTCAGTCACACATCCACAGGCTAACAGACAAGTCGAAAGGGCAAATTGTTTAATCCTACAGGGCCTAAAACCAAGACTCGAAGCACCACTACGATGTGTTGCGGGGGCTTGGGCAGAGGAATTACCCTCTGTAATTTGGAGTTTATGAACAACCCCAAACAGATCAACCGGATACACACCTTTCTTCTTGGTCTATGGCGCAGAAGCAGTTCTTCCTAGCGATTTAATTCACACTTCTCCTAGAGTAGCCGCGTATATTGAAGAGGATGCCGAGATTTCTCGACAAAATGATCTCGACTTAGTCGAAGAAGTTCGCGTCGTTGCTGAAATGAGATCAACAGCCTATCAGCAGAAGTTACGCAAGTATCATAGCCAGAGAGTCCGAAACAAATCTTTCAATAAAGGCGATTTGGTTCTCCGGCTTGTGCAACAAAGAAAGCACAAACTTTCCCCAATATGGGAAGGGCCCTTTTTAGTTAGTCGAGTATTGCATAATGGTTCGTACTACTTAACTGAGTAAGGCCAGTCAAAGAAAGACCTGCTGCTAAGAAGAAAAAGAGAGATGGAGGCAGTACAAATCCGGATGAGTTAGACAGACCGTGGAATATTGCTCAGCTACGTCTCTTTTATGCTTAGTTTATCCTTCTTTGTAATCATATATGTGTACATGTTCTGAGAGAAATAAAAGTTTTGGTTGCCTCAAGTTTTTTCTACGAAGTTTTTGCCATCTTATTTCCGAATGATCATGTCACAATCGAAAATCCCAGAATACTTGAAAGTACTTTATGCTCATGTTTGTTCTGGTTTAGATTGCCAATTCTAAAAATGCTACCTTCGGGTATAACTCTAAATTTCATAGTCTATACTTTGGGTATTTCTCTGATTGTCGGATGCGGGTATTTTCCAAGTAGTGAATTGTTGGTACTGGAAGCCGGCTTTGTTTCCGAGTTTAAACTGGTTTAGCAATTGAGCTCCGTTGCTCGGAAAAGTTTCCATGCAGAAGGTTTAGCTGGCTCACGAAAGGGACAAGGCGAAAAGCCAGATGAACGATAAGTATAGGCAAAAAAGTACAAGTGCTTGTGTAAACATTTCAGACACACAAAAATTTAAGCCAAAAAAAGTGCTAAATAGATTAAAGCTTAGCACCAGCAAAATTATAGTACTGCATATTTACAGACCCATAATGTTTCTCGGAATAATACATTTGTTTCTGGTAATTTATGATGCAGGAGAGGAGGTAGGAGCTGATGGCTCGCTGGATGCATCGGCCTCGGTTTGATAACGCTCCGAGATGTTCAGATCCGATACAGTCTATTCATCGTCGGAAACTTCAGCTGCTTCTTCCAGAGGCGGAGGCGGTGTGTCCACGCGGGTGAAGAAGGGAGTGTCGTAGCTGGTTAAGTCAGCTACGTGACACCCATATCCGGCCCAGGAGTCCATGATGGCCTTGATATCTTCCTGTTGGCCGTCTTCATCCACCTTGCAGTACCCTCTGGTCACTTGCCATATCTCCATGTTTCCATGGTGGCTCATGACCATGGTGAGAGCATTCTGCGCCGCGGATCGCATGTAGGACATGTTTCAGTCCCGGACGAGTTGTGGCATCTCCTTTGCCTGGTCCCGCACCTGAAAGTTGGACATGCTATGCATGTCCGGAACCTTGAGAGCTTCACCAATATCCTCAATGGATTGGCGGAAGTCATGAAGCAGATCACCGATTTGGGTAAGCCGGTGGGTGCGAGGCTCGACAGAGGTGGAGTCCGTCAAGTTCAGAGGATCTATACACATAACACAAAAATGGTTAAGAAAATCCGACATCAAAAGAGTCGAAGAATATAGACAAGTTAGAAAGATGGAAACATACCGAAGATGACATCGTCAACTTTGGTGTTCTCTTCTCGAAGACTCCAGAGTTCAGCCCAGAGCGCTTATGAAATATCCTTCTCTCTGCAAAGCTCATTGTTGAGATCCGAGATTCTCTGATCTTGAAGCGCAATCTTATGATCACGTTCATCAGTGGCCATGGAGGTGGATTCGAGAATTTGAGTGATGCTCTTCTCATGATCTGCCTTGAGCTTATCCAGCTCTTGGCGAAGTTCTTTATTCTCCACCACCAAGATTTTGAGGTTCTCGGCCTCTTCAATCATAGCGCAAGACTGTTTTACCAGTCTTGTAAGAAAAAAGAACAACAGTTCAGTAAAAAGTATTCGACTAAGAAAATCAAGACAAAGTTTTGAGTCTCGGAATGTTTACCTTCGGCCTCATCCTTCAAAACCTTCAGCTCAGCATTTTCAAGACGGAGAGCTCTGATCTCTCTCCGCTTGTTGCAGATATTCTTCAACAAATCCTGGTTATATGAATTAAATTTCTATAAGTCAGAATACCCAGAGTCAGAAGTCTACTAAAGACTCGGGCTAATATTGTTACTAATATCAGCACGAGCCTTGGGGGCTACACTAGTTCATTCTTTGGCATCCTAAGGAAGCATAAACCCGGATTGTATATCCTACTTCATGCTTGGGTGCTAGAGGATATGATATAAAGTACAATAAAGAAAAACGTGAGTTGGAATTCCGACTTACATGATGTTCATGTGTGAGCTTCCTTAGGCACATGTCCACTTCGGTGGTAACCTCCTCGGCGAGGGTGAGTGGAATAACCGGGGGTGGTGGAAGCACACCAGCTCTAAGTCCCTCGTCGCGAAGGCGAACTTGTTCAAGATGGTCGGAGTACTTGATGTCTTCCGCTTCTTGTGCTTCTTCTTCGGCAGAGAGATTTCGGCCCTCTAGGCATTGCCAGGCCAGAAGCTGGATTTCTTCCGCAGATTTCCGAGACAAGCCAAATTTGGCAAGTCCCGGATTATTCAGGAGGTTTTCGGCAAAAGTCTCTGCCGAGGGATCATTACCCAAATAGGGTCCAACCTTATCTAATCCTGAGCCACCCATGGTGGCGTCAGTTTGCGACTCAAGGGTAGCTAGCCCCGATGAAGGAGCCAGATCTTCTGCGACAACCGGTGATGGAGTGATCACCGGCGTTGTAGAAGGTTGTGGGGCAGGAGTCGGAGGAGCCACGGTAGGAGAAGCCATAGTCAGCTTCATCTGCCGCAAGGGCTTCGAAGAAGTTCCCTTCCCCTTGCCCTTGACGAGCTGTTTAGCTCTGAGAATGTGATAAAGTAGAAAACATTACATCTCGGAAGAAATTACGAGTAAGGTACAAAGTCGAAATTTGTATTGAAAGTTACCTCTTCACAACTGGCACCTCCTTTGTGCCGACAGCCACTGTCAGAGCTTTGCGCTTCTTGGGCACAACGTCCGGCAGTGGGACTAGTTCCTCCTCCTGAGAAAACTCTGGAGGATATCCCTCGAGAAGAGCCAGCTCCGACTCGAGGAGGTCATCAAGCTGAAAAGAAGAAAATATTTCAGTATTGCGAAATAATTTAAAAGGTCAAACACATAAAAGAGTTTATTGTTAAAGATTACCGGAACTACAGGGTCTTCCATTGTGTGCATGTCCAGAGACACGTTTGGGATCTTTCTCTCGATCCGCTCCTTAATCAGCCATTTAATCTGGCTTATGTAGTCTTGTCGCTTCAGGGCATTGGGGCAGATGCGGAGGGAGTCTTGTTTTGACGCCGTGATGGAATGCATCAGTCGGTCTCCATGGTACTGGAGAGGCTGGATCCGGCGTGACACCCAGCACTGGACTAAGTCGGACCCTTTCAAGCCTTTGTGTTTCATCAGGTATTCGATCCACCTCTTGGCAAGGATCAGATCGTCACTGTGAGCCGGAGGGGCCTCGTACCAAGACCGTTGGGCCGTGGCAGCTCCGTCGATGAAAGCCGGCAAAGCAGTATCTTTGCCGGGAGCAGGAATATCCTTATGGTAAAAGAAAGTGGCCGACCATTGTTTGACTGACTCACTAGCTAGAATACGAGGATAAACACGCTCGCGTATAACTGAAAGGCTAATAGTGCCAGTATTGTTAGGATTACCGGCGGTAATGGAGTTTCTCCGGACATGAAAATAGTACTAGAACAAAGTAAGACTCAGCCTAATGCCGAGATACCCCTCGCACAAAGCTGCGTAAGAACTCATCTCTAAGATGGAGTTCGGGGAAATATGATGAAGCTGAACGCTATAGTGGTCAATCACCTCAGAAAAGAATTCTGAGGGAGGGAAAGACAAACCTCTATCGAGGTGGGTGCCGAAGTGTACCCGCTCATTGGCGTGCGGGTTGGGGATGGTCTCATCGGAACCGCTCCGCCAGTCGTCGGCGCGAAGGAGACCTTCACTCTCCATGCCGCGGAGTTTCTCAACATCGAGGAGGCATGGATCCAAACCCCCCGGTTGCTCTCCTTCTCTGCCACTGCCGTCTCCGCCGCTGCTGCCAAGCCGAATGATGAAGAGGAAGCCATTTCTCTGGTGCGCCGGTGACCTTAGAGGGGCGGCGCTGGGAATCTGGGAGGCAGGAGAACTCTGTGCGCGGGGGAGAAGTGGATAAGAAGGAACGGCAAGGGAACAGGTGAAGATGAGGAAAAGAAATCCTCACCCCTTATAACCACCTAACCACGCCAAGATTCGTGCAAACAGCATTGTGTAAACGCCACGTGTCATGGAAGGAACTGGGAAGGACCCACGCGATGATTACGTCGCCTCGATCTCCGTGTACGCATTGAAACGGTGCCTCGGTTCCGCGAATGATGGACCCACCAACGGTCGTGCTGACAGGATGTTTGTTAGATGATGTGACTTGACCATGACCAGTGTTAGTGTACGTCAGAGACCAAGTTCCACCTTAGTTTGAAAATCAAGCTGGAAAATACGAGTAACATGTTGATAGGTCCGACTTATTTTTAAGACCCGGATCGTATTTTTTATTGTGAAGTTTCAGGAACCTTTCAAGATTCTGCAAGCCGAAGATCAAGCTAGACGATGATGAATCCGACTTTGGATATTGGAGACTTCCGAGGGCTGCTGTTGGGGATATACTTTCCGGGTATCCTCACAGTTCCTCACTGACCAGCGTGGCCCACTTTGGGTTAGAGCTTTGCTTCACGGGCGGCCCGGTCAGGGAGAAAAGACGGAGTCCAGTCCACCTACGGGAAGGCCTAGAAGACTTACCGACATAGGCCCATAGTGTTACTTGTAGTTCAAGATGTACTCTGTAACCGACTCTTAGTCGTAGACGGATAGGTCTCTCCTATAAACCCTAGGACGGATATCTATATAAGTCATCCTAGGGAGAGCCTTTAGGGCACCCTCAATAGTCTACAATCTCAACTCGCATAGGCGAACCCTTGTAACCCATATTCCAGCTCTGCCGTATTACTGGATTGCTAGCAAGAGTAGGATCCGTCCAAAGCCGGCGGATTCGAACCTGGGTAAACTTGTGTGCCCACCGTCCCAGAACACTGTATGTCTCACACCCCTCTCTTCCGCACGCCTCGAGGACCCCCTCATGGCGTACTTGTCACCAATCCGACAACAAAGTACAGATAGAGTCCCAGCAGGCGCAACATACGCGTGGATTGTGGCGAACTTTGCGCACTTCCCGGAGCCAGCCGAGGTTGAGGTGATCGAGCACATGATCATGTGTACGTGTGGTATGTCCTCTCCAGGACTTTGTTTGCTGACAGCGGAGGTAGGACCACTCAGTGGATGTGGCTGAAGGCTCTAACGCACTTTGATAGCAACATTAGCTAGGGTTCGGTGGCTCTTGCCTACTTGTACTGGCAGGTAATCACTTGTTCACGCCGCCTTCTTTTGTACACTTTCAATCCACACGTATCATATGCTGACATTTTTACTTTACTTGCAGTTGGATGATGCTTGTTGTAGGTCAAGCACCAACGATGGAATAGGTGGTGCTATGTTTCTCCTCTCAGTATGGAGCTGGGAACATTTACTAGTAGGTCACCCAAAAGAGGTGGGCTACCTTCCTTGGCCAGAGTTTGGGAGACACCCTCTACGCTCACCCACTTGGGCTTACAAGTGGGACATCGTTTCGGAGATGACAAGCAATGTTGATGCCATGTACATGAAGTACACAAACGAGTTCGATGCGCTAACACCCGAGCAGGTAAATTTATGTCTTTACATCACTCCCTAAAATGTTGTACCCACTAGTCGAAATCTATAAGAAACATGTTATTGTGATATATTGTAGGTGGAGTGGGAGCCTTATGGTTACGGGGACGATTTAGGTGTTGCTCCCGTGTTTGATCTTAACCTGAAGTGTTTAGAGGAAAAGAATCTTTGGCTCATGTGTTGTCCATTAATTTGCAATTGGGCGGTTGAGTACCATCTTCCACACCGTGTGATGAGGCAGTTTGGTTTGTTCCAGGCTCACCCTCCTGTATATAAGGACACCGATAAGGACCTTCATAGGTAAGTTAGCATTAGAACCCTTTTCCTCAATTGCATCGTCGTCTTCTATTTGGTTGTAGTAACAAATTTCTTTGTTATCCTGCAGGTTGGACAGGAAAAGGCAGAGAAAGATCAAGAAGTGGGATCACCATCATAGGAAGTATGTCGTGGATTTCTTGATGTCTATGGAGCAGGCTTAGCAAACGGAATGGAATAGTGGAAGAGCTCATTGCCCAATTGCATGGAACAACTACCTTCAGTGGTTTCTTGAAAATACTCGTGTATCCATTTTCCCATCGTCTTACGAGGAGGAAATATTAGAAGAACCGTGTGTTTTCGATGTGATTTCCTACAATGAATACAACAAGCTTGTCAGGGAGGGGCACGAAATCCCGATATCTTCCTCGCTCAACTTTGCGGTAAAGTTTTCCTTGCCCTTCCATTACTTTACTTGCCCTTCCATCGCTTTATTTCCTAACATGTTTGCATTCTTTACTCCGTAGCAAAAGGAGGTAAAAACATGCTGACGAAACAGAGGACATTCTCCATGATTGGCTGAAGGGAAAAAAGGTAGAAGGCATACTTCGAAACTTCCTCAAGGTATGGTTGAAAATGAAAGGAGTACTTATAGGGCATGTTGTGCTACACGCTTTGACTTCTCATGTACTTTATTACAGCGGACAGCCCAAAAGATGTGTCGGTTATCTAACCTGTTAGGTTGTCGTGACCCCAAATACACAACACCGTCAAATTCTAGATCCAAGTCGATTTCTGACCCAATGGCTAATCTTGAGGACGACGAAGAGGAGGAGGTCACCTCGGCGGCTCGTACGGAGGATGAGGTATGGGTCAACCTTACATTTCTTACCTGCATTAAGTGCCTTTGGTTTGTTTGCCGTACATTTCCTTAGGCATACATTCATACATGTAGATGCCTCGTATGGAGAATGAGACGGAGGAAGACTACCGGATTCGTTCCGCTTACCTATTGAAGCCAAGGAAAGAGTTCACTCGGTGGACACCAGAGGACTTCCTTAACAAAGGAAAGGCTAATGTTGTCGAAGACGAGCTGCCACGGAGGTCAAGAGATATTAAGAGGATGAGGGTTCTAGACTATGATGATGATGATGAAGAGTAAGAAGAAGAAGAAGCGGCGGTGACACAGAAGATAGCTCCGAGGAGGGGTCGACGCCCAAGAACGCGTGGATGGAAGTAGTTCTATGCACTATGTGGTGTGCGTTATGTGTTGATGTTGTTCTATGCACTATGTGTTGATCTATGTGATGATGTAGTACTATTGCACTATTTTTTGGCACTATGATGTAGTTGTATTGCACTATGTGGATGGAAGTAGTTAATCTATGCACTATGTGTTGGCACTATGAATATCTCTGTGTTGGTAGTATGAATATATCTATGTATTTGTTCTGTAAATGTGGAGGTTAAGCTGAACTGAATTCAGTTCTTAAGTGTAGCACATGTCTGATAGGCGTGCACATGTAGCGCCTACATGATAGGCGCTATACTTCAGGTTTTTTGTTGCTCCAGCCGATACAGAGAGCATACTGAGAGCAAATCAAGTTGCGCCCGCTGAGAAATTCGCTAAGTCAATGTGTACCGCCTGTCTGATAGGCGCTACACATGCATAGCATAGCGCCTATCAGATAGGCGCTACACATTGACTTAGTGAATTTTCCAGCGGGCGCAACTCGATTTGCTCTCAGTATACTCTTTGTATCGGCTGGAGCAACAAAAACATGAAGTATAGCGCCTATCAGGTAGGCGCTACACATGCATAGCGCCCATCAGGTAGGCTCTATGCCTCAAAACTGAATTCAGTTCAGTTATTTCTCAGTCTAGAGCACAAGTTATACCAGAATTGTATTACAAGTTTGCAAATATAACAGAATTGAGAACACACTCAAAGTTCATCACATACTCATGCATGGTGTTTTGCCCTTAAGGGGCTTTACATTCTCAAAGTTCACAACATACTAAAAGGACATTTCATACTCAAAGTTCATCACATACTCAAAGTTCATGTCATACTCATACACCATGAGCCTCCGCCATGGCCTTCGTCTACAAGTCTAGAACACGAGGCCATTTCTCTCCTTCTTGCGCTCGTCTTCCTCCTGGGAGCGCCACGCGGTTTGGCGCTTCCTTTCCCTCTCCGCATCACGAGCTTCCTTAGCGATGCGCTTCTCTTCCTCTTCTTGCTTGCGACGCTCGTCCTCACATTGCTTGCGCCTCGCCTCCATCTCCTCATTACGCACAACTTCTTGGTACCGACATCTAACTATTGCACTATCGATCTCCTGGATAGTCTTCGTAGCTTAAGATTGCTCGAGGTCTATCCAAGTGTAGTACCTGCATACGGGAGGGGAGACTACAAGATAATAGAGCATGTTATTAATATGATATGGAATAGAGGTTCTTAAATTAAATTGCTTTCCTTAATAATGCAATCATCTTCGCACCAACAAATTGGAACCTCCTTTTAATGGGCCTTGGATGTACGATACGCCCTCCGTGGCCTTTCCACTTGATCGGCGCAAGGTGGCCTAGCATTGGACCTCCTCTTCCTCTCATCATCTTCCTTCTCCTTTTTCTTCTTCATCTCTTCCACTTCCTTCTCTTTTTTCCTCTTCCTCTCTTCCTCTTCCTTCTTCCTCTTCTTCTCTTCCGCTTCATCCTCCTTTTTCCTCAAGTCGCGAGCAAGTTGAACCACTGACTCAAATTCACGAGAAAATGTTTCCTTCCGCTTCCTATCTTCCTCTTCCTCAACTTCCTTCCTCTTACTCTCCTCCTCTTCCTCTTTCTCCTTCCTCTCTCTCACCATCGCCAAAGCGTTCACCCACAACTTCGAGTAGTTCACACCATCCCCATCATTGTTCTTGCTGGCCATACCTGTAATAAGAAAAAAGGTGAAAGTTAGTTAAGTAAGCATGAATGTGAACAATAGTGGTTTGAAAAATATAAGTATGAAAGATAGTAAAATAAGCATGAAAGGTAGTAAAGTAAGCATAAAAGTGTGATCATTTTTTTCGCCATACCTATGCGCATACGAATTTGGTCCTGCCAAATAACCTATCATTCTAGCCGGATTTGGTCCATGCCCTCTTCCTCTACTAAGCCCAAGTGATCGACCTCTTCCTCTACTAATCCCAAGTGATCGACCTCTTTGTTTCCTAGGAGCTTGTTGCCTAGGAGCATGTTGGCTACTTCTCCCTTGGCTTGGCACATGTTGGCTACTTCTCCCTTGGCTTGGCACATGTTGGCTACTTCTCCTTGGCTTGGCACTTGTTGGCTACTTTTCCCTTGGCTTGGCACTTGTTGGCTACTTCTCCCTTCGCTTGGGACTTGTTGGCTACAACTCGGTTGGATTGTGCTTGCTTCATTTCCATTTGCTCTTTTCCTTTGGGTACACTTTCTTGCATTATGCCCTTTAACATTGCACGTTCCACACCGCGCTTTCTCATGAGGCTCTTGGAATTGGCCATTGCCCATTTCTTGACCACCACCACGGCCCCATCTATCCATGTCACTCCTAAAGCGTTTTGTAGTGCATCTTCCATGTTTAATCACCTCGCATTTCAGATCGGGCCATAGTTGAATTCCATGGTACTCCGGCCATTGTGATTGGTATAGGTATGGGTGGAATCGAGGGGGACATGTCTTCTTAGTAGTATTGATAGAGAACTTGGACTCTCTCACCATGAGCGGATTATTATAGTCCAAATGTCATCTGTGAGCCACGGTTAGCAAGTGCGAGCACAGAAGATGAAGCAACAATGGCCTTCCGCATGTGCACTCACAAGTAGTAAGCGAGACCTTGAACGCATGGCCTCCTTGTTGGACACCATCAGCCATGGTTCTTCTCGGCTCTGTAACTTGGTATATATGCTCATCATTATCAAATTCTGTGACAACTTGGGAATCCGCTTTCCTTGACTAAAATTCCATCCAATCGTCAACCTTCGGTGGGAACTTGTATATATGATTGTTCTTGTAGTCTCCCGCAATCTGCCTATCTGTTTCAGCTGAGTATTTTAGGAAACACTCATTCAACATGTCAAATGTATATTGGACTATTGCCGTGACAGGTAATGCACATACACCTTTGAGCAACTTGTTGAAGCATTCTACCATGTTGCTTGTCATTTGACCGTACCTTCGGCGACCGTCATCGAAAGCACGTGCCCACTTTCCCATATCTCCAATGTTCCTAATGAGAAACTCTTTGCCCCCCGCATTGAGTTATTTGTTATGGAACAATTTGTTGTACAAGTTTGAGGAACGGTGCTCCGCGAAAGTGAGACAACAATCTTGTAGATCATCGGACAAGTCCTTACTCTTGCATGCTCTATAGAAGTTTGAAACAAAATGTCTCATGCAGCATCGATGGTGCAATGGGACATGTCCGGGAATGTCAAGCATCACCGCATTGATAATTCCTTGATGACGATCCGAGATGACACATAATTCCCTTTGAGCGGGTAAGACCTTGGTTCTCAAAATATGGAAGAACCACTCCCAATTGTCATTGTTTTCCACCTCAACCAAAGCAAACGCCAAAGGAACCAACCGGTTGTTGGCATCGCTAGCTATTGCAATCAAGATAGTGCCCTTGTATTGTCTGGTCAAGAAGGTGCGATCAACGGATATAACAAGCCTACAATGTTCAACAGCCCAAACACATTGCTCGAAACCCTAAAATGCACGTCCAAATACTCGAACGGGTCTTCCGTTCATTATCCTTGTCTTGTTCCCATAAGGTTCAATGATATGAATCATGCCCGAGTTAGCATTGGCCATCGCTAACAACAACCTAGGGATCCGGTTATAAGATTCCTCGCAATCATCATACAACATCTTGAATGCGGCTTGCTTCGCCTTCCATGCCTTCCCGTACTTCACCTCGTAGTGAAAGACAGCTTTCACAAGCTCCATGACCATCTTGATGCTCATTATTGGAAATGACTTGACGTCATTGGAAATCCTATAAGCAATGAACTCGGAGGTGAGTTGTCGGTGCCCGTGCTTCACATCCTTGACATCCACCTTTGGGC
Organism: Avena eriantha; assembly: GCA_910589775.1. Lineage (NCBI taxonomy): Eukaryota > Viridiplantae > Streptophyta > Magnoliopsida > Poales > Poaceae > Avena > Avena eriantha. The sequence goes on from OU342741.1 coordinate 313,361,781, forward strand.
CTCGACACATATGAGTTTATACACAACTAGATATGTGCCAATCTGGACCTCCCTTGAATGGTCTTGCACGCACAATCCAAAGACATCTATCCTGCTCACATTTAACCGTGTAGCGCTTCTTCAAGTCCGAGTGCACCACCATGTAAGGACGATGATGCTTAGCCGAGAAGGCCTTTATCCATTGCTTAGTTCTAGCAAGGTCTTGAATCTTGTTCCATAAGTAATCCCATTATTCTCTTCATTACCATCTCGGTAAGAACTTGTCCTTGGTCCAAGCACTATGCCCTTGCCTCCATCAACCGTGGCTTCATCCGCGAGACTAACATCACGAAATAAAGATACTCGATGGTCCCACCCTAATACGGTATCATGGATTTCAGCCTCTGTAGCTGTGAACCCCTCCTCGTCAAGTTCTACTTTGGGACCATCATCATCCGAGTCCGATGCATACCCTCGAGCATAGGGGATCTCACAGCCCATGTTCTCTTGCGTAATATATTTGTCCAAATCTCCAACATTTTTTTCGTGGAGCTCAACCTCATTCTCATCTTGCCCATAATCATCATTGTTCTCTTCCAATATTTCATCTTGGTACTTCGAAATCAGGCTCAATGTTTGGGTTAAAGGAGGGTCACTCAATACCTCTTGGTTGAAGGGTGGGGGACTCCTAGAATCCAATGGGGAGGCACAACGGTTCAAGTCCAAAGGCAACGAACTATCAACCTTCTTGGTGGAAAATAGCTAAAGAGCCTTGTCTAGTGATTCGGCCACCACCTCCTTGTATGCAACCCAACTGGCCTCGGAAGAGATACACATGGTCTTCCAATGGACATGCATTCCCAAACTCACATTATGTCTTCCCTCCAACTCAACAATATCACTTGGGTCCATCCATTTCAATTCTATCCTAACTTGCTTCAAGACCTCGGTGTAGGTTGGACTATGTTTAAACACCATGTCTAGCTCATTCGAGTTCGGTTATATGTTGCCTTTCAAAAATGCATCCTTATCCACATGATGAACATGAACAATTCTTGTCATACCTAACACATAAGAGAATATGATCATTAACTACCCATGGCAAGATGAATAAAAATATAGTAGTCGCATTATCAAACAATTTATCTAACAACAACACCATCCCTTACATGAGCAAACCCTAACCCTAACCCTAACCATAGCCATAACATTCCAATAAACCAAACTCTAACAATCCAAGAACCCTAAACCTAACTAAATTCTTCTTAGACACCATTCTACCCAACATTGGCAAATGAACCCAACAAATTTCCAAACATTTCCTCACAATCAAATTTCTAGGATTTCAACTCAAATCCCACCAAAATGAAAGATTTCAATCGGTCAAAACGGAGGGAATAGAGGGAGGGTACCTCTAGCAGCCGGGGAGGGGTCGAAATCCACCAAATGAAGCCTCCAATATGAGGGATTTGAGGAGGGAGGAAAGAGGGTCGCCGCTGGGTGTTCTTCTCTGCTTCCTGGTGGCTGGGGACTGACTAGGTCGGGGTGGGGAGGGGGCCGTGCGCGTGGCGCTATGTCTCAATGTGTAGCGTCTTTCCCTTAGTTGCTAAACATTGGGGCATAGCGCCTAGGCGCTACACGGCCCAGGCTTAACGCCTAGGCGCTACACGGTCCGGCGGGGCTAGGGCAGGCCAGGTGGCCGCCACACTAGCAGGGGCCATAGCGCCTATGGCATAGTGGGTGTGAAATACTTTTGGTCAGAGTTCATTTTGTAAATTTGTTTTTACTAGGAAACATGCCCGTGCGTTGCAACAGGACATAAAATTTTCCCTAATTGTGTGCAACATGTAATTTAGGACTCTCATTGACATCAAGAATCGTTGTCTCTAGAGCTTTGACAAACTCAACATGGATACATTTCTGCATTGTCTAAAATTTTGATGTTTTCGATCATGTTGTGTGAGACTTGGGTGTTGCTCCCACTTCGACCCACTCCACCATCTACTATGAGTCCTTCTAGCTTCCCCTTTGAATGATAAGAAGCAAACTGATCAATAATAGAACTATGAAGTACAGTAATAACACCATTCAAATAGAGAAAATGTTGGTTCTCAAAATAGTGATCTAATAAATATTTTACCAAAATCTAGGCAAATAAAATGTTAATGACAATTGCAATTGCCTTATTCAGCCTTATTGCATCCTTTTCATATGACACCTATACTTCTACAGTCATGTATTAGAAATATCTCGTATATTGCATACGATGTGGAGAATACAAAGAAGATAACAATGATCAATAGTTAAATACAAGCATATTATCCTAGATGCTAGAAAGGTACATTAGATATATATATATACACATTTGGGGGCAAAAAATCTTCTACAAATCCAATGTAAAACTCGTGCAGGTTGTTCGAGGAGTAAAAAATCATGCATGCTACAACATCAAACTCTTTTAGCACGATAATACATTCCAAAATTTTAAAGAAATAGATGCGTGGATCACATGACGATCTGTCGATAATAGGAAACCTATAGATTGAGTTTCTCTTTAAAGCATGAAATAAACTTGAATGTCTCATCTGCTTTGACCTGTCACTTAATAGTATATGTACAAGACAAATGTGATGTTAGAAGCCATTAAAAAGGCAGAGAACGATGAGTGAATCTGCAAACTATCACAACAAGCACAACAAAGGAATAGCTATTGTTGGGGATATACTTTCCGGGTATCCTCATAGTTCCTCACTGACCAGGGTGGCCCACTTTGGGTTAGAGCTTTGCTTCACGGGCGGCCCAGTCAGGGAGAAAGACGGAGTCCAATCCGGCTACGGGAAGGCCCAGAAGACTTACCGACTTAGGCCCATAATGTTACTTGTAGTTCAAGATGTACTCTGTAACCAACTCTTAGCCGTAGCCGGATTGATCTCTCCTGTAAACCCTAGACCGGATATCTATATAAGTCGTCCTAGGGAGAGCCTTTAGGGCACCCAATACTTTAGACCCTCAACTCGCACAGGCGAACCCCTTGTAACCCATATTCCGGCTTTGCCGTATTACTAGATTGCTAGCAGGAGTAGGATCCGTCCAAAGCCGGCGGATTCGAACCTGGGTAAACTTGTGTGCTCACCATCCCGGAACACCGTACGTCTCACACCCCTCTCTTCCGCACGCCCCGAGGACCCCCTCATGGCGTACTTGTCCTCAATCCGATGACAGTTGGCACCCACTATGGGGCTACTGAGCTTCAGATCTGCGTTCCGAGCGGAATCTGCAAGAATCGGAATCGGCGAGACTATCGCCGTCGGTCGCATCCTCTACGCCAGCGATGTTCCTCTCATCGTTCTCGACGAGACTTGGATTCTAGCAAAGTAGGTTGTGACTGCCTACACAATCATGTCTTTTGGCGAGATCGATGTTTACATCGGTTTCGCTGAACCTGCCCAACCCATCCCAGCAGTGATGATAGAGGCAGAAGAATTTTTTGGGTCCCCTTTGTCCGCGGAGGCGGCAGAGTTCCGTATCTCAGAAAACCCTAATCCCACCCAGCCCGCACCAATTGCGGAGATAGTAGAGAAATCCGAGCCTGAAGAAGACCTAGCGGTCCAAATTGGATCTAGAGTGGATCTCTCTAGAGAGGCCGGATCCCAGATCGACCCACCCGCGGAAGTCAAAATTTAGGAGGAGCATATCAATGACACTGATTCTGGCTCTGATGATGCCAGGACAGACAGGCCTTTCCTGAGGTACACACTAAGACGTATGATACTGCAAGGCGCAAGCGCAGATGCAATCCTCGAGACCATCAAAAGTTTTGACATGGCTGATCGCGAGGGCCGCAGGTACCTCAGGAAGCACGCGACGCACTTCGTCAGATACGTAGGATCCAGATTCGGCTCTGCCGATGCTGGATAAAACACCGACTCTTTGCTAGAGGCAATTGGAACAAACGACGACGTTCCTGCATCCTCGGATGATTCTATGACGTCGGCAGATTTCTGAAAGTTCTCCGCGGAATATGAAGAGGAGTACAACTCCAAAGCTGCAGAAGAAGGAGAAGCCATGGATGAAGGATCCGGGGAACACTCTCCCAAAGCGCAGGATGACATGGACGTCGAAGATAATCCCGAGGTCCAAATGTCTGAAAGTACCGATGTTGGAGAAAACACCGACTCGGTGCTGGAGGCAATTGGAATAAACATTGACGTTCCCGCATCCTCGGATGAATCTATGACGTCGGAAGATTTCCGAAAGTTCTCCGTGGAATATGAAGAGGAGTATAACTCCAAAGCTTCAGAAGAAGGAGAAGCCATGGATGAAGAATCCGGAGAACACTCTCCCAAAGCGCAGGATGACATGGACATCGGAGATAGTCCTGAAGTCCAGATGTCTGAAAGTACCGATCAGAGCTTGACTCCGAGAAACGGGCCCAAAGCCGTCTTTGCTACCGGCGCTGCCAAGAAGGCAAAGAAGAAGAACAAGAAGAACAAGACCCCGGCAAAAGACCCTCTCACAGAGGAGGTGATCGCCGAGGAATACGAGGAAGACTCGGATGGAGCACTTATCCCAGAAGAGCCGAAAAAAGAAGCATCGGTGGATGGACACGTGATCACCGAAGGTGCGCGTAAACTCATCGATGCTGCATTAACCACACCTATCCCTACAGCTGTAGAACTTACTGCGGATGAGCTGGACGAAAGGGCGCAAGCCCAAGAAGCGTGTCGTCAACAACTCCTCGATGAAGCCAAAAACATCGAGGTGGAGAAGAAACGCATGTCAACTAAGGCCTACATGTCTCGGTTGCATCAGAAGACACGGAAGCGTCACACCAATGATGACCAATTCCCACGTGTTCGTGCCGTCCTTTTTGGGGATGAGATGGGGAAGCCACGGAAAGATAGCAACGGAGAGGGTACACCCAACTACAGAATACCGTGGCAGCCCAAGAAATTCTATCGGCTAATCCAGGACCGGAGGAGATCCGTTTGGGTATCAAACTGCTCAATAAGGGACTAGAGCAGCAAAAGGTCGCCCTGTCCGGAAGTCAAAAACTGGTCTCGGATTCTGACCAATGTCGCACAGATCCGGCATGGGCTGGCGTGAGATCCCATTACGTTCGGGCGCAGTATCATAACCCCGAACGACGAGAAGACAATTATTCAAGAACCGGATCGTCAGGACAGCATCACAGAACTACCCATAACTGGAGCAACGTTGCTCCAGAAGCCGAGAAATATGCCATTGCTGCATTGAATCCGAAGAACCCTCCCCGACGAGAATCTAACGATCGAAGGGGAGAAGATAAAGAGAAACGTCGGGAGGGGGATCGTCAAAAAATGCCACCTCCTAGACATGCAAGCCGTTCGGCTGAGCCTCACCGTGGTGGGAACGAAGGACGAAGGAACGACGGAAACCATGCTGGTACGAGCCGGCAGGGGGCTCGTCGTAGTCAAGATCCTCCCCGGAACCGGAATAATGACGCTCCGGACGGAGGCCGGCGATCAGCCAGAAACAATTCAGCTGCCCCACCCTCTCCACCAAGTAGCCATCACAACGGCTCCCAAGGGGGACAAGGAGGATGGTGCGACAGAGGAGGTGGTGGCAGAAGCCGAAGTCCAGCTCCAAGGCACCGCAGCCACAGCCGACATTCGGGATGATCCGTATCCCCGAGCGACGCAAGGCACAGGATCAATTCCAACATAGAGGCACGGCGCTATGAAAACGATGATATGTACGTGGGCCCAAAGTGTTTCGGACCACGCATCAGAGCTACAAGATTCCCGGAAGGATTTGCTATCTCAAGGCATATCCAAGCCTATGACGACATTGCTCGGCCAGACACTTGGCTACAGGATTTTTTCCAAGCTTGCTGCATCGCCAAAGGCGGAAATAGCCTGGTCGCAACCCGATATCTCCCACTTATGCTACGGAAGATGGCGCGATCATAGCTCAATGAACTTCCGGAGAACACCATCCATAACTTGTATGACATGCAAAGTGCGTTCTTTCGGAATTTCGAAGGCACATATCGGAGGCCCTGTTCGGTCGGGGACCTACAACGTTGCACCCAGAAAGATGGAGAAACTTGCCGGGATTACCTCGGATGATGGATCGACACCAAGAACTCCTGTGAAGGAGTAAACAATCAAACCGCGATTGAAGCTTTCATCGCAGGACTCCCAATTGGTCTACTATGTCACCGTATGAAGTGTGATAAGGTCACTGATTTGGGAGAGATGATAGAAACAGCGAGCAAGTATGCAGATGCTGACGATGATGCAGAAGGATTACTCAACATCCTGGCTGTACCTCAGTCAGCAAAGACAAAACAACAAGCTCAGAAGCGCAAAAATACCTCGGAAGAAAAACCCAACGTGGAGACAGCGGTGGTTACTACTGTTTCCGGGTCTGGAGGACGAGGAGGACGTGGCGGAGGCTGCGGGCGTGGCCGTGGGACTTCAAGGGTCCAAGGTAGAGGAGAACAACAACCAGGCAAAACCTACACTTGGGCCGACATTGCCAATAACCCATGTGTGCATCACCTAGACGCCAATGGGGGCTCGTCCCACACCAATGCTGAGTGTCGTTTTAATGACGACATCAAAAGAGATGATACCGCTGGCTACAAAGCTAAGCGGAAGAAGGGAAAGAAAAATCCCGAAAAGGACAAAGAGACCAAGGAAGATTCCACATAGAGGAAGCTGATGCTTCAAATCCCAAGCCGGAAGGGAAGAAGACTTTTCCCACCAAAAATGACACTTATGTCACCTTCCTCGGATCTCAACCAGCAAAGGTCAAGAAAGCAGTTCTCCACGAGCTCAATGCAACAGTTCCGGTTGTCCCCCAATATCTGGACTGGTCGGAAGTGGCAATCACATTTGACCGCACTGACCATCCGCCTAAGTTGCACAGGCGAGGAAAATACGCATTAATCGTCAATCCACTTATTGACGGCTATGGTTTCTCCAAGACCCTCATGGGCGGTGGTAGCAGCATCAATATTCTCTATGTCGAAACGCTACACCGGATGAAGATCTCGGAAACATGGCTGAACCATAGCTCTGTGATTTTTCACGGAGTTTTCCCAGGAAGACAAGCTAATTCCCTAGGAGAGATTACTTTGGATGTTACCTTTGGAACTCCAAAGATTTATCGGACGGAGGCACTTTCCTTCGAAGTGGTCTAGTTCAAGAGCGGATACCATGCTATATTCGGACGTCCGGCTTACTGGGCTTTTATGGCTCGTCCGTGTTACATTTACAATATGATGAAAATTCCAGGTCCCAACAGCGTGATCGCCATCAGGGGAGACCCGAAGAAGGCACGAGAGTGCGAGGATGGAAATGCCGCCTTTGCCAAAGCCGTGCTGCACGCCCAGGAGTACCAGGAGATCAAGAAGAGCATAGATCCGTCCGAGATGCCCGCAACGAAGAAGGAGGTGACAAAGCCAAATCCAAAGTTCAAGGCATCAGAAGAGACGAAGAAAGCGCCGTTGAAGGATGATGACCCCTCCAAGGTGACCCAGATAGGCGTAGGCCTAAGTAGCGCATAGGAAAGCGCGTTCATCAAGTTCCTCCAAGCAAATCAAGATATCTTTGCATGGCAGCCATCTGACATGACCGGAGTACCTAGGAAACTTGCCGAGCACTCTCTAAATGTAAACTCGAACGCTAAACCCGCCAAATAGTCCTTACGACGGTTTGGCGATGAAAAGCGTAAGGCAATAGCTAAGCAACTAGCACGGCTTGAGTTAGCCGGATTCATAGAAGAGGTCATCCACACTGAGTGGTCGGCCAATCCTGTAATGGTCCCTAAAAAGGACACCACTGATTTAAGGATGTGTGTTGATTATACTGCCTTGAACAAGGCTTGTCCAAAAGATTCGTTCACTCTGCCTAGAATTGATTAAGTCATCGATTCTACGGCAGGCTCGAAACTCCTCTGTTTTCTCGACCCATATTCCGGTTATCACCAAATCCGGATGAAGGAATCTGACAAAGTCAAAACTTCATTCATAACCCCCTTCGGAATCTTCTGTTTTGTTACGATGCCCTTTGGGCTGAAGAACGCAGGAGCTACGTACCAGCGCACGATGCAGCATTGCCTCCATGACCAACTCGGATGCAATGTACATGCATACGTGGATGATATCGCGGTGATGTCCAAAAAGAAGGAAACGCTGATTTCCAAATTGGAGGAGACGTTCACCAATCTACGAAAATACAACATCATGCTTAACTCGAAGAAATGCTTCTTTGGAATACCAGCCGGAAAATTGTTAGGTTTCATCGTGTCTCAAAGAGGCATAGAGGTGAACCGAGACAAAATCAAGGCTATATGTAATGCAAATCTCGGATATTTGTAATGCAAATAAACACATGGCAACATATAAAGCTGTCGTGGATGATCTATCTAAATCGTTCGAAGGGTTTGATGTTCAACACATCCCTGGAGCAGAAAATGTGGAAGCAGACACACTATCTCGGATAGGCTCTGTGCGGAAAGAGGTCCCGGATGGCGCTTTTTTAGAGCACCTCAAAGTTCCCTCAATAAAGGGAGTAGATGAGGAATATCCGACCAAATCCGACTCACCTTTGATAGCAGTTCTGGCTGTAATTCCCAGCTGGACTCAACCCTACCTTGACTATTTGGTAGATGGCAAGTTACCCAAAGACGAGGTTCTGAGCCGATAGATTGTCCGACAAGCAAAAGCCTATACTATTGTTAAAGGTGAGCTCCATAAACGGAGTGTATCTGGGGTATTTCAGCGATGTGTATCTCTGGAAGAAGGAGTGGAAATCTTAAGGGAAATCCATGAAGGCGAGTGTGGTCACCATGCTGCAGCCAAATCTTTAGTGGCAAAAGCTTTTAGACACGGATTTTTCTGGCTTACAGCTCAGGGAGATGTCGAATGATTAGTCAACACGTGCAAAGGCTGCCAAAAGTACGCCAAACAAGCTCATGTTCCGGCTGATCAGCTGCGAACAATACCTATAACATGGCCTTTGCGGTCTGGGGGCTTGATATGGTAGGACCATTTAAACGAGCTCCAAGTGGATTTACTCACCTCTTAGTGATGGTGGATAAATTCACCCAATGGATTGAGGCTAAACCTGTCACTAGTTGTGATGGAGCAACAGGCAAAAGATTTGTCGAGGATGTTATAATCCGGTATAGTTATCCGCATAGCATTATCACGGACAACGAGAGTAACTTTTCTATGGGAGAACTGGCCAAATTCGGCAACGAGCAAAATATCTGGCTTGACATTACGTCAGTCGCACATCCACAGGCTAACGGACAAGTCGAAAGGGCAAATGGTTTAATCTTACAAGGCCTGAAACCGAGACTCAAAGCACCACTACGACGTGCTGTGGGGGCTTGGGCAGAGGAATTACCCTCTGTAATTTGGAGTTTACGAACAACTCTAAACAGGTCAACAGGATACACACCTTTCTTCTTGGTCTATGGCGAAGAAGCAGTTCTTCCTAGTGATTTAATTCATACTTCTCCTAGAGTGGCCGCGTATATCGAAGAGGATTCCAAGATTTCTCGACATAATGATCTCGACTTAGTCGAAGAAGTTCGCGTCGTTGCTGAAATGAGATCTACAGCCTATCAGCAGAAGTTACGCAAGTATCATAGCCAGAGACTCCGAAATAGATCTTTCAATAAAGGTGATTTGGTTCTCCGGCTTGTGCAACAAAGAAAGCACAAACTTTCCCCAGTATGGGAAGGGCCCTTTTTAGTTAGTCGAGTATTGCACAATGGATCGTACTACTTAACTGACATGAGGCCAGTCAAAGAAAGACTTGCTACTAAGAAGAGAAAGAGAGCTGGAGGCGGTACAAATTCGGATGAGTTAGACAGACCATGGAATATTGCTCAGCTACGTCCCTTTTATTCTTAGTTTATCCTTCTTTGTAATCATACATATGTACATGTTTTGAGAAATAAAAGTTTTGGTTGCCTCAAGTTTTTCTGAGAAGTTTTTACCATCTTATTTCCAAATGATCATGTCATAGTTGAAAATCACAGAATGCTGGAAAGTACTTTATGCTCATGTTCATTCTGGTTTAGACTTCCGATTCTAAAATTGCTACCTTCAGGTATAACTCTAAAATTTCTAGTCTTTACTTTGGTTATTTATCTAATTGCTAGATGCGGGTATTTTCCGAGTAGTGAATTGTTGGTACTGGAAGCCGACTTTGTTTCCGAGTTTAAACTGGTATAGCAATTGAGCTCCGTTGCTCTGCAAAGTTTCCGGTGGAAGGTTTAGCCGGCTCACGAAAGGGACAAGGCGGAGAGCCAGATAAATAATAAGTGAAGACGAAAAAATACAAGTGCTTATGTAAACATTTCAGGCACACAAAAAAAAATTAAGCCGAAAAGTGCTGAATAGATCAAAAGCTTAGCACTAGCAAAGTTAAAGTATTACATATTTACAAACGCATCATGTTTTTTCCAGAATAATACATAAGTTTCTGGTCTATGATGCAGGAGGAGATGAAGGAGTTGCCGGCTCGCTGGTTACTCCGCCTTGATATCGTTCCGAGATGTCTGCATCTGAGGTGGTGCGTTCATCGTTGGAAACTTATTCGGTTTCTTCTGGAGGAGGAGGCGGAGTAGCTACGCGGGTGAAGAAGGGGACCTCGTAGCTGGTCAGATCAGCCACGTGACACCCATATCCGGCGCAGGAGTGCATGATGGCTTGAAGGTCCTGCTCCTGGCCGTCTTCGTCTACCTTGCTGTACCCTCTGGTCACTTGCCATATCTCCATGTTTCCATGGTGGCTCATGACCAGGGTGAGAGCGTTCTGCGCAGCAGTCCGCGCGTAGGACATATTCTAGTCCCGAACAAGCTGCGGCATCTCTTTGGCCTTGTCCCGCACCTGAAAATCTGACATGCTTGGCATGTCCGGAATCATTAGAGCTTCACCAATGTCCTCAAGGGACTGGCGGCAGTCATGAAGAAGGTCACCGACTTGGGTAAGCCGGTGGGTGCGGGGCTCAGAGGAGGAAGAGTCCGTCAAGTTCAGAGGACCTATACACAAAACAAGTAAAGAAAAATCCGATATTGATAGAGGTCAAAGAAAAAGATAAGTTAGACAGATGGAACGTACCGAGAATGACGTCGTCAATCTTGGTCTTCTCCTCCCGGAGACTCTGGAGTTTAGCCCGGAGCGCTTAGGAGATGTCCTTCTCTCTGCCAAGATCATTCTTGAGGTCTGAGATTATTTTATCTTGAGCGGCGATCTTGCGATCACGCTCTTCAGTGGCCATGGAGGAGGATTCAAGGACTTGAGCTATGCTCCTTTCATGATCCGCCTTGAGCTTATCCAGCTCTTGGCAAAGTACCTTGTTCTCCACCACCAGGGTCTTGAGGTTCTCGTCCTCTTCAATCATAGCGATGGATTGTTTGACCAGCGCTATAAGTCAAAAACAACAAAGTTCAGAAAAAATTCGACATTGAAAACGCAAAAGACAAGGTTTGAATCTCGGAATGTTTACCTTCGGCTTCATCCTTGGCTACTTTAAGTTCAGCATTTTTAAGCCGGAGAGCTTTGATCTCTCTCCTCTTATCGCAGACATTGGTCAATAATTCCTGGTTATAGGAACATACTTTCTGTAAGTCAGAATACCCAAAGTCAGAAAGCTATTTAAGACTTGGGCTAATATTTTTGCTAAATATCAGCACGAGCCTTGGGGGCTACACTAGTTCGTTCTTTGGCATCCTAATGAAGCATAAACCCGGATTATATATCCTACTTCATGCTTGGGGGCTAGAGGATATGATATAACATAATGGAAAAACAAGAGTTGGAATTCCGACTTACATATTGTTCGCGGGTGAGCTTATCCAAACCCGCGTTCACTTTAGCGGCCACCTACTCGACAAGAGTAAGAGGGATCACTGGGGCTGTTGGAAGCTCGCCAGTCCTAATCCTCTCGTCGCGAAGGAGGACTTGAGCGAGAAGGTCAGAGAACTTGACGTCCTCTTCTTCTTGCGCTTCTTCTTCGGGAGATAAATGGCTTTTCTCTAGGACTTGCCTGGCTAGCCGCTGGATCTCTTCTGCAAATTTCCGGGACAGGCCAAACTTGGCAAGTCCCGGATTGCTGATGAGGTTTTGAATGAAGGTTTCTGCCGAGGGATCATTACCCGAAGAGGGTTCACCCTTATCTTGATCTGACGCACCCATGGTGACGTCAGTTTGCGACCCAAGGATCGCAGGCTCCGTTGGAGGAGCCGGATCTTCTGCAACCACCAGAGAAGGAGTGATCGCCAGAGTTGCAGAAGGTTGAGTGGCAGGAGTCGGAGGAGCCATGGCAGGGGAAGCTATGGTGAGCCTCGTCTATCGTAGGGGCTTCGAAGGAATCCCTTTCCCCTTACCCTTGATGAGTGGCTTTGCTCTGAGAATGTAGTAAAGTCAGAAACATTACATCTCGGAAAGAAATTCAAATAAAGTACAAAGGCGGAAGTTGTGACTGAAAGTTACCTCTTCACAACATGCACCTCCTTTGTGCCAACAACTACTGTCAGAGTTTTGCACTTCTTGAGCGCAAGGTCCGGCAATGGGACCACTTCTATCTCCTGAGAAAACTCAGGAGGATATCCTTCGAGCGGAGCGAGTTCCGACTCGAGGAGGTCAGCAAGCTGAAAACAAGAAAACATATCAGTGTTGCAGTATAACTCAATGATTTAAACACATAAAATGGTGTACTGATGTAAACTTACCGGCACTACGGGGTTTTCCACCGTGTGCATATCCAGAGAAACCTTCGGAATTCTCCTCTTGATCCGCTCCTTGATCAGCCACTTGATTTGGCTTATGTAGCCTTGAGTGGTGTATGCTTTGGGGCTGATGCGGAGGGAGTCTTTTTTGGATGACGTGATGGAGTGCATCAGTTGATCCCCGTGGTACTGAAGGGGCTGGATCCGACGAGAGACCCATCATTGGACCAAGTCGGATCCCTTCAGACCTTTGTGTTTGATTAAATATTCGATCCGCCTCTTAGCGAGGATCAGATCGTCGGTGAGAGCCGGAGCAGCCTCGTCCCAGGAAGGTTGGGCCGTGGCAGCTCCGTCGACAAAAGCCGGCAAAGCAGTGGCTTTGCTGGGAGCCGGAATATCCCTATAATAGAAAAATGTGGCTGGCCATTGTTTGACCGAGTCACTGGCTGAAATTTTGGGATAAGCCCGGTCGCGTCTAAGTGAAAAGCTGATAGTGCCGGTGATGTAAGGAACACCAGCAGTGATGGAATTTCTCCGGACATGGAAATAATACCGGAAGAGAGTCAAACTCGGCCTAATACCGAGAAATCCCTCACAAAGCGAAGCATACGCACTCATCACTAAGAGAGAGTTGGGAGGAAGGTTATGGAGTTGAACTCCGAAATGATCTATCACCTTGGAGAAGAACTCCGAGGGAGGAAAAGACAGACCTCTATCGAGGTGGGTGCCGAAGTGGACCCGCTCGCCGTCGCGCGGGTTGGGGACGGTTTCCCCGGAGCCGCTCCGCCAGTCGCCGGCGACAAGAAGCCCCTCCTTCTCCACGTTCTTGAGGCCCTCCTCGTTGAGAGCGCAGGGGATCCAGATTCCTCGGAAGCTCTCTTTCTCTGCTGCTGCTTCCGCCATCGCTGCCGCCAAGCCGGAGGAAGAATATGAAGCCATTTCTCCGGTGAGAGATTGACCTAAAAGGGGCGGCGCTTAGAGTTCTGTGGGGGGGAGAACGAGGAAGCTCTGTGCGCGCAGGAGGATTGGGAGAAAGGAAACGGCAAATGACTGGTGGAAAGGAGAAGGAGAAATCCAAACCCCTTATATCCACCTAACTGCGCCAAGATTCGTGCAAATGCTATAGTGTAACCGCCACGCGTCGTGGAAGGAACTGGGAAGGACCCACGCGATGATTGCGTCTCCTCGATCTCCACGCATGAATTAAAACGGCGCCTCGGTTCCGCGAACCGCGGACCCACCAACGGTCGTGCTGACGGCATGCTTGTCAGATGACGTGACATGACCATGACTTGTGTCAGGTGGCGTTAGAAACCAAGTTCCGGCTTAGTTTGAAATGAAGCTGGAAAATCCGAGTAACCTGTTGATAGGTCCGACTTATTTTTAAGACCCGGATCGTATTTTTTGTTGTGAAGTTTCAGGAACCCTTCAAGATTCTGCAAGCCGAAGATCAAGCTAGACGATGATAAAATCTGACTTTGGATCTTGGAGGCCTCCGGGGGCTGCTGTTGGGGATATACTTTCCGGGTATCCTAACTGTTCCTCACTGACCAGGGTGGCCCACTTCGGGTTAGACCTTTGCTTCACGGGCGGCCCAGTTAGGGAGAAAGACGGAGTCCAATCTGGCTACGGGAAGGCCCAAAAGACTTACCGACTTAGGCCCATAATGTTACTTGTAGTTCAAGATGTACTCTGTAACCAACTCTTAGTCGTAGCCGGATTGATCTCTCCTGTAAACCCTAGACCGGATATCTATATAAGCCGGCCTAGGGAGAGCCTTTAGGGCATCCAATACTTTATACCCTCAACTCGGACAGGCGAAACCCTTGTAACCCATATTCCGGCTCTGCCGTATTACTGGATTGCTAGCAGGAGTAGGATCCGTCCAAAGCCGGCGGATTCGAACCTGGGTAAACTTGTGTGCTCACCGTCCCGGAACACCGTACGTCTCACACCCCTCTCTTCCGCATGCCCCGAGGACCCTCTCATGGCGTACTTGTCCTCAATCCGACGACAGCTACAATATCCATTGTTAAGACATCACTCAGAAAACACTAATTCATTTTACATACATGCATATGCATAATACATATAGAACAATTCTACATGAGTTATAGAAAATTGTGTGCATGACATTGACATAGTGAACCATTGACCACGTGGGTATTAAACCAACGGTTTGAAACAAATTGGTTACAAGCTACCTGATCATGAAGATATAGATGCTGACAACACGCATGAATCTTCAGTACACCTCTCCTAAAAATGATTAGGAAACATAATAACATTTATTTTTAAAAATTTACGTCTGAAATAGTATGTGTTATGTTTCTCTTGTATGTTGGCTCTTTGACAATCTTCTGCATGGAAACCTATGTAACTCAAGTTCTTGATGAAGGTAGCATAATTTTAGTATGATGATAACTTTTTAAAATTTGTACAGATCTCATAAAGTAATAATGAAAAATCAATTATACATGATATATTCAAAAACATGTGAAGCTTGTATAACTCTAGGAAAGCATTGGAAGCCTACAAATCATAAATTTGATTTAACACTAAAAAGGCATAGTGAGTAGATATGCCATACATATAATAACAGATTAGCCTGTACTCTGAAGAAACAATAGAAAAGATAGAGATCATATGCATACAAATATAAACCTTAGACTGAACTGAATTGCTGGTTTTTATTTGTTCATGTATCGAACGAAAACGCTACTGCGGTGATTGTGTTGCTGCTAGATTAGATGCCGACCACCCCTTTTTGGTGATAAGACATTACATTCTATTACATATGTACAAAGAAAATAAAATAATTTTTCAAAGGGCCTAGCTGAATCTCTCCATCCAATATTGAAACCAAGAGTACTTTGTCCTCATACACATATGGAAAAGACAGTAGCATGTAGTAGGATGAATATGTGGTTCTTACCTCAGTAATGAATTTCTTGACAATTTCTTTTGTTTGGTAGTATAGGTTATGTAAGAAGGTGTTAACAAATTAGTTCACATAGTTCATGAATTCCACCCGAGCATGGCATGCCTATAAGTAAAAGGATATACTGAGTAAATCCCAGGTAAACTTGTTGACTACTGATACTTATGGACAGGGATCAGATGCCAAGGATAATAGTATTGTGCAACGACATCTGAGCTATAACCTGTCGGGTTTAGTCCAGAGCTACTGATGGGCATTGGCATGCTTCCTCCTAGACAGACCAAGGAACACACACAATTACCAATCTCAAAACTTTTGTCCAACAACACAAATAATGATCAATAACTAACTACAGGTGATATAGAAACAGTAATCATTGTGTACTTACTCAAGGATCACACATTGTTAAAACGTTGAAGTGCCACAGGTAAATTGAAGAAAATTGAAGCTAGATGTTGAAACACTTTCTTGAGCTCGATCTACATGTTGTCATTCTCCTTCTTCTTCACCCTGTCGACCTCTGCACCGATGCTCTGAAAACGTTTTCCAGGTTTGCACATTCTAAATATTTTTATTAGGTTATTGGTGTTGAAAGAAATTAATGAAGTAGATCAGATAAGAACCTTGTGCTTCTCATTCCATAGTATCTTTCCGGAGTTGGTCTGGTACTTCCATAGGATCTTTGGCTGCCTAGAAGCGATAAACAGTTTGCATCTTTGCGATCAGTTCCAATTAAAACAGGCCCTAGAAACATAAAGATCGTGCTACCAATATCAAGCACAAAGCATGACCTTCGTTATCTTAACAGGGTGATAAACCAATCACATGAATGGCTCAACGAGATGACACTAAATTTGGACATGTATATGGGGTACTTGACGGGAAATAACAATTCAAATGAACAAAAAATAAGCAGTTTTACATGCAGAAACCAATCATTTAGCTCTATCTCCAGTGCAGTCCTTGATTAAATTATTTCAAAATGATAAAACAGAAGAGATTTGAAGAAAATTAACCTGTAATAGTTTAAGATCAATTTTTCTCACGTCTTCGCTTACCGTAACTAACGGTGTGCTGGCTGCAAAAATACACGTAAATAAAAATTGAAGAAAATTAATAGATGTGATCAATGCTCAAGTTTTACTGGCACCATAAATAAAAATCAGGGAGAACCATGCAAGTTTGTCATATATATCATGTACGTGTGATGATAGAAAATTCTAAGCTCGTCCCCTCTGCAGAAGCATCATACACGTTAGCCCATTCAGAACATCAGCTAACCATTGGAGGAGTCAGGATCCAAACTCTGTGATGTCAAGTAAACAAAAAAATTAGAACACACTCTTCACAAATTATTCATTTAATGAACTTTAGATCTGACAAAAAAACTACTTCTATCAGAAAACAAGTTCCTTGTTTTCAGCTGATCACTGTGAAGAATTTGCAACATTGGAATCTGACCGCCACTTCTTCACAAATATATCCGTTTACCAAATTTTAGACTTGGCAATAAAAAGTTACTGGTATAAGAAAAATAGTAGTACAAATAACACTTAGATAAAGAAAAATCTTTGCCTTGTATTATATTACCCCTGAAATGGTAGAACAATAATTCTTGTTTTCAAGCTAAAACGATAGATTTCATAGAACGAGAATTATGAATTTATAAACTACACTAATAGTCTGAAAATTTGAAGAGAAGGAAAACAAAACTTTCAATAAAAGGGAAGGGCCTGGTCGTGGTGCTGAAGTGGATGTGGATAGACGAACTCGATGGTGCGTCGATCGGGCAATCGCCCATTGACGAACATGTGGACAGACGAACTTGCCTGACCGGAGGCCGCTGAGATGGATGTGCGCCTCTCGCCGAAGGTGGTCCGACCAGCGAATTCTGCTGGCAGGGTGGCCTCATCTCTCGGACTCGGTGTTACTACTGGTCGTCCTGATTTGCTCCTCCTCATGGCGTCATGGCCAATTAGGCATACAAATCGATTTAAGAGCAAAATGATTGGGGAGATAAAAAGTGGGTCTGAGTGGTCAATTATCTAGTGCTTTTTGCGTTCAGCCATAAGCAGGGGTCTTTGACATGTAAATTTCATCTGATAGCCATAACATGGATCCGGCACTGCAGCTAACCGAACATGGAAAATTGCTTATCGTAGATACCTACCTGGTACAGTGTTGATATGAAACCAACATGTTAGCAGTCCGGCAGAGTTTAGAGCAATTAGCACCAAAGAATCGATTGCTCCGCGGTCATCTTCCTCCCATAGAGTGGAGTTCGGATCCTTGGTCTCCTACCCAGATCGGGAAGGGGATTAGATCGCCCGAGGTAGGTCAGCCCTGGTGAGGTGGATTTTCGGGAGTAGCGTGGTGGAGTGGGCGGTCATCTTCCTCCCATAGAGTGGAGGTCGGATCCTCGGTCTCCTACCTAGATCGGGAAGGGGATTAGATCGCCCGAGGTAGGTCGGCCCTGGTGAGGTGGATTTTCGGGAGTGGCGTGGTGGAGTAGGCGGGCATCGCCTTGACGATAGGGGCCTCCCACAAGCGGGCATCCCGAGCGTGGCTCCTCTTCCGCTCCTTCCCATTGGACCCCTCAAGGCAGCACCAGAAGACGGCGGCAATAGCTTAACAGGGAGCTCGCGTACAAGGTGGAGAGGCGGAGAGGGGTGGGCAGGGCCAGTGCGGTAGTGTAGTCGTCGTGAAGATCAGGATTTGTCAACATGGGGATTTGCCGGCTGGTGGTGTCGGCGCCGGAGGGGCGATTTGGATCGGGAACGTTGTGCGGGAGGAGGAGAAAAGTGCGATGGAAAAAACCGAGTAGGGACGGGGGAGTCGGACGATGCGACGAAGCGGAGCGATGTAGCGGCAGATAGTAGAGATTCGGTGCGAGGGCAAAACAGTCTTAAAAAATGTTTGACAAAATAAACGATCAGAGGAAACAGAGAAAAATCCTTCTTTTTAAATAGCACAGATAGAGATAGATATAGAGATTAAGATTAGGGGTTATTTTTGTCCATTTTCTCCCTACCCGCGCGCAGCGCCCCTCCACCTAGCTACCCGACACGCCACCCTATCACGCACGGACGCATGCTTTCCATGACTGACACGCCCGCGCGGTCGAACCCCACCCCATGATCCCCTCTCTCTCTCCTCCGCTCGTCCCCACGATTCCCCACCTTGCCCGCAACGCCCGCTCGAGCTCGCCCGATCCCTCGCTTGCTTGCTCCACCCTGCGGCGTCGCTTCTGCCCCACATCGCCGCTTCCGTCGTCAAGCAACCGAGGCCTCTCCTGTTCCGGGACGTCAACCGTCGCTGAGCCGCCTCATCTCCAGCACCCCTCCGCCACCGCCCCAATCCAACCTCTATGTCGACGCCGCCCTCCGCCCGTTGCACGGCCCCGATCCCTAGGGCCAGCGGCCTCTACCCCGACGTATCGCCGCCGAGCCGCCACGTCCGCTCGCAGATCCCCATCACCGCCAAGCTCCACCTCGACCCCGTGCGCCTTCGGCCGCCGCCAGAACCCCTGCCGCGTTGTGGCTCGGCCCGCGCGCCACCCGTGACACCCTGCTCTGGCCGCCTACGCCACCCTCGTCCTTCTGCGCATCGTTCGCCTGCGACCTCCCTGAGTGCCGCCTTTCTCTCTGCATCCCAACGCCGCCGGTGACCTCCTCCTCACCTACCTCCAGTGCCGCCTTCCCTGTTTGCGGCCCCTGCACCGCATTTCCGTCCTAGCCGACGAGCCTTCTTCACGGTCTCTATCATCCCTGTAGCGTCGCCAGCAGTACGCGACCAAGCTCGACTCGGTGTAACTGTCGTGGCGCGCCATTCTTTTGAACCTCCCAGGGGTGTTTGTGTGGTGGAGACCGTGTGGTCATCGACGTCTCTGCTTAGTCACACATGCCGCCAAGACCATCGTTCGGTAATGGGCCAGCGACAAGCACGACTACGGCCCCCTTCTTTTCAGCTTCTTAGGCAGCTTCTCCCAGAAGCTACTCTCGACTAGCTTCTCCCAGAATCTCATCTGTCAAAATCGTTTATACTTTTAAATTGATGTTGAAACTACTAGTTAAGAAGTTTGAACGAATTTTGAAAATGAGCTTCTGAGAGAAGCTGGTGGAGGATAGCTTCTGGGAGAAGCTGCCCAAGAAGCTGAAAAGAAGGGGGCCTACATGGACAAGTACGCTGACAACATCTTTGGTTGCGGGCAAGTCGGGATACCTGGATGGACCAATGACGAATGACCGCAAGCTCTACTTTCGCTACACGACCAAGTCCGACGCCGGTAATCCAAGTGGGAACCCTAGTACTCTGTCGTGGAATCCGAAGGCGATGATTATGGACCTGAAGTCCTCCTTCATGGAAACCCAACCCCCAAACCCCCGCTCCCTCACGGATCATCGAGCACTCCTACGCGGATCCGAAAACCAAACCCGAACATCGAAGACCCTGATTCCGGAGTCTTAAGACCAAACCAAACCACTCCGAAACCCCAAGATTTTTGGACCTAGATGTGTGACCCCCTTTCTAAACCCCTATTTTATAAATGCTATATATATATATATATCTCGATGCATATTAAATTGTACATGCTCGTATACATATTTTATGGTTTGGGGGGCATTATGTTGTTTCACCCAATAATTAAATATGGAGACTATATGCAGGCTATTCTTGTCTTATATTGGCTCTATTTTAAATTTGTGTAATGAATCGATGCCATATTTTGTCTTGTTAATACAACATTTAAATTGTGGGGTAGATAAGCAACATGAACCATCTAATTAATTGTCGGGATCCCGATTCCTCTTAATATTGCCAGTTGCATCACATCTTTACCACATACATCATACAAACATCATGCCCGATCTTTTGTCGTAGAATTAAATAGTGCATCTAATGTTTCTTCTAGTGCTTTGCTTCTTCACGGATAAGGCTGTTGAGTGGATGCGAGTATCGGCAAGTTCTTCGGATGATGTAGCTTCGTCTGTGCTTCCTAGGCGAGCATTCTCCCCATTTCTACCTATTTTGCATTTATAGTCTTTACTTTCTCCTATTGATCTATTGCTATCCGTGTTGTGATGCTTTAGTTTACATACTAGTTATATCTCTTACAGCCTCTATATTGCCTTGGACACCTCCTATTGCATGTTGTTTGGTAGACAGTTGGCCTTGCGAGTCATTGTTACTTTCTCAGGTGTTGGTTCGAGTCATCGAGTTCCACCGTTGTTGGGGTTGGCACCTACTTAATGGTGGAGATGATCATGGCTTTCAATATAACTTATTAATTAAAATACGGGGAATAGATATAACTAATGCAAAGGCACAAGTAGGCAATAGCTAATATTTGGTTTTTAACCGCTCACTTCTGTCCCGTAGGTCCCGAGTACTTGATACTTGTTCCTTGACTATCGCACTATCCGCATGTGGGACCATGAATCCCCTTAGCCAGATCTTGATTCATTTCTAATTTCTTGGGGCCACAAACTAGTTTGGAGATTTATTACTATCATGTACTTATGTCATGCTTTACTGCTTTATTTATGATTGCGCGAGGAGCGCCTGTACTGTTTAGGATCACGTCACAATTTGGTGATATCGACAAGCTCAGTCACACTTTCGGGTTCCCTGTCGTTTACAGTCGTTCTCGCAAACCCTAGGTCCATCTAGGAGCCGGCCAACTTCGTTGCGGGTAGCTTATTGGGGTGGCCCCCTGAAATATTTTATGAATCTTGTGATTGCTTTGTCGTGATGCCTCGTTGGATTTATTTGGTTTTTCCGAGGTTGATCGTGCGTGTGTTGCTATTTGTGCACCCATGCAGGGTAAATCTTTCTGAAAGCCATGTTCGCGGTTATGGACGACTTGGAGAACAGTATCTCGATCATAGACAACCATAACTAAAGTAGTGCTATAAATTTGACATTGACATGTCTAGTAATCAGTTTCACTACAATGGAATGAGAAAATAAAAGTGCCAACAACTGCTAGATTTGGGATGTCTCCTCCTAATGGTATCTGACTAGTAAGTATTGCAACTACAATAGAATGGTTAACTAAAACTGCCCACTGCTTATGATATCAGGATGACTCATGATATCTATATCTGACTAGTAAGTGCTGCAACTATAATGGAATGAATAAAAGTGCCAACTGTGTGAGTTCCTCGGTTTGACTACCTCATTTGGTCTCGAGGGGGAAATACCAGGATGGGTATGTTTGGTGTTAGTATCAGGTTTGATCCGAATAGGACTTTCTTATCCCTCTCTGATAGCCTACAGTCATATCAAGTCTCTGTAGGTTGTTTAGTGCATGCTTCGCTATCGCTTCAGTCCACCATACCTATGTAGGCGAGATCCGCCGAATTCTAGACTCGTTGTGTACTGGCCTCAGTATTAGCCGCTCCCTTTTTCCTTTGCCCTTTGTCGGCACCCCTTATGTTTAACAGGTATAAGTTCGACGTCGTTAGCAGGGTTACCCTTCCGGCTTAGCCTAGGCAGGGTTATGGACGCCATTGGTTGTTCTTCAGGGCTCTTAGCCCCATTTGCATCTTGTCTGTACTCAGATGTTGTATCATTTTTAAGATGATTTCAATCTTAGTACTATATATCTACATTCTTGACTCGTTCAGTCGTTGTTGTATATATATGTTTTATGGGCTCTATTATGAACTATTGTGTAATAATATTACTCTTTTTTCCACCCGCACGAAAGTGCCTGGTGGGCATCTTTGAATCGGTTCTATACGGTTTGGCGGAAAGCGCTAAAATCTGCATAGGGCTGATTCGAGGGTGTTACACAAGATCTAGTAAGAATAAAACCATTACACACAGGCACATGAACATAGAAAACATCATTCATATAAAAATAGAACAAGCACTTGTTCCGGATTTAAACGAATAACGATCTTGCAACAAGCAAGATCCACTCACAATTTTCATACTTAATGCGGGTACATAGAAGCATTTATTCAAAACCAAAATCAATCCTGATGGAAGACGTAGAGGTAAAGTGCCGATAGCCACCACGTCGACCTTTGAGCCGTTGTCGACGCGCATCATCACCTCGTCCTTCCTTAGGTGCCTCCTACTCCGCACCTCCTGCTGAGAGTTACAAATGTGAGCAATAGAATCGATATCAAATACCCAGGTGTCACTCCTGGAGCTAGTAAGGAACACATCTATAACATGTATATCAAATATACCTTTGTCTTTGGCGGCTATCTTGCTGGCTTTCTTATCTTCCAGGTACTTGGGGAAGTTGCGTTTCTAGTGTCCGTCCCCTTTGCAGTAGTAGCACATGACATCGGGCTTAGGGCCGGGCTTGGAAGCCTTAGAGGTTTTGGCAACAAACTTGCCATCCTTTTTAGGCTTCTTTCCCTTTCCCTTTTGCCCTAGCTTCTTAAAGTTGGTGGTCTTATTGACCATCAACGTCGTGTGCTCCTTCTTGATTTCTACATCAACAGTTTTCAGCATGACAAACACTTCAGGAAGGGTCTTATTCATCCCTTGCATGTTGTAGTTCATCAAAAAACTCTTATAGCTAGGGAAACAAGTGCATAACCCTATATATCACGAGCTCCTCCGAGATCTTGCAATCCAGGGCATTCAAGCGCTTAACGTAGCCAGACATTTTGACTACATGCTCACTAATACTGCTATGCTCTTCCATTTTAGCGGAGAAGAAGAGCTCAGAAGCATCGTACCTCTCCGCATGATCCTAGGGAGCAAAGACGGACTTGAGATCTTCACGATATCAAATGCATTCATCTTCTCACAATGCTTTTGAAGCTCTGGCTCCATGGCATAGAGCATTCCACTCTAGATGAGGGAGGAATCATCCGCCTTGGATTGCCAGACATTCTTTTCATCCTAGGAGGCGGAATCTGCAGGCTTTGCAGGAAGCTCATCCTCGATGACATAGGTTAACTTATAGGGAACTAGGAGGGTCCTCGGATTGCGGAACCATGCAGTGAAGTTGGTTCCATCAGTTTTCAGCTTATCCCTCTCTAGGAAAATGCTAATGTTGAAGGTGGGTGGGCGAGACATCTACAATGGATTTACAAAGTGTTTAGACCATGTTCATAATAATAAGTTCAAGTTTTAATTTATGCTGCTAAACTAAAACAGACGGAACTCCCACTCAAATGAACATCCCTCAATCCATTTAGTGATCGCATGATCCCAATCTGTTACACCACTCCCGATCGTCACGGCCGGCAGTGTAGTTTCAAAGGTAGACATTCGAAATGTCAATCACATCTCATGTGATTCATGCTCGACCTTTCGGTCTCTTGTATTCTGAGGCCATGTCTATACATGCTAGGCTCGCCAATTCTAACTTATGTGTATTCGCAGTGCAACATGGCTTACACCCACCGTATGTGAACGCAAATATGTATGACACACGATCATCACGGTCTGCCTCATAATGGAGAACTTTATTGGTGGTGCACACACAAGGGGAATACTATAACTGGAATTATGTGAGGGAGCATCCTATCATGCTACCACCGTATATATATACTATCATAATAAGATGTAAAGGAAATACTTAAAAAGGTATGGTGTCATGACATGTTTGTAGCTCCTTTATCACCATTGGGAACTTCTAATGAGAACATTTCACAAACTTACCATTACCATATCACGCCACACTCCCCTATAAAATAAAGTTAGATGTTTCTACTTTATCTATTGCAAGTTTTATGCGGCTTTAGAGCTTTTGCAGTAGAACCCTTCCCATCTGCTAACGTAGAGCCACAACATGGATTCAATGATTGTCGGTTCTCTTCCCTTTTCAGGGCCCTTCGTAGTGAAGATCATATTAACTACCATGGAGAGACAGACACCCCCCAAAGCCACTTACACTTTTGGACCATTCTTGTGAATCACCATGTAATGTCCTTGGGGCCCGCTTTGTCAACAGTACCGCGATATAACAACTGCATGCAAGAGGGTAGCAAATAGAAAATCAATGCCCACATATTGCTATGTGTTCTATCCATACGACATGCCTCCCCATAGACCTGCTCTGATACCACTGTAGGGTTCCATAGCAGAAAACAAAAAAATTCTAACTACGTGAACACTAATACCAGGATCTATACTATGAAGACATAAGTAATGGAAAAAGAAGACAATATTCATACCCTTGAAGACCAAGGAACGCCTTACGTAGGAAGGCGTATGTTGATGAAGACGAGCAGCTCCAAGCACCCCAACTATGGTGCCTCTGAAGTACTACACACGTACCGTGTAAGTGATGTCTCCCGGGCTTCGATCCAGCCGAGCAGCAGACGAAGAACGATGGCGAACCAAAGATCACACGATAGTAGTGTGAAGGTGGAGAACTCAAAACCCTAGAGATTCTCTCCAATGTTACGGAGAAATCCTCAAGGAAATGAGAGAGAGAGAATGAGAGAATGGGACGATTTCCAAGGGGGGGTGACCTCTATATATAGTGGAAGGGAAGGGCTCACTACCCAAGGGGCAGGCGGTGTGAGACTAATCCCATAGCTGCCATCCACCAAGGGGGTGCCGCCGGATTAGGTGGGCCCCACGTGGGGAGCCCACTAGGGCCTGGCCGGGCGGCCCTCCTCCCTAGGCACCTTGCCCACTTAGGCCTCCCATCCGGGTGAGGCCCAGTAGAAAAAGGGCTGCCTATAAAATAAAATAAAATATATATTTTAATATTAATTCATCTAATTAATACAAAATACATATATTATCATATTCCTTACTTCAGAACCCCTCCTGATCATCATCGGATGTTATCCGGAACTATTCCAGTTCTCTCTCTCTATTCTCATACAATTCCCTATCTATCCCTATGCACCCCCACCCTTAAATGTGACACCCCTTCGGTTCGGAAACACTCCGAACATGATAGAGACCCCTCTCACATCAATGATCAACAGAGGGACCTGGATGCCCATGATGACCCCCGTGCAGTTCACGAATCTTTATCGCTTGAACCTTTAATGTCGCTTACCATTCCCTTCGCCTCTCGATACCTAGTTCATCCGAGACTTGATATTTGGTATCTCCATATCTTCATTTGATCTTACCGATGAACTTTTTTACTTGTTCCCATGTCGTTGCATTCCGTGACCTTGTCACATGCTTGCAAGTGTTGTTAATGCAATGTCACTGAGATGGCCACACGTATCTATCCGTTACATGGATTGACAAATCCTGGTCTTGATATATACTCCTCTACACGTTCCTTTGGGAAACCTGAATGGCACCTTTATGATCACCCATTTATGGTCTGATGCTTGATACCATCTAAGCTTCCCTCTAGAGCGGTGATTATCATTATCTCACAGTCTAAGGATTAGGTATGCGAGGTTTCCTTTTGTCTATCACCAATGGTGAACTTTGTAACTAGATCTCATTATGATATTGTTCGCACATGAACATGTCACCATGTACCCTCGGCGCCGAGCGTGATGCACGGCAGCACGCGCCGAGGGAAACTCACCGGAAGTGCGGTACGCAAGACAATCCGGTGGGTGCTTTTGAGACCCGAAACCCCGCTTGTCCGGGAGGGACCTGTCAGGGCGGTGCGGTGGCTATAGCATTACCTAGGTCAGCCTAACCGCCCCTAGAGCCTCATGGATTCGCAATCTCCAATATTGAAGAACGACGAAGAACGAGAAGAAAGATACAAGGGAGAGGGATAAAAAGTAGATGAAAACACGAAAAAGTAGTAGAGTGATTTGTTCAATTGGTGTTGATTCAATCGGCCTGCACCCCTCACGTATATAAGGAGCAGCTATACTTTTCGTGCAAGAAAGAGGCTTGGATCATGTCCAAAACCCTAGTTAGGGTCAAATTCACATGGTCTGGTTCGAACTTTCCGTAACTGTTCGGCCAAAAACTGGTTTGTATCTTCTAGCCAATTTTGAGGTAGTAAACAAGCTCGGATGAAAATGTCGTAAAAAGCGAAGTTGTGCGTATCGAAACAGCGAACAACTTTGATGTTTGCCACTTTTTCATATGATCTTATGTTGATGGACTTTTCCCCTTATTTGTGTATCAAACTCGGATTTAGACCGAACGAATTTAACTCAATTCGGCTGTATCTTGAGTCTGGAGACCGCATATTTCCTCAGATGAAGATGACTCCAAAAGCAAAGTTGTTCATCTAAAAAAAAGAATTTATGTGTTTTTCACTTTTTCATCCGAGTTGATTTTGAGTGCTCAATCTTGGTCGTAAGCAGATAAGTTAGTCTAGCGGTTTCTAGATGAATTTTTGACTTTTGTCCATGCCAAAGGTGAGACAAGGTATGTCGTCAGGCGACCAAAAAGCCTAAACCCAGTATTTTGCCTTTTTGTAGTATATTGGCTCTCAAATTTCATACTAACTTAGATCAAGATGATTCAAAAACGAAAGATGCTTGTTTCGATGAGACGCACAACTTTTGTGTTCAGCACTTCTTAATTTGAGGTCATCTTAAAGGTGTCATAGTTGAAGCCACCATATATCAGTCTTCAAGTCTTCTCTAAACATTAGCATAATCGGCTATTAAGCATGATCATGGTTTGACTTGCTACGGTGCCTCTTTGATGATTAATAATCCTCAAAATGGACCTTTCAGAGTGTCTCTCTCCATTTTCCTTGATTAGCTACGAGACCAAAACGAGTGCCAACACATGTCCCCCTATTTTCTGGCAGAGCTTGTGTGCCAGAAAATAACTTGATCCACTTCTAGTCTAAGAACAATGTCAATACTCCATCGTCCACTGATTGTCTTAGGGCAATAACTCTATATCGGCCATATGTGCTAAAGGCGATAAATATATATCGGCCATTTTATGTCCATGCTTGTTATCACTTGGGTATAACTTCTGCAAATGTTTGCCTTCGAGAACAACCACTTTCATCTTGATGATTAATGGATACAATGAATGTCTTCATAAACAACTCCAACAATAATCCCTGCCTAGTCTTCATCCAAGTGCTTAAGAAGAATATTACCAACTGTTCGGCAATAAAGAACACTAGGTGGACATGTGTGCTTCGCCGCGCCACCTACAGTCTAATTGGCAGAGTGTGGGTGTGTTGTACTTACTGTTGGTAATACATTTTGTTTTGTTTGTGTTACCATAAATCAAATGTATGAGCATGTGCGGGTTGAGTGTGTTAATCGGTAGACAAATATGTCATTTACGTGTTAGACATGTTTGAAACTGATAGATCTGACCTTAGACACAAGAAACTGACCCTTATTTCATATTGAAGCTCATAAGCAACATAGAGGTACCAGTGTTTCTTCAAGTAAACAAAAGGTACATCGAGCAAACTTCAAATAAAAATACATCGAGCAATAGACCAAGTTTAGTATCACAAGAAACTGGCATGTTAGATGATCAATGTAAAAACCTAATGATGTCAAAACAAGCTAAATTATTAAGATCACACAGTAACCTTGTTCGGCTGCCTCAAAATCGATGCTTGCAACTATTTGGATTGCGGAGCTCCAAGGGAAGACACAACTTTGTATTCAACACTTATAAGTGGTTGGAATAACGAGATGGTGCCCGCACTTATCTGGTGAGATATTGAGTTCTCTCGTCCGCCCCTTCTAGCCCTCTCCATAGCCTCTCCAAATTCAGGTCGTCAGACCCATCCCCTCTCCTCTCCGGCAACTTCCAGTGTTGAGATTGGGTGAGGGACCCTCCCCATGTATAGTAGTTTAGTTCTAGGGTTAGTTGTTGTCTAGGTACTACCCCCGTGGAGACTGGCGTCAATCCATTGGGGAGCTCATCACCGGAGTTTGCGAGTGGTCTCTAGTGGTGGTTGGTGGTGATGTTGTTGGTCATGGTGCTCCAAAGGGTGGAGCTGACGGTGGTTGATGGTGCCTCCTTTGACTCCCCTCAAATAATGATCATAGGTGGCTCATATATGGTGGATACAGCTAGCCAGGCTATGATGCAAAACCATCATGGCGATGGAGGCGTCGGAGAGGGTGACTCCTAGCTCTATTCTCGATCTGGGTTACGGGGAGCTCGAGCTGCAGGTGTTCTCCAGAGTTCATCAACAGGGGACTTGTGACGGCTATTACTGTCTTTCCCCAGCTATCCTTGGCCGAAGGGCGGCCCTCCATTGCCACAAGACAGTGGCTCGTCTTCCTCCAGGTGCAAGGCTAATGTGGAGGATCTTCGTCTACTCAGTCCCTGCACTGCTCAGCGTTGTTGCCCCAAGTGGTCTGTCCCGAATAGTGGCGATGCTGGCACGGATGTCGAGTAGATCTCATCGAAGCGGTGGCTAAGGACCCAATTTCTTTTCCTAGATTTCTTGAAGGGTTATTGGTTCAAATTAGCAGGTCCTCGTTGTAATTTTATTTTCTTTCTGGACCTTTATGTAGAATGTAAAGCCACTTCCGGAATTTAATGCAGCTAATGGGACCTTCGGGTCCCTTCCCCTATTCAAAAAAGTGGCTGGATTGTTAAATGATTAGTTTAATCAATATACACAACCAGATTACATATATACTAATCATATGCAGGAGTTATAATTGATATATTTCAAATTATTCACTGGTTCAATAAAATTTAAAAGAGAAGGTATGGCTAGAAATTATCACGTGTCTTTACATAAAAGCAAGATCTAATATGTAATCAAGTTTGATAATTTCTATATATGAAAATAAAAATAGAAGTTATGACATTTTTTTGACCCACTTAGTCGATGGAACCCGCTTGTTCATTAATCATACAGCATGCTCCAAGTCAAGGGCACTGGAATTTTTGTTAACTCATGTAGAAATTATAGAACAACGTAGAACATGTATCATTTTACACAAGCATCTCATTTATTCTCGAGATATGCTAATATATTCAAAAGCAAATTTAGTTGTAGAGCCTAAGACGGGCCAAAATCAGCTTATTCTGCTTTGTTATGGGAATATGTACATGTTAATTGTTGAAGTGACATGAAACATGATCGTTTTTTGCAAGGCGTGGCAGTTTCTCGCCTTCTTAGTGCTCCACACTTTATGTTCAGCGATTATTCCACTCGGTTACTGTAGATTCCGTGTTCTAGGCAATCGCTCTACGCCGCGTCATCGCATGCCTCGTGAGGCTTGTCCTTTTCAATTCCTTTTATTCCACCATCCTTCCTAATTTTTCCAGTCAAAGTGGTGAGGATGATGATCCGACATCTTTGCATAAACCTGAATAGGAGCGTCTCTACCCGTACTGCCCCCACTGTCCCACACGCTCACCTACTCCTTATCTTCCTCACCACCGGCAAAGCACGGTGGTGGATCGGTGCGCGAGGTCGGGGATGATGTTGAATCAATACTGGACAGGTTCAAGGTGGGGAAGGAGAGGTGGTCGACACTAGATGTGGGAGCTAACGGGAGGCGGTGGCCTCGTGAGTGGAGGGCGTGGAGGGAGCGGAGGTGAGAGGTAGAGATCAGGACCAGAGGGGGCGGCGTACGTTGCTGGGGAGACGGAGGAGGGGCTAGGATGGACGGGAGCTCAGGACTCAGGAGTTCAGGTGGAGGTGAACAGGATTGAGGCGGCGTGGGGGTGGGGCAGGCATGAGAGGGACCATCTCGTAAGACTTTGATCAATACCTGAAACTGCATGGTTGAGATGACTCAATGAAAATCAGATGGCCAGAAACGCACGTGCAGGCAGATGGCCTCAGATTGCTTGCTTTTGCTCAAGCTTAAGCTATAGTATAATTACCTATTAAAGAGTATCTAAAGAGCACCCGAACTGTCATGTTCATCCTTTAGTTTAGATTTTGCATGTAATCAATAGTGGACTTCCTCTGTTCTGTATCTTGACCTGCACTAGATCTTTTCATTAGTGGTCAAAGCGGTAATCTCCAATTCGGCTTTACCTATGTTGGCGAAACAAAGCATCGGCTCTTGTAGAATATGAAATATATCATGAATAACATGATAGCCGGATATTTATTGAGCCAACTCATTTACACTTTATTTTTCATGTCTAGATATATGAGCAATGATAAATCAATCCAAGATGAAAGTGACATCTAGACATGTATCAAGATAAATAACGAGTGGCTCGTCGAAACTTTGGTAAACCATGGACACTGTTGCACTACTCAAAGCGAATCACTAGAAGCCTCAATATGTGTAGCACCTATGGCAAGAAAAAGTTCTAGCATGAATAACAAAGCTACATATTCGGCCCGATGGTTTGTGCAAGATATTCTAAGCAGCATGAGACTTCATAAAACAGTACCATAAGGAGATAAATAAACAATATCAATGCATTGGTCATTGCTTTTAAAAATGAACAGTCAAAATATGATTTTCATGGTACTATAGAGACAAGACCAATATAAATATCATGATCATCATCTATGCCCAATAATGAAATTAAAGACAATTTGACCTTTCATAGATTTCAAAGATTTATAAGACAAATTATCAACACATAATCATAAGCATAATTGCTAATGGATGCATACCTTGTATCGGTCTGCAATAGAACTAAGGATGATGTCATAAAACGACATCGGCCATGATTGGATAACGATCCTAGGGCGATAGAGTAAATATCGGTCATATATCTTTGCGCCAATGGGCATGAATAATCCATCCACCAAAGTATGTATAGCCGAAGTAAAGAAAACAACAAATCTGATTATGAACTTCAAGCATTCAATCTCTTGGACAAGCAACAAAATTGCAACTAATCAAATGAATAATGATTTGGCAATACCCTTTTATGATGTACATAATTATGATGCATCTAGGTATCAAAATAAAACCATGGTGGGTAACCAATCATACCTGGGGATGAATTCCATGGCAAAGGCATTAATGGTGAAGTAGAATAATATGGATGATTTGCTAGCCGAAGTTTTTGATAGTGATACCGAATTTGTTGGCCTCGTCGTTTGTTGGCTTTATTCTTTTTGTTCTCCACTCTTGTTGCCCTTCCTACGATAGGATCTTGCACATCTTCTCTGCCTTGAGGGTTTCCTTTGGGAACCCACGCCATGTTTCTTTTCTTCATCTCCTCGGCCGTAAGCCGACATAGCTTCCTCTCTTTCAAATTTGATAAGCCAAGTGGGCACCGCGGCTGTGGTTAGGTTTCACACAATGGCATGACTTTCTTAATCTTGGGCACCTTCAATTTTGCTTGTTCAGATTTGGAAACTGGGTCTTTGAAACTTACTCGCTTCACTTCCTTGCCCTTAGTAGCAAACATCAATTCAGCTGGCTTCTCACTATTTTGAGTTAAATCTGAAACAGCACACTTGCATCCATCCTTTTTGATTCGGTATACTTTCTTAACCACTTCTTTCTTGTAACTACCTCGGTGAATTACGCTCTTAGTTAATGCCTGGATGAACGAAAGTGGTTAAAATAGTACGGCGGGGCCCAGGCCACTCACGGTAGACCTTTCGGCCGTCCTAACCACTTTCAAACAACGGGACAAGAACGAGCGGCGTAATCGGCAGGCGAAGGGATCAGCTACATACACAAGTTAGTATGTATGCAAGCCACATACAACAGTCCTCAGAGCCATTCCATCTAAAAGAAATAGAAATATTGCAACGCCATACGGCAAGATCCAAATGTCCTAGATAGATATAATAATTTAGGATAGCTCCTCATACATCACACATCAGAGTATCAGGCGGAAGCGAAAACAAGATCCGAGTACGGATAAGAAGCAAATTGGCATAAGATGCCCATTAAATAAGCACATCCCGCCCACAGATCACACGGATCCCCATTCCCGGAATCTCTACACCGAATGATCGTTGCCAACATCATCTGTCTCTTCCACCCAGTATCCATCTTGCGGGTACACCTGTTCATCTGAATCAAACAATTTATCGTGTGAGACCCTAGGGGTACTCAGCAAGTGTTTATGGCACTAAAGGGGACACAACCTGGGGTGACGCAATTGCAGCAAAAGATAATACCTAAGAATTCTGTAGAGACTCGCTAACCTTCCGCCTAACCACGGATAGACGGAAGTCCGTGAATTAAGAACAACAGTTATAACAGTATAATTAATAGATCCATCCTCCTCCTCGCTTACCAACGAGGAAGCGGACGAACAACCCCCATCATCCGTTGGCAGTTTTATTAACCATTCCATGAGTGTTGCACTATTTACTAGTCAAGTACTTAGTCAATTTAAAAGCGGTACTTTAGTTATACTTGTCTATGATCGAGAAACTGTGCTCCAAGTCGTCCATAACCGCGGACACGGCTTTCAGAAAGATTTACCCTGCAGGGGTGCACGAATAGCAACACACACTCGATCAACCTCGGAAAAAACAAATCAAAACCCAACGAGGCATTCACGACAAAGCAATCACAGGATTCAGAAACATTTCAGGGGGCCACCCCATTAAGCTACCCGCAACGAAGTTGGCCGGCTCCGAGACGGACCCAAGGTTTGTGTGGACGGCGTTAAACGACTGGGAACCCGAAAATATGACTGGGCTTGTCGATACAGCGAAAACGTGTCACGATCCAAAACAGTACAGGTGCTCCTCGCACAATCTTAAATAAAGCAGTAACATGGCATAAGTACAGAATAGTAATAAAGCCCCAAACTAATTGTGGCCCCAAGAAATAAGAATGAATCAAGCTCTGGCTCAGGGGGGTCCATAAGGCCTCCCGGATGTGGATAGTGCGAATAGTCAAGGAACATGAATCAAGTACTCGGGGTCCTACGAGACACAAGTGAGCATGAAAAACCAAATAGCAGATATTGCTCACCGGTGCCTCTTTCATTAGTTATCCCATTACTACTCAGGTTATGTTGTTTAGGTACCTCATTATTCATCAGACACTCACATACCCTACTCATGCTTTTCTACGACTCACATGGCTCAAACAACTCCTGTAGTAATGGCTCATGGGACCGTAACAGGCTTGATGTGGTTTAAAAGTAAAGGCTATGCAGTACTTGGGATTCAATTTAATGCATTCGCGACTCAGTGATGCAAGAATAAGATAGAGGCAATAGGTACTGTATGTATGCAAGCATGTGGTAGTGCTTGCCTGGAAGCTCAGTTGAAGCGAGAGATGGATCTGGGTAATACTCCTGTGATTCCTGGTAATTCTCCTGCTGGGCGTCTATTCGAAGAAGAACCAAACAAACAAGGGCCAACATAAATAAAGTGCGCAAGGATATGAATTGAAGTGCAACAAGCAACCAAGCATGCCATGATGAATGATGCACAATTACATGGCATTAAAGTAGCATGGCAAAGGTGAGGTGTGGATACAAGAAATAAAACATTTTATTATTCATTTGCCCAAGTTTTATTGTCATAACCAGTTCAGATTTTAAGTGACAACATGATGCATGCTTCAATTCAGAACAAGGACTGCATAAATAGAACGGGCTCGTCGCGCTGATCGATTTAGACATATTATTTGTCAAATTTGGAGTAATACAACAAAAGTTATTAATTAAATAAGGAAAAGGGCATTTTCTTGTAATTTTAGTCATCTCGAAATTTAAAGTGTTCAAAATATACTTTGAAGGGCATATTTGAATTCCTCACATTTTTCTGATTCCAAAACATATATTACATGTATTATTTGGATTTGTATTTTAAAAATTATTTGAATCTGAAAAGAATTTGAATTTAAATAAATTTGGAAAAGATTTGAATAAAAACAGACTCAGGGAATTACTTTTCTCACTCAGGCGAAATTAACCCCAGACACTGACAGGTGGGCCTTTGTACTGACTGGACCACGCGCGGGAAAAACTTTTGTCACCGCGGGCTCGCCTAGCCACAGTGACTGTGGGGTGGGCCAACTGGCGCAGGCCCGCGTGTCAGCGGTGGGCGAGACAGAGGCTGACAGGTGGGGCTGGGGCTGGAGCGCGGGTTGCGGCTGAGAAAGGCGGAGGGGTTTTCTGCGAAAGAGCTAGCGCGGCTGACAGGTGGGGTCGTTAGGAGCGCGGGTCGTAGGAATCAAAAAGGTAGGGTTTTTTTTTGCAAATCGACCACGACCCGGTACTGTTTTTCTTCCTCTCGCGTCTGGCGGCAGGTGCGTGCGCGGCGCGGAGCGGGGATTCGATCCCGGGCCGCGGGAGTGCACGCTGAGGGTGCTAGCCGGTGCGGTAGGGCTAGGGGAGCTGTCAGGGAGGTGGACGCGAGCTAGATAAGGGCTGTGCGGCGCGGGATTCCTGCAGATGCCGACGAGCTCTGGCGCGCGGTGGGTGTTCGACGAAACGCACGGCGGCGTTAGGGCGGTACGGCGAGGCGGAACATGTCAGGGAGGAGGGGAGGCTCACCGCGGGCTCGACGGCGGGCTCGGATCGGACGGGGACGCGGCGGATCGTCGGGGATGCAGGCACTCCGGCGGCTAGGGTTTGGCGTCGGCGGCGATGTACAGGCGGTGCTGGGGAGCGCTTCGTCCACGTCGGCGGTTGCGGGGCGTTGTAGTGGAGCGTCCTCGGCCTCCCAGGCCACCTCCAGGTCAAGCTCGCCGGCTGGAGCGTCGGGGCGGGGTAGTTGCTGGCGGCGACCGGCGTCGGCTGCTGGTGGTCGGAGAGGAAGAAGGAGGAGAGGAGGGGCGACTCGGCCAGATCTGGGGAGGCCAGAGAGGCGTGGGGAGGAAGGGAAAAGAAGGGAGAGAGGAAGGAGGGCAGCTGGGGCACGGCAGGGATAAGGTGGTCTCGGGCCACCTTTTTCCTTCTCCTCCTCGAGCACGTGCTCGGCCGGCTGGAGGGGGACCTGACGCTGCAGGTGGGGCTAGAGGAGAGAGGCCAGGGAGAAGGCTGGAGGGGAGGGGCCCTCGGGTCAGGAAGAGAGAAGAGAGGGAGGGGTAGCTCGGCTAGTGTTAGTTGGGGCATGGCTCGGGTTAGGGTTTAGCTAGGGTTAGGGAGGGGTTAGATGGCTGGGTGTGGGCCAGGGAGAGGTGGCCAGGTGGTGCCCATGGTAGAGAGAGAGGGGAGTGAGAGAGAGAGGTAAGGGGAGTAGGTTAGGTTTTAGTAGGATTTAGAGAGAGAGAGAGATAATAGCTAGGTTAGTTGGTTTTAGATATTTTGAATTTAATTTGGTTTAAGAGATCATATCAAGAAGAACCCTAGTGCATGAACTTGCATAAGCTAATGTGGAAGAGAAATTAGAAAGAAAGGGGAAGAAAGAAAATGGTGGCATGAGTCCCATGTGACCATGCATGGAGGATTAGAAATAAGAGGAAAAATGAGATGGATGAGTTTATGGGGATGGTGTAGTGGTGGTAGATGTTTTCCCAAGATAGGATCCACTAATTCCAAGAAAAACCAATGGATGAAAAAGGTGGTGGAGGAGCTTACATGGCCCATGCAAGAAT
This sequence comes from Avena eriantha, assembly GCA_910589775.1. Classification (NCBI taxonomy): domain Eukaryota; kingdom Viridiplantae; phylum Streptophyta; class Magnoliopsida; order Poales; family Poaceae; genus Avena; species Avena eriantha. The sequence continues at coordinate 313,397,748 of OU342741.1, forward strand.
AATAATACCATTATTTATTTTGTGACAACACTAATAATATTATGGCATTGTTCTCATGCATTTCCAAGAAGTGGAATAGAGCCAAGCAAAGGAAAATTAAGGACTAGATCCACCCTATTGCCCATGAGTTAATAAAACCCCAAATAAAACAAACAAGCTCATGATCTAGTAGGATGGTGGAATTATAAAGTGGTGGAAAAGAAATGTGGTGGAATGGAAATAAAAGATATGCCCCCAATTCAACTTGGGCATTGAACAATATATCAAAAGCCAAATACAATATCAAGAGGCAAATACAATTAATAATGCATGTGAGAGAAGAACCACAAGAAAAGGAGTTTTATATGATGCCCAAATGCAAGGTGGCATGATGACATGAGCATGATATAATTATGATGCAACAATAATATATATAAAGTAGCCAATATCTTACTAGGACAAGTAGCATTACAATTGTTAGACAATTGGGGTGCTACAACTCTCCCCCACTAAACAGGAATCTCGCCTCGAGATTCTAGGAAGAAGAAGACTCAAAGAGGGAAGGATACTTGGCACGGAGCTCATCTTCACGTTCCCAGGTGGCTTCATCAACGGAATGGTGCGACCACTGCACCTTACAGAACTTGATGGACTTGTTGCGAGTCCTTCTTTCTGTGACTTCGAGAATTTTTGTGGGGTGTTCTTTATAAGACAGATCTTCTTGGAGATTGATGAGTTCATGGTCCACGGTCCTGCCGGGATCCTTGAAGCACTTCTTGAGTTGAGAGATGTGAAAAACATCATGGACTTTGAGTTGTTCAGGGAGCTCAAGAGCATAAGCAACTTCTCCTCCTCTTCCACGAATTTTGAAAGGGCCGATGTATCTAGGAGCCAGCTTTCCTTTGATACCAAAATGGTGTGTGCCTCTCATGGGAGTGACACGAAGGTAAACGAGATCACCCGGGACATACTCCATGTCCGTGTGCTTCCTGTCATAATTGCTCTTCTGGCGACTTTGAGCAATCTTCAGATTTCAAGAATGATGTGAACTTTCTCCTCCGCTTGAGTTACAATGTCAGGGCCAAACAATATTCTTTCACCTGCGCCCGACCAACCAATCGGAGTTCTGCATTTGCGACCATAGAGAGCCTCAAATGGTGCAATCTTTAGACTTTTCTGGAAGCTGTTGTTGTAAGAGAATTCAGCATAAGGAAGACATTCTTCCCACTTCATGCCGAAAGAGATAACGCAAGCACGAAGCATATCTTCTAGAATCTGATTGATCCTTTCAACTTGTCCTTGCGACTGAGGGTGGTAACCTGTGCTGAAGTTTAGTTTTGTTCCCAAAGCATTTTGGAAACTTCCCCAGAACTTGGAAGTGAAGATGCTTCCACGGTCTGAACTGATTTCAAGAGGAACTCCATACAGAGAGACAATTCTGTTGATATAGAGTTTAGCCAACTGAATTGCAGAAATTGTTTCCTTGACTAGAAAGAAGTGAGCTACTTTGGAAAGCCTGTCAATGACAACAAAGATTGCATTGTTGCCTTTCTGCGACCTTGGAAAACCAGTGATGAAGTCCATCTCTACTTTCTCCCATTTCCATTCCGGAGGCTTCAATGGCTGTAGAAGACCGGAAGGTTTCTGATGGACAGCTTTAACTCTGCGACAGACATCACACTCTGAGACATACTTGGCACAATATCATTTCAAACCAGGCCACCAATATTGTGTTTTCAAGTCCATGTACATCTTAGTGCTGCCAGGGTGGATAGAAAGAACAGAATCATGCGCCTCCTTGAGAACTTGCTCTCTCAAACTCGGGTAGTTCGGAACAAACATCCGGTGTTCAAAGAAAAGAGTGCCTTGGTCATCTACGTGAAAAGGCTCATACTTCGGAAGTTGAATGTTGGAGATGATCTTTTTAGTGTAAGGATCCCCAAGCTGAATGGAACAGACCTTTTCTTCCAAGAGAGGTGTTGCTAGAAGGTTTAGAAGATAACCTTGATCCACAATTTCAAGGTTGAGCCTGCAGAATTCCTCGCACAAGAGAGGCTGTTGTTCTTCCACCATGAGATTGTTGACATAAGCTTTTCGGCTGAGAGCATCTGCCATGACATTGGCTTTACCCGGGGTGTAGTTGATGGTCAAAATGAAATCATTGATTGTTTCAATCCACCTCCTCTGACGAAGGTTGAGATCAGGCTGTGTGAATATATACTTCAGACTCTTGTGATCAGAAAAGATCTCACAACGGTTGCCAAGCAAGTAATGCCTCCATACTTTCAAAGCAAAGACAACTACTGCGAGTTCGAGGTCATGTGTAGGATAATTGATCTCATGCGTCTTCAACTGACGAGATGCGTAAGCAACAACTTGCTTTTCTTGCATAAGGACCGCACCCAATCCTTGCAATGAAGCATCACAGAAAATCTGGAAAGGCTTTGATGTATCTGGAGGAACCAAGACTGGTGTGGAAGTGAGCTTCTCTTTGAGTGTTTCAAAGCTTGCTTGACATGCAGGAGTCCAAAGGTATTTCTTGCCTTTCTTGAGGAGATCGGTAAGAGGCTTCGCAATCTTTGAGAAATTTTGAACGAATCGCCGACAGTAACTGGCCAAGCCAAGGAAACTCCGGACTTCTTTGACATTTATGGGTGGAAGCCAGTCCATAATTGTCTTAATAGTTTCTGGGTTGACGGCAATGCCCTTGGCAGAGATGACGTGACCAAGGTAGGTGACTTGAGGCAGCCAAAACTCACACTTGGAGAACTTTGCATACAGGCGGTTCTCACGAAGCTTGTTTAGGACACAACGAAAGCGTTCTTCATGTTCTTCTTTTGACTTAGAATAGACTAGAATGTCATCCAGGTAGACCACAACGAACTTATCAAGATACTCCATGAAAACTGAGTTCATAAGCCTCGAGAAGGTGGCAGGTGAATTGGTGAGACCGAAAGACATGACCGTGTACTCATACAGGCCATAGCGGGTGGTGAAAGCTTTTTTGGGAACATCTTCCTTGCGAATCTTGATTTGATGATAACCACTTCTCAAATCAAGCTTAGAGAATACCACAGCTCCAGCTAGCTGATCAAAGAGATCATTGATCCGCGGAAGGGGATATTTATTCTTGATTGTTTTAGCATTGAGTGGCCGATAGTCAACACGAAGTCTATCAGTCTTGTCTCGCTTCTTCACAAAGATGGTTGGACTACCCCAAGAAGAAGTACTGTGCTGAATGAAACTCAACTTCTCTTGTTCATCCAACTGACGCTTAAGTTCAGCCAACTCAGCAGGACCCATTTTATAAGGCCGCTTGGAGATAGGAGCGGTGCCAGGTTCAAGTTCAATGACAAACTCAACCTCACGATCCGGAGGCATACCTGGTAACTCTTCAGGAAAGACATCTGGAAACTCACAAACTACAGGAACACTCTAAATACCTTCCATAGCATCATCATTCAGAGCCGCCAAAGAATAAAGCTGAATTGCAGGAGTCAGACTTGGAGAATAGACTATACGGCCTTCAGGAATTTTCAGAGAAACCGAACGTTCAGTACAATCAATCACAGCTGCATTTGCTGTCAACCAATCCATGCCCAAGATAACATCAATATCAGAATTGCCCAGAATAATTAAGGAAGCCGGAAACGAAGAACCACCAATCTCAATTTGATTGCCTTGGCTGATATGAGCAGCCCTCATGTTTGACCCAGGAGATTGTACCACAAGACGGTGTAATAAAGGAACCATAGCCAGATCTTTCTCATGAGCAAACTTGTGGGAAACAAAAGAATGCGAAGCACCAGAATCAAACAGAACTCGTGCAGGAACTGAGTTAACAGGAAGCATACCCATGACAACTCCAGGTGCATGCTCAGCTTGAGCGGCGTTGACACAGTTGGCACGAGAAACCGTAGACCCTGGCTTAGTGTTGATGTTGAGAGCCCGAGGTGGAGGTGCACGAATCATAGGAGCACTTGCCGCAGGTCTTGGAGGTGGTGGTGGAAGAGCGTTGTTGTTCATTGGACAATTCCAGTGCTGATGCCCAGTGTTTCCACAAGTATAGCAAGCACCAGGTGGACGTGGAGCAACGTAGCCAGGGACTCCGCCAGGCGCTCCAGGGTAGTTGTGGTTGTAGCCCCTAGGAGCCGCAGGGAAGGAGTTTGGTGGCCTTGGTGCGTAGCTTGAAGGTCTTGGTGGAGCAGGGAGCGACGGTGGGGTGTTGGGAACCCAGACACGACGCTTAGAAGGAGCTATCATAGCAGAAGAGCTTGCTGTATTACGGCTGTGTTTCTTTGACTCCTCAAACACTTGCCTACTTGCTTCTTCCTGCAGAGCTGTGTGCTGAAGTTCCAGGAAAGATGCTGGCCTTGCATGAGTGATTGCATATTTGATGGAAGCATTGAGGCCTTGCCGAAACCTCTTTTGCTTCTTCTTGTCATCAGAGATCTCATCGCCACCATAACGAGAAAGGTTCATGAAGTTTCTGATGTAGGTGTTGACATTGTCAGAGCCTTGCTTGAGGTTGAGAAACACTTCCTTCATCCTTTCCATGACAATTTCTGACAGATATTGCTCTTTGAAAGCAGCAGTGAACCGCTCCCAAGTAGGCTGAAAACCAGAAAGATCTGCCTTGAGGTAATTTTCCCACCAGAGAGCTGCATCTCCCTTCAGAAGGTGAGTAGCACACTTGACCCATTCTTGCTCGGGAACATCTGCAGTCATCAGCAACCTTGACACTTCACGGAGCCAATCATCCGCATCAAGTGGCTGATCAGACACCTCAAATTGGCGTGGGTTGAACTTGAGAAAACTCTTGATGTCTCCTCGCTTGGGAGGTGGAGGTAGCAGAGCAAACTCATTCCTCCTCACACTTTCCTTGAAGCGCTGCTGGTTCTGCTGCATAGTGCCCAAAGCATTTGCAATACTTGCCAAAGCGGCCCCAAGTTCAGGTGGTATATCCCCCTCAGAACGGCGTGGTGGTGCCATCCTGTGATTGATATAAAACACAAGTCAGTACTATAATGGAGAATGATAATAATCCAAAATAGTACCAAAATGGAATTAATCAAGATTAAAGAATGCAATTCACTGAGATGATATTAAAATATCAACAAATTTCAAGGCAACTAGAAGATATTAAGCATAACACACACGACTGAACAAGGAGTGTGGTACACAACTAACAAAGAAAAAATTTCCGCAAATTTCGGCATTAAAATACCACTATATGCGCAAAACCACTTAACGAATCAAGATTAGTAACTCTACTAGTTCAATATACAAAAGCAAATGACAAAAGTAGTGGTATGGTCGCGACTCCATCCTGCACTCAAATCATTACTCCGCACATGAGTCAGTAAAACACATATCTTAACACCTTCTTCTTAAGATGAACCTAAAGATTGTTAACTACGGAAAAGAACACCCCAACAAGATAACATCGGATAACAAAGAGTAAGATAGATCGCATCGGTATACAACGAATCAGAATAGATCGCGTCGGTTTACAAAGGCCTGTCGGTATGGAATGTACCAACAGTTGATAACCAAAGGCAGATGGTGATAACATTTGGATGCAACAGATAGACAAGGAATTCAAACACACACACACAAACACAGACACAACCTATGGTACTACGGAACCCAGAACACGTGAATCCTAGTTTGAATTTTAGAACAGGATTGAAAATGTTACACTTCCTTACCAGAAAAAGGGTGGGTGGGTGGGTAAGAAGAAAAATGGAAGCAGTCCTACTCTCACATTTGTTTTTCCCTAGTATACATAACTACCAAAATATTTGCTAGACAGACAACGACCATTTTGGCTGAGACCCTGAAGGGCGGGATGGCTCTGATACCAATTGTAACTACCTCGGTGAATTACGCTCTTAGTTAATGCCTGGATGAACGAAAGTGGTTAAAATAGTACGGCGGGGCCCAGGCCACTCACGGTAGACCTTTCGGCCGTCCTAACCACTTTCAAACAATGGGACAAGAACGAGCGGCGTAATCGGCAGGCGAAGGGATCAACTACATACACAAGTGAGTATGTATGCAAGCCACATACAACAGTCCTCAGAGCCATTCCATCTAAAAGAAATAGAAATATTGCAACGCCATACGGTAAGATCCAAATGTCCTAGATAGATATAATAATTTAGGATAGCTCCTCATACATCACACATCAGAGTATCAGGCGGAAGCGAAAACAAGATCCGAGTACGGATGAGAAGCAAATTGGCATAAGATGCCCATTAAATAAGCACATCCCGCCCACAGATCACACGGATCCCCGTTCCCGGAATCTCTACACCGAATGATCGTTGCCAACATCATCTGTCTCTTCCACCCAGTATCCATCTTGCGGGTACACCTGTTCATCTGAATCAAACAATTTATCGTGTGAGACCCTAGGGGTACTCAGCAAGTCTTTATGCCACTAAAGGGGACACAACCTGGGGTGCCGCAATTGCAGCAAAAGATAATACCTAACAATTCTGTAGAGACTCGCTAACCTTCCGCCTAACCATGGGTAGACGGAAGTCCGTGAATTAAGAACAACAGTTATAACAGTATAATTAACAGATCCATCCTCCTCCTCGCTTACCAACGAGGAAGCGGACGAACAACCCCCATCATCCGTTGGCAGTTTTATTAACCATTCCATGAGTGTTGCACTATTTACTAGTCAAGTACTTAGTCAATTTAAAAGCGGTACTTTAGTTATACTTGTCTATGATCGAGAAACTGTGCTCCAAGTCGTCCATAACCGCGGACACGGCTTTCAGAAAGATTTACCCTGCAGGGGTGCACGAATAGCAACACACACTCGATCAACCTCGGAAAAAACAAATCAAAACCCAACGAGGCATTCACGACAAAGCAATCACAGGATTCAGAAACATTTCAGGGGGCCACCCCATTAAGCTACCCGCAACGAAGTTGGCCGGCTCCGAGACGGACCCAAGGTTTGTGTGGACGGCGTTAAACGACTGGGAACCCGAAAATATGACTGGGCTTGTCGATACAGCGAAAACGTGTCACGATCCAAAACAGTAAAGGTGCTCCTCGCACAATCTTAAATAAAGCAGTAACATGGCATAAGTACAGAATAGTAATAAAGCCCCAAACTAATTGTGGCCCCAAGAAATAAGAATGAATCAAGCTCTGGCTCAGGGGGGTCCATAAGGCCTCCCGGATGTGGATAGTGCGAATAGTCAAGGAACAGAAATCAAGTACTCGGGGTCCTACGAGACACAAGTGAGCATGAAAAACCAAATAGCAGATATTGCTCACCGGTGCCTCTTTCATTAGTTATCCCATTACTACTCAGGTTATGTTGTTTAGGTACCTCATTATTCATCGGACACTCACATACCCTACTCATGCTTTTCTACGACTCGCATGGCTCAAACAACTCCTGTAGTAATGGCTCATGGGACCGGAACAGGCTTGATGTGGTTTAAAAGTAAAGGCTATGCAGTACTTGGGATTCAATTTAATGCATTCGCGACTCAGTGATGCAAGAATAAGATAGAGGCAATAGGTACTGTATGTATGCAAGCATGTGGTAGTGCTTGCCTGGAAGCTCAGTTGAAGCGAGAGATGGATCTGGGTAATACTCCTGTGATTCCTGGTAATTCTCCTGCTGGGCGTCTATTCGAAGAAGAACCAAACAAACAAGGGCCAACATAAATAAAGTGCGCAAGGATATGAATTGAAGTGCAACAAGCAACCAAGCATGCCATGATGAATGATGCACAATTACATGGCATTAAAGTAGCATGGCAAAGGTGAGGTGTGGATACAAGAAATAAAACATTTTATTATTCATTTGCCCAAGTTTTATTGTCATAACCAGTTCAGATTTTAAGTGACAACATGATGCATGCTTCAATTCAGAACAAGGACTGCATAAATAGAACGGGCTCGTCGCGCTGATCGATTTAGACATATTATTTGTCAAATTTGGAGTTATACAACAAAAGTTATTAATTAAATAAGGAAAAGGGCATTTTCTTGTAATTTTAGTCATCTCGAAATTTAAAGTGTTCAAAATATACTTTGAAGGGCATATTTGAATTCCTCACATTTTTCTGATTCCAAAACATATATTACATGTATTATTTGGATTTGTATTTTAAAAATTATTTGAATCTGAAAAGAATTTGAATTTAAATAAATTTGGAAAAGATTTGAATAAAAACAGACTCAGGGAATTACTTTTCTCACTCAGGCGAAATTAACCCCAGACACTGACAGGTGGGCCTTTGTACTGACTGGACCACGCGCGGGAAAAACTTTTGTCACCGCGGGCTTGCCTAGCCACAGTGACTGCGGGGTGGGCCAACTGGCGCAGGCCCGCGTGTCAGCGGTGGGCGAGACAGAGGCTGACAGGTGGGGCTGGGGCTGGAGCGCGGGTTGCGGCTGAGAAAGGCGGAGGGGTTTTCTGCGAAAGAGCTAGCGCGGCTGACAGGTGGGGTCGTTAGGAGCGCGGGTCGTAGGAATCAAAAAGGTGGGGGGTTTTTTGCAAATCGACCACGACCCGGTACTGTTTTTCTTCCTCTCGCGTCTGGCGGCAGGTACGTGCGCGGCGCGGAGCGGGGATTCGCTCCCGGGCCGCGGGAGTGCGCGCTGAGGGTGCTAGCCGGTGCGGTAGGGCTAGGGGAGCTGTCAGGGAGGTGGACGCGAGCTAGATAAGGGCTGTGCGGCGCGGGATTCCTGCAGATGCCGACGAGCTCTGGCGCGCGGTGGGTGTTCGACGAAACGCACGGCGGCGTTAGGGCGGTACGGCGAGGCGGAACATGTCAGGGAGGAGGGGAGGCTCACCGCGGGCTCGACGGCGGGCTCGGATCGGACGGGGACGCGGCGGATCGTCGGGGATGCAGGCGCTCCGGCGGCTAGGGTTTGGCGTCGGCGGCGATGTACAGGCGGTGCTGGGGAGCGCTTCGTCCACGTCGGCGGTTGCGGGGCGTCGTAGTGGAGCATCCTCGGCCTCCCAGGCCACCTCCAGGTCAAGCTCGCCGGCTGGAGCGTCGGGGCGGGGTAGTTGCTGGCGGCGACCGGCGTCGGCTGCTGGTGGTCGGAGAGGAAGAAGGAGGAGAGGAGGGGCGACTCGGCCAGATCTGGGGAGGCCAGAGAGGCGTGGGGAGGAAGGGAAAATAAGGGAGAGAGGAAGGAGGGCAGCTGGGGCACGGCAGGGATAAGGTGGTCTCGGGCCACCTTTTTCCTTCTCCTCCTCGAGCACGTGCTCGGCCGGCTGGAGGGGGACCTGACGCTGCAGGTGGGGCTGGAGGAGAGAGGCCAGGGAGAAGGCTGGAGGGGAGGGGCCCTCGGGTCAGGAAGAGAGAAGAGAGGGAGGGGTAGCTCGGCTAGTGTTAGTTGGGGCATGGCTCGGGTTAGGGTTTAGCTAGGGTTAGGGAGGGGTTAGATGGCTGGGTGTGGGCCAGGGAGAGGTGGCCAGGTGGTGCCCATGGTAGAGAGAGGGGGGAGTGAGAGAGAGAGGTAAGGGGAGTAGGTTAGGTTTTAGTAGGATTTAGAGAGAGAGAGAGATAATAGCTAGGTTAGTTGGTTTTAGATATTTTGAATTTAATTTGGTTTATGAGATCATATCAAGAAGAACCCTAGTGCATGAACTTGCATAAGCTAATGTGGAAGAGAAACTAGAAAGAAAGGGGAAGAAAGAAAATGGTGGCATGAGTCCCATGTGACCATGCATGGAGGATTAGAAATAAGAGGAAAAATGAGATGGATGAGTTTATGGGGATGGTGTAGTGGTGGTAGATGTTTTCCCAAGATAGGATCCACTAATTCCAAGAAAAACCAATGGATGAAAAAGGTGGTGGAGGAGCTTACATGGCCCATGCAAGAATAATAATACCATTATTTATTTGGTGACAACACTAATAATATTATGGCATTGTTCTCATGCATTTCCAAGAAGTGGAATAGAGCCAAGCAAAGGAAAATTAAGGACTAGATCCACCCTATTGCCCATGAGTTAATAAAACCCCAAATAAAACAAACAAGCTCATGATCTAGTAGGATGGTGGAATTATAAAGTGGTGGAAAAGAAATGTGGTGGAATGGAAATAAAAGATATGCCCCCAATTCAACTTGGGCATTGAACAATATATCAAAAGCCAAATACAATATCAAGAGGCAAATACAATTAATAATGCATGTGAGAGAAGAACCACAAGAAAAGGAGTTTTATATGATGCCCAAATGCAAGGTGGCATGATGACATGAGCATGATATAATTATGATGCAACAATAATATATATAAAGTAGCCAATATCTTACTAGGACAAGTAGCATTACAATTGTTAGACAATTGGGGTGCTACATTTCTTTACCCATGACCTCCGGACCGATTCTTTTCTATTGAAATGGTCTTTGACATGTGCCTGCTAATCAATTGACCTTCTTGGAACTGCATAAGTTGGGTGATATGATCTGGAATTAGATGGATAACGTGCCCATGAATCATACCTTTCCCATGATGGATATGAATAAAAATTACAATAGGGAGGTATCCATGACATTGTCATTGGTGGCCCAAGAATAGGATATGAATTTGTTGCATTGAATTTCTCCTTTCGCCAATCCCTATCTTTCTAATTTTGACTTGGGGTGATCTTGATGCTTTTCCACTACTTGTTCGATAAGAACATTTTGCTTCACTCTCTTTTTTATATTTTTCAGCAACTATTCAAAAGTGACTTTTGGTTTTGATGTAGCCCGACCTTTGGTCGTTACCACATCATGGTCTCCAACTTATGCCAAGTCACCATGGACTCCAAAGGTGAATCCGTTCCTCTATGCGAACCCACTTCCTACCCTCTTGACTGGTATACTACTTCATACTCCGTCCCATATCAATGATAGGTTCACACCAACAAGTACGGAGGCATGGGAGGAAGCCTGGAGCACCAAGCACAACAAGACGAAGGCTTGGAAGAGAAGATGGACAAGGAGCAGCAAGCTGCAGAACTGGAGTCTCCGCCGCCATCGCCCCGGAGAGTCCGCCCGGAACCAGCCGGAGTGTCCGGCGCAGCCGGACTGTCCGGCGTGACTCAGCCAGAGTGTCCGGCCTGCCCGAGCCCGAACCTGGCACGGACATTCTGTGTGCTACATCGGACTCTACCCGGACACTACCCGGAGTGTCCGACCACCCCGGACTATCCGGCCCACTCGACCCGGAGTGTCCGGCCCAAGTGATGGGCCTGCGAGCCAACAGCTGGGCCCTTGGCCCATGTACCCCTCTATTTCGCACCAAACCCTACTTTTATGCCCAAACTACCCCTGAACTTGTGGCTGGCCTATAAATAGAGCCCCCACCCCCTCATGTATCCCTTAGGCATAGATGATAGACTAAAGACACCCCTCTTTGTGGAATCTCTAGTTTTGCCTCATCCCCTTCTACCAAAGGGGATCGACTATCATCACCACCTCGTTGGAGTTTGCATCGCGCCTACCTCGTTGTACAAGGCCTTGGCATTGGTGTCCCTTTGCCAAGATGTCAAAACCCTCTCCAAGGTGTTCTTCCCTCTCCGCTTGGGATTGATGGGAGCACGTTGACCGATCTTTCCTTGCGAGCATTCTATCGGACCGGTGGCCACCGGTGAGAGCAATCGGCCTTGTATCGTGTGTGTTTTGCGTGTGTTCATTGTGTTCTTCGCGAGGTGTGCGTCCGCTTCCGCTACCTTCTCTCTTTCCCCTCGCTTTCCCATCGATTTGACCACGAGATCCATGAAGATTGGGCCACCCACGAGGTTTGCCCTCATCATCTGGTTTCAGCAGCTTTTGGTTGCCACGGATTTCTCCTCGATTTGGTCTTTTTCCCCATAAATTCGAAAATTCCACCAAAAATAGCCCCAATTCGTGTTTTAGACCGATCTGTGATTTGAGTGCGTTTTGGTAGATTTTGATCCATGGATTACTTGCTAAACTTGTTGATCTACCTTCCCCTGCGTTCCCATAGCTTAACTCCTTGATTTCCCCCATCAATTTGAGGTTTTGCTCCCAGTTTTTCCGCCAAAACTCGTCATGTTCGTGTTCTGGAAGTTCTAGTTCGACCGGACCGGACTGTCTGGCCAAAACGGACCGGAATATCCACCCCACCGGAGTATCTGGCCTAAACTGACCGGAATATCCGGCCCGGCCGGACTGTCCGGCCTGTGCGCACCGGACTGTCCGCCCCCTGCTGACAGAAAAATCTGCTTCACGGTTTTGAGCATAACTTTTGCATACGAACTTGGATTTTGGTGTTCTTTAGCTCGTTTTGAAGAGGAGAAAGAGATCTACATCATCATATCTGTGATTCATGCTATCTACTCCATCCAAATTCCGTGAGAAAGGCGGAATCCACCAATAAAGGGTGAAGATCGGCGACGAAAGGTATAAAAATTCCGCCACTTCTCCCCACTTGCATCCCTTTGTGAGCTACACTATCTTTGCGTTCAACAAACACCTATTGAGACTATTTCCTCCTATGATTGCTTGGGCTATGCACATTTGATACTTGTAGAATACCGAGAAAAAGTTGTGAGCGCGCTATCTCATATAGTTATCTTGTATAGTTGTTGGCACAAGGAAGGGGCAAGTGAAAAAGAAAAGAAAAGTGAAAAAAATAGAAAAATAAAAAGAAGAAAAAAGAAAGAAAGAAACAAGTGCCTCATAGAATAAGAAGCGCAAGCTCGATGAACATCAAATAGGTGGTACTTATGGTGCATATCTTGCAGCCCACCAATTTATTGCAATCGAACTAGCGTCTCTCCTTGCACTTGTGCGACACGAGCTTATAGTCTTCGCTAGGTAATCATTTGGTTCTTAGCTCACTTTCTCTATCACGCAAGTCCCATTTATCCCACCGTGTATGTTTCCTTGTACATATTTCCTCTTGTGGATTGACTTGTTTTGCTTTGTGATCATTGTGGTTCTTTACTTTCCATTACAACATCTTGAGTTCGAATTGGTTCTTGACATGCCACCTTCCATACCTATCCACCATAAGCTTTGTGTGTGTGTGTGCTTTTTCGTGGTTAGTTGGGTTTGGGTGTTCCGCGTGAACTTCACTTTGCTTGGTTTTGATTGCTCTCAAGTGTTGCCACTTGCACGATACTATCTTCCAAGGTAAAGTAAGGTTCGACGTTGCATCCCTAACCCCCTACCACTTCCATATACACCACTTGGTCTTGTGAATCATGTCTAGGAACTCCGGACCCAAGGATGATATCTATGAAGAATCCACGATGAGCCACCATGCCTACGCCTCCACAAGCATGGATGACATGATGGAGCACTACACCGACAATGGCTCCACATGCTTGGGTGATATGGAGTTCTACAACAACAATAACTCCCCAAGCATGGAAGACTTCAAGAACGACAACGACAAGATCCTCAAGTCGCATCAACCAAGAGGGAGCCTCTACCTCGAGAGCGCCAAGGTCCACCATCACATGTACAAGTTCGAAAGCAGCCTCAACAACTTCAAGAGCGACATGGACAACAACTTCACCAAAACCATGAGCATGATGGCCAAGACTAATGATGCTTTGCACTCATTACAACGCCTCACCAAGAAGAGTGCCAAGGACAAGGAGCATCGTCGCGAGCATCATGTGGATGACCAAGTGCGCCATCTACATCAACCTTTGGCAAGGCACACCAATGACCTCCGTCGACACCATCATAAGGCGCCTTCAACTACTCGTGCCACCACCAAAAGGGCACTAAGAGCAAGCTCTCCACCACGCCATCAAGCTTCGCGCCAAGAGTCTACAATTCAAGATGGAGGAAGCCAAGGACACATATGTGACGAAGTTGATCCGAGCACTGCTCTCGACAACAACATGAGCCTACTTCCACCACTACCACAAGATGGCAACGACAAGGTCGAGAATGGTGAGCATGGGACTTTCCCTTCACCAAAGGAGGCGCATGGAGTTGATAGAACCGAGCCTACCCCTACATGCTTGAGTGATGATGTGGTACCAATCCCATGTGAGCATGAGAGCCACTTAGCCCACTTGAGTGAAAACAAGAGTGCGATGAGTGACTCCACCATACGTGAGATTGAGTGCTTTCACTTGGAGGGCATGAGTGATACACCTAGTGATTTGAGAGTGGTAATTGATAGGTCATGTGAGACCACTTTGATTTCTAACGACTTACCCTCTACCTCTAGTGTGTTATCCCATGATGTGCTAGGTTCCATGGATCAAGAAGCGCTAAGCTTGGAGATGATGATGCCTCCGACCAAGAAGATGTACATGGTGGATGAAGATGTTGCCATCCCCATACGTGATGAAGAAGTCGCCCACATGGAGGCCAATGCTACCACAACACCCACTTCATATGAGAGGTATGAACAAGGTAAAAATAAGGGTGTTGATGATGTCATGATCCCGCTAGTGGACATGATGACTTGTGATGATTGGCATGCTATGGATGATGTTTGTGATATGCTTCATTGATTTTTCCATGTGATACTTTGCCTTTGCATAATGTTGAGCATGTGAAATTATTTGATTGTGATGATGTTGCCATAGACATGCCATGGTCTAAACGTTATGTTGATGATATCATTGCTTGCACTTTGTTGAAAAATTGCTCTTTCCAATGTTTTGCTTGCAATGATGTTACCAATGATAACCCTCGGACAATGCTTTGTCATGAATGTTTTACAATTTCTCCTGTTGCTTGCAATAAGTTGAATATTTGCTCTTTCACTTGTTTTGCTTGCAAAATTAATTCTAATATGGTTTATATTGAGATGGCCCCCATAGCTTTCTTAAATTTTGGAGATTTTGATGATTGCCATGATAAGCATGTTCCCCACTTGCATACTCACCATGCACCTATGTTACACTTGATTGACACTAATGGTGATGTGCACAGGAAGAGATACGTCATGATGGATGATGTGTTTCTCTACCATGCACACACGTTCTTCCTTTTGTGCTTGATGTGTGTAGGTACCCGCAAGAGAATGTCAACCTAGGTTGAGCACGAGTTGACAAAAAGAGCTCTAGAGAGCATCCCCACGTGAGTTCAAGATCGAACCCAGCTCTGATACCTTTTGCATGCTTTGCATCTTTCATGTTGAAAAATTGCTCTTTCATATTGTTTGCTTGCAAGCATGTTGATGGTATTCTTTCACCTTGTGACAATCATGTCTCGTTGCTATTGGATATTGATGCTTTGTGTGTTGCCACAAAAATGTTGAACAATTTCTCTTTCCGATGTTTTGTGTGCAACCATAATGCAATTTTGAGCATGTATTGTCATGAGAGCTTCCAAGTCTCTCGTATTGTTGTTGCCACAAACATAAAGACCACTTGCTCTTTCATATGGTTTGTTTGCAAACATGTTGTTTTTGCTTCCGCTTGTGATACTCATACCCCCGTGATTTTGGCCTTTGATGATATGTGTATGGCATCCAACATATTGAACAATTGTTCTTTCCAATGGTTGGTTTGCACACATAATGATGTTGCTTTGGATATTCTTCCTCATGTGTTCTTGCTGAATTCTCCTAGCTTTGCATCAAAGATGTTGATCCATTTCTTAGTCAATTGCTTTGAGTGCCTCCCTAAGACGCTTTATGGAGTTTTTGAGTTCCCACATTTGGATGATGTTCAAACAATTCCCATGCACTTTGACCATGCATATGCATTCCGTTTTCTATACTTGAGTTGTGCTAATAGTGTTGTGAACAAGAATGGACATGCCACAAATGACATGCTCCTCTATCACACACAAACATATGTTGCTTGGTCTTTGTTGTATGAAGGTACAATTGCTTACGTGTCAACCTCTATGGACCAAGAGTTGACAAGATGAACCGTAGAGAGTCACCTATGGCTGCCCTTCAACGAGCCATCTCTACATCCTAAGGTGACTTTACTCTACTTGAAGACTCATAATATAATCTTCATGAATTGGCTATGCTTTGAGTGTTGCTTCGCTTTTGTGGTGAGCTTTGTAGGCTTCATTGAAGGTGAAGGAACCTTAAGGTGTTGTCAATTCAATCTTCCTGAGGACAACTATATGGTGAACCCCAGGATCAAGAAGGTCTCTCGACATCTTCTACTTTGTATGAGCGTGTAGAGTCGAGGACGACTCTTTTTGAAGGGAGGGGAGATGACGTAGCCCGACCTTCGGTCGTTACCACATCATGGTCTCCAACTTATGCCAAGTCGCCATGGACTCCAAAGGTGAATCCGTTCCTCTATGCGAACCCACTTCCTACCCTCTTGAATGGTATACTACTTCATACTCCGTCCCATATCAATGATAGGTTCACACCAACAAGTACGGAGGCATGGGAGGAAGCCTGGAGAACCAAGCACGACAAGACGAAGGCTTGGAAGAGAAGATGGACAAGGAGCAGCAAGCTGCAGAACTGGAGTCTCCGCCGTCATCGCCCCGAAGAGTCCGCCCAGAACCAGCTGGAGTGTCCGGCACAGCCGGACTGTCCGGCGCGACTCAGCCGGAGTGTCCGGCCTGCCCGAGCCCGAACCTGGCGCGGACATTCTGTGTGCTACATCGGACTCTACCCGGACACTACCCGGAGTATCCGGCCCAAGTGATGGGCCTGCGAGCCAACAGCTGGGCCCTTGTCCCATGTACCCCTCTATTTCGCACCAAACCCTACTTTTATGCCCAAACTACCCCTGAACTTGTGGCTGGCCTATAAATAGAGCCCCCACCCCTCATGTATCCCTTAGGCATAGATGATAGACTAAAGACACCCCCTTTGTGGAATCTCTAGTTTTGCCTCATCCCCTTCTACCAAAGGGGATCGACTATCGTCACCACCTCGTTGGAGTTTGCATCGCGCCTCCCTCGTTGTACAAGGCCTTGGCATCGGTGTCCCTTTGCCAAGACGTCAAGACCCTCTCCAAGGTGTTCTTCCCTCTCCGCTTGGGATTGACGGGAGCACGTTGACCGATCTTTCCTTGCGAGGATTCTATCGGACCGGTGGCCACCGGTGAGAGCAATTGGCCTTGTATCGTGTGTGTTTTGCGTGTGTTCATCATGTTCTTCGTGAGGTGTGCGTCCGCTTCCGCTACCTTCTCCCTTTCCCCTCGCTTTCCCATCGATTTGACCACATGATCCGTGAAGATCGGGCCACCCACGAGGTTTGCCCTCATCAAGTTTGCTACCCTCATGCTTATTGTGGCCTTTGTCTGTTTGAGTTTTGCACACATCGATCTTCAATTTTTGTTGTTGCCCCCAGTATTTGATGTCTTCATTTCAGCTTCAATGGAACTCTTGCCTTCAAGAACATTTGCAATATGCTCTTCAATAATCTCTTTGCTTGAAAGCTTGATCCCATCATCTTCCTTGTGTACCTGCTCATCATTATATGAATCGACCATAGTTAGCCGATGTAATATATTTTGGCTATCAAGACCAATCGAAATAGATTGGTCATCAATTTGTGTTTCAACAAATTTCAATCGTCCCATATTATCAGGCGATTGTACTATTTGATGAATTGCAACTCTCTATACTATGCTCGAACGAATCATGCAACTTGCAATACATTCGTACTTGTTATGATGGCTCAGCATTGTGATCAAGAATTCTAACATAATCGATTATCAACAACATATCAAAGATATGATCACACATACTCAAAATGTAGGTACACCTTTTATCCTCTAACCGATCTTATTGTGAGAACGGATTTGGAATTGAGCAACCGAATGGTTCATATTTCACATCATCCAATTCGGTTATGCATTGTTTTCTGCACTTCTTTTCCGATATCTTTGAATACAGAGTTATGCTAGCATCGGCTTTCCCAAGAGACAATAATCTTGGCTTTAGGTTTCTGAAACCAAAAATATTAAAACACATATGTCTCACTTGAGACCAAATGTTAGCCAAGTACAAAAGAATAAAACCTACCCATGTAGATATAAAATTCATATAAAACACTAGGGAAAACTTAGGATGTACTAATTTGTTACTATCGGTCTCCCTAAAGGGTACAACATGTTGACCGATATGTTCTGTGATAATTATATTCCTAACAAATGAAGTACCTTTCTTGATTGTTCTTTCATAACTTATGAGAATTTTGTTAATAGATGCATCAATAATAAAGTTTTGGCCAAATCGGAATATAAGTAAATTATTTACTAGATGTACCTCTTTCAAGATGTTGGAAGCGTATGATGGTTGCATTACCTGAACAATATCTTACTCGGCCTCTAGATAATTGCCCAACGCCTTGTCTTCTTTCTTTTCTGGATTTTGTGCCCCTTCACATTGACGTTCTTTGTCAACCAAACATTGTTCGGCTATATTTTGTAGTTCTTGATGATCATCAATTTCTTTGGAATAGAACTCATAGGGGAGCATGTAAGCTCCCTTACATCCAAAAAAAGTCAAGCACGACTATTTTGCTAAGCTTGCCATGCTCTGGCTCACCAAATCTCACTTCTTTTGATTCAATAGATTCGACACATGTATTTTCAAATTCGGCTTTTTCAATAACTGAATTATCCATACTAGATGAATCATTGATGTTTTCTTCATGAATTTCATTACACAACAAAGCTTCTTCGTTTTTCCTTAGCGTAGCGGATGTCTCACTTGATTGCTCCATGGAGGAAGAGATTTGACGTACTGAAGATCATTCGCAAGGTTTGCAAGAGACTCCTACATATCTTCTTCCTCATGCTTTTTCTGGAGCGCCTCGATTTCTTCTCTTTGCTTCTTTTGAGTACTTCATAAGCTCTGCGATGTTCCTCGGGAAATTTCTCAAATGTCAGCATAGTGAATTCGTCGTTGTTACTCCCTGCTATCTTTGGTTTGTCTTTGTTTGTATGAAGCATGATTTTCTCTTTAACCTCGTCCCAACTTGGATAGGCTTCTCCCCGGCACTTTCATTTTCTTCCGGCCATGGGTTACCGAAATTCTATAATTGTGCAAGGGGCGTACCATATGCGTCAGCACTAGATGAATGCACATGAGCTTTTGTTGAACGGCCACTTATTTGGCTGTAAGCATTGTGAAGGTGCGTAGCCGAATTATGAATATCTCCAGTTGCATATGGTGCTGAAAAGTTAGTAACATAAAGGGTAGCATATGATAGCTAAGAATAATTGGCCAAATAGCTAGTAGTAGCTTGGCCAATTCCTTTGTCCATTGGCATGTGCGAAGGTGAATCAACGTATTGCAAGTTATTTTCCGATGAATAAAAAGATGAAACAACCTCGTGCATGGTATTGAAATTTTGAATATTGGATGTCTCATACTAATTGAACAAATTCATCATGTTGTTCATCGGCATATGGATTTCTGGGATTGCCGATGCATAATAATTTGAGTTTACATATCGCAAGTTGCTAATACTAGATGAAGCGTGTAGATAATTTTGCATCAGCTATTACACATAGTTAGAACTAGGGCTAGTCGATACACCACATATATCAAAAGATCTAGACACATGGACATTAGAGTTACTTGCATCTACATAGCTGGATTGAGTATACATACCGCAGTAGATTGCAGCTTCTTGATGGCACTCTCTTCGTAGCAAGAACAGGTTGGAGACCGTTCAAACCTTCGTCCCTAGCGGAGTCATCAAAAAGTATGTTCGCACACGAACACATCACCATGTACCCTCGGCATTGAGCGTGATGCGTGGAAGCACGCACTGAGGAAAGCTCGCCGGAAGCGCGGTACGGAAGACAATCCGATTGGCGTTTTTGAGACCCGAAACCCCGCTCGCCTGGGAGGGACCCCGTCAAGGCGCAGTGGCTATGGGCTGCCCTAGGTTGGCCTAACCGCCCCTAGAGCCTCATGGATTCACAACCTCCAATCTTGAAGAACGACAAAAAACGAGAAGGAAGATACAAGGGAGAGGGATAAAAAGTAGATGAACACGAAAAAGTAGTAGATTGATTTGTTCAATTGGTGTTGATTCAATCGGCATGCAGCCCTCACGTATATAAGGAGTGGCTGGACTTTTCGTGCAAGAAAGAGGCCTGGAATCACGTCTAAAACCCTAGTCACGGTGAAATTCACATGGTCTGGTCCGAACTTACTGTAACTCTTCAGCAAAAAAATGGCATGTACCTTCTGGCCCGTTTTCAGGTAGTAAAAGAGCTTGGCTCAAAATGTCGTAAAAATTAAAGTTGTGCATCTCGAAACAATGAACAAGTTTGATGTTTGCCATTTTTTCATATGATCTTATATTGATGGACTTTTCCCCGTATTTGCGTATCAAACTCGGATTTAGACCGAATGAATTTAACTCAATCGTCCGTATCTTGAATCTGGAGACCGCATATTTAATCATATGAAGATGACTCCAAAAGCATAGTTGTTCAACTCGAGAAAACGGTGAACTTTCATATTTTTCACTTTTCCATCCGAGTTGATCTTGACCGCAAAATCTTGGTCATAAGTAGATAAGTTAGTCTAGCGGTTTCTAGAAGAATTTCCACTTTTGTCCATGCCAAAGGTGAGACAAGGTCTGTGGTCGTGCGACCAAAAAGCCTAAACCCAGTATTTTGCCTTTTTGTAGTATATTGGCTCTCTAATTTGCAAACTAACTCAGATCGAGATGATTTAAGAACAAAAGTTGCTTGTTTCGACGAGACACACAACTTTTGTGTTCAGCACTTTTTCATTTGAGGACATATTTAAGGTGTCACAGTTGAAGCTACCATATATCAGTCTTCGAGTCTTCTCTGAACACTAGCATAATCGGCTATTAAGTCTGGTTATGATTTGACTTGATATGGTTCCTCTTTGATGATGATTAATAATCGTCCAAGTGGACCTTTCCGAGTGTCTCTCCCCATTTTCCTTGATAAGCTACGAGATCGAAACAAGTGCCAACAGATATACTATTTGGTATATGTCTATCACATCATTCAACCAATGGTATGACCTCATTGTCATTTGGCATAAATGCCCATGATCTTGAAACTCTAGATCATCCTTATGACCAATGAGCTAAGTAGAGACACTGTTTGTTTGCATACCACGCATGTATCAATGTTTCGTATTAACACAGTTATAGCACGGTATAAAAACGTATTATGAACATACAAGAGATATATCAAATAAAACATTTAATTATTTGCCTCTAGGGCATATCTCCTTCAGCGTCTACCTTTGTTTTGCAGGGGCGTTGTGATGTGGTATGGTCATAGTCAAGGTAAAGTAGTTTATTTTATGTTGCTAAGTAGTAGTAACGGTCATCATGACAGTGGACTGGGACACCGGAGGCGCTGGTACCCTAGTGCCCAAGGCACCGGAACCCTCGCGCTGAACCTAGAGACACGAGATGGATATCACAGTGCGAAGGACCATATTGCATCGCACTCACATATGATGTTTATTATTTGTGCATATTTTGTGTGCTAGTATTATATACTCGACGGTAGCATAAATAAGATGATCCCTAAAACATAATACCAACAAAAGTGTTCTCCCTTAGTGTGCACCACCAACAAATTTCTCCGTTATGAGGAACACCATGATGATCGGGTGTCACACATATCTATGTTTGCATATGGTGGGTGTAAGCCATGTTGCATATAAAATACATATAAGGTTAAGTTGGCGATCCTAGCATGTACAGAGATGGCCTCGGAACACGGGATGATCAAAATATCGAGCATGAGTCGCATGAATGATGTGATTGACATTTCGGTGTCCACCTTTGCAACTATATTGCCGGCCATGACGATCGGGGTGGCATAGTGAATAGGGATCGTGTAATCACTAAAACCTTTTTGGGAATAGTAGTTTTAGTGGATTTCTTTATAAACACAATTTAAATTGAACTCATATAATTATAAACTTAGTCTAAAATTCCTTTTGCAATTGTAAATGTAGAAATGGCTTGTCGTGAAGCTTATTTTGAGATTGCTGAGTGGGTAGTTGCTGAAAACCTAAAACTTGATGGATCCAACTTCCCTGAATGGCTTGTGTATCTGAATGACCTCCTTAGTAAGAACAACATGGTTGATGTAACTACCTCGGTGAATTATGCTCTTAGTTACATGCCTGGATGAACGAAAATGGTTAAAATAGTACGGTGGGGCCAAGGGCCACTAACGGTAGACCTTTCGGCCGTCCTAACCACTTTCAGATCATCGGGACAAGAATGAGCGGCGTAATCGGCAGGCGAAGGGATCAACTACATACACAAATGAGTATGTCTACAAGCCACATACAACAGTCCTCAGAGCCATTCCATCTAAAAGAAATAGAAATATTGCAACGCCATACGGCAAGATTCAAATACCCTAGATAGAGATAATAATTTAGGATATCTCCTCATACAACAAACATCAGAGTATCAGGTGGAAGCGGAAAACAAGATCCGAGTACGGATAAGAAGCAAATCGGCATAAGATGCCACATAAATAAACACATCCCGCCCACAGATCTCATGGATCCCCGTTCCCGGAATCTCTACACCGAGTGATCGTTGCCAACTTCATCTGTCTCCTCCACCCAGTATCCATCTTGCGAATACACCTGTTCATCTGAATCAAACAATTTATCGTGTGAGACCCTAGGGGTGCTCAGCAAGTCTTTATGCCACTAAAGGGGACACAACCTGGGTGACACAATTGCAGCAAAAGATAATAGCTAACAAGTCTATAGATACTCGCTAACCATCCGCCTAACCAATGATAGACGGATGTCCATTAATTAAGAACAACAGTTATAACAGTATAATTAACAGATCCATCCTCCTCCTCGCTTACCAACGAGGAAGCGGACGAACAACCCCCATCATCCGTTGGCAGTTTTATTAACCATTCCATGAGTATTGCACTATTTACTAGTCAAGTACTTAGTCAAATTAAAAGCGGTACTTTACTTATACTTGTCTATGATCGAGAAACTGTGCTCCAAGTCGTCCATAACCGCGGACACGGCTTTCAGAAAGATTTACCCTGCAGGGGTGCACGAATAGCAACACACACTCGATCAACCTCGGAAAAACCAACTCAAAACCCAACGAGGCATTCACGACAAAGCGATCACAGGATTCAGAAATATTTCAGGGGGCCACCCCATTAAGCTACCCGCAACGAAGTTGGCCGGCTCCGATACGGACCCAAGGTTTGCGTCAATGGCTGTAAACGACTGGGAACCCGAAAGTGTGACTAGGCTTATCGATACCGCGAAAACACTCCGCATCCAAAACAGTACAGGTGCTCCACGCACAATCTTAAATAAAACAGTAAAGCATGTCATAAGTACAGGATAGTAACAAAGCCCCGAACTACTTTGTGGCCCCAAGAAATAAGAGTGAATCAAGCTCTGGATCAGGGGGGGCCATAAGGCCTCCCGGATGTGGATAGTGCGAATAGTCAAGGAACAGGAATCAAGTACTCGGGGTCCTACGGGACACAAGTGAGCATGAAAAACCAAATAGCAGATATTGCTCACCGGTGCCTCTTTCATTAGTTATCCTATTACTACTCAGGTTAAGTTGTTTAGGTACCTCAGGATTGATCAGATACTCACATACCCTACTCATGCTTTTCTACGACTCGCATGGCTCAAACAACTCCTATAGTAATGGCTCATGGGATGGAGGAACAAGCTTCGGTGGGGTTTATAGGTAAAGGCTATGCAGTACTTGGGATTCAATTTAATGCAATCGCGACTCAATGATGCAAGAATAAGATAGAGGCAATAGGTACTATATGTATGCAAGCATGTGGTAGTGCTTGCCTGGCAGCTCAGTTGAAGCGAGAGATGGATCTGGTATTACTCCTGTGATTCCTGGTAGTTCTCCTGCTGGGCGTCTATTCGAAGAAGAACCAAACAAACAAGGGCCAACATAAATAAAGTGCAAAAGCATATGAAGTAAAATGCGACAAGCAAACAAGCATGCCATGATGAATGATGCACAATTTACATGGCATTAAAGTAGCATGGCATGGTGAGGTATGGAGTATAAGAATAAAGCATTTTATTATCTATTTGGTCCAATTTTGTTGTCAAAAACAGTTAAGATATTTAATAATGACATGATGCATGCTTCAAATCAGAACAAGTAATGCATAGATAGAACGGGCTCGTCGCGCTGATCGATTTAGACATATTACTTGCCCAATTAGGAGTTATAGAATTAAAATTATTATTTTATTAAGAAAAGGGTATTTTATTGTAATTTTAATCATCTCGAAAATTTAAAGTGTTCCAACATTATTTTGAATGTCATATTTGAATTCCTTACATTTTTCTGATTCAAAAGCATATATCATTTGTATTATTTGGATTTGTATTTTAAAAGTTATTTAAAATCTGGTTTGAATTTGAATTTAAACATTTACTCAATTTGTTTTATTTAAACAGTTAAACGGAAACCTTTTTACACCCAGGAGAATTCGACCCAGGCCACTGACGGTGGGCCGCTGCTGACAAGGGCCACGCGCGCGGAAAAGGCTTTTCTCACCTCGGCCTTAGCTAGCCTCTGCGATTGACAGGTGGGCCAGCGACTAGAGGCCCACGTGTCAGCGAACGAACGCGTAGAGACTGCCAGGTGGGGCCGTTCTGGAGCGCGGGTTGGCTGTTCAACAATTGCGGGGCGTTTTTGTAAAGTGGACAGGGAGGCTGACTGGTGGGGCTAGCGAGTACCGCGGGTTGAGCCGGTTAAAAGGTGGGGGGGAATTTGCAAAGCGACCCGCGGTACTGTTTTTTTTCCAACGTTTGTCTAACAAAACTGACGGGCAGCGCGGCGCGGCGAGGCGGGGACTCGAACTGGGGGCCTGGCGTGTGCGGGCGGCGGCGGCTACCGCTGGGCTAGGGAGGGGGTTGGTGTTAGGAACCGCAGGCGCGGCTAGGTGTGTCTCTGCGACGCGGCGATGAGCAGACGCGCGCGCGACGCCGGTGCACAGAGGGTGTTCGGTGTAACGTCTGGCGCGGCTAGGGCTTCCCGGTGAGGCGGAGCATGTCTGGGCAGGAGAGGGACTCACCGCGGGGTGGTCGGTGGTGGAGGAACGGAGAGAGGTGCGACGGATCATCGACGAGGCTGGCGGCCGGCGGAATTAGGGTTTCGGCTACGACGCGGTGCTACGGCTGCTGGGGACCTTCTCCTCCTCGCTGGCGTGTACGAGGCGAGGTAGGGGACCCTTCACGATCTCCTCGGCCACTTCCACGTCGCGCACGCCGGCAGGAACGACGAGACGCAGGGGGTACTGGCGGTGACCGGCAGCAGGATCTGGTGGCGGTGAAGAAGAAGGAGAGGAGAGGCAGGGCTTGGGGGTGGATCTGGTGAGGCAGAGGAGTCGTGGGACAGAGGGTAAAGCGAGGGAGAGGGAGGAGGGTGCCGTGTGGGAGCGGGCAGGGATAAAGTGGCTTCGGCCACTTTCCTCCTTCTCCTCGATCACGTGCTCGGGCTAGGGCAGGTAGGCATGGCAGGGTAGGGTGGTGGAGGCTGCCAGGTAGGCCAGGGACAGAGGAGGGGAAGGTGGGGCCTTGTGGCAGCGAGAGAGGAAAGAGAGGCCGAGAGAGAGAGAGAGGGGGGGACTCGGGTTAGCTAGGTGTGGTCTCGGGTTAGGGTTTTGTTAGGGTTAGAGAGAGAGGGGTAGGGGTTATCTGAGGTGGGCCATGCATGGTAGGGAGAGGGGACATTGGCATGGTGAGAGGAGAGAGGTGAGGTGAGGGTTAAGGTTAGGGTTTAGCTTAGAACTAGGGTGAGAGAGGAAAGAAGAAACTAGGGTTAGGGTTTTGATTAGGTGTTTAGGTTTTTATACATGTTGATAAGATCAATCCAAGAGGAAAAACATGAGGGCTTGAATTTAGCTTAAGGTGAGGTGAAGGGGAACCCAAGAAAAGAGAGAAAGGGGGTTGATGGAAAAGGTCTCATTTGCATCATGCATGGAGAAAATAAAAATGATGTAGATGAGAATATGGGGATGGTGGAGAGGGATGGAGATGATCCACAAAGAAAAGAACCAATAAAACCAAGAGGAATCAAATGGCTAAAGGTGGTGGTACTCTTGCATGGCCCATGCAAAATAATAAATGCCATGTTTTATTTTGTGAAAACAATAATATTATACATGGCATGATCCCATTCATTAGCAAAAATGTGGAATAAGGCCAAGCAAAAGACAAAGAGATTAGATCCACACTAACCCACATGAGCTAGATTAAATGCCAAAAATAAATAAAGCCCATGTGAAATTAGGGTGGTGGAATTGTAAGGTGGTGACAAAGAAAGGTGGTGGAGTGGAATAAAAAGATATGCCCCCAACTCAACTTGTGCATTTAAACAATATATCAATAACCAAATACAATATCAAGAGGCAAATACAATTAATAATGCATATGAGAGAAGAACCAAAAGAAAAGAGTTTTATATGATGCTCAAATGCAAGGTGGCATGATGACATGAGAATGATATAATTATGATGCAACAATTATATATAGGAAGTAGCCATTATATTACTAGACCAAGTAGCATTACAATTGTTAGATAATTGGGATGCTACAGTCGATTACATACGCCTCACAATGGATCTGGACAAGCCAGATCACTATGAGACCCCACGAGAGCGAGAAGACCGCAATTTTCGTCAAGAGATGTCCACTTACATTCAAGTGATAATACACTACGAGATGGTGAATGAACTACATACTCTCATGGGTGATCTTGACCCATATGCAATGGTGGACAGCTACAAGCGGAGTTCGTGGGCCAGGTGTGCATGTGGAAACATGAGTTGCTTGTAGATTTCCATTCCATAAAGATGGAGGAATTCGCTTGTCTAGAGAGTCACTTGGAGCGCATGCACGATGCGTACATGAGACTTGTCTACTATGTGGATCACTGGATGACTGATTCTATTGCAACATGTGTGTTGCTATGGTCGCTGCCTCCTAGCTACCAAGGGCATGCTAGGACTTGCATCATGAGAGGTGATGGGGAAACACAGGATTTCCATGAGTTCATAACACTCAGGAATGTGAAAGTTGAACCCATTGCCGGAGAGGTCATCAATGACGAAGGTATATATGATATACAATTTTATAAATGTTATAATCTTGCAAACACTTGTTGCAGTATTGAAGTATCTCATACTTATTCTATTTTGTGAAAATAGGTCCTTCTGCATGAGATCTGCTTGCTAGAGAGGAGGTGACATTGCGTGTTGATGGCGAGCATGATGATGATGGCTGACGACACTCTCCCTCGACATTTATCATTTAGTTTATCGTTTTGAATAATTATTGTAATCGATGGAGTAGGAACTTTGATAGTGTGTCTTGTACCTCGCGAGGCAGTTATATATATGAGTTTGTAACAAAACATTTGTTCTACTTTGATGAATGATTTCTATTCGTGTTCATATGTTTTTCGATTATGTGTGAATTGTTCGTGGTGTAAAACTAAATGATAATGCATGAATATTTGTAAACTATTGAAATGCCTTGAAAATACCCAACTTAATGATATATTCATTTTGAATGAAACCATTGTTGAAAATTCAAAAGTTATGTTGATAATATGTGAAAGTCATTTGATATCTTGTCACATATAAGTCATGCCCAAATTCGGCAAGATAACTAAAACACCATGTATTGTATGAATACAAAGTGTTTGATGAATGGTTGAAAGAAAATACTTATTCGACGTACCCTATTTCAACGAAGTGGTGACTATCATTTTGTACTTGTTGATTTTAGTTAAAACGGTTTACCAAATGAAACATGAGCATGAAACTATTTGATATGATCAAAGAATTTCAACACCAAAGGGTATTGAATATAAAAGAGAATTAAATTACTATGATTTGATCAATAGTAATAAAATTCAACGTTATAAGATTGGCATAAGAACTTGTTAAATGTGATGCATTTTGATATGTTTAAGTGCAAAGCATCACATTGTGATATTTGATATTGAGTGGGTAAATAGGTGGTGCTAGATAATTCGTTGTAGTGTTAGGGTAAAGATCATTAGTTGTAAAATAGTGAACACTCATTTAGAATAAAGTGAACCATCTAAAATTCATGAGATCATCACCATACTTTGTACGGATTGTCGTGGAAACCTTGGAGTTATTCGATATCACCGAAGCAATAGCGAACAAGTCCTTGTGGAGTATTAATTGGAAACTTTGAATATGAAGTCCATAGATGAAACTAAAAGAAAGACAAAACTAGCATTGCTAAAATTTTGGTGCATTCTTGAGAAAGTATGTTCTCGACAATGATGTTAATGGAAGAAAGTGAAAGCAGAATGAAGGTTCATGACCCTGTATCAGAATGTTGAGAAGCGCAATGAAACATGTTCCAGAACGCGTCTCTTCACATAAAGGAAAGGATCATTGATAATGATCATTGTTTTTTCTCTACTGGTGTTTTTACTACATAAAGTAGGATTCGCAAATGTACCCTACATCTTGTATGGAGACATTTATGAATCACTTGTCATGTTGTCAAACATGACATACCTACAAACTACAAAGGAAATGATGGTAAACTAAAGTTACAAGGAATCCTAGAAGTAAACTTCACTTGAGATTAGAAAGTAAAGTATTACTGAATCTTATCAAGTAAAAGGGTTACTTGATTTTTTCAAAGGATCACAAGGTCATGACGGAAAAGGTGAAACACAAAGCACAATTCGCCGCAAATAATGTATTGGGAGGACTCAAATGAATTTGATTTTGGAGTGCTGATATCTGATTTTTCTCGTAAAAGAGAAACTCTCTGTTTGACAGTTGATCAAGGGATTTTGAAGCCATTAAAAATATTGAGAAGATATGCAATTTGCATAAAATTGAGTGGGAGCTAGAAAGTCTTCCTAAACTAATATGTGAATGACATATTTTTGAGTGGGTGTAATATAAGTTTCGAACTCAAACATGTAGTTGACATATTTTGAGTGGGAGCTCGACATAATTTCGTATGTGAATATGACACATTAAGAATGAAAGCACAAGTACTAATAAATGTCGATTGATAAGTATGTTACAATATTATGTTGGAATGTATTCCTAAAAGAGAATCTAAAGTAGTTTCAGAATAGGAAGTGATTAAGGAATGGTCCTTGATCATTCGAATTAGGAATGACATTGAGTACAACATCAATGGTTAAAAGAAACAAAAGGATAACGTCATCCACTATGTTTTGACATAGGTTCTATCTTATAAACCATGATGAGAACTCAACATAATGTGATCCAAGAAGAAAAATTCAGAAGTGATTAAGTATGAATCATTGAACGTTGAGGTGACTTTGTCCACATTGTCTAATGAGAACTATAGACATGTTTTTCCAGATCCATGAAGGATGACATACCTTAAAGCATAAACTGTTATGTTATACGGATTTCTATTTTCGTGCCCTCGGTTCCTTAGTTGTACTCAGCTTTCCCCAGCCACTTAACTTTTCCTCCATTTTGCCCATCTCCTTGTACGAAACTCTCACACAGTCTGCAACTCGCCGTCCATCCGCATTGCCGTTACATGCTGACAAGTGGGGGCATGTTTAGTCACGTCCCATAGTGGACCCTCGTTGTTACGTGCTGACAAGTGGGGCCGCATTCTGTCGGGTCCCATAGTGGACCCTTGTTATTACATGCTGACAAGTGGGGCCATGTTCAGTCGGTTCCCGTACTGGACACCTCTCTCCACTTACCAGATCAGCATGGGACCAACAGCTTATCCACGTGAGCGTCGGACCCACAACTTACCCAGGTTGGCATTGCAAGATGGGACCCCCGATCTAGCCCCGCGCCAGCGCCTGTGTCACTGCCTCCCCTTTCTTCTTCTTCTCCAGCGACAACGGCACTTTGTCTAGCTTCACTTTGACCTCCCGTTCGTCCTGTCCGCAGTATGGTGCCATCCCGTTGACCTGTATGAAGGATGACATTAGAAACCGTGCGCTTACTATGGACAATGAATTGGCGCAACTTGGGGGCTCAACTGGGCTTGCTGTGGAGAATACGGGTGGCGAGCCGTTACGATGATTTAATTGGTTTATCGATTAATGTCTCGGCTACAATCAAGTGAATCTATGAGGTGAAAGTCAAACTCTGAGATCTAGGGAGATGGAAGTATAAGAAATAAGAGAATGACACAACTCTTGAACACTTTCAAATTAAAAAATTATACAACTCTTAATATAAAAGAGTGTTTATAATTGACACAACTCTTGAACACTTTCAAATTACAATTTGGACATGATAATGTTGTCCTAGGAAAATCTTGAGAGTTTACCAATTTAGAGCGTGAAAAGTGATCCCTAAACTAAAACCTTTATGCCTCGTGTATATACGAAAATTATACACCTTCGAACACTGCAAAATCGCACTTAGGACATGATAATTTTTTGCTAATAAAATCTTGAGAGTTTGTTATTTTCATTGAGTGAAATATTATGCATAAACTTGGATATACAAAAATAATACACCTTTGATCACTATGAAATCGCACTTTATACGTGATAATGGTGTGCTAATAAAATATTGAGAGATTATCATTTTTATATAGTGAAATGTAATACATAAACTTGCATATACAAAAATTGTATACCTTTGAACTCTTTGAAATCGCACTTAGGATATGATAATGTTATGCTAATAAAATCCTGATCGTTTATCATTTCCATGGAGTGAAATATAATGCAAAACTTGCGTATACGAAAAATCTAAACCTTTGAACACGGTGAAATCGCACTTAATACGTGATAATGATGTGCTAAGAAAGTTTTGAGAGATTATTATTTTCTTCCCTAGTTTCATAGAGTGGAATGTAATGCATAAATTTGCATATACGAAAATTATACACATTTTAACTCTTTGAAATCGCACTTAATACGTGATAATGTTGTGCTAAGAAAATCTTGAGAGATTATCATTTTCATAGAGTGGAATGTAATGCACAAACTTGCATATACAAAAATTATACAACTTTGAACACTTTCCCTTAAAATTATATTCAAAATCATTTCTTTATGGATTTAAAGTACCGATGGCAAACTCTTTATTTTGCATAGATAGAGGGGTGCCTCCCGACAGATATAGGGGCTATCCTATTCGCTAGATCATAGAGGATCAACGGTTGGTGGGCATGATCTGCGTGACAAGTGTCTCAACCAATTAGAGCATAGCAGCCAAGATGAGCACATGTGTGAGAGTTTGTGACTAAGAGAGAGGGGAAAACTGAGTAGAACTTAAAAGCCAAGGACAAAACTGAGTACAACTTAGAAACCAAGAGCAAAACTGGTAAAGGGATTCAAATAGAAAATAGAAGGAGATTTAAAAAATAGAAAATGCTTCTTTTATACAATAAAATACATCTTGGCATACATCAAACTATTTGCAGTTCAAATATACACCAGTCTGACAATTATTGCCTCATTCAGACAAACTACATTTTGGGGAGGGATGTTTTGGGAAGAGGCTTGAGTAGAAACCCATGAACCTTCATAGATAGTAGGTGATTTGAGAAGTGGTGATTTAGGTTAACACTTGATTTCTACACATTTCTTATGGTGGCAGGTCATATAATAAGACTCCCTAGATAGATGCCACTATGTTTTGATCTTTTGAATTTGTTGTACATGAAATGACTCAATTAGCTAGCTAAACCCCATTCATTGACTCTCTATTGACCAGCCACCAGAGGAAAAACTGAGTATATTGCACACGGCAGTATTAGTACTAAAGGGCAAAACTGAGTACAACCAAACTGTCAGTGTTACAGTCGAGGGTATAACTAAGCACAACTAAGTCATCAGGGTTAGACACGAGAGAAAAACGTGACTCACAGTACACGTGTCGCGGTGCATGGGCGGTAGTAGACACATGTGGTCATGCACGGTGCAGTAGCGTACGCAGTTACGCGGTGCACGGTGGTACAACAAAACATCCCTTCCCTTTTGCTTTATAGAAGCCTCCTCACTCTCACTCATCACTCACTCGCTCACTCACGCGACTGTATCCACTATTCCATCACCTTCTGCAAACTCCCAAGAAAATCCTAACTACACCGGCGCTGGAGAAGAACGGCACGGTGGCCATCATTGCTGTAATACCCCAAATAATGATTCTAATTAACTATGTGTATTAAGAAGAACATTTATTAGGATCTTGAGGATTTTTTTTAAAATTATGTTACTGGATATGAAGCTAGAAAAAAAGGAAATAAAAAATAGTGTTTACTTCTGATGTTGGCGGAAAGCCTGTGGTATCAACCAGCTGTTTTTTAGTGTGTCTTGTTTTTTAGTGTTGAGACACATTTTCTTTTTATCTACGACGTGAGGTAAGTAGGGATGGGCTTCTTGTGATCGAGTCAAACATGTACAACCATTGGATTGCCTGTATACTAGTTGTATTGGGTGCCGTCCTACCGATTTTTCCCTAAAGACGTCCCAGCGCTAGCTACATCCTCTCGTCCTATTATGCCGCCACCATCGCATCTCTTCCTATGATGCCGCCACCGCTGTCAAGTTGTGTCTGCCGCTGAGGGTTTGCGTCGCTCCCCTCGACGACCGTCTTCATCAATATGTTCTGTCACCACTGATGCCAGCCAAAAATCTGCCTCTTAATTGGTTAGTACATATTGTTTTCCAAAGTTTTCCTTCTTCCCAATTTCTAGAGTAGTGTGTCGTGAGTGTGGCTAGACTAAAAGGAGTAGGTTTTGAAATCTTTATTAGCCCGCATTTTTGGACTAGAGTGTGTGAGATTGAAGGGTCAGAGTATCGTTTCAAAATTGTTGGAATCCTAATACGTATTAGAAATCTGTACTGTGCGTCTGTGCCTGCACGAGATAGTATTTTTGTTCTAGTAACATCTCACTGCTGAACCCCAATTTCCTAGGAGGAACATTCCTTGGATAATTAAGACTTGGACATGTTAAAATAAAACCCAGATTTTGGTTCAGGTACCCATATCTTGTAGTAGCATCTGCTTTGATTTATGTATTTTTGGTGAACTATGAAAGGCAGCTCAAAAGCACTCAGCCCAATAGGAAACATTAACCAATCCTTCTTGCTAAACCTATCGCTTACGGTGGGATATTTGCTTGGGTAGTACTTAGTTATCTGATGACTATGAGGCTACTTCTTATAACAGTTTTGCACATACTGGTTGTATCACTAGTAAAATATAGTAAGAAGATAAAATTGTTCTTGATCTGGTCATAGCTGGTAGAGTTATTTGTGGTTCCGATTTACCTTCTGCAGTATTTAGCTGTGGTCCCATGTTTTTATCTTAGAAGGTTAGCGACCGAGTCTTGTGTGCAAGAATGACGCGCTATTTGCTTGTATGCTTATGAAACGATGATTTTCATTGAGTGTGACAAATGTTTCCTTAACAGGTGTTGGGACTTCCAGTTCGGAGTCCTACAATTCATAGTGTGGTCATGTGGTTGAGGCAAGTCCATAACGGAATAATACTTGCATGATTCCCCGCACTTAAGTGTGACAAATGTTTCCTTAACAGGTGTTGGGACTTCCAGTTCGGAGTCCTACAATTTATAGTGTGGTCATGTGGTTGAGGCAAGTCCATAACGGAATAATACTTGCATGATTCCCCGCACTTAACTTTTATTTTCTAACACTTGTTATTATTCAGTTGCTATATTTGTGTTACGTGTGGATATAAAGTGGCTACAACAAAGAATAACGCAAAGGTTACAGTTGCGCTTGCATTTTTGCATAGCATGTTAAAGACAGTGCATAGTGTTGTGACCTACTGAGGTAGGCACTTTGAGACCGTCAATGTTGGGACGAGTCCCACATTGTCGACACACTCAACAAGTTGGAGTGAGTGGGATGCCGACGGGTGTCCACTCAAGTGGTACCGGTATACGCAAAAGAAAACCGAAAGCAAAGGGCATGTAGACATATAGGATCATCATTGCGACATGACTAGTGTTACAAGATAATTGTCGGTGTTGTGTTTTATGTAATTCTTCTTATTTCTTTATGTACTTGTTGAGTACTTTGTACTCACCCTTGTGGCTTCTATGTTTTTAGGTACCTTTTGTGGACGACATGCATGGGATGGGAGTAGCACCTCTACATTTTACACACACTATTTTCACACATTACAATACTTTATAGATAGAGTAGTTTAAGCATGCTCGAGTTTGCTTTGGACTTATTCTTTATTGTTTGTTTGGTTTTATTGTGTGGCTGCCGAGTTGTCTGATTTGAGACATCTTGTATATGAAGTTTAACTTGGTCTTGTTGAACCTAGTGGCTACCTTTATGGATAAAATTGGATTAGTATTAAGATTTTGTTGTCGTGGATGTCCCCATAAACAAAGGAGACTCTGCTAAAATTTATAGTTTTGAACGAATATGAGAAGTGTTTAAAGTATGTGTAGCACTGCCAGATAGGGTGGATATTTGGGGTGTTACAGTCGCCTCCAAGGCCGCTAGCGAGGAGGCCCCCGTCCCCGTACAGGCCCCCGTCGAGGCATCAAAGGCAGTCGCCGTCCCTGTCCAGACCCTCGTCCCCTCTTTCGCCGTAGTCGCCGGCGAGAAGCCTCCCACCGGTCTCGGGCAGATTCCGCTCGGCTGGGACCCCTACGAGGAGGATGATTACATCAGGCCGGAGAACCCCTACGACACCAGCATCACCGACCCATGGTCAGAGGTAACTAGGGTTTTCTCCCCTCCCTTGTTCTTCCCCAATTCCCATTGTTGGATGCTAGATCGTATTTCGATGAATCCCCCTGTCCGTATTCAATCTATTTTATTTGTCCTCTGAGTTTTAGTTAAGGGATTCCCTAGTTAGTACTAGAGCCGATCTATAGTTGGGATCAGTATTTGATTTGGTTTGAGATATCGGGATTGGGGAATAATCAAAGGATCTCAATCGGTTAATTTATGCAAATAATCAATCCCGATAATCAAGGTATCTCAATCATGTCCTTCTTGCACTCTATTGTGTTTTTCCAACAGGAGGATAGCAGCGATGTCTACAGCGACGACGAGTCCAAGGACACCAAGACTCGTCAAGTGCTGTGGAGGCTGAAATCCGGCTAGTACGACAACTTCTTCGTCGGTGATGTCTACAGGTGCCCCTTCTGCACCACTAGGAGGCTCTGCGCCACCGACTTCAACTCCCTCATGAAGCATGCCGATGACGTGAGGACCTGCGGCAAATCCGTGAATGTCCACAACTTCAGAGCCGAGCACCAGGCGCTCGGTCTTCACCTCTGCAACCTCCAGAAGGTGGCCATCGAGGAGGGTCGCCTGCCCCCGATCAAGCCCAAGGCGCCCAAGGACAAGGGACTGGGCAGCAAGAAGTGGAGGAGGCACCAAAGGGAGGAGGCGGAGGACCTTGTGTTGCTGCTGATGCTGCTGCTATAAAGCAGCTTCTTTTGTCT
Organism: Avena eriantha; assembly: GCA_910589775.1. NCBI lineage: Eukaryota > Viridiplantae > Streptophyta > Magnoliopsida > Poales > Poaceae > Avena > Avena eriantha. Next base: position 313,433,100 of record OU342741.1, read on the forward strand.
TGTGTGTTGAACGTGTCTGCTACTACTGCTGAGCAGGCTAATTGTCGAACCTCGTTAAGTACCATACTATATATCCTATTAGCTGCTTTATCTACATCTACTCTATTTACTGAATATAGTTATGGTGCTGGTTAGATTTGCTACTCTACATTTGCTACCAGATTGGGAGAAAAACAAGGGCCAAAAGAAACAATGAATGAAGAGAGAAGTTGCTCTAGATTCGCCACCTTTTTGGGCAAAAAACACAACTGTTAGCGAGAGAGAGGGGAAAAGGCGCTCTTAAAAAGGCCAATCATAAAAATAACAAAAAATAAAACTTCCAATTTAGGCGACAGGGCGCACGTAACCACCAAACACGCCCCACATGGTCCCACACCACGTCCCCCATAACGCGTTCCCAAACCGGCCCCACGCAATCCTACATGGCACGGCCCCACACTTTAGCATAATGCGTTCCTGACCAAATGGCCCCACTTGGTCCCAGACCACGTGGCCCCACACGTCAGCCAACAGTCAACCTGACAGCAGCTATTGTTCGAGCTCTAAGATGAGTTTCCGAGAAGGAGAGGGGCAAAAGTAAGAAAATGTTAAGAGGCTGGGGAAAACTGAGTACAACTAACGAACCAGGGGCACAAAATAGAAATCCCTATGTTATAAGGGCATATGTTAACCTTAAAAGATTGGAAATCTTGGCATTAAGAATACCAACTTAAGTCAAAGAGGAAGCATGGTGGTCAACATCGAAAAATTGCACATGGTGCACTAGTGTTTCAATAACTACATTTAAAATAAAAGTATAAGGATACTTCTTGATGTCATCTATAACATTGTGGCTAGAGAAGTTCATCTTCTCATAGAGAGTGTGTCCCAAGGGACAGCGCCCATGAGAAAGTTCGCAATGACTGATCTAACGTCACGGTTGGCTCCTGGAACTATTCTCACTCTATTGCCACAACTACTATACATACACAAGATAGTAAAGTATTAATGTCAATAAAGGTGACATTAAGTCCAGACCCTAGACTCAACCTCTTCCATGAGCAAGCAGCCAGATTGTATGGTGCCGATAATTAGTGCACAAATGCAGCTAGTTTATTTCTACTCTAGTGCAAGTGGGAGACTATTGAAAATATGCCCTAGAGACAAATAATAAAATGGATTATTATCATATTTCACAAAGTTTATAATTACGTTTTACATCATGTTATAACTATATTTAAAGGAAACTTCAATACATGTGTGATATGTAAACAACCAGGAGTTCTCGGTGAATCTCTAGTCACTAGTTCATTGGTCAACAGATGATCAAGGTTTCCTGATCATGTAGCATTTATGCCAGTTGACAATGGAGTCACCTCATTGAGAGAATGAGATGATGAACATACCCAATCTAAACATCGTGACACGATCATGTCACAAATTTCAAGTTGTGATGATTAGGAAATGTAGTGTCTTGTTCCTCAGACCGTGAGACCATATCAATCACTGTCACCCGAGAATGCCTTAATAGCAACAAACATCACTTGGTCAAACAGTGATCATAAAGGTGTGTTCAGGTATTCAAAGGGGAATGTAGAGGCCTATGTGTTAAGAGTGGGATTTGTCCATCCGCGTGATAGAGAGATACTCAAGGGCCCACTAGGAGAAGTTATATCCAACAGTTGTGCAGCATGTGACTGGGTCACGGGGATATCACTTGTCGGAACGAGTTAAGTAGCATTTTTAGGTAACGATATTTAACATGACATGGTGATGTCATTGATCAGTTATCAGATAATGCAAGTATCGAAGAGACAAAAGGAATAACATACCTTGTTCATGGTTCAATGACAAAGATTTCATGGAATGCACAGGGGTCATCATGGGCATCCAGGTCCCACTAATGATCATTGGTACAAGAGGGATCTCGGCCATGTCTGGACTATTCTTGAACTGTGGGGTATCACGCTTAAGGGCTTGATGATGCTCGGAGATCTTTTTGGTATTATCGAAATCATCAAAGAATAGAAAGAGAGAAAACTGGAAGGGTTCCGGGTAAGTCCAGGGGATGTCCATAGTTCCATAGCCGTGAGGATTGAATAATATGTAAGTAAATATTAAATACTGATTTAATCATTTATTTATATTTATTTAATGAAAGAAAAGGAATTAAAATGGTCAAACTCACTATTGGGCCAAAATCCCTAAGGGAAATAGGCCCATGAGGGAAAAACCAAAGGGAGGAAGGAGGGGAGGTGGTGGCTAGGCCTAGGAAACCCCGCCTGGATCCCACTAGGGCCATGGATGATGGTGGCCACCCTCCTCTCCGCTCCCTTGTTTAGTCCCACATGGCTTAGCTAATAAGCCTTGGAGCCCCTTTTCCCCTATATATTGAGAGGTATCTTGAGAAAGTATATACACCAATAATCAATAAAAGGTTTCCTCTCTTTTAGGGAGACCTCCAATTGATCCTCTCTCTCTCCCATGACCGCGATCCCAAGTCTGGAATGTGTGAACAGGAGACTTCTTCACCATGGAGCACCATCGCATTGCGGGATTCGGATCTAGAAGGTCTACTTCCACAACTACTTGTGGATCGGAGGAGTGGGAGACATTGTCATGCACTGGATGTTTGTAACTCCCCACGAGGTGCCACACTTGGGGCACTAGGAGTTATTGGAACAGCAGGAGCCGTTGGACTTCAACACGACCCCGAGGTCGGCGTCAGTACGACTACATCAACAACGTTATCCTGAATGTTGACAACGCTTTTCGGTCTTCAAGGGTAAGTTTCGAAAAGCCCCTCCTGTTACTACATTACTAATAGATAGGTTATGTCATTAGGGTTCTTACCATAGGAAAATTTTATTGTTTTCAGGCGCGAACCCCTACATTATGTCAACGACTTCCATACTGCACCATGCAGTGGTATGCTAGGTCACCGCAGTACGTCGCTCGCTCCACTGTACTGGAAAATGGGATTCTAGCGATCTTGCCCATAAGGCATGGTTCACATGTCTCAAATGACTCTTAATCAAGTGATTCTAGGAGTCCATCGGAATGGAGCTTCTTCATGATTTTAACACTAATATGTCCTAAGAGGAAATGCCACATGTATAAATCAATATCATCATTTAACATAATTCTTTTGGCATTCACATTATGAATATTTGTATCACCATTATCAAGATCCAAAAGAAATAAACCATTCTTCTTAGGCACATGACCATACATGATATCATTCATATAAATTGAACAATCACTGTTCTCAGACTTAAATGAATAACCGTTTTGCATCAAACAAAATCCATATATGATGTTCATGCTCAACGCAGGCACCAAATAAAAATTATTAAGGGTCATGACTAATTCTGATGGTAAACAGAGAGGTAGCATCCTGACGGTAATCACGTCAGCCTTTGATCCATTGTTGACGCACATTGTCACCTTATCCCTTGCTAGTTGTCATTTATTATGTAGCTCTTGTTTCAAGTTACATATATTAGCAACTAAACTAGTATCAAATAACTAGGTGCTACTGCGATTACTAGGAAGGTACACATTAATAATGTGTATATCATATACACCTTTGTTCACTTCTCTGGTCTTCTTATCTACCAGATATTTGGGATAGTTGCGCTTCCAATGCCTAGTGTCCTTGCAGTAAAAACACTCAATGTCAAGCTTGGGGCTGGCCTTGGTCTTCTTCACAAGCGTAGCAACAATTTTGCCCCTTCTTGAAGTTACCCTTTGGCTTGACATTCTTGCCTTTCTTGAAATAGTGGTTTTATTGATCATCAACACTTGATGCTCCTTTTTGATCTCCAGTTTGGCAGTTTTGAGCATTGATAGAAGCTCGAGGAGCGACTCTTCATGCCTTTCATATTGTAGTTCATCACAAAGTTCTTATAACTTGGTGGTAGAGACTGGAGAACACGATGAATTCCTAGCTCATTGGGTATTGTTATTCCTAGAGCTATGAGCTTATCGGTGTACCCAAACATTTTGAGTATGTGCTCGCTAACGGAGTTATTCTCTTCCATCATCCATAACTTTTCTAAAGCTTCCTAACTTTCTACGACAGGATGGGTATCGAAAATTATTTTCAGTTCTCCCATTGTATCATAGGCGGTTGTTGTTCTCAAAATGCTTTCGCAGCTCTGACTCTACACCATACAGAATGCCGTAATGAACTACACTGTTGTCCTCCTTGCAAGTCAGAAAAACATTTTTCTCTTCCTTGCGAGCGTCATCAGTGGGCGGTGCATCAAGTACATAGAGCTTTTGAGCAGCAGTGAGGAGAATCCTCAGGTTAATGGTCTAGTTTTTAAAGTTTCTCTTATTGGTTTCGAGTTTTTCTTTCTCCATGAACATATCGAAATTGAAAGTAGGTGGTGCCATGATCGACAACATAGTTGCAAACACTATTTAGACTAAGTTTATGAAAGATTAAGTTCAAGTAATTCAGAAATTACTACGTGAACTCCCACTCAAAAACAACATCCCCCATGTCGTTTTAGTGATTACACGAAGCAACTTCACTACACCAAAACCGATCATCACGTGAGATGGTGTAGCTGCAAAGGAGAACATCAATATGTTCATCATATCATTCATATGGCTCATTCTTTACCTTTCGGTTACATGTTCCAAGGTCATGACTGTACATGCTAGGATCGCCAAGTAAAACCATCGTATTCATGTGTCTAAATCTGGCTTACACTCGTATGCGAACGTTGAGTCTATCACACCCAATCATCATGTGGTGCTTTGAAACGATGATCTTTCTTAATGAGGCATACTAAGGAAGAACACATTATTAAATTGATATTAAGTGTGAGGCATCATATTATAATGCTATTGTCGTGATCTAAGCAAAATAAGATGCATGAAAGGTTTAACATCATATGCATGGATAATGCAATATGATATGGTCCTTCTTGCACTTGATCTCCATCTTGTGCATCATGGCATCATCTTCATCACTCCACCGACGTGGCACCAAGGTCCAAGGTGCGTCCATCTTGGTTGTCCTCTACTAATATAATATATTATATGGATATCAAGCACACATGCTATAAAAAATAAGACAACCATCAGTCACCTTTCGGTTTGTCATAATTTACAAATAGGATCACCGCATACATCAAATTTGTTACACTGACCATATCACATCGTATTCTCTTCAAAAACAAGTTAGATGTCTCTAATTTAAGTTTGCATATTTTTTGCGGTTTAGGGCCGAAGGTAGATACGTTCATACCTACTAATATGAAACCACAATGGTGATAAACACGTTATTAGCAAGCCGCTGTAAATTAGGTCTTAACTATAGTGGGAGAGATAGACACCCGCAAGGCCACTTGTGCAAAACAAGTTGCATGCCGAGCATGGAACAGGTCTCATGTCCATGAACATATAAAGTTAGTCCAGGCAGCTTCATCCCACTAAGATCCAAAATACACGAAAAGAAGCAATAACATGATCATCAACACCCACATCCATATGTGTTCTGCCCGTAGAAAACATCTACGCATAAACCTAGCTCTGATACCACTGACGGGTTCGCAGCATAGAAAACAAAAAATTCCTATGGTATGAACAACAAAGGGGCCAAATCTAATCTAGAAGAGGCATGCAACAGGTAGATCATCATCTATAAATAATCACCCTCAAAGAATGAATGTTTTTAATGAGATTGAATCTTGTGGATGATGTAGACAAACACTTACTGATCTCAAGATCACGAAGATGAGCGCTGCAATTTGGCAGCACTTCTACACTCGGTCACACATACGGCTTGATGACAACGTCCATTTCCTCAATCCAGTGGGGCAGCATAAGTAGCAGACCCACTTGAATGTCCAAAAGCATGATGACATGGTGGTGGTGATGGAGAAAACTATTTGGCAAGGCTTCCCAAGCCGGAGCCCAAGAGGTGGAGCAGCAGGAGGAGGGAGAGAGGGGCTAGTATGTGTATGACATGAAGCTCCCACCCCTCTATATATATAGGAAGGGGTGGGCGGCCCCGAGGGGGTGTGCCAGCCCCCATGGGTGCCCCACCTCTTCCTCTCTTCATGAGTGGAGATCCCACTCACATCCACTCACCCTTTCTTTCAATGGGTCGACTCTCCACTAAAAAAACCAAACGGTGCTCTCTTTAAATGAATAAAAACATTTTTATTTTTATTTAATATTTTTAAATTACATTAATTAACAAACATTAACATATACCTCCCTGAATTATTCCAATATCCCTCAAAACAATTCTAGTGCTTCTCAAAAGAATTCTGGTGCTTACTAGACTTTTCTCTGATATACCGTTTATACTCAAAAGCATCGACGAACCTTAAGTGTGCTACCCTATGATTCTTGAATAATGTAGACATGATTGAGATGCATCCCCAATCAATAGTCAACAGCGAGAACTGGAGATCTGTAATGACTCTCACACATTCGACGATGAATCTTGTGATCATGTGAACCATTAACGTCGTAACTAATTTCTTTTGTATCACGATATTTTACTTGTATGAGATCCGATCATCGGTAGCAAATGTGCCAAGTTAGATCTCATTACCAACAAATACTCTATACTCGTTTTGCGATATGACATCCTTATAACCTAGTCACATGCTTGCAAGCGGTGTCGATGTGATATCACCGAGAGGGCCTAGAGTATATATCTGCATCATTTGGATCGACAAATCGTATTCTTGACCGTGAGCCTCAACTAATACTTTAAGAGTACCCAATGCCACCTATATAGTCACCCTTTTACAGTGTGATGTTTGATGTCATCAAAGTACTTCTCCGGTGTTAGTGATTGACATGATCTCATGGTCTAAGGATTACGGTAACTTCGTATGTGTTAGATGCAACAATGTAAACTTAATGACTTGATCATATTGCCATACTTATTTTGGGTGTGTGTTCATCACATCATTCTCCTAATAATGTGATCCCATTGTTAACAACATCTGATGTTCATGAGCAGGAAACCTTGATCATCGGTTAATCAATGAGCTAGTAAGACGAGAGGCTTTACTAGGAACTCTTGTTTATTTATTAGACAAACATGTATTAACTTTTCCGGCTAATATAACTTTAGCATGAGAAATAGACACATATCAAAAACATAGAATAATATAATAACCATTTTAGACTTATGCTTGGTACCAGGTGGAGACGTCGATGATCCCTCCTCACCGTCTTCGTCGTTTACTTCGTTGTCAACATAGAAGGGCTTGCAACACATGGTATCATCAAACACCTTGGCGTAAAGCCTCCTACCGCCATCAAATTTGAAGAAGAGGAAGTGTCTGCGCGGCAGGCCATGCAGGCGGGCGAAGTCCCCCAACCGCGACCAAGGTACATGTGGTTGCCTCCATCGAAGACCGCGTCGATATCCCAAGATGCATGGGTGCACCCCGGCTCCTACAGCTTTAGCCGACAAGTCTCCTAACCCTCTAGCGCCATCGCCAAAGAGTCAGGAAGCTTCAGTTGTGCTCCGGGATCATGGTGCACTAGAATCCCGTTAGATGGGGCAAGATGTCCTTGTCCGATGGCGATGCCATCTGTACGGGTGGCGGGCCTCTACCTCTCCCTCAGCCGCCCCGCACCCTCGACCTCCTCCACGGCCACAACCACCGTCGTGGGATCCAGGAAGCTTCGGCATAGTTGTTGGCGTTGCATGGAATAGCGATGCGGCTATGGCAGGGGAGGATGGGTGGGAGGCACCAGGAGTGCGTGGGGAGATGGATAGAAGCAACCCAACTACCACCTTTTGGCCCTTAGTTGGGGTTAGGTTTTAGGCTGTTGCTGCATGTAAATTTTCAGATCCTCTATGTGCAATTATGAACTAGTGCGTGTTGAACTCGTTGTGTTCGTGATGTACCTGTTGCTGCAGAACTCCCGAAAATTCAATTTTTAAATATCCAGTATGATTTCGACACATCTGTCCTGTCCCGCGAGTTTTAGAACCGGAAAACGGTTATTCCGCTCCCTCGATACCGGATATCCAGGTCAGGGATATGAGGGATCTGCTAGGGATGCTCCTAGCATGTGCTCGTCGCCGGTCTTGTGACTGGGCAGACTCCAAATTTTCTTCCATTGTAATATCTTCATCAACTTCCTGTGAGTTTTGAGTGTCGCGTGTTTCATTTATCTTTGGTTGAGAAGATCCATATCGGAATACTGGATTACAGTGGCATCTTCTACTCCTCCTCCTGGAAGTGGAGGTGCCATCGCCACATTCACCATACAGATCACAGGTTCAGATGTTTCCATATCAGATCCACTTGATGCAGAGGATTGAGATCTATGAGTGTTGCCCTCGACCACATCTTCTATATCAGATCCACTTGATGCAGCACTTGGCGTTTCTGGATGAGGACATCAGCCTCGTCATGAGTCCCCGAGCAGCGCCAACTTGGACACCAAACCATGGAGATGCAAAATCATCTGCTCTAGCATATATCCTACCATAGTCCCCTCTTGCGTAACCAGACAAATCACAAAAATTCAGTCGATTTTGCAAAGAGTTAGAGATTTTTTCTCGCTCTCAGGTTTTCTAGCAGTAATAATTGAATTATTATATATTGACAAATACAGCCTCCATAATAATAATAATAATTACAGGAGTAGATAGTTTTGATAACAACACGGCCGGAGTAACACACGCTCACAAATTACCCGAAATATATACCGTCAAAACTCCACAACGATACATTCTGAATTTCAAAACGAACAATAGTACTTCTCAAAAGCCCAAGCTCAGCAAGACAAGTAGCACTCCCACCAACAGCATGGTCGCCATGGTGGGACTCCGCGCTCTGAATGCCGAGCTCGGTGACGCGGCGGGCGGCGGTGTCCCTGCCGACGCGGAGCTCTTGATCGGGCAGGCGTAGTAGCAGCTGCTGGGGTCGACCACCCGGTACACGCCCTTGCTGGTGAGCAGGTATAAGTCCTTGGCGTTGTCCTCGCCGAAGGAGAAGATGTAGCCCAGCGACGGCAGAGGGCTCTTGGCTGTGAAGTCGCACGGGATCGGCGACGTCTTGGAGCAGCCGAACGTCAGCAGCGTCTGGTTGTACACCCCGCTGTCCTGCGGGGTCTCGAGCGCCGACCACATGGCCTGCGCGTACAGGTCCGCGTAGATGTACCTGCAGGTAGTAGGACACCGCTCAATGAATCAAGAAGATCATCATCGAACCCTCGCCATGGCGCCATGCGATGCCACCGGATGACGGAGGTGATGGGTGAGATGGAGGTGTTTGTTTTAACTATTCCATTAGCCATTACCTGCCGTTGAGGCAGGGGTCGGTCATGGAGCGGTAGACGTAGCCGCCGATGACGGAGGCGGAGCCGACGTTGTTGTTGACGGTGTTGTGGGAGTAGCCCATGACGGGAGCGATGGCGTTGATAGAATCGGCAGAGGTGTTCCCGCCGGGGGTGGACAGCGCCGGGTACGGCTGGTGGCCTTCGAACACACGCCACCCGTAGTTCCCGCCATTCACCACCAGGGACACCTCCTCGTACGAAGACTGCAAGAAATTGCACACGCCGGGGATGATGTTCATTGTCACGGCCGGCGATCTCATGCATGTGTGAACCAAAAATGCAGTGTGACGAGGATGGCAACAAGGTCTATACCTGTCCGACGTCGGCGCAGAACAAGTAGGACGGCTTGCCGGAGTCGAAGCTGCAGCGCCACGGGTTCTTGAAGCCGAGGGCGAAGACCTCCGGCGCGAAACTTGGGTCCATGGAGAAGGGGTTGTCCTTGGGGATACCGTAGTTTCCCCAGCCGGGGGTGCTGTTACCACCTGCAGGTAGTAGTACACAGTTCGATTATGAATTTCTGGGTACTCCCTCCGATCCAAATTAATTGACTTGGATTTGTCTAGATTCGGATGTATCTAAACATGTTTTAGTATTATGTACATCCGAATCTAGATAAACCAAAGTCAATTAATTTGGATCGGATGGAGTAAATAAATTTGAAACTGAACATGATGATACCTAACTATCAGCAGGCGCCAACCAGAACACAAAAGAAATTCTGACGAAATTCTATATGGAATTTTCATCTCACAATGGAACTTTGCAGGTCCCATGAATTTTGTCAGACATTTTCGAATCGTTAATTAAGGGGGATGATGTTCTTTCTTTCAATTAAGAAATTTTGATGGTTTTAAAATTGGAAATTTTTTGTTCTCAAGTAATAGTGATAAACTGAGTTTCTAGTCTGATTACTTGGCATGTCGTTGACGTCGATCCGGATGATCTTCCCGAGCAGGGTCCCCTTGTTCTGCGCGAAGTTCCACGGGTCGCCCACGCTGCCGCCGTCGCCCATCATGAAGTACATGTAGCCGTCGGCCGGGCTGAAGAGGATCTGCCCCCCGTGGTGTGTCGTGAACGGCAGCCCGAGCGTCATGATCCTCCTCGCCTCCGTGGGGTTCGCGGAGGTGGCCTGAGATCAGCACGCAAAGTTTGTTTGTACTACAAGATTCGATCAGCGCAGCGGTCGCGTATGTGTGTGTTTATTACCGTTGATGGTGAGCCGGACGAGGCATTGGCGGTGTACTCCGCGATGACGCTCTGGTACTGGCACGGCTGCGCGCCGTTGTCGGCGCCGAGCTTAGAGGGGTCACAGCCGATGTCGGAGTTGCACGCGCACCGGCCGGAGCACGACGCCGACTGCGTCTTGTCGCAGCTGTAGGAGACGAAGAAGCGGCCGTTCTTGGCGAAGTCCGGGTGGAAGGCCATGCCGAGGAGACCGAACTCGTTGTCGAAGTGCACCTCGTCGGTGATGTCGAGGAACGGGTTGGTCAGGTCCAGCTCCAGCTGCTTTCCGGAGCCATGCGGCGGCACGCTGGCCAGGAACACCTTGCCGGCCTGGTTGCTGAGGAACACGCGGTTGGAGCCGTCCGGGTGCGCCGCCATGTTGAGGTACGAGCCGTTGCTGACGCGCTCCAGGCACATGCCGTTCACGGGCGGCACCACGCGGGTCGCATTGAACGCCGCGCCCACGCCGTCGAAGCAGATGGACTCGCTGCCCAGCGCGCCGCAGAAGTCGCCCTCCGATTGCCACACCTCCGTGAGCTTCGGCGCCGACGCGCCTCCCTTCGGCGGCTGGAACGGCGACCCGGGGATGGACACGTCCTTGCAGGTGCCCCACACATCCGCGCAGTATCCCGTAGCAGCGGCCACGCCGCTCACTCGGCTCGCCGCGCCGGTGGAGTTGCACAGCAGCGGCACCGTCCGGGGGCTCGTCTCGACGGTGAACAGCTCGCCGGCGTACGGGTTGCATCTCTGCGACCGCACCACAAGAAAGAATCCCCATTGCATCAGCGGAGGAGCCTTGGTGGAAACTCAATCCAGCCAACCGGGAGCGAAGAGACCATACCGCGCAGAGGATGGACTTGACGAGGTCGCCGCACGGCGTGCCGGAGATGTTCATGGCGGCTAACTGCTTCTGGACGGCGGTGTCGTCCGTCGCGTTGCAGCAGGCGGTGCCGTTGTAGCCGCAGAAGGAGAGGGACCCGTTGACCGACCTCGGGAACGCTGGTGGTGGACATGATTGAAGCACAATAATGATCACAAACTGTTGGGACAAACGACACATACAAACTGCAAGAAATAGACGGCTTACACGAGTCCATGCACAGTTTCGCGCAATGGCCGTCCTGGACGGCGAGGAGGAGGACAAAGGCGGCGATGAAGATCGTCGCGGTCGCCATAGACAACGACCTCATGGTGCTTCGGGAAGGAGTAGGAGGGGCCGTGAGACTGCACAGGAGTGGAAATGGAGTACGACTTTATGGAGGCCGGGGAGGGCAGGCGTTGACCAAGGATTGCGATTACCAAATGACCACATGCTGTGTTAGACTTTGTATAGTAGCAATCCATATTCGTATTGGTATAGGATTTATATTTTAACATTGTACACCATATTATATATATATATATATATAATACTTTTTACTTCCGGGTGTAACTACACCCACGTTTCATATACTGCCTTACGGAAGTATTTGTAATACTTTATCTGTTTGAGTATGTTCATATACTATATCTAAGATACTTTCAAGCAAGTTAGATGAAAAAATTGCAAATACACCCATAGTTTGCACTATATATGTAACGTTATATTTGTACGTACAAAAGGAGTATGTGAATAAAAATTACATACTACAAAAAAAGTGGTATATGTACTATCAAAATATTCTTATATACTTCATACTACGCATATATAGTCTCCAGTATGATAGATACTGCCTAAATGACATGAAACACACGTGGGTGTAACTACACCCAGGTGTAGTACGAATATGTTATATATAACTGAGGTCGTTGTCTATATATATATATATATATATATATATATATATATATATACACCCGGGTCTAGTTACATCCACGTGTGTTTCATATCATCTAGGCAGTATCTATCATATCGGAAAGTATGTACGTGTAGTATAAAGTATTATAAGTCTATTGGTAATATATATACTACTTTTGAGGTAATTTTCACATACCTCTTCTTTTACGTACAAATAAGAAGATATTTCAGATATATAGTGCAAACTATTGCTATATTTAATTTTTTTTCGCGTAACTTAATTTAAAGTATCTTAGATATAGTATATGAACATACTCAAACCAATAAAGTATCACGTATACTTCCGTATGGTGGTATATTAGACGTGGGTGTAACTACACCCAGGAGTAAGAATGATTTTTCATATATATATAGGTAAAATAACTAGGGCACCAGTGCCCCTATATAGGACACTCATATGGGACACCATGGTTGCTGGGCACCATACCTGTATTTCGTACATACCTAGGATGTACGTACTTAAATTTTACATACCTAAGATATACCTATCCAAATTATATATACCTAAGGTATCACATACCTAAGGTGTACATATCTAACGTGTATATATATACACGTATGTTGCGTACGTACACCTTATGTATGTAATATGTTAGGTATATATGTAACTTAGGTATGCATATTTTAGATATGTGATACAGGTATGTATAACTTAGGTGCGTATACCTTCAGGTATGTGTGGTTCAAATTAAAAATACGTATAGCACATATGGTGTCTAGGCACCATGGTGCCCCAATTATTTTACCTATATATATATATATATATATGAAAAATCATTCTTACTTCTGGGTGTAGTTACACCCACGTCTAATATACCACGTCTATTCTGCAATCAATGGCAGAAGAATATTCTACAATAAGTCGTACTTCTTTTTCAGATATTCCTGTACTGCTTTCCGTATAGCACAGCCGTACTTCCTTTTGGATTGACTTCGACTTTTTTTGTTTGTTCACAGACGGGACAATCCTATCCCTAATCCAGAAACGGGACGACCGATTCCCCCCTCATTTATTTTGTCTGTATTCTTCTACCTCCCTTTTCTCTCTCTCCCTCACGCAAACAGGCAACCTCCGCATCCTATTCCTCCTCGAGGGAGTAACTCACGATTTCTCCCCCACGATCTCGCGTGCCGTCGAATCCGCCGCGCCGGTTTGAGGATCCCCTCATGCGTCAACAACCACCGCCGCGCTTCTTCCTCTACTTATCCAGGTTCGCCTCTCTTTCTCCGTCATCTTCTTCTCATCCTCTCCATTTATGGTGCCTCCCTTCTTCTCCCGTGGAACTCGCAGTAGAAGTTGATGCTCGCGTTCGGTAATATCTCACGTAGCGCGTCTTCTCCCGTCTAGGAACTCAGAATCTCGTGCATTGTGGCCCTGTTTTTTGTACTGTGGTTGCCATGGTTGTTCTTACTGTTCACCTGCTTGTGGATCTAGGTTTTCCGTTTCGTCGTTGATGACTTCACCCCCGAGGAACGCTGGGGCAAATGATCCCGCACCACCGAGTAGCCATGTGGCGGGTGTCTATGCTCCCATAATTTCTCCGGCGACGGATGCTGGCTCACCAGAAGAGAGTCCCCTAACGGTTGCGTCTTCTCCGGCGAAGCTCTGCTCCGGCTTCCTCTGCTCCAACTTGCCCCGCGTCTGTGTCTTCATCAATGCCTGCAAGCACTCATCGGGCGTCTTCGTTTTTTCTGATCGGTCCTGCCACTGCGACCTCTCCATCGAGGAGCGCCCTTCCTCATACTTTTAGATGTGAATGATCTATTCATCACTGTCAATTTGGTTCAACAGTTGTAATTGTAGCCCTGCTTGTATTTTGTAATGTATGTCATTCTTGTGGTTTGATTGTTGTACTGCTAATATTCTCTAATTTATGTGCAATTCGTGCTTTTGATTCAATTATTGAATTATCTCTGAGAAATAGTTACATTGCAGTTCATGAGGTGTTTGTTGGACAGAATAGGGCCTGTCACTAATTAACCAATAGAATTAAGCACTCTTTGATTACATTTCTGAGTTTTTTGCTTTTTTCCATGTGCTGCATTTGATCTAGAGTTGTCGTACTGTTTGTAAGTAGTATGGATGTACTTCTGCGTATTAGTATACTTGTACTTCTTTTGTAAATAGGTGTTGCACAGTTTTTTGCTGAGAGTGTTCATATACTTAAATTATTAACATGGCTTGAAATTCTTCATACAAACTTGTCTATTCTTAAATCAGATTAATGTTCTTTGCAATTAGTTTTTTAGTTGAGATGATAAGGTTCTATGCTATCTACTAGTACTCACCCAGTAATTTCCATCTATATTTTTCGTATAGGATGTGTTTGTTAATTCTTGTGAAGTCCTTATACGAAATGCTTCAGTATTTTATATGGTGTACTGCTTTTTATCATGTTTCCATACTTATTGTGTGACCTTTCTCGTACTGCTTTGTTATACTCCGAACAATGCATGTTTGATATTTTATTGGATTGCTTTTTGATATATTTTCCTTGTACTTCATTGTTCTATGTGTGTTGTATTATTTTTGTGGGTAGTAGTGTTGTGCTTGTGAGGTTTTCATTTGTTGTTTGAACCTTTGTATTCTTAGTAATTCTTTAGAGCATGAGGCTTGTATTGTTTTTGTTGTTGTATTGTTATACTTATATGAAATGCATGGTTTGTACTTCTTTTGCAAACTTTCTTTTATGTTTTTTCTGTCTGACTCTTGTTTCTTATTGTGTTTTTCTTTAGAAGATCTCCTTGGTTCTGCTGATAAGGATATATCAGATGTTGTTGAATATGTTGATAAAGAATATGGTGGAGCACCTCACAACGGCGGTCAGCAGGACGATTCTGATCTTGGTTGTTTGGATATGTCGGAAACACAGTCCCAATCTGTTGATGGCACTGAGCCTGTGACTCAGGCCGAGGATGTTCCTGCTCAGCTTGAGGCAGAGCATTTGAGGTTGGAAGCTAAGTTACAGGCTGCGAAAGAGCGCTAGAAGAAGGCAATAGCTGATGCGGCTGAGTTGGGCGGACAAGAGCTTCAGGGGAATGCGTTGGAGGATGATACTGAGTTGGCTGCAAAAGATCTCAATGAGAATCCCTTGGAGGAAGAGGCTGAGATGGCTACGGAAGAGATTGAGGAGAACGCCTTAGAGGGAGAGCCTGAATTGGCTGCGGCAGAGCCTAAGGAGAAGTCCTCGAAGGGAGAGCCTGAGTTGGCTGTGGCAGACCTTAATGAGGATGCCTTGGATGTAGAGCCTTTGATAACTGTGTATGAGCGTAAGAAGAAGGCTTTGGCTGATCCTATTGTTTCTTCTTCCCTTATTGATTCTGTTGTCCCTAGTAGCCCAGCTAAGCAAGTAAAGAAAAGAGTTGTTATACGAAAGAGACGCAAATCTGATGATACCCCTATACGCAAGAGTCCTCGTGCGGCAGCTGTTCCACCTGCAGATCAAGGTTCTAAACGCAGAAGTCCTCGAGTCAGCTCAGTTGTGAAGGCCAAATCGTCTGCATCCAAAGCTTCCCCTGTACAAAAGAAGGTTACTACTATAAAGAAGAAAGTTGTTATTGTAAAGAAGGACTCAAAAGGAAAGAAATCTCCTATGAAGGGAAAGCAGGCTGCTGGTCAGGTGAAGCCGAAGGCCGCCGCTGCTGCTAAGGTCAAAAAAATTGCTGCTAAACCCAATAAGGCCACTCAAACGGCGAAGAAGTCTGTTAGTTTTGAAGATGTTAATGAAGGTGTGGATGATGAGGAGCATGCTGCTGAAGATGTGGATGATCTTGAAGATGGTGATGAAGAAGTGGAAGATGAAGAGTATTTGGAAAAGGAAGGCGATGATGATGAAGATGATGGTGAAGAATCTGAAGATGATGCCAATGTAAGTCACTTTTTTGGCTGACTACTTTATGTTTACCCTTTTCAGTATTTTATTCTATTTTGCTGTGCTTCTTTGTTTACGCATCTTGTACTGCTTTGTTGTACCCATCATGTACTGCTTTGTGATACCCAATCTATACTGTTTTTATAGTTGTTCCTGTACTGGTTTTTGATCTTTTTATTTTATTTTGGTTTGTATCTTATATGCTTTCTCTTTTATTTTTTGTTATCATCAGTTTGAATTTGTCAAGAGGCCAGCGGGTAAGAGGAAGAGAGGTGATGGAGATAAGGCGCCGAGGGGCTTCAACATGATAGCCAGATGCTCTCTAATGGAGTTAGCTTTGTGCGTTAAATTTCTCTAGCCTCGTCACTTAGAGCTGCTTAAAGATGGAGATCTTCTTCATTTGAAAGATTTCAAGATCAAGTCAAATATTAATCGTCGTCTCGCAGCATTCCTGATGTACCGCATTGATCCTGCGACGATGATTCTTGATCCTGGTGATGGTAGTAAAGTTCTGCAGATCACTTCTGATGTTATTTGAAAGTTATTTATGCTTCCTCGGGGGAATAGCTCCCCCAAGAGGCCTCGGGATGATGCTATTGCCTTGAGAAATTTGAAGGATGAGCTTGGTATCCCAAGGAACGTTGAGATTACTACCAAAACTCTTCGGAACATTCTCCAGAAGCTTGTTGAGGATCCCACACAAGATTCTCTGGCTATGAAGGTCTTTGGTTTGATCATGATCAACAAGTTTATCTGCCCAGGTTATGGACAGCGTGTGAAGAAGGAGGCTGCTATGGTTGAAGGCTTTTCCTTTGCCAAGTTTAAGGATACCGATGTTTGTCAGCTTGTTGTTGAAGAGCTGAAGAAAGTTATTGCAGCTTGGCAGGTTACAGGTGCGGAATGGAGAGCTCTTCTAGGTTGCTTCATTGTCGTCCTTTTGGCATATCTTGAATGCATCGACGACCGCAAGCTGAATCCTATTGACAAGCGTGTTCCTCGTGTCTTGTACTACAATCCGAAGAAGCTCATGGAACTTGCCAGGAATGACCTTATTAAAAAAGGTACCAAGGACCCTAGAACATGGATCTTTGGCAAGTCACTGGTGAGTCGTACTTATTACTTTTATGTCTCATGTACTTACTGATTTTCTAGGAATGTACTTCTTTTTCATATGATTTATCTCCCATGCATGTATTATTTTTTGTATTGGTACTGTTCTTCTACTTTCTCTTGGTATTTGTTCTTCTAGCTATCATTGTTTAGTTACTTTCCTAGTATTTCTAGATATGTACTGATGTCTCGTCGGTAGCCGACTATGGTGTGCTGATTTATGTTTGTTTTGGTTTTGGTACTTCTCTGATATGTACTTTCTGTACTGTTTTGCGATAGTGTATTTGTACTTCTTATTTACCTATTGATTCTTTTGTGCATTCTATTTGTTTTCGTAGTGGAAGGCCCAAAATGATATTGTGTTTAATGATGAAGGCTCTAGAGTGCTTCCTACAAACATGTGTGTGCATCAAAACAAGAGACCTATTAGCTGTATTCCAGAACTCCCCCATTGTCTAAGCGCTTCAAATCTGGTCCTAGCAGTTCTGCTGGTGTTGCTCCCCAACCAAGCAGTGGCGATTTTTTCGCCTCCACTTTTGCTGAACTTTAGTCTGCCCTTAGTAGGGCTGCTCAGCTTTCTTTCCAGTTTCCTACCACCACGTCTAGGATCGCTTGCATCTCTAAAAGTTTGCTAGCTGTAGAGTCTTTTGACGAAGACGCTCATAGGATTGTCCTTAATGCCGAGGTTGGGAATCTTGAGCACTTGCAGAAAACAATTTCCCAACTCCGTGATGGTTTTTCTGGCTATAGGAATATGGAGGATAGTCGGTGCAACCTTTTGAAGACCGTGCAAATCATTATTTCAACTAGATTTTTAATGAAGATTCTGCTGCTGCTGCTGCTACTAATTCAAGGTGTGAGGTTGTTGATCCGTCTGAAATAAACGTGAGTATTGTCTTTCATATGTTCTTTATTTGTCATTTGTTCTAAACTGCTTTTGTGTTTATTCTTACTTTTTTTATTGTTTCTAATGTTTTATTTTTGCTGTAGGTGGTTAATGATGATACACTTGATCTATCTCAGCCTTTAGCATCTAAGGCACCGGTGCCTAATAGTGATACTCCTCCTAAGGTTGGAAAGACTGTTGATAGCAAGGAAACACTTTCTAATAAGAAGCGGGAAGGTGGATCAGAAGCTAATGCTGGTGTTGACGATGTGTCATCTGCTGAGCCTGCTCCAGATCCATCTTTGGCTGGAGTCCAGGCTAATGCATCTAAGGATATCGCTACCGTTTCTACGAGCAAATTCACGGAATCTCAACTAGTTCCTGCCTCTACTTTGTTTCTACCTCCTGTCATGCAGGGTGCTGTTAGTGAAGAAGCACATGTCACCAAGCTTTCTGCCGATGGCAAATTGGTGCCCAACTCTTATTCAGTTCAAGACTTAGGCAAGATTTCATAATGTCAAATCTCTTTTATAAAACCTGTTGTCCCCTTATCTTCATCCTTTTATCCATATCTTTTCTAGAGTTTGTTTGCTGGATGTTGTGAGGATTCTTGGGGTTGTAATATGGAAGGAAACTATTGTATATATAAAAATGTTTTTGTGAGTGAAATGAAATGTAATTATTCTTATTTTGACACTATTTTTTTATGCGATGTAGTTCTGTGTGTTTCTTGCACCTCGCGAACGTTGTATCTACTAGTATCAGTGCTAAACATGTGCATACAATTTCTCTACAAATTTCATATCATGGCATGGGGCTTAACGTCTAACTCAGGAATCCTGTATTTCCTATTTTGAAACTTTGTACTTAGTTACTTCTTGAGGTGGTGCTGCTTTTTATATATGCTTTCTTGTACTGCTTTGTTGTTAATGTTCCTGAAGTACTTCTTTTTTTGCATACCTTGTCTATGTACTGCTTCTACATGCACTTGTACTGCCTTTGTCTGGTGTGCCTCGTACTGCTTTTATGTTTTACCTGTAACTGCTTTCTTTGTGCTGTATACACTTGTACTTCTTTTATAGGTAATGACGTACTGATTTTGGTAACGTATGTTGTACTTCTTTCTTTTGTTTAGCAAACGCTATCACCATATTTTTCTTCTGATGGTTGTTTACTTATTGTGTAGTTTCATACAAGCTTGGTGATTTACCAGATGGTAGTAATAATATTGAAGCAGCTATCAAGCAGTTATATCTACGAGTCACATCTATTGATTTGAATTCTGAGTTAGCATATGTTAATCTTCTTCTATTTCTCTTGTATCGAATGTTATTCTTTTGTTCATTTGTTTCTTACAGCTCTTTTACTCTCTCTTTTTTATTCCCACAGAGATGAAAATATGTTTAAAAATCGTATTTGTTCCGCTAAAGTTAAACATGTTATCGCCTATTTTGAACCTGATGGAATGTTGGGTAGTGAGGTTGCAGCAGTTGGCATGTACATTATAGCAGAACATTTTCGTGGTTCGAAGAAGATGGTTTGTCCTTACTGGGTTACTGTAAGTTAAATTTTAATTTTTACTTACAGTTTTTTACTTCATTTTATTGCATCTGTTTGCCATTTTTATTAATGTTATTTTGCTGCCGTATATACCTGTAGTATAAGATTTATCATGGAGATCTATCTGCTGGTTTGAGAAGATGGTTTCGTGAGAGAGAGCTGTGGATGATCGCATTGACTAGAAGGATCTGGTTAGTCAATTTTTTGCTTCTTTTTGTGCTAAATTTGTCGTTTCACGTATATATTCTTATAATCTTTTGTTTTCTTTTGGTTTTCGGATTTTATTTCCAACTTTGGATCCCCCACCTTCTAAAGGTTATGTTGGCCATTGGGTTGTTGTTGCTCTTAATATTAGAAAAGAGTGTTTTCAGTACATTGATTCACTATAGAATCAAACACAACATGCTAGCCAGGCCATTTTCCTCAGAATGGTTGAAAACATTAAGAAGGTCTGGACTGATTTGAGCACTGATGTGGATCCTCCACTTATGCCTCTCGGTATTGACCATTTCCCTACTAATTACATGAATACAGTGAATCAAGTTGGCACGTAAGTCTTGAACTTAGTCTGCAATGCTTATTCTTTTTTTCTTCTGTTCTACCTAAGCTAATTACTTTTGCGCTTCTTCTTTTATTTCTTGTAGTCGAGCTTGTGGATGGTTTATGCTCATGTCTATTATGTCTTGGGATGGCAAGTGTCTTATAGACTTTTCGATGAAGGACATCCCCAACATCAAGAAGACGATGCTCTATTGCTGGGCCATGTCCGGCAAGTTTAAGATTGATTTTGTCAAGATGTTCGGATGCCTTTCAGGTTTTGAATTTATTAAATGATTTTTTTATCTGGGACTCTTAATTTCTTTTGTTTTGTCAAGCAATTTCTCTTGAGCAATCTGCTCGTTGTAACCCTTTTTTATTATACGTATTCTTGCAGGCGATCCTATTCCCATGGATCCTGATTATTTCGTATTCTTGAATCCCAAGACTTTATTTCTCAAGATAAATCTATTATTATCAGTAGCTAAGAGAATTTCACGCATGTCAAGCCGCAGTTGCCTGTGTTTGAGAATGCTGGGAATGATTCCTATGGCACAGATGATTTTGAAGTGCCAACCACAAGATCTAGGAAGAAGAGGGTGGATTCTCCTGCCATTAAAAAGAAGAACATGACAAGTTTTTGGTCCGGTAATATAATTTCTGTCAAGAGGGCATCTAAAAGAGCAAAGAAGTGGAGTCTTCATGTTGAGCCTCAAAAGGCAGGGAAATTCATTCACCTTCACAAGGCTAGGTTGCTCATGAATTTCATCTTAAGCAAGCATGGACGTGAGAAGTTTAGCGAGTTAGTTTTCCTTTTTACTTCCTCTCACTCTTTTTTCTTTTTTTGTTCTATCGTTATAACATGTTCTATTTTTCTTATGTTAGTTACTTACCTTCTATTAGCAAACTGACCTGTGTTAGTTACTTCTTGTACTTACATGCCATAGTATATTTGTACTTCTACAAATCATGGTTCTTGTACTGGTTTCATATCCTGGTTAAATTGCTTTTTTATTTTGTGATGGTAGCTTTTAAATTAATTTGCTATTTCCATTTGTGCAGGAAAACTTTATGTGAATTTGATCGAACTGACATTACGGGAGCCAAAATTCCCATCATCTTGACTGGAAAAGATTTTATTAGGAATTTTGATTATTGTAATCAGCTCGAAGGCGAAATGATGCACTACGTCATCTCTTAATGGAAGTCTGATCCTTTGAAGAATGTTTTCTTTGCGTCTGGCAGTCGTGTTCTATTGAGCCCGTATTTTGTATCGGTAATATTTCTTTTTTTATTTTGCCCTTGTAGTGTACATTATGGACTCCAATTTTTCGGTTAGATTGTTTGCTAGTTTAATAATATTTTACTTTTGTTCAAGCAGGATGTCCTTGGAATGGATAATATGAAGTCGGGTCAGAAGTTTAACCTGGACTTAGCCGTAGTTAATTTTCACAAATTTTTAAGCCCGGAGAAGATCTTTTGAAGGCAAAATTGGTTAGTAATTATCTCACACATTTCTTTTTCATGTTTACTTACTTTCGCTGTTTTATACTCTAAGCTGGTGCTTATAGTTCATGTTGTCTATCCGTGCCTTTTTGTTATATAACTTGTACTTCTGTTATTACCAGATCCTGATGCCTTATTGCAAAAAAATTCCTGGTATGAGTATTAACCATCACGTTGTTTATGTCTTTAACAAGCATCGCAATGTGATTGATGTTCTGGATTCAAAAGATTGGCCTAGACAAAGCAAGTCTGAAACTACAAGGAGTGAGTTTCATGGCGATGATATTAAGAAAATTGTGAGTCTCTATTGTTTTCTCTTTTTATTTTTGCTTGTTTTTGTTTTTATTTTTGATTGTTGCTCTGACCATTTTATTTCAACAGGCTAGGAGGTTTATACTAGTGTTGCAAGATATTTATGGCAAGGAGGTGTACAAGAAGAGTGGCAAGAACAATTGGACTACTGTTTCAAAGGTGCCACACTACTTTGACCGAGACAATTTGGCTCGTCAGGGCGTCAATGAATATGGTGTCTATGCTCTGAAGTTTGCTGATATATTTGATGGTGATAAGTGTGTTGAGTAGATTCTGCATTATGATGTATGTTTTCTTAAAAACAACTATCCATCCATGTAAACTGTTTACAGTTTGTGTCATATTTGTGCTTTGAGCTCTCTCTAATTTCTGATTTCATGTGTTTCAAGAACGTTCGAAGGAGTAGAAGGCGGAGTTCATGTACAGGGTTTTCTTCCATCAAGACAACAAAGTTCTTCTTGATGATATTCCTAAAGAAATTCAGTGCCTCTCTCCCCATATTTCTTTGTCGCCCAAAGAAGAAGAGTTGTTCCTGCTGCTAACTCGGAAGCAATTATAGATTGAGCAAAGTGCGGCTGTATTATAGTGATGACTCTCATATGTATTTGATACATTTTTTTTCTTTTGTGTTTGTAATTTTAGCGATACAAAGCACTATTAAATTGTATGGTCATGTTGGATCGCTATAATTATATTTGCACTGCTTGTATTCGATGATGGCTATCATGCCTTTTGTGGTACTACTGGAACTTCTGCTTGTACTTCTCTTTATGGCACTACTAGAACTTCTTTGCAATAGAATCATTGTACTTCTTTTTGTTATACTAGCATGTGTAAGCTTATGTATCAGACCTCGCCCATGCGTTTTAAATTTATATTGTCCTTATGTTGGTTATGTTCCTATACTGCTTGGGTATTTAAAGTAGAATATGCAAATCTTGTACTGCTTTTTATTTATTACTTTTGTTTTTGCTGGTGTTGTCAGTCTTGTACTTCTTATTTTACCATCGTGTCCTTCTTAACCGTATGGATCTTGTACTTCTTTTTATGCATATCTTGTACTTCATTTATTACACTACAGTTAGTATTTATTTGATAGGTTTCGACGGTTTTTCACTTTGTAACGCACTGATTTTATATAGTGTAGGTGAATGACCAATTGGTTATATATCCTAGTTTTCATCATCGGGATATTGTCCATGCTTCTACTCTCAATCTTCATGTTATATTCATGCAATTTTTTGAATTTATTTTTAAACCTATCGTATATATCTTTCAATTTTATTATTGTTGAGCCATGTACTGTTCTTAATGCGCATCCTGTACTTCTTTTTTTATATTTTCTGTACCGATGACCTTTTGTATTCCGCACTGCTTTTTGGTAGCAGAATCCCGTTTACCGATCCCACTTGTATCTGTTAGTAGTTTTTATTTTTTTTCCTGTTGCATATGGTCATCATAAAATTTCATACATATATGAATGAGCGTTAACATCAAGGATAATAATTTATCTCACAATATCTCTTGTATCACTTTACACATCAAGAAATTCACTTTATTTTTTGCTCCTTGTTTTCTTTGCTGGAGGTTCTTCCTCGTCCTCGTATTCTTTCTCATCATTCTCTTCTTCATCATCATCATCATAATTTTCTTCTTCTTCCTCTTCTTCTTCTTCTTCTTCTTCTTCTTCTTCTTCTTCTTCCTCTCCATTCTCATCAGATATGTTGTCCTCCTCATTGTCTTCATCATTTTCATTGTTGCTCCTCTTTCACTTCTTCTTATCTGCCTTTGGATGACTTTTACCTTCATCCAATGCCGTAGCTATTGCCAATGCATGTTTCACTACAGGACATGTTAGTATGTTGTGACCATAAGCTACCTTGTTGCATCCATTTCATATGTGTCCTCTCTTTTTACATACTTTTTCAGCAGGGAGTCCATTAGCTTCATTATTTGCATTGATGACTTTTGGACACGTACGCAAGTTATGGCCCGTATTCCTCTTGTTGCATCCACTGCATATTCCTGGTATTTTTCCTTTTTGAGGTTCGCTGTCAGAATCTAGTTCCTGTTTTATTTCTTTCTTCTTCTTCTTTGTAACTGTTTTTGGTTTTGGATTTGTTGTTGCATCCAAGCTCTTCTTATTTCTGCTCCCTTTAGTTTTTGACTTTGGTGGTTGTAAGATAATCCCCCTGCAGGCTTTGGATGTTCAGGCTCAGATTGGTCACCTTTCTCCTCCTGCTGCCCACCTCTGTCATGAGCATTTTGTGTTATGTGTGTTGACAAGAGTGACGACTCAGGTTCAAATTGCTCCACATTGATAATTGCATTATCTTGATTGTCATCTGTTGGTGTTGAGGTCCCAATTGCTTCAATTCTTTCCAGCAAATCCTCCAATCCTGCTTTTGCAAAAGCACGTTGTTCATCTGACTTTGATGCGGCTCTAGCAACTCTCATTGCCAGCGTTATGAGTTCATTCTGCTTGTACAACAATGAGGCCCCGTCCGACACCAATGACTTGTAGTCCCTACTGTCAAATGCTTCATTTACATGTGGATTTCTCATGTCTCTCTTTAATATGTACATCTCTGGTACACTTTTTACCCTCAAGTGTTCAAGCATGCAGATTACATGTAGACAGAACAGTCCTGAGTAGAGAAGAGTTTTTGTCGGGTCAGAAAATATTCTTTTATCGGCTTTTGTACAGTTATGTTAACAGAAAAGGTAATAGTTTAACGAGTTATGTACTATTTTTTGTGTATTTGTCAATCACCATGTACCTATATGTTCCTAGAGCATGCACTCGCATCTGTACTCTCCTTTTCCGGGTTTACAACCACCTTGAATTCATGCATTGACCAGGAGAACGTGTCAGTTGGTTCATGGTATGTCACCAGATAGTTATGTTCATCGAGAAGGGGATCCCTGTTTGATTTTACCCTAAAGAGGGTGCTCTTTTTCAGCTTGGTTCTGAACTCAGCGAACACAGCCTTCGTATAGTGGATGCTAAACTGCTTCTCAAAACCATAATGAGTTCTAGTGTTTACTTTTTCCTGCAAATCATGTACATCGCATAGTTAGATGTGCTTACTCTAGCCAATTAGTAACTAATTGGTGACAAATATTAAATCTCTGTACTACTTTTTTTTTATATTAGTCCCGCTGTAAAAAATGTAAATGATTCTGCTATAGTTGTAGAGGTGGTATTGTTATATTAGATTAGATGGTACTTCTTCAGACAGTATTGTTTGTACTGTTTTTTGTAATAGAATAGGTGGTACCGCGATAAACAAAGAGGTGTCACTTTTTATTAAGTTGATTATTGTACCTCTAAAAAATAAACACTTGGCTCTTATTTAAGTACATGTATTTATTATTTTTACGTACCGTCGAAGCATGGTTCTGCGCATTCTCCTGTTGTCGTCGTGTAAAAATGCAGTTGTTCACCTGCTCAGCGAAGCGGTGCAGGTTCTTGTCAACACTCACGTACCCCCTCTTAAGAACAAAGTTCATGCTCTAGCTTCACTGAGTTGAAGTCATCCTTGCGCAAAATGTAGCCTTTAAGTATGCTGATATTCAATCCATCATGTCTTCATACATTCTGACCATCATGTGGTCGGCTTGAAGACCATACTTCTCAACGAGTTGTTCCCACGCTTTCTCAAATTCTCTAGGCATGAGAGGCCAGTTTAGTATTGCCTGAAATTCTCTCTCAAAGGTAGGGAACCTTCTGTATAGCATTGCAATATGAATGCTATACTTGTTTGTCACGTGCCATCTGCACAGCTTGTGCAGAGACTTGTAGAAGACAGCATCAATCGCAGGTTCCATTAAAGGGCACTGGTCTGTATTAGAGCAAAAGTTTATGGTATATAATTAAAAAATTAAATTACAAGTAATTCACACTAATTATTTCTTATACTGATTTTAGTTCTTTAATGGTTTGGAACTTCTTTTTTTTCTTTCAAATATTAACATTGCGATGGACGTACCAGTTAAAATCACCATAGGTTGCAAATATCGTTGATTGTAGATGGTGGTTTACTCCGATGAAAACTTCAAGAGGCATTAGGTATTGATTGGTCATGTAGGTTGTGTCAAAAGTGATGTAGTCACCAAAATCCTGGTATGCGCCCCTACAGGTTGCATTTGCTCAAAATATGTTCTTTATTTGGTCTTCGTCGTTGAGATCGAAGTCGAAGAAGAATTCTTTATTTGTTGTCTTCATCTCCCCAAAGAAGGACAGTAGCTTCTGGTCGTCATCAGCGTCATCTGCTTTAGAGTTCTTCGCCCTCCTGCATACAAGTAATCAGGGAAAAAGTCTAGCCATTATATTTCACCCTTTTTAATGCACTTCTTACCTAATGCATTTGAAAGATGTGTTGTGGTAGTGTATATTGTACTGTTTTACATTTAACTTCAGTACTGATTTTGAAATTTTGTTTGTACTTCTTTTTTGCAAGATTTTTTCCCTATTAAAATGAATCATAGTTTTTGTTCAACACACAATCAAGTACAGTACTCACTGGTTTATTATGTCTCGTCCATGCACTGTCAAGTACTGCCCGCCTCCGAGGTTTCCATACGGGATTGACATGATTGTATGGTGTGGAACGTTTTGGAACTGAAGGTCCTTAACAAACTCCTTTAAAGTTGGGTTGAAGTCCTTGTGCGAATGCAGGAACACCAACATGCTAGGACTCTGCACCAGATGATGGTTGTGTTCCAAGTCTATATCTACAATTTTGCATGTTTTATCATATTTATTTTCCTTTAATCTCAGCTTTGCTTTGCACTCGCATCTCGTTGTTGTCTTCTCATGTACACGGTCAACTTCTGAAACCGAGGATATGTATTTCCCTTGATGTGTGCAGTAGAGGTATCTATTGAGACCACTTTTCTGTCCAATTTTTGTTCCAAATCCTGCATGACATGCATATCTGTTGTAGAACACCTGGGCCTCCTCAAAGTTCTTGAACACCATCCCCAACGTTGGTATTAGGTAATCAGGAAGATCAGGTTTCTACAAATTAAAACAAATAACATCTTTAGTAAATCTCGTAGCTATACTCAGAAAGTTTCATATGTAAGTTCTATAGTAACAATATAGAACTGATATGAACTTTGTAGTTTGTATTTGTGTAATCTACCTTTTCCTTGTACAGTTTTTAAAAATGGAATACAACTGAACTTATGTAATACTCACATGTGTGTATCGTCGTTGTTCTGCTAGAGTTTGGTTTTCACCAGGAAGTATTTGACATGGTGGTGTGATCACTGAAGTATGTAGCAGTGGGTCATGTTTCGCCTTCTTTTTGTTCATTGCAGACTTGTTTTTTGCAGGTTCTTTTGGAGGAAATCCGGTTGAAGGTTGTGGATTTGCTCGTGGAGGCCATTTCAAACATCATCGACCGAGGAGCCTCATCCTACTGGTTTCAAATGGGGACAAGAGCCCTGAAGAATAACCAATGGCATCCATAACCCTGCCCAGGCCAAGCCGGAAGGGTAACCCTGCTAACGACGTCGATCTCACACCTGCTAAAACAAAAGGGGTGCCGACAAAGGGCAAAGGAAAAAGGGGAGCGTCAGTACTGAGTCCAGTACACGGTGAGACTAGAATTCGGCGTCTCTCGCCTACATAGGTATGGTGGACTGAAGCGGCAGCACATCGGCACTAAACAACCTATAGAGACTCAGGCAACTATCGTCTATTAGAGAGGGATAAGAGAGACCTATTCGGATCAAACCTGATAGTAACACCAAACACACCCATCCTGGTATTCCCCCTCGAGACCAAACGAGGAAGTCAAACCGAGGAATTCACACAGTTGGCAGTTTTATTTATTCGATTATAGTTGAAGCACCTACTAGTCAGATATAGATAGCATGAGTCATCCTGATAGCAGAAGTAGTGGGCAGATTTAATCACCATTCCGTTGTAGTTGGAACATTTACTAGTCAGATATAATTGTCCTGAGGAATCCCAAAACCCAACAATTGTTGGTACTTTTATCACATTCCATTGGAGTTTCAATACTTACTAGGCAGGTATATCAGAACACGATACGACCAAGATCCACCAGTTGTTGGCATTTTTAATATCCATTCCGTTATAATTGAGCTGATTACTAGTCACATATTAAGTCAAATTTATAACACTACTTTAGTTATGCTTGCTATGATCGAGATACTGTGCTCCAAGTCATCCATAACCGCGGACACGGCTTTCAGAAAGATTTACCCTGGAGGGGTGCACAAATACAAACACATACTCGATCAACCTCGGAAAAACCAACTCAAAACCCAACAAGGCATTCACGACAAAGCGATCACAGGATTCATAAATATTTCAGGAGGCCACCCCACTAAGCTACCCGCAACGAAGTTGGCCGGCTCCGGAACGCACCCAGGGTTTGTGACAATGGCTATAAATGACTGGGAACCCGAAAGTGTGACTGGGCTTGTCGATACCGCGAAAACATTCCACGTTCCAAAATAGTACAGGTGCTCCACGCACAATCGTAAATAAAGCAGTAAGCATGGCATAAGTACAGGATAGTAATAAAGCCCCAAACTACTTGTGGCCCCAAGAAATAAGGAATGAATCAAGCTCTGGCTAAGGGGGATTCATAGACTCTCCCGGATGTGGATAGTGCGAATAGTCAAGGAATAGGTATCAAGTACTCGGGGTCCTACGGGACACAAGTGAGCGTGAAAGAACCAAATAACATCTATTGCCCACCGATGCCTCTGCATTAGTTATATCTAGCAATTGAATAGTTGTATTTAAAGTCATGATCATCTCCACCATTAAGCATCTCCACCGTTTATCATGTGCCAACTTGCCGTCAACGGTGGAACGACAACGGTGCGAAGAAACACAGAAGCAAGCAACTATGACTCGCATGGCCGACTATCTATCAAACAATAGGCAATAGGATGTGTCCAAGGCAATATGTCGGCTGCACAAAATATATCAGGTACGGAACTAAAGCATCGCGACACGGATAGCAATAGATCAACAGGAGGAAGTAAAGACTATAAATGCAAAATAGGTAGAAGGGGAGAGATGCTCGCCTGGGAAATACTGTCGAAGATTCAAATCCGGAGAACTTGGCGGTACTCGCATCAACTCATCAGCCTAATCCGCGAAGAAGCAAACACTAGAAGAAACACCGGATGCAATATTTAATACTACGTCAGAAGATCCGGCATGATTATGATATGATGCATGGCATGGCACAGATGCGGTGCAATAAGGAAATATTAAGCAGAACCGGGGTCCCGACAATTAATTAAATGGTTCAAATTATTTAGCTACCCCGCAATTTAAATATTGGATTAACAGGGCAACACATGGCATCGGTTCTCTACGCAAATTTAAATGGGGGCCATATGAGACAAATATAGCCCGCATATGGTATCCATATTTAAGTACGAGATGAATCGACACTGCACTCCCAAACAAATGAATATGTATGCGAGCATGAACCATTTAATATGCAACAAGATATATGTTATATATTATAAAAATAGAGGTCTCGGAAAAGGGGATCACACTTTAGAGGCTGAAGATCTTGGGGTTCGATGTGGTTCGGGGTTCGGTCTCAGGGATCTCGACGCCTTTGGCTCCGGGAGGGGGAACTTGGCGTGGCGCTGGGAAGGAGGTCTTGGCGTTCTGATGGATCGGTCATCGGGGTCAAAGAACTTGGCGCGCCAGGGTTCGGTCTTCGGATCTGTGTCGGCGCGCTCCAGGTCTCGGTCTTCGAGTCTGGTTCGGGGTCTTTGGTTCCATGAAGAAGATCTTGTCAGTGCCGACCGTGGTCACACAGGGGCAAACCCTCAGAACTCCAAACGCTCCGCTAGCTTGCAGCAACACACATGGCCATACATAGGCATACACAGTTGCACGCAAAACGGGCAAGAGCACCTAAGCAAGACATCAGAGAATTCCAACACAGGGGCACGCGGCCTCTGTCTGCACCTCTAGTGGCAGGAAGGGGCAGATGCGAGGGCGTCAACACCGAGAGTAGGTCGAGGTTGCGGACGACGACCTTGGCACGATGGAGCTTGCTGGCGGGGCTCAGCTCCGAAGGAGGCAGAGATGGGGGCTCGCGGGGCGCGCTCACGGCGGCCGGGATCCGTTCGGGAAGGGGCGGTAGGAGACATACGCGACGGGGAGGCCGGCGGTGGGCGTCCGTGGTGGTGAGGCAGAGAGAGGCCCGTGAGAGAGCGACGTCGAGGGCGGCAGAGCTTGGTCGCTGGCGTTGGCGCGCGCGACCATCGAGGCGCTGGCGCGGACGGGGGGAGGGGGAAGACAAGCACGGCCGCGGGTGGCCACGGCAGCGATAGAGATGCGTGGGCGAGGCGGGACGAGGTGGTGGCGGCGGACGATGAGGCGAGGAGGGGAGCTCGCGGGCTCGAGGTGAGAGGTGAGGGCCGGCGGCCGGAGAAGCTTCTGTGCGGCCGAGGCAGAAGGGGCCGCGGCGAGGAGGCGCGGGGACGGCGGCTAGCAGGGCGACGAGGAGGGCGGCCGTGGGGAGCGGGGGCTCACGGGGTGGCGAGCGTGCAGGCGCGGGGCCGGCGCGGCCGGAGCGGAGGGTCCCGGGGGCGCCGGGGCTCGAGGGAGGCGGTGGTGCAGAGGGGACGCCGGCGGCACCGTCTACAGAAGGAAGGGAGAGGAGGAGTAGGGTGGGTCGCGTGGATCGAGGGGAGAGGCGGGGAGCGCGGGGAGAGATGAGTGGTGGGGCCGGGGTAGGTGGCAGGTGGCGAGGGAGAGGCGTGAGTGGGAGTTGGGTTCGATCGTGGTGGGGTCATAGGCGGGGTGGGTGTGCGTTCAGGGTACGTTGGGACGCGTGGGGGCGTGCGTGTGTGGCTGTCCACCGGGAGAGGTGGGGCCCGCGCGGGTGAGGTGGCAGACCGTGAGTGGAGGTAGTGAGGTGGCGGGGTGGAGACCAGGTGGGGTGGGGCTGGCCAGCGCGTGAGGGCGCGTCGGGTGGGGATTGGGGCAAGTGAGAGTGGCAGGAAAAGGAGGGGGGCCAGGGGGTGCGGTCAGGTGGGCGGGAGATGGAGTGGTGGCAGGCACGGGGTGTGTGTGTGTGTGTGTGTGTGTGTGTGTGTGAGAGAGAGAGAGAGAGAGAGAGAGAGAGTGGCGGCTGGGTGTGGTTTTGGGGTAGGTAGCTAGGGTTTGGTTTTTCCCTGGGTAGTAGGCTGACTGTTGGCTGGGCCTTTTGGGCCTGGCCGACGGTTGCCTCCCCAGGTTTTTGTAGAACGTTTTATTTATAGGTTTTGTTTTAAAAGCCTTTTGTAATTTATTTTTAGACAAAACAAAATATCCGGAAGAGACTGGGGTTTTGATTTCAAATAAAGACGGGGCGTTTAGAAAACAAAACCAGACTTTTCGAAAATAGTTTTTAAACAAACCATGCAAGATGATGACGATGCTCAAATGCAATGTGGCATGATGACATGAGCATGTTGTCATGATGATGCGCAACACCAAAAACTCAGCGATTTTATAGTAGTGGTTTTAGCGGGATGCCACAATTCGACACCACTAACAAGGGATCTCGCCCTCGAAATCCGCCTCATGGTACCGGGAAGAAGGTCGGCGATCTGAATCTTCTCGCTTCGTGTAGATGCTCGCGATACCACTAACAAGAGATCGCTGTCCGTGATCGTCGAGAGAACACTCCAGGAACAAAGGGCGAAGGTAGAGGTATCCACAAATAAAGCCACCTCTAACTTCCGTGGAAGGAGTAAATTGCTTGATCCAACGATTCGATGTACAAAAGTGCACAGTGAGAGGCGGGTAGGGTGATCAGTCCATCCCGTACTCAAAGCATCCTTCTGTAAATGAATCGCAGAATCGTGCAACCAACTCTTGGGATTTAGACTGAAGATCTTCACAAGCGGTGCTCGGAACAAGAGGGGTGATGCAGGATCTTCATCGGATCTGGCGTAGATGATGTCGTCGCATTGGGGACCACCGGAAGATACAAAGAAACATCGTACGAAAAGACACAATGATCAGGTTTTGCAATGGTTCCATTGGCATGAACAACACATGCTCAAGGTATACTCCAACTTCACCAATGCTCATCCTTCTCATATGCTTTCCAACGATACAGATATCTGTCAAGGGGCACATACGGATAAAGAGTTCAAGGACAAAAGCTTGGATGAAGGTACAACAAACGAGATGCAGATTGATGATTGTAGCTCCACCGTTATCAGAGGGAGGAAGCAAAACCCTGAAGGTATGACGGAAACCCAACCACGAGAAATCCTGGACTAGAAGAAGGGAGGAGAACAGATCCAAAACACACAGAGGTAAGAGGAGAACAGTAGAGGGGTAAGGAGTAAAATCAGACCTAATCAGATCTATCCAACCGATTTTTGCAAAATAGTTTTGGACACTCTACTTCGGCCGTTAGCTAGGTTATCCTACAGGATGGACTTGTGGGGTATCCCAACTGCTAAGCTCTGATACCACTCTATAACACCCTCAAATTGGCCCTATGCAAGTTTTAGAGCTTGCCGCCAAACCCGAAAAGAAACGATTCAAGGACGCCCACCAGGCACTTTCGGGCGGGTGGAAAACAAAGTAATACCATTACACAACAGTCCTCGATGGGACCCACAGAACAGATATATATACGACAGCGACTCAACGAGTCAAGAATACAGATATACAATACAAAGATCCAAATCACCTTGAAAACGATATAGCGTCCGAGTACAGACAAGATGCAAATGGGGCTAAGAGCCCTGAAGAATAACCAATGGCGTCCATAACCCTACCCAGGCCAAGCCAGAAGGGTAACCCTGCTAACGACATCGATCTCACACCTGCTAAAACAAAAGGGGTGCCGACAAAGGGCAAAGGAAAAAAGAGGAGCGTCAGTACTGAGGCCCGTACACGGCAAGGCTAGAATTCGGCGGCTCTCGCCTACATAGGTATGGTGAACTGAAGCGGCAGCGCAGCGGCACTAAACAACCTATAGAGACTCAGGCAATTGTCGGCTATTAGAGAGGGATAAGAGAGTCCTATTCGGATCCAACCTGATAGTAACACCAAACACACCCATCCTGGTATTCCCCCTCGAGACCAAACGAGGAAGTCAAACCGAGGAACTCACACAGTTGGCAGTTTTATTTATTCGATTATAGTTGAAGCACTTACTAGTCAGATATAGATAGCATGAGTCATCCTGATAGCAGAAGTAGTGGGCAGTTTTAATCACCATTCCGTTGTAGTTGGAACCTTTACTAGTCAGATAAAATTGTCCTGAGGAATCCCAAAACCCAGCAATTGTTGGTACTTTTATCACATTCCATTGGAGTTTCAATACTTACTAGGCAGGTATATCAGAACACGATACGACCAAGATCCACCAGTTGTTGGCATTTTTAATATCCATTTCGTTATAATTGAGCTGATTACTAGTCACATATTAAGTCAAATTTATAACACTACTTTAGTTATGCTTGTCTATGATCGAGATACTGTGCTCCAAGTCGTCCATAACCGCGGACACGGCTTTCAGAAAGATTTACCCTGTAGGGGTGCACAAATAGCAACACACACTCGATCATCTTCGGAAAAACCAACTCAAAACCCAACGAGGCATTCACAACAAAGCGATCACAGGATCATAAATATTTCAGGGGGTACCCCACTAAGCTACCCGCAACGAAGTTGGCCGGCTCCGAAACGGACCCAGGGTTTGTGACAATGGCTGTAAACGACTGGGAACCCAAAAGTGTGACTGGGCTTGTTGATACTGCGAAAACATTCCACGTTCCAAAATAGTACAGGTGCTCCACGCACAATCGTAAATAAAGCAGTAAGCATGGCATAAGTACATGATAGTAATAAAGCCCCAAACTACTTGTGGCTCCAAGAAATAAGGAATGAATCAAGCTCTGGCTAAGGGGGATTCATAGACTCTCCCGGATGTGGATAGTGCGAATAGTCAAGGAACATGTATCAAGTACTCGGGGTCCTACGGGACACAAGTGAGCGTGGAAGAACCAAATAACATCTATTGCCCACCGATGCGTCTGCATTAGTTATATCTAGCAATTTAATAGTTGTATTTAAAGTCATGATCATCTCCACCATTAAGCATCTCCATCGTTTAGCATGTGCCAACTTGCCGTCAACGGTGGAACGACAACGACGGGAAGCAACATAGAAGCAAGCAACTACGACTCGCAGGGCCGACTATCTATCAAACAACAGGCAATAGGATGTGTCCAAGGCAATATATCGGCTGCACGGAATATATCGGGTACGGAACTAAAGCATCGCGACACGGATAGCAATAGATCAACAGGAGGAAGTAAAGACTATAAATTCAAAATAGGTAGAAGGGGGAGAGATGCTCGCCTGGGAAATACTGACGAAGATTCAAATCCGGAGAACTTGTCGGTACTCGCATCAACTCATCGGCCTAATCCGTGAAGAAGCAAACACTAGAAGAAACACCGGATGCAATATTTAATACTACGGCAGAAGATCCGGCATGATTATGATATGATGCATGGCATGGCACAGATACGGTGCAATAAGGCAATATTAAGCGGAACCGGGGTCCTGACAATTAATTAAATGGTTCAAATTATTTAGCTACCCCGCAATTTAAATGTTGGATTAACAGGGCAACACATGGCATCGGTTCTCTACGCAAATTTAAATGGGGGCCATATGAGACAAATATAGCCCGCATATGGTCTCCATATTTAAGTACGAGATGAATCGACACAGCACTCCCAAACAAATGAATATGAATGCGAGCATGAGCCATTTAATATGCAACAAGATATATGTTATATATTATAAAAATAGAGGTCTCAGAAAGGGGATCACACTTTAGAGGTCGAAGCTCTTGGGGTTCGATGTGGTTCAGGGTTTGGTCTCAGGGATCTCGACGCCTTCGGCTCCGGGAGGGGGAACTTGGCGTGGCGCCGGGAAGGAGGTCTTGGCATTCTGATGGATCGGTCCTCGGG
Source organism: Avena eriantha (assembly GCA_910589775.1). NCBI lineage: Eukaryota > Viridiplantae > Streptophyta > Magnoliopsida > Poales > Poaceae > Avena > Avena eriantha. The sequence goes on from OU342741.1 coordinate 313,468,276, forward strand.
GTCGAAGAACTTGGCGCGCCAGGTTCGATCTTTGGATCTGTGTCGGCGCGCTCGAGGTCTCGGTCTTCGAGTCTAGTTCGGGGTCTTCGGTTCCATGAAGAAGATCTTGTCAGTGTCGACCGTGGTGACACAGGGGCAAACTCTCGGAACTCCAAACACTCCGCTAGCTTGCAGCAACACACATGGGCATACATAGGCATACACAGCTGCGTGCACAAACGGGCAAGAGCACCTAAGCAGGACATCAGAGAATTCCAACACAGGGGCATGCGGCCTCTGTCTTCACCTCTAGTGGCAGGAAGGGGCAGATGCGAGGGCATCAACACCGAGAGTAGGTAGAGGTTGCAGACGATGGCCTTGGCACGATGGAGCTTGCCGGCGGGGCTCAGCTCGAAAGGAGGCATCGATGGGGGCTAGCGGGGCGCGCTCACGGCAGCCGGGATCTATTCGGGAAGGGGCGGTAGGAGACGCACGCGACGGGGAGGCCGACGGTGGGCGTCCGTGGCGGTGAGGCAGAGAGAGGCCCGGGAGAGAGTGACGTCGAGGGCGGCAGAGCTTGGTCGCTTGCGCGGATGGGGGGAAGACGAGCACGGCCGCGGGTGGCCACGGCGACGATAGAGATGCGCGGGCGAGGCAGGACGAGGTGGTGGCGGCGGACGACGAGGCGAGGAGGGGAGCTCGCGGGCTCGAGGTGAGAGGCGAGGGACGGCGGTTTGCAGGGCGACGAGGCGGAAGGGGTCGCGGCGAGGAGGCACGGGGACGGCGGCTTGCAGGGCGACAAGGAGGGCGGCCATGGGGAGTGGGGTCTCGCGGGGCGGCGAGCGTGCAGGCGTGGGGCCGGCGCGGCCAGAGCGGAGGGGGTGGGGGGTGCCGGGGCTCGAGGGAGGTGGCGGTGCAGAGGGGATGCCGGCGGCACCGTCTACAGAAGGAAGGGAGAGGAGGAGCGGGGTGGGTCGCGTGGATCGAGGGGAGAGGCGGGGAGCGCGGGGAGAGATGAGTGGTGGGGCCGGGGTAGGTGGCAGGTGGCGAGGGAGAGGCGTGAGCGGGAGTTGGGTTCGATCGTGGTGGGGTCACAGGCGGGGTGGGTGTGCGTGCAGGGTGGGTTGGGGCGCGTGGGGGCGTGCGTGTGTGGCTGTCCACCGGGAGAGGTGTGACCCGCGCGGGTGTGGTGGCAGGCCGTGAGTGGAGGGAGTGAGGTGGCAGGGTGGAGACCAGGTGGGGTGGGGCTGGCCAGCGCGTCGGGTGGGGATTGGGGCAGGTGAGAGTGGCGGGAAAAGGAGGTGGGCCAGGGGGTGCGGTCAGGTGGGCGGGAGATGGAGTGGTGGCTGGCGAGAAAGAGAGAGAGAGAGAGAGAGAGAGAGAGAGAGAGAGAGAGAGAGAGAGAGAGAGAGAGAGAGAGAGAGAGAGAGAGAGAGAGAGAGTGGCGGCTGGGTGTGGTTTTGGGGTAGGTAGCTAGGGTTTGGTTTTTCCCTAGGTAGTAGGCTGGCTGTTGGCTGGGCCTTTTGGGCCTGGCCGACGGTTGCCTCCCCAGGTTTTTGTAAAATGTTTTATTTATAGGTATTGTTTTAAAAGCATTTTGTAATTTATTTTTAGACAAAACAAAATATCCGGAAGAGACTGGGGTTTTGATTTGAAATAAAGACGGGGCATTTAGAAAACAAAACCATACTTTTCGAAAATAGTTTTTAAACAAACCATGCAAGATGATGACGATGCTCAAATGCAATGTGGCATGATGACATGAGCATGTTGTCATGATGATGCGCAACACCAAAAACTCAGCGATTTTCTAGTAGTGGTTTTAGCGGGATGCCACAGCAGGCGAGCCTCGACGCGCTGCTCGGTGAAGAGGAGGCGTGAGTAGATCTTGTGAGGAGGCATCGACGGCTTGGCATTATGGACGGCCTCCGTGAGATTGTCGTACTCGGCGTCGAAGCCCTTGATGACAAAGCCGGCGAACTCCTCGTCGCGAAGCGGCTGACCAATAGAGGTCAGCGTGTTTGCCAGTACCTTGATCTTGTTGAAGTAGGTCGTGGCGGAGGAGTCCAACTTCTTGATGTCAGCGAGCTCGCTGTGAAGAGCCATCGAACGGGAGGTGGAGACCTGGGAAACGGCGTGCTCCAGGGTCGTCCAGGCGTCCATGGAGGTGGCAGCGAAAAGGCAAAGGCCGGCAACCCCATCGCCAAGGGGACCCTGGATGGCAGAGAGGATTGTCTGGTCCTGCTTCACCCACACACGGTGTTCCGGGTTGATAGTCGGACCGTGGATGGTGGCGATGACCTGTGGAGGACACGGCAGGGAACCATCGACATACCCAAGGAGAGAGCGGCTGCGGAGCAGCGATAGTACCTTGGCGCGCCAGAACAAGTTGTTGTCCGGCGTGAGTCGGATGGTGATCAGGTTGTCGAAGTGGAATGACCCGGAGGGCGCGGCCTCGACAACCGGGGCAGCGGGCGTCGGGGGCCGCGGCCGTAGGCAGGGCGTCGAGGGCCCCGGAGGCCGCCGGGAAGATGGCGAGTGTCGGGGATGAGCTGGTGGAGGCCGCGGGTGGCACCGTGGGCTAGACCATCATCGTGGCAATGGAGAGCGCAGGCACGGGAGACGGCGCGATCGGAGCTGAGAACATGGATCCCACGATGGTGGTGTCGAAGAATTGGGGCAACGACGGAGTGAGATCACGAGGCGGAAGGTTGAGGAGGGCAGCAAGCGACACGGGGATAGACTCGGAGCTAGCGGTGCCCGAGGCGAAAGCCGACATGGTAACGGTGGCGACAACGGGTGAGGTAGGGGAGGACCTAGGTTAGGCTGATACCATATAAGACGTAATGTTTTGGGGAACTGGCTCGACACCCTGCCCATGGCCGCGACCCCCGATGCCCGCTACCCCGGTTGCCGACTCCGCGCCCTCCGGGTCGTTCCACTACGACAACCTGATCACCATCCGACTCACACCGAACAACAACTTGTTCTGGCGCGCCAAGGTACTATCGCTGCTCTGCAGCCGCTCTCTCCTTGGGTATGTCGATGGTTCCCTGCCGTGTCCTCCACAGGTCATCGCCACCATCCACGGTCCGGCTATCAACCTGGAACACCGTGTGTGGGTGCAGCAGGACCAGGCAATCCTCTTTGCCATCTAGGGTCCCCTGGGCGATGGGGTCGCCGGCCTCTGCCTCTTCGCTGCCACCTCGATGGACGCCTGGACGACCCTAGAGCACGTCGTTTCCCAGGTCTCCACCTCCCGTTCGATGGCTCTTCGCAGCGAGCTCGCTGACATCAAGAAGCTGGACTCCTCCGCCACGACCTACTTCAACAAGATCAAGGTACTGGTGAACATGCTGACCTCTATTGGTTAGCCGCTTCGCGACGAGGAGTTCGCCGGCTTTGTCATCAAGGGCTTCGACACCGAGTACGACAATCTCGTGGAGGTTGTCCATAATGCCAAGCCGCCGATGCCTCCTCACGAGCTCTACTCATGCCTCCTCTTCACCGAGCAGCGCGTCGAGGCTCACCGCTCCTCCGCCACCATCACCGAGCAGTCGACGGCCTACTAGGCCTCTCGCAACCAGTGCCTGCCGGCGCCTAAGTCCACTGGCAAGGCTGCCCCACCCCCGCACCGACCTCGGGTGGGGGCCACAACGCTCGAGTGTGCCATATGTGGCTGTGAAAAACACGTCGCCTCCAAGTGCCACCAATGTTTTCAGAAAATCTTCCTCGGCATCGACAACAACGGCAGGGGCAATGAGCGCCAGTTTGCCATGGCCGACTTTGGTCCTCCCGCCGCTCTGGCTGCCCACGTCGCCGCCAAGGGCAAGGACCTGCACGTCGAGCAGGGGTACATGCCGTCCTACCCCATTGATCTAGCGTGGCACATGGACACCGGCGCCACAGATCACACGACGAACAAGCTCACCACCTACCAGCCCTACTACGGGCACGACAAGGTTCACACCGCTAATAGTGTAGGTATGCCCATCTCTCACATTGGCCAAGCATCTCTTTTAACTAGTCATCCCTCTAGGCAGCTCCACCTTCGTAGCATTCTGCAGGTACCCTTGGTTACTCTTAATCTCTTATCCGTTCCTAAGCTCACCCTTGATAATAATGTCCTATGTGAATTTCATCCTTTTGATCTTTTTGTTAAGGACCGAGCAACCAGGGACGTTCTGCTTAGTGGTCGCTTGAGCCAAGGCTTGTATCGTATGGAGGATCCATCCGCCTCACGCGTCTTCAGCGGTGTTCGTGTGTCGCCATCATAGTGGCACTCTTGCCTTAGTCACCCTGCCACCCCCATCGTTCGCCACATACTCCACCGCCATGAACTGTCATTAGAGTCTAGCAATAAAGAGATGTTCGTGTGTGATGCCTGTCAACAAGGCAAAAGTCATCAACTACCATTTGTTTCATCTACTAGAGAAGTCAAGAGTCCTCTTGAACTTGTTTTTTCCCAATGTGTGGGGTCCAACACAAACATCTGTTAGTGGTCACAACTACTATGTCAGTTTTATTGATGCCTATAGTCGATTTATATGGATTTATCTTATTAAGTGCAAGTCTGATGTGTTTGATATATTCATTCAGTTTCAATTGCATGTTGAACGTCAACTCAAGCATAAAATTATTCATGTTCGGTTATATTTGGGGGAGGGGGCGAATATCGTAACCTCAACACTTTCTTTAATAAGCTTGGGATCTCTCGTGGTTTATTATGCCCACATACATATCAGCAAAATGGCGCCGTTGAGTGCAAACATCGCCATATAGTTGAGACTAGCCTCACACTTCTTGCTCATGCTTCTGTACCCTTTCGCTTTTGGAGTGATGCCTTTGCCACCGCATGTTTTCTTATTAACAGATTAGCTACGCGTGTTCTTAATATGAAAACTCTTATTGAGCTTCTCTTGCATGAAACTCCTGACTATCAAAAACTTGATTTTCGGTAAAAAAATATGTGTTCTTGGGGTATAGTTCTCTCTATAAAGGCTACAAGTACCTCCATGTGCCAACAAATCATGTCTACATATCTCATGATGTTGTCTTTGATGAGAACGTCTTACCCTTTTCCACCATGCCACAGCCACCTATCACAGCCCCATCTATGTATTCATCTCCTATTATGCCTAGCCAATTTGAAGATGATGCATATTCGCATGTGTTGTTACCTAATCATGGTACAGGAACTAGACGTGGTACTCGCCTAGAACTCCTACCCGATGCACCACTTGTGTCAGTTGTGGCGCATGTTGATCGGCCGGTGCATGCGCATGCACCGCCTTCCGCCTTCGACCCCGCCACGCCTGCCCCTGCGCCTGGGCTGGCGTCAGAGACGGCCTCCCCCGAGCGGCCCACATTGCCGCCTCATCGCCCGGACTCGCCTCCGTCGTTGCCCATGTCGTCGCGCGAGTCTGCCTGCCGCCTACCTCACCTGGGTCGGCAGTGCACAGCTCAGCGCCACACACGACGCCTGGGGCCCTCATCGACTGGCCCTCGATCGCCCAGTCCACCGTCGCCTGACCCCTTGTCTCTGGAGTCCTATGGGCCGGCCTCACCTGCTCCGGAAGTTCCGCCTGCCCCTGTGCTCACTGCTCCGCGGCATCCGCACACACGCAGCCGCAGTGGCATCGCTCGTCCCAAGGAGCACACCGACGACACAGTCACATACTTGGCTGCTTGCCTGGCTCATGCTGTGGAAGATCCAACCACTGAACCACGCAGTTATCAAGCTGCTATGAGTATCCCACACTGGAGGGCTGCTATGGAACAAGAGTATCATGCTCTTATGCAGAATGAGACCTAGACACTTGTTCCCCCTCCGCCTCGCGTCAACATCATTGATTCGAAGTGGGTTTTCAAGGTGAAGAAACATGTTGATGGTTCTATTGAGCGCTACAAAGCGCGTCTTATGGATAAGGGCTTTAAATAGCACCATGGACTGGATTATGAGGATACATTCAACCTAGTTGTCAAGCCTACCACTATTCGGCTTCTCCTGTCTCTAGCAGTTTCTCGTGGATGGTCTCTCTGCCAGCTTGATGTGCATAATGCTTTTCTTCATGGGTTGCTTGAATAAGAGGTTTACATGCCGCAGCCACCTGGATTTGTTGATCACCCTGAGCCTCATCATCTTTGTCGTCTGATGAAGGCTCTCTATGGACTAAAGCAGACGCATAGTGCATGGTATGCTTGCCTGGCTTCAGTTCTACATGCTCATGGCTTCGTTCCTTTGATGGCTGACACTTCACTGTTATTGTTTCAGCGTCCAAGTGTGACCATGTACTTGCTTGTGCACGTGGATGACATTATCCTGGTCAGCTCTTCTCCAACGGCTGCCGATGCTCTTGTGACCGTGCTTTGCAGTTAAGGATTTGGGACAGCTCCACTTCTTCCTGGGTATTGAGGTCGCTCCTTAGTCTCCTGGAAGCTTAGCTCTCACCCAGAAGAAGTACTCTCTTAATCTCTTGTGACGTGCCGATATGCTCAAGTGCAAGACATCTCCTACGCCCATGTCCTCCACCGACAAGCTTTCTGCTACTAATGGTTCTCTTCTGTCTCCTGAGGATGCCACTGAGTATCAGAGTATTGTTGGTGGCCTACAGTATCTGACGATCACGTGTCCTAATCTCTCCTTTGCGGTTAACAGGGTGTGCCAGTATCTTCATGTGCCCACTGATGTACATTGTTCTGCTGTGAAACGCATCCCGCATTATGTGCGTCTCACTGTCTCCTATGGTCTCCACCTGCGCCCTAGTCCCTCCGGAGTTCTTTCTGCATTCTCAGATGCTGATTGGGCTGGGTGTCCAGACGTCAGGCCATCTAGGGGGGGATATGTTGTGTTCTTGGGTCCTAATTTGACCGCCTGGAGTGCACGCAAGCAAGCCATTGTTTCCCGCAGTAGCATAGAAGCTGAGTATAAGGCGGTTGCCAATGCGACTGCCGAGCTTATATGGATTGAGTCCCTACTTCGAGAACTGGGAGTTTCCCAGCCACATCCTCTTGGTGCGACAATGTCGGTGCTACGTTTCTATCGTCAAACCCGATGTTCCATGCACGGACCAAACACATTGATATTGAATATCATTTTGTGAGGGAACGTGTTGCACAAAAGCTACTACAGATCAGGTTTATCTCTTCAAAAGATCAACTTGCAGACATCTTCACCAAGCCTCTACCTTCACCCATGTTTGAGGTATGTAGGCACAATTCTCAACCTTCTAGACGCTTCAGGAGTGAGTTGAGATTGAGGGAGGGTGTTATACTTTGTATAGTAGTCCAACTGTGTAATCCATACCGTATTGGTATAGGACTTGTATTGTACCATTGTACATCATTATATATTTATGTGATAGGCCACCTCATAGAGGGTTGAGCCAGTTCCCCTAAAATATTATGTCTTATATGTTGGATAATGACAATTATGTGCATACTAAATCTTGTGAGATGGGCATTAGCATATACTCTACCGATGGCAGCCTAGAGTTCAAACTCCAGGTTTGACATTGTGTGTTGCATATATATTCTTTCAGTAGGAATCAACGTTTTCGTCGACAGTGAGACGTCTATGGTGACTCGTCAATCTCAAGACCCGATTCACCGGTTCAATCTCTCAGAGGTACTCATAGAGGTAGCGTGTACGTGCGTGCGTTTATAAGGATGAGCCCATGTACATGTTTGTGAGTGTCTACGTTTTATATTGTGTTTCTAAAAAAAACTCAGAAATTGCACGGAGCCGAGGAGACAAATGTACCCGTCTTTGGATTGTGAAAGTGACAAGGTGGAACCAATCGTTGATTGGCCATCCATGGAGGTCTAGGTCCCACATGCCATTGAGCCATCAAGGGCAAGTTTCAAAACAGCAAACTTTGGATTGGACTGGTCCGAATTTCCTTAGATACAAATTTTGATTTGAACTGATGACTACAGGCTGCTCACACTTCAGCATTCAGGCCAAAGATGTTTCAAGACATGTCTTGTTTAGGAGCGGAGTCACACCGGCAACCGGGCAATGGCACATGTATAGATTTTAAATTTCGATTTGACTAGGATTAGACTAATTACAACGCTTAATACGAAGTTAGCTCGGGGTTTGGTTCGATTATTGCATTTCTTTAAGGTAGAACAATGACACATACAAATGTGGGGCTAAGGCATGCCAACTCGAGGTCCCTAAAGGGTGCCGGCGCAAAAAACTGCTTTCAGCCATCTTTCTCAAATAAAATTTTTGTCTGGCGTAGTCACGTTAGACATCCCCAGGCCACCTCTAGACAAAGGGAGTCAATCGGAGGCACCGGCTACATAATAACAAGGCTAAAAACATGTCACGCGTTGTATGAGGACCACCTACCGTGTAAAAATTTACTTTCTCTCTCCCCTCCTACCTCCCACCTCCTGCTGCGGACTGCACCGGCGGGGCTGAGTCAAGGCGGAGTCATAGTTTTAAAAGTCAGACCGGTTCGATGGTTTAACCAGAAAAACCTGAATCGATGGACTCAGCGGTTTTTAAGAGGCATCGGTCCAAATGGAAAAAAGAGAAAAAAAAGATGTTTACTAGAGGAATCGAACTCGTGAACCTTATGCTAGACACACCTAAAACCCAATACCACTTGGACACGCCATGTTTTTGTGATTAAATATTAAAATATATATTATATATACCTTTTATGGTCATTTTGTTCTAATGTTTGCTTAAATTTTGATGAAAATAACAGTTTTTTGTCGCCATTGAACCAAATGAACCATTGGTCCGACCATTAAACCAGTGGACCAGCCGCCTCACTGGTTCACTGAACGGTCCGGTTTTTAAAACTATGGGCGAAGCAGGGACTTGGAGCTCGCGAGCGCATCCAGGAAGTAGACGTGTCTCTCGCCGACCGTCTCGTACTGCACCACCTCCCTGCCTTACCCGCTGCCGTTGAGCACCGCCGTGTACGCCCTTCCCGCGCGCGTCGAAGTCGTCCAGGCCCGATGTCGTCACCGCCACGCAGGAGCAAGCTAGCCTCCGCAGCTCCGCTGCGGGAATCGCCAGCGGGTCAATCCGCGGGTCGTCGATGTCGTGTCGCCCACCGCAGACGAACGAACACGTCCCGGTACGTCCATCGTGTCCGCACCCATGAGGCGCTTGCCCCAGATGTAGGGGTCCAGGAGTAGGATGCTCGTGATGACGGCGCCGCCATCCAACATGTCGCTGCTCTCGTTCTCGGCATGCATCGCCATGTTGTGCGCGATGTTGGCACCGCCGCTCTCGTTCCCGGCGAGGGGCCTCTCTTTGTCATCCATCTGGTGGACACAGCCGCTCTTGTACTTAACAAGGAAGGGGGAGAAATCGAATGCCATGAAGTTATTGGCTCCCGTCGAGGAGCAGTTGTCCCCCGAGGGCTGCGCTCTGCGGTGGCTGCACTACCTCCTGCTGCGTACTACACCTATCGCCACTCCCGTCCTCGAGCTCGCGTACGCACGCGCTGCCCTGTCGCCCAATGCGCGCCTCGCCATCGCCTTCCTACTAGGCCCCGACGCATGAGGGTGAGGTGTACATGCTCGACGGGCGGCTGCAGCAAGAGACCGTGGACATGGCCGTCCAAGGCGTGCTCTCAGACATACCGGTGTAGTCGGGGTGATGGTGTTTGTCAAAATGCAGAAGCAAATAGTATTTTGCTATTGGGGTGTGACTGGAAACACCGTCTCCCTCAAATTCAGAAGTTACCCCTACCCCCTACGGGCAGAAAAAGGCTACCGCCGAACCTCGTATGGGGGGGTATGAGTGGAGATGGTCTAAGTAGGTTGTGATGGAAATCACATACTAGAGAGCGGCCCATACTATGCGGTCGTCGGTGTGTTGGGTGTTGTGGACGACGGATGGACCTTGACGTGCCCGTTCTTTGCATCCAATGCGAGGCGGCATAATCCTTCCCTGCATTCTCTCGTCTTTAGTTATGGAGGTGCTTGTGGTGTGATTTGTTGTGTTTTGTGAAGCTTCCTCGTTCTCCTTTAGTAACTTATCATGGTTTTCTTGTCCCTCTCTAGACTGTGCAAATCCGGCTTGCTCGATAGAGGGGAACAAGGAGAAATCGATGTGGCAGATGCCTTTTTGTGGCATTCATTGTATGTGTGTTCTGTATTTCGTGACGCGCTTGTTTGTGGTTTTTATTACTTAGATGACGAACAAGGGATTTATAACTATAGTTTTTACTGTACACCTCTTTTCTTCTATACGCAAATGTGATAACCTGCCCTTCCAAGGTGCTATTTGGAAGGTAAAAAAGGAACATCATGTTGTTCATTATGAATGGTCGATTGATATTGGAAGAGTTAACATTGAGTAAAAGAACAGAAAGGGCAGTTACTTAAGATATACATCTTGTTTTGCTTCTTTAGGGAGTTATGCTAGTTTACACGGAAGATGTAGGGCCCTGAGGTGATGTTGAAGTCAAAGAGGATGAGAAGAAGGTAGTTTTCTTTTGGTTCTACATGGATGAAATGGGGGTTGGCCATCAATATGAAGTTTGAAGAAACTCAGGTGCTTAACTTTTAGTTGTTGATGGTATACAAAAATTGTAATTGATGGTTTACAAATATTCTAGTTGGTGAATTCTGTTGCATTTAATTAGTTTTATTTGTACCAGCTCGGTGCCAAACTAAAACTTAGTTTACAATCTGCTGCACACCTCATTTCATCCAAGCATCCATATCAGCCCAAGCCTCCAGCGACGGGTCTCGCTCTGCTTCGTCAGAAGTTAGCCTCCTTAATAGAATTTGGATCATACTTCAACACTTTTATTTTACATGGAAATGTAGTAACCATACCCATTTTGAGGTCTTAATAAAATAACAGCATACCAGTACCTATGAACGGCTAAATCTCGCAAGAGATTTATATGTCAGGAAGGGTTGATCTTAAGTGGAGAAACAAGAACATTTGTTGGTTAAGATATACTCCCCTCTGTTCTACAATACAAGATGTTTTGGTTTTTTAAATGGATGTATCTAGATGTCTTTTAGTTTATAGGTTTGGAGAAAAATGAGTACATACTAAAATGCATTTAGATACATTTGTTTCAGAAAGCGGCTACATCTTATACTCCCTCCATTCATAAATATAAGATGTTTTAGGAACGGAGAGAGTACCTCATGATTTGCCTCTTTTAGGGGTTCTTCTGCTTATTGCATGGAAATTAGGTCCACATGGTGATGCTCGAGTCAAAGAGGAATAGAATAAGATTGTTTTCTTTTGGCTATACATGGAGAAAATGGGGACTTGACTATCAGCATGAAGTTGAAGAAAATCTCATGCTTAATTTTACTTATTGATTATCTATAAAAAATGTACTACTAGTAGTATCCCAGTAATGCCAAACATAGCATTAAACAGTGGGGGATGTGGCATCCTTGTTTGTGGTGAGAACCCAAGAACAGATGTCTGTAGCAACATCCTTCTGAGCTTGGACTTCTAAAGTCAGCAGAACCCAGCTTTGATCACTCTGAAGGGGTTTAAATGAAGTTTAACTGATCATTGTCATAGCTGATAGTGGTCCGATCTAGGGTTCACATATGACAACGATACTAGTATGTTATATCTTCATGTTTCTTATATCAACAAGTCCCAATCAATGTCTACTAAGGTATAAGGTATATTCGAGTCATTTTCATAGGTGTATCACAATAAAAACAGTCGATTAGACACTGCAAATTTGCTGTCTCAGGTGAACGTTTTGCATCTATTTTTAATAAAGATAACTTTTTTATTTTTCTAGAATACACCTCGAAAAGTGTATTAATCATATTTTTCGATAAAGGTAATATATTAATTCCAAGAAGATACCAATTACACCCATCATCGACAACTATAGAATGTCAAGATACATCAAGGATGCACACAACCAAAAGAAAAGGAGAGAAAAACGGAAAAATAAAAAATAAAAAATAAAAAACCCTGTCCAACTGATCAGCGAAGCTTTTGGCACTACGAACTCCAGTGGCCACACCAAGACTGCATAAAAGGTTCTCCAATAAAGTATGCCTCTAGAAAGGAAACAGTGTATAAACACCGCCATCGTCTAATCAACAGATCATGAGTTTTGACCCTGAAGAAAGGCCGAATAAACTCCAGACAATGCCTTCAACAAGGAGATGAATATAGATTTGCCATTGCCAGGTACAACCAGTGAAGGTCATACCAAGGGTTTCCATCCCAGAAATCTAGACTTGGTGCCCAAAGAACACCACCAAGAATGAAGTCCCCCTATGTTGCTACCTCCGCTTGCCGATCCTACTTCAAAATACCAATCATCTGGCTCACAGTCTTCACCACAACAAAGCCCACGCCATCAAGATTCACTAGATGTCCGAGTAGAGCCATATTGACATTTCCCATCAATTGTCAGTACCACGGTAATCGCATCTAAATATTCCATCGCAATGTACCTATGGTTCTGACAAAATTGGGTCATTCAGACGTGCCTCCTTGAAGCCGCGCAAGCAGATTAGCCATGTGATAGTTCCGCCAGGCAGAGATGGACACATCTTCGCCCAATCAAGGCTCTAGTGAAGCTAGACGAGAAGTCCCCCCGCTCAAACTTAAGAAGAGCTTGTCATCCTCATCGCAAGGGCCGTCGGTTTTCATATGTGGTTGTTTGCGTAAGCACGACTTTAGAGCAAGGAAAACGTCAAACTATGGCACACATTCTAACCACAAGAAAACATGATGTTGTCATATCCAACCATGTAGTTCTCCATCATAGGCATTAGGCACCCAACAATCTTAAAATACTACCCCACATGATGTGCTCCTCAGTGGCCAGATCAGCGATGATCATGCCACTAATCTTCCTGGTTAAGCGTGCAGAGACACAAATCGATCTAAGTTGCATGTGGTTGTCCTTCCAGATCAGTAGTTCACGACCTAGCCAGATCAAGGCGATCATTAGATAGCAGCCTAGCCAGATCGAAGGCCAACACCCAGCAACTAGAGTGGATCAGCGGCAACCAGATCAAGGCGGCCATGTCGGTTGGATGAGGGCGGAAGACAGCTTGGGTGTGGGTAAAATGACGAATGAGATGGCCCACCACCATTGTCCGATGTTCGATGGCCTCCTATGATGGCGGCGGGGTATTAGGAGCTATGAGTGCGGGGTCTTCTAGTGGAGGCTTGCGGCACCTCCGGACTCGTGTGGGAGTGACTCGGGAGGCCAAACTACTCTAGTGCCCCTCTCGATTTTCTAGCCATATAGAACAATTGCCAGACTGCACACAACACCGTAGAGCGGCAAGTTCGCTCCCAACAAGAGGTAGCGGCTCCTCAAAACAAGAGATCCTAATCTCCATCGGCCATGCCTAAGGCAATGACTAAGCGCCCCTAGCACACTCCTCTCTTATCTTTGTCCTAATAGACGATGCTACCGATGTGGCTTCGTTGAAGGAAACATCATTCGGGTGCCTCCAGGTGCACCAGAAGACCAAGATGAGCGTTGTCCACGAGACATGTCAAGTCACACGCGGGGCATGCCTTGGTAGTCCACCATTGGAACAAATCGGTATCTAGGTTGGGTTTCCACTCTGGTCGGTCCCCATGCTGCAAGGCATAGTCCCAACCTCCTTAGTGATGACGAAGCCCAAGAGGAGGTGTTGCAAGGTCTCCTGGTGCTGGTCACAAAGCGGGCAAACCGATGGGTGTGTCAGCCGGTGATGCTGAAGCCTATCTGACGAGGGTTTAACTCGTCAATGCCCATTGTTATGGAATTGGGTTTTGGAGAAGGAGGGAGCGCTGGAGGCATCAGTCGTCTAGCAAACAAGCACACACGGAGGCTCGAAGAATTACCCAGGTTCAGGCCTCGTAGAGGTCCCTACTCCTGCTTGTCTGCTCTTGGAATTAACGAAGGAATCGAAGATTACAGGGGTGTGCAGATGCAATCTGGCGAGAGTTGTGGAAACTAGGGTTGCGTGTGTCCTCCTCGCCGCCCCCCTAGCCTTTATATAGATAGGCTAGGTATCGAGTGGCAGATAGAGTCGGTTACAGATTAGGGTTATCCCTTTGAACTTTCTATCTTAAGCTTCTTCTTGTCTCGCAAGCAATCGAGAGTCCGTGGGCCACTCGAATTCTCCACTGGGCCTTGGCAACGCCATAGGCTTCTACCATATCTAGACCGTATATACCAAACTCGAGTACCTGTAGGGTATACCCATGTCACTATCAGTTGTCCAACATCTATTCTTGGAGACAAGTGTTGTAAAGAATTTGCAGCTAAAAGGTGCCCATGCTCTCCAGACCTGGTCCGAGACTCGAGAGAAGGTGGTTCCCGTGAAGAACGCATTGTAAGTAGACTTCGCCGAATAGACTCCATCATTGTTCCAGCACTACACCAACTTGTCCTCCCTATATGGCTTGAGTTGAATGCTCGCAAGCGCATGCCATAGAAGGAAGAACTCGGCTATGCCTCCGGACATAAATCCGGGACACAATCCAAGAGCCACTCCCTAGAGAGGTCGTCCTTAACTCAATGTGCATCCACCCGTCTCACCGGCACTTTGGCCGTAAGAGCAGGGGCTATGTCAACCACTCTAGTGCCATGGAGCCAACGGTCTTTCTAGAATTTCACATGCTTCCCATTGCTGATTGTGAAGCAAGTGGTCGCCTCAAAGATAGCTCGGGCTAGCAGATGTATCTGAAGGTTGAATTTGGTACATGACCTCGTCGGGCCAGCTTGTTGCAGTCACACCCATCAGCATCTGAGGGAAAGGTTCAAAAGGCAGAGATTCGGAACACCCAACCCTTCGTATATCTTAGGCATAGCCATCTTGTCCCAAGCCACATGGAATTGCCTGCCGTCGGCTTCCCGGTGTCCCTTCCATAAGAAGACCCTTCATATCTTTAGTAGGTCCTCCAAGGTCTTCGGTGGAATTTCAAGCGACATCATGGCACCGCGGGATTGGTGGAGAGGGTACTCCATACGAAGGCCTCCCTTCTGCCATGGTTCATCAACTTGGCACACCACAGCTGCAGCCTCTTAGCTATGCTATCCACATGTGGTTTTAATTGAGCAATGGTTGGCTTGTGGAGGATCAAAGGCAGACCAAGATACTTGCAAGTTAAGGGGCGCAACAACGCAACCCAAGATCCCACGTGCCACCTCTATCTTATCAGGCGTGCAATGGATCCGGTGCATGGAGCACTTGGAGAGGATGGTGCACAACCCTGAAGCCTCATCAAAATCCTCCATGATGGCAGCACGGGCATGCACATCTAGCAGCGTAGGGAAAATAAAAATCACTACCCAATATGGATGTGCAACCATGTGGAGCAAGTCTATAGAATAACCCTTCACAATAGTGCGCTCGATCATGAGATGTGGCACATCTATAACCAAGTCGAACAGGAGCAGGGAGAGTGGATTTCCTTGCCATAGACCACACATGTTGTAGATGAGGTTGTCAACCACACCATTGACCGCCACCCGTGTCAAATCATGGAGATCCACCTCCTTTCGAAGATAAGTTTGGAGAGAACTTGGATTAGGATGGCCAAGTTCACTGTGTCGAAAGCCTTGGTGATGTCCTTCTTGAACATAGTAGTTGTAGTGCCACTAGCATGCATCTTCCATGTTATGCTTTGCACGAGGTGAAAGTTATCATGTAGGCAATGTCCACTTATGAAGGCGCATTGATGAGGCCCCACTATCCCCGACATGCGCAGAGCAAGGTGCACGGACAGGACTTTGGCCACGAGTTTAGCCACACTATGAATCAAGCTGATGGGGCAAAAGCATTTCACCTCAATCACCTCAAGATGCTTGGGGAGAAGCGCCACGAGTGCTTGGTTGGTGTCATGTAAGACACGAAAATCATCATACCACATGGACTAAAAGACATCCATCACATTCGCTTTGATTATGGACCAGGAGAGGTATAGAAATGCCTGGTGAAGCCGTTGAGCCCCGGTGCCTTGTCTAGCTCATGTGCCTGGATCACGTTCCACACTTCATCTTATGTGAATGGAATCTCAAGATCGGCCAAGTCGTGGGTCCCCATGCCTATAAAATTTAGTTCTAGGGAGAATCCGTGCTCCGAGGATGACCCCAACAACTGCTTGAAAAAAGGGTCCATTATCGCCACCTTCTCGGCCTGCTTAGCAACCAACACACCATCCACTTTGAGGTACGAAATGAAGTTCTTTGTCTACATGTGATTCGCGTGAAGGTGAAATAACCATGTGCAAGTGTCACCCTCCTTAAGCTACAATAGCCGAGAATGATGTTTTGCCATCACTCCCTCAAGAGAAGTGAGACCGAGGAGTTTGCGTTTAAGAAAGCTCCACACACTCTCCGCGGTAGTAAGAGCCCTAGACTCTAAAGCCACACCAAGCCTAAGAATGGTCTATTTGGGCAAAAGGGTTTGCAGCTTGTTGTTTCCAATAAAGCATTGCTCCAACTATTGACGGCCTTGGCAGTAGAGGTGAGCTTCATCGCCAGATACTTTAAATGTTTCTCAATGAACTGTCATGTCTTGCCTTGCTCAGACAGGTAGTAGAAGTGAGCTTGGCCGCCAGGAATGAAGGCACATGTCGGTGTTTCCAATACCGAACATGTGAAGATAGGGACCATCCCAAAACATGCAATCCAGAGTTGGAGGGAGCTGCAAAGGAGACCTCCGTGTATGGTCGGTTGTGCTCCGTATGCACCAGAGTAGACAAAGTGGTTGCAAGAAGAAAACTGAGCACATGTGGTCCAAATAAAAATTAGACGGTAACCCTAGTGGCGAGGTAGTGGTGGTCAAAAATGGTGAGGTGGTTGTCAATGGCGATTGAACTGTAGCGGTAGTAGAT
This sequence comes from Avena eriantha, assembly GCA_910589775.1. NCBI lineage: Eukaryota > Viridiplantae > Streptophyta > Magnoliopsida > Poales > Poaceae > Avena > Avena eriantha. Next base: position 313,485,080 of record OU342741.1, read on the forward strand.
GTCCAGGATCAAACCCGTTTTATTCATCCACATGCATGAGCTCTTTTGATGTGTTAAAGGCGAGGTAGTAGATGTCGGGGATCGAACCAATTTTATTCATCTACACGCAGGAGCACAGTGATGCAGAACCCGTTGGCGTTGACGAAGACCTTGATTGTTGGTGGTGACGACGATGTGGTATGTGCCACTGAGTTGTTTGTGTAGATGGTTATCGGCATGATGACCAGCGATGATGCATGTGTAACCTTATGTTGATGGTGAGGCGCATACTCAGGGACGAGTGTGATGTCCTGGTTGATTTTGGCGAAGATGAGTCGGCGTGGTGGCGACGTGCGGACGGAGAAGTCGGCAACGACGTGTGAAGGTGTCCCCTATGGCATCGTGTAGAGCGTCCTTTGCATGGTCGTTGGTGAGGATTTGGCAAAGTTGAGTCGACACTGAGATAGGAGTAAAGGCGTGTGATGGAGGCATGCCGCGGTGGACGACTCAGTCTGATTAATGATCAGCAAAAGAAGAAGAAATAGCAGCCAGGCGACTGTCGACAAAACTTTGAGACTACTGAATCAAATCAAGGAGTTGTACGTGAAAGGACACAGATGCCGCCTAGAGGGGATGAATAGATGGTTTAAACTTTTATGAGATGGTCTTAACAAAGGCAAAATAAAACTAGTGTTTATTTTGTCAAGCACAAAAGCTATATAAACTAGGGTTCATCGATGCGCACCAACAACTTATGCTAAGCAATACAAGCAACTATGTGATAGCAGGATGAATAACTTCAAGCACGAAGGCTATCACAAAGTAAAACACATAAGTAAGAAGCTCGCGTATAGAAACAACCGAGACACACGGAGATGACGATGTATTACCGAGTTCCTCCCATAAAGTAAGTATGTCTCGTTGGAGGGATGGGCAGTACTAAGTGTTGGGAATATACCCTAGAAGCAATCATGTATGTTCTTATTCTCAATATATTCATAAAGTTATTGTATTTTCCTTGTATGAACTACTGATATATATCATTGAATATGTGATTTGGTTGTGGAACTATATATTCATATTGTTCATACTAAATGTCCTTGGTCATTGAGGTTGTGTTAGACACACAACTTAGACTAATGTGAAAGTCGGTTGATGACTCGGTTCTACTTGTCATGGGCATGGTGATGCATTCCGACTTATACGGATTCGGCTAAAGATTTTAGCAAGTCGGACTAACCCATATTGAGATACAACGAACAAGTCATCATTTGTATGTCTCAATCAATGTAATCCTATACCTGAGGTTGTTGTTGTCAAATGTTGTTCCATCACAAGGCAAGTATAAAGGCAGCGTTCGGGTTGACTGAGAATCAAGTTGTTTGATGTGGATAACTAAGATGGGATTTTTCCCCTCCAACAGGAGAGATATTCTATGGGCCCTCTCGGATGATATGATTTGGAATGCATGGCCATGCACGACTCGGTTAAGTGTTAACCGAGGCGATTGACTAAGAGTTAGTCAGATGAATCACTTATCTCAGAACGAGAAGAGAGTCGGACTATTTAAGGGATGACGATTATTCGCCTATAGTTCGACAGTTATATCGTGAGGCAAAAGGGACTTGAACGTAAGTCACATTGGAAGGTATGTCATCATGACTCTTTGGTACTTGGGAGTCAACACGTTCTGCTAGGAGCTGCTACCGACTGATCGATTATGAGTGAGGCTCGAATCGTGTCTGAGTTACCATGAGCCTATCGGGTCACACACTTAAGAGCGGGAGCAAGTTTGGGTTAGACCTGAACCAGAAATTTATTTGGGTTGGACCCGAATTGAACATGGACTGAGTCAGTGAGTTGGAGTCACAGAGACTAATATAGGCCTTTTAGTGAATGGTCCACAAGTAAGTGGAGCCCACTTTCACTCCCTATATATATTGTGGTGCGGACGCCCAAGTGGCAGGGTTTGGTCATTTCATTCATTGGAAACCCTAGCTCTAGTCCAGTTATGTCCAGCCGCCGTACCGGACCTAGCAGTCCACCGCCGGCGCTCCTCCTCGTACGTGTGGATACTGGCAGAGGTGTTGTGCGATCATCACTTCGACAATCATGGATTGGATCATATCATGAGGACTGTACTGCATCAAGCGACGTGCTTCATCAATAATCTGCAACTGCATGTCTAGTGGTAATCCTCATGGCCTATCACCTCAGCTAGATCTTCAGATCACCGCGTAGGGAAAAAGTTTTGTTTATCTCTCTGTGGCCCATCAGTGGTATCAGAGCGATAGATTCTGGTTTTAGGCTAGAGATCGTGCATATGTGATATGTGGCTGGCATTAGATTGGATCTAATTGATGTTTTGGTGGTCGATCTATGAGATAGATTGGTTTTGTATGAGGTTGATTGGATCAAGTATACTCGGGGGAATGGATGATCTGGTTTTCATGATCATACTGCTGAGGTCGTGGGATGACATACCCCTACCGGTCGGCTTCTGCCATTGGGGTAGACTGTGACAAGTAAATCCAGATGCGGTGATCGAAGATCAAAGAGTTTGATCGAATCGGAGTACATATCGGATTTGGGTAAAATTGTTTTATCCGATGAAGAAATCCATGTTTGGAATGTTTTGTTTATCTATGTGTGGCCCATCACTAATACCACCATGCCACAAGAAGCCTCACCCTATTCTCCGGTGGACCTCGCAACAAAAGGCCTGATCCACTTCTCCACTATCGTGCACTTGTCGGTGGCAATCTATAACCTCTCACAAAGCTTGGGGAACTTCTCCACAACTCAATTGGAGGATCCCAACAAAAAAGCTTGGGGAAAGCTCCACAACTTAATTGGAGGACCCAAGTAATTCACAAACCTGCAAAACAACTAAACCGTCTAGCGTTACAAAAACCCAAGAGTAAAAAGCTTCTCACCTTTCACCCAACTGAATCCTCACTGGGAACTCAAACTGATGCACCAAATGAATGGAAAGAACACAATAAGTGCTCAAGTTATTCTCTCCCAAATTCCACCAAAGATACAAAAGCTATTGGGGAATAAGAGAGGAAGAACACAAGAGTAAATCCACACAAGAAACCCCAAGATCTAGATCCCAAGATCTTCCCCTCACATAGAGGAGAGATGGATTGGTGGAGTTGTAGATCTAGATCTCCCCTTTCAAATACCCCCAAAAAGATTAAAGAAACATGGGAGGGATTGAGAGTATTTGCAAGATCTTGAAGGTATAAAGAATGGAGGAGAGAGAGAGGATGCAAGCCTATGGCCCAAGGAGGAAGAACCAGGCCTTTTATAGCCCTCCCCAACGGAATATGAGCAGGACTTCCCATGCCGGATAATCTGCCACCCTACCCCCCAGGATATTTTGGGTTCCTCGGGCATATGGCTAAGGACTTCGCGGCGTGCACCTCAGTATAGGGGGCGGAAATTTGGGCCAGATATTTTGATATCAGGTCCGGATAATCGACCCCTCCGAAAACTGGCAGAAACTGCAAAATTGAAACAAAGATAACTTTTGCATCCGAATCCAATTTTGATGATCTTGGGCTCGTTTCGAAGATAGTAATGAGATCTACAAGATCATGCAAGGAACCATCATATTAGAACAAGGGTGGATAGAGCCAATTTATGAAAGGTTTAACCTGTCTATACAGGACAAACCGGTAACCTCCAATATCGAAAACATAATAGAGAATGCATATGAAATCTGTTTTCGATGAACTTGAGCTTGTAATTAACGTTAGCACAAGCTCTCAATCCTCTGATGAATAAGAATCAATAAATATGATGCCAAGTATGCAAATATTTGAGCTCTCTCCGAAGGATATTATCAAGTTACTAACTCGAGAGCCCCTCTTGATAGTACGGTTATCTATCCTATAAACCGGTCTCCCAAACTAACACCACTAGATCGTTAAGAAAGAAACTCTATCAAGAACATACCTTTGCCTTGCGTAGCTTGATGATGATGATCTTGTCCATCTCAAGATGGAACACCTTTCTTGATTGCGCTAGCTTGGTGAAGACTTGGAAATTGCTCCCACATATTCCACTATGGGAGAGCCTCCCTTTTAGACATATCTTCACATATCCAGGATCATCATAAGGATGGCAAGCTTCAAGCATATGAACTCTTTGAGATGGATCATCTTGAACTTGCACTTCATTTATTCTTCCTTTATTATGTTGGTGTCTTGAAGGTACACATGAGACATCACTCCATCTTGTTCTTCAATACATACTGGTCATAGGTTCAACTCTCTCACGACCAATCTTGGGATCACTTCTTGAACATCTTGGTCATCACTTGATCTTCTTCATTTTCTTCTCCTTTTAACCTTGAGACCACCATATGGCCCAAGCATTGTCTATGAACATATCCTTAAGTATAACTCAATGCAAACATAAGTCCATAGGGATTGTCATTAATTACCAAAACCATACATGGGGACACATGCACTTGCAGCGCAGACCTCGGTGGAGATCGATCTCCCGGGGGAAGCACCGTGGAAGCAGCAGGTGAGCTAAACCCTAGGCCGAGGAACGAAATACTCTAATATCATGAAGGCAATAATAGTTGTATTGATTATAGATTGTTTATATTGAACCTCTTGAGCTCTTTATATATTATCTAATAGCCTAATCCTGGTTGGCTATCCGAATGATAAAGCCACCTCCCGCATGATCATTTATGGCCTTATGATTTTGGGTAGAAACAATCGAGGTCATAACTTTTTTTAAGAATATGGCTAAAAATTATTATTAGTATATTAGTTTTTATTTTACTCCGAGTTCCATTTCAACGACCGATGTAAGAGCATCTCTAACCCATAAAAAATCTTTAGAGGACTAAATTTTCTCATGTAAAATCCAGAACTGTACCTAACCGACCCCCAATCGGCATTAGTGGACTGATTTTTTTAGTCCAAGGCCTCTCCACCTCCTAAATATACGAGGCCACGAGGTCCCGGACTATAATTTATCCACTACGCCCACCACTGTCTCTGGCCTGCTCCATGCACTGGCCTACCCGTCGCCGCCGCCGGTATGCTCGCTAGGGGGGAACGCCGTTGCTGGCACCCTTCCTAGCCTTCCCTACCATGCTCGTCAAATTATGTCACCATAGCCTCAAATCTCCCCACAGCATGCCGGTGATGACGTTCATGGTGGTGAGGAAAAACTGCGCGCCGATGTCGACGGGCTTGCCAGCCGTGGCCATGTCCCGCAGGTGCGTGAGTGTGACCCTGAACTCGTGGCCGCGGAGGCTGACCCGATGCGACCTAGAGGCCGCACTCTCGCCCCAATCATCCCCTCTGTCTGTAGTGCGGTTAGACGCTCGAGCTCGCCTCTCTCCTTCAAGCTACCGAGGATGGGTGTGCATGTTGGCAGCGGCGGAAGGAGAAGGACAGTGGCCGTCGGGGATGGGCACCAGATGTAGAGGTAGACACAGTCGAGGGCGTGTGACGCTGCCTACTTAGGAATGCACACCTAGAGCTGGCCTCCTTCATTGCCGAGCGACCCGAGTGAAAACCAATTTGGTCGGCGGTGCGGTGTTGACATCCAATTTGGCTAAATTCTTAGTACAAACTAGGAGCATACCAAGTGTTTTGATAATATTTTTGAGCCAAATTAAAATTTAGTCCTCTAAGTTATTGGGCATCGGTTCTACGGCGCAAAATTTAGAGGAGCAAATATAGGAAGTTATGTTTAGTATGACCTTTTAGTCCTCTAAATTATAGGGGATGACATAGAGATACTCTGCTGCGATTCCCTATTTCAGTCTCAGCCCAATACTAGAAAAAAGTAACTCCTTGGTCTCCTGCTTCACAGCTTTATGGCTGCTTCCATCCCCTATCTATTTCTCTGTCGTAAGGTCATGACCCATCGCCCCCTCCAAACCCTTGTGGCGGCGACCGTCGGCGCCTTCTTTCTTCTTAGATCCCCTCTCCCTCTATGGTGACGACGCATCCCTGCACAATATGGAACTCCTAGTCACGTCAGGGAGATGGGCCATGTGCAGGCCTCGTAATTATCCTCGAGGTACCCTGTGCCACACTGGCCTTCTTCACACATCTTCTCCCTGTGGCGTCGTCTAGGCTGTTGACGCCCGCATCCACATCAAACCATGGATTCACCATGGGTTTGCTGGCCAGCCGGTAGAATTGGAGTCCTATAGACAGAAAATGGAGGCAAAACAGGAGGGAGGTGCACCATCTCCCAGGCATTGGACCTTCGGTTCAGGGGCTCTCCTCATCAGCAAAAAATTCGACATCACTGCCTTGGAGGCTGATTCAACCGGAGTTACAGGCATACCATTGCCATGAGGTTCCAGTAACTAGCATACAAGAGCGTCTTAAAAGGTAACGTGTGGTGGCACTTGCTACAATGGTATAGAACGTTGAATTTTTTTAAGTTGTTGTTCAAGACTCACTGATCATTTTTATATGGATAGGAACTCCAGTTATTTTTTATTAAGTTTCTACGATACAAGTTGCATATTGAAGAGAGGAAAGGGAGGAGGCAACATGAAAAACAGAAAAAATTGCCAGACAAATTAAAATAGGAAGATGAAATTGCCTAGGTAAGGAGGCATGCTATAGTCTGTTATACTTATGGCTAGAATTGGTTAGTTGCAATTCCTACAAATCACATTATGCTTGCTAGATTTTCTAATAAGGTCGCATCCATTTTAACTATATTTCCTTCTATATTTCCTTCGCTTTCAGGCTAGCTGATGAATAGATGTATCAACAGACGTATGAAAATGAACGGTGATAAACTGAATTTGCCAAAATGGGGCGGGGAGAGAAACTTCTATCGCCGCAAATAAGAATTCCTTGGTTGCTAGAACAATTTGCCAAAATGGAAGAGATTTCGAGCACTTCATGTTTGTACGTAGTTCTCCTGATGATCTCGTAAAGTAATGTTTGGACCAGAAAATTATTTCATTGACATGACTAAGTTCAGTTCATATGGGAATTCAATCACTCTTAAACTAATCGTTGCTTGAGTGGCCACTAGCCTCGTTGGGGAGTTCCAGTATCTTGTTGCTCCCTTGCACAGCGTTAGGGAACCAAGGAATATTTCTGTTACGGGTGAATGAAAGTCAAAGTGTATTACAAAATGTGCGTTAAGTTTGAATAATCCAGACTGAAATAATGCATGTAAAAATAAGGGCAATGGGGATGTGTAGCATGAGAAGTCAACCACTCAGCTGCATAATCTATTTCAATAACGTCAACCAACCAAATTAAATTGCGGTTTTCTTTTCTATCCGGTACTACTGTTTGTACCCAATCCGGCAAGATAAGGGCATCTTCACCGGGCCGACCAAACGGCCGATCTAAACGATCCGTTTATATCCATTTGGATCGGGCAGCGGCCTTTTTGAGTCGTGGTCCGGCCTATCCGACCAGTCGCGCCCATCGACACGACCTATTTGTACGCTCTGACGTTTCTTGGCGCCATCGCTGGCCAAGACTTTGCCGATCATCTCAAACACTCAAATTGACAAGCAAATAGCACACAAATTGACTATCAAATAATATGGCACACGTATGACATCGTCCTTTGGTCATTGCCAACAAATGGTCAGTGGATCTGCAATGTGCAAAAGGGGCAATATCATACTCAATGTCCAGAAAATGGCAGCTTCTCTACCCAAAAATTTGCAGTCGCCTTCGCCATTGCCGTTCAAGCATCATGATCCCGGATGGTCAGCTGCCTCCTCGTGACCCAAGCTCTGCGATTGGGATCGGCGATGGTGTCTAGGTCGGTGAGCATGATGGCATTCTCCTCAGCCATAATCTTAGCTTCGGCCTCCTTGGCATTGGCATCTGCCTCCGCGACCCTAGACATGGCCTCGTCCTCCCTGGCCTTGGCTTCGGTCTCCTTTGCCTTTGCCTTGGCCTCAATCTCCATTAGCATGGTCTTGGCGTTGGCCTCCTCCACCTCGATAGACCTCATCTGGAGCTCGACAAAGGTCTTGGCGGTGGTATATTTATCTTTGTGCCGCCTCTCTTTCCTCTCGGCGATGGCCTCTTCCTTCTTCTCCGGGATCTTCCTCAAGGTCAACTAGAATGCTAAGGAACCAGCTTGGCGGGTGATGTCGGCCTTCGTAGCGTTGTGGCCTCCAGGCCGGCAGGCATGGGCGGCAGTCCCGTCGCCTACAGGGCTGATGAAGCCTTCGTCATTGATGTTGTCTAGGTCGATGACACCGCCCATAGAAGTATTCTTCTTGCCCTTCTTCTTATCGTCAAGTTCTTTTCAAAGGGCATAGCTAGTCTCCCATTTTTTGCAGTCCTTGATCAATGTCCAACAATGGGACAACGTGAAGGCCTTGTTATCATTCACATTCTTCAAGTGTTCCATTGCTTTCATGACCTACACATATGGATGCCAATAATGGCTCAATGCATATGCAAGACATCGACAAAGAGGGGAAGAGGTTTTACCATGTCAACCGGTATCATGCTGCTTATTTTCCTTTTCGTCACCATCTCATAGGAGCCTTGGAACTTGTTACACTCAGCATGGACGGTGCCCCATCGCTTGGAGAGGGAGAGATCATTTCAATCGCTATAGAAGGCGTCCTTCCCGAATTTTCTATGCTCATGGAAGAACTTGCCCACTTTTTTCTAATAGGCAAAGCCCTTTTGCTCGACACCGCATAGTGGATCTTGTGAAATCTCCATCCATTCCTTGCATAGGATCTTGTCCTCGTCGGTGGTGTAGCTCGAGGTTCGTTGGCTCAACTACTTGTTGTCGACAAGTGACGCCGCAAGTGAAGCAGCCAACGACGCGGCCGTTTCCAAACAATGACTCGTCCATAATATTATAGGCATCTTGTTGTGTGTCTTGTTAGGTCTCTTGCTGGGTCTCTCCGTCATCGCCATAGCCGTTGCCACCCTCATTGATCATGTCGTGCATGACGTCCTCGGCATTGTTGGCCACGAAATCCTATACCCAATTTGTCCATGATAAAGACGCGGGAGCAGTATACTGGCAAAGGCAATGAAATGTTGCGACCATACCGTGTCGTCGGCGGTCGGCGGCTTGTCGGACATTTCGCCGAATAGATTGACTGGCGCCAGCATGTCCGGCGGAGATGGACCACTGCTTTTTTGACACCTCCAGGGTTGTGACTGCGGTCTTTGGAGTGCGGTTAAAGTCGATGGCGGGCTCTCCCACTTCCGATCGCCGTGCATGGATGGACTGAAGGGAATATGCCCGAGAAGCAATAATAAAGTGGTTATTATCTTATTTCTTGTTTATGATAAATGTTTATTTTGCATGCTATAATTGTATTAATTAGAAACATTAATACATGTGTGTTTAATAAACAAATAAAGGGTTCCTAGTTATGCCTCTCTTATAAACTAGGTCATTGATTAAAAAGATGATCAAGGTTTCCTAATCATGGACATTGGATGTTGTTAATAACGAGGTCACAACATTGGTTGAATGGTGTGATGAACATTCATCCGAAGTATAGCAATACGATCAAAGTCATTGTGTTTAAATTGTTATAACATCATATGAAGTAATTCTAGTATTTAGACCATGAGATCATGTCAATCACGAACACTAGAAGAGTAACTTGATAACATTAAACGTCACACCGTAACAGTGTGAAAATAAAGGTGGGTTCAGATACTCCAAAGGTGTTATGTAGAGGCAGATGGATCAAGAGTAGGATTTGTCCATCCTGATAACGGATAGATATACTCTGGGCCCTCTCGGTGATATCACATTGAGATAGCTTGCAAGTAAGTGATGTGATCACTAGAATGTTATATCACGGGAACGAGAAAAGAGTGCATGTCAGTAACGAGATCAAACTAAGCATGGAGATACCGATGATCTAATCTCGGACATGTAATATATCGCGAGACAAAGGGATTTAGTTATAATGTTAAAGGTTCACATGATCACTAGAGTCATTGTTGAATGTGTGGGAGTCAGTACGGATCTCTAGGTCCCGCTGCTGATTATTGATCGGACAGGGGTCTCGATCATGTTTATATTATTCATGAACCGTAGGATGACACACTTAAGGGATATCGACACCATTTAGAGAAAATAAGATACCAGAGAAAGATTATGAAAGCATTGGAATTGTTTCGATGGACATCGAAATTGTTTCCGGTGAAATTACTGAAATTGAATCTGCATGTGATATCAAAATGTTGCAAGGGGTTTTATGTAAATGTTTGTTAATTAAAGTAATTAACAAAAATCTGAATAAAATAAATAAAAGTGTTTTATTTAAACAGAAAAATGCATTTAATTTAGTGGACATTAAATGCAAGTGAGTGGAGTTGGAATTTATGTCAGTGGGCTTAGTGGAAGCTCCACCCACATGAATGAGAGAGAGGTGAGGGCACCCACCATGTCCGACTAGCCATGGCCATGGGGCTGCGCCCTACCCCCTATAAAAGGAGTCCCATGGCTCGTCTCCTATTGCACAACCTCCTCGTGAAGGTTCTCTTCCCCCTCTAGCAATTCCTCATGGTCTCGGATTAGTGAGATACATGTTCCCGGTGGCTTTTTGTGGAAGGATTTTTTGCTTCCGTTGCTTTGCTGGAGCAAGGACTCGAAGGTTATTGGGGTATCGGACATGTGTGTGATCACAGATGCACCGCTGCTTTGCGATGCTGGACTTGCTGGTGTTGGACCTACTGGACTTGCTAGACTTTATCACGATCTTGAGATCGACAAGTGTATGACTACATCATCCACGAGTTCAACCTCGTTAACAATGCTTTGTCGCTCTTCAAGGGTATGTTCTCTATGTATGTATATCCACCCGTTCATTGTATCTAGGTAGATAGATCTTGGTGCTTAGTTGTTCACTTTGTGGGAATTTTTTTGTTTTCTATGCTGCAAACCCAACGGTGGTATCAGATCCTGATCTATGCGTAGATGCTTTTCATAGGTAGAACACATATGAGTATGTGGGCATAGACGATCATGTTATTGCATCTCCTATGTATTTTGGATATTGGTGGCATAGTGGAATGAAGTAGCCCGGACTAACTTTACATGTCCTCGCACATGAGACCTGTTCCACGCTTGACATGCAACTAGTTTTGCGTAAGTGGCTGATGGGTGTCTGTCTCTCCTACTATAGTCAATATCTGATTTACAATGAGTTGTTCATAATCTGGTTATAACTGTTGTGGTTCCATGTTCGTAGGTAAGACCGGTTCTATCTTCAAAAGCCCTAAGCCACGTAAAAACATGCAATTGATAAATTAGAAGCATCTAGTTTAGTTGTTGTTGGGCGAGTGTCATGATATGGTAATGTTATAATTTGAAGTATAGTTGATACTCTAGCATACCTAACGTGTAAGTTCCATAGACCTTGGCCTTACACATAAAGGAATGATAAAGATCATACCACGATGCACATTATAGTGATCAAGTGCAAGAACCATATCATTTCACTTTATGTATATGATATTTGTTTGCATCTTATATTGCTTGTATGGCACTTTAGTAGCATTATAAGATGATCCCTCATTTAGATATCAAGATAAAATGTATTCTTCCTTAAATATGCACCATTAAGAAAGTTTGTCGTTTCAAGACACCACGTGATGATCGGGTGTTTTTGACTCTCCGCTTTCATACAACGGGTGTAAGACAGTTTTACACACGTGAGTACTAAGGTTCTTACTTGGTGAGCCTAGTATGTACAGACATGGCCTTGGAACACGGACTGAAAGGTTAAGCATGTGTCATATGGTCGATATGATGCCCATATAGATGCTCGCATTTGAAGCTACACCGACTCACGTGATGATCGGACTTGGTGTAGTGGATTTGGTTTATGTAATCACCAAAAAAACTCGAGGGATGTTGGTTTTGAGTGGGATTTCATTTGTAATTTGGATTAGTCGAACTCAATTTATCATAAACTAAAATCGAAATGAATTTGCATAATTTTTTGTAGTCATTGGGATATGTTTACTACCTTGCGCTTAGTTTTAATTGAGATAATAGAACTACAGAATTTTAGATATTTTCTTTACAAACCGGTATCGTATTGTTTTAAGTGTCAATTTAAAGTTTAGAAGTCCTATTACAAACTTTCAGCAAACTCTATTTACTCCATGAAGTTTCATAAATAGTCTTAAATCAAGAGTAACAATTCCAGTTTTAGTATCTAAAGTATCATGTTTGCCTCCATGATTCTTGATATTCAAAAGTTGTTTTAATATTGAGGTTATCTAGGAGCTGAAAGAATTGTTTCAAAAACTAGCATGTGTGAAAGATATTGAGATATCTGAAACAATATTTAGGTTGCATTATGATAGAGTATAATTTGGCAAAATACATGTTCTCATATTATATGAGAATTTGTGAAGGTTAGAGACACTAGGCGTCCTAATCTCCCAAAAGTTTTTTGAGAACGGACATTATACTCGTGATTCACCCTTATAGGCTATAGTAGCTTGATCATGAAAGTTGGCATGATAAGGATGAATATAAGATATAAGTAAAATGTTTACTACACTAAAAGATTACTAAAAATGGATTTTTGAAAGAACACCAAACATTTAATGACGGTGATCCACTTCAAAGTGCTAATCCAAACGTATTAGTATTTGACTATACACGCTTTGGACTATGTGTCATATGTATGGCGCCACTGTTGATGTTGATATATTCTTTTAAAAGGAAAAGGAAATGCTTAAAGAGAATCTATAAAATATTTGGCAGAAAAGAAAAGACTAGAAATGTCCAGCTAAGGTATATAGATGATATACATGTTATGGTTGTATTCTTTTCTTGTTAAACAATGTGGTTCTTGGGTATTGGATACCGAATTGGTGGGTTTAAAATTTCATACAGAACAACGCAATTTATAAACTACAATGGCCTAAGTAACTAGCAAGAGAATATGTGATGATGTTAATCGAAAACAAATAAAGTGTTATTGTGTTCATCGTTGACATCAAAGCTTGCCTTCAAGATTTTTTTAAATAATTATTATTTTGTTTTGGTATTATGAGAAGAATGGTTATTCAAATAATTACCGTATTCCATAGAAGATGGATGAACTTTTACAAGTCTACTTGGATAAATCACGTCCATAAAACTAATTCTAAAATGTCACAAGATAAATGATTGAAAGATCACTTACGAAGTGACATCTCCATTTAAATTATATTGGAAAGAAAACATGAAGAAACTCCAAGTTGATGGATTTTTGGAGTCTTTGATTTTGATCAAATGATGCTTGTGATACTTTCCTCGAGATAATTGAAACATCATTCATAGGCCAAAGAGGAACGGATGACTAACTTATTGGACATTGTGCATGTTGATGGATATAGTCCATTATATGTAGCCATGTGCGGTGGATCTTTCGACTTCATATGCTTTCTCTGACAATTTAAGTGAATATATCTATATATTTACTTAATAAGGAAGAAGTACGAAACATTTGAAAATTGTTCAAAGACTTTTAAGATGACGTGGAAAATCATTATAACAAGAAAATAAAGAGTTTATGGTTCGATCATAAAGGAAGATATTTGAGTTACATGTTTAGAAAACACCTAAGATTTGAGGAATTAATCCATGGATTTGCATTTCCCGATAAACCATAAGAGTATGGTATGTTTGAGAGATCAAATCAAACCTTGTTTGACATGGTAAGATCAAAGGTGTCATTTATAAAACTAACATTATGTTTTAAGGATTAAAGCTTTAGATACTACCGCTTTTACACTGAAAAGAGCACCATCGTGATCCGTTAAAATGACACCATAAAGGTTATGGTTAGGGAGAAAACCCGAGTTGTCTTTTCTTAAATTTTGGTATGCTATGCATAAGTAAAATATTTACAACCAAAGTCGGATAAGCACATCTTTGTAGGTTATCCCAAAGAATTTGTTGGGTATTCCTCCATAACACCGAGGACAAAAGATTATGTCACTTGGAATGTGAAGTTTCTTGAGAAGGAATTTTTCGCGAAAAGTTAAGTGGGAGGACAATAGAATTTTGATAAGGTTATTGAACCTTAGCTATATCTGCTAAGTAGCGCAGCACCAGAAAGTGTCTCGGAGGCAGCTAAAATGCTCATGGCTCCCGTGATTAAAAAGGTTATGATCTCGGATATTAGAGTTCCTATTGAACCATATGGGTCGGGCAAGAATCAAATAATGAGATTTGATAAACAACTCATTATTGTTTTGAAAAGGATGAACCAACTACATGCAAAGGAAGCGATGATGGGCCCTGACCCCATAAAATGACTAGAAGTCATAAAATCCGTGATAGTATTCATACACAAGAAATCATGTTTTTTGAACTTGGAAGACCCTCCGGAAAGGCATGAAGCCTATCGGTCGTATTTGGATCTATAAAAAAATATACATGAATGTTTGACATCTATGAAATAGTCAACATGTCGGAAAGAGTTTACGACAATGTTCAAGGACTTGACTATGATAAGATTTGATCTTTCATAGTGATATTTAGTCTTGATGGATTAATGTAGCAACCACTACTGTTGGGGATATGCTATATGGGTATCCTCATAGCATGTCACCAATCCACCTAACCTGGGTGGCCCATAGTTGGTAGCAGGGCCCATGGCCTGCTGGGCGGCCCAGTTAGACGGATCTAGAAGGGAGGCCCATGCCGGTTAAAGGAAGGCTACGCAGGAGTCACCGACATACTCGGAGCCTTGGAGTACAAGACATGGAAGACTAGTTCGTATTAGCGTAGGACTCTTTACCTTGTCTGGCAAGGACCTTTCCCTATAAACCCTAGGTCTTGGCGCCTTTATAAGCTGGCCTGTGGGAGCCTTTAGGGCAACACTCAGCGCATAGCGTGCAACACCTCGCACAGCGAACCAATCTCTGTAACTCGGCGTATTGCCATTATAGTGATTTATAGCAGGAGTAGAGTTCCGCCACCGTTGTGGGACTTGAACCTGGGTAAGCTGTTACCTCGTACCCGCCAACTCTCCGCCTTACCCCATGTCTCTAACACTGTGAGGACCCCTCCATGGCGTACTCGTCGGCAATATCTTGACAGTTGGCGCCCACCGTAGGGCAAGAGGCACTTCGAGCTCTACACCGGGCGAGGTCTAATCTCTTCGCAGGAATTGGCGACACCGTAGCCATCGGACGCATTCTCTTCTCCAGCAACGTCCTGATTGTCCCTCCAAATGAGTTCTGGGTGCCGGCAAAGATAACCCCTACGCACTGATCCGTCATCCCCTTCGGAGACATCCACATCTTCATCGGTGAAACTAACTCGGGTCCTAGCTCCCAGGAAGTCAGAAACTCGTCAAGCCCCGCAAGGACCGCCTATGAGCAGGATACATTCACGGAGGGATCTAGGCGATACGTCTCCTTGGAGTATGGTGGCCCAAATCAGGAAATTCCAAGGCCCACCCAAACCGCCCCTGTGCAGGATATAAAGGTGGAAGGACCCCGTAAATCCGCTTGGCTTCCCCGAGCGTTAGAGATGCGCAGGTCTCACTTTGTCGGTGTAGTCACCATCTTTGATCTAGCCAGATGCGTTCAGAGGGATGGAGAACCTCCCCGTGAATACCTCGCCAGATGGATGAGGGTGAGGGAAACCCTAGAGGGCGACCGCACCGACGATCTTGTTTACCACTTCGTGGAAGAGCTCACACCCGGAACACTCCTCCAGCATACCCTCCGAAGGTGGTAGGCCGCAGGTCCTCTCACCCTTGGTGAGATGGTCACCATCGTCAACGAACACGCGGACGCTGAGGAGAACACCCAAGCTATGCCTGGGCCGAAAGCCAGAGGAAACAACAACAACGGCCCGCCTCCATCACCCTCCACATCTGTCATCGCTAACACAGAAGCCAACTCCGACTCCATCCTTGACGCGATGTATGCCAACATCAATATGGATGGCGGTGGCTCGGATGCTAACTCGGAGGAATATGATGTTGTTATGAGGGAGATCGAGAAGGAGGAGCACGCTGAGAAGACCAACACTTCCCACCAGGTGCCAGTCGACATTGGGAGCATGATGGAAGAAGAAGAATAGGAACCGGAACGTGAGAGAGCTCCGCCCACGCCAGCGGTTACCAGAGCAGCAGCAGCTAAGAAAGTTGCCGAGCCTCCGGCTCCGGCCAAAGCTATGCCTCCTCCGGTTATCCGTCTGCTACCGGTGCAGGAACTCACCATGGCCCCTAGTACGGCCTGACAATCAAATCAGCCGCCAATGCCACCATCAACGTCTGCAGCTGGCAACCCATTGGCTACTCCCACCGACAAAGCAATCTATGGCGCACTTCTCGTTGAGCCAATCACCGTCGCCCATATTCGGAGCATTACGGAGCTTGATGAGAAACACGTAGCAATCTTGGTGGAGGCCAAGTGCATCGTAGAGTAGGGCGCTAAACTGGACGAAGACATGGCTAAGGCGCAGCAATCTATCAAGGCGGCAAGAGCTATGGAGGCCGAGTACAAGCAGTTGCTATTAAAGCAAAAGGCAAAGAAAGTGCCAGCTCACGTCGTCAAAGATCCTGGCGTTCGGTGAAGGTTGGGGTATGACGGATCTAAGCCAGCAAAAGCCACCCCTTACATTGATTCAGAGGGGAGGCAAGTCATGCCAACTCCTGCGCTCAACATTGCCGTCGCCAAGACCCTCCTGGAGCAGCACAGGTCGCCAGAAGCAGTTGCTCAGGTGTACGACCTTGTCGCTAAGGCATGCAAGCAACAGGAAAAGGCTACCTCGCGGAGGCTTGAGTCCAACCCGAAGCTTTGCCAGCCAAACCTGAATAGCCGCAGAAGGCCAAAATCTCCTCATGAAGAGGGATCCCACACAGGCTCCACAAAGAAAAGACGGAGAGAGGCACGCAACAGGACTGACGCCATCCCCATATCCTCAGATCACGGAGAAAAGGCTCGTCCCCACCGGTCGCCACCTCCACCACCATCTCGGTGTCACGATGAACCAGAGTCGCGCCACCGTACAAGCATGCCACCTCCAAGGCGTCCCTAGTCCGGTATCATTATACACGACCAGGGTGAGTAGCCTCAGCATGCCGGAGAGCGTAGCAGCAATGAAAGACACAGGAGCAGGTCCCATAAGGAACTGCCATGTCAGACAAGCAACCGCGACAGGCGTGAAGAGTCGCAGGAGGGCCATAGCAAGAAGGCTAACCCACTGCCTCCACTGCCACCGTCGCCACCTAGCAGCTATCATGGCGGAGGACATGGTGGATCTCACAAATCACGCCACAACTCCCCTCCCCATGACGGAAAAGGGAAGCAGCCAGAGCCATATGACGCACGTTCACGGCTGGACAAGATCCAAGAAGCTCGGGAGCTCCCATACCTTGGGCTATGGTGTTTTGGACCGGTAATACGGGAGACAACTTAGCCCAAGGGCCTCCACATAGACAAGACCATCAAGCCCTGCAACGGCACTGCCAGGCCAGCAACGTGGTTGCAGGACTACAGCGAAGCGATTCACATCGCCGGGGGAAACCCCAATGGCACCGTCAAGTACCTCCCACTCATGTTGATCGGCATCGCCCCGCAATGGATCAACGACTTACCAAAGAAATCAATATGAAATTGGTTGGACATGCATGAAGCATTCACCAAGAATTTCGAGGGCACGTAAAAACGTCCCTGCACTGTCGGAGACCTCTAGTGGTGTGTGCAAGAAAAGGATGAAACCTCTCGTGCTTACCTCTCTCGCTGGCTGGATATGAAAAATTCATGCATAGGGGTGCACGATCAGACCAGTATGGCTGCCTTCATCGATAGTCTGGAAAAGGGAACTTTGCTCTGCCATAAGTTGAAGCGCAAGCAAGAAAACAATGAGCTCACCCTCAATGCAATGATCGCCATGGCTATGAGTTCGCCGCTGCTAATGACGACGCACGTGGATCACTGCCGGCAATAGCAATCCCTACCTAGGCTAGAAAAAACAGAAATAACAAGTGGAAAAATCCGCCTGAAGAGAAGCAAGTAGCCGACATGGTTGCCGCAAAGTTCACTAGCAGAGACGGAGGCGGACAGCGTGGACGTGGCCGGGGGCTAGCAGTGGCCAGCAGAGGGGTGACACTACACCCTCCGCGCCCCGCGTTCCTCAAACGTATGAAGAGTATCGTGACATGCCCTGTTTCTTCCACCTCGACGCAAACGGAAAGGCCACCCACACCAATCGCCAATGCAAATTTGTCAACAACCTCAAGGAGGACCCTGAGTCCGGCTACAAGCGAAGTCGGAAAAACAGACCCCGCGGAGAAGGCAAAGGGAAGAAGAAGGAGGAAGATCCCAAGGAATCAAGCGATCTGGATGAAGATGTGGACCCAAAATCTTCTGACAAGGGAGAGAATAAAGGGGAAATCCCTTTGAAAAGAAGGCTCCATGTTAACATACCTTCCTTGGCACCCCCACCGCCCGGGCCCAGAAAACCTCTTTGAGGAAAAATCCCTTCGAAAATAAGGCTCCATGTTACCCTCCCTCTGGTTCCCCAGTACGTCAGGTGGTCAGAAGTTCCAATTACTTGGGATAGGAAGGATCACCCAGAACTTATCCCAACAGAGAACCAGTATTACATGGTCATCAACCCTTTGATTGACGGCACATAATTCACTAAGTGCCTCATGGACAGTGGAAGTAGCATCAACATCATGTACCTAGATACCCTGCACAAGATGAACTTGATGGAGACCCAGCTAAGGAAGAGCAACACCGTGTTCCATGGGGTTGTCCCTGGCTGACAAGCAAATCCCCTGGGTTGCATCACCCTTCCAGTCAATTTTGGCAATGTTAACAATTACCACCAAGAACGCATGACCTTTGAAGTGGTGCCTTTCAAGAGCATGTACCACGTCATCTTTGGACGCGACATCTTCCACTCCTTCCTTGCAAAGCCATGCTTTGTCTACAACAAGCTCAACATTACCGG
Source organism: Avena eriantha (assembly GCA_910589775.1). Classification (NCBI taxonomy): domain Eukaryota; kingdom Viridiplantae; phylum Streptophyta; class Magnoliopsida; order Poales; family Poaceae; genus Avena; species Avena eriantha. The sequence continues at coordinate 313,504,010 of OU342741.1, forward strand.
ACCAAATGGCGTCATCACCGTTGACAGAAGCTTCACCAAGTGTAACTACCTCGGTGAATTACGCTCTTAGTTACATGCCTGGATGAACGAAAGTGGTTAAAATAGTACGGTGGGGCCCAGGGCCACGCACGGTAGACCTTTCGGCCGTCCTAACCACTTTCAGATCATCGGAACAAGAACGAGCGGCGTAATCGGCAGGCGAAGGGATCAACTACATACACAAATGAGTATGTATGCAAGCCACATACAACAGTCCTCAGAGCCATTCCATCTAAAAAGAAATAGAAATATTGCAACGCCATACGGCAAGATTCAAATATCCTAGATAGAGATAATATTTTAGGAGAGCTCCTGATACAACACACATCAGAGTATCAGGCGGAAGTGGAACACAAGATCCGAGTACGGATAAGAAGCAAATCGGCATAAGATGCCACATAAATAAACACATCCCGCCCACAGATCTCACGGATCCCCGTTCCCAGAATCTCTACACCGAGTGGTTGTTGCCAACATCATTTGTCTCCTCCACCCAGTATCCATCTTGCGAATACACATGTTCATCTGAATCAAACAATTTATCGTGTGAGACCCTAGCGGTACGCAGCAAGTCTTTATGCCACTAAAGGGGACACAACCTGGGGTGACGCAATGGCAGCAAAAGATAATAATTAACAAGGCTATAGATACTCGCTAACCATCCGCCTAACCAATGATAGACGGATGTCCGTTAATTAGGAACACAGTTATAACAGTATAATTATCAGATCCATCCTCCTCCTTGCTTACCAACGAGAAAGCGGACGAACGACCCCATCATCCGTTGGCAGTTTTATTAACCATTCCATGAGTATTGCACTATTTACTAGTCAAGTACTTAGTCAATTTAATAGCGGTAATTTAGTTATACTTGTCTATGATCAAGAAACTATGCTCCAAGTCGTCCATAACCGCGGACACGGCTTTCAGAAAGATTTACCCTGCTGGCGTGCACGAATAGCAACACACACTCGATCAACCTCGGAAAAACCAACTCAAAACCCAACGAGGCATTCACGACAAAGCAATCACAGGATTCAGAGATATTTCAGGGGGCCACCCCAATAAGCTACCCGCAACGAAGTTGGCCGGCTCCGAGACGGACCCAGGGTTTGCGACAACGGCTGTAAACGACTGGGAACCCGAAAATATGACTGGGCTTGTCGATACCGCGAAAACGTGGCGCGATCCAAAACAGTACAGGTGCTCTCGCACAATCTTAAATAAAGCAGTAACATGGCATAAGTACAGGATAGTAATAAAGCTCCAAACTAATTGTGGCCCCAAGAAATAAGAATGAATCAAGCTCTGGCTCAGGGGGGTCCATAAGGCCTCCCGGATGTGGATAGTGCGAATAAACAAGGAACAGGAATCAATTACTCGGGGTCCTATGGGACACAAGTGAGCATGAAAAACCAAATAGCAGATATTGCTCACCGGTGCCTCTTTCATTAGTTATCCCATTACTACTCAGGTTAAGTTGTTTAAGTACCTCGTTATCCATCAGACACTCAAATACCCTACACATGCTTTTCTACGACTCGCATGGCTCAAACAACTCCTGTAGGAATGGCTCATGGGATGGAGGAACAAACTTCGGTGGGGTTTAAAAGTAAAGGCTATGCAGTACTTGGGATTCAATTTAATGCAATCGCGACTCAATGATGTAAGAATAAGATAGAGGCAATAGGTACTGTATGTATGCAAGCATGTGGTAGTGCTTGCCTGGCAGTTCAGTTGAAGCGAGAGATGGATCTGGGTAGTACTCCTGTGATTCCTGGTAATTCTCCTAATGGGCGTATATTCGAAGAAGAACCAAACAAACAAAGGGCCAACATAAATAAAGTGCACAAGCATATGAATTAAAATGCGACAAGCAAACAAGCATGCCATGATGAATGATGCACAAGTTACATGGCATTATAGTAGCATGGCATGGTGAGGTGTGAGATACAGGAATAAAGCATTTTATGATTTATTTAACCAAGTTTTATTGTCATAAACAGTTCAGATTTTTAATAATGTCATGATGCATGCTTCAATTCAGAACAAGGACTGCATAGATAGAACGGGCTTGTCACGCTGATCGATTTAGACATATTATTTGCCAAATTTGGAGTTGTAGATTTAAAGTTATTAATTTATTAAGAAAAGGGCATTTTATTGTAATTTTAATCATCCCGAAATTTTAAAGTGTGCAAACAATATTTTGAATGTCATATTTGAATTCCTCACATTTTTCTGATTCAAAAACATATATCATTTGTATTAATTGGATTGTATTTTAAAAGTTGTTTAAAATCTGGTTTGAATTTTGAATTTAAACATTTACTGAAAAAGTTTAATTAAAACAGAAAAACAGGAAACATTTTACACTCAGGCAAACCCATCCCAGATGCTGACGGGTGGGCCACTGCTGACTAGGGCCATGCGCGCGGAAAATTCTTTTGCTACCGCGGGCTTAGCCAGCCTCTGCGATTGACAGGTGGGACCACGACTGGAGGCCCACGTGCTAGCGAACGAACGCGGAGAGACTGCCAGGTGGGGCCGAGCTAGAGCGCGGGTTACGGCCTGAGGAACAGGGGGACTTTTCTGCAAGAATGCCAGGGCGGCTGACAGGTGGGGTAGGCTGGACCACGGGTTAAGGAAATAAAAAGGTTGGGGGGTTTTCTGAAAGACGGCCACGGCCCCACTATTCATCTATTTCCTCTGTCGAAACTGGCGGAACGGCGCTCGACTGACAGGACGCGGCGCGCGCGGCGCGGGGGCTCGACCTCGCGACCTGCGGGGTGCGCGACGAGGCCTGTGCCAGTGCGGTGGGCTACGGGATGGTGACAGGAGGGTAGGCGCGGCCTAGGTAAGGTTCTGTGCGATGCGGGAGCGAGCCAACACGGTGGCCGACGGCGCGCGCAGCGTGTTCGACGAAATGAACGGCGGATCTAGACGGCGACAGCGAGCGAGAAGATGTCAGTGAGGACGAGGGGCTCACCGAGGAGGGGTCGGTGGTGTCAGATAGGGAAGAGGTGCGGCGGATCGTTGACGAGGCTGGCGGCCGGAGAATTAGGGTTTGCGTCGGGCGGCGCTGGTACTGGCGGCTCTGGTGCTCCTCCTCCTCGCTGGCGCGTCCTGGGCGATGCAGGGGATGACCCTCGACCTCCTCGACCACTTCCACGTCGTGCGTGCTGACAGGAACGGGGGTAGGCGGCGGTGCTGGCGGTTCTGGCGAGAGGGAGGTGTCGTCGTTGGAGAGTAAGGAGGGGAGAGGCAGGGCTCTGGGCGGATCTGGGCGAGCCAGGAGACGTGTGGGAGGAGGGAAAAGCGAGGGGAGGAAGGGGGTAGCGTGTGGGCACGGCAGAGATAAAGGTGGCCTCGGCCACCTTTGCTTCTCCTCCTCACGTGGTCGAGCTGGGGCTCGACCTGGGGCAGCCAGGGTAGGGCAGGTAGGGCTGCCAGGTGGGGACGGCGTGGCGGTGGGGCTACCCGGCAGTGAAAGAGAAAGAAAGAGGATAGGGGAGTCTCGGGTGAGCTAGGGCTAGGGTTAGGAGAGGTGGTCTCGGTTAGGGTTTTGTTAGGGTTAGAGAGAGAGGGGTAGGGGTGAGCTGAGGTGGGACCAGGGAAAAAGAGTGGCTAGGGCATGGAGATCAGCATGGTAGAGAGAAGGAGAGGTGAGAGAGGTGTGGTAGGGGTTAGGGTTTAAAGTAGAACTAGGTTTAGAGGGAGAATTAGAGATAGAAAGCTAGGTTAGGTTTGGATTAGATGTTTAGGCTTTAAAACTTGTTTGTAAGATCAAAACAAGAGAAAAGGTGAGGGCTTGAATTAGCTTAAGATGGGCTGAAGGAGAACCAAGAAAAAGAGAAAGAAAAAGATGTATGGGAAGACACCCTCATTTGAATCATGCATGGAGAAAAATAAAATTGGTGTTGATGAGAAGATGGGGATGGTGGAGAGGGATGGAGATGATCCACAAAGAAAAGCACCAATAAAACCAAGAGGAATCAAATGGGCTAAAGGTGGTGGTACTCTTGCATGGCCCATGCAAAAATAATAAATGCCATGATCAATTCTTGTGAAAACAATAATAATGGTATGGCATTTTACTTATGCATCCCCAAGAAGTGGAATAAGGCCAAGCAAAAGAATTTAAAGAATTTGATCCACCCCAACCCACATGAGCTAGAATAAATATCAAAGGAAAAAGAAATACAAGCTCATGGGTAATGGGATGGTGGAATTATAAGGTGGTGAAAAGAAAAGTGATGGAGTGGAATAAAAGATATGCCCCCAACTCAACTTGGGCATTTAAACAATATATCAATAACCAGATACAATATCAAGAGGCAAATACAATTAATAATGCATATGAGAGAAGAACCAAAAGAAGAAGGGTTTTATATGATGCTCAAATGCAAGGTGGCATGATGACATGAGCATGATATAATTATGATGCAACAATTATATATAGGAAGTAGCCAATATATTACTAGACCAAGTAGCATTACAATTGTTAGACAATTGGGATGCTACAACTCTCCCCCACTAAACAGGAATCTCGCCCCGAGATTCTAGGAAGAAGAAGAAGACTCAAAGAGGGTAGGATACTTGGTACGGAGCTCATCTTCACGTTCCCAAGTGGCTTCATCAACGGAATGGTGCGACCACTGCACCTTGCAGAACTTAATGGACTTCTTGCGAGTCCTTCTTTCTGCGACTTCAAGAATTTTTATGGGGTGTTCTTGATAAGACAGATCTTCTTGGAGATTGATGAGTTTATGGTCCACGGTCCTGCCGGGATCCTTGAAGCACTTCTTGAGTTGAGAGATGTGGAAAACATCATGGACTTTGAGTTGTTCAGGGAGCTCAAGAGCATAAGCAACTTCTCCTCTTCTTCCACGAATTTTGAAAGGACCGATGTATCTAGGAGCCAGCTTTCCTTTGATACCAAAGCGGTGCGTGCCTCTCATGGGAGTGACACGAAGGTAAACGAGATCACCAGGAACATACTCCATGTCCGTGTGCTTTCTGTCATAATTGCTCTTCTGGCGACTTTGAGCAATCTTCAGATTTTCAAGAATGATGTGAACTTTCTCCTCCGCTTGAGTTACAATGTCGGGGCCAAACAATATTCTTTCACCTACGCCCGACCAACCAATCGGAGTTCTGCATTTGCGACCATAGAGAGCCTCAAATGGTGCCATCTTTAGACTTTTCTGGAAGCTGCTGTTGTAAGAGAATTCAGCATAAGGAAGACATTCTTCCCACTTCATGCCGAAAGAGATAACGCAAGCACGGAGCATATCTTCCAGAATCTGATTGATCCTTTCAACTTGTCCTTGCGACTGAGGGTGGTAATCTGTGCTGAAGTTCAATTTTGTTCCCAAAGCATTTTGGAAACTTCCCCAGAACTTGGAAGTGGAGATGCTTCCACGGTCTGAACTGATCTCCAGAGGAACCCCATACAGAGAGACAATTCTGTTGATATAGAGTTTAGCCAACTGAATTGCAGAAATTGTTTCCTTGACTGGAAAGAAATGAGCTACTTTAGAAAGCCTGTCGATGACAACAAAGATTGCATTGTTGCCCTTCTACGACCTTGGAAAACCAGTGATGAAGTCCATCTCTACTTTCTCCCATTTCCATTCCGAAGGCTTCAATGGCTGTAGAAGACCGGAAGGTTTCTGATGGACAGCTTTAACTCTGCGGCAGACATCACACTCCGAGACATACTTGGCACAATATCGTTTCAATCTAGGCCACCAATATTGTGTTTTCAAGTCCATGTACATCTTAGTGCTGCCAGGGTGGATAGAAAGAATAGAATCATGCGCCTCCTTGGGAACTTGCTCTCTTAAACCCGGGTAGTTCGGAACAAACATCCGGTGTTCAAAGAAAAGAGTGCCTTGGTCGTCGATGTGGAAAGACTCATACTTCGGAAGCTGAATGTTGGAGATGATCTTTTTAGTGTAAGGATCACCAAGTTGAATAGAGCGAACTTTTTCTTCCAAGAGCGGTGTTGCCAGAAGGTTCAGAAGATACCCTTGATCCACAAGTTCAAGGTTTAGCTTGCGGAACTCCTCGCACAAGAGAGGTTGTTGTTCTTCCACCATGAGGTTGTTGACATAAGCTTTTCGGCTGAGAGCATCGGCCATGACATTAGCTTTGCCTGGAGTGTAGTTGATGTTCAAATCGAAATCATTGATTGTTTCAATCCACCTCCTCTGACGAAGGTTGAGATCAGGCTGTGTGAAGATATACTTCAGACTCTTGTGATCAGAAAAGATCTCACAACGGTTGCCAAGCAAGTAATGCCTCCATACTTTCAAAGCAAAGACAACTACTACGAGTTCGAGGTCATGTGTAGGATAGTTGATCTCATGCGTCTTCAACTGCCGAGAGGCATAAGCAACAACTTGTTTTTCTTGCATAAGGACCGCACCCAATCCTTGCAATGAGGCATCACAGAATATATGGAAAGGCTTTGATGTATCTGGAGGAACCAAGACTGGTGTGGAAGTGAGCTTCTCTTTGAATGTTTCAAAGCTTGCTTGACATGCAGGAGTCCAAAGGTATTTCTTGCCTTTCTTGATGAGATCGGTAAGAGGCTTCGCAATCTTTGAGAAGTTTTGAACGAAGCAACGACAGTAACTAGCCAAACCAAGGAAACTCCGGACTTCTTTGACATTTATGGGTGGAAGCCAGTCCATAATTGTCTTAATAGTTTCTGGGTTGACGGCAATGCCCTTGGCAGAGATGACGTGACCAAGGTATGTGACTTGAGGCAGCCAAAACTCACACTTGGAGAACTTTGCATACAGGCGGTTCTCACGAAGTTTGTTTAGGACACACCGAAGGTGTTCTTCATATTCTTCCTTTGACTTAGAATAGACTAGAATGTCATCCAAATAGACCACAACGAAATTATCAAGATACTCCATGAAAACCGAGTTCATAAGCCTCGAGAAGGTGGCAGGTGCATTGGTGAGACCGAAAGACATGACCGTGTACTCATACAGGCCATAGCGGGTGGTGAAAGCTGTTTTAGGAACATCTTCCTTGCGGATCTTGATTTGATGATAACCACTTCTCAAATCAAGCTTAGAGAATACCACAGCTCTAGCTAGCTGATCGAAGAGATCATTAATCCGCAGAAGGGGATGTTTATTCTTGATGGTTTTAGCATTGAGTGCCTGATAGTCAACACAAAGTCTATCAGTCTTGTCTCGCTTCTTCACAAAGATGGTTGGACTACCCCAAGAAGAAGTACTGTGCTGAATGAAACCCAACTTCTCTTGTTCATCAAGCTGACGCTTGAGTTCAGCCAACTCAGCAGGACCCATTTTATAAGGCCGCTTGGAGATAGGAGCGGTACCAGGTTCAAGTTCAATAACAAACTCGACCTCACGATCCGGAGGCATACCTGGCAATTCTCCAGGAAAAACATCTGGAAACTCACAGACCACTGGAACACTCTGAATACCTTCCATAGCATCATCATTCAGAGCCGCCAAAGAGAAAAGCTGAATTGTAGGAGTCGGACTTGGAGAATAGACTATATGGCCTTTAGGAATTTTCAGAGAAACCGAGCGTTCAGCACAATCAATCACAGCTGCATTTGCTGTTAACCAATCCATGCCCAAGATAACATCAATGTCAGAATTGCCTAGAATAATTAAGGAAGCCAGAAACGAAGAGCCACCAATCTCAATTTGATTGCCATGGCTGATCTTGGTAGATAACAATCTTGCCCCGGGAGAAAGAACCATTAACTTTTTATCCAGCTGGTCTATAACAAGCTCATGCTCATTTGCAAATTTGTGAGACACAAAAGAATGCGATGCACCAGAATCAAACAAAACTCGTGCAGGAACTGAGTTATCGGGAAGCATACCCATGACAACTCCAGGTGCATGATCAGCTTGAGCAACGTTGACATAGTTGGCACGAGCAACCGTAGACCCAGGCTTGGTGTTGATGTTGAGAGCCCGAGGTGGAGGTGCACGAACCATAGAAGAGCTTGTCGCAGGTCTTGGAGGTGGTGGTGGAAGAGCTTTGTTGTTCATTGGACAATTCCAGTGCTGATGCCCAGTGTTTCCACAAGTATAGCAAGCACCAGGTGGACGTGGAGCAACGTAGCCAGGGACTCCGCCAGGCGCTCCAGGGTAGTTGTGGTTGTAGCCCCTAGGAGCCGTAGTGAAGGAGTTTGGTGGCCTTGCCGCGTAGCTTGACGGTCTTGGTGGAGCCGGGAGCAACGGTGGGGTGTTAGGAACCCAGACACGACGCTTAGAAGGAGCTGTCATAGCTGAAGAGCTTGCTGCATCACGGCTGTGTTTCTTTGACTCCTCAAACACTTGCCTACTTGCTTCTTCCTGCAGAGCTGTGTGTTGGAGTTCCAGAAAAGACGCCGGCCTTGCATGAGTGATTGCATATTTGATGGAAGCATTGAGTCCTTGCCTAAACCTCTTCTGCTTTTTCTTGTCATCAGAGATCTCATCGCCACCATACCGAGAAAGGTTCATGAAGTTTCTGATGTAGGTATTGACATTGTCAGTGCCCTGCTTGAGGTTGAGAAACACTTCCTTCATCCTTTCCATGACAATTTCTGATAGATATTGCTCTTTGAAAGCCGCAGTGAATTGCTCCCAAGTAGACTGAAAACCAGAGAGGTCTGCCTTGAGGTAATTTTCCCACCACAGAGCTGCATCTCCCTTTAGAAGGTGAGTGGCACATTTGACCCATTCTTGCTCGGGAACATCCGCAGTCATCAGCAACCTTGACACTTCACGCAGCCAATCGTCTGCATCAAGTGGCTGATCAGACACCTCAAATTGGCGTGGGTTGAACTTCAGAAAACTCTTGATGTCTCCTCACTTGGGAGGTGGAGGTAGCGGAACAAACTCATTCCTCCTGACACTTTCCTCGAAGCGTTGTTGGTTCTGCTGCATAGTGCCCAAAGCATTTGCAATACTTGCCAAAGCAGCCCCTAGTTCAGGTGGTATGTCCTCCTCAGAACGGCGTGGTGGTGCCATCCTGTGATTGATATAAAACACAAGTCAGTACTATGATGGAGAATAATAATAATCCAAAATAGTACCAAATGGAATTAACCAAGATTAAAGGATACAATTCACTGAGATGATATTAAAATATCAACAAAGTTCATGGCATCTAGAAGATATTAAGCATAACGCACACGACTGAACAAGGAGTGTGGTACACAAACTAACAAAGAAAAAATTTCCGGAAATTTTGGCATTAAAATACCACTATATGCGCAAAACCACTTCACAAATCAAGATTAGTAACTCTACTAATTCAATATACAAGAGCAAATGATAAAAGTAGTGGTATGGTCGCGACTCCATCCCGCACTCAAATCATTACTCCGCACATGAACAAGTAAAACACATATCCCAACACCTTCTTCTTAAGATGAACCTAAAGATTGGTAACTATGGAAATGAACACCCCAACAAGATAACGTTGGATAACAAAGAGTAAGATCGATCGCATAGGTATACAACGAATCAGATAGATCACGTCGGTTTACAAAGGCCTGTCGGTATGGAATTTACCAACAGTTGATAACCAAAAGGCAGATAGAGATAACATTTGGATGCAACAGATAGACAAAGAATTCACACACACACACAACCTATGGTACTACGGAACCCAGAACACGTGAATCCTAGTTTGAATTTTTAGAAGAGGATTGAAAACGTTATACTTCCTTACCAGAAAAAGGGTGGGTGGCTGGGTAAGAAGAAAAATGGAAGCAGTCCTACTCTCACGTTTTGTTTTTCCCTAGTATACATAACTACCAAAATATTTGCTAGACTGACAACGACCATTTTGGCTGAGACCCTGAAGGGCGGGATGGCTCTGATACCAATTGTAACTATCTCGGTGAATTACGCTCTTAGTTACATGCCTGGATGAACGAAAGTGGTTAAAATAGTACAGTGGGGCCTAGGGCCACGCACGGTAGACCTTTTGGCCGTCCTAACCACTTTCAGATCATCAGAACAAGAACGAGCGGCATAATCGGCAGGCGAAGGGATCAACTACATACACAAATGAGTATGTATGCAAGCCACATACAACCGTCCTCAGAGCCATTCCATCTAAAAAGAAATAGAAATATTGCAACGCCATACGACAAGATTCAAATATCCTAGATAGAGATAATATTTTAGGATAGCTCCTCATACAACACACATCAGAGTATCAGGCGGAAGCGGAACACAAGATCCGAGTACGGATAAGAAGCAAATCGGCATAAGATGCCACATAAATAAACACATCCCGCCCACAGATCTCACGGATCTCCATTCCCGGAATCTCTACACCGAGTGGTCGTTGTCAACATCATCTGTCTCCTCCACCTAGTATCCATCTTGCGAATACACCTGTTCATCTGAATTAAACAATTTATCGTGTGAGACCCTAGGGGTACTCAGCAAGTCTTTATGCCACTAAAGGGGACACAACCTGGGGTGACGCAATGGCAGCAAAAGATAATAATTAACAAGGCTATAGATACTCGCTAACCATCCGCCTAACCAATGATAGACGGATGTCCGTTAATTAGGAACACAGTTATAACAGTATAATTATCAGATCCATCCTCCTTCTCGCTTACCAACGAGGAAGCGGACGAACGACCCCCATCATCCGTTGGCAGTTTTATTAACCATTCCATGAGTATTGCACTATTTACTAGTCAAGTACTTAGTCAATTTAATAGCGGTACTTTAGTTATACTTGTCTATGATTGAGAAACTGTGCTCCAAGTCGTCCATAACCGCGGACACGGCTTTCAGAAAGATTTACCGTGCAGGGGTGCACGAATAGCAACACACACTCGATCAACCTCGGAAAACCCAACGAGGCATTCACGACAAAGCAATCACAGGATTCAGAGATATTTCAAGGGGCCACCCCAATAAGCTACCTGCAACAATGTTGGCCGGCTCCAAGACGGACCCAGGGTTTGCGACGATGGCTGTAAACGACTGGGAACCCGAAAATATGACTGGGCTTGTCGATACCGCGAAAACGTGGCGCGATCCAAAACAGTACAGGTGCTTCTCGCACAATCTTAAATAAAGCAGTAACATGGCATAAGTACAGGATAGTAATAAAGCCCCAAACTAATTGTGGCCCCAAGAAATAAGAATGAATCAAGCTCTGGCTCAGAGGGGTCCATAAGGCCTCCTGGATGTGGATAGCGCGAATAAATAAGGAACAGGAATCAAGTACTCGGGGTCCTACGGGACACAAGTGAGCATGAAAAACCAAATAGCAGGTATTGCTCACCGGTGCCTCTTTCATTAGTTATCCCTTTACTACTCAGTTTAAGTTGTTTAAGTACCTTGTTATCCATCAGACACTCAAATACCCTACACATGCTTTTCTACGACTCACATGGCTCAAACAACTCCTGTAGTAATGGCTCATGGGATGGAGGAACAAGCTTCGGTGGGGTTTAAAAGTAAAGGCTATGCAGTACTTGGGATTCAATTTAATGCAATCGCGACTCAATGATGCAAGAATAAGATAGAGGCAATAGATACTATATGTATGCAAGCATGTGGTAGTGCTTTCCTGGTAGTTCAGTTGAAGCGAGAGATGGATCTGGGTAGTACTCCTGTGATTCCTGGTAATTCTCCTGCTGGGCGTCTATTCGAAGAAGAACCAAACAAACAAAGGGCCAACATAAATAAAGTACACAAGCATATGAATTAAAATGTGACAAGCAAACAAGCATGCCATGATGAATGATGCACAAGTTACATGGCATTATAGTAGCATGGCATGGTGAGGTGTGAGATATAGGAATAAAGCATTTTATGATTTATTTAACCAAGTTTTATTGTCATAAACAGTTCATATTTTTAATAATGTCATGATGCATGCTTCAATTCAGAACAAGGACTGCATAGATAGAACGGGCTCTTCGCGCTGATCGATTTAGACATATTATTTGCCAAATTTGGAGTTGTAGATTTAAAGTTATTAATTTATTAAGAAAAGGGCATTTTATTGTAATTTTAATCATCTCGAAATTTTAAAGTGTGCAAACAATATTTTGAATGTCATATTTGAATTCCTCACATTTTTCTGATTCAAAAACATATATCATTTGTATTAATTGGATTTGTATTTTAAAAGTTGTTTAAAATCTAGTTTGAATTTTGAATTTAAACATTTACTAAAAAAGTTTAATTAAAACAGAAAAACAGGAAACATTTTACACTCAGGCAAACCCAGCCCAGACGCTGACGGGTGGGCCACTGCTGACTGGGGCCATGCGCGTGGAAAATTCTTTTGCTACCGCGGGCTTAGCCAGCCTCTGCGATTGACAGGTGGGCCCGCGATTGGAGGCCCATGTGCCAGAGAACGAACGCACAGAGAGGTAGGGCCGAGCTAGAGCGCGGGTTACGGCCTGAGGAATAGGGGGACTTTTCTGCAAGAATGCCAGGGCGGCTGACAGGTGGGGTAGGCTGGACCGCGGGTTTAGGAAATAAAAAGGTTGGGGGGTTTTCTGAAAGACAGCCACGGCCCCACTATTCATCTGTTTCCTCTGTCGAAACTGACGGAACGGCGCTCGACTGACAGGGCGCGGCGCGCGCGGCACGGGGGCTCGGCCTCGCGACCTGCGGGGTGCGCGACGAGGCCTATGTCAGTGCGGTGGGCTACGGGATGGTGACAGGAGGGTAGGCGCGGCCTAGGTAAGGTTCTGCGCGACGCGGGAGCGAGCCAACGCGGTGGCCGACGGCGCGCGCAGCGTGTTCGACGAAACGAATGGCAGATCTAGACGGCGACAGCGAGCGAGAAGATGTCAGCGAGGACGAGGGGCTCACCGAGGAGGGGTCGGTGGTGTCAGATCGGGAAGAGGTGCGGTGGATCGTTGACGAGGCTGGCGGCCGGAGAATTAGGGTTTGCGTCGGGCGGCGCTGGTACTGGCGGCTTTGGTGCTCCTCCTCCTCGCTGGCGCGTCCTGGGCGATGCAGGGGATGACCCTCGACCTCCTCGACCACTTCCACGTCGTGCGTGCTGACAGGAACGGGGGTAGGCGGTGGTGCTGGCGGTTCTGGCAAGAGGGAGGCGTCGTCGTTGGAGAGGAAGGAGGGGAGAGGTAGGGCTCTGGGCGGATCTAGGCGAGCCAGGAGACGTGTGGGACGAGGGAAAATCGAGGGGGAGGAAGGGGGTAGCGTGTGGGCACGGCAGAGATAAAGCTGGCCTCGGCCACCTTTGCTTCTCCTCCTCACGTGGTCGAGTTGGGGCTCGACCTGGGGCAGCCAGGGCAGGTAGGGCTGCCAGGTGGGGACGGCGTGGCGGTGGGGCTACCCGGCAGTGAGAGAGAAAGAAAGAGGATAGGGGAGTCTCAGGTGAGCTAGGGCTAGGGTTAGGAGAGGTGGTCTCGGTTAGGGTTTTGTTAGGGTTAGAGAGAGGGGTAGGGGTGAGCTGAGGTGGGACCAGGGAAAAAGAGTGGCTAGGGCATGGATATCAGCATGGTAGAGAGAAGGAGAGGTGAGAGAGGTGTGGTAGGGGTTAGGGTTTAAAGTAGAACTAGGTTTAGAGGGAGAATTAGAGAGAGAAAGCTAGGTTAGGTTTGGATTAGATGTTTAGGATTTAAAACTTGTTTGTAAGATCAAACCAAGAGAAAAAGTGAGGGCTTGAATTAGCTTAAGATGGGGTGAAGGAGAACCAAGAAAAAGAGAAAGAAAAAGATGTATGGGAAGACACCCTCATTTGAATCATGCATGGAGAAAAATAAAATTGGTGTTGATGAGAAGATGGGGATGGTGGAGAGGGATGGAGATGATCCACAAAGAAAAGCACCAATAAAACCAAGAGGAATCAAATGGGCTAAAGGTGGTGGTACTCTTGCATGGCCCATGCAAAAATAATAAGTGCCATGATCAATTCTTGTGAAAACAATAATAATGGTATGGCATTATACTTATGCATCCCCAAGAAGTGGAATAAGGCCAAGCAAAAGAATTTAAAGAATTTGATCCACCCCAACCCACATGAGCTAGAATAAATATCAAAGGAAAAAGAAATACAAGCTCATGGGTAATGGGATGGTGGAATTATAAGGTGGTGAAAATAAAAGTGATGGAGTGGAATAAAAGATATGCCCCCAACTCAACTTGGGCATTTAAACAATATATCAATAACCAGATACAATATCAAGAGGCAAATACAATTAATAATGCATATGAGAGAAGAACCAAAAGAAGAAGGGTTTTATATGATGCTCAAATGCAAGGTGGCATGATGACATGAGCATGATATAATTATGATGCAACAATTATATATAGGAAGTAGCCAATATATTACTAGACCAAGTAGCATTACAATTGTTAGACAATTGGGATGCTACACCAAGGCACGGGAGTGTGAGCTTAGTGAGGTTGCCTTTGCCGAAGTAGTCCTCTACTGTGAGGAGTTTAAGGAGATCCAGAACCAGGTCGATGCCTCGGAGATGCCGGCTTCAAAGAAGCAGATCACTACTGCCGAACCCGCCTTCAAGGCCACCATCAAGACCAAGTAGGTGTAGCTTGTCGAAGGTGATTCCTCCAAGACCACCGCCATTGGCACGGACCTGGATCCCAAATAGGAAAGCGCGCTCGTCGAGTTCCTCCGTGAGAATAGGGACATCTTTGCCTGGCAACCTGCCGACATGAAAGGTGTACCTAGGGAACTTGCCGAGCACAGCTTGAATATTGATCCTAATGCCAAACCGGTGAAGCAGCCTCTATGACGCTTTGGTGATGAAATACGAAGGGCTATAGGCAAAGAAATAGATAGGTTACTTAAGTCTGGCTTTATCCGAGAAGTTATTCACACTCGATGGGTGGAAAATCCTATACTTGTCCCCAAAAAGGGAACCAATAAATTAAGAATGTGCGTTGATTACACCGGCTTGAACAAAGCGTGTCTGAAGGATCCGTTTGCTTTCCTCGCATTGACCGAGTCATTGACTCGACGGCTGGCTCGGAACTTCTGTGTTTTCTTGATGCCTACTCAGGATACCACCAGATCCGGATGCGAAAGTCAGACCAACTGGCCACTTTGCTCACCACACCCTATGGCATGTATTGCTACATCACGATGCCCTTTGGGTTGAAAAATGTCGGTGCTACGTACCAGCGGACAATGCAACATTGCCTACACGACCAAATAGGTCGCAACGTACACGCCTATGTGGACGACATTGCGGTAATGTCAAAGAAATCAAATGATCTTATCGCTGACTTACAGGAAACCTTCGACAATCTCTGGAAATACAACATGATGCTGAACCCCAAGAAGTGTGTCTTCGGGGTACCCTTCGGCAAACTGTTAGGTTTCATCGTTTCGCATCATGGAATCGAGGTGAACCCGGGGAAAATCAAGGCCATCCTCGACATCAAATGACCGACATGCTGGAAGGACATACAAAGGCTCACAAGTTGCGTTGCAGCAGTAAGCCGGTTCATCAGCCGACTTGGCGAGAAGGTTATGCCGCTCTACAAGTTGCTCAAGAAGGCTGACAAATTCACATGGACGGACGAAGCTGACGCAGCACTTCAGGAGTTTAAGAGAATACTCTCCTCCCCACCAATACTTGCGGCACCGCTGCCAAGAGAGCCTGTGTTAGTTTACATGGCGGCAACCAACTGAGTAATCAGTGTCATCATCATGGTGGAGCGCAAGGAACCAATGCACGAATACGGAGTTCAGCGGCCCGTTTACTATGTGCCAAGGAACCATAGTGTTACCCGCACTACCAAAAGATAGCTTATGGAGTTTTCCTTGCTTCACGTAAGCTAAGGCATTATTTTCAGGAGCACCCTATCACAGTAGTGAGCAAGGCTCCACTATCCGACATCATCAACAACAGCAACGCTACAGGGAGAGTGGCAAAGTGGGGCATTGAACTTGTCGCCTTTGAAATCACCTACAAGGGACGCAATGCTATCAAATCACAAGCATTGGCAGATTTTCTCGCAGATTGGACAGAACTGCCAGAAGACACTCCTGCGCCAAAGCCAGAGTATTGGGTCATGCACTTTGACAGATCAAAGCTACTCAATGGCTCGGGGGCTGGTGTATTATTACAATCACCAATAGGAGAAAAGTTGCAATACATCCTGCAGATTCACTTCAATGCTACCAACAACATGGCGGAGCATGAGGCCCTCATTCATGGACTTCGCGTAGCCAAGGATATTGGCATCAAGCGCATAGTTTGTTGTGGAGATTCCGACTTGGTTGCTCAGCAAGTAGCTAGCACCTGGAACACGTGGAACCCTATGATGGTGGCATATTGAGACAAAGTAGATGAAATAGCCAAGTGCTTTGACGGCTACGAAGTCAAGTACGTCAAAAGGGAGGAGAATGAGGCGGCAGATCTGCTGTCAAAGCTTGGATCAGCTCACCGACCAATTCCGCCAGGCGTTTTCCTGGAACATTTGCAGACTCCATCCGTGAAGGGAGCGGACCATGACAACCTGGATAGAGTGGATTCATTTGTTAACACAGTAACAGTGACCTCTCCGGCTTGGACGAAGCCATTCATGGACTATCTACAAGACGGAACTTTGCCCGCCGACGAAGTCGAAAGCTAGCAAATAGTACGCAGAGCAAAAGGCTACATCATCATTAACAGCTAGCTATACAAAAGAAGTACCACGGGAGTTTTCCTTCGATGCGTCTCCCAGTAGCAAGGTATTGAAATCCTTAGAGAAATACATCTCGGAGATTGCGGGCATCATGCTACATCCCCGATCGTTGGTGGCTAAGGCCTTTCGACAAGGATTCTACTGGATAACTGCCAAGGCAGACGCCGACAAGTTGGTACAAACATGTCTTGGGTGTCAGTTCTATGCAAGACAACCAAGTGTTCTAGCTGAAGAATTGCGAACAATACCAATAACTTCGCCGTTTGCAGTCTAGGGGCTGGACATGGTGGGACCTTTGCAGACAGCACCCTGTGGATTCACACACTTGCTAGTAGCAGTGGATAAGTTCACAAAATGGATTGAAGCTAAACCCATTAGAAAGCTTGATGGGGAAATAGCCCTAAAATTTGTCCGGGATCTAGTCGTGAGTTTGGTCTCCCACATAGCATCATCACCGACACTGGCAGAAATTTATCTCTTAGAGAAGTTGAGGATTAATGTCATGAAAAGGGCATCCGCCTTGACCTAGCATCTGTGGCACACCCACAGTCAAATGGGCAATTTGAAAGGGCCAATGGACTAATTTTGCACGGAATTAAGCCACGCTTAGAGGCACCGCTATGTAGAGCAGCTAGAGCCTAGGTGAAGGAGTTACCATCTGTCTTGTGGAGTTTACGAACAACACCCAACAGATCCACCGGCTTAACTCCTTTCTTCATGGTTTATGGAGCAGAAGCTGTCCTCCCAACTGACATCCTCCACGATGCACCAAGAGTTTCCGCCTACAAGGAGGATGATGCTAAAGAATCCAGATGCCTATCAGTGGACCTACTTGAAGAGCACGTGTTGGCATGCTAGAGATCTGTCATCTACCAGCAGAAGCTACGTGGCTACCATAGTCGTCGCGTAAAGCATCGCTCCTTTAAAGAGAGGGATCTGGTGCTTAGACTCAAGCAGGAGAAATCACACAAACTATCCCCGCCTTGGGAAGGACCGTTCGTCATAAGCAAAGCATTGCTCAATGGTTCCTATTACCTCGTCGATATTCGCGAGTTGAAAGATAGGACAAAAAATCACAAGCGCAAGCAACGTGACTCTGATGATGATTACCCAGAGACATATCGGCCATGCAACATGGCACAGCTATGTCCCTTTTACACTTAGCATATTTATATTATGTAATAAGTTTCTTATATGATCAATGAAATAAAGAATTTGGTTCACTCATATTGTTTGAGTCTTTTACCTCCTTTAGTTTTTCATTTTTGCATCATATCAACCCTTTATGCGCAAGTTTGCATTTGCACTTGTGAAAATTCCACCTATGGGCGTTAGCTTAAGTTTTCTGGTCTACACGTTTTCTGAAGTTTTATGTGGATTCTGGAGTAGTGACTTCTTGGCACTCAAATCCAGCGATTTTGCTCTTAGGTTCTTGACGGTTCTATTAAGCATCATCACTTGAGAGCATAGTTCTGCGCTGCGAGTCTTCCGTCTCACGAAAGGTCAAGCATACAAACCAGAATAATGGATAAGACAGCACTTGCTTAAAAAATATATACACATGCTGGAAACAAATAAGTTGCAGGAAACTTGAGTACAAGTTTTTCCGCCTTAGCAAAACATAAGTTTTTCCGCATACACTTTGCAGAGGCACATTTAATACAACATTGTTATTATGGCTCTGTTGCAGGAGGCTTCGTGGTGGCATCATCAAGAGAGCCAGTCTGGGAGAGCTCGTCAAACTTGGAGGGAGATGGGCTAGACTCAGACGATGCCATGTCTTCGTCCAGGATCTCGGTAGGCACGAAGACATCTGCATTGACCATCTTGGCGATCCTAGTGTCAAAGCCGGAAAGGGAATTCCAAATAGCATCACTATCGATTTCCCTCCCTTCCTCATCTAGCTTTAGAAAGCCGAAGGTCACCAGGTCGATGTCGGCGTTGTCATAGTGCGCCTTGACCAGAGACATCGACATCCTAGCACCAGCTCGGATGCAAGAGGCCTTCCAGTCCTTGACCTTCTCAGGAGCTCGACGTAGGATATCCGCGTACTTGGCCGTTGAGTCTGTCGCCTCGATGTTAATCCCTAGAGGCTGGGTTATCTCCTTGGCCTGGGCGATGGTGGTACTGACGAAGTTGCCGGCAAGAATCATGCGTTCCTTGGGATCTGGAGCACCCTCACCCAAGTTGGCTAAGCCAATGGGAGTTGTGGTTTGCACAAGAACAAGGACCATGAGAACACACAAATTGAAAGATTATCCAAAAGTACAGAAATGACCAAGATGGAGAAAGGTTACTGAAGATGCTCGTTTCCGCTTGCTTGTATGTATCCACCAAGACATCGTGCTCCTTCAGGACTGTCTTTTACACCTCAAGGTTCTTAGCATTCTGCTCTTTGGTAGCCTGGTTCTGATCCTTGAGTTGCACAATTTCCTCCTTCAGGCGCTGCATCTCGGTGTTAGCAGACTATTGCAACACCTTCATCGCTGCCTCATGGCCCTTGACGGCATTGGCCAGGTCCTTCTTCAAAATTTTATTCTCATCATCGAGCTCCTAGATATGCTTGGATTGCTCGACGATGCTCTTGGCCTTGGCAATGGCCTTTGCAAGACGGAAATCAGAAAGAACTATAAGAAGATGGAAGAAATGAATCCATGAGGAAAAGCAAGGAGTTGTTACGAGAAACAGACACTGGCTATTTTTGATCGGTTGCTTCAGGAAGGCTGTTTTACCCTATTCAAGGTCCAGTTCCTTCTGTAGAGCAGCAAACCTCTCATTGGCGGCTATCCTCCATTTATTCTCATTCTGCACAAGATGTTAACATGCTTAGTTTCTCTAGAGGATCTAGTCAGAACTATTCAAGTTTAAACTAAACGCTCGGGGGCTACAGTATAAGTTTTTAAAAAATAAGCTAGTTTCTCTAGAGCATCTAGTCGGAACTATCCAGTTTCAACTAAATGCTTGGGGACTACACGGACAAGTTCTACACTTAGTTCTTTGGAGCACTCAGGCCAAAACTATTGGTATTTTGCCTAAGAGCTCGGGGGATACAATGGGATACATTACACATCAAAAGAAGTGAAGTTCAAAAGACTTACGATGGCAATGACCCTAATATTGTTGGCCAAATGGGCATAGGAATTGTGGAAGGTCCGGGCGTTGTTATAAATTGCGTTGGCCTCCAAGATGAGGTCATCCAACCACAACGTCAGAGGAGTCGCAGCCAACGGAGAAGTTGAAGCCGAAGTCATGGATGAAGCCCTAGCCGTATCTTGTGTCTTCAAGACAGATGATGGCTCAGAGACTCCCGCCTAGACCGTTGCTTCTACATCCACCTCTTCCACCACTTGCTTCCCTTTCTTGGTGGCATCCTTAGCCGGAGCTTCAGCCACTTTAGAGGAAGTACTCTCATGCGTCGCCTGACCACTAGGATCAACGTCTGCCTTAATAGAGCCTAAGATATCAAGGATTGGATTGACATCTGTCTCCATGGCGGAGATCTCAGGAATGACGGGGGACGAAGGCCCAGCAGGGCCAGAAGAAGGCTTGGCGGAAGGATTAGGGGGAGCAGTAGCGGGAGAGGACTTGGCAGCCATGTCCCTAGTCAGCATTTCATGAGTGTTTTTTGACCCTTCAACATCTTTGGAGGATCGGTTCAAACTAACATCGGATTTCCTCCTAAAATGTAAAAGTATAAGTACAAGAGTTTAAAAAAAGGTATGAGCTGAAAAGCATAAGTCAGAGAATGAAAATACTTACTCCACGACAGGAGCCTTGGTGAGGGGAATGCTGGTGGATTTCTTCTTCTTCTCCACCTCTAAGGCGGCAGTGGATCGTTTGGAGACTACACTCTCCGATTTCTTCTTCTTGTCCTCGGCAGCAGCGTTAGAGGTGGAGCTCTTCCGCTTTCGCGCTGCCGGAGCTGGTTGATCCTTGGGGGCGTCATCGTCGGACACCACCTGGATATCCTTCAGCTTGGGATCATAGACCTGGGAGGCCATTTGATCCACCGCCATGGTCGCCAGCTAGGATACAGAGTGTTAGATTGACAACTTCAAGTCAGAAAAACCTTAGAGCATGTAACGGGCAACAAAGGAAACAGAAGCTACCTCTGGGCATGTGCCACAATCTAACATGTCGTAGGTGATCTTGAAGCCCCGCTTCTTGTCCTTCACCTTGACGATGTCCTTAAGCCGGAGATTGATGGAGTCAGTAGAGAAGTTATCCCGCGAAATTCGCATGGGATCCCTCATGTCTTGAGCGTATTTACACATCAACTCGGCACGGTGCTGTAGAGGCTGGATCCGCCTAACAAACTAGCACATGGCCAGATCCAAGCCCGTTAGACCTCCGTCTACGAGCCATTCAATCCGCCTTACAGCGCGATTGGCTTCATCGTTGGAGGGAAGGTAGGCTGGGGTCCGCCATGCGGGCACTTCGATGGCAGCTCCATCAACAAAGTCGGGATAAGTCTTAAGCCGGTCAAGCAGAGGGATATCTAGCCCATAGAAGTATGTGTGCTGCCATTTCTTGCATGACTCATGTCCTACTATGTCAGGGAAGCGCCGTCTAGGCTAGATCTTGAAGCTAATGGTTCCACAGATCCACAATTCGTCCTTGGACTCTACGGACTCTCTCTTGATGGTAAAGAAGTACACGAACAGATCTAACCTAGGTTTAATGCCCAATAAACAAAGACTCAAGAAATCTCCGGCTACATTATGAAGCCGGAGAGGATTATAGGGTTCTTTGGGAGACCTTTGAGATATTGCTTGACGAATTGCCGGCATCACTTAGACGGGACATTCGGAGATTAACGGGCAAGATGAAGCAAGATTTCAAAGTCCTTCGGGGGCTACTGTTGGGGATATGCTATATGGATATCTCATAGCATGTCACCAACCCGCCTAACCCTGGTGGCCCATAGTTGGTAGCAGGGCCCATGGCCTGCTGGGCGGCCTAGTTAGATGGATCTAGAAGGGAGGCCCATGACGGATAAAGGAAGGCTACGCAGGAGTCACCGACATACTCGGAGCCTTGGAGGACAAGACACGGAATACTAGTTCGTTTTAGTGTAGGACTCTTTACCTTGTCCAGCAAGGACCTTTCCTTGTAAACCCTAGGTCTTGGTGCCTTTATAAGCCGACCTATGAGAGCCTTTAGGACAGCACTCAGCACATAGAGTGCAACAACTCGCATAGCGAACCGATCTCTGTAACTCGGCGTATTGCCATTATAGTGATTTATAGCAGGAGTAGAGTTCCGCCACCGTTGTGGGATTTGAACCTAGGTAAGTTGTGTTACCTCGTACCCGCCAACTCTCCGCCTTACCTCACGTCTCTAAACACGCCATGTGAGGACCCCTCCATGGTGTACTCATCGGCAATACCACGACAACTACATATAATTTGGTATATGGTAGTTGAACAAACAAAACAAAGTTCTTCTAATAGAATGGTTACCTAGAACATGTACATGACATGGTCCGAAGGGTTTCGTTAATTCAAAGGATGCTTAAAGGGCATGCAAACTTCAATGGTTGAAGTAAGCATAGGGGAGTTGGAATCTTCACCATGATGAAACTCTTAAAAGGTTTAATTTCATCAGAGATGATGAAGATGCTTGCAGTTGCAAAGAATTAAGTGGCAGCACTGAGACATATTTCTAATATATTATGTAGAGGACATATTGTTAATTGGAAATGATGTATCTTTTATTGACATGGATTAAGAATTTTATTAAAATTGGATTTCGATGAAAGACTTAGGCAAAACACGAATATTTGGCATCAATGTCTATGTGGATAGATTGAAATGCTAATAATGGTTGTGTCAGACGTACATATATGAGATATTGAATGAGTTCAATATGGAAACGACAAGAAAGATTCTTGCCGCATGGGAAGGGTTGAATCAAGATTCAAGTGTATTGACACTTGGTAAGTGAAACGAGATTCAAGTGTTTTGACACTTGGTGAGTGAAATCACATGAATATTTTGATCAATAATGCATACCGTGATATGAACATATCTAGATATGTCCTATGATCTAAATGTTGTGAGCATATACCAGAATGATTCATAAGATGATCGTTGGACGATAGTAAAGATATTCTTATGAGTTCTAGAAGAACTAAGAATATATCATGTATAAGTGACAAATAGTTAAAAGAAGTTCATTGTAAAGTGTTATATTGATACTAGTTTGTCACAAGATACAAATTAAATATATCTCACTTTAAACTATGGGTGGCACACTGTAATGGAAAGGAGGTTCCATGATAGTTTTGGATGAGTTCCGACAAAAGGGTAAGTATATGACTGCTATAGTACTAGCAAAGGAGAGAATTTGGATAAGTAGTTTGTTATCAAACCAGGTGTGGTTCACAGTGGGCTATGTAACACCCCAAAACTTTAATCAAGGTTATCAACTTCTAATCACCCAATTTAGGGTTAACAAAAACTTGTATTAAAGAAAAGGCATATGAATGCATGTGTGTTTGCATTAGTGTAGATTTGATTGAAAATTCCATGCTTGATTGTTCTAAATGTTGTGAAATGGTTTAAAGGTGAATGCCACATCATCTAGACCCTTTACAAATAAAATCCAAAGAGAAAGAAATCAAATAACATGAAATAAGGCAAATGGTCATTTTGACCATTTTAAACCACTAGGCCACTTTAGGTGTTCCTAGAAGACATAACAGAAACTATTCTAGTTCTTTTCAACCTTGCTAGACCATGTAAAGATGTATCAAGGCCCACTTTATAAACTTACAAAAACATCTAGCAAATCAATTTAATGGACATTTTAAAATTGAATCAAGTGTATGTGTTAAGATCACACTTTTCCAAAAAAAACACGAACTGGGTTCACCTTGACTTATCCCAGCAAACCTAGTCTCTCAAGCATAATGCAAGATCACTCCAAAACTTTGAATCAAAAATTCAAAAGAAAGTATGCGGCCATTTCATCAAACACTTGCCATGCACAGAATAAACACTAGCCTAGCTTCACTATTTGGTACAGCGATCATCGACCATTTGGTCTCCAATTTAACCCCTGTCCCCTCTAAGCCTAACCCAGCCCCAGACCAGAACCTCGCTTAGCCGCTGGCACAGTGGAGCGCCACCCATTCTTGGTTGTCGCTGGCCAACAGTGGGCAGCACGCCAGGAGCCACGCCAGCCTCGCCCAAGACGCGCACCAGACACGCGAGCTCCTACCGCCACCCCCTGTCCATCCCACGGTCGAAGCCCATCCCTGGACCACACTAGCACCGCCATGCACCACCTCTCTGCGCCGTGTCTAGAGCACGCCAGTGCGCCGTGCCCGAGCAGCTCGCACGTGCCGCGCCTTGACCTCCCCTCGTGTGCATAGACCCGCCATGATAGCAGCACCCTGGCAGACACCCCTGTTCGCCGCCGTGTGACCCGTAGCTCCCGTGCGCCGCCTTAGACACCTATGCATCCGCCTAGAGCACCACACGCGCCCGACCGCCCCACGCCACGCCATTAATTCCGTGAGAACCGCCAGGGAGCACCGCACCGTCCTACCCCCTCGCCCATGCCCTTAGCTCTCTGTGCCGCCCTCGCTAGAGACGCCAGCCCGCACCGTTCTGTCCCCTCGTCGTGCTATAAAAGGAGGCCACCCCAGCCTCCAATCCTCACACCATTTAACTCCCCACTCCTCATAGCCACTCCCCCACCTCTTCCCAGAACAAGGTGGGCACCACCATGCCGAAATTGCGCCGGAGTCTGCCGCTGCTGGAGGAGAAGGGCGATGTCGATTGCTACCACCCCGAGCCCTGCCGTGACCACGCCTCGCCTCGCCGTCGTCTACCACGTCGTTTGGCCCTATTGCCGATCCTAGATGGACCCCAGGTGAGCCCCGTGAGACCCCCACCGCTGCGCTAGGTCTAGTTCCTCGCCAGAGTTATTCGTCGTCGACGATGACTCTCGGCCATTAGATTAGAATTTGATCGCACGGCTCAGATTCGCCCATACTGTTTCACTTAGTTTCGCTGACCAGTGGGTCCGCGCTGTCAATAGCCCGCTGCACCACGGAGTGCCACTGGGTCGGCCTGTTTAGCTTTCCCCGCAGCCCGGGGAATTAAAATATGATTTTCCCTTTTTAGTTTAAACTAGTTTATGTCCATATATTTAAAAATCAATTTAGAGAGATTCACTTAACCAAATTGCATGATTCAAATTTTTCTAGAAAGTAAATTAAATTATCTATCCAAGTCAGTTGGATTTAAATCAATTGGAGTTAGAGATAATCTATAGTAAAAATAACAAGACAGAGACTTTTACAACTTCAAACATTTTTCAAAAATCAACCATAATAGCTTTGGAGTTGATTCCAACTCTCAAAAATCACATTTGATAATATATATCTGAATATGTAAAAGCATTTAGGTTTGTATGTAGTGACTTTGGGCTAGTACCAAAATAATGATATTAGGGCATTTCTAGTCACTTTCAATCTATTAAATAATAATCTTAAACTTTATAAAAGGTGACCAACCCTTTAAATCACATTCCCATGTATTAGAATATGTGGGATGACATGTGTCCACATGATCCCATATTATATTTGGAGAATATTAAATCTTAATTAATTTCAATGAGTAGAAATTACTTTTCTCAAATAAAATTAATGAAACTAGTTCCTTCATTCATGTGATGAATGTGATGATGCTAGATCATCAAGTGTGTGCCTTAGTGTGCTTTATCGCAATATATAAGTATTGTTTGATGATTGTGTACCTCGTATTCTTTCATAGACGATAGTAGCGACCAAGTCTACGAGGAGGAGGAGGAGTTCTACCCCTAAGAAGACGAGGAAAATTTCAATCACTCCACCAACCAAGGCAAGCTATTATGAGAAAGCTAGATCTATGCAAGCTTTAACCTAAGAAAGATGCCTTAGGCATGCTTTGGTTATATATTTTGATTTATACCCATCCCAAGTTTTACTTGCAAGCTTTACTTTCTTTTACTTTACCAAAGTTCTTTACTTTACCAAAGTTCTTTACTTTTAGTATAGATAGCATATAGGGCCTATCTAGTTATACTTAGATGTCATTCCATGGCATGAAATTGAAGATTAGAACCCGTCATTAGTGAACACTCTTAACCTTAGTGGCTAGTGCTAAGCATAAAACTTGATCACTTTAGATGGGAATACTTGGTGAAAATGATTATGAAAACCTTGGAATGATGAGTCATTCTATTGAAATGTTTTGACATGTGTTGAGAAACACAAATGGATTTTGATGATGAAAATGTTGAGGCATGAGCCTTAGCCCTTTTATAAAAACTGATAGTTGGGTTCGGATGCGATACCATTCCAATTTTACCGTACAACCACAATACCTGAATTGGGTAGGGCTTAGCCGGAACTTTATATGCATTAGTATGGGTTCCCTCGCGGGAGGAGTTTGAGCTGAGGCTATCTCTTGATGATGTCCACCTATGCACTGCCCAGGATGGTAGATGGCCATGGCTAGAAGGCCAAGCTCATAGGGGAGGTGCCTATACTAGAGTGTGTAATTGAAAGGTTATGATTGATTATCCGCATACTAAGTATGATGATTCAAGGATTATCCCTGACGGATGTATCGAATTTTGTGGTGAAAGTGTACCACCTCTGCAGTGTGTCAAACTATTCGAATAGCCGTGTCCGCGGTCATGGACAGTTGGAGTGGCCATACTGTTCCGTTGTCAGATGTTTTCAAAATGACTTGTGAAATGATTTGTGACTTTGACTTGACCATAACAGGATTGTGAACATGAAAACTAGTTTCCCACTTAAGTGATTTAGAACATTAAATTAGTTTTCTTTACCTCTGAACTCAGCTTAACATAAATCTAGCTTTTGCAAACAAACTTAGAGCTTAGTATTCCTACTAGAACTACCTTACTTGCTAGTGATAGTTTGCGAGTACTTAAAGAGTACTCATGGCTTTGCCCCTGGCTATTCCCGTGGCCAGACTATGAGGAGGACTATCCAGAAGATGGACAGTAGGACGGCTACGACAACTAGGATCATCTCCCATCATTAGCATTGTTTGTGACACTGAAGATGGAGCCCACTACTATGCTTTACTATTTTGCTGCTTGTTTGTATTAAGACTGGATCATGAGATCCTTTATTCGTGTAAAACCTTATTATGGTTTGTAATGGATGATGTACTGTGATATCCTGTCTTTTATGTCTCGCAGAAATGGTAATCCTGGGATTGCGAGGTATGGCATAACATGCATCTGAGATTAAAAATCCGGGTGTTGACAAGTTGGTACCAGAGCCATCCTGACCATAGGAGACCCTAGTTAGAATGGACGTCCGAACAAAAACTTAGTTTCAAAACCAAAGAAGTGAGTATTTATGAAAACCTATTCCCACTCTTATCCTCGATTCTTTCAAAAAATACATGTTCCTCAAAAATTCTTACCTTACTACATAAAATTTGACACACTTGATCACTTCACTAACTTACTCATCCTAAATTTTTATAGATGGAAGTTCAGTATTGCAAGTTCTACCAATTGGGCAACGGAGGCCAGCTGATCTTTGAGGGATCTTGATGCACAGTTGAGCGCCCGCTTCCGGAATTCTTCGGAGCTCAACTCAAGGATTTCCCCGGAGGAGATCTACAATGGCTGATAGTTGCAGATCTTCGAGGCAAGATGGAAGCACCCCTTTCTAAAAAGATTCAATTCACCATGCGAGAGAAGAACTGGCTAGATGGATTAGCCAGGGCCATGCATGAAGCTCTTGCCCGTCTGTGTGGGCAAAACATCAACTTGATCCAAGGAACTCGCTTTGCGCACTACGCAAGGCGTGATTCCATGGGAATGCCATTGGAGATGCCAAGTCACCCGGAGATGAAGCGCCAAGTGGAGAACCTTGACTTCCTGTTGTATGATAGGTAGAAGGAATTGGACAATGCCCGAGCTTACGCCAACCACAACCTTGCCATTGTCGCCAAGAAGGACTAGACTCTCGCCATGCTCGTCAAGGAACGCAAATCACTTCGACGTCAACGCGAGAAGAAGGATCGCACTATCGCTCGTCTTCGCAAGAAGGAGACTGACCTCGAGAAGACCATCCATGAGCAGGAAATCTAGCTTGAAGCAGAAGAAGAGGAAGAAGGTGAAGACATCCAGGGAGATATTCACTCATACCTCAGCGATGACAATGACTACCTAGAGGATGATGCCATAGATTTCTACACCGATGATGATGATTCTGACTTCATTGATGATGATTAGATGCACTGGATCACTACCGTAGAAATGAGTTGTATCGGTCCCACTATATCTTAGTTCACAGAATGGTTCTTAAAACCATTTGTTTCCCTTTTATGTTATGATGTGTGTGTTTGTATTGTGTGCTTTGAATGAATGAATGAGAAGGAGTTAGTTTGCAAAACCTGAGTCAAGCTCAAAGTTTAAAGCTTTTGAAACAAAAACCATGAACCTTAGAACTTTCCCTCTTACCCCTTCCTCTATCTCAATCTTCAGATGACTCGTGGAAACCAAGGAGGAAGTAGCTCATCGCAGGACCCGATGTTGCAGATTCTACAGATGCTAGTTTCCGACCGTGAAGCTAGTAGAGCCGAGCGCCAAGCCAATCTAGCCACCCTGCAACAGATAGCTCAGATGGCCCACAATAATCAAGGCCATGGAAACCAGGATCACCATGGATCCAAGCTTAAGAACTTTTAGAATACCAATCCCCCTATCTTTAGTAAGTCTGAAGACCCGTTAGATGCTGATGATTGGCTACAAACCATGGAGAACAACCTGGAAGTCGCGGAGTTGACGACAATGAGAAGGTATTGTTTGCCACCCACTATCTGGTAGGAGATGCAAGAGCCTAGTGGAATAGCACCCGTACCATGAACCACGGTCAAGTGATGACGTGGGAAGCTTTCAAGATCAAGTTCAGCCGCACCCATGTGCCGCAAGGTTTAGTCACCCGGATGAGAGATGAGTTCAGAGAACTAAAGCAAGGCAGGATGACCATAGTTGAGTACCGTGACAAAAAAATTCGCTATCTAGATATGCCCCTGACGAGATCAACACTGAAGCCAAGAAGAAGGAAAGGTTCCTGAATGGATTGCATGATGAGATGCAAACAGTGTTAGTCAACATCCGTTTTGAAGATCTCGAATAGCTTGTAGAATCTGCCATCTAGATGGAAGGGAAGATAAACCAAGCCAATGAAAACCGCAAGCGTAGAATGATGCACCAGAGTGGATCTAACAATCACCAGAAGTATCACCCCAACCCGTCTGCAGGATATGCCCCGAGAAATAATAGACCCCCGCTGAACCGTCCTAGCTACCCCAATCGTAGTGAAGGAAATATGAAGTTCGGAGGAAGCAACAACAACAACCCCGGAAACTCCAACAACTTCAACCATGCACCGCCCAAGTCTAACAACAACAACAACAATACTGCCCTAAGGACTGGAAGCAATGTTGTGCCTATTGCAGCCAAAGACAAGTCCTAGATTACTTGCTTTGAATGTGGAGTCAAGGGTCACTACTCCAACGAGTGTCCCAAGAAGCTTGTAGCCACCACCAATGTAAATGCCCCAGCTCAGCAACATCGCCGTGTTCAGCCTGGAAGAATATTTTCCCCAGGGAATTCGCTCAACCGCAACGGCTGTCTGTTCCACATGAATGCTGAAGAAGCCCAGGAAGCGCCAGATGTCGTGTTGGGTATGTTTTCTGTTAACTCAGTATTAGCAAGAGTGTTGTTTGATTCTGGAGCATCGCACTCGTTTGTTACAGAAGAATTTGCATGCACTAGTAAGATTCAACCAACAAAATTGAAGCATGTTATGATAGTTCAAATACCTGGTTCAACCACCAAAGCTAGAAAAATTTGCAAGATTGTACCTATCAGAATACATGGGATAGATTTGTATGCCAATCTAATACTACTTGGAACCAAAGGTTTGGAAGTAGTACTATGAATGGATTGGATGTCAAAACATAAAGGATTGATCGACTGTGCCAAGAAAGTCATAACCATGACCAGTAGCTCTGGAGTATCAATAGATCATGTATCTGAAACCTTGCCCCATCAATTCAAGTGCAACAAGAGTTTAGCCCAACTAACCCTAGACCAAGTCAGAGTAGTCTGTGAATACCCCGACGTATTCCCAGATGAATTGCCCGATATGCCCCCGGATCAGGATATTGAGTTCATTATTGAACTAATTCCTGGAACAGGACCCATAGCTCAGAGACCCTATAGTATGAACCCATCTGAACTAGTGGAGCTGAAGAAGCAACTTGATGCTATGCTGGCGAAAGGTTTGATTCAACCAAGCACATCGCCCTGGAGATCACATGTTTTGTTTGTTGATAAGAAGGATGGAGGTAACCGTTTATGCATAGAATACCGGAAGCTGAATGATGTCACCATCAAGAACAAGTATGCACTGCCCAAGATTGAGGATCTATTTGATCAGTTGACTGGTGCCAGAGTGTTTTCTAAGATTGATCTTAGAACGAGTTATCATCAACTCAAGATTCGTGAAACGGATATTCCAAAGACCGCCTTTACCACTAGATATGGATTATATGAGTATACGGTCATGTCTTTTGGATTGACCAATGCCCCCGCTTATTTCATGAATCTCATGAATAAGATTTTTATGAACTTTCTGGATAAGTTTGTCGTTGTTTTTAATGATGATATTCTTATCTATTCCAAGTCAGGAGAAGACCATGAGCAACACCTAACAACCATCCTTGAAACCCCTAGAGAGCATCAGTTGTATGCCAAGTTCAGCAAATGTGAGTTTTGGTTGAAGGAAGTAGGATTCCTCGGACATATTGTGTCGGCAGGAGGAGTCGCTGTTGATCCCGCTAAGATCAAAGATGTTGAAGAATGGGAAGCCCCAACCTCTCAAACCCAAGTCCGTGCATTTCTCAGATTAGCGGGATACTACCACAAGTTTCTTGAAGGATTTTCAAGCATAGCAAGACCGATGACCCAATTACTGAAGAAATATAAGAAGTTTCAATGGACGGACAAATGTGAAGCGAGTTTTCAAGAACTCAAGAAAAGATTGATTTCAGCCCCAATTCTGATTATGTCGGATATCAAGAAGCCTTTTGATGTGTATTGTGATGCATCCAAGATTGGTCTCGGATGTGTGTTGATGCAAGAAGGCACAGTCACAGCATATTTGTCCCGACAACTAAAGCAACATGAGCAAAACTATCCTACCCATGATCTTGAACTAGCAGATGTAGTTTTAGATTTGAAGACATGGCGTCATTACCTTATGGGTAACCGCTATGAGATTTATTCATATCACAAGAGTTTGAATTATATTTTCACCCAGACGGAGCTGAATATGAGGCAAAGAAGATGGATAGAGTTAATCAAGGATTATGACCTTGACATTCACTATCACCCCGGCAAAGCCAATGTGGTAGCGGACGCTCTTAGCAGATTGTCGTGTAGATTAAACACCACGATCAAAGAAGCTTAGCCAAGTTTGCATGAAGAGTTGGAGCAGTTTAGAACAGAGCTAGTTAGCAAAGGATTTTTAGCTAGCATTGAACTTCAACCCACTTTGATTAGTTAGATCAAGGAAGCCCAGAAGGGAAATGCAAGTATCGACAGAATCAAACATCGTATTGGTACAGGAAAGGTACCCGGATTCACCAAGGGTGAAGGAGTTTTGTGGTACAAAGGACGTATCTGTGTGCTAGTAGATTCAGAGTTGAAACAAGTTATCATGCAAGAAGCTCATGACACTCTTTATTCTATCCACCTCGGAGGAACAAAGATGTATCAGGATTTGAAGGAGCAATTTTGGTGGCACAAGATGAAGAGAGAAATCGGAAGCTACATAGCCAAGTGTGATATCTGTCAGAGAGTCAAAGCGGAACATCAGAGACCCGCAGGACTGTTGCAACCATTGCAGATTCCTGAATGGAAATGGGATTCCGTCGGAATGGACTTTATCACCGGTTTGCCTACTTCTAGTAGGGGAAATGACTCTATCCAGGTCATAGTTGATAGACTGTCCAAGGTAGCCCATTTTATACCTGTCAAGACAACCTACAAGAGTTCGAAGCTAGCAGAGTTATACATTGCTAGAATTGTCAGTTTGCACAGAGCCCCCAAGACCGATAGTGTCGGATCGAGGAACCCAATTTACCTCGAGATTTTGGCAGAAAGTCCAAGAAGGATTAGGAACCAAGTTCAATTTCAGCACAACTTATCACTTGCAGACCGATGGACAAACTGAAAGAGTCAATCAAATCTTAGAAGATATGTTGAGAGCTTGTGTGTTAGAGTATGGATCAAAATGGAAAGATTGTCTGCCTTTCGCAGAATTCTCATACAACAACAGTTATCAAGCTAGTTTGCAAATGGCCCCATTTGAGTTTTTATATGGAAGAAAGTGTCGTACCCCCTTGAATTGGTCGCAAGTAGGAGAGAGTCAGATTTTCGGACCCGACATCCTACGAGAAGCCAAAGAGAAGGTTCACAAAGTCCGTGAGCACCTCAAGACCGCCCAATCCATACAGAAGAGTTATACAGACAAGAGGCGTAGAGACCTGACTTTCAATGTTGGAAATTTTGTGTATCTCAAAGTGTCACCGTTGAAGGGAATGCAACATTTTCAACTCAAAGGAAAGTTAGCTCCTAGATATACTGGACCCTTCAAGATTTTGAATCGCCAAGGAGTAGTATCGTATCAACTGGAACTGCCAGAGGAGATGTCAGCCATCCATAATGTGTTCCATATGTCGTTACTTCGCAAGTGCTTAGCAGTCCCGGAGAAGACCGAAGTGTTTAAGAACATCGACCACGGAGCTATTGCTATCAACAAGGATCTGACATATCGGGAAGTGCCCATCCGTATCTTGGAAGAAGCCTTCAGAACCACTAGGACTAGGAGTATTAAGTTTCTCAAGATCCAATGGAGCAACCACACAGAAGAAGAAGCTACCTAGGAGCGAGAAGATTACATTAGGACTGACTTTCCATATCTCTTTAGTTCCTAGTTTTCTTAAATCTCGAGACAAGATTTTGTTTAAGGAGGGAAGGTTTGTAACACCGCAAAACTTTAATCAAGGTTATCAACTTCTAATCATCCAATTTAGGGTTAACAAAAACTTTTATTAAAGAAAAGGCATATGAATGCATGTGTGTTTGCATTAGTGTAGATTTGATTGAAATTGCCATGCTTGATTGTTCTAAATGTTGTGAAATAGTTTAAAGGTGAATGCCACATCATCTAGACCCTTTACAAATAAAATCCAAAGCGAAAGAAATCAAATAAGATGAAATAAGGCAAATGGTCATTTTGACCATTTTAAACCACTAGGCCACTTTAGGTGTTCCTAGAAGACAATTCCTAACATAAACTATTATAGTTCTTTTCCCCCTTGCTAGACCATGTAAAGATGTATCAAGGCCCACTTTATAAACTTACAAAAACATCTAGCAAATAAATTTAATGGACATTTGAAAATTGAATCAAGTGTATGTGTTAAGATCACACTTTTCCAAAAAAAACACGAACTGAGTTCACCTTGACTTATCCCAGCAAACCTAGTCTCTCAAGCTTAATGCAAGATCACTCCAAAATTTTGAATCAAAAATTCAAAAGGAAGTTTCATGCGGCCATTTCATCAAACACTTGGCATGCACAGAATAAACACTAGCCTAGCTTCACTGTTTGGTGCAGTGATCATCGACCATTTGGTCTCCAATTTAACCCCTTGTCCCCTCTAAGCCTAACCCAGCCCCAGACCAACTCCCCCCTTAGCAGCTGGCACAGTGGAGCGCCACCTGTTCTTGGTCGTCGTCGGCTGACAGTGGGCAGCATGCCAGGAGCCACGCTAGCCTCGCCCAAGACGCGCACCAGACACGCGAGCTCCTACCGCCACCCCTGTCCACCCCACGGTCTAAGCCCAGCCCTGGACCACACTAGCACCGCCGCGCACCGCCTCTCTGCACCGTGTCTAGAGAGCGCCAGTGCGCCGCGCCCAACTAGATCGCACGCGCCGCACCTTGACCTCCCCTCGCGTGCACAGACCCGCCATGATAGCAGCACCCCGGCAGACACCCCCGTTCGCCGCCGCACGACCCGTAGCTCCCGTGCGCCGCCGCAAACACCTCTACCTCCGCCCAGAGCACCGCACGCGCCCGACCGCTCCATGATGTGCCATTAAGTCCGTGAGAACCGCCAGGGAGCACCGCACCGTCCTACCCCCTCGCCCATGCCCTTAGCTCTCTGTGCCGCCCTCGCCGGAGACACCAGCCCGCACAATTTTGTCCCCTCGTTGAGCTATAAAAGGAGGCCACCCCAGCCTCCAATCCTCACACCATTCGACTCCCCACTCCTCATAGCCAATCCCCCACCTATTCCCGGAGCAAGGCGAGCACCACCCTGTCGGAATTGCACCGGAGTCCGCCGCTGCTGGAGGAGAAGGGCGTCGTTGATTGCGACCACCCCGAGCCCTACCGTGACCGCGCCTCGCCTCGTCGTCAACTACCACGTCATTTGCCCCCATCGCCAAGCCTTGCTGGATCCTAGGTGAGCCCCGTGAGACCCCCACCGCCGTGCTAGGTCTAGTTCCTCACCGGAGCTATTCGTCGTCAACGATGACTCTCGCCGTTAGATTAGAATTTGATCGCACGGCTCAGATTCGCCCATACCGTTTCGCTTAGTTAGTTTCACTGACCAGTGGGTCCGCGCTTTCAGCAGCCCGCTGCGCCGTGGAGTGCCACTGGGTCGGCCCGTTTAGCTTTCCCGCGCAGCCCAGGGAATTCAAATATGATTTTCCCTTTTTAGTTTAAACTAGTTTATGTCCATATATTTAAAAATCAATTTAGAGAGTTCACTTAACCAGATTGCATGATTCAAATTTTGCTAGAAAGGAAATTAAATTATCTATCCAAACCTGTTGGATTTAAATCAATTGGAGTTAGAGATGATCTATAGTAAAAATAACAAGACAAAGACTTTTGCAACTTCAAACTTTTTCAAAAATCAACCATAATAGCTTTTGAGTTGATTCCAACTCTCAAAAATCACATTTGATAATATCTATCTGAATATGCAAAAACATTTAGGTTTGTATGCAGTGACTTTGGGCTAGTACCAAAATAATGCTATTAGGGCATTTCTAGTCACTTTAAATCTATTAAATAATAATCTTAAACTTTATAAAAGGTGACCAACCCTTTAAATCACATTCCCATGTATTATAATATGTGGTGATGACATGTGTCCACATGATCCCATATTCTATTTGGAGAATATTAAATCTTAATTAATTTCAATGAGTAGAAATTACTTTTCTCAAATAAAATAAATGAAACTAGTTCCTTCATTCATGTGATGAATGTGATGATGCTAGATCATCAAGTGTGTGCCTTAGTGTGCTTTATCGCAATATATAAGTATTGTTTGATGATTGTGTACCTCGTATTCTTTCATAGACGATAGTACCGACCAAGTCTACGAGGAGGAGGAGGAGTTCTACCCCTAAGAAGATGAGGAAAATTTCAATCACTCCACCAACCAAGGCAAGCTATTATGAGAAAGCTAGATCTATGCAAGCTTTAACCTAAGAAAGATGCCTTAGGCATGCTTTGGTTATATATTTTGATTTATACCCATCCCAAGTTTTACTTGCAAGCTTTACTTTCTTTTACTTTACCAAAGTTCTTTACTTTTAATATAGATAGCATAAAGAGTATAAAACTAGGTCTA
The DNA here is from genome assembly GCA_910589775.1 of Avena eriantha. NCBI lineage: Eukaryota > Viridiplantae > Streptophyta > Magnoliopsida > Poales > Poaceae > Avena > Avena eriantha. The sequence goes on from OU342741.1 coordinate 313,539,494, forward strand.
TCTAGTTATACTTATATGTCATTCCATGGCATGAAATTGAAGATTAGCACCCGTCATTAGTGAACACTCTTAACCTTAGTGGCTAGTGCTAAGCATAAAACTTGATCACTTTAGATGGGAATACTTGGTGAAAATGATTATGAAAACCTTGGAATGATGAGTCATTCTATTGAAATGTTTTGACATGTGTTGAGAAACACAAATGGATTTTGATGATGAAAATGTTGAGGCATGAGCCTTAGCCCTTTTATAAAAACTGATGGTTGGGTTCGGATGCGATACCATTCCAATTTTACCGTACAACCACAATACCTGAATTGGATAGGGCTTAGTCGGAAGTTTATATGCATTAGTATGGGTTCCCTCGCGGGAGAGGTTTGAGCTGAGGCTATCTCTTGATGATGTCCACCTATGCACTGCCTAGGATGGCAGATGGCCATGGATAGGAGGCCAAGCTCATAGGAGAGGTGCCTATACTAGAGTGTGTAATTGAAAGGTTATGATTGATTATCCACATACTAAGTATGATAATTCAGGGATTATCCCTGACGGATGTATCGAATTTTGTGGTGAAAGTGTACCACCTCTGCAGAGTGTCAAACTATTTGAATAGTCGCGTCCGTGGTCATGGACAGTTAGAGTGGCCATACTGTTCCGTTGTCAGATGTTTTCAAAATGACTTGTGAAATGATTTGTGACTTTGACTTGACCCCAACAAGGTTGTGAACATGAAAACTAGTTTCCCACTTAAGTGATTTAGAACATTAAATTAGTTTTCTTTACTTCTGAACTCAGCTTAAGATAAATCTAGCTTTTGCAAACAAACTTAGAGCTTAGTATTCCTACTAGAACTACCTTACTTGCTAGTGATAGTTTGCGAGTACTTAAAGAGTACTCATGGCTTTGTCCCTGGCTATTCCCGTGGCCAGACTATGAGGAGGACTATCTAGAAGATGGACAGCAGGACGGCTACGACAACTAGGATCATCTCCCATCGTCAGTATTGCATGTGATACTGAAGATGGAGCCCACTACTACGCTTTACTATTCCGTTGCTTGTTTGTATTAAGACTGGATCATGAGATCCTTTATTCGTGTAAAACCTTATTATGGTTTGTAATGGATGATGTACTGTGATATCCAATTTGTTATGTCTCGCAAAAATGGTAATCCTGGGAATTGCGAGGTATGGCATAACATGCATCTGGGATTAAAAATCCGGGTGTTGATAGGCTAGTACTATGAAGATATATTGTGCGACAATTATATCAACATGTTATAACCCAAAGGAACTAAAGGTCTCACCAAAGGACTAAATTTGTACAATGCCATCTCATTAGAGAATGAGTGATGCGTAGAGACGCAAAGACATGCAAATACACGCGGACCTGAAAATGTCAGGTCCGAAGATTATGTTAACCACTAGCAAACCTGTATATACAACACCAGAAAGCCATAGGTGTTGAATGCGTAAGTTTAAAGACTAGATTATTGACTCTAGTGCAAGTGAGAGACTAAAGGGAATATGTCCGATAGGTAATAATAAAGTGGTTATTATCTTATTCCTTGTTTATGATAAATGTTTATTTTGCATGCTATAATTGTATTAATTAGAAATGTTAATACATGTATGTTTAATAGATAAATAAAGGGTTCCTAGTTATGTCTCTCTTATAAACTAGCTCCTTGATTAAAAATATGATCAAGGTTTCCTAATCATGGACATTGGATGTTGTTAATAACGAGGTCACAACATTGGTTAAATGGTGTGATGAACATTCATCCGAAGTATAGCAATATGATCAAAGTCATTGTGTTTAAATTGTTATAACACCGTATGAAGTAATTCTAGTCTTTAGACCATGAGATCATGTCAATCACGAACACTAGAAGCGTAACTTGATAACATCAAACGTCACACCATAATAGGTTGACAATAAAGGTGGGTTCAGATACTCTGAAGGTGTTATGTAGAGGCTCATGTATCAAGAGTGGGATTTGTCCATCTCGATGACGGATATATATACTATGGGCCCTCTCGATGATATCATATTGAGAAGCATGCAAGCAAGTGATGTGATTACTAGAATGTTATATCATGGGAACGAGAAATGAGTGCATATCAGTAACGAGATCAAACTAAGTATGGAGATACTGATGATCGAATCTCAGACATGTAATATATTGCAAGACAAAGGGATTTAGTTATGACGTTAAAGGTTCACACGATCACTAGAGTCATAGTTGAAAGTGTGGGAGTCATTACGGATCTGCAGGTCCCGTTGTTGATTATTGATGGGAGAGGGGTCTCGATCATGTTTTCATTATTCATGAACCGTAGGGCGACACACTTAAGGGATACCGATACCATTTGGAGCAAATAAGATACCAGAAAAATATTATGAAAATGCTGGAATTGTTTTGATGGACACTGGAATTGTTCCGGCTGAAATTGTTGAAATTGGTTCTGCATGTGATATCAAAATATTGCAAGGGGTTTTATGTGAATGTTTGTTAATTAAAGTAATTAACAAAATTCTAAATAAAATAAATAAAAGTGTTTTATTTAAAGAGAAAAATGTATTTAATTTAGTGGACATTAAATGCAAGTGAGTGGAGTTGAAATTTATGTGAGTGGGCTTAGTGGAAGCTCCACCCACATGAATGAGGGAGAGGTGGGGGCACCCACCAGGGCCGGCCAGCCATGGCCATGGGGCTCCACCCCAGCCCCTATAAAAGGAGCCCCATGGCTCCTCTCCTCTTGCACCACCTCCTCGTGAAGGTTCTCTTCCCCCTCTAGCAATTCCCCATGGTTTCGGATTAGCGAGATACATGTTCCCGGTGGATTTTTCTGGAAGGATTTGCTACTTCCGCTGATTTTCTAGAGCAAGGACTCGAAGGTTATCGGGGTACCGAACGTGTGTGCGATCACGGATGCACTGCTGCTTTGCGGTGTTGGACTTGCTAGTGTTGGATCTGTTGGACTTGCTGGACTTCATCACGATCTTGAGATCGACAAGTGTACGACTACATCATCCACAAGTTCAACCTCGTTAACAATGCTTTTTCGCTCTTCAAGGGTATGTTCTCTATGGATGTATATCCACCTGTTGATTGTATCTAAGTAGATAGATCTTGGTGCTTAGTTGTTCACTTCGTAGGAAAATTTTGTTTTCTATGTTGTGAACCCAACATGGACGAACTGGGAGAGCGAGGCCACGATCCTAGTGTGGCCTCCAAGCGAAGGTGTGTGCGGGCCTAGCGTCCTCTGCTGACCTGGTGGCCGGCCGCAAGGCATGGAAGTGACAAAGCTGGTAGAGGACATGACGGCCATGGACGGGCCAGGAATAGCGACGACGCCGCCATCGAAGGCCACGGTGCCACCAAAAGCGGCGGTCAGTGCCTCCTGCTTCATCATGTTGACGGCGTGCTTGGCAGCACTCACTGCCAGCTCGTTGGTGTTGACCCTGTTATGCGTGGCGAGGAAGCACTCGGTGTCCTCCCGGTGCTCCTTCTCGAGCCTGGCTTTGACGAGTCGAGCTCTCGCCGCTACCCGCCGGCCAGCACGCTTGTCTGACTCAGCTTTCCGCTCCTCCGCGGTCTAAGTCCTTGCCAAGCTTCTTCGACCGACCATGCTTCTTGGCGGCGGGAACATCACAGGGCACAGCATCGGCCATGGCAGCGGCGATCCATCGCCTTCCCTCCTACTCCTGCCAATGAAAATTGGGAGTGGGTTTTTAAGGGAGAACTAGAGTGGTTTCTATGCCACTGGCGAGAGGGACCGCCAAAGGTGAAGGTAGGACATAGGAGGAGGCGTGCGGTGTCCGGCTTACGCAACAGTTGCCCAAATTAGTTGCACAGATGGATCGAGCCGGATGCGTTGGTCCGGATGGGTCGGGCCGCTGGGAGGACGCGCACGTCCGCGCGGACGCGTTGGATCGATCATGTGGAGATGCCCTAACGGTTTGAATAGGCAGTAAATCAGGAAGCACTATTTTGGTCAACTTGTACAACTTAATGATGAGCCTTTTTCTCAGATTCCAAAGGCCCAGTTGTAGTATTGATTAAAAAATAGTCTATTTGATACCTTGTCGGATTCAAAAGTCAACTCAACTCTGAGATGATCTCGGCAGGATCCTCCAATAACCTGGAAACCTCAGCTTCGTCGTGCTAAGAGCATCTACACTCGTTGGCCATTCCCAGGCCGAAATCCAGAGCTACATAGCGCCGGACAGAGGAAGTTTTTGGCCTAGGAATGGCTGATTTCCCACTCGCGTTTCTAGGCGAAGCAAAAAAAGCGACATACTCGAATTTTCTCGTTCCTGCCAGCGAAATCTTGGCCATAGGTGTTTGACAGAAGTACGCCCAAAAAGTTCGGCCATCAAATTATTACAGAACAAGATAAAATGGGTCGGCGATCAGTCGTCGATGGGGATGGTCTCCTCCGGCGTATCCGGTGCGATAGGGATAGGTTCATCAGCGTCGTGGCCGACCGACTGGTTGGAGGAGGTCGAAGCGGAGCTCGGAGAAGACACGACGGTGGAGGTGTTTGGCGCAGAGCTTGGCACGCTCTCGGTGGTGTCCTCCAGGAGGATGGCGCTGCGCCACGCCATATACCAAGCCTTGACCGGCGTGCTCATCGCCAAGGTATCTTCGCCGCCCATGAGAAACTACAGATCCGTGTTTCTCTTCTTGGCGGAGAAGTTTGCTTTGAGGTCGAGCTTGCGGTCTTGGTTCCGTAGCAGCTGCGCCCATCTCTCGTCGCCATTCTCCTCCCTCTTCTTGGTATGGGCCTTCGTGTCGACGATGCACTTCACGATGGAATCCTGGAGGCGCTCGGCGGGAGGTCCTGTGGCTTTGAGCATCTTTGCCTTCTTCTGGCCGAGCTCTGGCCTTCCTTCGCCGGCAGCAGGTGGAGGAGCCACCGGGTTGTACACACCGTCCTTGGTCTTGCCGAGTGTCAGCCGAGTGTCCACCCATTTCTGGCATTTCTCAATCAAAGAAAACACGTGATGGAACTTGAACTCCGTCTTAGTGTCGTCCTTGTACATGTAGAGTACGTGGATGAGCTGCAAAGGCAAGGCAAAGTGTGACAGGATAGGCATGAATAAGTACCGTCGGCTAGAATTTGGCGAAGTACCTTGCCATCCATGCTCTCACCGCTGACGGGTGTGCGGTCGACCTCCTCGAGAAGACTGTGCCACTTGCTGCACGCCTGCTGGATGGGCCCCTAGTGGTTGGTCATGGCTTTATCGCCGCGCTCCATGTGGACTTTGTTGTACGTCGGGTCGCAAAGGTTGCGTTTGTCGAACGCTAGCTTCACGCGCTTCTAGTAGTTGTCCGAATTTTGGTTGGCGCCAGTGATGGGATCCATGTTCACCGCTTTCCAAGCGTCGGCGAGGCAAAGGTCCTCAAGCGTCGTCCACTTGATCCGGGGCTCCGTCGCCGAGGTGCCCGCCTTCTTCTTGCCTTTGACTTTGCCCTTCGCTGGAGCCAGGCCATCGCCTTCCTCTTCCTCCTCGGTTTGGGTCTGCTCGGCGAAATCCTAAGACTCGATGCCGTGTTTGGTGTCGCCCGGGACTGTTCTTGGGTGAAGAAAGAGGCATTGCCGGTCGCAGTCGCCGCCGACCCTTCGGGGATCATGCCTTGCATGTTGGCTTCGTGTGACATTCCGTCGAACATGTTATGGGCGTCGGCCTCGCCGTGGGATGCGTGCGACGAGCTTCCGACGAAGGGAAGAGGGTTGCGGCGCACCGTCGAGGAAGTGATGTATGCCGGAGAGGAGGAGTAGGGGCGTTGATGTCGACATTGAAGGCCGAAGGGGGGCGCGGTGCGGGGCAGGGGAAGACGAAGTTCAGGTTGAACCCGTCGTCGAACTCCGGGGAGGAGTACCTTTGTCGTGGGTTCGCCTAGTTTTCCTAGAACATCGCCGGCGAGATCGACGAGAATCGACCGGCGAGTAACCGGTAGGCGAAGCGACGCTTGGCTGGCTCCCCCAAACGCCGCCGTACTGCGCACGCGCCGACGTCGCCGATTCCCTCATCACCTGGGCCTCCGCCGCAACGTGAACCTTGGCGAGCGCCTTCCATTTCTTGGCCCTTGTCTCCGTGTCCCTACGGCTGTCCAATTCGACCTTTATCTTCGTGGATAGGGCCAGCCACGCGGAGTCACTGATGTTTCTAGGTCTCGGCGCGGGCACTCTCGGCTTCCTCGCCTTCTTCTCCGTCGGCGCGCCGGCGGCGGATCAGGGTTTGACGAAACCTTTTGGCGGCATGGCGGGCGGGTACTCGGCGAACTGGCAGGAGATGTGGGAGAATGGCGGGAGCTCGACAAACTGGCGGGAGATGTGGGCGACATGGAAGGAGAAAATGGCGGGTACTCGGCCTTCTGTCGCTGACAAGAGTGGCCCACACGTTTTTTCGCTCCATCCGACGTTCTCAAGGCGTTCCCGACGCCGCGGGATCGACATGGAAACGCCAGATGTATTTTGGGCCAAATCCAGACATAACCGACGTCCTAGGAACACGAACGAGACAAAAACACCACCGTCCGGATGAAAAGGACCTGAGAACGAGCCCACTGACATAGCAACAATCTGGAGGCTTCGTCGTGGGACGCATGAATCATTATCTTCTCAATTTCAAACGTATATTACAACATTCAGCATAGTTTCTTCACAACTGATTAAACACTCAGGGCCTTGTCGATTCAAAGGATTTTTAATAATTGAATTTTTTAGAATTAGAACATTCAGAATATTTTCTATGTTCGGTGTTTGATCCGCTGAACTATAACCCACATGATTTTCCCCAGGTATTCATTTACACTAAATTTCATGCAAAAAAATTGACCCACTTAACAACCTTGATTTCTTTTCCTATGACCCGATACAACATTACCAAAATCTTATTCATGCATTATCTTTTTGAACTTAATTCGTGCATTTTAGAATCCTACAAATAAAAGAGGACCACAACTTCAGGCATGTAGCATTTCCATACATTAAAGCAAAGGTAAGCCACGCACGAAGTTGTTACATGCTTACAAACAGCTAATGATCTCTTTCCATATTATATGGTACGAAAAAACTGGTTGCATAAGATCAAGTTGCTTTTGTAATTCAACCAAGTAGTGTTCCCCACGACTGGCCTTATCTGAATATCTGTCCAGGCCTACAGGGTAATCATTAGCTGGGAAGATATTGTTTGCTCTATTGCTAGAGCGGCCAATCAAGTTTTTTAAGTGCTTCAATGGGTTCGATACAGTTGTATTGCGCAATAACAAGAATAAAAAGATTTTTTTATCACAAGACTGTTTCCCCCCATTCTAACTGGAATTGATCTGAAATGTTCGCTTGTGGGGAAAACATAAATGGTTTCCAAGATTGTAGCAGGGACCTATTCATGAGCCACAATGCAGAGCACGGGCTCGCCTTCAGGTTTCAGGTTTATGACTCAGCTGCTGGGTGCGGGGAAAGCAACTTGATGCTGGCCTAATCATCGAGAGCACCCAGTTGCTTCATATCTTCCAGGAACGCCATGTAGGAGTCATCAATACTTTGCGGCTTAGAAGCTGAGGGTGAAGGTTGGGCCACAGATTTTATGGGGGTTACTGAAGGCTTCAGAGATGAATATGTTGGTGCTGATGACTGCTGCTGCGCCTTTGGTTTTGGTTTGGGGAGAGCAGATTCTCTCTTAACTCGCAGTGATGCAGGAACCTGTAACAAAAATTAATTTGAGTTTATGGAACTAGTTATTACTCCCTCAATTCCACAATTCTTGTCGTGGGTCGACTGTTCAAACTTGAGTGCCAGATTTATCAGTTCTTAATACTATATATGAGGGCACAAATGATAATCATCATTTGAAATAACCAAGAAGGCAACAAGCATTTTCTGTATATGATCAGTTCAGGAATGTGGATGGCTGGATGCTGCAAACTAATAGTACAAAAGGCAATATGCATGGAAGCACTCTTAATTAGAAGCATAAGATGAATGAAAACTTGGGCAGTGCGGTACATAAGAGTTGGTGGCGGCACACTGATACCATAAGAAAACTTGGGCATCTAAAGCAACATCTCATTAACATGTTATGCGGACCATATGTGCTTGATCATAAAGTGGTAGTCTGGAGTTAATCCTATTATTTGATTACAACAAATTCTAAATTGTTTCTTTCTTGGAGAGCTGTTCCCCAAACCTGTTGTAAATGGCGAGTACTACAATGTCAAAAATCAAAATTGAGAAGGCAACACAAATTATTTGTTGCATGAGTCAGCTGCTCCTATGCTATCTGTGCTTTCTTTTAGTGTTCCGCAACCCTTTTGTAAATGGTGCGCATAAAAACAATCAAAAACTGGAAAGGCAAAATATATTATTTGCAGCATGAGGTCAGTGTTGCTATGTTATCTGTGCTCCTTGGAATGACATACCCAAGCCTTAGTTAATAATTGCATGGTACACAGTTTAATACTACTTTTAAGGCAATAATCAAGCGCAGTAAGTTAGTAACCTGAGTAAAGAACTCACCATAGCTGTTAGCTCAGGAGTATGTTGTGCTAATGGTCGCTTCACAACTGTTGAAGCAGCCGATTTGACATACGATGGCTGCGGAGGTAACTGTGGCCTTGGACCAAAGGCAGCAAATTCTTCTGATTGAATAGGGGGTCCTGGATAAAATGGAGGCCTAAGCATTGGTGGCGGACCAGGAAGTACACCAAAGGGTGCCATCGGCATTTGAGCTGGAGGTAATCCTGGAGGAGGAGGTGGAGGAGGCCTGGCAGCAACACCAGGAGGCATAAATGGTGGCCTTGAATCTGGTGGTGGTGGAGGTGGAGGAAATCTGACCATTCCTGGAGTTAGCATATCAGGTTGTATTGGAGGCATCATTGGAGGCCTTGGAGGCAAAGGTGGCAACTGCGATGGATGCGGTGGAGGTGGCGGCAATACCCTTGAAATTTTGGCATCTTCTTTCACTACAGGAGCATCCCTGGCATTATTATCAGTAGCCTGCATTTCATTTGAGTTTGATGGCAACCTAGGGGGAGGTGGCGGTGGAGGTAGCACAACTGGGGTCTGCAAAAAGAAATCATTCAGAGAAAGTCATAACAGGAACTAACGTCCAAACATGAAGAGCAATTTGGTACTCCCTCCGACCCATATTAGTTGACTTGGATTTTTCTAGATTCAGATGTATCTAGTACTAAAACATGTCTAGATACATCCGAATCTAGACAAATTCGAGTCAACTAATATGGGTCAGAGGGAGTAACTGAAACATTAACAGTAAGGACTTCAAGAGGATACATAAATAGTACGTAACATATTAAAAACAGAAATCTGTGAAGAAAACTATAAGTAGCACCTGTGCAGAATCTGCCGAGCTTGCACCCTCTCCAACAGATGGTTTATTAGTAAGCTCATTTGCACCAGGTAGAGGTGGTGGTTGCGATGGCCTTTGTGGCGGAGGTGGAGGTGGTGGCAATAATGTATGACCTAACACAGGAGGTGCGCCAGGAGGAGGTGGAGGTAAGCCTGGTGTTGTTGCATCGCCAGCAGGCATAGGTGGGGGAGGGGGCGGTGGTGGCGGTGGGGGTAAAGGTAAAGAAGGAGCAGATGGATCTGTAAGTTCTGAAGAGGCTGGCAGTGGAGGGGGCGGCGGCGGAGGTGGCATGGTGGAAGGACCTGCTTCTTCAGATTCTGTCGTCGAAGATGAAGGCCCAGCACCAGACAAGGGAGGCAGTGGAATCCTTGGTCCTATGGTCAATCAGGAAACAAAACACTGAGAAATGCAAGGGGATCCGTTTTCAGCAAAAAATGAAATGTCTAACAAAAAAATATGCCAATAGAAGTTATGCTGACCTATAGATGATTTGTACATAGGAGGTTTGCCAGGTGGTGGTGCCCCAGATGGGTTCAAGGTTGGATGATAGTAAACAGAATCCTGCGATGAAAGCATAGTTACTATATATTCTAACGTTCTGTAACATATATCAATAGTGTCACAAAGATCTGAAAATGACATACCTCAGGCATAGGGTTTTTCGCTCTGTCATCTTCGTCTGCTGCAGGTCGCCTCTTTGGTGGTCCAAGATGGCTGACAGGAAATGAAATACAAATTCAATAAACAAGAATTACTGCATGCAAGTTTAACAAAATGAATGCAAAACCAAATAAGAAATCTGACCTGAACATAACTGGCTGCTCGCCCTTTTCTTTCATTTTGTCTTCATATTCCTGGCAGAGATGAGGAAAAAGGAATGAGCTACCATGTGACCATAAACTAATGATACCATATCCCATCAAGAAGTTACATAGGAAAAGATCAATTTAAAGATCCAAAAAGATTTACTAATACATTACAAAAAAAATATTGCTAGTACTCATTAATAAGCTAATAATAGTCTTCAGTAAGATTAGCCAACATAGTTGACACAGATGATTCCATAAGGTATGATGCTTTCTAGTTCTAACTCTCCGATTGCTATCAAAACCAAAAGTTTTTGGTGAAACAAATAACAATAAAGTACCATAGTTAACTAAACATCGGACATTTAACCAAAACCCTCCAAATATCATGTTCCTAAATCCTGATGAACTCTGTACTGTTTTTCTTTCCTTCTGGTTTAATTCATTGGGCAGCCACGGGCTTTTCCTCTTAAAAATACTGTACTAAAGATTGTAGAGAAGAAAACACATCCAACAGTAGATAGCAAAACCTAATGTCATGCCTAAGATTGCCACCAATTAGAGATAATTAAGGAAACAATTAAGACCCTATGTGTCAGATGGACTAAAAAGATATTCAAATTACATTAAATAGTGAACACAGTCTTCCAAAATAAAAGGTTCGGCATGTCTGAAGAAATTAAAATACCTTCCTTTTCTTCACAACAAGATTATAAGTATCCTCAAGCTGTCTTTTCTTATGCTTCCTTGCCTTATCCAGAGCACCATCGGCTTCTGCATCAACCAAATACTAATTTAGTCACTCAGAAAAACAAACTAGCTAAAACAGACAACAATCTTTTAATTACATCTACAGCAGAACCAAAAGATGTGAGAGCCCTATTATCAAACTTAAAATTGATATATATATATATCCAGGTAATTAGAAAAACTGGCCTGATAATGTGACAAGGTCAATTAATATATATTTGACAAACATCAAACCAAGCGCTCAAGAATACACAGCTTGCATTTACTATTCTATTAGGCCTCCAACAAACAAAGCTAATTGTGTAAGTAAATGATCATCATAGTTCTACATAAAAAATAAGAAACAAAGTCTAAGAAAACTATTATTCAAGATAGTAGCGTTTAAAAAATGATCTGTTTCTAGTGCATTGATCTAAATCCAGGTCTGCATTAACCTAAAATTATAATGCAATATACTTACTCATCTTTTCCAATTTGTCAATCTGATCCTTTATTGCATCTGGGTCCTTTTTCAGAATACCAACCTCCCGTACCTTCTTCCTTTCCTTTTTGTTCTGCAGAGGCAAGAAAAAGATAAAATCTGAGGGAAATAAAGATGGATTAAATATATTGGCAACAGATAAAACATTTGTAGCATTACTCTGATGCAAACTGAGGTTAAAAAGACAAAATAATCAACAAAACTGCTAAGAATACATGAAGAGAGATACATTTCCAGGCCAGAATGATGTGAGAACCAAAAACTGTGACATCTGAGTCTAACGGCACAAGACCAATTGCAGCAACTAGCTAGATCACTTTGACAAAACGACATTGCTCCTGAAGTGACCATCTAATAAAAAATCATCTTACAAAGACTTGTGCGCTCCGCAAAGAAGAAATGTAACAAAGACGTATGACCAAACTGCTAGGTGATAGCATTAGTATGGCTGTGTGGGTGACATAGCAAAAAGAAGTAAATCAAACTATTCAAGAGAATCAAGCTACAACCTGAGATGATTATCCAAATCCACCCAAAATAACAGAGACCAGCCAAGTTTACAGCGCGAACCGGAGCAACCGACAGTTTCTGGTCAAGACTTTCCAACAAATAAAACTACTGGTATGATCACAAATTATGACTATCCATTTTGTGTCCATAGCACCGCAAATCTAAGCAGTTGTTTTGGTTATCTGCTGCATTCAAACTCTTCCGACTGAAATATCTAGTAATGCTCATCAAAACACGCTTGTTGCATGCAGAAGTGCCACATCCAATTGTTCAACTGTACCAAAATAACGACTATTTTACTACGTGATAGCATCTCAATCGATCGTAACGAGGACAAGAGGATCCAGATTTCGCGTTAAACCGATCAGACGAATCAAGCTACTTCGTCACTGCTGAGTTTCCATCTCAATAGCCCTCACCCGCAGAACAGAACACCAAACCAAACGAATCGAACTACCGCCGCCATCGCGACGTACGTAGGCCTGTTCAGCTTGCCCCACGGACTCCACGACCCCGCCGTCCGTGGGGCAGAAACCCTAGGGTTGGAGACTCACCCGCTTGAGCTCCTTCCTCCGCTGCTCCTTGCGGAAGGCGTCGGTGGGGTTCATGACCTTACCACCCTTGGTCGTCTTCATCTTTACCCCCTCGCCCTCGCCCTCCGGCGGCGGAGCGAGCGAGCGAGCTGCGGCGGCGGTGGCGTCAGGGGATTTAGCCGAGAGATGGGAAGAGGGGATGTAACGGCGAACGTCGTCGAGATGGATTCGGGTCGATGTTGCTTGTGCCTTGCGCCCCTTGCGTCGTACAAGAGGTTCCGAACCGCGACCTGGTTCGATCTATTCAGACGGTGCGGCGCACGGGACCTTCAGGGCGTGTTTGATAGGGTCGTATTCCCGTTTTTGGCCTGTAGGAAGAAATAAGCTTATTTGTTGTGTTGGATCGCATTTGTTTTTTAATCGTACGAGTTTTAAAGCTCTCTAAAACTTGACCTGCTGGAAACACCGATTCCACGGGGACAGGCCCTAACGAGTGCATGGAGAGGAACGTTGTGCGCGAGGAGGCTACGTGCATATGGCAAGAGCCGGGAAAATTGCAGCGTTGGATGACGTGAAAAGTAGGTTGACCTTCCTTTTACGCGGCCACCACTCGGTAGAAGAAAAATCAATCCCCATTTTCTTCCTAGGTGGTGGCTTTGGCAGTGGCAGCATCGATTTAGATCTCCGCTAACAGCTGTTACAGTCACTCTAGCACCGCCTGCTATATCTTCCCTGGCTCCAACGTTTGAGGCCTCACAAATATGTGGCACCGGCTTCTCCCTTGTCTTCTTCCCCGCTTGTTTCCAGTCATTAACGTCTGCAACCATGGAGGTAAGAACAGTTTTCCTTGCCTCCTCCTCCTCTGTTAGTGCGTAGGTAGTTAGCTCGGCATTAGGTTAGTACCTAGAGTGCTTATGCAATACACTCTGTTTAGGGCCAACAATTGAAGGTTATCATCCAGACAGCTGCCCCGGTCGTTGTAATTCAGGCATGAATGCTCCTGATGCACAAAAGAGCAGCTGGTAGGACTAACTGGGCAGCTTTGACATATGGTCTCATGATGCAGCGCGATAGAGAGAGGATCATAAATCTGAACTACATCTACAACAACAACGATAGAGAGGCTATCGCCATGCTCAAGAAAAGAAGGGCCCCTGTAATTGCCCCTATGTGTGGTTTTGATGATTAATGATCCCTATGGACTAATGTTTTCTTTGAGTTTTATATGAAGGAATATTTTATAGGTCATGCTTGTAGTCCATGTGTTGGATTCAAGTATGGATGCATGAAGATAAAGATATACCTTGAGTATTGGCATCAAGATCATCGAGTTGAAGAGAAGAATATGATATGATCAAGATCTTGAGAGTGTGATCTCAATAGAAGAAATCAAGATATGGCTTTAAGTCGGTGTCATGATAGCCTCATTAGTTGAGCTATGGTTGACTAAGATTTAGAGCATGTAATCAAATGAAAAATTCCTTATGTACCTCAAGATATTGAGATGGAGCATGAGAAGGTACTTGGTTGACCAATACAAAGAGTGAAGAGGGATTTCAAGTTGGTCAACACATGAAACATAAAGAATGTACCACATGGATCTTGTGGTATGGTAAGCCTTGTCAATTATGCATCATAAACTAACCCATTGTATATGTGCCTTTGTGTTTTCTATATGTTTCTTGGTGTGAGGTTCTCGATCTTATTGCTAGCTCTTCAACAAGCCCAAGTCCATCAAAAATAGAATTTGTATGCATCTTCTATTGCGTTTTCGGGTTTAGAGGTTTTACCGGCTCATTTTTAGGGAGGTTTCATACCTCACCTTATTTGGTTTTTATCTCATTCTCTTTCTTGGGTTTTCTACTCTCTAATATATAGATCTTGTTCTTAGATTTTCAAAAAGCCCAAATTTACTAAAATCCGAGTCCGAACGCAGAAGTTATCGTTGTTTTAGTGTGCCCTGTTTGTTTTCGGCGGGAATTTCGGCGGCGCCGGGTCTGGGGCCGGAATTTCCGGCGAACCGCCTAAAAACTGTTTTGTATGTTGTTTCGGTTCAGACCGGAACTTTTCAGGTCAACCGAAAATTCCAGTGCCAGATCCGGTGGCACCAGTTTCCCTGCCAGAACATGTCCGTCCAGCTTGTTTTGACCCCAGCGGTCATCCCCTTGAAGGGGTATAAAAGGGGCTTCTTCCCAAAAGTTCAAGGGTTCTTGAGCACGTTTTTAGCCTTCATTGTTGACCTCTTGAGCTTGCTTCCTCTCCCTTCTCTCCTATGATTCTTGCATATTTTTAGGGCTTTTGAAGAGGAGATCTAGATCTACAATCCCCACCAATCAATTCCTTTGGATCTAGATCTTGGGGTCATTGGTTGACTTCCACCGTTGTTCTTCCTCTCTAATTCCTCCATAGCACTTGTTGCTTTGCTAGGATTTGAGAGTGAAGGATTTGATCACCCTTGGTGTTCTTGCTTTGCATTCTTGCATAAGTATTGATCTCTCCATTACGATTTGTTCGAGTGAGAGATCGTGAGCTTGTTAGTCTTGAAGGGTGACCTCCTAGTTGGCTTGGCAGTTGGTGTCGTGGTGTCCTCTTCGTGGAAGATTATGAAGAGACCCGGGATTCTCCTTCGTGGAGCTTGTGAAGAGACTCGAGATTCTCATTCGTGGAGCTTGTGAAGTGGTTGTGGAGCTTTCCATCTCTAGAGTGGAGGAAAAGCTAGCCATAAGGAAAGGGCCTATTTCTTCGTGGGATAGACTCGGAGAAGAAGTTGAGCCTTCGTGGCGTTAGGAAATCCTTCGTGGAATCCCACACCTCTCCAACGTGACATACCTTCTTATAAGGGAACACGGGAATACATCTCCGTCTCCGCATGCCTCGGTTATCTCTATACCCGAGCTTAGTTTCCTTGTGATAGCCATCGTGCTTGAAGTACTTATATCTTGCTCATCACTTGTGGTATATTTATCTTGTGCTATCTTGCTTAGCTTAACTTGTTGTTGATGCACTTAGTTGAGCCTAGTGTATTTAGGTTTTGTGCTTGTAAAATAAATGTTAGTTTAATTCCGCATTCAATCAAGCCAAAACCGTAATAGTTTTGAAATTGCCTATTCACCCCCTCTAGGTGATATCTCTATCCTTTTAATTGGTATCAGAGCAAGGTCTCTCTTTGTTTAGGCTTCATCGCCTAGAGTGTAAAGATGTCATCTAGTAGTATAGTGCACAGTGACATGTGGAGAAATTGCTTGCTTTGTAATCTTCGGACCCTGTGTCCAAATATTGAGAGACTTCTAGATGAAGGTTTTTCTCCTCCGATGGATCCTCAAAATCTATATTTAGAGGATGAGAAAAATTTACATCTCGAAGATCAAGTATATAATGAGCTTATTTTCTCCTTGAGCCCCATAGTTAATTTGTTCTTGACAAATGTCAAGCGCAAGTCATCTCATGAGATGTGGACCAAGCTTAAAGAAATATTTGATGGGTCCATTTCTCATATGGTCGGTGGTATCTCCGAGGAGCTCTCTTCTCCTTCACATCATGATGAGCTCCAAATTGCTTCCACCTCCGGCCGCACTGAGATTTCAATTCCTTCCACTTCACCTACATGTGACAAGTCACAAGGTAATGGCACGGTGAGTGGAGAAATCATATGTGATGATGGTAGTGTTTCTCTCTACACCAATGATTCATGTTCTATAAATTCTAACGGTGTAGAGAGTTTGGACTTAAGCACTTCTTGCAACAATGATTCGATATCCCCTTGTGTTGCTAGTCCTTGCATATCGTGTAAAAATTATTTGAGTACTAATGTAGATGATATGCTTGATTTGTCTTGTTCCCATGAGAAAAATGCTTCTATTTCCTCTAGTTGTGTATCTAACAATGTAGAGGAAATCAAACACTCTATGGAGCAAGACACAATCATGAATGAAGATTCAAGAATATCCTCATCTTCATCCTCCCATACTCACATGTGCCTTATGGCAAGAGGGTCAAAGGTATCTCCAACTTTGAATCCCAATATATCTTCTAATGATGATAGTGATGATTATGTTGATGAGGATACTAACACTATCCTTCGTGAGATGACCTTTTTGTGTACCTCTCTTCGTGGTAATAATAAGGCAGTTTCTTGTCTCAAACACGTTATGGATACCATAACTAAACAAACGAAAACCATAGAGGAGTTGGATTTCCAACTTGATGATGGGAGTCGGAGATTCAATCTCCTTAAGCAAGAGCTTACCAAGGAGAAGCACACTAATTGTCTCCTCACACAAAAAATTGAATCTTATGAGTTTGAAAATGAAAAGTCTATTAATGATGCTTGTGTTGGAGATATGCCCAAGAGGCAATAATAAAAGTGGTTATTATTATATCTTTGTGTTTATGATAAATGTTTACATCCCATGCTATAATTGTATTATCAGGAAACACTAATACATGTGTGTTTTGTAAACATAAGAGAGTCCCTAGTAAGCCTCTTGTTGAACTAGCTTGTTGATTAATTGATGATCATGGTTTCCTGATCATGGACATTAGGATGTGATTAATAACAAGGTTATATCATTAGGAGAATGATGTAATGGACACACACCCATAGTAAGCGTAGCATAAGATCAAGTCATTAAGTTCGTATTGCTGTAAGCTTTTAAATGCATAGTAACCTAATCCTTCGACCATGAGGTTGTGCTAATCACCATCACCGGATGGGTACTTTGATGAGATCAAACACCGCTTCATAACTGGGTGGTCATAAAGGAGTCATTGGGTATTCTGAAAGTATGTGTTAAAGCGCATGAACCAAGATTGGGATTTGTCCATCCATATGACGGATATATATGCTCTGGGCCCTCTCGGTGGAATGTCATCTAGTTAGCTTGCAAGCATGTGACTGGGTCACAAGGGATGACATATCACGGAACGAGTAAATAGTACTTATCAGTAACGAGGTAGAACTAGGTATGGAGATGCCGACGATCAAACCTCGGATAAGTATAGTATCGCATGACAAAGGGAATTGGTTTCGTATGTAAATGGTTCAATCGATCACGAAGTCATCGTTGAGTATGTGGGAGCCATTATGGATCTCCAGGTCCCGCTGATGGTTATTGATAGGAGATGTGTCTCTGTCATGTCTGCATATTCACAAACCGTAGGGTGACACACTTAAGGTTCGAAGTTGTTTTAAGTAGATATGGAATATGTGTTGGAGACCGAATGTTGTTCAGAAGATTGGATTCGGGACATCACGAGGAGATCCGGAATGGTCCGGAGAATAAGATTCATATATAGGGGATCATTTTCTGAGTTAGGAAATGTTCCGGAGTGTTTGTATGAGGATTCTAGAAGGTTTCGGAATGTTCCGGAAGGTTCTAGAAGATATCTTGGAGTTTGCTTGAAAATTGAGATAGGGATCAAGGAGTCCTGGTGGGTCAAGACAAGGAGTCGTGGGGGAGGAGGACTCCTCCCCCCCACTTCCCAACCCGCCGGCCATAGAGGAGGGGAGTCCTACTAGGACTCCCCCTCCCCAGGCGCGCCTCCCCCCTTAAATAGAAGGGCAGGGGCGCCCCCTCCTAGCCCTCTCCCATAACTCCCAATCTCTGCCGCCTCTCTCCTCCACCTTTCTTCTGCACAGGCATAGGCGAAGCCCTGCAGAATTCTCTACTCCACCACCACCACCACACCGTCGTGTTGCTGGGATTCCGTGGAGAAGATCTACTACCTCCGCTGCTCGCTGGAACGGGGAGAGGAAGGTCTGCTTCGACTCCGCACGTGTGACCGACTGCGGAAGCGCTGCTGGAACGCGACGCCGGAAGGATCATCCACACGATCTTGAGATCGGCAACTGATTGACAACATCAACCACGAGATCTAATCTCGTTAACGCTTTTGGATCTACGAGGGTTAGTTCCTATCTATCTCGTTGCACATGTCTAATAGATTAGATCTTGGCTTTTATCTAGATTAGATCTGGGTTTTGTTCGTTCTTGCGGTAGAATTTTTTTGTTTTCCATGCTACGAACCCATCAGTGGTATCAGAGCCGTATCTATGCGTAGATCTGTTGCACGAGTAGAACACAATGTTTTTTTGTGGGCGTTGATGCTTTTGTTGTCGGTGTCTTAGCGTGTACTTTGCATCTTGCGGCATGGTGGGATGAAGCGGCTCGGGCTAACATTACATGTCATCGCACATGAGACTTGCTCCACGCTTGACGTGCAACTTGCTTTGCACAAGTGGCTTTGCGGGTGTCAGTCTCTCCCACCATAGTTAAGATTCAATTTACAATGAGCATCTTGACAACACTTGTATCAACGTTGTGGTCCTTGTTCGTAGGTAAGATCGGTCTTATGCGAAAGCCCCAAACCACGTAAAACATGCAAAGAAAATTAGAGGCGTCTAACTTGTTTTTGCAGGGGTTTTGTGATGTGATATGGCCATCATGTGATTGTGATTGTATTTGATGTATGCAATGATCCTTGTTGTAATATGGCAACCGGCAGGAGCCTAATGGTTGTCTTTAATTCTGTTAAGACCTGCGTGTCTATTCATCTTGTAATAGCTTTATTCCAAGTAGTTGTAATAGTTGCTAGTGATGATGGACAACCATGAAGCGGCGCCACTGACCTTGACGCAATGCTGGTGATGATGGAGATCATGTTCGTGCTTTGGAGATGGAGATCAAAGGCGCAAGAAGAAAATGCCATATCATATCACACTAATTAATTGCCTGTGATGTTAATCCTTTATGCATCTTGTATTGCTTAGATCATGATGGTAGCATTATAAGATGATCCCTCTCACTAAATATCAAGTAATAAAGTGTTCACCCTTAGTTGGCACCGTTTCTAAGACTCGTCGTTTCGAAGCATCTCGTGATGATCGGATGTGATAGATTCTACGTGTGCATACAACGGGTGCAAGCCAGATTTGCACATGCGGAAACTAAGGTTATCTTGATGAGCCTAGCATGTACAGACATGGTCTCGGAACACGGAATACCGAAAGGTAGAGCATGAGTCATATAAATGATATGATGAACATGAAGATTGTTCGCCGATGAAACTACATCTTCTCTCGTGAAGATCGGACTTGGTGTAGTGGACTTGGTTCGTGTAATCACTAAGACAATGTGAGGGATGTTGTTTTGAGTGGGAGTTCACCTAGTTAGTTTAAGAATTAAATTAGAACTCAATTTATCATAAACTTAGTCTAAACTACTTGCAAATTGTAGTAGATTATGGCGAACCCCTCCATCAATTTCAATGCGTTCCTAGAGAAAGAAAATCTTAAAAACAATGGAAGCAATTTCACGGACTGGTTCCGTGGACTGAAGATCGTCCTCAGGGCTGGTCAGTTGACCTATGTGCTCGATGCACCGCTAGGTGACCCACCTGCAGATAATGCCACCGATGACGAAAAGAATGTTTTCGCCACTCGGAAAAATCATTATTCCATAGTTCAGTGTGCCATCCTGTACGGTTTAGAATCGGAGCTCCAGAAGCGTTTTGAGCACCACGACCCGTTCGAGATCATTAAGGAGCTCAGGCTAATTTTTGAGACTCACGCGGCCATGGAGAGCTATGAGGCCTCCGAAAAATTCTTTAACTGTAAGATGGAAGAAGGAAGCTCCATTAGCGAGCACGTGCTCACCATGTCTGGGTACGCAAAGAAGCTCCAAGAGTTGGGAATATCGATTCCTAATGAATTGGGGATTCACCGTCTCCTTCAATCACTGCCACCAAGTTACAAGAACTTTGTGATGAACTACAACATGCACTACATGAACAAGACGTTGCCTGAACTGTCGTCCATGCTGAAAACTGCTGAAGTGGAGATCAAGAAGGAGCACCAAGTGTTGATGGTCAATAAGACCACCAATTTCAAGAGACGGGGCAAGCCTAGGAACAAGGGCAACTTCAAGAAGGACGGCAAGAAAGCTGCCGCACCTGCTAAGAAGCCCAAGGCTGGTCCGAAGCCTGAAACTGAGTGCTTCTACTGCAAGGGTGCTGGTCACTGGAAGCGTAACTGCCCCAAGTACCTGGCGGATCTGAAGAACGGCAACATCAAGAAGAAAGGTATATTTGATATATGTGTTATAGATGTGTATCTTACTAGTAATCGTAGTAGTGCCTAGGTATTTGATACTGGTTCGGTTGCTCATATTTGTAACTCGAAACAGGAGCTGCGGAATAAACGAAGACTGGCAAGAGACGAGGTGACGATGCGCGTTGGAAATGGCTCTAAGGTTGATGTGATCGCCGTCGGCACGCTCCCTCTACATCTACCTTCGGGATTAGTTTTAAATTTAAATAATTGTTATTTGGTGCCTGCGTTAAGCATGAACATTATATCTGGATCCTGTTTATTGCGAGACGGTTACTCTTTTAAGTCCGAGAATAAGGGTTGTTCGATTTATATGAGTAATATCTTTTATGGTAATGCACCTGAGATGAATGGTTTATTCTTACTGAATCTCGATAGTAGTGATACACATGTTCACAACATAGATGCTAAACGGATAAAATTGAATGATAATTCTACATACATGTGGCACTGTCATCTTGGTCACATTGGAGTGAAGCGTATGAAGAAACTCCATTCTGATGGACTTCTTGAATCACTTGATTTTGAATCACTTGAAAGATGCGAAGCATGTCTAATGGGAAAAATGACAAAGACTCCATTCTCTGGTACAATGGAGCGAGCTACAGACTTATTGGAAATAATACATACCGATGTGTGCGGTCCAATGAGTGTAGCATCGCGTGGTGGATATCGTTATGTTCTCACTTTCACGGATGACTTGAGTAGATATGGGTATGTCTACTTTATGAAACATAAGTCTGAAACTTTCAAGAAGTTTAAGGAATTTCAAAGTGAAGTGGAAAATCATCGTAACAAGAAGATTAAGTTTTTGCGTTCTGACCGCGGAGGTGAATATCTAAGTTATGAGTTTGGCATGCATTTAAAGAAATGTGGAGTACTTTCGCAGTTGACACCGCCGGGAACACCACAACGTAATGGTGTGTCCGAACGTTGTAATCGAACTCTCTTAGATATGGTTCGGTCTATGATGTCTCTTACAGATTTACCGTTATCATTTTGGGGCTATGCATTAGAGACAGCCACATTCACTTTAAATAGGGCACCATCTAAATCCGTTGAAACGACACCGTACGAATTGTGGTTTGGTAAGAAACCTAAGTTGTCGTTCCTTAAAGTTTGGGGTTGCGAAGCATATGTAAAGAAGTTACAACCTGATAAGCTAGAACCCAAAGCGGAGAAATGCGTCTTCATAGGATACCCTAAAGAAACAATTGGGTATACCTTCTATCATAGATCCGAAGGCAAAGTTTTCGTCGCAAAGAATGGATCCTTTCTTGAGAAGGAGTTTCTCTCGAAAGAGGTGACTGTAAGGAAAGTAGAACTCGATGAGGTTATTGAACCTTCTCTCGGATTTGAGAGTAGCGCAGCACCCGAAGATGTTTTTTGTGCCGCCTGCACCAATTGGAGAGGAAGCTAATGATAATGATCATGAAACTTCAAATGAAGTTACTGCTGAACCTCGCAGGTCAACGAGGGTTCGTACCACTCCTGATTGGTATGACTCTGCCTTGAACGTCATGTTGGTGGACAACGCTGATGACCCTGCGACGTATGAAGAAGCTATGGTGAGCCCAGATTCCGACAAATGGCTAGAAGCCATGACATCCGAAATGGGATCCATGTACGAAAACCAAGTGTGGACTTTGGTGGACTTACCGGATGGCCATAAGGCTGTCAAGAACAAATGGATTTTCAAGAGAAAAACAGATGCTGATGGTAATGTTACCGTCTATAAAGCTCGACTTGTCGCGAAAGGGTTTCGACAAATTCAAGGAGTTGACTATGATGAGACATTCTCACCAGTAGCGAAGCTAAAGTCTGTGAGGATTTTGTTAGCAATTGCTGCATATTTCGATTATGAGATTTGGCAGATGGATGTCAAAACGGCGTTCCTTAATGGTGACATTGAGGAAGAGTTGTATATGGTACAACCCAAGGGTTTTGTCGATCCTAAAGATGCTGACAAGGTATGCAAACTTCAGCGCTCCATTTATGGACTGAAGCAAGCATCCCGGAGTTGGAATCAACGTTTTGATAAAGTAATCAAAAACTTTGGATTTATACAAACTTATGGAGAAGCTTGTATTTACAAGAAAGTGAGTGGGAGCTCTGTAGCATTCCTAGTACTATATGTAGATGACATATTGTTGATTGGGAATGATATAGAACTTCTTAATAGCGTCAAAACCTATTTGAATAATAGTTTTTCAATGAAGGATCTTGGCGAAGCGGCATATATTCTAGGCATCAAGATTTATAGAGATAGATCAAGACGCCTAATAGCGCTTTCACAAAGTACATACTTAGACAAAGTTCTAAATAAGTTTAGAATGGAAGATAGCAAGAAAGGGTTCGTGCCCATGTTGTCAGGTAAGACCTTGAGTAAAACTCAAAGTCCAGCTACGGCAGAAGATAGAGAGAAAATGAATAATATTCCCTATGCCTAGGCCATAGGTTCTATCATGTATGCCATGCTGTGTACAAGACCGAATATAGCACATGCTGTTAGTTTGACTAGCAGATATCAAAGTGATCCTGGAATGGAGCACTGGACAGCGGTCAAGAATATCCTAAAGTACCTAAATAGGACTAAGGATATGGTTCTTTCTTATGGAGGTGATGAACAGATTGTTGTAAACGGTTACACCGATGCTAGTTGGAACACCGATCTGGATGACTCAAAGTCACAGTCGGGATACGTATTTATTTTGAATGGTGCTGCAGTGAGCTGGAGGAGTGCGAAGCAAAGCGTTGTGGCGAAATCTTCAACTGAATCGGAATACATAGTTGCTTCGGAGGCTGCACAAGAAACCGTTTGGATGAAGGAATTCATTACTGAACTTGGCGTGGTTCCCAGTGCGTTGGACCCGATGGCCATCTACTGTGACAACACAGGTGCCATAGCTAATGCACAGGAGCCAAGGTCACATAGCAAGCTGAAGCACATCAAGCTACGTTTCCACGCTATTCGCGAGTATGTCAGAGATGGTGACATAAAGATTTGCAAAGTACACACTCATCTGAATGTGGCAGATCCGTTGACTAAACCTCTCCCTAGGGCAAAGCATGGCCAACACTAGAACACCATGGGTGTTCGGTATATTACCATGTAATCTGGATTATTGACTCTAGTGCAAGTGGGAGACTGTTGGAGATATGCCCAAGAGGCAATAATAAAAGTGGTTATTATTATATCTTTGTGTTTATGATAAATGTTTACATCCCATGCTATAATTGTATTATCAGGAAACACTAATACATGTGTGTTTTGTAAACATAAGAGAGTCCCTAGTAAGCCTCTTGTTGAACTAGCTTGTTGATTAATTGATGATCATGGTTTCCTGACCATGGACATTAGGATGTGATTAATAACAAGGTTATATCATTAGGAGAATGATGTAATGGACACACACCCATAGTAAGCGTAGCATAAGATCAAGTCATTAAGTTCGTATTGTTGTAAGCTTTTAAATGCATAGTAACCTAATCCTTCGACCATGAGGTTGTGTTAATCACCATCACCGGATGGGTACTTTGATGACATCAAACACCGCTTCGTAACTGGGTGGTCATAAAGGTGTCATTGGGTATTCTGAAAGTATGTGTTGAAGCGCATGAACCAAGATTGGGATTTGTCCATCCATATGACGGATAGATATGCTCTAGGCCCTCTCGGTGGAATGTCATCTAGTTAGCTTGCAAGCATGTGATTGGGTCACAAGGGATGACATATCACGGAACGAGTAAAGAGTACTTATCAGTAACGAGGTAGAACTAGGTATGGAGATGCCGACGATCAAACCTCGGATAAGTATAGTATCGCATGACAAAGGGAATTGGTTTCGTATGTAAATGGTTCAATCGATCACGAAGTCATCGTTGAGTATGTGGGAGCCATTATGGATCTCCAGGTCCCGCTGATGGTTATTGATAGGAGATGTGTCTCTGTCATGTCTGCATATTCACGAACCGTAGGATGACACACTTAAGGTTCGAAGTTGTTTTAAGTAGATATGGAATATGCGTTGGAGACCGAATGTTGTTCGGAGTCTCGGATTGGATTCGGGACATCACGAGGAGATCCGGAATGGTCCGGAGAATAAGATTCATATATAGGGGATCATTTTCTGAGTTAGGAAATGTTCCGGAGTGTTTGTATGAGGATTCTAGAAGGTTTCGGAATGTTCCGGAAGGTTCTAGAAGATATCTTGGAGTTTGCTTGAAAATTGAGATAGGGATCAAGGAGTCCTGGTGGGTCAAGACAAGGAGTCGTGGGGGAGGAGGACTCCTCCCCCCACTTCCCAACCCGCCGGCCATAGAGGAGGGGAGTCCTACTAGGACTCCCCCTCCCCAGGCGCGCCTCCCCCCTTAAATAGAAGGGCAGGGGCGCCCCCTCCTAGCCCTCTCCCATAACTCCCAATCTCTGCCGCCTCTCTCCTCCACCTTTCTTCTGCACAGGCATAGGCGAAGCCCTGCAGAATTCTCTACTCCACCACCACCACCACACCGTCGTGCTGCTGGGATTCCGTGGAGAAGATCTACTACCTCCGTTGCTCGCTGGAACGGGGAGAGGAAGGTCTGCTTCGACTCCGCACGTGTGACCGACTGCGGAAGCGCTGCCGAAACGCGGCGCCGGAAGGATCGTCCACTTGACCGACTGCGGAAGCGCTGCTGGAACGCGACGCCGGAAGGATCGTCCACACGATCTTGAGATCGGCAAGTGATCGACTACATCAACCACGAGATCTAATCTCGTTAACGCTTTCGGATCTACGAGGGTTAGTTCCTATCTATCTCGTTGCACATGTCTAATAGATTAGATCTTGGCTTTTATCTAGATTAGATCTGGGTTTTGTTCGTTCTTGTGGTAGAATTTTTTTGTTTTCCATGCTACGAACCCATCAGCTTGTGCTACTAATTATACTTATTGTGAAGCATCTACCTTAAAGGAGAATGTTGAGCTAAGGGCTCAACTTGAGTTGCTAACTAGCAATTATAGGAAATTGGAAGAAAGTCATGAAAAGCTCTCGGGCTCTCATAATGATCT
Organism: Avena eriantha; assembly: GCA_910589775.1. NCBI lineage: Eukaryota > Viridiplantae > Streptophyta > Magnoliopsida > Poales > Poaceae > Avena > Avena eriantha. The sequence continues at coordinate 313,565,114 of OU342741.1, forward strand.
TATAATCTCCTATCATGGGCTAAAGTTGGAACTTGAGGAAAGTATCTCTAAGGTAACATTTTGTGAGCCTCGTTTGGACATTAGCACAACTTCTACTCAAAATGATATATCACCATGTGCTAGTACTAGTGATCCTTTTAGTCATACTATTGATAAGCCATGTGTTCGATTACTTGCCTTGCCTTGTTGCTCTAACAATGAAGCTTCTACTTCCTCTAATACTTCTATTTCTACTAACCATGTAGAAGAAATCAAAGAGCTTAAGGCCCAAGTCACTTCTTTGAAGAAAGACTTGGAAAAGACTCATTGCAGTGACCCAACATACCACTGCATGTTGTAGTATACTATAGCCGTTGACATAACACTCACGGAACACCATCCGCAAATATTACATCCCTCGGAGTGGTACAAAAGAAACATTGCGGGTCCAAATTACAAACCTTCACATATTATTACAATACCAAAAGATCAAGATATTTGAATGGTTCAAACTTACAAACCAAATAACTTACTTAATAAGTTCAGCGGAAGAGCGAAAGACACAATGATAAGGAAGACGTGAGCTCAACAGCTTGTTCTATAGGGTTCGTGCTGCTTGGCTCAACATAGATAAGTAAGTTCCGTCCTAACAACTACTCTGACTTGTTGTCTTCAGCTCAAAGTGTATCCCATAGTCCTCCCCTTCGACTCCACTAGACAGGTCCGGCTCTTCGTAGCAGACATCGTTCTAGACTTCTGTAGCATACACCTGGTTATCCTTCTGCTCCTCAGAGTCTAGCAAGGGGTTCAAAGGAAAGGGTGATTAACAGCGTTACCCAACAGGTTCATTATATGCACGGTGGGAAGTTTGATGCTCTAACTACCATATTAGACTATAAGTCGTTGGCACTATGCAGTTTTCGTAAAACTTTCTTCAAAGATTGATTTTATTATCAAAAACTATGCCCATCGGCCTTAACAGGTTGACCAGAACTTCATGGAGTTCCTTTCCTGCCGCGTTCGTAGATCCTTCTCAGAATAGGGAATAACATGTCACGCTTTTATACACTCTACAGAGGTGTGTTGCTTTACCCATAAGAGACCAAATCCTTGTTGCACAACCAGGCATACTTTCCCGTCCACAATTCCTTGATGTGGGGCCTAGAAGTTGATCCAAGCCAATCACTGCCCTTCTTCGTGACCCCGCGTGAAGACACGACCCTCTAGGACATTCCCCACCTCTGTTAAGCCCCTTATTAGGACCATATATAACTCTACTAGGCACCTGAAGACTCTATGAGATGGTTATGCCCTGCCAAGCTCCCTTAAAGGACCGGCTATACCCATGACAACCTCTCAAGATAATCTAGACACCAAAATTATGGGAAACTAAGGGGTTCCACCCATGTGCTAGGTTCTCAACGAGAAATCCTCAGCCTCATGATCAGGTCATCCGTCCATGCGAAAGGAAGAAGATCCAGCTGACTTCTCCGTCCCATTCCAAATCTTATGGTTAACGCGTAATATACGATGCTAGAATCACCGATATCATGGGTTATTAAGCCCTAGATGTTCGGCAACTAGAATCCTAGATTCCATTATCATTCATAGTATTTATCATCACTTAGGATGATAATAACATTTCATTTGTTTGGAAAATTACTTATTCTCTATCTCTTTTTAGAATATAGATGATAATACAAAAAAAACTTTCATAAATACTCTTAAAAGGACATGAGCAAGTGATGAACTTGCCTTGTGATTGCAAGGTAGTGAAGTCAGATGCTTTCACTTAACCTTGAGCTCCTATTTCTACAAAATACCATTATTGCCCGGTAAGGACACTATTTAAAGAAGCAATATGCAATGCATAGTAATGTCATGCAATGTTTTATTATGTTTCTTCTTTGCGTGTTTTACCCACCTTAAAAAGGTTTCATATTTCTCTTAATTAATAAAAGAATGTAATAATCAAAGACTCGTAACTTCACATAAATCTTATATCTAATATTTTTGTGGTAACTAGTATTATTCATAGAGATTAAAAATAATTTTATTTAATTTTTAACTCTTTCTATTATGTTCTTAAAATTACAACAAGGAATAAAGGTTTTATTTTTAACAAACTAGACTTACTTTCCAAAAATAAAAATTAGTAATTTTTTCTATAATAGTGTATCCATTTAGGATCTTAAAAGTGAATTTTGTTCAATTTTAAGTATTTTATTTATTTTTATAAAATTCCAAAAGGAATAAATACAATAATTATAATAGACCTAGATTTAATTACTTAAAATTACTATCTATTATTTTTATTGGATAGAGGGTATTTTTATAAGTTCATAGATATATTATTTATACTTTTAGGATTTTTATTTATTTTCCTAAAGATTATTTATTTAAGTGGTCTATTTGTAAATATCTATTTTTAGAATAAGTCCTTTAAGACTCGGGCCTTGCCCACTTGGCTGGCCCGGCCCAACTTGACCCGGCCCACCTGGGCTGGTCAAAGACCACCTAGGCTATACCGGGCTACCCACCGGCCTAGTACCCCCACGCGCTCAGTCTCCCCCTCTCCCTCGTGCACGATTCCCCTCTCTCTTAGGCGCTCGATGCCGCCGCCGCTGCTGTGCACGATTCCGGCCAATTCCGGTCATCGTGGCTGCTGCTGCTATGTAGGACGATGTGGTCGACACTACTCCACACCGCTATCTAGGCTGATTCGATGCTGGCGCCCTCTGTTGGCCGTGCTGACCCCTGTCTGTGGCTAGGGTTAGGGTTTGGCCGCTCCGACGCTCCTTCAACGACTCTCTGGTGATGTTCATATTCCTCTCCTCCGGCCGTCTCCGACACGCTGCTGGCATGGGTTGCAGTGCCCCCTTTAGGGTGCTCCTCGTGCCGCCGCTCCCTCTGTCACCGGCCTCCTCTCTGCTTCCTCTTCAATCTTCTTGCGAGGACCTTGAGTAAGTTCCTGTCTACCCCCTCTGCGCTCTCTCTACCAAGACATGCTTGCTTGCTTGCTTGCTGTGGACTCCCCCCATTTAGGGTTCTTCCCTAGACCTAGGGTTCATCCCCCTTTGTAGTGATGTTCAGTTAGGCTCTCTGGTTCATCCTACCAGTGGTATCCTCCTAGATGATAGTCAGATAGTGGTACATGTTACACCCTAATCATCCTAGCATGTTGCTCTCCTCTCTGTTAGTTAATACTCTGTTGGACATGTTGTTGCTACCCTGTTCTCTTTCAGCGAACCTTATGTGAAAGCATACTTAATTTTTATGCGAATGCCCATGTCGCAATTATTGTGAATTCATTTTATTGGATTGTGACTCACTATTATGCTAGAGTTGGGATGCTCTCTATTGAGATGATGTTGTTTAGTACTTGCTTGTGAAGCACTTATGTGCTTAATCTCAGGATTTACTCCTAATACTGTGTAAATCTAAAGCTCCTAGAGCTAATCTGGGCTCTGTGATTAATGAGGAAATAATTTAGAAAGAGATGATTTAGAGAGATGAATGATTCCTATCTATCTATAGAAAGATGATTAATGGTTTGTGGCCTAGTGATAGACAATATTGATGTTCACTATGTTTTCTGAAACAAGGTGCCTAGTATGATTCTTAAATCATTTAGGAAAATGATTAACTATGCTTGAATTGATATGCTAGAGATGTTGGGCTTGAACTTGTGCTTAATAAAAGAATAGGTCTTCCTGGTACAGAGGTGCTAACCTCTGGGGATGTGCCCTGTACCAGCAGTTGTGATGTGTATTTATCTAGTTAAAACTAGATTTCCTAGTCCATGATGCTGGGCTGAGACCATTCTCAAGTAGAAAACCACTTTTTATTTACTTGATGCCTCATTGCTTATGTGCTTATCATGTACTTGCCATATCAGATCTATATGATTACATATATGAATATGCTCTTGATCAAGTATTTGATTAAAGAGTGTTGGGATTTACCCTGGTAGCCTTGTGTTGGTTGCTTCTACCTACTCCTTTGGCCTTGGCTTTCTCCTCCTTGTGCTACTACTCCTTTGTGACCTTGTTGTCCACCAAAATCCTTCCCCTCCTTAGGTCACCATCCTTGCTCGTGATTTCCTAGGTTCTCTATGGTTGAAAGTGGCTGGTTTGCTGGTGTGATTTGCAAGAACCTGTGATGTTCTTGGATATGCTGGTGTTAAGCTGTGTTTGAGCTTAGTGAAGTGAGTAGCAAAGCTTTGTTGTGCACTCAGCTGTTGTGATTTAAACTACTGGCTTCTTCTCTGCTGTTGACACCTCAATGCATGCATTTAGGTGTGTGAGCATCTTTACTGTTACTCTAACTATGGATGAGATCGAGTGATCTTGTTTTAAACTCCCCCATTTTTTTACTATTTCCATTCTTGGTGAAACTTGCCACTTTTTCTGCCTATGAGGTTGTACTGAGGCTCAAACTGTGAAATGAACAGATACTACACTTGTAGGTTTTTGTCCCTTCTTCTAAACAGATTTGGCTCCGTGATGTTTAGAAAACAGTGCACTTCACTGTTAATAACTGAGAGCAATTTAACACTAACCCCTCACTTTCTTTTATTCTATTTTTGTCTTATTTGCAGGTACAAGTTCAGGTGAAAGATTAAGAAGATTTATACTAGGCTTAGTTAGGATTAGTCTATTAGTTTTCAATTGTAATCTTTTTATTTTCCTCTTTTGTAAAGACAATGTAATATGTGTTTATTATTAATAAAGCTTTGATTTCCTTCAATATTGTCTCTGTAATGTTCCTTCTCCATATATATATATATGTATTCATTTGTTACTTGTGGAATAAAGGAAAGAATAAATAAAATACTAATTTGAGTTATTATTTGTATTATTCTCAATTTCATTTATTGTTATATAATTGATTAATACTCAAACAACAACAATAACTAAATATTTTTGGAAATCAAACAAACATTATTACTTCTGATTCACAATTCTTTTTAAATTATTCAAATTATTCACCCAAATTCATAATATCTCCTAAGGTTCATGTCAGAATTCATAGCAAACACTCCTGAGAGTTAAACCCTAACTCAAATTAGTGAAAGAAACTTTGATCCCCCAGGGTTTTGTTTGGCAAAAAATTTACCCCGATTTTACAGATGAATGCATGCAAATGCACAAACTTATATTTCTACCCTTCATTGGTTCCCAAATGCTGGGATGCTATAGTCTTCCCTCAAATTAAACTCCGTCCCGAAGTTTTACTAGTGTGTACCTGAATAGTTCTGGATAGGCTTCTCGTAGGTCATTGATGCGCCCGAATTTCAACGTAGAGCTCGTTGGGAACCCCAAGTGGAAGGTATGATGAGCACAGCAGAAAGTTTTCCCTCAATTATGAAACCAAGGTTTAATCGAACCAGTAGGAGCAAGGAAACACCCCAAAGGTGTTACTAGCTGAGCTTTGGCAGGGCGCACTACCAGTGCTAGTAGCAACGTGGAGACCTGCACAACACAACCACATAACTTTGTCCCCAACTTGCGATGAGGTTGTCAATCTCACCGTGTTTTACGGAAAACAAAGGATTAAACGTATCGAATGGAAAGAAGTAAAAGTTTGCAGAAAGTAAACACAAAGCAGAAACAATTTATAGATTGTATGTAATGAAAAAGGACCGGGATCCATAGTTCACTAGAGGTGGCTCTCCTTAGATAGATAACATGCTGGGTGAACAAATTACAGCGGGGCAATTGACAAACACCGAGAAAGCAATACATGCATATACTAATCATCTTGACTCCTCTGAGACTTGATTGGGCATTACAACATAATACATAGACCGCCATCCAACTGCATCTATGGCTAATAATCCACCTTCAGGTTATCATCCGAACCCCCTCTAGTATTAAGTTGCAAGCAACAGATTATTGCTTTACGAACTGCGTGTAAAGTAAACAATATGATTGCTCTATGAACAAAGGATTGTTGTTTTCTCCCTAGTAGCAACAGCACATGTAGTACCTTAGAGATTTCTATCACTTCCCCAGATTACCAGAGGCATAAACCCACTATCGAGCATAAATACTAACTCTTGGAGTTGCTAGCATCTACTTGGCCAAGATAGCTACTAACAACAGAAAGCATGCAAGATCTCAAATAACAAAGACATGATAGAATCAATAATCAATCTGAAATAGCATCTCAATATCCATCGGATCCCTACAAACACAACATGCAGAATTACAAATAGATGATCTTGATCATGAATGGAGCTCACAAGATCTAGACATGAAAGCACAAAGGAGGAGAACCAGCCATCTAGCTACTACAAGGACCCGTAGTCCAGAGATGAACTACTCACGCATCACACCGGGGGCTTTCATGATGATGAGGAAGGCCTCCAGGGTGAACTCCCCTCTCCGGCAGGGTGCCGGGAAGAGCTTCAGATCCCTCCCGATATAGGGAAGAGCTTCAGATCCCTCCCGATATAGGGATGATGAGGAAGAGCTTCAGATCCCTCCCGATATAGGCGGAAGGAGAGGCCGAGGGGGTGCCTGGGCTGGCCACACCACCCCTTGGCATGGGCCAGGCCTGGCCGCGCGGCCAGGTGGTGTGGCCGCCCTCTGGCCCCTCTCCGTCTCGTATTCTGGCACTTGATGACATCCAGAAAAATAGGCACTTTGGCTTTTGTCCCGTCCAATTCCGAGAATATTCATTTTCTTACTTTTCTGGAACCAAAAAACAGCAAAAAACAGGCAGCTGGCACTGTGGCTCTTGTTAATAGGTTAGTCCAAGAAATCATATGAAAATTACTCCAAAGTTGGAACAAAACACAAGAAAGTGGATAAAACCAAGCATGGAACATCAAAAATTATAGATACATTTGCAATGTATCATCATCCCCAAGCTTAACTCCTGCTCGTCCTCGAGTAGGTAAGTGATAAAAAGAATAATTTTTGAGGTGACATGCACCATCAAAGACTTGATCAAAGTATTTGCAAAACATTCAAAGCTGGGATCAAAGTACTTCAATCATAACATGAAAGACAAAGTTCTAGAAATAAGCAAAGAAACTATGATGCAACCTGAAAAGGCACAAACAAAAGATTCATGAATAACAATGCTTTGCAAGACGTTTGTTTGTTTCACATAAAGAAAACATAGCATAAAAGTATTCAGCTTGTCCCTCAATAGAGTAGCAAATATAACTACATAGGACACCTTCAAAGTTCATAAGAGTGACTAGATACAATAGTTTCAAACAAGCAATAACAAGTTATGCATCAATCAACTAGTCTTGGGACAATGCACATAGAACTAAGAATGGCCACTATGCTCTCAAAGTAGGTGCATAAAGATAGAAGGTGGAGACTCAATATAATGGTGGAAGAAAGGCCTTTTGTAAAAGGAAGTAGGGATTCAAGTCTCATAAAGAGCTTCCAAAAATTATGGTACTTATAGCTTTCAGCTCTCATTGCCCCTATTATAAACATCTTGAAGTGATTAAGGGTAAAGTGAACAAACTATGGTGTACATTCTTGACGAAGTATAAGTCATAAATATCATGTCCCTTGTATACGAGGGCCGCTCCTCATGCTACTCAAGTTTAGTTACCTGTAAGTTCTTGTCATCGTAAGAACATGTGTATCATTGAGAACCGCCAACTGGGTACCCCTTGCCCGATGATATGGAAGAATCCCCATATCAAAATAACAAGGCAAGCAGACAACGAGCATCTCAACATTCTTCTTATTTACCATGGGAATATGGTTTTTTTTCTCTCTTTCCTCTTTTCATAGTATCTCTTTTTTTCTCTTTTTTTCTCAATGTAGGACTCTTTTTTATAAGAAGAATGCTTCATAGACAGCTCATTATGGTTACGCTGCAGGTTTCCACCATGTCAGCATGGATTAGACCAGTGGCCCAGGCGTTTCTCTAACACATATACATAACTCCATGGACTTACAAGCTCCCCTTTCATTTCACACCGACGACATCCATATATAAAAGAGCATGATATCAACTAGGTACAAGTACCAAGTGCAATGTTGAAAGCGTTCCAAATGAAAGCATGGTTCTGCTAATTTCCGACAAATAAGTGCAAGCATATACAACATAGAAGACACAATGGTTCAAGTTTATTAAGGGCAAGTAAAGTAAAGTGTGCCATCAAGTTCGTGAGAGCTTTAATCACTAGTTTTTTCATAACAAGTGGAAGGTAAACAAAAGCATGAATATACTTGGAATAGCATAAGCTAGTAGGTAGGTATGATGGAATCTTTGGAATAACTTGGTTTAGGGAGTTGGATGCATGAGTGGAACTCATACTTTGTTGTGGAGGCTAGCAAAAGACTGGGAGCGACAAACTAAGAGAGCAATAATGGCCATAATCATGCAGAGCAACAAAACATCATTGATTAAAGCATAAAGTGATACTACAAGTTGAAAAATAAAGGATCATAAAGGCTATGGTGACTTGAGATAGTCATAACATGGTGTGAGCATGCGCCAAGTCAACCCAAATAAAGCATCAAAGGAGAATACCACTATACTATGCTAAAACAACGCATGATTCATCCAAGGCACATTAAGCAATCTCAATTGTTTATAACAAGTAATGCTACAGCAAAGAATACTAAGCATAAAGCCACAACAATATCAAGCATGGCATGACAAAGCATAGGCCACAGTCAAAAACGAGCTCTTTTTACCACATAAGTATGAACTTTCCTACTCTTTTCCAAACCAAAGCAAACTATTTACAAACCACAGTATGAAAGAGGGGGTCCAACCAATTTATTCAGAAAACTAATCAAATCAAGCAAACTAAAAACCAAAACAAAAAAGAAAAAGAATACGCTCCAAGAAAAACACAAGTATGCATGAAACAATAAAAATGAAGCGTTTGGAAGAAACCTGGGATTTTTATTGATGAAGAAGGGGATGCCGAAAGGCATCCCCAAGCTTTGACGCTTGTACTTCTTGGATATTTATTGGGGTGACATGCGTGGCATCCCCAAGCTTGAGCTTTAGTCCATCCTTCATCTCATTACTCATTCCTTTCATACACCTGAAATTTTTCCTTCATACAAAACTTCACACAATCTGATTAGCAACATTAGTATACTTAAGATAAATAAGTCTCAAGGTTCAGTTCTAACACCAAATAAACTTCCATTAGAACACTAGCTACTGTAGCACTTCCCTAAAAAAGCTTAACTCCCCAAAAGAACTCAAGAAGGAACCCACAAGAAGCAAATGCAGAAAATGCCAGAAATCTGTCAAAACAGACCATCAGGTAAAGATGAATTTTTTCGAAGACCTTCTGTTGCTCAAATCAAAAAGTGTTGAACTAACGAAAGTTATATAACAATCTGGGTCAGAAGCACAAAAAATGACAGCTAAATCCGACATACAGAGCTTTCTCATGATGTTTTACGGTGAAACACAGAAATCTGTTTCGGGACAGCAACTTTCCCAATCATTACTTCACTCTCATTAGAGGTTACTCTTGGCACAAAAAGCAAATAAAAAGGATAAGGAGAGGTTATTACAGAGGTAATAACTTCCAAGACTCATCTAAAACTTTTGGGTTATCTCCCAACAAGTACTTTTCTTTAACGCCTTTAAGTTAAGCATGAAAATTTGAGAAGATGCCCTCATAGGAAATATGAATTAAAGTAAAAGAGAGCATCAAGAAGCAAATTCAAAACACATTTAAGTCTAACCCACTTCCTATGCATAGGAATCTTGTATGCAAATAAATGCACAAAGAACAAAGTGACAGGCATAGGAAGATAAAACAAAAGTAACTTCAAAACTTTCAGCACATAGAGAGGTGTTTCATTACCATAAAAACTTCTACAACCATATTTTCCTCTCCCATAATAATTTTCAGTAGCCTCATGAATAAACTCAACAATATAACTATCACATAAGGCATGCTTTTCATGATCTACAAGCACTAGAGATTTATTATAAACATTTTCAAAAGAATCCTCGGGAACATAACATTCACCCTCCTTTGATAAGCATGGGGGACAATCAAATAATGTAAGGGATAAAGAGTTACTCTCATTAGAAGTTAGGCATGGGTAGATCCATTCTTCCTCCTTTCGTCCATCACTCTCCTCCTCTTTTTCATCTAATGAGCTTTCAGGTTCAGCAATTTTTTCTTCCATGGAGGATCTAGCAGGCGGTGGTTCATTTATTACCTTAGCAGTCATAAAACTGTTCCCAAATAGGAAACTGAGTGAGCTATCCATAATGAAATAGTGATTGGAGCAGAGCTAGTCATAAAGGCAACTTAAGAAAGGAACTAAATTTTTTTGTGTTTTTTTTGAAGAACAAAACAAGCAAACAAAGCAAAACAAAAACAACAAAGTAAAGAGATTGGTTATGAGGGACTCCCCTTGTGAAGATGTCCTTGACTCCCCGGCAACAGCGTTAGAAAAGATCTGGTGCGTAGTTGACGTGGGAGCTTCTTCTTGTTCTTCAGTCCCCGACAACGGCGCCAGAAAATATCTTGATGCGCCCGACTTTCAACGTAGAGCTCGTTGGGAACCCCAAGTGGAAGGTATGATGAGCACAGCAGAATGTTTTCCCTCAATTATGAAACCAAGGTTTAATCGAACCAGTAGGAGCAAGGAAACACCCCAAAGGTGTTACTAGCTGAGCTTTGGCAGGGCGCACTACTGGTGCTAGTAGCAACGTGGAGACCTGCACAACACAACCACAGAACTTTGTCCCCAACTTGCGATGAGGTTGTCAATCTCACCGTGTTTTGCGGAAAACAAAGGATTAAACGTATCGAATGGAAAGAAGTAAAAGTTTGCAGAAAGTAAACACAGAGCAGAAATAGTTTATAGATTGTATGTAAAGAAAAATGATCGGGATCCATAGTTCACTAGAGGTGGCTCTCCTTAGATAGATAACATGCTGGGTGAACAAATTACAGCGGGGCAATTGACAAACACCGAGAAAGCAATACATGCATATACTAATCATCTTGACTCCTCTAAGACTTGATTGGGCATTACAACATAATACATAGACCGCCATCCAACTGCATCTATGGCTAATAATCCACCTTCAGGTTATCATCCGAACCCCCTCTAGTATTAAGTTGCAAGCAACAGATTATTGCTTTACGAACTGCGTGTAAAGTAAACAATATGATTGCTCTATGAACAAAGGATTGTTGTTTTCTCCCTAGTAGCAACAGCACATGTAGTACCTTAGAGATTTCTGTCACTTCCCCAGATTACCAGAGGCATAAACCCACTATCGAGCATAAATACTAACTCTTGGAGTTGCTAGCATCTACTTGGCCAAGATAGCTACTAACAACAGAAAGCATGCAAGATCTCAAATAACAAAGACATGATAGAATCAATAATCAATCTGAAATAGCATCTCAATATCCATCGGAGCCCCGCAAACACAACATGTATGGATTACAAATAGATGATCTTGATCATGAACGAAGCTCACAAGATCTAAACATGAAAGCACAAAGGAGGAGAAACCAATCATCTGGCTACTACATGGATTCGTAGTCCAAGGATGAACTACTCACGCATCACACCGGAGGCTTGCATGGTGATGAAGAAGGCCTCCAGGGTGAATTCCCCTCTCCGGCAGGGTGCTGGGAAGAGCTTCAGATCCCTTCCGATCTAGGGATGGAGATGATGGCGGCTATAGACTCTTTCGTGGATTTTTGATCGGGTACTTAGGGTTTTCGTCCCGAGGGAAACTTATAGGCGGAAGGAGAGGCCGAGGGGGTGCCTGGGCTGGCCACACCACCCCTTGGCATGGGCCAGGCCTGGCCGCGCGGCCAGGTGGTGTGGCCGCCCTCTGGCCCCTCTCCGTCTCGTATTCTGGCACTTGATGACATCCAGAAAAATAGGCACTTTGGCTTTTGTCCCGTCCAATTCCGAGAATATTCATTTTCTTACTTTTCTGGAACCAAAAAACAGCAAAAAACAGGCAGCTGGCACTGTGGCTCTTGTTAATAGGTTAGTCCAAGAAATCATATGAAAATTACTCCAAAGTTGGAACAAAACACAAGAAAGTGGATAAAACCAAGCATGGAACATCAAAAATTATAGATACATTTGCAATGTATCATCATCCCCAAGCTTAACTCCTGCTCGTCCTCGAGTAGGTAAGTGATAAAAAGAATAATTTTTGAGGTGACATGCACCATCAAAGACTTGATCAAAGTATTTGCAAAACATTCAAAGCTGGGATCAAAGTACTTCAATCATAACATGAAAGACAAAGTTCTAGAAATAAGCAAAGAAACTATGATGCAACCTGAAAAGGCACAAACAAAAGATTCATGAATAACAATGCTTTGCAAGACGTTTGTTTGTTTCACATAAAGAAAACATAGCATAAAAGTATTCAGCTTGTCCCTCAATAGAGTAGCAAATATAACTACATAGGACACCTTCAAAGTTCATAAGAGTGACTAGATACAATAGTTTCAAACAAGCAATAACAAGTTATGCATCAATCAACTAGTCTTGGGACAATGCACATAGAACTAAGAATGGCCACTATGCTCTCAAAGTAGGTGCATAAAGATAGAAGGTGGAGACTCAATATAATGGTGGAAGAAAGGCCTTTTGTAAAAGGAAGTAGGGATTCAAGTCTCATAAAGAGCTTCCAAAAATTATGGTACTTATAGCTTTCAGCTCTCATTGCCCCTATTATAAACATCTTGAAGTGATTAAGGGTAAAGTGAACAAACTATGGTGTACATTCTTGACGAAGTATAAGTCATAAATATCATGTCCCTTGTATACGAGGGCCGCTCCTCATGCTACTCAAGTTTAGTTACCTGTAAGTTCTTGTCATCGTAAGAACATGTGTATCATTGAGAACCGCCAACTGGGTACCCCTTGCCCGATGATATGGAAGAATCCCCATATCAAAATAACAAGGCAAGCAGACAACGAGCATCTCAACATTCTTCTTATTTACCATGGGAATATGGTTTTTTTTCTCTCTTTCCTCTTTTCATAGTATCTCTTTTTTTCTCTTTTTTTCTCAATGTAGGACTCTTTTTTTATAAGAAGAATGCTTCATAGACAGCTCATTATGGTTACGCTGCAGGTTTCCACCATGTCAGCATGGATTAGACCAGTGGCCCAGGCGTTTCTCTAACACATATACATAACTCCATGGACTTACAAGCTCCCCTTTCATTTCACACCGACGACATCCATATATAAAAGAGCATGATATCAACTAGGTACAAGTACCAAGTGCAATGTTGAAAGCGTTCCAAATGAAAGCATGGTTCTGCTAATTTCCGACAAATAAGTGCAAGCATATACAACATAGAAGACACAATGGTTCAAGTTTATTAAGGGCAAGTAAAGTAAAGTGTGCCATCAAGTTCGTGAGAGCTTTAATCACTAGTTTTTTCATAACAAGTGGAAGGTAAACAAAAGCATGAATATACTTGGAATAGCATAAGCTAGTAGGTAGGTATGATGGAATCTTTGGAATAACTTGGTTTAGGGAGTTGGATGCATGAGTGGAACTCATACTTTGTTGTGGAGGCTAGCAAAAGACTGGGAGCGACAAACTAAGAGAGCAATAATGGCCATAATCATGCAGAGCAACAAAACATCATTGATTAAAGCATAAAGTGATACTACAAGTTGAAAAATAAAGGATCATAAAGGCTATGGTGACTTGAGATAGTCATAACATGGTGTGAGCATGCGCCAAGTCAACCCAAATAAAGCATCAAAGGAGAATACCACTATACTATGCTAAAACAACGCATGATTCATCCAAGGCACATTAAGCAATCTCAATTGTTTATAACAAGTAATGCTACAGCAAAGAATACTAAGCATAAAGCCACAACAATATCAAGCATGGCATGACAAAGCATAGGCCACAGTCAAAAACGAGCTCTTTTTACCACATAAGTATGAACTTTCCTACTCTTTTCCAAACCAAAGCAAACTATTTACAAACCACAGTATGAAAGAGGGGGTCCAACCAATTTATTCAGAAAACTAATCAAATCAAGCAAACTAAAAACCAAAACAAAAAAGAAAAAGAATACGCTCCAAGAAAAACACAAGTATGCATGAAACAATAAAAATGAAGCGTTTGGAAGAAACCTGGGATTTTTATTGATGAAGAAGGGGATGCCGAAAGGCATCCCCAAGCTTTGACGCTTGTACTTCTTGGATATTTATTGGGGTGACATGCGTGGCATCCCCAAGCTTGAGCTTTAGTCCATCCTTCATCTCATTACTCATTCCTTTCATACACCTGAAATTTTTCCTTCATACAAAACTTCACACAATCTGATTAGCAACATTAGTATACTTAAGATAAATAAGTCTCAAGGTTCAGTTCTAACACCAAATAAACTTCCATTAGAACACTAGCTACTGTAGCACTTCCCTAAAAAAGCTTAACTCCCCAAAAGAACTCAAGAAGGAACCCACAAGAAGCAAATGCAGAAAATGCCAGAAATCTGTCAAAACAGACCATCAGGTAAAGATGAATTTTTTCGAAGACCTTCTGTTGCTCAAATCAAAAAGTGTTGAACTAACGAAAGTTATATAACAATCTGGGTCAGAAGCACAAAAAATGACAGCTAAATCCGACATACAGAGCTTTCTCATGATGTTTTACGGTGAAACACAGAAATCTGTTTCGGGACAGCAACTTTCCCAATCATTACTTCACTCTCATTAGAGGTTACTCTTGGCACAAAAAGCAAATAAAAAGGATAAGGAGAGGTTATTACAGAGGTAATAACTTCCAAGACTCATCTAAAACTTTTGGGTTATCTCCCAACAAGTACTTTTCTTTAACGCCTTTAAGTTAAGCATGAAAATTTGAGAAGATGCCCTCATAGGAAATATGAATTAAAGTAAAAGAGAGCATCAAGAAGCAAATTCAAAACACATTTAAGTCTAACCCACTTCCTATGCATAGGAATCTTGTATGCAAATAAATGCACAAAGAACAAAGTGACAGGCATAGGAAGATAAAACAAAAGTAACTTCAAAACTTTCAGCACATAGAGAGGTGTTTCATTACCATAAAAACTTCTACAACCATATTTTCCTCTCCCATAATAATTTTCAGTAGCCTCATGAATAAACTCAACAATATAACTATCACATAAGGCATGCTTTTCATGATCTACAAGCACTAGAGATTTATTATAAACATTTTCAAAAGAATCCTCGGGAACATAACATTCACCCTCCTTTGATAAGCATGGGGGACAATCAAATAATGTAAGGGATAAAGAGTTACTCTCATTAGAAGTTAGGCATGGGTAGATCCATTCTTCCTCCTTTCGTCCATCACTCTCCTCCTCTTTTTCATCTAATGAGCTTTCAGGTTCAGCAATTTTTTCTTCCATGGAGGATCTAGCAGGCGGTGGTTCATTTATTACCTTAGCAGTCATAAAACTGTTCCCAAATAGGAAACTGAGTGAGCTATCCATAATGAAATAGTGATTGGAGCAGAGCTAGTCATAAAGGCAACTTAAGAAAGGAACTAAATTTTTTTGTGTTTTTTTTGAAGAACAAAACAAGCAAACAAAGCAAAACAAAAACAACAAAGTAAAGAGATTGGTTATGAGGGACTCCCCTTGTGAAGATGTCCTTGACTCCCCGGCAACAGCGTTAGAAAAGATCTGGTGCGTAGTTGACGTGGGAGCTTCTTCTTGTTCTTCAGTCCCCGACAACGGCGCCAGAAAATATCTTGATGCGCCCGACTTTCAACGTAGAGCTCGTTGGGAACCCCAAGTGGAAGGTATGATGAGCACAGCAGAATGTTTTCCCTCAATTATGAAACCAAGGTTTAATCGAACCAGTAGGAGCAAGGAAACACCCCAAAGGTGTTACTAGCTGAGCTTTGGCAGGGCGCACTACTGGTGCTAGTAGCAACGTGGAGACCTGCACAACACAACCACAGAACTTTGTCCCCAACTTGCGATGAGGTTGTCAATCTCACCGTGTTTTGCGGAAAACAAAGGATTAAACGTATCGAATGGAAAGAAGTAAAAGTTTGCAGAAAGTAAACACAGAGCAGAAATAGTTTATAGATTGTATGTAAAGAAAAATGATCGGGATCCATAGTTCACTAGAGGTGGCTCTCCTTAGATAGATAACATGCTGGGTGAACAAATTACAGCGGGGCAATTGACAAACACCGAGAAAGCAATACATGCATATACTAATCATCTTGACTCCTCTAAGACTTGATTGGGCATTACAACATAATACATAGACCGCCATCCAACTGCATCTATGGCTAATAATCCACCTTCAGGTTATCATCCGAACCCCCTCTAGTATTAAGTTGCAAGCAACAGATTATTGCTTTACGAACTGCGTGTAAAGTAAACAATATGATTGCTCTATGAACAAAGGATTGTTGTTTTCTCCCTAGTAGCAACAGCACATGTAGTACCTTAGAGATTTCTGTCACTTCCCCAGATTACCAGAGGCATAAACCCACTATCGAGCATAAATACTAACTCTTGGAGTTGCTAGCATCTACTTGGCCAAGATAGCTACTAACAACAGAAAGCATGCAAGATCTCAAATAACAAAGACATGATAGAATCAATAATCAAAATAGCATCTCAATATCCATCGGAGCCCCGCAAACACAACATGTATGGATTACAAATAGATGATCTTGATCATGAACAGAGCTCACAAGATCTAGACATGAAATCACAAAGGAGGAGAAACCAGCCATCTAGCTACTACATGGATCCGTAGTCCAAGGATGAACTACTCACGCATCACACCGGAGGCTTGCATGGTGATGAAGAAGCCTTCCAGGGTGAATTCCCCTCTCCGGCAGGTGCCGGGAAGAGCTTCAGATCCCTCCCGATCTAGGGATGGAGATGACGACGGCTACAGACTCTTTCGTGGATTTTTGATCGGGTACTTAGGGTTTACGTCCTGAGGGCAACTTATAGGCGGAAGGAGAGGCCGAGGGGGTGCCTGGGCTGGCCACACCACCCCCTGGCGCGGGCCAGGCCTGGCCGCGTGGCTAGGTGGTGTGGCCGCCCTCTGGCCCCTCCCCGTATCGTATTCTAGCACTTGATGACATCTGGAAAAATAGGCACTTTGGCTGTTGTCCCGTCCAATTCCGAGAATATTAATTTTCTGACTTTCCTAGAACCAAAAACAGCAGAAAACAGGCAGCTGGCACTGTGGCTCTTGTTAATAGGTTAGTCCAAGAAATCATATGAAAAGTACTCCAAAGTTGGAACAAAACACAAGAAAGTGGATAAAACCAAGCATGGAACATCAAAAATTAAAGATACATTTGCAATGTATCAGTCATCTTCTTTCTCTCAGGTTTCTTCCCGTTTAGGATGATGTGCCCACTATACTTTGCAGTACTTAATAGCTCTATTCCTTAACCTTTTCTAGTTCTCTTCCAAAATCTTTACAGGGTGTCTCAACATAAGTCAAATCCGCTTGTAATTTCAATATCTTGATGCATGATTGCATCATTAGGAACTTTAAGACACTTCCAGAGTTGTGATACATGGAAAACATTATGAACTTGAACTAGCCTTGTTGGTAACTCTAAAGCATATGCTGCATTTCTATTCTGGCTTAGTATTTTGAATGATACGATATATCTTGGACTTAATTTTCCTTTTACTCTGAATATTTTAACTCCTTTCATTGGGTTAACCTTGAGATATACCATATCTCCCACTTTTGGATGCCGTGCTCTTCGACTTTGATATGCATAACTCTTTTGATGACTTTGAGCTATCTTTAGTCGATCTTTGATGGTATCGATAACGTCTTGCCTTTCCTTGATATAGTCAGGTGCAAACTCTTTGCTGCTACCTGGTTCATACCAACATATTGGTGATCTACATTTTCGACGATAGATTATTCAAACTACTCTGATAGCTATTGTTGTAAGAAAACTCAACCAAAGGTAGATGATCTTCCCACGAACCTCCAAAATCTAAGGCACATGCTCTCAGCATATCTTCTAAGATTTGGTTAGTTCTTTCTGGCTAACCTCCGTTCTGTGGATGATAAGTTGTGCTGGAATCCAGTTTTGACCCGAGTGCTTCATGTAGTTGTTTCCAAAATGCTGAAGTAAACACATACCGTCTATCTGATACAATTCTTTTGGGTACTCCATGCTTACTTATAATCTCCTTGACATATACCTCTACCAGCTTCTCATCATTATCCTTTTGGTTCACCGGAATATGTGCACTTTTGGTAAGTCTATCAACTATTACCCATATCATATCCTTCCTCTTCGGAGTCATCGGTAATCCTATAATGAAATCCATACCAATTTCCTCCCATTTCCACTCTGGAATTTCTAGTGGTTGTAGTGGTCCTATTGGACTTTGATGTTGTGCCTTCACTCTCTGGCAGGTATGGCATTCAGACACATACTTGGCAATGTCTCTTTTCATATTATTCCACCAAAATATCTCTTTAAGATCCATGTACATCTTTGTACTTCCTGGATGAATTGAATATGGTGTCTTATGTGATTCTTGGAGTATTATCTCTCTAATCTCCAGTACATTTGGTACGCAAAGACAATTTTGAAACCATAAAGATCCATAATCTCCAAGGTGAAAAGCCGAGGTTTGACCTTCGGAAATTCTTGGGATTTCTTCAGCAATGAATGGATCATCAGGTTCATGTCGATAGATCTCATGACGAAGATCACTGCTTTGCTCTTCCATAAACCTCATGGTAGCTAAGCCTACACGAACCTCTGTCCTTAGAAATTGTATTTCTAACCTTTCCAAATCCATTTGCAACTCCTTTGGTAGCTCTCGATTTTGTCGGTTGACCATCTGCGCTCTTCCGGCTTAAAGCATCTGCTACTACATTGTCCTTTCCTGGAGTATAATTTATTGTAAGGTCATAAGCCTTAATCAACTCCAACCATCTTTTCTGCCTCATGTTTAGTTCCTTCTGAGTGAAGAAATATTGGAGACTTTTATGATTAGTGTATAGTTCACACCTTGCTCCATAAAGAAAATGCCTCCAACTCTTCAAAGAAAAAACTACTGCCGCTAATTCCAAATCATGGGTTGGGTAGTTGACTTCATGAGGTTTGATTTGTCTAGACCCATAAGCAATTACCTTGCGATCTTCCATTAGAACATAACCTAAGCCTTCCTTAGATGCATCTCAATAAACCGTGTAATCCTTTCTGGTTTCCGGTACAACTAAGACTAGTGTTGTAGTCAACTTAGTCTTCAATTCTTGAAAACTAGCTTCACACTTTCCATCCCACACAAAAGGAGTATTTTTCCTTAGTAGTTTGGTCATTGGTCCTGCTATCTTAGAGAAACCTTCAATGAATCTCTGATAGTAACCTGCCATTCCCAGAAAACCTTTGATTTCTTTAACATTGGCCGGTGCATTCCAATCCAAACACTAATTGAACCTTGGATGGATTGACTACAATTCCATCCCTACTAATGACATGACCAAGGAATTCAACCTTGTCCAACCAAAATTCACACTTACTGAACTTAGCAAACAACTTGTGTTCTCTCAGTATTTGTAACGCTATCCTCGAGTCACTACTAGGGAAAATCCTATAGGAGACATGCTTATAGGAGGCGCATCTCTCAAACATGCGACTCCACTAAATATACAAGGTGCATGTGTAAACAGTGTGACTCCTATATATTAATACTAGAAGCACATCCTTGAGGGATGTGTCTCCTATATCGCATGTACGGACCAGATCTGGCTACCCCCCTACTTGAGGCGCATCTGCTCCATATGCGCCTTGAGTAGTTCAACTACTTTGAGGTGCATATGAAACAGGTGCGCCTCGAGTAAGGTGGGTGGGCCCAGTTGTGGTAGGTGCCACAATATAGGAGGCGCACCACCAGATATGTGCCTCGAGTATTTTGCAATATAGGAGGCGCATCACTGTTACATGCGCCTCGAGTAAGTGAGGTGGGCCCAGTGGTGGTTGGTGCCACAATATAGGAGGCGCACCAGTAGATATGCGCCTAGAGTATTTTGCAATATAGGAGGCGCATATTGAGCCCATATGCGCCTCGAATAAGGTGGACCATCCAAATTCTACTTCCCCTATGGATCACCTTTTCTTTCTTGCAAAAAATAAAAGAAAATGAAAAACACTTCAAATTTTAAAATCCTTTGACATGTAGGTTGGTAATGTGGTCTAGTTTGTAGGAAAATTAACAAACATCAATTTCGACTTTTTTGTAAAAAAGGTTATGGCATGGTAAAACAACCATAACTTTTGCATACGATGTCAAAAAAAATCTATAATACATCAAAACGATGAGCATGAAGTTTTCTATCCACTAGAAATGGTTAGAGACCGTTTAGCAATTTCTTAGATTCTCAAAATTCGAAAAGGAAAAAAAGATATGGCAAAAAGAAGATTTTGTCCTGCAGATTTTTTTTGAGCAAACTTATAGGAGGCGCATCCTATTGTGGTGCGTGATACGTCCATTTTGCATCACTATTCTATGTCTTAATTCACTATTATTCATTGATATATTTCGTATTGATAGGTGATACTTATGTTATTTCATCTGTTTTTGCATGGTTGACGACTTTTGGAGCATGGACCGCTGCAGTCAGGATTCTGATGGAAAAGGTGCTGTTTGGAGGTAAAATTTGCGAAGATCAGAAAATACGGGAAAATATATGGAAAATTCTATTTTTCTAGAAGACTCAAGATGCCAGAAGATGGAGTGGAGGTGGGCCACAGGGGGCCCACACCACCCCATGGCGCGGGCAAGCCCAAGCCGCGCCAGGGAGTGGTGTGGCCGCCCTGGCCCACTCCAGCCTCTCCCCTCTGGCCTATATCTTCCTCCCGAAACCCTAAGACTCGGGGAGTGACCACAGAAAGATTCCTCCGCCTCTGCAGGGCGGAAAACACCGAGAGAGAAAGATCTCTCCGGCAGACAGATTTCTGCTGGGGGAATTCCTTCCTAGAGAGGGGAGATCGTCGCCACCAACACCATCATCAAGCTGGGCTTCATCGGGATCATCATCATCATCACCACCACCACCATCACCATCAGCACCCTCATCACCATCTCCATATTGGTGTAACAATTGAGTTGAATCTTGCATTAATTCATAGGGGGAACTTTCTCGGTGTTGATTACTCTTTGTAGTTGATGCTATTGAGTGAACCATTGAATTATTGTTTATGTTCAGATTGTTATACATCATTATTCCATCTCTAATCATGATCTATATGATGTCTTGTGGTAGCTCGTTTTGTTCTTAAGGACATGGGAGAAGTCTTGTTGTTAGTAGTGGAGTTGCATTGAGAAAGATTCAATAGATTGTTATTTAAGTTGTGGTGTACTTCTTCTAGTGGTGTCATGTGAACGTCTACTACATGACACTTCACCTATATGGGCCTAGGGGAATTCATTGTGTATTTGGCTACTAATCGTAGAGGTTGCCGGAGTGACAGAAACCTGAACCCCCGTTAGGAAACCATTGCACAAGGGACGTAAGGGTCTTATAGTTTAAAGCTGTGTTTAGGTTTCTACCTTAATTACTTTCTTGTACTTACAGATGTTTGCAAGGGAGTTTAATCACAAGTATGTATTAAGTCTTGGATGGGACGGTACATTAGCACGGGTTCACCCACACAACACTTAGCAAGCTAGAGAAGAGAAGCGAAAGCACTTGACAGTCTTCCCATGTGTCCTCGAGAACATTTGGCCATCTATAGAAATACAACCGGCTTGTCCTTTGCTGCATAAAGGATTGGGCCACTTGCTGCATTCATTCTTACTGTCTTTTATTTACTCGTACTTTGTTTACTTGCTTTATCGAAAACCCCTAAAAATCCGTTTGCTAAGTATTTGCAGAGAATTCCTGATCCATACCACTAGCCAGCACCTTCTGCTCCTCATTGGGTTCGACACTCTTACTTATCGAAAATACTGTGATACACCCCCTATACTTGTGGGTCATCAAGACTATTTTCTGGCGCCGTTGCCGGGGAGTGAAGCGCTATTGTAGAGTGGAAGTGGTAAAGGAAACTTCTACTGTGAGTATTGTTTACTTCTGCTAGTTGCTTTATTTTCCTTGTGGATAGTTCGCCGAGTTTCTTATTTGGTAATGCTACTACCATTGCTAAGGTAGTAGATAAGCCACCACCTGCTGAGAAAGATGTTTTCAAAATACCTACAAGAATTACTGAACGTGTTATGGACAACTACTATGTTGGGGATGGAACTGTCCATCCGGGTGATCATTTACTATTTATACACGAATTATGCGGGTTGTTCAAGTGTGCAGGTATTACTACAGATCAAGTTAAGAAGAAGTTATTCTCATTATCACTGAAAGGAATAGCTGAGGAATAGTATAAGCTACTGAAGAATGGTCAAGCTCTGGAATGGGAGGAAATAGTGCCTCTCTTTTATTCAAAGTTTTATCCTCCTAGTGAAATTCATAAAGATCAGAATCAAATATACAACTTTTGGCCTCTTGATGGAGAGAGTACTGCTCAAGCTTGGGGGAGACTGAAGTTAGTAATGCTCAAATGTCCCATTCATGAGCTCCCCAACAATATTATTATCAATAACTTTTATGCAAGGCTCCCTCTACAAGATAAAGATTTATTGGATGCTTCTTGTGCTGGATCATTCACTCGTATGGAAGAAGAAGTTAAATGGGACCTTCTGGACCGTATTCAAGACAATGCTGAAGCTTGGGAGAACGACAAAGGTAGAAAGTCAGGTATAAATTATGATTATGAATGCATTGAATCTTTTATGGGAACTGATGACTTTCAAAATATTAGTAATCTTTATGGTC
Organism: Avena eriantha; assembly: GCA_910589775.1. Lineage (NCBI taxonomy): Eukaryota > Viridiplantae > Streptophyta > Magnoliopsida > Poales > Poaceae > Avena > Avena eriantha. The sequence goes on from OU342741.1 coordinate 313,587,922, forward strand.
TTGATTTGCAAGTTATTACAAATTGCTTTAGAGCTTTTGCTTCCTATATTGAAATTCCAAAAAGGGGATGGAACAAGTACCATGCACCTTACAAAGATATTGTAGACTATGCTCCTATGGAAGTGGTGAGTGTTGCATTATTGATCCCATCTTACCCGAGCCTTATATCGAGAAGATTCCCTTTCCCGAAAAGGTAAAGGACCATCCTATGATAACTAATGTAATCACCAAAAGTGAAAAAAGAACTGTAAAACCTGATGAACAAATAAACATTGAACCTGTGGTAGCAATTGTGAAAGACCTTGTCACTAAAAGCGTAGAAGATGGGCACATAGTCTTTTGTGAGGATGCTTCTAATATTGTTTCACATCCCAATAGGTCTAAAAAGGCTAGTGTTCCTGTGCTTTCTGTTAGAATAGGTGATCATTGCTATTATGGTTTATGTGATATTGGTGCAAGTTCTAGTGCTATTCCTTATGAGCTTTACAGAGAAATTATGCATGAAATCAGTCCTTGCGAGTTGGAGGAGATTGATGTGGTTATTCACCTTGCTAATAGAGAGACCATCTCTCCAATTGGTATTGTGCGAGACGTGGAAGTTCTTTATGGTAAGATTAAGTACCCTGCTGATTTTCTAGTACTTGGTTCAGCCGCTAGTAAAACTTATCCTATCATTTTTGGTAGACCTTTCTTGAGTACTTGTGGAGCTATTATTGATTGCAAGAGGGAGAAAATCTTGACTAAAGTTGATGGGGAATCCTATGAGTTTAATTTTTCGAAATTTGCTAAAGAACCTTGCGAAGAGGAAACCCATAATGAGGATTTTAGGGTTGAACAACTTGCTTCTATTTCTCTTGCTCCTAACAATGCTTTGCATCAATTTATGGAGGAACATGAAAGTGAAATCTTCATGGAAGAAAGAAATGAGATTGACATGATTCTCCATGATCAACCAGTGATGCTTAAGCACGACTTGCCTGTAGAAGACTTGGGTACCACGATGCCACCTAAAAAGGATCTGGTCTTCGATCTAAAACCTCTCCCTGATGATCTTAAATATGCTTTTATTGATGATAAAAAGATATATCCTGTTATTATTAGCGCTAAACTTTCAGGGGAGGAAGAAGAAAGATTATTGGAAGTTCTGAAGAAACACCGAGGAGCTATGGGCTATACTCTGGATGATTTGAAAGGGATTTCACCTACTATATGTCAGCATTCTATCAACATAGAACCAGATGCGAAGCCAGTAGTGGAGCACCAATGACGTTTAAATCCTAAGATGAAGGAAGTGGTAAGGAATGAGGTATTGAAACTCCTTGATGCTGGTATTATTTACCCTATAGCTGATAGTGAATGGGTTAGTCCTGTTCATTGTGTTCCTAAAAAGGGAGGTATTACCGTTGTCCCTAATGATAATGATGAACTTATTCCTCAAAGAATAGTGGTAGGCTATAGGATGTGCATCGATTTTAGGAAAGTCAATAAAGTCACAAAGAAAGATCACTACCCGCTTCCTTTTATTGATCAAATGTTGAAAAGGTTGTCTAAAAAGACCCATTTTTGTTTTCTTGATGGTTATTCTGGTTTCTCTCAAATTGCTGTCAAACAACAAGATCAAGAAAAAACTACTTTTACTTGCCCTTATGGAACTTATGCTTATAGACGTATGCCTTTTGGTTTATGTAATGCTCCTGTTACTTTCCAAAGGTGCATGTCTGCTATCTTTCATGGCTTTTGTGAGGAAATTGTATAAGTGTTCATGGATGACTTTTCTGTCCACATAACTTCTTTTGATGATTGTCTACACAACCTTGATAAAGTTTTGCAGAGATGTGAAGAAACTAATCTTGTTCTTAATTGGGAAAAATGCCACTTCATGGTTAATAAAGGGATTGTTCTTGGGCATAAAGTTTCTGAAAGAGGCATAGAAGTTGATAGAGCTAAGGTTGAGGCAATTGAGAAGATGCCATGCCCAAGAGACATCAAAGGTATTCGTAGTATCCTTGGTCATGCTGGTTTCTATAGAAGGTTTATTAAAGACTTTTCTAGGATATCAAAACCCCTTACCAATCTTCTTCAAAAAGATGTACCCTTCGTTTTTGATGATGATTGTAAGGAAGCTTTTGAAACTCTTAAGAAGGCTTTAACTACAGCCCCTATCGTTCAACCACCTGATTGGATTTTACCCTTTGAAATAATGTGTGATGCTAGTAATTTTGCCGTAGGTGCTGTCCTTGGGCAACGTATTGATAAAAAGCTAAACGTTATCCATTATGCTAGTAAGACTTTAGACGCTGCTCAAAGGAATTATGCTACTACTGAAAAGGAATTTCTAGCTGTTGTTTTTGCTCGTGATAAGTTTAGGCCCTATATTGTGGACTCAAAAGTAACCATTCATACTGATCATGCTGCTATTAAATATCTTATGACGAAGAAGGACGCTAAGCCTAGGCTTATTAGATGGGTACTACTTTTACAAGAGTTTGATCTACATATAGTAGATAGAAAGGGTGCTGAAAATCCTGTAGCTGATAATTTTTCTCGTTTGGAAAACATTTATTTTGATCCTATGCCTATTAATGATAGTTTCCCAAATGAACAATTAGCCGCAGTAGGGGTGAACTCACGAGGAAGCCCTTGGTATGCTGATTATGCTAACTTTATTGTCTCCAAGTATTTGCCTCCAACTTTTATAGCTCAGCAAAGAAGAAAGTTGTTTTATGATTTGAGGCATTATTTTTGGGATGACCCACACTTATACAAAGAAGGGGTTGATGGTATTATGCGAAGATGTGTTCCAGAGTATGAACAAAAAGAGATATTGCGTAAATGTCACGGGAGCGCCTATGGAGGACACCATGCAGGAGATAGAACTGCACAAAAGGTATTATAATCAGGTTTCTATTGGCCTACCATTTTTAAAGATGCAAGAAAATTTGTTTTATCTTGTGATGAATGTCAACGTGTTGGTAATATTTCTAAACGCAATGAAATGCCTATGAACTACTCTCTAGTTATTGAACCTTTTGATTGTTGGGTATTCGACTTTATGGGACCTTTCCCTCCTTCGAAGGGTTACACTCATATTCTTGTTGCCGTTGATTATGTTACTAAGTGGGTAGAAGCCATTCCTACGAAAAGTGCTGACGGGGAAACCTCTCTAAAAATGCTTAAGGATGTTATCTTTCCTAGGTTTGGAGTGCCTAGGTTTCATGACTGATGGGGGTTCTTTTTCATTCATGGCGGTTTTAGGAAGACCCTTGCTAAGTATGATGTTAATCATAGAATTGCTTCAGCTTATCACCCCCAAACTAGCGGGCAAGTAGAGTTATCAAATAGAGAAATTAAATCTATCTTGCAAAAGACTGTTAATAGGTCTAGAAAAAACTGGGCTAAGAAGTTGAATGATGCTTTATGGGCTTATAGAACTGCTTATAAGAATCCTATGGGAATGTCTCCTTATAAGATGGTTTATGGGAAAGCTTGCCACTTACCCCTAGAATTAGAACACAAAGCTTACTGCGCAGTGAAAGAACTAAATAGAGATTGTAAGCTAGCTGGTGAGAAAAGACTTTTTGACTTAAGTTCTTTAGATGAATGGAGGAGTGAAGCCTATGAGAATGCTAGGCTCTTTAAAGAAAAAGTTAAAAGATGGCATGACAAGCGAATACTTAAGAGAGAATTTCATGTTGGTGAGAAAGTTCTATTGTATAGGTCTCGTCTCAGATTTTTTGCAGGTAAGCTACTATCAAAATGGGAAGGACCTTTCATCATTGAAGAAGTATACCGTTTAGGAGCAATAAAAATTTCTTCTCTAAAAGATAATACTACACAAGTAGTGAATGGACAGCGACTCAAACACTATATTACTGGAGATTCTTACAATGAAGATGTTGATGCCTTTCTAGTTATAACTCCAGAGAAGTTCATTGAGGACCAAATTCAGAGACCTGCGGAGTCCGTTTCCAACTAGGTAACAGTTCTAGTAAGAAAAGTTCCGCGAAAATACAATACAACTATATTTTTGTAGTTTTCAGTCAATAAGGAAAGCTACGAAGCGAAAAAGGGACGGAAACGGAGCCAGGGTGGCCCACACCACCCCATGGTGCGGGCCCACCCCTGGCCGCGCCACCAGGTGGTGAGGCCACCCAGGACTCCGCCTCCGACTCGTTTTCTCCCAGTACCTTCCTTTTGAAGTGAAACTTCGTAATTTATAACCCCTCGGATCCCCCGAGGTTCGTATATCATGTTTTTGTCGTGTTTTTGTTTCGATCTGTTTCTGCCAGGTAGAATCTCAGATTTGGAGCCACAATGTCTTCCTCTGGAACATCCAAGAGAGATTCCTTAGAAGATATCATCAACCCATACATGAGAGAATTGAAGATTCATCCCAAGGAGTTGTTGCTCGAAGGTGGGGAGGTCCGGATTAAGGAGGTTCAAGGCCCTAAAGGTGAAGGAAGTCTGGAGGACAGGATGGAAGCATTGGAGCAAGAAGTCTTTAGGTATAGGAAGATGGCGGAGCGTGAAGTGGACATCATCCACAAGATTTGTTCCGAACTCATCGCCAAGCACCAAAAGGAGACTGCCGAACTCAAAGATGAAGTCTTTTCACTCCGCCAAATAACCAACGAACTGCAAGCATAGTTCTATGACGTTCAAAATCAAAACTGTGAGTATGAGGCTAGATTTAAACGCATAAGTGCTGCTGCAAGTTTCAGGATGTTGGAAACCACGATGTCCTTTGTTGATGGGAAGCCTTTACCCTGGAAGACGGACTAAGATGAGAGTATACCACCACCACCGAAGGAGTAATTCGTCATCAGGTTTGTCATCCCCTTGGTTTGTTCCAAGCTTGGGGGAGTGCCGCGGTATCATATCACTATCTTCTATCTTTTTACCTTATTAATAGAGTCATATCATGAATAGAGGAGTTATTATGTAGTATGGTTTGCATTATGGAAGTGTCCCCTCTCTCGTTAGATATGTATTCCTTGGTGTGAGTTTCCGTTATGGAATATTAATTAGAAGTTCTATCATTCACTCTTTTGCGTAGCTTATTTTAGTTTTCAATTCGTGGTTATATGATTGATCTTGTTGTTAGTATTGGTAGCACTCTGGGATCATTGAGTTAATTTAGTTGGTTTTGGCAAACCTGGCTCGGTCAGTAGCAACACCTTTTTGAGAGTTGAAAAGAAAAAAAAAGATAGAAGTACTCAGAGAAAAATAATTTCATCATCTTTCTTTCTTGATTTGCTAATAGGTTTAGTATTCTCTAGTTAAGATCTTTTGTGCTTCCAAGGAAGATTGCATGTTTGTCTTTATCACTTGTATGTTTGTTTGTTTCCTTCAACTCTTGTACTTGCTACCCAGCCTTGGTAGCCAAAAACCTGTACTGAGAGGGAATTCTTCTCGTGCATCCACCTCATTTAAACCAAAACCTTTACCATTTGTGTCCACCATACCTACCTAGTATCATTATTGCTATTCCAAGTAAATTCTTGTTTTATCTACCTCCCAAATTAAACTTGTTATGTGAAAATTAGTGATTAAAGCTCTCACGAACTTGATGGCACACTTTTCTTTCTTGCATTTAATAAACTTGAACCATTGGGTCCTTCTTTGTTGCGTATATGCTTGCGCTTTATGAGTTGAAGTTAGCAGAACCATGTATCATGGGGACCGCTTTCAACACTTCATCGGTACTTGTACCTAGTTGATATCATGTTCTTTTGCTTATGGATCCCGGTGGTGTGAAATAAAAGTGGAACTTGTAAGATCATGGAGTCTATATGTGTGTTAGAGAAACGCCTGGGCCGCTAGCCTAAGGCATGCCTAATCATGGTGGAAACTTGCAGCATAACTATAGTGAGCATTCTATGAAGCATCCTCAATAAAAACCTATGCAAATAGCAAATAAAAAGATCCCTGAGATGCTCACTGTCTGCTTGCCTTGTCATTTTGATTATGGGATAGCTCCTGTGTCATGTGCAAGGGGTACCCCGTTGGCGGTTCTCAATGATACGCATGTATTTACAATGACAAGAGCTTGCTCGTGACTAAAGTTGAGTAGCATGAGGATCGGTACTCATAAGTAGGGGGCATGAGATTTCAACTTATAACTTGTCAAGCATATCCTCTTAGTTGTGTCACTTTAACCTTAAACACCAAAAGATGCCTATGATAGGGGCAATGAGAGCTGAAAGCTAGTAAGTATCATAATTTTTGGGAGCTCTTTATGATACTTGCAATCCCTGCTTCACTCTGCGAAGGGCCTTTCTTTTACTTTGTAGTTGAGTCAGTAAACCTATTCCCTTCTATCTCAGCAAGTATTTTGAGTTGATGTGTTTCATTCATTCGTATGATGATTTATTCACTCATGTTTCTTATGTTCCTTGCTTTGCACATTGCTCTTATCTTGAAGTTTACTACTTTGAAATCTTTCTTTGAAAACCAGCTATTTGTAAACTCTAGCAAGTTATCAACTATTCTTCGACCAAGAGCTAAGTTTGCCATTACCAATTATGATTCACTTTATGTGTCTTTATTGTGTTTCCTTTACTCATTGCAAGTTGAGTTGTATAATAGTGAGTTGTCTTCTTTTATGATCTATGTATTTAATGAATGTGATGCTTCTTTTCCGTATTCTTTTATCGACTCTTCACTCCATAAACATGAGGTCATGTTTATTGAGCTCAGTTTCGCTTGGGACAAGCGAAGTCTAAGCTTGGGGGGAGTTGATACGTCCATTTTGCATCACTATTCTATGTTTAATTCACTATTATTCATTGATATATTTCGTATTGAGAGGTGATACTTATGTTATTTCATCTGTTTTTGCATGGTTGACGACTTTTGGAGCATGGACCGCTGCAGTCAGGATTCTGATGGAAAAGGTGCTGTTTGGAGGCAAAATTCGCGAAGATCAGAAAATCCGGGAAAATATACGGAAAATTCTATTTTTCCAGAAGACTCAAGATGCCAGAAGATGGAGTGGAGGTGGGCCACAGGGGGCCCACACCACCCCATGGCGCGGGCAAGCCCAGGCCGCGCCAGGGAGTGGTGTGGCCGCCCTGGCCCACTCCAGCCTCTCCCCTCTGGCTTATATCTTCCTCCCGAAACCCTAAGACTCGGGGAGCGACCACAGAATGATTCTGCCGCCTCTGCGGGGCGGAAAACACCGAGAGAGAAAGATTTCTCCGGCAGACAGATTTCTGCTGGGGGAATTCCTTCCCGGAGAGGGGAGATCGTCGCCATCAACACCATCATCAAGCTGGGCTTCATCGGGGTCATCATCATCATCATCACCACCATCATCACCATCAGCACCCTCATCACCATCTCCATATTGCTGTAACAATTGAGTTGAATCTTGCATTAGTTCATAGGGGAAACTTTCCCGGTGTTGATTACTCTTTGTAGTTGATGCTATTGAGTGAACCATTGAATTATTGTTTATGTTCAGATTGTTATACATCATTATTCCATCTCTGATCATGATCCATATGATGTCTTGTGAGTAGTTTGTTTTGTTCTTGAGGACATGGGAGAAGTCTTGTTGTTATTAGTGGAGTTGCGTTGAGAAAGATTCAATAGATTGTTATTTAAGTTGTGGTGTACTTCTTCTAGTGGTGTCATGTGAACGTCGACTACATGACACTTCACCTATATGGGCCTAGGGGAATGCATTGTGTATTTGGCTACTAATCGTAGGGGTTGCCGGAGTGACAGAAACCTAAACCCCCGTTAGGAAACCATTGCACAAGGGACGTAAGGGTCTTAGAGTTTAAAGTTGTGGTTAGGTTTCTACCTTAATTACTTTCTTGTACTTACGGATGTTTGCAAGGGGGTTTAATCACAAGTATGTATTAAGTCTTGGATGGGACGGTACATTAGCACAGGTTCACCCACACAACACTTAGCAAGCTAGAGAAGATTAATCGACTATATGAAGTGAAAGCACTTGACAGTCTTCCCATGTGTCCTCGAGAATGTTTGGTCATCTATAGAAATACAACCGGCTTGTCCTTTGCTGCATAAAGGATTGGGCCACTTGCTGCATTCATTCTTACTGTCTTTTATTTACTCGTACTTTGTTTACTTGCTTTATCGAAAACCCCTAAAAATCCGTTTGCTAAGTATTTGCAGAGAATTCCTGATCCATACCACTAGCCAGCACCTTCTGCTCCTCGTTGGGTTCGACACTCTTACTTATCGAAAATACTGCGATAGACCCCCTATACTTGTGGGTCATCAGTGCACCTCGTATAAGCGTGGCTGGACACTACAAATCCGAGTCTCCCCTCTCATTCCTTCTCCTTCTATCCTCCTCCCCCCTTCCATTCTCCTCTTCTTCACCTTCACCTTCTCCTTCCCTTCTGCTCTTCTCCTCCTGCCGCTACCACCACCACCTCCTCCTCCTCCCCTTCTCCTTCTCCTCTTCTTCACCTTCACCTTCACCTTCTCCTTCTCCTTCTCCTTCTCCTTCTCCTTCTCCTTCTCCTTCTCCTTCTCCTTCTCCTTCCCTTCTCCTCTTCTCCTCCGACTCCACCTCCTCCCACTCCTCCTCCGGCAACTCCGGCCGCCACATCCTCCTTCGGCTGCCACCTCCTCCTCCTCGACCCGACTCCCACCGCTCGAGAACTAGGACGGCCACGACCTCCCGCACCTCCCCGTGGTTGTAGGTTGTGGCGGCGGCCGGTGAGGCAACATGAGGGAGGTGATGCGTGGACTTGATTGCTTTTGCAATTCAAAACGAGGGTGTTTTTTGCATTGACGGCGGCGGCACCACGGGTAAATTTGAAATTTGAAATCTGATATGCGAGACGCATATCTATCTATATGCACCTCATATAATATACGAGACGCATATATATCATATGTGCCTCGCATATATAGGTTATAGGAGGCACATCTAAAATGCGACTCGGGTAAAAAATACTAGCAACGTGGCGCTCGAGTCACATCCCATATGCGCCTCTAATGGCTTTTGAGATGCGACTCGAGTAAACTTTTCCCTTGTAGTGAGTGTTTAGCATGCTCCTCCTTATCCTTAGAGTATATCAAAATATCATCAATAAATAATATGACGAACTTGTCTAGATATGGCATGAAAACCTTGTTCATCAGATTCATGAAAATTGTTGGTGCATTAGTCAACCAAAAAGGTACGACCAAATACTCATGATGTCCATATCTTGACACAAATGCTGTTTTTGGAACATCCTTAGGCTTAATCTTGATTTGATGATAGCCTGATCTGAGATCAATCTTGGAAAACACTTTGGCTCCCTTGACTTGATCAAATAAATCCTAAATCCTTGGCAAAGGATACTTGTTCTTTATGGCGACGTTGTTCATATTTCTATAATCTCCACACATCCGTCGTCCTCCATCTCTTTTATCAACAAAAATCACTAGAGTTCCCCATGGGGATACACTTTCCTAAATGAATCCTTTCTCGACCAACTCATCAATTTGTTCTTTAAGCTCCTTTAGCTCTTTAGGACCCATCTTGTATGGTGCTTGAGCAATAGGTCTTGTACCAGGTTTTAGGTCAATAGTGAACTCTATCTCCCTATCAGGTGGCATTCCTAGTAATTCTGCTGGAAATACATCTTGAAACTCATTTACCACCAGAATATCCTCCAACTTGACCTCACTCATGGAGTTTAGTTGTAGATATACCTCTATATGTGAGTGCTTATCATCTTGGTAAACCAATCTTCCTCCACCTGGAGTCCTTATTGAGACAGTCTTGTCTTCACAATTGATCTAGGCCCCATGCTCAGTCATCTAATCCATTCCCAAATCTACTGCTATTCCCCTTAATGGAATAACATAAAGATCCGCATAATATGTTTGACCATAGATTGAGATAACTTGGTTTAATTTAATGTTTCTCACTACCACAATCCCTCCAGCGGTAACTACGGTCATAGGTTTTTCTAACGGTTCCCTTTTAATTCCAAACTTATCACAAAATTGTTCAGATATGAGTGAAGTAGTTGCACCAGTATCAAGTAGAAATTTTCCAGGGTTGGTGAGAATATTGAGCGTACCTATCACCGTTTGATCCGAGTTATCCACCTCCTCAAAGGTTGCACAATTCAGATTTTCGGTAGGTTTGCTCCTCTTGCCATTGTTGTTCTTGACATAATTTCCACCCCTATTAGGTTGTCCGCCTCCGTATCTTGCTTGACCACCGCCTGATGTGGACCAACCACCGGGTGGTTTATTGGAACAGTCAGGCTTCATAAGCCCCTTCTGAAAACACCCATAGCATATGATCACCGGCTTCTAACAATCCCTGCTAATGTGTCGTGGAATCTTACAATTGTGACAAATGACATTCCTCCCGGTTGTGGTTGCACCACGATTGGGATTGTTACCATTGTTAAAGGACCTATTTCGGGCTTTGAACTCCATATTACGTTTAGGCTTACTGGCTTGAATTCTCTTAGTTTCTTTCTTCGCCCTCTTCCTCCTATCTTCTTGGACATTCTTGTAGTCATCCTCAAAGGTAATAGGTGCATCTAGCAGCTATTGGAAAGTCTGCTTGTTCGCAAGCCTCAACTACATCTTCACAAATGGATTCAGTCCATGCATGAACCACTTCTTTCTCTTCTCCTTGGTCCTTACTTCATCAGCAGCGTAACGAGACAAATCACTAAACTCCTGAATGTACTTCATGACACTGGAGTAACCTTACTACAGTTACTCAAATTCCCTACGCTTCAGTTCAATGACACTATCTGGAACATGATATTCACGGAATCTTTGCTTGAACTCCTCCCTGGTGTACTCCCTACCTGGATGTTGCATTGCCAACTAATTCTCCCACCAAGATACTACAGGTCCAGTTAAAAGATATGTTGCATACCTTAATTTCTCCTCATCGTTGTACCCTATAGTCTTGAGCTTTCTCTCTGTATCTGCCAACCAATCCTCTACATCCATTGGTTCTAGAGCTAATGCAAAAGGTAATGGCCTTGCATTCTGGAAATCTGAAAGACTTACACCACGACCTTCAGGTTCCCTTTGGTGTCTAACTCGGTCCATTGACCCCTCCACAAACTTGTTGTAGGATTATTGCATCATCTACATATATTGCATGAAATTCTGCTCCATCAATGGCCTCATCGATGGTGGTGGTGATTTTGCCTATATTATAGCGTCTTCATCCGCCTTTCCCTTAGCTTCGTGCTCCATGCACTGTTGTTCAGTCTCATCCTCTAAACCCATTTCCATAACCCCCTAGTCTCGTAACATCAAGCGAAACTCATAATTACATCATGCCATGCTTTCTGAGCTCAACTTCATGCCCAGAACTAGTCACACAATGGAAATCAAGATCCAAATAAGAACCAAATATGCAACACACATAATATACAATACAAGCACATAGTTGGTACATTACATTACAATTTACAACCCATATTATACAAGTGCCACATCTTCCTATGAGCGCTACCTCACGTATTTCATTACATCAAGTTCTCAAGCTCTACAATACGCATTATCCAAACTTAGGATACTCCACCTTAAGTGGCCATGCTCCGCAAAAGTCATGACACTCGTCATGCGTGGAGTCCAACTGTGCAGACATGAAGTATGACGCACAATCTATGGGAATACTTGCCTCCTAGATGGACGGTACTCAGTATCAGAAGTATCTAGACTCGACACATCATCTAGGTGAAGTGCGTCCATACCTTCCAACTTATCCAAGGTGTCTTCAGAAACATCCTCCTCACTATCCTATACAAACGTCTCCTGTGTCCCGGCCCAGAGTACTCAACATAATATTCCTATTCCGGTGCCCCCTAAGTACTCTGCTGGGTACGATAGTCCTCAACAATAATTGGATAGTGCATGTTATATGGGGTAGGATACTTTTCCAGTGACTCAAACACTCTTTCTTCAGGTTCTTCCTCCTTGTCCTCTCCATCTACAAACACTACATCATTATCATATGCAGCATTATCTCTCTCACCCATCCAACTGGATTGTTTGACCTCCTTGTCAGGACCATCCTCTAACATTTGAGTCCAACTGGATGCCATTCTCCATCCTTCAGAATTTCCAAATCTTCGGTTCCCCGAGAACTCTGTGATATCGGATAACTAGTACCCTTATCCAGATATCTGGTGGGTTCTAGTATAAGTGTATAGGATACTGGATCTATAGGTATATCCTTGGATAGTGGACTGGTTTCACCTCTTGCTTCCTTCTCTAACTTATCCACCAAAAACTCCCTTTTTTGAGGATTGGTAAGATCCTCCAGCATACTATCATTGTCTTCCACTATTAGATGAGAATTGTAGAAAGATTCTACTAACAACCGATATTGATCCGTGTACTGAGAAGCTAACCTTGGGTACTCCTTAACAAGCTGAAGATGATTCACAGTTGCATCAAAGTCCATGGAATCATGAGGAATCACAGTGTATGTGCTCCCTGCAAGGAATTCACCCTTGTGCTCCCTAATAATGGTGAGTGCTACAACTAGCACAATATTATACGTCACGGACTAACTACAGCCTTCACCATGTGGCATGGCTGGGGTTGGTCTAAGCTTCTCACGTAAACAGATGTTGAATTGGTACTTGGCAATCATTTGACCATCAAAGTATGCGAAAGTATTCACTGGAATCTTGGCTTCACATCCAAATACTCCCAAAAGTTCTCGAAGCTGATTCGTCATCTCTCCCTGATAATCATCAAGACTATCCTCCACCACAGTACAAGTCTGCTTAGGAAATCTTGGTGCCATTCTAGTTGTAGTCAAAATATTTATAATTAGTAACAGTGCATCATAATAAAGAATTATCGCACTAAAATATATAAGAAATATTGCCAATTGAATATTCATCATATAATCTAGAGAACTCTTTACCGTTGCTCCTAGACTCCTACAGGTAATTCTCGTTACTAGGTTTCCAACCTAACGTCAAAGAAATTGCTCTGATACCAGCTGCGGTGACCCAACATACCACTGCATGTTTGTAACATCCCAAAACTTCAATCCAAGCTTATCAAGATCAAATCAACCAAAAATGGGGTTAACAAAACCTTTTCCAAATTTAAAATGAAAGCATTCATATATGTGTGCATTTAAAATATGAGTTGTTTGAATTGCCATGATTGAGTGATCCAATGCTTGTAAAATGTTGCTTAGGTGATTTAAACATCATCTACATCATTCCCAAACTTTTCCTAAAGAAAATCAAATCAAAAAGAATTAAAAAGGAGGAATGGTCATTTTGGCCATTTTAATCCACTACACTACTTAGAGTGTTCCTAGCACTCATTTCTTAACAGAAACAATTCTTGATCTTTGTACCCCTTGCTAGTACACATAATAAGGTACCAAGGCCCACCTTTTGATCTGCTAAAAACATGCTTTAACTTATTTTAAATGACATTTGAAAATTGAATCTAATGCATATGCATAGATAACCCCTATTTCAAAACCCATCTTTTTGAGCTCCACTTTCAAAACCCTTGCAACCAGAGACTACCTAGCACTAGTGGAGATCACTCAAAAATTTTGAAACCAAAATTCAAAACTTTTTCTCTTTCGGCCATCTTGTCAAACACCTTGCTGGCAGGATCATATTGGCCTAACTAATACTATTTTGGGCTGATTTTGTCTAGCAATTTGGAAGTGCTTTGATCATCTTGTCCCCCCTCTAGCCCAACCAGACCCACGCCAGCATCTCCCCTACCCCCTAGCTGCACTGCCATGCCATGCCGAGCACCCTCTCGCCGGCCGACCGTGCACTCGCCGCAACAGCCCTCTCCCGCCTCTCTCTCCATGTTTACGAGGTAGCCCACACCTCACCGCCCCTCTCTGTCCCCTGCCCGAGTCAAGCCCTGCCGTGGACCACTGAGGAAAGCCCACGCCCACGCCCAGTGCCACCGCACCATGCCAGTGCCGCCCCCAGAGCCCGTTTTGTCCTCGCTCGCCCAGACCTCCCCTTGGCCGCAGCTCGCGCCCGCCGCTCCGCCATGACCTGGAGAACACCCCAGACACCCCCGCTGGCCGCCCAACGCCTCACAGCCACCGCTCGCCGTGGACACCGCCGCCTCTGCCGCTTAGAGCGCCATGTCAACACCCGGATTTTTAATCCCAGATGCCCGTTATGCCATACCTCGCAATCCTAGGATTACCATTTTTGCGAGACATAACGGATTGGATATCACAGTACATCATCCATTACAAACCATACATAAGGTCTTACACAAATAAAGGATCTCATGATCCAGTCTTAAGACAACAAGCAACGGAAATAAAAGATAGCGTAGCGGTGGGTTCCATCTTCAGGGGCACATGCAATGCTGACGAAGGCAAATAGTCCTAGTTATCATAGCCGTCCTGTTGGCCATCATCTTGATAGTCTCCTTCATAGTCTGGCCACCAACTGTGATTCTAGGACTTTACTTTATCTTTCTTTGCTTCTGAACTCAGCTTAGGTTTCAAACTTAACTTTATAGTTAAACTTAGAGTTAGCACTTTAACTTTGAACTATAGTACTTGTTAGTGGTAGTTTGCGAGTACTTAAAGAGTACTCATGGCTTTTGTCCCTGGCTATTATCATGGCCAGACTATGAAGGAGACTATCAAGATGATGGCCAACATGACGGCTATGATAACTAGGACGATCTGCCTTCGTCAGCATTGCCTGTGCCCCTGAAGATGGACCCCCACCGCCACACTTATCTTTTATTTCCGCTGCTTGTTGTATTAAGACTAGATCATGAGATCCTTATTTGTGTAAGACCTTATGTATGGTCTGTAATGGATGATGTATTGTGATATCCAATCCGTTATGTCTCGCAAAAATGGTAATCCTAGGATTGCGAGGTATGGCATAACGGGCATCTGGGATAAAAAATCCGGGTGTTGACAAGTTTGTATCAGAGCCGTCCTGACCATCGGAGACCCTAGTTAGAATGGACGTCAAACAAAAACTTAGTTTCAAAACCAAAGTGAGTATTTATGAAAAACTATCTCCTCTCTTACCCTTGTGAATTCTTTCTCAAAAATTCACAATACTCAAAATTCTTACACTACTGCTTAAAATTTGACACACTTGATCACTTCACTAACTTCCTCATCCTTAATTCTTCTATATGGAGACTCAGTTCAGCAAGTTTTACCAGTTGGGAAACGAAGGTCAACTGATCTTCGAGAGGGATCTGGATTCACTGTCGGAGTTACTGGGACGCCCGCACCCGGAGTTTCTTGGAGCTCAACTTCCAGGACCCCTGGAGGAGACCTATAGTGGCTCGTCACCGCATATCTTAGAGGAAGCATTGAAGCACCAACTTCTGGAAGAATTTAGTTCTCCGTGAGAGAGATCAACTGGCTAGATGGATTAGCCAGGGCAATGCATGAAGCTCTCGCACGTCTATGTGCCCTCAGCGTCAACAAGGTCCAAGGAACCCATTTTGCCCACTATGCAAGACGTGACTTCATGGGAATGCCAATGGAGATGCCGGGTCACCCCGAGTTGAGGCGTCAAGTGGAGAACCTTGACTTCTTGCTTCGTGGCAGACAGCAGGAACTGGACAATGCCAGAGAGTTAGCCAACCACAACTGTGCCATTGCCGACCAGAAGGCCCAGACTTTCGCACTGCTTGTCCAAGACCGTCATTCTCTTTGCCGCCAGCGTGCCAAGAAGGATCGCACCATCGCCCGTCTTCACAAGAAGGTGGCCGACCTCGAGAAGACCGTCAAGGAGCAGGAAGCTCAACTCGCAGCAAAGGAAGAAGAAGATGAGGGTGAAGACATCCAGGGAGACATGGATTCTTACCTCAGCAACGATGATGACTTTCTAGCGGAGGATGCCGTGGACTTCTACACTGATGATGAGGACTCCGACTTCATCGACGATGAATAGATGCACTAGAGCACTGTCGTAGCATGAGATGTATCGATCTCATTGTATCTTAGCTTGCAGAATGGTTCTTCAAACCATCTGTTTCCCTTTGATTGTTGTGGTGTGTGTTGTATCGTGTGCTTGCTTGCATGAATGAAAATTAAGTTAGTTGAAAACCCTGAGTCTAACTCAAAGTTTTAGATTTGAAAACCCCAAAACCATGAACCTTAGAAATTTCCCTCTTACCCCTATATCTCAATCTTCAGATGACTCGTGGAAACCAAGGAGGGAGCAGCTCGTCGCAAGACCCAATGCTGCAGATCTTGCAGAATCTCATAGCAGACCGTGAAGCAAGCCAGGCAGAGCGCCAAGCCAACTTAGAAACACTTCAACAGATCGCCCAAATGGCTCTCAACAACCAAGGGCATGGAAATCAGGATCACCAGGGATCCAAACTCAAAAACTTTCAGAACACTAATCCCCCAATTTTCAATCAATCTGAAAACCCATTAGATGCTGATGACTGGTTACAGACCATGGAGAACAACTTAGAAGTTGCCCGAGTTGATGAAAATGAGAAAGTTCCCTTCACCACCCACTATCTGGCAGGAGATGCAAGAGCTTGGTGGAATAGCATCCGCAATATGAACCATGGTCAAGTGATGACATGGGAAGCATTCAAAGTCAAGTTCAGCCGTACCCACGTGTCGCAAGGTCTAGTCAACAGAATGAGAGATGAGTTCTGCGAATTCAAGCAAGGAAGAATGACTGTGGTGGAGTACCATGACAGATTCCTGTCACTTGCCAGACATGCACCTGATGAGATCAACACAGAGGCCAAGAAGAAGGAGAGATTCTTGAACGGACTACATGATGAGATGCAGACTATCCTCGTCAACATCCGTTTCCAGGATCTCAAAGAGCTAGTCGACTCTGCCATTCAGATGGAAGGGAAGATTAACCAGGCAAACGACAACCGCAAGCGTCGTATGATGCAGCAGTCTGGATCCAACAGTCACTAGAAGTACCGTCCCAACCTTTCACCAGGATATGCACCAAGGAACAACCGACCCCCAAATTCTCGCCCAAGCTACCCCAACCGTAGCATAAGCAATGTGAAGTCCAGAGGAAACAATCACAACTCCGGTAATGCCAACAATTTCAACCGTGCACCTCCCAAGAACCACAACAACAACAGCAACACTGCACCCAGAACTGGCAGCAATGATGTACTTGTCGCAGTCAAGGACAAGTCCCAGATCACTTGTTTCGAGTGTGGAGTAAAGGGTCACTACTCCAATGAGTGTCCCAAGAAGACTGCAGCCAATACCAATATGAATGCCCCAGCTCAGCAGCAGCGTCGTGTTCAACCAGGAAGGAGATTTGCCCTAGGGAACCCTCACAATCGCAACGGCCGTCTCTTACACATGAATGCAGAAGAAGCCCAGGAAGCGCCAGATGTAGTGCTGGGTATGTTTTCTGTCAACTCAGTTTTAGCAAGAGTATTGTTTGATTCGGGAGCATCGCATTCATTTGTCACCAAAGAATTTGCATGCACTAGTAAGATTTGTCCAACCAACCTGGAGCATGTCATGATAGTTCAAATCCCCGGCTCAACAACCAAAGCTAGAAAAATTTGCAAAGTTGTACCTATCAGAATACATGGGATAGATTTTTATGCCAACCTAATTGTACTTGGAACCAAAGGTTTGGAAGTAGTACTAGGTATGGACTGGATGTCAAGGCATAAAGGATTGATAAACTGTGCTAAGAAAGCCATCACCATGACCAGTAGTTCTGGAGTCACGGTAGAGCATATCTCTGAAACCTTACCCCGACAATTCAAGTGCAACCAGAGTGTAGCCTTGCCCACCATAGACCAAGTCAGAGTAGTCTGTGAATACCCCAAAGTATTCCCAGATGAATTGCCAGGTATGCCCTCGGATAGGGATATTGAGTTCATTATCGAACTAATCCCCGGAACCGGACCCATAGCCTAGAGACCCTATGGCATGAACACCTCAGAACTAGTGGAACCGAAGAAACAGTTGGATGCTATGCTAGCCAAAGGCTAGATTCAACCAAGTGCATCGCCATGGAGATCACCAGTGTTATTCGTTGACAAGAAATATGGAGGAAACCGTCTGTGCACAGATTACCGAAAGTTGAATGATGTCACCATCAAGAACAAGTACCCCTTGCCAAAGATAGAGGATCTATTTGATCAGTTGACTGGAGCTCAGGTATTCTCAAAGATTGATCTTAGGACTGGTTATCACCAACTTAAGATTCATGCAACGGATATTCCGAAGACCGCCTTTACTACTCGCTATGGTTTATACGAGTATACGGTTATGTCTTTTGGATTAACCAATGCCCCTGCTTATTTCATGAATCTCATGAATAAGATCTTTATGAATTTCCTAGATAAGTTTGTAGTTGTGTTTATCGACGACATCCTTATCTACTCCAAGTCCGAAGAAGAGCATGAGCAACATCTGAGAGTTATCCTAGAAACCTTGAGAGAGCATCAGTTATATGCCAAGTTCAGCAAGTGTGAGTTTTGGTTGAAAGAAGTAGGATTCCTAGGACATATTGTGTCTGTCGGAGGAGTCTCTGTTGATCCTGCCAAGATCAAAGATGTCGAAGAATGGGAAGCCCCAACCACTCAAACCCAAGTCCGTGCATTTCTCGGATTAGCGGGATATTACCGCAAGTTTGTAGAAGGATTCTCGAGCATAGCCCGACCAATGACCCAATTGTTGAAGAAGGACAAGAAGTTTGAATGGATAGACAAATGTGAAGCCAGTTTCCAGGAGCCGAAGAGGAGATTGATATCAGGCCCAATTTTGGTCATGCCGAACATCAAGAAGCCCTTTGATGTGTATTGCGACGCATCCAAGATTGGTCTAGGATGTGTATTGATGCAAGAAGGAAAAGTCATCGCTTATCTGTCTCGAAAACTGAAGCAGCATGAGCAGAACTATCCAACCCATTGATCTTGAGCTAGCAGCTGTGGTGCTAGCACTGAAGACATGGCGTCATTATTTGAGGGGTAATCGCTGTGAGATTTACTCAAATCATAAGAGCTTGAAGTATATCTTCACTCAGAAGGAGCTGAATATGAGGCAAAGAAGATGGATAGAGTTAATCAATGATTATGACCTTGCCATTCACTATCACCCAGGCAAAGCCAATGTGGTAGCGGATGCTCTTAGCAGATTGCCGTGTAGGCTTAACACCATGATCAAGGAGAAGCAACCCAGTGTGTATGAAGAATTAGAGTAGTTCAGAACTGAATTAGTTAGCAAAGGATTCTTAGCCAGCATTGAACTTCAACCCACTTTGATTAGCCAAATCAAGGAAGCCCAGAAGGGAAATGAAAGTATCGACGGAATCAAACGTCGTATTGGTACAGGAAAGGTACCTGGATTCACTGAAGACGAAGAAGGTGTACTGTGGTACAAAGGCCGTATCTGTGTTCCAGCAGATTCGGAGCTGAAGAAGGTTATCATGAAGGAAGCTCATGATACTCTTTATTCTATCCACCCCGTAGGAACAAAGATGTATCAGGATTTGAAAAAGCAATTTTGGTGGCACAAGATGAAGAGAGAGATCGGAAGCTACATCGCCAAATGTGACATCTGTCAAAGAGTCAAGGCAGAGCACCAGAGACCTGCAGGACTGTTGCAACCATTACAGATTCCGGAATGGAAGTGGGATTCCGTCGGAATGGACTTTATCACCGGTTTACCTACTTCTAGTAGGGGAAATGACTCAATCTGGGTCATAGTTGATAGACTGTCCAAGGTAGCCCACTTTATACCTGTCAAGACCACTTACCAGAGTGCAAAGTTAGCAGAGCTATACATTGCTAGGATTGTTAGTCTGCATGGAACCCCCAAGACCATAGTATCAGATCGAGGGACCCACTTTACCTCGAGATTTTGGCAGAAAGTTCAGGAAGGATTAGGAACCAAGTTGAACTTCAGCACCGCATATCACCCGCAAACAGATTGACAGACTGAGAGAGTCAACCAGATTCTAGAGGATATGCTTAGAGCTTGTGTGTTGGAATATGGATCAAAATGGGAAGACTGCCTGCCTTTCGCAGAATTCTCATATAACAACAGTTATCAAGCTAGTTTGCAGATGGCACCATTTGAATTCCTATACGGAAGAAAGTGTCGTACCCCTTTGAATTGGTCGCAAGTAGGAGAGAGTCAGATCTTCGGACCCGACATTCTCCGAGAAGCAGAAGAGAAAGTTCACAAAGTCCGTGAGCACCTCAAGACCGCCCAATCCAGACAGAAGAGTTATGCTGACAAGAGAAGGAGAGACCTGACTTTCAATGTCGGAGACTTTGTATATCTCAACGTTTCACCATTGAAGGGAACTCAACGCTTTAGTCTAAAGGGAAAGTTAGCCCCCAGATATATTGGACCTTTCAAGATTCTGAACCGTCGAGGAGAAGTATCGTATCAGCTGGACCTACCTGAAGAGATGTCAGCCATCCACAATGTGTTCCATATCTCGTTACTTCGCAAATGTCTGGAAGTGCCCGAGAAGACTGAAGTTTTCAAGAACATCGATCACAGAGCTGTGAAAATCAACAATGACCTGACCTATCGAGAAGTACCCATCCGTATCTTAAAAGAAGCCTACAGAACCACCAGGACCAGGAGTATCAAGTTTCTCAAGATTCAGTGGAGCAACCATACCGAGGAGGAAGCTACTTGGGAGCGAGAAGATTACATTAGGACAGAGTTCCCAGATCTCTTTAGTTCCTAGTTTTCTTTGTACATCTCGGGATGAGATTTTGTTTAAGGGGGGAAGGTTTGTAACATCCCAAAACTAAATCCAAAGTTAATCAATATCAAATCTACCCAATTTAGGGTTAACAAAAACTTTTCCAAATTTAAAATGAAAGCATTCATATATGTGTGCATTTAAAATAGGAGTTGTTTGAATTGCCATGATTGAGTGATCCAATTCTTGTAAAATGTTGCTTAGGTGATTTAAACATCATCTACATCATTCCCAAACTTTTCCTAAAGAAAATCAAATAAAAAAGAATTAAAAAGGAGGAATGGTCATTTTGGCCATTTTAATCCACTACACTACTTAGAGTGTTCCTAGCACTCATTTCTTAACAGAAACAATTCTTGATCTTTGTACCCCTTGCTAGTACACATAATGAGGTACCAAGGCCCACCTTTTGATCTGCTAAAAACATGCTTTAACTTATTTTAAATGATATTTGAAAATTGAATCTAATGCATATGCATAGATCACCCCTATTTCAAAACCCATCTTTTTGAGCTCCACTTTCAAAACTCTTGTAACCAGAGACTACCTAGCACTAGTGGAGATCACTCAAAAATTTTGAAACCAAAATTCAAAACCTTTTCTCTTTCGGCCATTTTGTCAAACACCTTGCTAGCAGGATCATATTGGCCTAACTAATACTGTTTTGGGCTGATTTTGTCTAGCAATTTGGAAGTGCTTTGATCA
The DNA here is from genome assembly GCA_910589775.1 of Avena eriantha. Lineage (NCBI taxonomy): Eukaryota > Viridiplantae > Streptophyta > Magnoliopsida > Poales > Poaceae > Avena > Avena eriantha. The sequence goes on from OU342741.1 coordinate 313,609,323, forward strand.
TCTTATCCCCCCTCTAGCCCAACCAGACCCACACCAGCATCTCCCCTACCCCCTAGCTGCACTGCCATGCCATGCCGAGCACCCTCTCGCCGGCCGACCGTGCACTCGTCGCAGCAGCCCTCTCCCGCCTCTCTCTCCATGTCTAGGAGGTAGCCCACACCTCACCGCCCCTCTCTGTCCCCTACCCAAGTCAAGCCCTGCCGTGAACCACCGAGGAAAGCCCGCGCCCAGTGCCACTGCACCATGCCGGTGCCGCCCCCCAGAGCGCGTTCTGTCCCTGCTCGCATAGACCGCCCCTTGGCCGCAGCCCGTGCCCGCCGCTCCGCCAGGACCTGGAGAACACCCCAGACACCCCCGCTGGCGGCCCAATGCCTCACAGCCACCGCTCGCCGTGGACACCGCCGCCTCTACCGCTTAGAGCGCCACCTCGCCCAGACCGCATTCCACCGCCCCTATGGCCGCATTCAAGGCCTAGAGCACCGCCAGGGAACCGCACGTCGATCGCCACCCGCAGCCATGCCTCTACCCCGCCGTAGCCATGTCGCCACCGTCGCCTGGCCATCCCGCTTGGTCTCACCGTCGGGCCTATAAAAGGAGCCCTCCCCAGCCTCTTCTCTCCACACCATTCCACTCCCCTCACCTCTCTGAACCTCACCCACCTCTAGCCGGAGCAAGGCGAGCTCTGCCTCGCCGGAATTGGAACCGGAGCAGCCGCGGTAGGAGGAGAAGGGCGCCGCTGATTGCGACCACCCCAAGCTCCGTCGGAACCGCGCCTCGACTCGCCGTCGTCTTCCACTTTGTTTCCCCGCCTCGCCGACCCCGCTGGAGCCCTGGTACGTCCCTAGCAGACCCCCACCGAGCCCCTAGGGTTCGACCTCACCGGCGACCTATTCGTCGTCGACAACGACCCTCAGCCGTAGATCTTCCTTCTAATCCTACGGCCCACAACGCGTGTACCGTTTCGCGTGTTAAGTGCCGCTGACAAACGGGACCCCCTGTCAGCTAAGCCCCGCGCCGCGGACCGCCACTGGGCCGGCCCAAGTCTTTTCCCGCGCTAGCCCAACCGTTCAAATCTGGATTTTTCTTTTTAGTTAAATCTAGTTTCTGCCCACTATTTTAAAATTCAGTTCTGGGAGTTTGACAAATCCAATTGCATGAAACAAATTTTGCGTGAAAGGTATTAAGATGATCTATCCAGGCCCGTTGGATTTAATTCAATTAGAGTTATAGATCTCTCCTAATAAAAATAAGAAGACAGAAGCATTTGCAACTTGCAACATTTTTATAAAATCAACCAAGTTAGTTTTTGAGTTGATTCCAACTCTCAAAAATGACATTTCATCATATCTATCTAAATATGTAATAATATTAAGGTTTACATGCAGTGACTTTGGACTAGTACCCAAATAATGCTATATAGGCATTTCTAGTCACTTTAAATCATTAAATAATGAACTTAAACCAAAGTAATATGGATCCAACCCTTAATTCTCATTCCCACATGTTAGGATATGTGGTGATGACATGTGTCAACATGATCCCATATTTTAAGTGGTGAATATTAAATCTTAGTTAATTTTTCAATGAGTAGAAATTACTGTTCTAAAATAAAAAGGAGGAAACTATTGAATTAAACTTGTGATGTTTGTGATGATAATAGATCATCAAATGTGTGTCTTAGAATGCTATTTAGCCTAGTTAAGTATTGTTTGGTGATTGTGCACTCCCTATGTAATTATAGACGATAGTACCGACCAAGCTTTCGAGGAGGAGGAGTTCTACCAAGAAGAAGAAGAAAACTTCAACCACTGCACCAACCAAGGCAAGATACTATTAGCAAGCTAGCACTATCTAAGTGCAAGCCACCATTAACAGTGCAAGCTAACACTTGCAAGTTTAGTGCTTAGCAAACTAGAATCAAACTAGATGGTTTAGCAAAGATGCCTTAAGCATGCTTTGATCACACCCACCTTTTTTACTATTAGTACCCCAAGTCTTAGTTACACGATTTACACCCTTAGTTTACACCAAGTTCTTTACTTAGTTTGAAGGTGGCATAAAAAGTATAAAACTTGACCTAATTAGAACCCTTTAGATGTCATTCTATGGCATGAGATTGAACCCATCCTTTCCACCTTAGTGAACACTCCTAACTTAGTAGTTAGAGTAGATTAAAAACCTGAGTCACTTTAGATGGGAACACTTGGTGAAAATGAATTGAGAAAACCTTGGAATGATGAGTCATTCTATTGAGATGTTTTGACATGTGTTGAGAAAACACAAATGGTTTATGATGATGAAAATGTTGAGGCATGAGTCTTAACCCTTTTATAAAACTGATGGTTGGATTCGGATGCGATACCATTCCAAATTTACCGTACAACCACACTACCTGAATTGGGTAAGGCTTAGCTGGAAATTTATATGCATTAGTATTAGTTCCCTCACGGGAGAGGTCTGAGCTGAGGCTACCTCTCATGATGTCCACCTATGCAGTGCCCAAGATGACTGATGGTCATGGTTGGGAGGCCATGCTCATAAGAGAGGTGCTTATACTAGGGTGTGTAAAGGGAAGGTTATGTTTGATTATCTGCATACTAAGTATGATGATTCAGGGTTATCCCTGACAGATGTATCGAATCTTGTGGTGAAAGTGTACCACCTCTGCAGAGTGTCAAACTATTCGAATAGCCGCGTCCGCGGTTATGGACAGTTGGAATGGCCATACTGTTTCGTTGTCAGATGTTTTCTCAATACTTTGAAAAGAATGATGAATCTTGACTTGACCACAACAGGGTTGTGTTTATAACAATAGCTTCCCAACTTAAGTGATTCTAGGACTTTACTTTATCTTTCTTTGCTTCTGAACTCAGCTTAGGTTTCAAACTTAACTTTATAGTTAAATTTAGAGTTAGCACTTTAACTTTGAACTATAGTACTTGTTAGTGGTAGTTTGCGAGTACTTAAAGAGTACTCATGGCTTTTGTCCCTGGCTATTATCATGGCCAGACAATGAAGGAGACTATCAAGATGATGGCCAACAGGACGGCTATGATAACTAGGACCATCTGCCTTCGTCAGCATTGTCTGTGCCTCTAAAGATGGACCCCACCGCTACGCTTATCTTTTATTTCCGCTTCTTGTTATATTAAGACTGGATCATGAGATCCTTATTTGTGTAAGACCTTATGTATGGTTTGTAATGGATGATGTACTGTGATATCCAATCCGTTATGTCTCGCAAATATAGTAATCCTAGGATTGCGAGGTATGGCATAACGGGCATCTGGGATTAAAAATCCGGGTGTTGACAATGTTGTAGTATACTATAGTCGTTGACATAACACTCACGGAACACCATCCGAAAATATTACATCCCTCAGATTGGTACAACAGAAACATTGCTGGTCCAAATTACAAACCTTAACATATTATTAGAATACCAAAAGATCAAGATCTTTGAACGTTTCAAACATACAAACCAAATAACTTACTTAATAAGTTCAAGCGAAAGAACGAAAGACATAACAATAAGGAAGACATGAGCTCAATATCTTATTCTATAGGGTTCGTGCTGCTGGGCTCAACCTAGATATCTAAGTTCTGGCCTGACAACTACTCTCACTTGTTGTCTTCAGCTCCATAGTGTATCCCGTAGTCCACCCCTTCGAATCCACCGGACAGGTCCAGATCTTCGTAGTAGACGTCGTTCGAGACTTCTATAGCATACACCTAGTTATCCTTCTGCTCCTCAGAATCTAGCAAGTGGTTCAAAGGAAAGGGCGAGTAACATCGTTACCCAGCAAGTTCATTATATGCACGGTGGGAAGTTTGATGCTCTAACTACTACCTCAGACTATAAGTCGTTGGCACTATGCAGTTTTCGTAAAACTTTCTTCAAAGATTGATTTTATTATCAAAAACTATGCCCATCAGCCTTCACAGGTTGACCAGAACTTCATGGAGTTCCTTTCTTTCCATGTTCGTAGCTCCTTCCCGGAACAGGGAGCAACATGTCACACTTTTATACACTCTACAGAGGTGCGTTGCTTTACCCATAAGAGACCAAGTCCTTGTTGCACAACCGGGCGTACTTTCCCGTCCACAATTCCTTGATGTGGGCCCAAAAGTTGATCCAAGCCAATCACTGCCCTTCTTCGTGACCCCACATGAAGACACGACCCTCCAACACATGCCCCACCTCTGTTAAGCCCTTATAGGACCAGCTATAACTCTAGTAGTCACCTGAAGACTCTATGAGATGGTTATGCCCTGGCAAGCTCCCTTAAAGGACCGGCTATACCACTGGCAGCCTCTCAAGATAATCTAGACACCAAAATCACGGGAAACTAAGGGATTCCAACCATGTGCTAGGTTCTCAACGAGAAATGCTCAGCCTCATGATCAAGTCATCCGTACATGCGAAAGGAAGAAGATCTAGCTAACTTCTCTGTCCCATTCCAAATCTTATGGTTAACGCGTAATATACGGCGCTAGAATCACTGATGTCATGGGTTATTTAAGCTCTAGTTGTTCGGCAACTAGAATCCTAGATTCCATTATCATTCCTAGTATTTATCATCACTTAGGCTGATAATAACATTTCATTTTTTGGGAAAATACTTATTTTCTGTCTCTTTTTAGAATATAGGTCATAACACAAAGTTTTCAAATACTTTCATAAAGACTCTTCAAAGGACATGAACAAGTGATGAACTTGCCTTGTGATTGCAAGGTACTGAAGTCGGATGCTTCCACTTGACCTTGAGCTCCTGTTTCTACAAAACACCATTATTGCGCGGTAAGGACAGTATTTAAAGAAGAAATATGCAATGCATAATAATGTCATGCAATGATTTATTATGTTTCTTCTTTGCGTGTTTTACCCACCTTATAAAGGTTTTATATTTCCCTTAATTAATAAAAGAATGTAATACTCAAAGACTCTTAAATTCACATAAATTCTTATATCTAATATTTTTGTGGTAACTAGTATTATTCAAAGAGCTTAAAAATGATTTTATTTAATTTTTAACTCTTTCTATTATTTTCTTAAAATTCCAACAAGGAATAAAGGTTTTATTTTTAACAAACTTGACTTACTTTCCAAAAATACACATTAGTATTTTTTTCTATAATGGTGTATCCATTTAGGATCCTAAAAGTGAATTTTGTTCAACTTTAAGTATTTTATTTATTTTTATAAAATTCCTAAAGTAATAAATACAATAATTATAATAGACCTAGATTTAGTTACTTAAAATTACTATCTATTATTTTTATTGGGTAGTATTTTTATAAGTTCAAAGATATATTATTTATATTTTTAGAATTTTTATTTATTTTCCTAAATCTTATTTTATTCCAGGGGTCTATTTGTAAATAGCTATTTTTAGAATAAGTCCTTCAAGACATGGGCCTGGCCCATCAGGCTGGCCCGGCCCAACCGGACCCAGCCCACCTAGGCTAGTCAAAGACCACCTGGCTGCACTGGGCTACCCACCGGCCTAGTACCCCCACACACTTAGTCTCTCCCTGTCTCTCTCAAGCGCTCAATGCCGCCACCGCTACTGCGCATGATTCCGGCCAAGTCCCACCGCTGTGGCTGTCGCCACCGTGTAGGATAATGAGGTCAATGTCGCGGCACACCGCTGTCCAGGCCGATTCGACGGTGGCGCCCTATGTTGGCCGCGTTGACCCGTGTCCATGGCTAGGGTTAGGATTTGGCTGCTCTAGCACTCCTTCAATGATTCTCTGGTGCTGTTCGTCTTCCTCTCCTCCGGTCGTCTCTGACATGCTGCTGGCATGGGTTGCAGCGCCCCCTTCGGGATGCTCCCCATGCCACCGCTCCCTCTGCCGTCGGCCTCCTCTCTGCTTCCTGTTCAATCTTCTTGCGAGGACCTTGAGTAAGTTCTTCTCTACCCCCTCTATGCTCTCTCTACCAAGCCATGCTTGCTTGCTGTGGACTCCCCCCATTTAGGGTTCTTCCCTAGACCTAGGGTTCGTCCCCATTTGTAGTGATGTTCAGTTAGGCTCTCTGGTTCATCCTACCAGTGGTATACTCCTAGATGATAGTTAGCTAGTGGTACATGTTACACCCTAATGATACTAGCATGTTTCTCTCCTCTCTGTCAGTTAGTATTCTACGAAACATGTTGTTGCTACCCTGTTCTCTGTCAGTTAGTATTCTACGAAACATGTTGTTGCTACCCTGTTCTCTGTCAGAGAACCTTCTGTGAAAGCATACTTAATTTTTATGTGAATGTCCATGTCGCAACTGTTGTGAATTCATTTTATTGGGTTGTGACTCACTGTTATGCTAGAGTTTGGATGCTCTCTATTGATATGATGTTGTTTAGTACTTTCTTGTGAAGCACAGATGTGGTTAGTCTCAGGATTTACCCCTACTACTATGTAAATCTAAAGCTCCTAGAGCTAATCTAGGCTCTGTGATTAATGAGGAAATAATTTATAAGAGATGATTTAGAGAGATGAATGATTCCTATCTATCTGTAGGAAGATGATTAATGGTTTATGGCCTAGTGATACACAATATTGATGTTCATTGTGTTTTCTGAAACAAGGTGCCCAGTATGATTCCTAAACCATTTAGGAAAATGATTAACTATGCTTGAATTGATATGCTAGAGATGTTGGGCTTGAACTTCTGCTTAATCAAAGAATAGGTCTGCCTGGTATAGAGGTGCTACCCTCTGGGGATGTGCCCTGTACCAACAACTGTGATGTGTATTTATCTAGTTAAAACTAGATTTCCTGGTCTATGATGCTGGTCTGAGACCATTCTCAAGTATAAAACCACTTGTTATTTACTTGATGCCTCATTGCTTATGTGCTTATCATGTACTTGCCAGATCAGATCTATATGATTACATATATGAATATGCTCTTGATCAAGTATTTTATTAAAGAGTGTTGCTTTACCCTGGTAGCCTTGTGTTGGTTGCTTCTACCTACTCCTTTGGCCTTGGCTTGCTCCTCCTTGTGCTGCGGCTCCTTTGTGACCTTGCTGTCCACCAAAATCCTCCCCCTCCTCAGGTCACCATCCTTGCTAGTGATTTCCTGGGTTCTCTATGGTGGAAAGTGGCTGGTTTGGTGGTGTGATTTGCAAGAACCTGTGATGTTCTTGGAGATGCTGGTGTTAAGCTGTGTTTGAGCTTGGTGAAGTGAGTAGCAAAGCTTTACTTTGCACTTGGATGCTATGATTTAAACTGCTGGCTTCTTCTCTGCCGTTGACTCCTCAATGCATGCATTTAGGTGTGTGGGCAGCTTTACTATTGCTCTGACTATGGATGAGATCAAGTGATCTTGTTTTAAACTCCCCCATTTTTTACTATTTCCATTCTTGGTGAAACTTGCCCCTTTTTCTGCCTATGAGGTTGTATTGAGTCTCAAACTGTGAAATGAACAGATGCTACACCTGTAGGTTTTTTTCCCTTCTTCTAAACAGATTTGGCTCCATGATATTTAGAAAATAGTGCACTTCACTATTAAAAATTGAGAGCAATTTAACACTAACCCCTTACTTTGTTTTATTCTATTTATATCTTATTTGCAGGTACAAGTTCAGGTGAAAGATTAAGAAGATTTAGACTAGGCTTAGTTCGGATTAGTCTGTTAGTTCTCAATTGTAATATTTTTCTTTTCCTCTTTTGTAAAGACAATGTAATATGTGTTTATTATTAATAAAGGTTTGATTTCCTTCAATATTGTCTCTGTAATGTTCCTTCTCCAAATATATATTTGTATTCATTTGTTACTTGTGGAATAAAGGAAAGAATAAATAAATACTAATTTGAGTTATTTATTTGTAATATTCTCAATTTCATTTATTGTTATATAATTGGTTAATACTCAAACAATAATAATAACTAAATCTTTTTGGAAATCAAACAAACACTATTACTTCTGATTCACTATTCTTTTTTGAATTATTCAAATTATTCAAACATGAATTCAAATTATTCACCCAAATTCATAATATCTCCTAAGGTTCATGTCAAAATTCATAGCAAATACTCCTGAGAGCTAAACCATAACTCAAAGTAGTGAAAGAAACTCTGATCCCCCAGGGTTTTGTTTGGCGAAAAATTTACCATGATTTTACAGATGAATGCATGCAAGTGCAGAAACTTCTATTTCTATCCTTTGTTGGTTCCTAAACGCTGGGACGTTACACTCATGAAGAGAAATCCACTCTTGATAATTTTTTGAGTGTGCAATAATCCCTAATGGTAAAAGTGGGCTTGGATTCAACTCAAATAATAATAAAAAGTCCAAGAGCAACAAGAAGAAGGTCCAAAACCAAGTCAATAATTTGGCTAAGATTATTTGCTTCAAGTGCAAGGTTGAAGGACATCATGTAAGATCTTGTCCATTGAAGAAAAAGCACTTGAGTGAGAAGCAACAAGGGAAGCGACCACAAGTTCAAGGTCAAGCCCAAGCTCAACCTCAAGTTGAAGTTAGGCCACTTCCCAAGAAGAATCAATATAATTCTCCCCAAGCCAAGAAATCTATGAAGAAGAGAAAGGGGAGCACTTGTTGTTACATATGCCATGAGAATGGGCACTTTGCCTCTTCATGTTCAAATGGTACCTTATCTAGCCCTATCATTATTGATGATTATTATTCTCTTGGTAAGGATAAGGATGGGAATGTGTTTTCCAAGTTTGTTGGAACTCAAAGTGGTGTCAAGAAAATAACCATTTGGGTTGCCAAGCCTATTGTGACCAAACTCTTAGGACCCAATTTGGTTGGGGACCAACAAGCTCAAACTTGATCAATAGGTGTTTGTTGGAGGGTATTGGATACTTGGCTAACTCATGAAGAATTAAGGGATATTCATATATTATATTTGATCAAACCAAGTTATAAGGATTATCATCTCCCTACCATATACCCAATGCGCCTCTTTGTGGTAACTCGAACTCAACTCTTTTATATTGTAAGTTACTTGCCCCTTTACATGTTTTGGTTTTGTACCAAGTATGTGTTTGTATTTGTTGTGCCTCATGCTTTCTTATTTTGTGTATTCAAGTATGTTTAGGTGTTTGGCACATCATTTACTCATGTGTTTTGTTTTGAGCCTCTAATGCATCTTGATGATATCTTATTTGTCTCTTTTCGAGTGGTTAATGGAACATCCCATTTTGGGAGAGTGATATGCCTCGCACATCTCTCAAAACTTAAAATGTGTGTACATGAGTACTACCACTTAGTATTGATATTTCAAGCTTATCTAGTCACTATGTGGTGTGTCATACTCATGAGAAATTCAAATTCTAAATGTCCATTAATTATCTCTAGATGAGGGTGCTTTGCCTCTTATTAAGAAAAAATGAATATAACATTATGGGGTAGTATTATGCTCCTTTTGCATATCACAATCCTAGGAAATGTGAACATATGAGGTAGTGCCACTTAGAGTTGATTTTGTTGATTATCTTGTTTCTAGGTGGCATGTTTGCTCAAACAAGGTCCTATTTTTGTTAGAAGCTTTTATTGCTCATCATTTCGGTCTTTGTTTGAGTAAGAAATTCTTGGTGCGTACTTCCTCAAATACATATCTCTATATCTTATTTGGGATACCATTTTCTTCAAGTTATTGTAATCATTGCTTTGCGTGATTGTGTGACTAGTTGAAGCTATCAAGAATCTCTATCTTTCCATAGTGCTTAATCTTTTTATTCTTATCCTATGCTTTTTATTGTGAAGATTTATCTTTAATATTTGTTCAATATACCACTGTAAATCAATTCCAATACACTCATTGTCTTCGACAATTGATATACTTGTGTGTGGTAGCATTTGTGGATCATATTCACCTTAGATTTTGCCTCTTATTTCCTTATTTTCTCTCCAAAAATTTGTTGTGACTCCCATTGTCTTCTATGGATTTTGAATATCTCTTTGATGATGTTTTTGATTATTATCAAATGTGTTTTACTGGAAGACAAACATTTTTTGGAACCTTGTGCCATTGTGAAAAGTGTTAAGGGTTTGGTTTATTTGTTGAAACCTTGCTCTTTGGGGAGTTTGTTATCTCATTCTTTCTTCTCTATTTTATTTGCTTGAATGAGATAATTCTTTGAGCATTTGTGTTTTTATTTCATCTTTTATGCTCAATAGTTTTTTCTTGGTTCATTTGTTGAACTTTGTTGAACAAATCTTGTGTTAATTTGATTCTTTGACATAGTTTGGACAAAAAATGTATTTTGTCACACCTTGTATGCGTCCTTAAATTTTTGGTGTTTTGTCCAAATTATATCTTTGTTGGATCTTGAAAGTCTTGTGCATGCATATTTACTAAATGTATATCTTATATCATGTCTCGCTTTCTTTGATCCAATATATAGGGTATACTCCATCAAATCCATAAATGGCTAAGATGTGCATGAAATTCAAATGTCATCTCTAAATATGCACATATTTTTATGGAGCGTGTCCTATGTATTGTGGTTAGTCTAACCACTTTGGACGAGTTTGGGGACCAAGATGTATTTGAATGTTGTTTTAGGTACATTGGAGATGCAATGGATGCTTGTATTATCTATAAGTAAGGTGTTGTCACCACATGATAATTGGAGCCAAGCTAGGATGATCGAAGAATTATTATCTACTACATCATACCATTGCTATCTCGATAACAAAATCTTATTCATGCATACTATTCTTCCATCCAATCTCTTATAGGTTACATCTTGGAATGAATTTATTTGTTTGTAAATGTTGTGATTCTTGCAAGGATCTTTGAAAGACTTCTCTATCCTTATTGCTTATGTGAGTAATTTGAGATGATGCATATAATGGGGATTAAACAAAATCATGTTCACGATTCACCAATTCCAAATATGCCTTCTAGCAATTTATTGCATATCAATTCATGAGGGTACTCTCATGTGAAATATCGTTGAAATTGCATTGAATCCTTCCTTTTGATACTTCTTTCCTTTCTCAAAATATCCCAACTAGCATTAGTTCCCTTAGTGTTAGTTGTGATGTTTTTGAGTTTTTTTGGTGAAGTTCATTGATATACCATAAGAGAAAATAGAGCCTTGGGCTTTATATGCACTTATGCAAAATATCATTTTTGGTATATCTTATGACTTCCTCTTGGATATCATGTATTCTTATTTTTATTAACCTCTTATGTGTGGTTGTTTCTTTGTGGATTATTCTCATGTGTTGTCCACTTAGAAACTTATATACACAAGAGTGTTAAGCTCTCACCTTGATATGCTCGATCTTTGCCGACCATTTCTCTTATCCTCTTGGTTTTTAGTGCTATTGGTAAGGTCTTGATTTATGAGTACTCGGTCTACTTCTATTGCATCTTCACGCACTCATATCTCATATTTGGTTTCTTTTGGACTTAAGCTTGTCTTGACAAGTGTGAATTTATTTATATCTATACTCCCTGTATCTTTGCTATGTTCTAAATGATATAGAGGGATTGAGGATTCCATGTTTGTGCATATTGTATTCAAATTAAACAACTAATTTATGCATGAACCTTGGGGAGCTTCCTTATTTCATATATAGCATTATTTGTCCATTTGATTATTTGGATCTTTCGATTGTTTGCTTCATCCGTCAAAATTTCTTCACCTTGTTATCCTTTTAGCAATCTTTGATCCTCAATATAGTTTGATTTCCTCCAAATATTCGTCATTGGATATGTGCATATGATTTCACTCATATTACGAGTAATGCACACCTTGGGTAGGAACTCATACTATATTATCCTTCTAACCTTGTCATCCATTTTGGCACTTGTTGTCAATGGGGGAGAAGTTTAGAGGGTTGAAGGGAAATGGTTTTATACTTAAGATTGGTTTGTTCTTAAGTGTTTGCTTTTCATGCATTTCATCTTTATTATGTTTTGCATGGTTGAATATATAGTGGAAACTCTCCCAAAGGTTATGCTTGACAATGTATGCAATGAAATTCAAGTTCATCACACATGCATATATTGTGGGGGAGTTTGCTCTATATATGTTGGTTCTACTCACATCTCTTGCATTAATTGTAGTGTGTGTGAGTAGAATTGGTTTTGATATGGGCTAGTATCTTTGTGTTACTTAACCATATCAAAAACAACCTCTTGTATGCAACTTATTCTCGGATAAGCTGCGTACTTGTTTCTAATATTCATTATATAAACCCTCTTGTTGTGATTGTTATCAATTACCAACATGGGGGATATTGAAAGTGTAATTGCCCCTATGTGTGGTTTTGGTGATTAATGACAATCCCTATGGACTAATGTTTTCTTTGAGTTTTATATGAAGGAATATTCCATAGGTCATGCTTGTAGGATTCAAGTATGGATGCCATGAAGATAAAGATATACCTTGGGTATTGGCATCAAGATCATCGAGTTGAAGAGAAGAATATGATATGATCAAGATCTTGAGAGTGTGATCTCAATAGAAGAATTCAAGATATGGCTTTAGGTCGGTGTCATGATAGCCTCATTAGTTGAGATATGGTTGACTAAGATTCAGAGCATGTAATCAAATGAATAGTTCCTTATGTACCTCAAGATATTGAGATGGAGCATGAGAAGATACTTGGTTGACCAATACAAAGAGTGAAGAGGGATTTCAAGTTGGTCAACACATGAAGCATAAAGAATGTACCACATGGATCTTGTGGTATGGTAAGCCTTGTCAATTATGAATCATGAACTAACCCATTGTATATGTTCCTTTGTGTTTTATATATGGGATAGGTATCTTTCCATGGGCATGCTTCAAAAGTGAAGATCTCATATAGCCCATGAGAGGATGACATCAAGTGGTGATCGTCATCAAGGTTGAGAAGGGAAAGTTCAAGATAAGCATCTCGAGAAAATCATTTTCTTGAAGCTTGCCGTCCATATTGGTGATAATGGACTTGTGAAGACATGTCTTAATGAAGCTATCCCATAGTGGTGTATGGGGGAGCAAATTATGAGTCTTCACAAAGCAACAATGATCAAGTGATGCATTTTGTCTTGGATGGAGCTTGAAGCGTTGTCATCAAGATCAAGTGGGATGCGCAAGGCAAAGGTATGCCTTGATAGGTTTTCCTTTTACCAGTCTCAAGGTGGTTGTTGGGAGACCGAGTTATAGGATAGATAACCGCACTATGAAGATGTACTACAAGAAAAGTTGGCTTTTACAACAGACGATTTTCGTGGCTGAAAGCCCGCTTTTCATGGCTAAAAAGTCTTCTACGACGGATGCCCTTCATGGTAAAAGCCTCGTCACAAAAGAATTTACCACAAATTTTTTCTGACCGTGGCAGATCACACCCTTCAGCCATAAAAACTTGTTCCGTCGTAGATCTGTTTGCCAGCCGCGTTGACTGCTGACGTCATGCAAAATGCCACATGACACCCGCCATTAATGGCCGCTTACCTCCATTAACGGTCATAGAAATCGTGGCATAAGCCTGGCCGAGACAAGGCCTACTAATTGTTAAGTGGGCCGACCCACGAGGAGAGCCCAATAAGATTACGACCCTTTACTGTTTCGCCATGTATTATTTGACGTGGCCCATTAATGAATCCATCCAGGGCCTGTACGATTTTAGGCCCGTTATTATTTCAAACTAAAGAAGGCCCACTTTGGTAGAATAATATTCGGCCCATTAGGGGCCAATGCTAGTAGGTCAGGCACTGTTAAGGCCTGCAACCGGCCCGTTACTGTTCCTACAGCCCATAGGGCCCGCTCCTGTTCTACCCATTTACTGTTATGGCCTTTTACATTTCTGGGTTGCCAGCATTAGGATCCTTTACTATTCTGGCCTTTTACTGTTCTGGCCTTTTACCGTTCTGGCCATTCACTGTTTAGGTCTTTTACTCTTATGGCCTTTTACTATTCTGGGCTTCCTGTTCTGTCCATTTACTATTCATGACTTTTTATTCTTCTGTTTGTTTTGCTCTGCTGGCCATCTACTATGCGGGCCTTTTACCGTTCACACTTTTTACTGTTTTAGGTCTTTTACTGTTCAGGCCTATTAATCTTCGGGCCCATTACTGTTCGGGCCTTTTACTGTTTTTGCTTGTTGCTGTTCAGCCCTGTACGTTTTCAGGGCCTTGGCCGCTTATGAGGCCCACCAATATTCTGACCTGCCACTTACGGCCTTTTATTGTTTATTGGTCCCATCCGCTGGCTAGCATATTTGCGTATTCTATAACTATGGCGCAATTCTGGTTTTAAACAGTCCATTAATATTTTGGCCCACTAATGGCCGTGCTAGGATCACCCTATTACATCAACATAATTTTTTTGAAATTTATTACAAACCAGAATTTCAATAAAAACAAGATGAAGCATTACAGAGACATCGCTAGACATGGGTTGGAACAGAGTTTCTACTAATGAGCTTACATCCCCATAGAAGTAACAACTGGCATACCATGACAACTGCAGAAGAGATTATCAAGTAGACGGTCCATCCAATCTTATCGATCTTTCAGTTCCTGTATCTGTTCACGTGTAATCGTGATCATTCCATCTATTTCCTCTGTTTCTTGTTCAATTAAATCAATTGTTTGGAGTGCAGCTGTAACACCTCTTTCTACTGAAAAACTGAACAGTGGGCCGATGCAAGCAATAATCACTATCACTGCTGCTTTGTGAAATGACCTCAATACTTAACGTAGGATTCCTCCATTCTGCCCTCATAGCTTCATGTGTAGCCTGAAAGAAAGAAAACAAGTCAGCACATTGTACCAACTAACTGATAGCCATCTTATATGTAAAATAATTCTAATTCATCATTGGCCAGGAACAATCAATGATGTGCCTCTTACATCTTGATACGTCCATTTTGCATCACTATTCTATGTCATAATTCACTGTTATTCATTGATATATTTCGTATTAAGAGGTGACATTTATGTTATTTCATCTGTTTTTGCATGGTTGATGCCTTTTGGAGCATGGACCGCAGCAGTGAGGATTCAGATGGAAAAGGTGCTGTTTGGAGGCAAAATTCGCGAAGATCATAAAATCCGGGAAAATATACGGAAAATCCTATTTTTCCAGAAGACGAAGGAAGCCAGAAGGGGGCCTGGAGATGGGCCACAGGGGGCCCACACCACCCCCTGGCGCGGGCCAGCCTGGGCTGCGCCACCAGGTGGTGTGGCCGCCCTATGTGGCGCCCCGCAAAAACCACTACTAGAAAATCGTGGTGTTTTTGTGCATTGCATCATCATGACCGCATGCTCATGTCATCATGCCACATTGCATTTGAGCATCATCATGTCATCAAGCATATGTCTGTCTAAAACTATTTTCTAAAAGCCTACTTTGTTTTCTAAATATTCCCCGTCTTAATTTCAAATCAAAACTCCGGTCTTTTCCGGGTCTTTTAATTGTCTAAAAACTATTTACAAAAGTCTATTTTAAATTAAAACAAAAGTTTATATTATTTTTGGGAGGCAGCCAGCTAGGCCCGAAAGCCCAGCCGACCACCTCCAAAACCCTAGTCTAAAATATCCAGCCCTATTTCTACTCAACCCTATTCTACCCAGCCACATCCTGCACCCTCCACCTCACTTCCTCCACTCGCAGCACGCCACGTCACCCCGCTGTCCACCTCACCCCAGCCGCCACCTCACCTGGCCAATCCCAGGCCTCCACCACACCAACCCCACCCTGGACCCGCTACACCTGCTCCCGCCTTGGCTCTACTCCCTCGGACCCGACGCGCCTCCCGCACACCACGTCCCCCGCGTGCACGCGTTTTCCCTGGCCCTACTCGGCACGCCTGCCACCGGCCCACCACCTCGCGTTGGACGCACGCCGCACCACCCCGCACAGGATCCCCACGATCCTCTCCTCCCTCAACCCGCGTCGCCACCAACCCCCCATATCCGCCGTCCTCTACCGCCGCCTGCAAGCTCCGCCTCGCCGCCCTCCCCTTTTTCGTCTCCGGGCAACCGCCGCCTTGGCCGCGACGCCCCCTCTCCTTCCTCGCACCGGCCGCCCCTCGCGTCTCGCCTCCGGCCGTCATCGTCGCCCCGACGCGTCCTCCCACCGCTCGCCCCGACCCCGCCTCCTCCCAGGCGCCCGCCGCCGCGCCTCCCTCCGGTTCCACCTCCCCCTCGTCGTCCGCATCCCTCGCGTCCGTCGGCCCGAGCCCGCCCCGACCTTGGCCACTACCGTGCCCCTCTGCTCCGCCGGCTCAGTGACGTCGACGTCCGCCTCGTCTGCGTCGTCGCCACCTCGCGAGCCTCTCCTCGCCAAGCCCCCTCAGTCGCGATCTCGGCCTCCTCGACCCATGCGCCGGCTGCCTAGCCCATCATCGGTCCTTGCCCTCTATTCCTTGGCCGTAGCCCCACCGCCGATGCTCGCTGGAGTGCCTCATCGTTGTCGCCAACATGCTGGAGCCTTTTTGGTTTCTATCTGTCGTCTCTCTGTATGCGCCTGCCTCATTTTGTTTTGCTGCAGCGTTAAACCGAAGCCTCTGTTATGTGTCTTTAACTTTGGTGTCCTTCTCGGTGGGTATCAAGTGGTGATGGTATGGCCACGACGTCTCGACACGACAAGATCTTCCTAGTGCCAACAACGCGGGCGAACGGTACCCTGGGTCTCCGACATGGAGCGACAAGAACTTCTACCGAGCACAAGACCCCGGACGCAAGGCCGTCGACACGGATACGCCAAGATCTACTTCCACACATGTTGACCGTTGATCGAGATGGCACACCAAGGTCTTCATCCCGGTATGACAAGAACATCGCAATGTATCCGCAGACCCGAACCCCGGATCCGATGGCGAACCCCGAAGACCGATCCCGCCGAGACCCGGAACGACAAGACCGACGACATGACCCGACGACCGCGGATGCGGCAAGATCGTCTCTCGGACGCCAAGTTCTTCCTCCCCAAGGACCGATCCATCGGAACGCTAAGACCTCCTTCCGAACCCGAGTTCTTCGTCACATGCGACAAGATCTACTCCGATGTCCGAGAACGCTTCCGCCGAGACCGATCCCTGAGACCGAACCCTGTCGAACCCCGAACCCCCGGAACCCAAGATCTGCCGAACCCAGATGTGTGAACCTTTTCCCGAGCCCCTATTTTATAAATGCTATATATAAAACTTGTTGCATATTAATTGTTCATCTCGCATGCATATCATGTGGGTTGGGGGCATTATGCCGATTCACCGCATGATTAAATATGGAGTGTTTATGCGGGATATTTTTGTCTCATATCGCCTCCATTTAAATTGTGTAGCAAACCGATGCCATGATTTGCCTTGTTGATACAACATTTAAATTGCGGGGTAGTTAAATAACTTGAACCGTGAAATTAATTGTCGGGACCCCGGTTCCGCTTAATACTGCCTAATTGCACCGTATCTGCATCATATCATAATCATGCCGGATCTTCTGCCGTAGTATTAAATATTGCATCCGGTGTTTCTTTTAGTGCATTGCTTCTTCGCGGATTAGGCCGATGAGTTGATGCGAGTATCGACAAGTTCTCCGGATATGAACCTTCGGCAGTGTTTCTCAGGCGAGCATCCCTTCCCCTTCTACCTATTTTGCATTTATAGTCTTTATTTCCTCCTGTTGATCTATTGCTATCCATGTCGGGATGCTTTAGTTTCCGAACACCAGTTATATCCCGTGCAGCCTCTATATTGCCTTGGACACCTCCTAATACCTGTTGTTTGGTAGATAGCTGGCCGTGCGAGTCGTAGTTGCTTACTCAGGTGCGATCTTGTGTTGTTAAGTACCACAGTTGTTGGAATGCTGGCAGATGTTTATTGGTGGACTTGATCATGACTTCAAATACAACTATTAAAATGCTAGATATAACTAATGCAGAGGCATCGGTGGGCAATAGATGTTATTTGGTTCTTCCACGCCCACTTGTGTCCCATAGGACCCCGAGTACTTGATACCTGTTCCTTGATTTTTTCGCACTATCCACATCCGGGAGGCCTTATGGACCCCCCTGAGCCAGAGCTTGATTCATTTCTATTTCTTGGGGCCACACACTAGTTTGGGGTTTTATTACTATCCTGTACTTATGCCATGTTACTGTTTTATTTACGATTGTGCGTGGAGCACCTGTACTGTTTAGGATCGTGACACATTTTCGCTGTATCGATAAGCCCAGTCACACTTTCGGGTTCCCAGTCGTTTACAACCGTCCACACAAACCCTGGGTCCGTTCCGGAGCCGGCCAACTTCGTTGAGGGTAGCTTAGTGGGGTGGCCCCCTAAAATATTTCTGAATCCTGTGATCGCTTTGTCATGAATGCCTCGTTGGGTTTTGAGTTGGTTTTTCCGAGGCTGATCGAGTGTGTGTTGCTATTTGTGCACCCCTGGAGGGTAAAACTTTCTGAAAGCCGTGTCCGCGGTTATGGACGACTTGGAGCACAGTATCTCGATCATAGACAAGCATAACTAAAGTAGTGCTATAAATTTGACTTAATATGTGACTAGTAATCAGCTGCAACTATAACGGAATGGATACTAAAAATGCCAACAACTGGTGGATCTGTGGTTACCTGTGTCATACTATACCTGCCTAGTAAGTAGTGCAACTCCAAATGGAATGTGATGAAAGTGCCAACAACTGTTGGGTTTTGGGATTCCTCAGGACTATTATATCTGACTAGTAAGCACTACAACTACCACTGAATGGTAATTAAAAACTGCCCACTACTTATGCTATCAGAATGACTCATGATATCTATATCTGATTAGTAAGAGCTTCAACTATAACGGAATGAGTAAATTGCCAACTGTGTGAGTTCCTCGGTTCGACTTCCTCGTTTGGTCTCGAGGGGGAAATACCAGGATGGGTTGTTTGGTGTTAGCTTCAGGTTGGATCCGAATAGGTCTTTCTTACCCCTCTCTAATAGCCGACAGTGTACCAAGTCTCTATAGGTTGTTTAGTGCATGCTGCACTGCCGCTTCAGTCCACCATACCTATGTAGGCGAGAGCCGCCGAATTCCAGCCTCGCTGTGTACTGGCCTCAGTACTGACGCTCCTCTTGGCCTAGGCAGGGTTATGGACGCCATTGGTTATTCTTCAGGGCTCCTAGCCCCATTTGCATCTTGTCCATAGCCAGACGCTCTGTCGTTTTCAAGGTGACTTGGATCTTTGTATATTATATCTGTATTCTTGACTCGTTGAGTCACTGTTGTATATATATCTGTTCTGTGGGTCCCATCGAGGATTGTTATACATCATTATTCCATCTCTGATCATGATCCATATGATGTCTTGTGAGTAGTTTGTTTTGTTCTTGAGGACATGGGAGAAGTCTTGTTGTTATTAGTGGAGTTGTGTTGAGAAAGATTCAATAGTTTGATATTTAAGTTGTGGTGTACTTCTTCTAGTGGTGTCATGTGAACGTCGACTACATGACACTTCACCTATATGGGCCTAGGGGAATGCATTGTGTATTTGGCTACTAATCGTAGGGGTTGCCGGAGTGACAGAAACCTGAACCCCCATTAGGAAACCATTGCACAAGGGACGTAAGGGTCTTAGAGTTTAAAGCTGTGGTTAGGTTTCTACCTTAATTACTTTCTTGTACTTACGGATGTTTGCAAGGGGTAAAATCACAAGTATGTATTAGTCCTAGGAAGGTCGGTACATTAGCACAGATTCACCCACACAACACTTAGCAAGCTAAAGAAGATTAATCAACTATATGAAGCGAAAGCACTTGATAGTCTTCCCATGTGTCCTCGAGAACGTTTGGTCATCTTAAGTAATACAACCGGCTTGTCCTTTGCTGCATAAAGGATTGGGCCACTTGCTGCATTTATTCCTACTGTCTTTTATTTACTCGTACTTTGTTTACTTGCTATATCAAAAACCCCTAAAAATCCGTTTGCTAAGTATTTGCAGAGAATTCCTGATCCATACCACTAGCCAGCACCTTCTGCTCCTCATTGGGTTCGACACTCTTACTTATCGAAAATACTGCGATACACCCCCTATACTTGTGGGTCATCACATCTCTTTCCGGAATAACAGGAACAGTCGATGTCCTAGACCGATGCGTACATGTGCCATTATCATAGCCACTCTAGAACAAACACTATAGGTTATTTGCATGTTGAAAATAAGACATATTAAGTTAGAGCAGCAAAGCAGGCGCAAAAACACCATGTTTGTTGTCAAAGAATTTCAAAATGGCATTGTCCTAATATAACAAATCAAGTCATCAACATGTGTGTCTCACGCAGAATAACTAAACTAGTGTGGCAATGAATGAAAGGAATCAAGCAACTCGACTCTTTCCTCATAAACTAATCATATTACTGCATAACGGAAATATAGAAAATATAACAAAAAGAGGTGCATGAGATTCTATCAGCTGCTTAGAACTGGTCGGGACAACAAAGCATTAACCTAAAATATAAAATAACATTTAAAAATGGTCTATATTATGAACTAGCCAAAAAAGTGACCTCCAACCGCAGAAGGTGGCATTGTTTTAATCATCAGGGAACTATGATAGTACCTTGGAAAAACAAGCAATAGATCAAGTGTGTCTTAAATAGACTACCAAAATCATTTTAGACAAACAAGATATCAACCATTGCGTTTCAGTAGCCAGATCATTCAAATGTTTCGATCGTCAGGCCAGTAGTAAATAAAAAAGAAGAGAAATAAAGAGATGGGTCATTTGCTGCCAAAACAATAGTTGGATGCATCCAAAAAGTATCACAAACCTTCTTTGTAATGCCTACAACTATTGTATTTCCAACTGCTGACAGTATCATTATATATATAACCAGGCAAGAAAATCCAGTAGACAAACAAGCAAATGATACATTGTGCACCTTGCAAGGTCAATGAAGTATTTAAACAATGTATGTCTAGGAACCATGTCAGAATATGGCACTGATGCAATCATAAGTCACCTAAAAATTCGTAGGAACCATAACCAATTGAACCATCTGGTGGCTAATATTAAACTCGCAAGATCATCTGATCATGTATAGATGAAAATCTCTTGTTTATTATTAATCAAACATTGTATTTCTCACAGGAATTGCCATCCCTAATTTGGGACTGACGGGGCTCGAACATGTAGCTTCCGCCTTGACAGGGCAGTGCTCTAGCCGTTTAAGTTTAGAAAATCATTACATTGCTTTAATCATGAGCAAACTAAAGAATCAAATTGGCAATAGAATCTATATGTGCATCATGTAGAGTAGCTATTGATGTAATGAATTCAACAATGAAACACCAGGTACACGATAGACTTCCAGATCATATTAAGATGGTTAAAGTACATATATATAGTAACTGGGGATCATATTAGATGATACTAGCTATGACAATCTCACTATGATTAGTCTAGATAGGACTACCTCCGTTTCAAAATATAAGATGTTATGGCTTTTGTGAAATGAATGTATCTAGACCCCCTTTAGTGTAGGTAGAGTAACTTGGACTAATACTGCATGCATTTTTACTAGTCCAAGTTACTCCCTACCAAGACCAAGTAATTTATACTAGTATCATACATATAACACTAGACTATGTTACTACCTCCAGAGTGCATATAAACTCAATCATGGTGACAATCTCTAATATTATAATAGAATATATATTAGCATAAACGTGGATATACTTGAATCACCACCACCTAATCATAGTCTAGTTAACGTATATATATATATATAAATAGAAGATCGTCAGTAAAATGTAGCAAAAAGAGATCTCCACCATGATTGAGTGAGCAAATTGAATTATAAATCAAGGGATTTATGTTTGCTCTTTGTGCAGTACTATTAAAGGTAATCATTGGCCAACTCATGTGGTATCGACACTAGACAATGTGGCTACCTCCATAGTGCATACAAACTCTTAAATATAGCAGAAAAATACTATAATAGACTATAAATTAGCATAAAAGTGGATATAGTTAAATTACCACCACCTAATTATAGTCTAGTTGACGCATATATAGATAGATAGATATGATGATGAGTCAAATATAGCAAAGAATAGATCATCATGATGATTGAGTGAGAAAAATGAATTATAAATCGAGAGATTTACAATTGGTCTTTGTTACATAGCAGAAAAATATAGCATAATAGTGGATATACTTAAATCACCACGACCTAATCATGATCTAGTTAACGTATAGATAGATAGATGAACACAAGTTAAATATATAAAGAATAGATCATCACCAAAATCAAGTGAGCACATTGAATTATAAATCGAGGGATGTATGTTTGGTTTTTGTCCAGTCTTGTTTAAGGTCTACCTTGTTCTAATCATTAGCGAAATCATATGGTACCTCGTACAAATAAGCATCTGACACTAAGCACATCTCAGTAAAAACAAGAGACTTACTATTTCTCTTTGTGTAGTGCTGTTGGAGGATATCCTGTTGTCAGTTTATTCTTTGAAGACATCCATCGCATCTAGTACTTGGATAGACGATCCATCTACTTTATTGTTGTTCCTCTACATATAGGTTCAATCCACTCATTCACCTAAAATAGGTTTGCATTCAGCAATGGAAAGCAACATGTACTTACAAGATTGTAGGGGCGATTCACTCTACGATTCTCTATGTTCCCTGTGAGAGGAAATAATATCAGATAGTGGCTGTTGCTATTTACAAAGAACTAGATAGACATTATAGTATAATCACTTGTGAACATGTAGAGCCGGGAATGGTGGAATATAAACAAACATTAAAATGACATAAAGTTTGCCATGGCGATAAAATAGAATGCAGTTACAGTGACCCCTTAGCACGGACAAGAGAGAAATTACAATGATTTAACTTGTGAAATAGGATTGCAAACAAATATGAAAAGTGCCATAAAATTTGTCACCATCTATAGAGCAGGCAGTTACTGTACTAACATTTGGACGAACAAGATAGACATTACAATGGTATATCTTGTGAACTTATAGAGCAGGGAATGCTAACCCATATGTGAAGTGACTTAAAATGCCATGAACTACATAATATAAGGTAGATACTACTGCTACATAAATTATAATTAAGAAACTTGAATTTATAGAACAAGGCATGCATATAACCATGTTAAGTGCCTTAAAACATGCCATGCAATACTATATCTAATCCAAAGTAAATAAGGCGTATAAATTTTTCGCAAGTCAATCGACACAAAATTGGACTAAGTCTGTAGAACATACCAGGAACATCTACCATGCCAAACCAACGCCATTTGATACATCGGGGCATATATTTTCATAGACGCAAATGCCACCAATTAACCCTCAATATATTTTTCGATGAGCTTGGTAAAAGTCATCATTGTTTGACTTAAAAAAAGTATAGGACTTCTTTTACAGAACGAATATACTCCCTCCGTTTCAAAATGTAAGATATTTTATCTTTGTGAAAGAAGTGCATCGAGACCACTTTTAGTGTGTAGGTTCATGTAGGTTTGGAGTAAACCTACACACTAAATGCTGTCTAGATACACTCCTTTCACAAAGCTAAAACATCTTATATTTTGAAATGGAGGGAGTAGTACACAATAGGCGGTAGCTATTGTCGGAGCTTAATTGAAACAAATAAATAATGACATAACTTGCAGAGGGAATGCAAAACCAACAAGTTCAATGATATAAAATTTGCGATGAATTACATAACAGAAAACAATTAGTATGCTTGCTTAGTATAACTAGATTGAAATTAAAATAGCACAAATTCTGAACTTGTAGAGAAAGGAATGTTAACCTACATGTTCAGTGGCTTAAAACTACCAATGAACTCCAAAAAATTACATGCCGTCAGTATTGTAGCAATAGACAAAGCAAATGCACATTATGATGACATAACTTGTGAACTTGTAGAACATGTTGGTAGCTTCAGATGTTTAGTGAATTAACATTTTCCATGAATTACATAATACCAATGAACTCTAATGATGTCAGTTTTGTACCACCAAACTTGTTTATATATATTAAGAGTAATTGTTGGTCAAAGAAAAAACACGCAGAACAAGGACGCCTTATACCTCAAAATAGAAGGAGTAGTTGAACGCCTAGATTGAACATAAACTACACTGAATTTATCAAGGGAGAGTGGGATATCAATTAAGCCAGTATTGAGGTAGGAATTTACCACTAATACAGAAATGCAGTTCACTATCGCTGGCTTATACCTGCTATATTGAAACGGGTTGTCTACGCATACACGACATCTTTGCGGGTCACATCAAGGACGCGGAGGGTGCTCGGTAGTGGTGAGTCGGGCTGAAGAAGATAGATCTTGGCAACATCTATGAAGGAGATCTATGGAGGTTGTTGATGGGTCTGGCTTGCTTGATAAGATGGCCGGTGAAGGAGATCTGGTGTAGTGCACGGCGTCATCGCTGAAGCAGATCTGTTACGACCGATTATGGATTCGAGGCACTGCACAAGATCGTCGGTGAAGTAGATCTGGTGTAGTGGACTGTTGAGTCCGTGAAGCAAATCTAATGCAGCGCACACCGATGTAGGTGAAGCAGGTCAGGTGATGTGGATGAGGTAGTCGGCAAAACTAACATAGTTGTATGGAAGATGGTGTCAGCGAACTAGGTCTGGTAAGGTGGACGTCGGCTGATCCGATAGACTGGTCAGGAGTATATGGTATCGAGGTATGGTGTGTAGGCCGGCGAAGTTCGGTGGTGCAGGAGCTGGAGGTGGGATAGGGGTTTTGGGGTGGCGTGTGGGCGAGCGAAGTGCAGCGGTGATGTTCCTGTTCGGTGGTGTAGGAGCTGGAGGTGAGATAGGGGGTTGGGTGGCGTGTAGGCGGGCGAAGTGCGGCAGAGATGATTATAGTATGGTGGTGCAGGTGCTGGAGGTGAGAGGGGGTTGGGTGGCGTGTAGGCCAGTGAAGCGCTGCGGGGTTGCTCTGGTGCGGGTGTGCAGGAGCCGGAGGTGAGATAGGGGTTAGGGTTTTTCGGAGTGCTATGGGGGAAACGGTGTCAGTGGAAGGTGGATTACCTATCTTCAGAGCTATGGGGACCCCGGGGGGATTACAAACCATACCCACGGCTCGACATTAGTAGATAGGCCATTGTGAGGGGTAGAAAAGGAATTCCATACAGCTATAACTTTGGGCGCGTGACCACTCAAAATATTTCGATGGAGGTGAGGCGGGAGAATTTGCCGCTCTGGAATTTTGAATTTAGCTATACAATCCAAAAGATGTAGAATAATAATATCCTATCCTAGGAGTAACTATAGTCCAATGACTAGAAAAATAGTTTACTGTAATGTCCTAGCCTTTCTAGGCACGGAGTATTTCCGGAGCCATTTATACAAAAATAGGGTCTCTACCTTCGGCTCAATTACGTACACACATGAAGGTAGTAACTTGAACTAGTATGTTTCCCACTATGACCAGCCTCAAAGCATCTCCAGTGGCTAGTGTATCCGATAGTCTAAGCCAAATATAGACCACCATGGATCAAAAAATGCCTTTACTAGCTTGTGTATCCAGTGGTCTAAAATTTAGACATCCTCCAAACTAGCTACTCGTTGTCCATATTTGGACAACCAAGCCACCATGTCTAAATCAAAGTTGGTCGCTCACGAGCTCGCTCCCCGCCAAATCAGAGCATTTTTTTGTACTGATTTGCTATGTATATTGACTATTTGTGTGCAGATGGACATATGGACTATCAAATTTAGACTATCCACTAGAAAACTAAAGTCGTGTAAAAAGGAATCTTTTTACACCATTATCTATGTTAAGATGTTGACTACCAAATTTAGACAAGCCACTAGAGATGCTCTAAGAGACTACCAAATTTAGACAAGCCACTAGAGATGAAGAAAAAATACTAGCGTGCTATTTAATTTAGCGTGGCTTTTCTTCAGACATTATGAAAGTTATAGCATGCTAATAACGTGCTATTTTACAAAAAATCGTTTTGTAAAAATTTAAAAATATAATAGGTATACCATGAATATAAAGGATTTCAACATCTAATGAATTACCTAGAGTAATACTTGTACATGCATAATCAATTCTGGTGCTATCCAAGTTGGAGGAGAACCGTCAGGACAGAATCTAGGTACAACACCGGGTGCTGCAGGAGGAGGCGGCGGCTTGACGCGATCACTTAAGTTTAACAATAAAATTTCCATCCTATGTTTGCTTACTCGACACATTCATCATATGCTATCTTACTCCACATCCACCAACAAATGAATAACATCCTATACTTGAAATAGCGCTAACGCTATGATGTTTTAGCGCGATATAGCAAGCTATTTAAAAAATAGCTCCATAGCGAGGAAAATCTTGAAAAAATATCGTGGACTCTCAAAATACACTATATCACGCTAAATAGCGTGAAATAGCACGCTATTTTTTCCATGATAGAGATGCTCTAAAGCTGGTCTGAGTGGTAAGTAACTTGGAGTAGTAATATGCATACATTGTGCTAAAGACTATCAAAAATACTCCCTCCGTCCAGAAATAACTGAGTTTGTTTTGTCTAGATTCAAATGTATTTAGATGCATTTCAGTGCATAGATACATTTGAATCTAGTCAAACCCAAGCCAGTTATTTATGGACGGAGGGAGTAGTATCTTTTAGATGCTAAAACAGAAAAGAAGATCCAACTTGTGGCAATGTTAGGATTCGAGAATCTTGATCCAATGCTCAATATTCAAAGTTATTCGTACACTGTATATAACTAGTAAATTGCATGTGCCCTGCACGTGAGACTCAGATAATAGACGTCTGACATATCATCACTATATAAAATTATAATAGGTAAAGAAGAAAATATAAATTTGATCAACATATATAAAGTATGGGTGTATATATTTGGTTCTTGTACTTTTTATATCATGTATAAGTAAACGATTATTAGCTATCTAAAACTTAAATTTTTGGTAATATGGTCTAGAGAAACGAGAGAGAAGATTCTAGAATGATGGAGAAGTGCGTTTTGAGTTTTGTGCATAACATTCATTGTGATGAAGGCTATCAATAGAATCTTCTAGATGCTAGAACGGTAAAGAAGATTCAACGGCTAGAAATGTTGGAATTCGCGAGTCTTGATCCAACGGTCAATATTCAAAGTCATTCGTACACTATATAGTGGTAAGACTAGTAAATTGCATGTACCCAACACACGAGACTCAGATAATAGACATCTGGTATATCATCACTATATAAAATTATAATAGGTAAAGTAGAAAAAATATAAATTTAGTCAACATATATAATATGGGTGTATATTTGGTTCTTGTACTTTGTATACCATGTAGAAGTCAACGATTATTAGCTATCTAAAACTTGAAAATTTTGGTAACATGGTCTAGAGAAATGAGGAAGAAGATTCTAGACTGATGGAGAAGTGTGTTGTAAGTTTTGTGCATAGCATTTATTATGATGAAGACTATCAATAGAATCTTCTAGATGCTAGAATGGAAAAGTAGATCCAATGGCTAGAAATATTGGGATTCGCGAGTCTTGATCCAATAGTCAATATTTAATGTTATGCGGTAAGATTTGATGCAGCGCCACAGGTAAAAACTAAATGTTCGTGTGATGTTCTAAGTGATCTTATTCGAGAATAAAAATCAAATATTCGGATTGGGAGATAATTTTTTGGATCATGCTAGATTTTATCTTGTAGAAAACACATGGCTCACACGATGGGGGTCTACTTTCTCTCTACCTCTAGGCATCATATGTAGTAGAACTACCAGACTAGTAATCATGCCCGAAAGCACTACGCGTACCTGATGGGTGGTGTGAAGCTTTCTAAGAGGGGACAGGTAGAGAAGAGAGGGAAGAGCAGGGATCTATGATGATTTCCTTCAAGTTCGGCAGCGAGGACATACTTATAGTGATTGTAAGGATGAATAGTGATGAATTTTGTGTGCATAGACATTGCAAGAAGTTGAATTTTCAAACTTGATGGTGGTTTTTATATATTAAAATCTTAGTACCTTAAACGATTATGGAACCTATCACGCACTCGTCATGCAAATTCGATATATATAATTTTGGTAGATCGACATGAAGTAGTTCCAATCGGAGAAAATAGCTACTATATAGATTAGAAATTCATGTTATTACTTAAAAATAGCCCATAAACATGGTCTGCTATGTGTGAATAATGGTGTATTACCATTCTAGGCCTTATTCTTCGTATACTAACGTAACAAATAAACATTGTCTATCACTTACAAAATTGAAAACTATTTTTTGTTCATGAAAATTGGAAACTACGATTGTAAACACATTCTCCCATACCAACATGCGCTCATCTACTAAATATGGGCACAGTTTCCGTCTACTGCAATATAGATATAGCCATGACCCTAATCATTTGATTTGGAGGCTAAGCATCTTCACAACATGGTATGCCATATTGCGAAGCAAGGTTTTCGAAAGTAATCAAAACTCATACTTATCACAACTAGTATGCTCAAGAGAATGCGAAGCACAAGTTATACATTATTTTGATTTTTCTTTATTTTTCTTGAAAAAACATAACTAGTTCAAGCTTGTCAGCCATTGTATAATTCTTAGAAAGAACTTAATGGTTTCAAACCTCTAGTTGTTTTTTATAGATTGACTACTCTAGTACCTTAAAACGATTTTACGTGAAATTAGAGAGCTAGCAACCTATATTGTAGTCATAGTTAAAATTTGATCTGATTTTGATAAATCGACAACAAGTACTTTAAGGGGTTGAAATTAGCTAGAAATGTCAAAAGTTCATATAATTGGAGAATTTCCCATAAAACATGGTCCCCTTTTGTATAAAAATGGAAGGCTAGTAGCTAGCTTTATGAGCCTTAATTATTCATCGTGTACTTTGTTAAACAATCTACAAATTTAAACATTATTTACCATATCATGCCCATATGCGCATTTGATGAATACGAGCCTTATTATCACATAAGCATGGTCATTTGTTTTGAAACCCAAGCATGTTCATACATGATATGCCATATTGCGAAGAAATACTCTCAAGAGTTATCCAAACTAAAGCTTGCCATTATTTTGCATGGAAGGTGGGGATTCACGCAAGAGGATGCCGTGTGTAAGTACTATAGTTTTTTTGTTATTTTCTTATTTTTTTAAAACTCACCGGAATTTGTTGACTAACATGTAAATTCTTTGCAAGTTAAATCTTTCAAACCTCCTAGTGTTTGTCGATATTGTATTGACTAACGTGGGTCCCTTAAAACAATTTTGCGGATCCAGCTCAACATGTGAGGGCAGTCCAATAGGGTAACTTTTCATTTAATAATATTTTTATTTTTTATGTATATTATATAGGCTATTTAGAAATCTTAATTAAGATGTTCCATTCACCGCCCTAGCCACCATTTGGATCCGCCACTTTGTAGGCGAAGCTTAGGAGCGAGCAACCTACCATACGATCGTAGTTCAAGTTTGACATAATTTTGGTAAATCGATAGAGGGAGTTAAGTTGCAAAATTAGCTAGCTGGTAAATTCATGTAACTTTAGAAATGCCCATAAAATTGTGTGCACTATGTGTGAAAAAATGGGGTTATCATATGGGCCTTATTCCACGTGTGCTTGCTTACAAAAATAGTTACTTGGAAAATTGTAACTGATTTTTCTAGTCGTAAAAATTAGAAAATTACAATTATAAAAACATTGTTTACCATGCCAAGATGCGCCGATATATCAAATAAGGGGACCTTATCATAAATTACGATGTAAATATGGTCATACCTTGGTTGTTTGGCTTCAAACTAAGGTATGTTCCTAGATGGTAGGCCACTAGGCCATATTGCGAAGGATTTTTTTATGTAAGTTACCAAAACTCATGTTTATTATTCCTCGTGGCAACCAAGGTAGTATGTTCCTACTACATGGTTGGCCATATTGCTCCTAGGCACTTTGTGAGTATGTGAGGTGGTCCATTTACACATAAAGTAGTCATGTGTAAGTATAGTAATCCTTTAGAGGTAACTAGTGTATTGTACAAGCAAGTTGTTGGCTATACTATTGGAATTGCTCCAAGGACTAGTCAACATGCTATAAATAAAATAGTAGGGCATGTACACCGTGTATTTAGGGTTCGTTTGATTCAAAGGATTTGTAAAACATAGGAATAGGAGAAGTGTAGGAATATAATGATGTGACACTTATAAAAAAAGATGAAATAGTGCTAGGAGGAACTAGACACTTTTTTGATATAGTAGAAGCGGGTCGACCTGAGGATTCTGAAAATTCGTCCCTAACAGGGATCGAACTATAGTCTTTGGGATGCGCTAACTGCGACGCAACCACTAGGCTATTGCCTCGTTCTCACTTATAATCCTATAGAAATGAAAAAATGCAGGAATCGATAAGATAAGGTGTTTGATTGTACCGCAAGAAAAATGCAGGAAATTGTATACGATTTAGGTAAATGTCATAGACACATAGGAATTTTTCCAAGAGGTTGCAGCTCTTGTTAAAGGATTGTAGTGTAGG
The DNA here is from genome assembly GCA_910589775.1 of Avena eriantha. Classification (NCBI taxonomy): domain Eukaryota; kingdom Viridiplantae; phylum Streptophyta; class Magnoliopsida; order Poales; family Poaceae; genus Avena; species Avena eriantha. The sequence continues at coordinate 313,639,792 of OU342741.1, forward strand.
GAAGCAACGCATAGGAGTTTTGTAGGATTTATTCCTTTGAAACAAACACATTCTATTGAAAAAGTTCCTATGGATTGGAATCCTATAGAATTCCTTTGGAAATCCTTCAAATCCTATAGATTGTGGTGGAGCCGAGTCAATGAAACCAAGTTCCATATGAGCTACTCCTACAACCTAATTAATTAGGCCTTGCATGATACTAGATACATGTTATTACCCAATACTGTGAAGGTAGTAACATGTGAAAGTTTTACTAGTCTAAGTTATTTAGCACTTGAGCAAGCTAAAATATGAAAGAGAAAGAAAACATCTAGCCAGAGCTCATTTTTGGGTGGAAGCACGAGGCAAAAAGAAGGAAAGTTGGGCCGGAACACCAAGGGCCCCAAGTTCTGCACTATTGCGCATGCACGGTTGTACTCCATACTACATGGGAAGGAACAAGTGACTATGATCCAACAAAAAAGGAAGAGGTGACTGCTGCGATGCTACCCACCTGAACAAGTCCCATTAAAGTCATAGATTCACTGATGCATGAGCAGAGCAGCCAATGCCGCATTGAAGAGGAGAGAGGGAAGATGATTCTCCTTCATCCAAGAGATATGAGCTACTCCTACAAGTAGGCCTAATTAATTAGGCCTTGCATGACACTAGATACATGTTATTACCCAATACACTTTGAAGGTATTGTAGTAACATGTGAAAGTTTTACTAGCCAAAGTTATTTAGCACTATGAGTAGCCTGATATGGAAGAGAAACAAAACATCCAGGCAAAGCTCATTTTTGGGTGGAAGCATGAGGCAAACAGAAGGAAAGTTGGACTGGACCACCATGGGCCCCAACTTTCTCTGCACTCCTGCGCCTACATGGTTGTAATACATTGCACGGAAGCTTACATGGGAAGGAAGAGCTGACTGCTGCGATGCTTCCCACCTGAACAAGTGCCAGGCATAAATACATGAGTGGAGCATAGCAGCCAATGCTATATTGAGGAGGACAGAGGGAGGATGATTCTCCTTCATCTAGGAGCCTTTTCTCTCACGAAAGGCAGCAACGAGACACAATTTTGGGTGGAGAAGCCTTTTTTAAACAAGGCAAAAGATTTGCGCTGGAAGGAGCCCTTGCTCGCCTTGCTAGCAGTACGAGATTGACTAGGCACCAAAATCTGAGTACTAATAATACAAGCAGGGTTAATACTTGAGTACTACTGGTACTAGTGAGTTGCATGTGCCTTGCACATGATATAATTAGTACAAGAACCAAATATACACCCATACTTTATAAATGTTGATCAAATTTATATTTTTCTACTTTACCTATTATAATTTTCTATTATCCGAGTCTCACGTACAGGACACGTGCAACTTACTAGTTATAGTAGTCGAGAAAAGAAGATCCAACGGTTTTGTCAATGTTGGGATTCGTGAATCTTGATTGATCCAACGGTCAATATTCAAAATCATTCGTACACTATATAGTGGTAAGACTAGTAAGTTGCACGTGCCTTGCACGTGAAACTCAGATAATATACGTCTGACATATCATCACTATATAAAATTATAATAGGTAAAGAAAAAAAATTATAAAACTGATCAACATCTATAAAGTATGGGTGTATATTTGGTTTACTTTGTATATCATGTAGAAGTCAACGATTATTAGCTATCTAAAACTTGAAAATTTTGGTAACATGGTCTCAAGAAATGACGGACAAGATTCTATAATGATGGAGAAGTGTGTTTTGAGGTTTATGCATAACATTCATTATGATGAAGACTATCAATAGAATTTTCTAGATGCTAGAATGGAAAATAAGATACAACGACTGGAAATGTTAGTATTCGCGAGTCTTGATCCAACGGTCAATATTCAAAGTTATTCGTACAATATATAGTGGTAAGAAAATAAAAATATAATAGTGGTAAGATAAGAAAAGAAATACTATCAATAGTATAACTTCTTGATGCTAAAATGGAAAAGAAGATCAAACGACTAGCAATGGTGGGATTCACGAGTCTTGACCAACGGTCAATATCCAAAGTTATTTGTACACTATATAGTGGTAAGATAAGATAACAAATACTATCAATAGTATATTCTAGATGATGGAATGGAAAAGGGATCCAATAGGTAGCAGCAATTTAGGAATTCGCAGGTCATGATTCAACGACCAATATTCAAAGTTATCCCTATACTATATATAATAGTGGTAAGATAAGAAAAGAAAGACTATCATTAGTATATCTTCTCGATGCTAAAATGAAAAAGAAGATCCAACAGCTAGCAATATTGGGATTCGTGAGCCTTGATCCAACGGTGAATATTCAAAGTTATCCGTACACTATATAGTGGTAAGAATATATAAGACAACAAAGACTATCAATAATATCTTTTAGATGATGGATTGGAAAAGAGGTTCCAACAACTAGCATCAATTTTTTGGATTCACGGGTCATGATTCAATGGCCAATATTCAAAGTTATCCCGGCCTATACTATACATATTAGTGGTAAGATAAGAAAAGAAAGACTATCAATAGTATCTTCTAGGTGATGAAATGGAAAAGAGGATCCAACAGCTAGTAGCAATGCTGGGATTCACGGGACATGATTCAACAATCAATATTCAAAGTTACCTATACACTATATATCTCTATCTCTACTACTATAATGGAGCAGTTTTGAATTGGATACATAGCATCAATCCTGACCGTTGGACTGTTAGATCCAATGGTTCAGAGCAGCTAGATTCATGTTGAATAGTACATAGTGCAAACTCCACCATGTTCTAGAACCATCATGTAACACCCCTCCCCAAAAAATCCGTAGCACTGTAGGATGTATTCTCAATATGTGTAGATAGTTATTATTAATCTCTACTACTAGGAATGGAGAAGTTTTGAATTGGATCCATAGCACCAATCCTGACCGTTGGGATGTTAAATCCAATGGTTCAGAGCAACTAGATTCGTGTTGAATAGTACCTAGATCAAACTCCACCATGTTCTAGAACCATCATGTCACCACCCCCAAAATTTCATAGCACAGTAGGCTGTATTCTCACTATGTGTAGATAGTTATTATCAATAGACTTAATTTATGCATTTTTTCTCTAATGTATGAAATGTAATTTAATAAACATTAAGTTGTTATTAATCAATAGTCTTGTTAGAGAAAAAAATACATACCACAAGTCTATTAATAATAACTATCTACACATATTGAGAATACAACTTAATGTGCTATGAAATTTTCGGGGTGGTGACATGATGGTTCTAGAACATGGTGGAGTTTGCTCTAGGTACGCAGTATTCAACACGAATCCAGCTGCTCTGAACCATTGGATCTAATAGCCCAACGGTCAGGATTGGTGCTAAGGATCCAATTCAAAACTGCTCCATTATAGTAGTAGAGAGAATACAACCTACTGTGCTATGAAATTTTTAGGGTGGTGACATGATGGTTCTAGAACATGCATGGTGGAGTTTGCTCTAGGTATTATTCAACATGAATCCATCTTCTCTGAACCATTGGATCTAGCAGCCCAATGGTCAGGATTGGTACTATGGATCCAATTCAAAACTGCTCCATTATAGTAGTAGAGATATAACCACTATATAGTGTATGAATAACTTTGAATGCTAACTATTGGATCAAGACTCACGAATCCTAATATTTCCAACCGTTGGATCTTCTTTTCCATTCTAGCATCTAGATGATTCTATAGATAGGCTTTAGCATAATGAATGCTATGCACAAACCTCAAAACACACTCCTCCATCATACTAGAATCTTCTCCCTCGTGGTGTTCACCGGTGCCAACATTTTCACCAACTACTGGAACCGGTTCCCCAACAACGGAACTTCATCCATAGTGTCCTCCTGGAGCTACCGATGGCTCCGGAGGTGTCGCCTCCTTATTCGGAGGTGCCGCCGATGGCTCAGTAGGTGCCACCGCCTTATCCAGAGGTGCCGATGAGTCAGGAGCCAGCTATATCGTTGGAGCTGTCATTTGTGTTGATGTCTAACGAGATGCCGCTGGCGGCGCAACCTAGGTGCTAGGAGGCGCCGGACCTACACTAGTTCAGCAGCGAGTCCTATACATGTAAACTCGTGCTGTTATGTTAATGGTCGAATGAAGTTTCTTTTGGTACTATCATCAAAAAAAGTTTCTTTTGGTACTACTCACTATACCCTATAGTACTAGTAGTACTAAGAATGGCGATCTATTGAATATCCTTCCGCGGATGTTTGTGAAGGAAGTGAAAATTTCGAAACCGGGAAAGTTTGAATTGCTACTCTATTGTAGTAGTAATACTTTTTGCCACCAAGGACCAAAATGGTTCCCACCAGCTGACATGGAGCCGCCGACAGAAGGCAGGTCATCGGTCGACGCGCGTTGATACATTGCAAATGTATCTATAATTTTTGATGTTCCATGCTTGGTTTTATCTACTTTCTTGTGTTTTGTCCACACTTTGGAGTACTTTTCATATGATTTCTTGGACTAACCTATTAACAAGAGCCACAGTGCCAGCTGCCTGTTTTCTGCTGTTTTTGGTTCCAGGAAAGTCAGAAAATGAATATTCTCAGAATTGGACGGGACAAAAGCCAAAGTTGCTATTTTACCGGAAGACATCTGGAGCCAGAATACGAGATGGAGAAGGGCTGGGGCCTAGCCCCACCACCTGGCAGTGCGGCCAGGTGTGGCCCGCGCCAGGGGGTGGTTTGGCCGACCCTAGCACCCCCTCGGCCTCTCCTTCCGCCTATATATTTCCTTCGGGACGAAAACCCTAAGAACCCGAGCAAAAATCCATGAAAGAGTCTGTAGCCACCGTAGTCTCCATCCCTATATCGGGAGGGATCTGAAGCTCTTCCCGGCACCCTGCCGGAGAGGGGAGTTCACCCTGGAGGCCTTCCTCATCATCATGAAAGCCCCCGGTGTGATGCGTGAGTAGTTCATCTCTGGACTACGGGTCCTTGTAGTAGCTAGATGGCTGGTTCTCCTCCTTTGTGCTTTCATGTCTAGATCTTGTGAGCTCCATTCATGATCAAGATCATCTATTTGTAATTCTGCATGTTGTGTTTGTAGGGATCCGATGGATATTGAGATGCTATTTCAGATTGATTATTGATTCTATCATGTCTTTGTTATTTGTGATCTTGCATGCTTTCTGTTGTTAGTAGCTATCTTGACCAAGTAGATGCTAGCAACTCCAAGAGTTAGTATTTATGCTCGATAGTGGGTTCATGCCTCTAGTAATCTGGGGAAGTCACAGAAATCTCTAAGGTACTAGATGTGTTGTTGCTACTAGGGAGAAAACAACAATCCTTTGTTCATAGAACAATCGTATTGTTTACTTTACACGCAATTCGTAAAGCTATAATCTGTTGCTTGCAACTTAATACTGGAGGGGGTTCGGATGATAACCTGAAGGTGGATTATTAGTCATAGATGCAGTTGAATGGCAGTCTATGTATAATGTTGTAATGCCCAATCTAATGTCAAAGGAGTCAAGATGATTAGTATATGCTTGTATGATTTCTCGATGTTTGTCAATTGCCCCGTTGTAATTTGTTCACCCAGCATGTTATCTATCTTAAGGAGAGCCACCTCTAGTGAACTATGGACCCTGGTCCTTTCTTTTACATACAATCTACAAACTATTTACTGCTTTGTGTTTACTTTCTGCAAACTATTACTTCCTTCCATTCGATACGTTTAATCCTTTGTTTTCAGCAAAACCGGTGAGATTGACAACCTGATCGCAAGTTGGGGACAGACTTCTGTGGTTGTGTTGTGCAGGTCTCCATGTTGCTATTGGCACCGGTAGTGTGCCCTGCCAACGTTCAGCTAGCTACACCTTTGGGGTGTTTCCTTGCTCCCTGGATTGATAACCTTGGTTTCATAACTGAGGGAAACTTACTGCTGTGGTCATCATACCTTCCTCTTGGGGTTCCCCAACGAGCTCGTTAGTACACGAGTCAGCAAGTATTTTTCTGGCGCCGTTGCCGGGGAGTCAAGGACATCTTCACAAGGGGAGTCCCTCATAACCAATCTCTTTACTCTGTTATTTTTGTTTTGCTTTGTTTGCTTGTTTCTTTACCAAAAACACAAAAACATTAGTTTTACTAGTTTGCTTTCTTATTTAAAAACACAAAAAATTAAGTCTCCTTTAGTTGTTACCTCTTCCTTAGCTCACCATGTTGATCCCTAAATTCACCCTGAAAGACCCTTTCAATAGGTAGTGGTTCAATAATTGGAAAAGATAATATTGAAGAATTCTTTAATCATGTTAGTAAACATGAGGATACTGAGGATATATTCCTTGTAGAACTTGCTCTAAATTATGAGATTGCTGCAGCTTCTTTAGTTCACATGTTGGAAGCTAGGTTTGTTAACCTCAACCCCTTAATACAAGTAATGTTTCTTAAGCTTAAAGAATTGAGGACCCTGAAAAGAGGGATTTTATTCTAGAAACTTTGTTTAAGGAATTCTATGATGTTGCCAAGGAAGCTAGAAAAGTCTTTGAACGTTTCAATATGGTAGGCTCATGTGTAGATGTTGTTGGTACACGAGAAAATATGAACAAAACTGAACCTAATGGGGAGGAAACTAAGATACCAATACCCTTTAAAATGGTAGCAATACATGAAGCCATAGAAAAGAATCTTGATTGGATTGTTCCTGAAAACCCTTTTGATGAAAATAGTGAACCTAAGAGCATTGAGAGAGGATCCTCTAAAACTTATTTGGATGATATACGTTGCCTTGTTGAAGATATTTCCGGTATTAATCTTAATGCTTCTTCATTTGAGAACACTTGATTCTTTTTCTTGCTTCTTATGCCTAACTTAAAGGCGTTAAAGAAAAGTACTTATGGAGAGATAACCCAAAAGTTTTAGATGAGTCTTGGAAGTTATTACTTCAGTAATAACCGCTCCTTATTCTTTTTATTTGCTTTTTGTGCCAAGAGTAACCTCTAATGAGAGATAAGTAATGGTTGGGAAAGTTGTTGTCCCGAAACAGATTTCTGTGCTTCACCGTAAAAATTCGTGTAAAATCTCTGAACGTCCTTTTGAGGCGTGAATTTTTGTGCTTCTGCCCCAGGTTGTTATCTAACTTTCGTTAGTTCAACACTTTCTGATTTGAGCAACAAAAGGTCTTCGAACAAATTCGTCTTTACCTGATGGTCTGTTTTGACAGATTTCTGCCATTTTCTGCATTTGCTTCTTGTTGGTTCCTTTTTTGAGTTATTTTAGGGAATTGAGATTTTTGAGGGAAGTGCTACAGTAGCTAGTGTTTTAATGGAAGTTTATTGGTGTTATAACTGAACTTAAAGACTTATTATCTTGAGTGCACTAATGATGCTAATAAAGATTGTGTGAAGTTTTGTATGAAGGAAAAATTTCAGGTGTATGGAAGGAATGAGTAATGAGATGAAGGATGGACTAAAGCTCAAGCTTGGGGATGCCACATGTGCCACCCCAAGAAATATCAAAGAAGTACAAGCATCGAAGCTTGGGGATGCCCAAGGCATCCCCCTCTTCATCAATAAAAATCCTAGGTTTCTTCCAAACGCTTCATTTTTATTGTTTCATGGATAGTTGTGTTGTTTTTGGAGCATCTTCTTTTTTGTTTTCGTTTTGGTTTTTCGTTTGCTTGGTTTACTTATTTTTATGAATAAATTGGTTGAAACCCCTCTTTCACACATTGGTTTTTAAATAGTTTGGTTTGGATTGGAAAAGAGTAGGAAAACTTCATGCTTAAGTGGTAAAGAGAGCTTGTTTTTGACTGTGCCCTATGCTTTGTCATGCCATGCTCGATATTGTTTTGACTTTATGCTTTGTATTCTTTGCTGTAGCATGACTTGTTATAAACAATTGAGATTTCTTAATGTGCCTTGGAAGAATCATGCGTTGTTTTAGCATATTGAAGCATAGTATTGTGGTATTCTCCTTTGATGCTTTATTTGGGTTGACTTGGCACATGCTCACACCATGCTATGACTATACCAAGTCACCATAGCCTTTATAATCCTTTAGTTTTCAACTTGTAGTATCACCATATGATTTGATCAATGATGTTTTGTTGCTCTGCATGATTATGGCCATTATTGCTCTCTTAGTTTATCGCTCCCAGTCTTTTGCTAACCTCCACAACCAAGTATGAGTTTTACTCATGCATCCAACTCCCTAAACCAAGTTATTCCAAAGAGTCCACCATACCTACCTACTAGCATATTCTATTCCAAGTATATTCATGCTTTTGTTTACCTTCCAAATTAAACTTGTTATGAGAAAACTAGTGATTAAAGCTCTCACGAACTTGATGGCATACTTTACTTTCTGGCATTAATAAACTTGAACCATTGGGTCCTTCTTTGTTCCGTATATGCTTGCGCTTTATAAGTTGAAGTTAGCAGAACCATGTATCATGAGGAACGCTTTCAACATTGCACTTGTACTTTGTACCCCGTTGATATCATGTTCTTTTGCTTATGGATCCCGGCGGTGTGAAATAAAATTGGAACTTGTAAGATCATGGAGTTTGTATGTGTGTTAGAGAAACGCCTGGGCCGCTAGCATAAGCCATGCCTAATCATGGTGGAAACTTGCAGCATCACCATAATGAGCACTCTATGAAGCATCCTCAATAAAAACCTATGCAAATAGCAAATAAAAAGATCGCTGAGATGCTCATTATCTGCTTGCCGTGTCATTTTGATTATGGGATAGCTCCTGTATCATGTGCAAGGGGTACCCCGTTGGCGGTTCTTTATGATACATATGTACTTACAATGACAAGAGGTTGTGACTAAAGTTGAGTAGCATGAGGTTCAGTCTGCATAAGCAAGGGGCATGAGATTTCGGTTTATAACTTGTCAAGCATATCCTCTTAGTTGTGTCACTTTAACCTTAATCACCTTCAAGATGCTTATGATAAGGGCAATGAGAGCTGAAAGCTATTAAGTACCATAATTTTTGGAAGCTCTTTATGAGACTTGAATCCCTACTTCCTTTTACAAAAGGCCTTTCTTCCACCATTATATTGAGTCTCGACCTTCTACCTTTATGCACCTACTTTGAGAGCATAGTGGCCATTCTTAGTTCTATGTGCATTGTCCCAAGACTAGTTGATTGATGCATAGCTTGATATTGCTTGTTTTAAACTATTTGTATCTAGTCACTCTTATGAACTTTGAAGGTGTCCTATGCATTTATATTTGCTACTCTATGAGGGACAAGCTGAATACTGTTATGCTATGTTTTCTTTATGTGAAACAAACAAACGTCTTGCAAAGCATTGTTATTCATGAATCTTTTGTTTGTGCCTTTTCATGTTGCATCATAGTTTCTTTGTCTTATTGCTAGAACTTTGTCTTTAATGTTATGATTGAAGTATTATGATCCTAGCTTTGAATGTTTTACAAATACTTTGATCAAGTTTATGATGGTGCATGTCACCTCAAAAATTATTCTTTCTTTTAATCACTTACCTACTCGAGGACGAGCAGGAGTTAAGCTTGGGGATGTTGATACATTGCAAATGTATCTATAGTTTTTGATGTTCCATGCTTTGTTTTATCTACTTTCTTGTGTTTTGTCCACACTTTGGAGTACTTTTCATATGATTTCTTGGACTAACCTATTAACAAGAGCCACAGTGCCAGCTGCCTGTTTTCTGCTGTTTTTGGTTCCAGGAAAGTCAGAAAATGAATATTCTCGGAATTGGACGGGACAAAAGCCAAAGTCGATATTTTATCGGAAGACATCTAGAGCCCGAATACGAGACGGAGAAGGGCTGGGGACTGGCCACACCACCTTCCCGCGCGGCCAGGTGTGGCCCGCGCCAGGGGGTGGTCTGGCCGACCCCAGCACCCCCTCGACCTCTCCTTCCACCTATATATTGCCTTCGGGACCAAAACCCTAAGTACCCGATCAAAAATCCACGAAAGAGTCTATAGCCACTGTCGCCTCCATCCCTAGATCAGGAGGGATCTGAAGCTCTTCCCGGCACCCTGCCGGAGAGGGGAGTTCACCCTGGAGGCCATCTTCATCATCATGCAAGCCTCCGGTGTGATGCGTGAGTAGTTCATCTCTGGACTACGGGTCCAGGTAGTAGCTAGATGGCTGGTTCTCCTCCTTTGTGCTTTCTTGTCTAGATCTTGTGAGCTCCGTTCATGATCAAGATCATCTATTTGTAATTCCGCATGTTGTGTTTGCAGGGATCCGATGGATATTGAGATGCTATTTCAGATTGATTATTGATTCTATCATGTCTTTGTTATTTGTGATCTTGCATGCTTTCCGTTTTTAGTAGCTATCTTGGCCAAGTGGATGCTAGCAACTCCAAGAGTTAGTATTTATGCTCGATAGTGGGTTCATGCCTCTGGTAATCTGGGGAAGTGACAGAAATCTCTAAGGTACTAGATGTGCTGTTGCTACTAAGGAGAAAACAACAATCCTTTGTTCATAGAACAATCGTATTGTTTACTTTACACGCAATTTGTAAAACAATAATCTGTTGCTTGCAACTTAATACTGGAGGGGGTTCGGATGATAACCTGAAGGTGGATTATTAGTCATTGATGCAGTTGGATGGCGGTCTATGTATAATGTTGTAATGCCCACTCGAATCTCAAAGGAGTCAAGATGATTAGTATATGCTTGTATGCTTTCTCGATATTTTTCAATTGCCCCGCTATAATTTGTTCACCCAGCATGTTATCTATCTTAAGGAGAGCCACCTATAGTGAACTATGGACCCCGGTCCTTTGTTTTACATACAATCTACAAACTGTTTACTGCTTTGTGTTTACTTTCTGCAAACTATTACTTCCTTCCATTCGATATGTTTAATCCTTTGTTGCCAGCAAAACCGGTGAGATTGACAACCTCATCGCAAGTTGGGGACAGAGTTCTGTGGTTGTGTTGTGCAGGTCTCCATGTTGCTGCTGGCACCGGTAGTGCGCCCTGCCAACGTTCAGCTAGCTACACCTTTGGGGTGTTTCCTTGCTCCTACTGGATTGATAACCTTGGTTTCATAACTGAGGGAAACTTACTGCTGTGCTCATCATACCTTCCTCTTGGGGTTCCCCAACGAGTTTGTTAGTACACGAGTCAGCACGCGTGCGCAGTGCCACGTCGCGGACGAGGGAGAGATAAGCCGGCCTGGGTGTGGGTGGTGATGAGAAAGTGAAGGAGAGAGAAAACACAATTTATTTTGCATGGATATATATTGTAAAGGTCCTGAAATTTACTCTACTCACTATACCCTGTACCTCATGTCAGGAAGCCATCCCTGCTGTGCTTTGACATCGCACCGACTTCAAATCCTCCTCTTCGCAGCTCTCTTGCTGCCTCCTCTATGCTCACAGTCTCTTCTCGCTCTTTTTTTAACAGAAGAAAGGAAATAAATTCTTCTTACTTGCTTTTCAGAATATAAATTCATGTCACTTGGAAAATAGAAATTGACTATGTTTTATTTTTAAGATCTTCGATTGTTTTCAAGAGATGGCTAAATTTGTCGGCATGCAAATTATTGGATATGGGATCATAATAAAAAGTACATTCTACATAAAGGACCTAAAAAAGGGAAAAATTACATCAAGGTCCATACATTTAGCACTAAGGACCCTAAAATTGAGCAAAGAAAACAGTCGGGTTCGGCTCCTTCTCAAGAGAGCAGCTGATCGAGCCATACTCTTCATACTACTTCCTCTTCAATTGTTTTCAAAATATGGCCAAATATGTCACCATGCAAATTCTTGAATATGGGATCATCAACATAAAGTATGATGTAGAGATATGGCCTTGACCTTGTGGTCGTTCGGCTCAAAATCTAAGATTTTTTCATACTCATTGACAACTATGCTTAAATTTGTTGAAATTTCACTAATTACTTTTAGGTTAGCATTTTACACGGTCGATGGGAGTACATTCTACATCAAGGATCTAAAAAAAGGGAAAATTACAATGAGGTCCATATATTTAGTACAAAGGACCCTAAAATTGAGCAAAGAAAATAGTCGGGTTCGACTCCTTGTCGAGAGAGCAGCTTATCAAGCCATACTCTTCATACTACTTCCTCTTCGATTGTTTTCAAATATGGACGAATCTATCGCCATGCAAATTCTTGGATATGGGATCATGAGCATAAAGTATGATGTAGATATCTGGCCTTGACCTTGTGGTCGTTCGCCTTGAAATCCATGAATTTTTCATACTCGTTGCTAACTATGCTTAAATGTTTTGAAATTTCACCACTTAATTTTAGGTTAGCATTTCACGCGGTCTGTGGGAGTACATTCTACATCAAGGACCTAAAAAAGGGAAATTACATCGATGTCCATACATTTAGCACAAAGGACCCTAAAATTGAGCAAAGAAAATAGTCAGGTTCACCTCCTTATCGAGAGAGCATCTGATCGAGCCATACTCTTCATACTACTTTCTCTTTGATTGTTTTCACAATATGGCCAAATCTGTCGCCATGCAAATTCTTGGATACTCGATCATCAGAATAAAGTATGATGTAGAGATATGGCCTTGACCTTGTGGTCGTTTGGCTTGAAATCCAAGAATGTTCATACTCGTTGACAACTATAAGCTGAAATTCGTTTAAATTTCACCACTTACTTTTAGGTTAGAATTTTACACGGTCGGTGGGAGTATATTTTACAACAAGAACCTAAAAAGGGGGAAAATTACATCGAGGTCCACACATTTAGCACAAAGGACCCTAAAATTAAGCAAGAAAAATAGTCGGGTTCGGCTCCTTCTCAGGTGAGTAGCTGATCGAGCCACACTCTTCATACTAATTCGTCTTTGATTGTTTTCAAAATATGGCCAAATTTGCCGGCACACAAATTCTTGGATATGGGATCATCAACATAGAGTATGATGTAGATATGGCCTTGACCTTGGTCGTTTGTCTTGAAATACAAGAATGGTTCATACTCGTTGACAACTAAGCTTAAATTCGTTTAAATTTCACCATTTACTTTTAGGTTAGAACTTTACACGGCCGATCAGAGTACACTTTACATCATGGAGCTCAAAGAAGTATATGATGTAGAGATATGGCCTTGACCTTGTGGTCGTTCGGCTTGAAATCCAAGAATGTTCGTACTCCTTGACAACTAAGCTTAAATTCGTTTAAATTTCACCACTTAATTTTGGGTTAATAGTTTACACGGTCGGTGGGAGTACATTTTACATCAAGGACCTAAAAAAGGGAAAATTACACCGAGGTCCATAAATTTAGCACAAAGGACCCTAAAAGGAAAACTTTCTAGTTTGGCTCCTTCTCGAGAGATCAGCTGATTTGAGCCAAACTCTTCATACTACTTATTCTTCGATTGTTTTAAAATATGGCCAAATCTGTTGCCATACAAATTATCTGATATTGGGTCATTAGCATAAAGTATGATGTTGATATGGCCTTGACCTTGGTCGTTCGGCTTGAAATCCAAGAATGTTCATACTCGTTAACAAGTAAGCTTAAATTTTTTTAAATTTCACGACTTACACTTTTTGGTTAGAATTTTAAACGGATGGCGGGAGTACATTTTACATCAAGGACCTAAAAAGGGAAAATTACATTGAGTTCCATACATTTAGCACAAAGGACCCTAAAACCAAGCAAGGAAAATAGTCGGGTACGACTCCTTCTCGATAGAGTAGCTCATCGAGCCATACTGTTCATACTACTTCCTCTTTCCCGAATTAGGACGCATATTAGGTTCGGTCAAAGTCAATCTTTATAAAGTTTGACAAACTATATGTAAAAATATACTGACTTTTCTAATGACAAATACATATAATATGAAAATATAGTTCATGATGATTCTAATAACATTGAGTTGATGTCGTATACTTTGTCAAATTTTATTAAATTTGACTTGGACCAGAAGTAATACGCTTCCTATTTTGGGAAGGAGGGAGTACTACTTGCTTCACGAAAAAAAGAGAGGAGTACTCCTCACTTTTGAACCAACTTGCTGCGGGTGTGCTTGGTGCTTCCTCTTCCTAGGGTATGGAGGTGGAGTAGTGCGTAGTAGGAAGGCTGGCCATATCATAATGGTAGGCATCCAATGTGATGGGACGTTTTTGTTTTTTTGGCTGGCCAGATCAACCAATCCCTTATCTAGCACTTAAGTAGTACTCGTACTTGTACTAGTAGTACTGCGAATGGCGATCTATTGAATATCCTTCCCCCGGATGTTTGTGAAGGAAGTGAAAATTTCGAATCTAGGAAAGTTTGAATTGCTACTCTATTGTACTCCTCAAATTACTTGACTTGAATTTTTCTAGATTTAGATTTATCTAGACATGTTCTAGTGCTAGAAGCATTCGAATCTGATAAATACAAGTCTATTAATTTGGGTCGGAGGGAGTAGTAGTAATACTTTTTGCCGCCAATGACCAAAATGGTTCCCACCAACGCAGTTGACGAACACGCTAGACACAAACATGGAGCCGCCGACACAAGGCAGGTCATCGGTCCATGCGTGTGCGCAGCGCAACGTTGTGGGTGAGGGAGAGATTAGCCGGCCATGGTGTGGATGGTGATGAGGGAGTGAAGGAGAGAGAAAACACAATTTGTTCTGCAAGCATATATATTGTAAAGGTCCTGAAATTTACTCTACTCACTGTACCCTATACCTCGTATCAGGAACCCATCCCAGCTTTGCTCTGACATCGCACCGCGTTCAAATCCTCCTCTTCACAGCTCTCTCGCTGCCTCCTCTGTGCTCATAGTCTCTTCTCCCTCTTTACTTTTTAACAGAAAAAAGGAAATAAATTCTTCTTTCTTGCTTTTTACAAAATAAATTCCCGTCACTTGAAAAAAATGAAATTGATTATTTTTTGTTTTTAATATCTTCGATTGTTTTCAAAATATGGCTAAATTTGTCGGCATGCAAATTCTTGGATATGGGGATCGTAAGCATAAAGTATGATGTAGATATGGCCTTGACCTTGGTTGTTCATCTTGAAATCCAAGAATTTTTCATACTCGTTGACAACTATGCTGAAATTCGTTTTAATTTCACCACATACTTTTAGGTTCGAATTTTACACGGGCGGTGGGAGTACATTTGACATCAAGGACCTAAAAAGAGAAAGTTATATTGAGGTCCATACATTTATTACAAAGGACCCTAAAACTGAGCAAAGAAAATCGTCGGGTTCGGCTCCTTCTCGAGAGAGCAGCTGATCGAGCCATACATTTCATACTACTTCCTCTTCAATTATTTTCAAAATATGGCTGAATTTGTCGCCATGCAAATTCTTGGATATGGGATCATGAGCATAAAGTATGATGTAGAGATATGGCCTTGAACTTATGGCCGTTCAGCTTGAAATCTAAGAATTTTTCATATTCATTGACAACTATGCTCAAATTCGTTTAAATTTCTCCACTTACTTTTAGGTTAGCATTTTAAAAAGTCGATGGGAGTACCTTCTACATCAAGGATCTAAAAAAGAGAAAATTACATCGAGGTCCATACATTTAGCACAAAGTACCCTAAAACTGAGCAAAGAAAACAGTCGGATTTGGCTCCTTCTCGAGAGAGCAGCTGATCAAGCCATACTCTTCATATTACTTCCTCTTCGATTGTTTTCAAAATATGGCCGAATATGTCTCCATCTAAATTCTTGGATATGTGGATCATCGGCATAAAGTATGTTGTAGATATATGGCCTTGACCTTGTTGTCGTTCAGCTTGAAATCCAAGAATTTTTCATACTCATTGACAACTAAGCTTAAATTCATTAAAATTTCATCACTTACATTTAGGTTAGAATTTTACACGGTCGGTCGGAGAACATTATATATCAAGGACCTTAAAAGGGGGAAATTACATCGAGGTACATACATTTCACACAAAGGACCCTAAAATTAATCAAGGAAAATAATCGGGTTCGGCTCCTTCTCGAGAGAGTAGTTGATCGAGCCATACTCTTCATACTACTTCATCTTCGATTGTTTTCAAAATATGGCCAAATTTGTCGGCATGCAAATTCTTGGATATGGGATCATGACCTTGGTCGTTCATCTTGAAATCCCAGAATGGTTCATACTCGTTGATCACTAAGCTTAAATTCATTTAAATTTCACCACTTACTTTTATGTTAGATTTTTACACGGTTGGTCAGAGTACATTTTACATCAGGGACCTGAAAAAGCAAAAATTACATCGAGGTCCATACATTTATCATAATGCTCCCTAAAAGGAAACTTTTCTGGTTCGGCTCCTTCTCGAGAGATCAGCTGATATGGTCCATACTCTACATACTACTTCCTCTTGGATTGTTTTCAAAATATGGCCAAATTTGTCGCCATGCAAATGCTCTCATATGGGATCATCAATATAAAGTATGATGTTGATATGTCCTTGACCTTGGTCCTTTGGCTTGAAATCCAATAATGGTCATACTCATTAACTAATAAGCTTAAAATCATTGAAATTTCATCACTTACACTTTTATGTTAGAATTTTACACGGGCGTGGAAGTACATTTTACATCAAGGACCTAAAAAAAGGGATAATTACATCGAGGTCCATACATTTAGCACAAATGACCCTTAAATTAAGCAAGGAAAACAGTTGGGTTCGGCTCCTTCTCTAGAGAGCAGCCGACCGAGCCATACTCTTCGTACTACTTCATCTTCCATTGTTTTCAAAATATGGCCGAATTTGTTGGCATGAAAATTCTTGGATATGGGATCATATGCATAAAGTATGATGTAGATATGGCCTTGACCTTGGCAGTTCATCTTGAAAACCCAAGAATATGGTTCATACTCATTGACAACTAAGCTTAAATTCGTTTAAATTTCACCATTTACTTTTAGGTTAGAATTTTACACGGTCAGTGGGAGTACATTTTACATCAAAGACCTAAAAAAGGGAAAATTACATCGAGGTCCATACATTTAGCACAAAGGACCCTACAAAGGAAAACTTTCTATTTTGGCTCCTTCTCGAGAGATCAACTGATATGAGCCAAACTCTTCATACTACTTCCTCTTTGATTGTTTTCAAAATATGGCCAAATATGTTGCCATGCAGATTTAATGATATGGGATCATCAACATAAACTATGATGTTTATAGGGCCTTGACCTTGGTCATTCGACTAAAATCCAAGAATGTCCATACTCGTTGACAAGTAAGCTTAAAATCATCTAAATTTCACCACTTATACTTTTAGGTTAGAATTTTACATGGGCGGTGGAAGTACATTTTACATCAAGGACCCAAAAAGGGAAAATTACATCGATGTCCATACATTTAGCACCCCCCTAAAAATAAGTAAGGAAAATAATTGTGTATGGCTCCTTCTCGAGAGAGCAGCTAATCGAGCTATACTCTTCATACTACTTCCTCTTTGATTGTTTTCACAATATGTCCAAATCTATCAGCATGCTAATTCTTGGACATGGGATTATCACGATAAAGTATGATGTTGATATGGCCTTGACCTTGGTCGTTCGGCTTGAAATCCAAGAATTTTCATACTCATTGACAACTAAGCTTAAATTCGTTTAAATTTGATCACTTACACTTTTTGGTTAGAATTTTACACGGATGGTGGGAGTACATTTTACATCAAGGACCTGAAAAAGGTAAAATTACACTAAGGTCCATACATTTAGCGTAAATGACCATAAAATTGAGCAAAGAAAACAGTCTGGTTTGGCTCCTTCTCGAGAGAGAAGATGATCGGGCCCTACTCTTCATACTACTTCCTCTTCGATTGCTTTCAAAATATGGCCAAATTTGTCACCATGCAAATTCTTGGATGCGAGATCATCGACATAAAGTATGGTGTAGATATGGCCTTGACCTTAGTCGGTCGGCTTGAAACCCAAGAATGTTCATACTCATGTTTATCTTTAAACAGTTGTCAAAACTCATGTTTATCTTCACGAAAAGTATTACATGGGGAAGAATGGCGTGTGGATTATTTTGTTATTAGTACTCATTATTTTTTATTTGATTATTATCAAAGCAAGGATAACTTTATTGGCAGCCTTTCAAAAACCATGTTTTGCAATATGGCCTACTATATGTATTAACATTCCTGTGTTTCAAGCAAGATGGCCGTGGCCAAATTCCATATATATTTCATAGTTTATGATATTGTGTCCATATTTTGTAGATGGGTTCATCGTGGAATGGTAAACAACGTTTCCAGTGTATGGTTGGATCCTTTATGTCCAAAAAATAGCATATTAAATTCCCAGGTGCAAAAAATGTGTTATTTTGTGAAGTAAGTATTAGTACAAATAAAAGACATCGAAATTGCACCGCATATTTTTTTACATCCGTATATATGAATTTTTTTCTTATAAATTGGCATGGCCATCAATTTGACCAGAAATTACACATGAGGTTTTTTGTTGGAAACTAGTACCACAAAACAGCTTGAGAACAAGAGAAATTATTATTACAGGTGGATCGCTACTCCTACAGCTACCCCTACATTCGAGTACTCAGTAGTACTTCGTTTTCATTTTACAAGAAATATTTATTATGGAGGGAACTGGAGTAGAGTAGTACTATTCTAAAGGGAACTGGAGTAGAGGAACATGTGTTTGTTTTCATTTTATTCAACCTCGCCTATACGCTCTATCCCCAATTCCCTATTACCCTACCTATACGCCAACCACAACCGTTTTCTCCTCCACAATGGCGCTTTTCGATCCTATTCACCACACATTATGAGAGTGTTTGTTTTTCTCCCTATCCCGCCTACCGCCATCGATCTTCCCTCTTTTCTAGAAAACCAAATCAAGCCACCGTCCCAACTTATAGATCCCTTGCAATGGCAGGACCGAGCAAGGACAGTGATGATTCTGAGCTGTTCCAGGATGTTTTTACTGAAGGCCTGCTTGAAGAACTCATAACCAGATGCGACGTTATCACCGCTGCGAGCCTCACCGGTTTGTCCTAACATCTTCTTGACTCGGCAAAATATAGTGCAACTTTACATGCTCTCAGCCGTTTGGCCTCCCTTGTGTTTTTCATTCTCGACTAAGAAACCATGGGAATGCAATGAGTACTTCGAGGGAAAGGGCACAACATGCAAGCTGACGCCGCTGGACAGGTTCTCCTCCGACGCCGTGTTCCCGAATTGTATGGCTAAGCAGTGGGTATGTGCCAATGGAGATTGGATCGCCACTGTTGGGCCTGAGTGCAAGTGGGAGCTTGTCAATGTGTACACTCATCAACGCGTTCCTCTCCCACAAGTCAATGAGTTTGAACCCACCAATGATCCATTTACGTTCATGCATAATGATCGCCCTATTCTCCTCCGGAAGATTGCTATTTGCCGAGCTCCCATAGCTATGATGTATTATTTAGACTTCTCTCTTATCGCTATCTTCGACTACTCAATTTCTACCCTTGATGGCGATGAGTATGCATGGGCAGTTCTTGAGAACCAGTCCTAGTGCTATTTCAGATACATCGATGCACTTATCCACAACGGGCTGGTGTTTGGAGCCACTGAGAGTGACAGTGTTTATGTCTGGAATCATCTATATTTTGGTAAGTTTGCTCCATTCTTGTTCTAAACACTAGCTTCAGTTTTAATGGATGTAAACTAGTGTTGGCTAATTTGGCCATCATTTCTTTTTCAAGTTCCTATTCTGCTCCCGTCACCACCTGGCGCACATCTCGAGGAGGGCAACCTTGATGCCGTAGATGATGACAAGCACAAACCTGGTTTATGGTTCTTAGCAATATCTGCAAATGAATCTCACCTTCTTATTATCCATACCGAGGGTGTTACTGATGAGGAGTTTTATGGTGGTACTTATTATGGTCATGGCAATCCTGTTGCTAATCATAGTGTTGGTTGCTACTGTCGCACTTGTGGCACCTATGCTACTAGGTTTGGCTGCAAGGTGTACTCAAAGGACACTGCTTACCTGTATCCACCTAAGCCATGGATAGTGATTGCTGACCTGGGAGCATATTCCCTTTCCTTGGATTGAACTATCCGATTAACATTGTGGTAGGCGGTGCAGATGTTGCCCCAGGATATCTGACGAGAAGCAACTGTGTCTGCACCTCCCACCATGCAAAAGGACTTGGATATATGCCGTTTCCTGAAATATGCTGCTTCAGTCTAAATACCAAAGAAGCAGTTGTTGGTTTCTCAACCAATGTTGCATCGAAATCTCTAGAGACTCCATTATGGTTCATCCCGAGCTTCGCCAATGCCCGTGATTGGAACCAAACTACCGTAAGTAATCGTAATACTATGTAATATGATAGCTCAGTTTAGATCAAGTGAAGTAGTTGGTCTTGCTTTTCTTTTGTAACTTGGCCTTGTCATAAACTCATAATCTAGATGAGGCTTTAGGCATTTTGAGTTGCCTATGGAGGTCACACACATGCATTGATGTGAGAAGGAGGCATGCACACAAAAGCAGACTTGATCGTCAGTTTTGTTTCTTCCAATAATGAGTGTTCAGAGAAAAGGGAAAACTGAATCTGTCACTTTGAAATGCCACCGAATATGTCCAACTGCCGCTGAATGTGAACTAGGAATCTGTCGATATTTTTCTTTATTATTATGTACTACTGAATCTTTCAAATGCTAGCTAATGAACCCGTCAAAAGTTTTGTTTGGTACTTGTTCAGATCGACCGACCAAGTGCAGAATATGGTATCGCTTTCCTTTTGAATCAGGCCTTGCTACATCTATTGAATTTCAGTGTCTGCATTGCTGAATCTATCAATTCTTTTGGTCACTGTCTGTGTACTGCCAACCGGTCACTTTGAATGTTGTGCTGACTCTATCAAGTGCTTCTGAATATGAACCGGGAATTTGTCTAATATTTTCACGGTCTTATTCTGTACTGCTGGATCTTTCAAATGCTACTAAAACTGTCAAATCCTCTATCGTTACTATTAGTACAATATTTTGTAGAACAAACTATGATGTACTGGTACTTGTTTAGATGAAGTGCATCAGATTGTCTTGCTTTTCTTTTGAACCTTAGCATTGACACAATTATCTAGATGAGTCTTGGGCAGTTTGGGTTTCATATGGGCGGTCACACAAGAATTAACGTAACGAAGATGTATTCACATAGAAGCAGACTTGATCGTTAGTTTTGCTTGCTCCGATGATCAAGTGTCTTTGGAGAACAAGCCAAACTGATCGTGCGCCAAGTTTTTTTAGCTAGAACAAGAACTAATTCTCTCTATACTGCTATTGGATTTCAAGCAGGAAAGCTACTGAATCTCTCAAATGTTCTGGTATTGCTATTACTAAAGCATTTTGTGGAACTAATACTGATGTACTAGTACTTGTTTAAATCAAGGGCAGTAGATAATCTTGCTTTTCTTTTGAAACATGGTCGTGTCACAATCTAGATGAGACTTGGGCATTTTGGGTTGCATACGGGGTCACACAGGCATTGATGTGAGAAGAAGGTACTCAAAGCAGACTTGATCATCAGTTTTGCTTGCTCCAATGGTCGAGTGTGTTTGGTGAAAAGGACAAACTAATCCCGCGACAAGGTTTTTAGAGCTGAAACAAGAACTAGTTCTCTCTATACTGCTATTGTATTTCATTGTCTGTATTGCTGAACTGGTCACTTTTGAAATGCTGCTGAATTAGTCAAGTGCTCCTGAATATGAACTTTGAATCTGTTGATAATTTTTCTACCTTATTCTGTACTGCTGAATTTTGACCTGAATAGCTACCAAAAAGAATTATCGCTTTCCCCTCCCTCTCTAAGGTCTTTGTTTCGAATCCGGCCGAGCACATCACAATGCAATTTTTATTAACCAGGATAAGAAATCTGAGGGTACAACTCATAATGTCCTTTTAGAGCTAGTAGCTTGATCTTTGCCACCAGACTTTCCTACACCTCATTAGTAAAACAAAAGTCATACCAAACATATATGGGAGGCACATAGGGTTCCGTCTTTGGCTCATCCCAATTGATTTCCCCGAAAAGAGTATTTAAACAAACACTACTAGAATCATCAAAAACTTCTTCAGGGCAATTATCAGGGATTATAGAATAATTTAAGTCCTCATCATAACTAGAGTTAGAAGAATAATAAGGATCAGGAATAGGTGGGGGATCAGGTTTGAGAGAGGCTTTCAATTTATTCCATTCCTTGATTTGTTTTTATTCTTTCCCCTTGATGCGTCTCCAATACTCTTCATAAAGGCGTTTCACTTCATCTACAGATGTTAGATGTGTGGGATATTGAACCTGATTTTAGGATTCATGGATTTACCCTTCTTTCCTGCTTCATTGATGCAACAAGTGGAAGGTATGGGAGTAACAGTAGAGGGATGTTCTCCATCGTTAGTAACAACAATTCTAATATGATTAAAATAATCAGCTATGAAATGCATTGCTTTAGAAAGAACATCTCTAGCTAAGGTATCATCATAAGGAATTTTCCTCTTCTATTTTCCTCTTTAAGAAACTCATTGACCAAGTTCTATAGATCAGTAGGGAGAGGTTTTTCTTCGTGCACAATTTCACATTGCCATTGATGAAAATTATTATGTATATCTCTTAAGAGTTGCCAAGCTTCTTCAAAGTTTTTCCAAGGAATGCACCATTACACATCATATCTAGCTTATCCTTAGAAGAGTGATTTAAGCCTCCATAAAAGTGATTCAACAATAACCAATCAGGTAAAATTATGATGTGGACAATCATGCATCAATTTTGAGAACCTACTATAAGCTTGTATTAAATCCTCATTGTTGCTCTACTTGAAATTCAGGATATGAAGCCTACGCTCATAAGTTTGATTTTGTGAGAAATACTTACCGAGAAAAGCTTTAGAGATACCTTTCCATGAACTGAAGTGTCCCGCGGGATGCGATTTTAGCCAATCTTTAGCTTTTCCTTTCAGCGAGAACCAGAACAGATATAACTTCAGCTTATCATTTGTCCATCCATTTGCCTTCACCGTAGAACACAATGAAGTAAATTTGTCAATATGCTCATATGGATCATTGTCCGGATCTCTTGCAAAAGCTATTTCCATGATCATATTTATCCACATAGGATTAATCTCATATCCATCCACATCAATAGTGGGCTGAACATTAGGAGCATGTAAATGATCAACACTCGAAGAACCATACTCCTCAAGACTTTTACTTTCCATAGTTCCTATGTTTTTGAATTTCCTATAACTAAAATAAATCACAAGACTACTAACAAAAGGTAAACTAATTTTTTGTTCTTTTCAAATAATCAAAAGCAGTAAGATAAATAGCAACAAACGGAAATATACTATGTGTGAGTAGGAAGGTAATAATCGGATGCTTAGCTCCCCAGCAATGGCACCAATTTGATGACCGGATTCCTGCACCAACAACAGGGTTATTGCAGTACTTGTAGCAGCAAATATTTAAGAGTTTGACCCGAAGGGAGATCGACGAACGGAAACAACACGACCCCGCAGCCATGTTGTGAGTGCGGCCATGTTTTGCACCCAAACTGTGGTTTGGAAATAGCCTATTCTATAAGTTACTAGAACATCGATAATTGAGAGAGGTTTAAAATATCTAATAGCAAAGAACTTTTAACAAGAACAAAATAAACTAAGACGGAAAGTAAACAAGAATATGAACCGAATTAAAGAGATTGTAGTTGTAGGATTGAATGGAATGAGAGAGGACTTCTAGGCTTCGGTCTCACTAATAATAGATGGGAAAATATATGTTTGATCTATAAGAGATTCCTCAGACAAATAAATGTTCCCCATTTGATTACCGGGCTGTCACTCTGTGTGCACTATGCATGGTTCTCGCGCGTCACCGCAAGGCAAAAGGCACTTCCGGACCAAAGGATCACATAAACTCATCTTAGATCACAATAAATTCCAACTTAGTGCACTAGATCATACCTCAACCTAGAATTGAATAAATCACTCACACATGGATGAACATCAAAACATATATAAATATATAATGATGTCACAACCGTGTTCAACCTTACAATTACTAAACACAAGAGAGAGAGGGAGATGGAGATGATGATGGAGATCAATGCTTGGTGGTGGTGATGTCTTCTTTCTCCTCCTTTTCTTCTTGCTTGGATGCCTTGATGGTGATGGTGTTGAGGGAGATCTAGATCTCAGAGGTGTGGTCGAGGCAGAGCTCCGCCACTATGGAGATCGGATGGGTGGCAGCGGTGGTAGGGCTCCGCCCCTGAAGGGCTATGGTGTTGTGGCTCTCTCTTGGGTCCTCCCTCCTTTATATAGGCCTTCGGCGTGCCCTAGGGTTCCCCCAATACCGCCATATGACTTAAGGAAGGTTCTGGAGCTTCCGTAGGGCGAAATCTCTTTGTTTGCGACCTTTTTGGCAACTATACGGCGGGAGCTATACGGTCAGAATTTTTGCTCCCGCTGTATAGTTGGTCGTTATACCTTCAGTACTCTTTAGTATTTTGGTCACCATTTGTTCATACAAACTCCGTTTTGGGTGTTCTTGGGCTCGTTGAGTTCGTCTCGTCGAGGGCTACAACCCCATGGTCTTGGATTTGTATTTTAAGAAGTTGAAAAAAAATCAATTTTCCAACCTCTCAAATGGCTAAGTCTGGTCCCTGCAGCTTCTCCATACTATGCTCTCTTTGTTCCTTTTTGTCCATAATCTTCACCAACACCTACACACACGTCATAGACAAGGAAAGTGTGGTCCTTGGGTGTATTTAATATGGTCTACAAGATTCTTCAAGTGCATTTCAAAAAATGCACAAGGGTTGAGAAAGAGAGATGCTCAAATATGAGACTTTGATAAAACGTTTTCCAGACTTAGCCATTTGGCAGATTTAGGGTTTTTAACTAGAACACATGAGTTAAGGTTTTTGGTTGGTTGCAAGGTTCCAAATCATCATCAAATGGATGATGTTGAAGTGTAGATTGAGTATAAAGGATCCTTTCTTGGGGTTGGTCTTCATTGACTTGGAAGCTTCTAGAAGGGATTAACTTTGAGTTGATCTAGTTAATGGATTAGATAGTCACTTTTGTGACCAGAGGTTAAATAAAGCTTGGGTAGTTTTCTTAAGGATTGGTATTTCTTAACTCAGTTGATTCATAGAGGATGATCTCCTAGGGTAGGTCATACTACTTCATAAGCAACCAAGTCAAACAACATATCAAGGCAATTCATCAGACAACAGATCAAGGCAATTCATCTTAGCAAGCAAACTAATCTACTACTATGGATACCTTCAAACATAGCTTGAGGTGGGGATGGGTATTTTGAAAAGGTTGTGTTTTGAAGTAGATACAAGTCCTTGGTATTTCTACCAAGAGAAGAATTCAAAAGCTTATAAAAGGTTTTGGAGAAACCTAGGGGTAAGAGTAGTTGAAGGTTCTGTCTTGAAAACGTAGGGACATTATATCATATAGATGTCCATTGTTTTGCAAATAGAAGCTAAGAAAATATTTTGTTGCTGCAAAGGCATCTTGGCTCAAGTTTTTAAATGCCAAAACATTTGAGAATATGAAAAATAAGCCAAGATTGTTTTGTGAACTAGCTTTTGTCAACTGAGGTTAGGTGAGGAGTTTATCAGCTGCTACACATTTAGATGCATAATTACAAACAAACAACAAGAAAACACTGCATCACTAAACAAGAAAAGGTTTTTGTTCCCCCTGATTTTTGCATTCTGGACAACTAATCAGGGTTGCTAAAATTGGCATGGTGCACCAATGTTCATGATCAGGAAACCTGTGATCATCAGTTAATCAACAAGATAGTATCAAGAGAGGCATTACTAGGAACCTTTTCTCTTTATATATCACACACATATTAATGTTTCCTCTTAACACAATTATAGCATGAAAATAAACATTATCATAAACGTGGAATAAGATAATAACCACTTTATTCCTTTCAGTCTCCCACTTGCACTAGAGTCAATAATCTAGTTCGAAAAACTTGCACATTCAACATCTATGGCACTTTGGTGTTGTATATACGAGTTTATTAGTGGTAAATATAATTCCCATGTAACATCCCAATTTCACCAACCCTGGTTAGTTGTCCAGAATGCAAAAATCCGGGGGAACAAAAACTTTTTCTTGTTTAGTGATGAAGTGTTTGCCTGTTGTTTGACTGTGCTGATGCTTATGATTGTGTATTAGAAGGTATACTCCTTACCTCAACATCAGTTGTCAAAAAGCTATTTAACAAAACTATCCTGGCTCATTTTACATGTTCTCAAATGTTCTGGCATTTCAAAAACCTGAGCCAAGATGCTTATGAAACCAAAACTAGTTTAGTAGCTTCTATTGACGAAAACTATGGAGAACTATAACCTCCTTATGTTTTCAAGACAGAACCTTCAACTACTCTTGTCTTTAGGATCTGCAAAACCTTTTAGGAAGCTTTTGAATCCTACTCTTGGTAGAGATACCAAGGACTCTTCTCTTATTCCAAATCCCACCCCTTCAAAATGCCTCAACCTTACCTCAAGCTAGGCTTGATGGTAACCCTAGTAATAGTTGAATTGCTTGTAAGATGAGTTGCCTTGATCTGCTCTTTGACCTGATTGTTTAGAAGTAGTATGAGCTATTTTAGGAGCTCATCACTAGGATCAAGATGCTCCCAAATCACCAAACCCTAAGCAAGAATACAATCAGGATCTGATCTCTAGCTACTAGGGATCATCTAAAACCCTTAACTAGATCAATTATGCAGTGATCCCTTCTAGAAGCTTCCAAGTCAATGAGGACCAATATCAAGCAAGGATACTCTCTACTCAATCTACACTTCAACATAATCCACTTTATGATGCTTTGGTACCTTGAAATCAATCAAAAACATCGTCCCTCTTATTCTAGTCAAAAACTAATTCCAGCATCACCTTTTTGAATGCCTCCCATTCTCAACCCTTGTGCATTTTTGAAAATGCATCTGAACCATCCTGTTAATCATCCTAAGTACTACCAAGTCCCACTCTTTCACTTGGTTAGATCATCCTCCAACCCACTTATTCTTGATGGTTTTGCAGGCAAGAAATTAACTATTCCTGCAAATCTAGTCAACATGCCTACTTTGACAGAAGCTCACAACATCATCCACCCTTCTAATAACCAACTCTTTGCATGGTTGTGATGTACTCATATAGGTCTATCAACATCCACTTCACTTGTTCCAAGTGGATATTTGTGCTTCTTAAACCCACAAGGTTTTGAAGGCTAGTTGATAATCTGCTTTGGCAGGCTTATTTTATTCAAAGTTTGAAAGCATGTCTTGGTGAACTCAAGCAAGATCAAGATCAAACCTCTATACCATGTTGATTTACATCACTTGGTCTATCCATCCATCTACCCCATGCCCCAAGGGGGTATCTGAACTCCAAGATACAACCATGTTTTGATGGTATGAAATTAACATCACCCTAGATCCTTAATCTAGGGTATTTCACCAAAATGAGCTTGAATTCTCCAATCCCAAGGTTGCAAATGCTTTCTACACCTTTTCCACATCATCCACCTTGATCATCAAGATTTATAAAATATTACCCATAATTATTATGGCTCCAAATCTAATTAATCTCTTTATTAGACATCTCCAAAACTTCTTCCATAAAGGAAAGTTTGGTTTTTGCCAAAACACTTCCCCAAATTTTGGATCAATTGAGGTCCACACATCATACCCTATCTTCCCACCTCAAAAATAAATACTTTTTAAGAGATTTATTATTTATTTTTGCCCATTTTCTTAAATGGCTGAATTGGAATAATAATTGTTTTAAATACTTTTATCTTCCAATAAATATTGGGAAAATTCCCCTAAGTGCGTATTCACATTTGGGACCACCCCAATTCAAAGTCCAACAAGGTCCAATGTAAAAAAATCAAATGAGCTCCAATACTTCACTTCTGCAGTTTTTGAATAAATGGATTTAAGTGGACTTCTAATTCTTTGAAAACTCCCAAATAAATCTCAAAGATGCATCTTAACCCTACCCATCTACCAGCATCCTTGCCTCATCTTGCATAGGTCAAATTTCTAGACTTCCTTCATGACCATCTATTTGATCAAATTGGGCAAACTAAGGAATTATTGAGCCAAACCAAGAATCAATCACCACCAAGGCTCGCCACCACTTACCACAGCAACCACCATCTCCTCTGGTCGTGATCATTGTACCAAATCACTGTAGCAGCTTGTCCTCTAGTGCTTGGACACTAGAGCTTAACCTCATATGGTGTCTTTCTTTGCAAACCTCTTCTCCCCTTGCAGCTGATGCACACTGCTCTCTCTGACCTGCATCTAGACCAGATACCACCCTCCATGCCCACAACATCCTCCCCTGGTTTCATCTCCCTCCCTAACTTGCACGAAATGGACAAGGTCCACCATGAGCCTCCCCTTCGGTTTATAAGGGCCAGAGACCACCCACTCTTTCCTGCTCCCTCATTTGCCTCCCTACCACTCCACCTTACCACCCCAGCACCCCCGCTCCCTCTCCCTGCTTTCCTTTGCCCTAAACAGAGAGCTACGAGCTTGGGCTCCTGCAAAAAAGAAGAGGACCGTGACGTCTCCTCCCTGCCTCTTCCTACCTCCTTGATCTGGCGGAACCTTCTAGTCAAGCCCCTTCTAACCCCGTTCTCTTTTCTGCTCAGAAGTGCCCCAGGTGCTGGCTCCGGCGAGCTCCCGAGAGCACAATCTCGAACGCCGTCGGGTGAACTCCTCCCCGACGCGGAAACCGGCCGTGCCGCCCCTCTCCGGGATCACCGTCGTCGACCGCATCGCCTCCTACCCTCCCCGAACGCCGGTGAGCCCCCAGGTACCCTTCCCGCTCCTCCCAGCACCGCCTAGGGTTTCTCCTCTATTCCACCGCCACCTGGCCGTCGCGATCTGAAAGATGAACCATGGCCATCCATCGCGACTAGATCCAGCGGCCCAGGGCGCCTCACACCTCTTCGGCGCCGGCTCCCGCTGACAGCAGGCCTCGCCCGTCAGGTTGAAACTCACGCCCCTGCGTGCGAGCATTGCTCGGGTGGGCCGATTCGGCGCCATGCGGCCCAGGTCTGGCCAGATCTGGCCCACCGCATCACTTTCTCTTTTTCTTTTTAGCAGATCTATTAATTCCAGAAACTACCTGCTAGGATTAAATCCAAATAAAAACGTAAACCACAATATTTTGTCCAGATACAAATTTCTAAGGGTTCCTTCATGAGTTATGCAACATGCAGAACTGGTCTTGTGCCAAGAATAATTTTCATCATTTATGGGCAATTAATCGACTAAAAGTTGTCTAATGCACTAAATATTTCCCCCAGAAAGTTTTACATATCCTTTTGGGAAGAATCCAAGTTCTCCTGGGAGGTAATTTCTATACCCATCAATTAGCATAAGCCTCATGCCAAGGTGAATAGTAGTTTGTCTATAGTAAAAATAGCAAAAACCATTAGTTTCTACTTTAGGTGATTTCTCTAAGTCAAACCAACAGAGGTTTTGGCCCAATTCCAACTCCCAGTAAAACTCCATATCAACGTCTATCAAACCCCAGCAGCTCAAATTTTATTGAGCTCTGGTTCAATTTTAATGAATGAAACTTTTCTGTGTCGACTTAGTTCACTAATAAAATCACCTCAGTAGCTCTAGAACTCCAAAAACATTGATTCCAATTTCTACAGAAAGGTATTCCAAATAACCACAATGTGTCCTTGGAATAAAATCAAAAGCCTCTATAGATTAAGTCTGGTGAAAAAGACAAAACAGATCCAGAACTGCCTTTGGGAATTTCCTGAGGGTATTCTGATAATTATTTTGACATGATTCCAACTCTCAGTAAACAAGTACATCAAGCCCTACCTAACCATCTAAGGAAATAATTTTTGGATCTCCAGAACTTTTCTGGTGAATTATTTCCTAAAACTAGAGCTTTTATCACTAGAATATTCATAATAAATTAAAGAAAAGTGATAAATTAGTGAAACTACTTTTGTTGGTTTCATTTTATCAAACCCTATCTGTTGGTATCATTTTTACACAATGGTGTCATACATAATATGTCCTTGGTCTGAAACCCCTCTCCTAGGTATGATCTGGACTATAAAACCCTAAGGGATCTTCCTCCCCTTCTCCAAGGTCATTTGAATCTCCTAAATCCAATCCTCTCAAAACCATCTGAATCGTATTTCGGTATTATTCAATTGCTTGCTGTATTGTATTGGTGCTTGTATGCCTTGTGTTGATTATGGCTTGGTTTGTTTGCATGTGCTGTCTTGACGACGATAATTGCGCTCGTATTGACGCCGAGAAGAAGAGATCTTATTATTATTGGTATTGGTATTCTTGGTTATATAAAGAAGAAGGCCAGGGACATATGCCATATTACTGATCATCAGGCAAGCCACCTTCTTACTCATAAGCCTTGTCCTACTATTTTACTTATGCATGTTTTACTTACTGTTTTATGAAAATAGCATTGTTTCACTATATGAAGTTGTATATATGGTAGTGGTTTGGCTCCTCTGAACTATTACACTTTGGTACTACTAAGTACAACCCCCTTGACGACACCTACTTTCCCTAGTATGGTAGATGGTGTAATACACCAAACCCTTTGGAGACCCTATTTTAGCCAAAGCAAAGCTAGAGGATGGGAAGACCCCGGAAAAAGTTTTACCAAATGTTTTGTGATAAAACCTTGGTGAGGTGGGACCTCCCAAGAGTTGTTGAGAAATAAAAAGGTTTTGTTTTACAAAATGCTGAAGAAAAGCTGGAGGAAAAAGGTTTACGAAAACGCACCCGGTTCTTTGCAATTTTGCTAGAATAATTAACCCGTGCAACCACATTACTCTGGAATGGGACAGTGCTGGATTTGATGTTTGTCTCTTCTAGTATAAGCGGCCTCGCAACTACTACATGGGATCGCGATCCCTGGAGGGTGGGCCTTCTCCGATAAAGGTCCATGTGGGACATCGACCTAGAGAAGGAACGAAGGGTCTGCTAGCCTCCACGCGTTACTATGAGCCCCTCATTGAAAGCGCATACTCGATAAGTGGAAAAAGCGCTCCGGTTGGTCCTCGGTACCCGACATCCTGGTTTTGAGGGGAATAACACTCATAGGGTAGGCACTTATGCTAGAGTGGGCATCCAGAGAGTCTTGATCGGTTACTCGACCCACGATTGGTGTAGATCAGGGTAGTGTACCCAGATGATGTGGGTAAAGTGTACAACCTCTACAGAGTGTAAATCTATTCGAATAGTAGTGTCCATGGTCATGGACGGTTGGGAAGGTTGCTGTAGAGTGGTGCTGGTTTTGTTTTCGAAAAGGATTTCGGAAAAGCAAAGGCTTTGAAAATATTTTGACCATGGGATGGTCGGAAAGGAGAAAGGTTTTGACCATGGGATGGTCAGAAAGGAATGAAAGGAGTTTGGTTGTGGGACGACTAGAAGAAAGGAACAAATGGGTGACCCAGTCCTAAGGTTTTCCAAAACTTTTCAAAACGGTTTCCAAAATGTTTTACAAAAGTTTTCAACAAATATACGTAGATGCTATATCTACAAGAGAAACTAATTGAGAAAAGAACCTCTCTCGGAGCCCTCCTACTACCACAGCCATAATGCATATCCTCTTATGATTATTGTTATCTTAAGGTGGTTTGCGAGTACATTCAAAGTACTCACTAGCAAAGTTCCCTGGCTATTAACTTGGTCAGATATCAAGAAGAGGTGAAGTGGACGACTATGCGAGCTAGGACGTTCTCCCAGTCAGTTGCCTATAGGTTAAGGCATGGCTCGGGCTCTACGCTAAATGAAGTTCCGTTGATGTTGATCGATGTAGCCATAATGGCAAATAAGGTATGACATGTATTCGTTATGTTTTGGACGTTTACTTTGATACTTGTCGGTTATGTGCCACGACTAACCGATCACGGGATCGTAGTTGTATGCATAACATGGATTCTTGGAGGATTAATCCGGGGCCCCACATCCTAGATCTGACACTTTTAGGTATGTGTGTATTTGCATGCCTTTGCGTCTCCATGCATCACACATTCTCTAATGAGATGGCTTTGTATAAATTTGGTGAGACCTTAGTTCCTTGGGGTTTAAAACATGTTGATATAATTGTCATACAATATATCTTCATTGTACTAGCCCATCGAACCACACCTAGTTTCTTTTCTGCTACCATAACAGTCTTATACTTAGCCTTTCGTTGTAGTATTAGTAACAATGTCCATAACTTTGGAACTCATCCTAATCCATCATGTAACTTTCTTCCATTACATTGTGATACCTTATCCTATAGCCTAAATTGAGATAAATTTAATTTTTACCTTGTGACAAAACTAGTAGCAATGTAACTCTTTACAATGAACTATTTGTATGGTGCTAATGTAATACTTTACAATGAACTATCTTTCTAGAATCAATGTAACACTTTAAAATGAACTATTTTTCACTTCTACATACATAATATATTCTTAGTTCTTCCAAAGATGATAATAATATCCTTACTATCATCCAATGATCATATTATGAGTCACCCTGGTATATGCTCATAACATTTAGAGCATATGACATATCTGGATATGTACATATCACAGTTTGATTGATTAAGACATTCATGTGATTTTACTCACCAAGTGTTAAAACACTTGAATCTCGTTTATCAAGATATCCATGTGATTTTACTCACCAAGTGTCAAAACACTTGAATCTTGATTTATCAATCTTTTCCATGTGGCAAGAACCTTTCTCATTGTTTCCACATTGAACTCATTCAATATGTCATCTATGTACATTTGGCATAACCATATTAGCATCTCAATCTATACATATAGACATTCATGTCTAATATTCGTGTTTCTCCCAAATATTTCATTTAAATCTAATTTTAATGAAATCCTTAACTTGTGTCAATAAAAGATATATCATTTACGATAAACAATATGTCTTATACATAATGTATTAGAAACATGTCTCAGCTCTGATGAAATGTGATCATCTTCACCGTCTCTGATTAAATTAAACATTTTAACATTTTCATCCCGGTGAGGATTCCAACTTAGTTATGCTTACTTCAACTATTGAAGTTTGCATGCCTGTTTAGCATCCTTTGATTTAGCAAAACCCCTTGGACCATGTCACATACACGTCCTAGGTAACCATTCTATTAGAAGAACGTTGTTTTGTTTGTTCAACTAGCATATACAACAATTCACATATGTAGTGCTTGCTACACTAATCCGTCCAGACTAAATATCGCTATGAAAGATCGAATATTGTCGTATTCAACTCCTTGAACATTGTCTTAAACTCTTTACCGACATGTCGACTATTTCATAGATGTGAAACATCCATGTCTATTTATTTATAGATCCAAATACAACTAATAGGCTTCATGCCTTCCAAGGGGTCTTCCAAGTTTAGTATCTTGGTTTCTCGTGTATGGAACTATCACGGATTTTATGGCTTCAATCCATTTGACGGATTCAAGGCCCATCATAACTTGTTTGTATGTAGTCGGTTCATCATTGTCAAAAAATAATGATTTAATCTCAGATCTTAGTATTTGATTGTTTACCCGATCTACGCAGTTCAATAGGAACTTAGATCTCCGTGACCACAACTTTTGAGGCACATGAGCTATGAGAATTATGGCTGCCTCCTAGACACTTTCTGGTGTTGTGCAAATCAGCACATACAACTTAGGTTCAATAACCTTATCAAAGTTCTATTGTCCTCCCACTTTACTTTTCATGAAAAATTCCTGCTCAAGAAACTCGATGTTCTAAGCAACAAACACTTTTGTCTTTGGTGCTATGCAGGAATACCCAACGGTTATTTGGGATAACCTACAAAGACATGCTGATCTGACTTTGGCTGTAAACATTTTACTTATGCCTAGCATACCAAAATTTAAGAAAAAGACAACTTGGTTTTTATCCCAATCCTTAAATCATATGGTGTCATTTCAACGGATCATGATGGAGCACTTTTTAGTGTAAAAGTGGTAGTCACTAAAGCTTAATATTTAAAATATAATGGCAACTTTATAAATAACACCGTTGATCCTACCATGACAATCACGGGTTGATCACATTTCGTGAACACTCCATACTCCTATGGTGTTTTGAGAAATGCAAGTCAATGGAACGATTCCTCAAATCTTAGGTGTTTTGTTGAACTTGTAACTCAAATATCTTCCTTTATGATCCAATCACAAATTCTTTATTTTCTTGTTACAATTATTTTCCGCTTCATCCTGAAATCATTTGAACATTTTCAAATGTTTCATACTACTCCCTTATTAAGTAAATATATACATGTATTTATTGAAATTCCAGAGAAAGCATATAAAGTTTAAATCCATCGCTCACGACTACACATAATAGACAATATACATCAACATGCACTATGTCCAATAGGTTAGTCGTTCATTCTTCTTTGGCCCATGAACAAGGTTTTAATTATCTCCAGGAAAGTTTCACAAGCGTCAATTGATCAAAAACAAAAGACTCCAAAAATCCATTAACATGGAGTTTTCTTGCTGTTTTCCAATATAATTTAAACGGCAATGTCACTCAAAAGTGATATTCCAATTATTTGTCTTGCAACTTTTAGCATCAATGTTTATGGACGTGATTTATCCAACTAGATTTTTAAAAGTTCATCCATCTTCTATGGAATATGGTAATTATTTGAATAACCATTATTCTCATAATACTGGAATAGAATAACAATTAGTAATGCAAATCTTGAAGGGAAGCTTTGATGTCAACGAGAAACGCAATAACATTTTATTTGTTTTCGATGAACATCATCACATATTCTTTTGCTAGTTACTTAGTCCATTGTGGTTTATGAATTGTGTTGTTCTGTATGACACTTCATACCAACAAATTTGGTATCCAATACCAAAGAACCACATTGGTTAACAAGCAAAGAATACACCCATAACGTGTATATCATCTATATACCTAAGCTGGAATTTTCCAGTCTTTTTCCTTTCTACCAATTATTTGCCAGATTCTCTTCCAGCATTACCAGAATCCTATAGTTATATTATCTCAATTAAAGCTAAACACAAGGTAGTAAACAAATGCCAGTGACTACAATGAACTATGCAAATGCACTTCGATTCAGTTTATGATAAATTGAGTTAAACTTTAATCATATTACTATGGGAACTCCCATTCAAAAACGACATCCTCCCTCTAGTCATTTTTAGTGATTACATGAACCAAATTCACTACGCACAACCGATCATCACGAGTGGTGGCACAGCTCCAATGGCGAGCATTTTATGGGCATCATATCATCTATATGACTTGCGCTTTACCTTTCGGTTCATGTTCTGAGGCCATGTATGTACATGCTAGTTATCCTCTTCGGTTTGCTCCTGCAAGTTCAGAATAATTAATGAGTCGGAAATTCTAGCGAGTGCGATAGTCATTCAACCTAACAAGAAAAAGATACTTACTTATCGATCGGGATAACACGCAAACCAGTGGTGATGTGTACCGACTTCTCCATCTTAGGGCCGAGTTCTCGCATCAGTCCTACCTCCAGCAGGCTACCTTGACGCTGCGGTTTGGATGGCCCCACTAGCTTCTTCGCTGACACGGCGATCGTTGTTTGGACCTACAACGCCTTTGCTGCTGGGGCCTCTGATGCCTTCGTTGCTTCCGAGCCGACCCCTTTGCCACTAGCAGGGACTTTGACCCAATCGTCGGCGCTGGGTCCTCTGTCCCATTCACCATGCTCAGCACCACTGCTGCCTATTCGGCTTCCTCCTCTAAATCGAGCACCGCTGCCGACTCGGCTGCTACCTTTACCGGTGGCTCCTTCTTTGGAGCGGGCTTGGTTGGAGTAGCCACCCACTTGGAGGTGTGCTCGTCGACAATCTCCATGTCGCTAACAAGCTCCTCGAGGCTGTGGCTGGCCTCTATCTCACGATGCCTCTGGCCACAAGTCTTTCAAGGCATGGAGAGAGGCTCATCTTCCTACGCGACCTCCTCCGATCCCTCAGACTTGTTCCCTTTGTCTTCATCGAGGAGCTCCTATGGTGTCTCCTCGTCCAATAGGGGCAACTAGTGCTCCAGAACCAGGAAAAGGTCTATAAATAAAAGCAAGCCACGAGTCAAATAAGCGACTTGAAAACACGACTAGCAAAGGAAACGACTGCAAAATGTAAAATAAAACTTACTAGAGGGGCCGGTTTACTGCTCGGCTTGTACAGGGTGAGGCCCTCCTGGAGGTCAGTGAAGGTCGCCTCCGTGATCTTCAAAGTTGTGAAGTAATCCTCCGGGACCCAGAAATCTGTTCTCAACCTAGAAAGGTCGGATCACGCACCATAATCGTACATCCAGCTGGCCCTAGTGGTGAGAGGCACCAGTCGCCACCTAAGCCAGCAGTTGAAGAGGTTGATCGTCTTCAACCCCTCCTCCTTGATCTCGGACATTCGAGTGCGCATCTCATCCAAGACTGCCTTCTGGCCCTTGGGGAGCTTGTGTACCAACAACCTCCACGGATTACTCTGCTCTGCGGTGTACACCACAATCACCACATCCCTGGCCAGGGTGGTCTTCCTTGATGTAAAACCACCACTTCTTCCATTCACTGGCCGCCTTCTTTAGCAGCAGTAGCTTGAAGAAGCTTGCGCCAGGCTTTACCTGGAAGGTAACACCACCAGCGGCTAGTAGTGGCATGCCTTTCCCCTGGCGGTTGGCCTGGCCGTGGAACAGCTCGAGCTAGAGTGGGAAGTAGGGGCCACAACCGAGGTAACTCTCACAGAAGGTGATGAAAACTGCCAACTACTCTATGCTATGCGGCCCTAGATCTAAGGGATTTATTCGGACAAATGAAGAAATCGCCTGAAAAAGACAGAGGCAGGGAACCCTAGCCCATGCTCTAGATGACTGACGAAGGAGATAAACTCCCCGGGTCGTGGCCTAGGCTTGCTCTCGCCCATGGGAGGGATTCACCACTGTCCCTTCACGAGGATCCCTGCTTCTTAGAAGGACTGCAACAGAGTTGTGGAACACTTGGACTTACACCAACTAGGCGCCATCGACACATACTCACGTAGTCTAGGATCTGGATCAGCTGCTCGCGTGGAGAAGAAAAAGGAGAAGAATGGGGAACACGGAGAAAACATCTGTACTTCCCTCTGCTGCTCGCCTTTTTATAGCGGTGCCACCTGCTGATCGCGGACTAGCTGTTACCTCATGGTAATTCCGCCAAGGTTACCATTGGGAATTACCAAAGGCTAGTTTGACCAAAATTGGTGGTCCAACTTCAGCTAGAGCAGTCAATCAACTCGCTTGCTCCATCCCACTAGCTCATTCCAATCAGCTGGGAAAGGTGACCTGGGAACCAATCGACTCGCCAAAGCCTCAACTGAAGACACACAAAAAGCTTCTCCCTTCATTAAAGGAGTTCTTCATCGGTTCTATCGGGCGTCCACTCGGACTCGCCTACTTCAACTGCCAAGTCAACACCTTCACCGAACCGCTAACGCATTCGGGGACTACTGATGGGGATATGCCAATCAGGGTATGCCTAGAGAGTGGGTTCGATTGGCCCATGACCACAACGAGTGGGCCTGCAGGCACACCAACTAGAAGAATACTTTAGATGAAACCCGACGACTGAAGATGGAGGCCCAAGAATCTAGATAGGCCTAGTCAGATTAGTTCAAATCCTCCGAAACCTAAACTAATTCGGTGGTAATCCTGTAAACCCTACCGAGGCGACTCTATATAAACCTCCCTAGGGTTCTCATTGTACTTACGTCCTATTGGCTACCCCATCCAAGTGACTCACTACCTAGCCACCGAGCTCGCCGATCTTGTAATCCACTCGCTGATAATACAATCTAGTAGGAAGTAGGTCTTTACCCTATGGGGTGCGAACCTGGGTAAACCCTTGTGTTTGCTCCCAATCTCGTTCCGCAGATGGTGACTCGCTCTTGCCCCAATCCTATCAATCGCTACCCCTGGTAGTGACTGTCGTGGCCATTCCCACGACAACAAATATAGTCATAAAACTTGAAAATTACTAAAACATGAGCATTATCAATTAAATAGCTTATACTTTGTGTGAAAATTGGTGTGGTGGGATTTTTAGCCATATTTTTGTAGTTGCTTCATGACAAAAGTCATTGTTATCACTTGGGAAATTGAAATAACTTCAAATTTGGAGCCTTCCTTTGTAAACAATGTTTGAAATGCCAATATGCACCAATCTATCAAATATGGAGAGGTTATTATAAACTATGGAAAATATATTGCCATGAACTTCGTCATATGTTATGAAAGCCATATGTATATATATTCATACGTGGTATACCATATTGTCTGACAAGTTTTTTCAAATTTGTCAAACTTTAAGTTTAAATGTTTTCGTGGAAACTAGCTAGTGTAATCGTAAGACACCATGTGAAAGAAATACATTACTTTAAATTATATTTAATTTTATTCATTGTTTTCATTCATAAGGCCCAAATTTGGTGGCATTAGCGTTCATATCAAGAAGTTGAATCTTGCAGAACTCTTGGTGGTTCTCTATAGTTTTACTACTTGGGTACCTTCAAATGATTTTTTTTAAATAATCATGAGCAAGCAGGTATCATGCACTAGCAGACCAAAATTTGAGATACTTCCATTAAATAGCCATAAAGTCATTCTACTACATGAATATGGCCATAAAACTTGAGAATTATCAATTAAATAGGTTATACTTTGTGTGAAAATTGGGGCTTTGTGTTGTCGAGCCATAATCTTTGTGGTTGATTCAAGACAATAGCCATTGTTGTCAATTGGAAAATTTAAATAACTTAAAATATGGAAGCTCTATTTGTAATTTTTTTTAAAATACAAATATGCTTCAATCTACCAAATATGGAAACGTTATTATAAACTATGGCAAAGATATTGCAATGGCCTTGGTCATCTGGTTTCAAATCCATGCATATTCATGCATGGTAGGCCATATCATTTTTTATTTTAAAAACTATAAAATTTTAAGTTTAAATATTTTCATGGAAACTAGCTAGTACAATGGTATGGCACCATGCAAAAGAATAGCATTACTTCAAATTATACTTAACTTTCTTGATTCTTTTCGTTCAGAAGGTGCAAATTTGTTTGCATTAGCATTCATATCAAGAAGTTGAATCTTACAGAACTCTTGGTGGTTCTCCCTTGTTTCAAATACTTTGGTACCCTCATATGAATTTTGAAAAAGTTGGTGCGTTGGGATTTTGAGCCATATTTTTGTATTTGCCTCATGAAAAAAGTCATTGTTATCACTTGGAAAATTGAGAATAACTTCAATTCTGGAAACTTCCTTTGCGAACAATGTTTGAAATGCCAACATGCAACAATCTACAAAATATGGACAATGCATTATAAACTATGGCAAATATATTGTCATGATCGACCTTGTTCATCTGGTTTGAAAGCCATGCATGCATATTCATATATGGTACACCATATTGTCTAACAAGTTTTTTAAATTGTCAAACTTTAAGTTCAAATGTTTTCATGGAAACTATCTAGTGCAATGCTAATAGACCATGCGAAAGAAAGGCATTACTTCAAATTATATTTAATTTTCTTGATCTTTTTATTCATAAGCCCCAAATTTCCTTGGTAACTATAGCATTCACGTATCAAGAAGTTGAATCTTGCAGAACTATTGGTGGTTCTCCCTTGTTTTACTACTTGGATACCTTGAAATGAATTTAACATAAATTAGGAGCAAGCAGGTATCATGCACTTGTAGATTAAGATTTGAGATACTTTTGTTAAATTGCCGTATCATGATTCTATTCTAGGAATATATGTATAAATCTTGAAAATATTGAAACTTGGGCAGTATCAGTTATAAATAGGCTATACTTTGTGTGAAAATTGGGCTAGTGGGATTTTGAGCCATATTTTTTTAGCTGCTTAACGACAAAAGCCATTGTATTTTTTCACTTGGAAAATTGAAAATAACTTCAAATTTTTGGAAGCTTCCTTTGTAAACAATATTTGAAATGCAAATATGCACCAATCTATCAAATATGGGGAGGTTATTATAAACTATGACAAAGATATTTCCATGCACTTGGTCATATGGTCTAAAAGCTATGCATATATATTCATAAATGGTATACCATATTGTCTAGCAAGGTTTTTCAAATTTGTCAAATTTTTAGATTAGATGTTTTCATGGAAACTAGCTAGTGCAATAGTAATACACCATGCGAAAGAAAGGCATTACTTAAAATTATATTTAATTTTCTTGATTGTTTTCATTGATAATGCCCAAATTTGGTGGCATTAGAATATTCATATCAAGAAGTTGGATCTGGAAGAACTCTTGGTGGTTCTCCCTTGTTTTACTACTTGGGTACTGATACCTTCGATCCATATTACGGATGTAGTATAGCTCTTTTTCCCTGGTAGACCTAGGTTATCGAATCCTTGGGAAGCAGAAAGCGCAGTGAAGTTACTTTAACGGACCTTCGAGAGTTTTAGAATTCTTTATGTGTTTTACCGGACCAAGAGTTTGTTGTTGTTGTTGATGATGGAGATAAACAGCCTAGGTCTTTCGGTTTTACCTGTAGCTGTGCAAAACATCTAATGGGAATAAAAGATAATAATAAAGTATGCATGTAATTGTTAGAGCAAGATAATTATATGTGAGTAGGCATCCATAATTGCTATTGCCTTCGCAACCGCTTAACCTAATAGTCTCATCCATAGAAGAAAGAGAACTAATGATATGCATAGTGATGTCACCGTTAATCCCAAGTAAATCCCTCACATACAGCTATACTACCCCTTCTGTCACTAGGGTTCCCAACCAACAGATTAGTCATTACTCATACTCCCTATACCTAGCTCAATCCTATGGGTCTTGGGTAGCTGACAAGTCCTTGGATTGAGGCAGTAGAGGATACAGTAATCATCATGTCATACAAACTAATACATGATCCCATCTATGATAAATAAGATGCACACAAGCTACATGGCTAGGCCAAAGCCCTTAAACCAAAGAGAATTACTCACACATAGAGATGAAATCAACAATCCTAAACATTGCAATGGAAATCATGAGATTGATAGCAAATAGTATTATAATGTCGCTAATCGAAGATGAGATTTACTATTACAAGTGGTGGAATATAGCTATGGTGGTGAAGAAGGGTTTGGAGATAAGATCTAAGTCTATTCCTCCAGCGACTCATCAGTTTTGTCGATGCAGGTTTCTAGTGTTCTGGGGGGCCGGTGTTTCTCATCGTCCGAAGCCTCTTTATATAGGGGTCCCTTCATGGAAGTTGTTCTGTTTGACCTAGCGGTGTCAATGGCAATTACACGGCTGGAACTATATGGCCGAAATTTTATTCCCACTGTATAGTTGGTCATTAAAGCTTTTGTCTCCACTTCACGACCTCTGGTTTCTTTGGGTGTTGGGAATCTTGTATCTTTGACTTTAATGTTGTGATTCCCGTCATCAAACAACATTATCTGTGCAGGGAAAAATAGAAAGAAAGGATTGCATACCCCTTTGATCATTAGGCATTAGTGGCAGAGTTTTGGGAGATATTTCATAAAAAATATGAATAATATCTAGTTTAAATGTGGATGTAGATGGCTATATTTCACAGCCATCAACCTCCCCAAGCTTAAACTTGATCATCCTCGAGCAAGAAAAACAAAATCAAAAAGGAACTCAGCATTTAAACTGAAATAACAAGATGATGATATTACTCATGATTGGTAGTCTCATGTTTCCTCCACTTTATTAATATGAAAAACTTCAGCATAGATAGAGTAATGGCAAGCATATCATACAAGTTTTTATGCATCCTTATAGCACAATAAAATTATTGTTAACATGGATGATTCAAATGAGTAAACCTTATTCCATGTCATGTAATCAACTCATAGGCTTGCCTTTGAACAATAATTATAATCATTTAAAATTGAGAGTGTGAGAGTTTGTCATAAAAACATATACACTAGAGTATCTCAATTCTCCCACATCAATAAGTCAAGACTTTTGAAGCACTACTTTTCTGTTCATTGTTCTTCAGGAATTTTAGTTCTTAAGTAATTGAGAGCATGCCAAATTTTTTAATTAGTTTATTGTCAACACCCGGATTTTTAATCCTAGATGCATGTTATGTCATACATCGCAATCCCAGGATTACCATTTTTGTGAGACATAACAAATTGGATATCATAGTACATCATCCATTACAAACCAATATAAGGTCTCACACGAATAAAGGATCTCATGATCCAGTCTTAATACAACAAGCAGCGGAATAAATAATAAGCGTAGCGGTGGGGTCCATCTTCAGTGGCATAGGCAATGCTGACGATGGAAGATAGTCCTAGTTATCATAGCCGTCCTGCTATCCGTCATCTTGGTAGTCTCCTTCATAGTCTAGCCATAGGAATAGCCAGGGACAAAAGCCATGAGTACTCTTTAAGTACTCATAAACTATCACTAACAAGTAAGGTAGTGCTAGTGGGAAATGCTAACTCTAAATTTATTTGTAAAGTTAAGTTTGAAACCTAAGCTGAGTTCAGAAACAAAGAAAGATAAAATAAAGTTCTAGAATCACTTAAGTTGGGAAGCTAGTGTCATAGTCACAACCCTGTTGTGGTCAAGTCAAGATTCATCATTCATTTCATAAGTCATTTTGAAAACATCTGACAACGAAACAGTATGGCCACTCTAACTATCCATAACCGCGGATGCAGCTATTTGAATAGTTTGACACTCTGCAAAGGTGGTACACTTTGACCAGAAGATTCGATATATCTGTTAGGGATAACCTTGAATCATCATACTTAGTATGCAGATAATCAAACATAACATTTCCTTTACACACCCTAGTATAAGCACCTCTCCTATGAGCATGGCCTCCCAACCATGACCATCTGTCATCTTGGGCACTACATAGGTGGACAACATTGAGAGGCAGCCTCAGCTCAAACCTCCCCCGCGAGGGAACTAATACTAATGCATATAAACTTTCGGCTAAGCCTTACCAAATTCAGGTATTGTGGTTGTACGGTAAAATTGGAATGGTATCGCATCCGAATCCAACCATCAGTTTCTTAAAAGGGCTAAGGCTCATGCCTCAACATTTTCATCATAATAAACCATTGTGTTTCTCAACACATGTCAAAACATCTCAATAGAATGACTCATCATTCCAAGGTTTTCACAATTCATTTTCACCAAGTGTTCCCATTTGAAGTGACTCAAGTTTTGATTTAGCTCTAAGCTACTAAGTTAAGAGTGTTCACTAAGGTGGGATGCTAATCTCAATCTCATGCCATAAAATGACTTCTAAGGTTATCTAGATAGGTCAAGTTTTATACTTTTTATGCTACCTTCAAACCATTAAGGGACTTGGGTAAAGTAAGGAAAGTAAAACTTGTAAATAACATTTGGAGTAGGTATAAGTCGAAGGGTATAACCAAAGCATGCCTAATGCATCTTGCTTAGGTTATCTAACTTTCAAGGGTTAGTTTGCATTGTTAATGATGGCTTGCTATTATAAAACTTGCAAGTGTTAGCTTGCTCAATTTACTTGAAGTGCTAGGCTTGCCTTGTGTAGAGCAGTTGTTGAAGTTTTCTTCCTCCTCCTCTTGGTAGAACTCCTCCTCCTCGAAAGCTTGGTCGGTACTATTGTCTAT
This sequence comes from Avena eriantha, assembly GCA_910589775.1. Taxonomy (NCBI): domain Eukaryota; kingdom Viridiplantae; phylum Streptophyta; class Magnoliopsida; order Poales; family Poaceae; genus Avena; species Avena eriantha. Next base: position 313,683,494 of record OU342741.1, read on the forward strand.
AAATACATATGGGATACACAATCACCAAAGAATACTTAACTAGGCTACTTAGTACACCAAGGCACACATTTGATGATCTATTATCATCACAAGCATCACAAGGGTTTATTAACTAGCTTCATTCTTTTTATTTAAGAAAAGTAATTTCTACTAAATGAAAAAAAAACTAAGATTTAATATTCTCCAATTAAAATATGGGATCATGTGGACACATGTCATCACCACATATTCTAACATATGGGAATGTGATTTAAAGGTTGGATCACATTTAATTAAGTTTAAGTTTAATATTTAATGATTTAAAGTGACTAGAAATGCTTATATAGCATTATTTTGGTACCAGTCCAAAGTCACTGCATGCAAACCTTAATATTATTACATATTCAGATAGTTATGGTTAAATGTGATTTTTGAGAGTTGGAATCAACTCAAAAGCTATTATGGTTGATTATATAAAAATGTTTGGATATGCAAAAGCTTATGTCTTGTTATTTTTACTAGGATATATTTCTAACTCTAAATAAATTAAATCCAACGAGTTGGATAGATCTTTTCAGAGGCTTTCCAACAAAATTGGAATCACTCAATTTGGTTTAGTAAATCATCCTGAATTGATTTTTAAACTAAGGGACACAATCTAGTTTTAGTTAAAAAGGAAAATCTAAATTTGAATCTACGGGCTAAGGCGGGAACACTAATGGGCTGGCCTAGTCTCACTCCGTGGCGCTGAGGACAGCTGACAGGGGGTCCCACATGTCAGCGGCTCTTTAAACACGAAGAAATACGGGGCAACGTGGACCATTGGATTAGAAAGAAGATCTACGGCTGGGCCTTGTCATCGACCACAGACAAGTTGCCGGCGAGGTGTAACCCTAGCGGCTCTGTGGGGGTCTAGGGCGGCTTACCAGGGCTCCGGTGAGGGTCGGCGAGGCGGGCAAACGAACAAGTCGAGGCCGACGATTCTCCTGGTACTAGCGGCATCCTGAGAGATGGCCTGGATCAATGGCTCCCTTCTTCACCCTCCACGGCAGACTCCGGCAAAATTCCGACGCTGCGGACTATGGCTTCCTCCGGTGGGGCTCTGGGAGGGTTCTGAGGTGGAGTGGATGGAGTTGGTGTGAAGAATTGGTGCCGAGAGCTCTCTCTTTATAGCGGGGCGAGGGGTGCATTTCGGCATGGGCAGAGCTCGATGTGGTCGACTACACAGCAAGCTAGAGGTGTGGGCAGTGGGCTAGGACGGTGGGCGGTTCCCTGGCGAGCGTCACGGCGGTGCTCGTGCAGTGCATTGCAGCCGGGAGAAGCGAGTGTTGCTGCGCGCACGCTGCCTCTGTCGACGACGAGCTTTGCGGCGGCCGGCGATTACGGGTCATGGTCGAGGAAACAGGCATGTCCTTTAGCTTCCTAGGACGGTGGTGATCGTGTAGGTGGGCGACGAGAGCGAGCCGGGGTCTGGTTGAGCGGGGACAGCGCGTGAACTGCGCGCGGCGTGGGCATGGCAGACACGCTCCGGGCGCGGCGGTTCCTGGCTGCTCCTTGCTCTGCCTTTGGGCTAGGGCTGTCCTGACGGTGGAGGTGGACCACGAGCGACATGCTGGACATGGTAGGCGAGGCTGGCAGCTGCTATGGCACGCTATCGCTGGTGGGGTGCTCGATATGGGCTCGACATTGATGTCCATGACCATTTGGTCAGGGCACAGTGCTTGGCCGGACTAGAAAGGGGTAGGGGAAGCAGTGGAGAGGCTTTGGTTGCAATGTGGGAGACAAGTTTGGCCAGAACACTGCTCACATTAGTGTTTGTGATTTTTCCAGATTTTTGCACACAAGGTGTTTGACAAAATGGCCGAAAGAATCCAAGTTTTGAATTTTGAGAAGATTTTTGGTGGAGTTGTTTTTCACATGCTTAAGCATCTGTGGTTTCTTGGGATTTGAAAATGGAGTTCATTTGAGTGGTTTTTGAATAAGTGTGATTTTGATACCTACACTAGATTCAATTTTCAAATGTCATTTAAATTTAGTGTTTGAAAGTTTTTGGGATGAAACAAAGTGGGCCTTGGTACATCACTACTTGTACTAGAAAGGGGTGAAAGTATCCACATTTGTTTCTGTTAAGATTTGAGTTCTAGGAATAGCCAAAGTAGGCATGGTGATTAAAATGGCCCAAATGACCATTTGCTTATTTTATCCATTTTGATTTGTTTTTCTTTGGGATTTGTTTGGGAATGATCTGGATGATGTTTAATTCACCTTAGAATCATTTTACAACCAATTGATCACTCAAACATGGCAATTCAAAACAACTCCTAATTTAAATGCACACACAGATGGATGCTTAATGATTTTAAATGGAAAAGTTTTTGTTAACCCTAAATTTTGATGATTTGGATCTTAATAACCTTGGATTAGAGTTTTGGGATGTTACAAACCTTCCCCCTTAAACAAAATCTCGTCTCGAGATTTACGAAAGAAAACTAGGAACTAAAGAGATATGGGAATTCTGTCCTAATGTAATCTTCTCGCTGCCAAGTGTCTTCCTCTTCGGTATGGTTGCTCCATTGAATCTTGAGAAATTTGATACTCCTGGTCCTGGTGGTTCTGTAAGCTTCTTCCAAGATACAGATGGGCACTTCACGATATGTCAGGTCCTTATTGATATCAACAGCTCGGTGATCGATGTTCTTGAAAACTTCAGTCTTCTCCGGCACTTCTAGGCATTTGCGAAGTAACGAGATATAGAACACATTATGGATGGCTGACATCTCTTTAGGTAGTTCTAGTTGATACGATACTTCTCCTCGACGGTTCAGAATCTTGAAGGGTCCGATATATCTGGGGGCTAACTTTCCTTTCAGACTAAAGCGTTGTGTTCCCTTCAACGGAGAAACCTTGAGATATACAAAATCTCCAACATTGAAAGTCAGGTCTCTCCTTCTCTTGTCAGCATAACTCTTCTGTCTGGATTGGGTGGTCTTGAGGTGTTCACGGACTTTGTGAACCTTCTCTTCAGCTTCTCGGAGAATGTCGGGTCCAAAAATCTGACTCTCTCCTACTTGCAACCAATTCAAAGGGGTAAAACACTTTCTTCCGTATAGGAACTCAAATGGTGCCATTTGCAAGCTAGCTTGATAACTATTGTTATATGAGAATTCTGCGAAAGGCAGGCAATCTTCCCATTTTGATCCGTATTCCAACACACAAGCTCTCAGCATATCTTCTAGGATTTGGTTGACTCTCTCAGTCTATCCATAAGCGGTGCCGAAATTCAACTTGGTTCCCAATCCTTCCTGGACTTTCTGCCAAAATCTCGAGGTAAATTGGGTTCCTCGATCTGATACTATGGTCTTGGGGGTTCCATGCAGATTAACAATTCTAGCAATATATAGCTCTGCTAGCTTCGAACTCTGGTAAGTTGTCTTGACATGTATAAAGTGAGCTACCTTGGATAGTCTATCAATGATGACCTAGATTGAGTCATTTCCCCTACTAGAAGTAGGCAAACCAGTGATAAAGTCCATTCTGACGGAATCCCATTTCCATTCCGGAATCTGCAATGGTTGCAACAGTCCAGTGGGTCTCTGATGCTCTGCTTTGACTCTTTGACAGATGTCACACTTGGGCGATGTAGCTTCCGATTTCTCTCTTCATCTTGTGCCACCAAAATTTCTCTTTCAAATCTTGATACATCTTCATTCCTCCGGGGTGGATAGAATAACAAGTATCGTGAGCTTCCTGCATGATAACTTGCTTCAGCTCCGAATCTGCTGGCACACAGATACGTCCTTTGTACCACAGAACTCCTTCTTCGTCTTCGGTGAATCCAGGTACCTTTCCCATACCAATACGATGTTTGATTCCATCGATACTTTCATGTCCCTTCTGGGCTTCCTTGATTTGGCTAATCAAAGTGGGTTGAAGTTCAATGCTAGCTAAAAATCCTTTGCTAACAAGCTCAGTTCTAAACTGCTCATACTCCTCATACAAACTTGGTCGCTTCTCCTTGATCATGGTGTTTAGCCTACACGTCAATCTGCTAAGAGCATCCGCTACCACATTGGCTTTCCCGGGGTGATAGTGAATGTCAAGGTCTTAATACTTGATTAACTCTATCCATCTTCTTTGCCTCATATTCAGCTCCTTTTGAGTGAAAATATACTTCAAGCTTTTGTGATCTGAGTAGATCCCACAATGATTAACCATAAGATAATGACGCCATGTCTTCAATGCCAAAACTACGGCTGCTAATTCAAGATCATGGGTTGGATATTTCTGCTCATGCTACTTTAGTTGTCGAGACAGATAAGCGATGACTTTGCCTTCTTGCATCAATACACATCCGAGACCAATCTTGGATGCATCACAATACACATCAAATGGCTTCTTGATATCTGGCATGATCAATATTGGGGCTGAAATCAATCTCTTCTTCTGTCCTTGGAAACTGGCTTCACATTTGTCGGTCCATTCAAACTTCTTATCCTTCTTCAACAATTGGATCATGGGTCTAACGATGCTCGAGAATCCTTCTACGAACTTGCGGTAATATCCCGCTAATCAGAGAAATGCACAGACTTGGGTTTGAGTGGTTGGGGCTTTCCATTCTTCGACATCTTTGATCTTGGCGGGATCAACAGGGACTCCTCCGGCAGACACAATATGTCCTAGGAATCCTACTTCTTTTAGCCAAAACTCACATTTGCTAAACTTGGCATATAACCGATGCTCTCTCAGGGTTTCTAGAATGATTCTCAGATGTTGCTCGTGCTCTTCTTCTGACTTGGAGTAGATAAGGATATCGTCGATAAACACAACGACAAACTTATCTAGGAAATTCATAAATATCTTATTCATGAGATTCATGAAATAAGCAGGAGCATTAGTTAATCCAAAAGACATAACCATATACTCGTATAAACCATAACGAGTAGTAAAGGCGGTCTTCGGAATATCCGTTGCACAAATCTTAAGTTGGTGATAACCAGTCCTAAGATCAATCTTGGAGAATACCTAGGCACCAGTCAACTGATCAAATAGATCCTCTATCTTTGGCAAAGGGTACTTGTTTTTGATGGTGACGTCATTTAGCTTTCTCTAATCGGTGCACAAACGGTTGCCTCCATCTTTCTTGTCGACGAATAACACTGGTGATCTCCATGGCGATGCGCTTGGTTGAATCAAGCATGTTGCTAACATAGCATCCGACTGCTTCTTCAATTCTACTAACTCTGAGGGGTTCATGATATAGGGTCTCTAGGCTATGGGTCCGGTTCCGGGGATTAGTTCGATAATGAACTCAATATCCCTATCCGGGGGCATACCTGGCAATTCATCTAGGTATACGTCGGGGTATTCACAGACTACTCGGACTTGGTCAATGGTGGGTAGGGCTAGACTCTTGTTTCACTTGAATTGACAGGGCAAGGTTTTAGATATATGCTCTACTGTGACTCCAGAGCTACTGGTCATGGTGATGGCTTTCTTAGCACAGTTTGTCAGTCCTTTATGCCTTGACATCCAATCCATACCTAGTACTACTTCCAATCCTTTGGTTCCAAGTACTATTAGGTTGGCATAAAAATCTATCCCATGTATTCTGATAGGCACAGCTTTGCAAATTTTTCTAGCTTTTGTAGTTGAACCGGGAATTTGAACTATCATGACATGCTTCAAGTTGGCTGGGTGGATCTTACTAGTGCATGCAAATTCTTCGGTGACAAATGAATGCGATGCTCCTGAATCAAACAATACCCTTGCTAAAACTAAGTTGACAGAAAACATACCCAGCACCACATCTGGCGCTTCTTGGGCTTCTTCGGCGTTCATCTGGAAGAGACGGCCGTTGCGGTTGTGAGGGTTCCCTGGGGAAAACCTTCTCCCTGGTTGAACACGACGCCGCTATTGAGCTGGGGCATTCACATTGGCAGTGGCGGCGTCTTCTTGGGACACTCATTGGAATAGTGACCCTTCACTCCACACTCGAAACAAGTTATCTAGGAGTTGTCTTTTGCTGCGACAGGCAGAGCATTGCTTCCAGTTCTGGGTGTAGTGTTGTTGTTGTTGCTCTTGGGAGGTGCATGGTTGAAATTGCTGGTGTTGCTGGAGTGATTGTTGTTTCCTCCGGGCTTCACATTTCCTCCGCTACGGTTGGGGTAGCTTGGGCGAGACATTGGGGCTCGGTTGTTTCTCGGTGCATACCCTGCAGACGGGTTGGGACGGTACTTCTAGTGACTGTTGGATCTAGCTTGGTGTATCATACGATGTTTGCGGTTGTCGTTTGCCTGGTTAATCTTCCCTTCCATCAGAATGGCAGAGTCGACTAGCTCTTCGAGATCCTCGAAGCGGATGTTGATGAGTACAGTCTACATCTCATCATGCAGTCCGTTCAGGAATCTCTCCTTCTTCTTGGCCTCTGTGTTGATCTCATCAGGTGCGTACCTGGCAAGCAACAAGAATCTGTCACGGTACTCCACCACAGTCATTCTGCCTTGCTTGAACTCTCGGAATTCATCCCTCATTCGGGTGACTAGGCCCTGCGGCACGTGGGTGTGGCTGAACTTGATTTTGAAGGCCTCCCATGTCATCACTTGACCATGGTTCATCAGGCGGATGCTGTTCCACCAGGCTCTTGCGTCTCCTGCCAAGTAGTGGGTGGCAAAGAGAACTTTCTCATTTTCATCAACTCTGGCTACTTCTAAATTGTTCTCCATTGTCTGCAACCAGTCACCATCATCTATGGGTTCTCTGAAGTGCTAAATATTGGGGGATTGGTATTCTAGAAGTTTTTCATCTTGGATCCTTGATGATCCTGATTTCCATGCCCTTGGTTGTTCTGGGCCATCTGGGCTATCTGCTGTAGTGTTGCTAAGTTGGCCTGACACTCTGCCCTGCTTGCTTCACGGTATGCAACTAACATCTGCATAATCTGTAGCATTGGGTCTTGCGATGAGCTGCTCTCTCCGGAGTTTCCACGAGTCATCTAAAGATTGAGATAGATAAAGGGGTAAGAGGGAAAGTTCTAAGGTTCATGGTTTTGGTTTCAAAGCTAAAACTTTGAGTTTCACTCAGGTTTTGCAACTAACTCCATTTCATTAATTCAAACAAGCACACGATACAAACACACACACGCACACCACAACAAGGAAAACAGATGGTTTTAAGAACCATTCTACAAGCTACGATATAGTGGGACCGATACATCTCATGCTACGATAGTGCTCTAGTGCATCTACTCATCGTCGATGAAGCCGGAGTCCTCGTCGTCCGTGTAGAAGTCCACAGCATCCTCCTCCAAAAAGTCATCATCATTGCTGAGGTAAGAATCCATATCTCCTTGGATGTCTTCACCCTCCTCTTTTTCCTCCTTTGCTGCAAGCTGAGCTTCTTGCTCCTTGATGGTCTTCTCGAGGCCGGCCACCTTCTTGCGAAGACAGGCGATGGTGCGATCCTTCTTTTCGCACTGGAGGTGAAGAGACTGACGGTCCTTGACAAGCAGTGAGAAAGTCTGGGCCTTCTGGGCGGCAATGGCACGGTTGTGGTTGGCAAACTCCCTAGCATTGTCCAATTCCTTCTGGCGATCATACAGCAGGAAGTCAAGGTTCTCCACTTGACGCTTCAACTCTGGGTGACCTGGCATCTCCATTGGCATTCCCATGCAGTAATGCCTTGCATAGTGCACAAAGCAAGTTCCTTGGATTTGGTTGACACTGAGGGCACATACATGTGCGAGAGCTTCATGCATTGCCCTGGCTAATCCATCTAGCCAGTTGTTCTCTCTTACGGATAACTGGATTCTCCCGGACGTTGGTGCTTCTATGCTTCCTTGAAGATCAGCGGTGACTAGCCACTGTAAATCTCCTACTGGGGGTCCAGGAAGTTGAGCTCCAAGAAACTCCGGATGCGGGCGTCCCAATAACTCAGACAATGAATCTAGGTCCCTCTCAAAGATCAGTTGACCTCCGTTGCCCAACTGGTAGAACTTGCTGAACTGAGTCTCCATCTACAAGAATTAAGGATGAGGAAGTTAGTGAACTGATCAAGTGTGTCAAATTTTATGTAGTAATGTAAGAATTGGAGGAGCATGAAGTTTTGAGAAAGAATGAATTCCCAAGGGTAAGAGAGGAAATAGTTTTTATAAATACTCACTTTGGTTTTGAAACTAAGTTTTTGGTTCGGACGTCCATTCTAACTAGGGTATCCTATGGTCAGGATGGCTCTGATACCAACTTGTCAACACCCGGATTTTTAATCCCAGATGCCTGTTATGTCATACATCGCAATCCTAGGATTACCATTTTTGTGAGACATAACAAATTGGATATCACAGTACATCATCCATTACAAACCAATATAAGGTCTTACAGGAATAAAGGATCTCATGATCCAGTCTTAATACAACAAGTAGCGGAATAAATAATAAGCATAGCGGTGGGGTCCATCTTTAGTGGCACAGGCAATGTTGACGATGGAAGATAGTCCAAGTTATCATAGCCGTCCTACTGTCCGTGATCTTGGTAGTCTCCTACATAGTCTGGCATAAGAATAGCTAGGGACAAAATCCATGAGTACTCTTTAAGTACTCGCAAACTATCACTAACAAGTAAGGTAGTGCTAGTGGGAAATGCTAACTCTAAGTTTATTTGTAAAGTTAAGTTTGAAACCTAAGCTGAGTTCAGAGACAAAGAAAGATAAAATAAAGTTCTAGAATCACTTAAGTTGGGAAGCTAGTGTCATAGTCACAACCCTGTTGTGGTCAAGTCAAGATTCATCATTCATTTTGAAAACATCTGACAACGAAATAGTATGGCCACTCCAACTGTCCATAACCGCGGCCGCGGCTATTCGAATAGTTTGACACTCTGCAGAGGTGGTACACTTTCTCCACAAGATTCGATACATCTGTCAGGGATAACCCTGAATCATCATACTTAGTATGCAGATAATCAAACATAACTTTTCCTTTACACACCCTAGTATAAGCACCTCTCCTATGAGCATGGTCTCTCAACCATGACCATCTGTCATCTTTGGCACTACATAGGTGGACAACATTGAGAGGTAGCCTCAGCTCAAACCTCTCCCGCGAGGGAACTAATATTAATGCATATAAACTTCTGGCTAAGCCTTACCCAATTCGGGTATTGTGGTTGTACGGTAAAATTGGAATGGTATCGCATCCGAATCCAACCATCAGTTTTGTAAAAGGGCTAAGGCTCATGCCTCAACATTTTCATCATCATAAACCATTGTGTATCTCAACACATGTTAAAACATCTCAATAGAATGACTCATCATTCCAAGGTTTTCACAATTCATTTTCACCAAGTGTTCCCATCTAAAGTGACTCAAGTTTTGATTTAGCTCTAAGCTACTGAGTTAAGAGTGTTCACTAAGGTGGGATGCTAATCTCAATCTCATGCCATAGAATGACCTCTAAGGTTATCTAGATAGGTCAAGTTTTATACTTTTTATGCTACCTTCAAACAAGTAAGGGACTTGGGTAAAGTAAGGAAAGTAAAACTTGTAAATAACATTTGGAGTAGGTATAAGTCAAAGGGTATAACCAAAGCATGCCTAATGCATCTTGCTTAGGTTATCTAACTTGCAAGGGCTAGCTTGCATTGTTAATGATGGCTTGCTAGTATAAAACTTGCAAGTGTTAGCTTGCTCAGTTCACTTGAAGTGCTAGGCTTGCCTTGTGTAGTGTAGTGGTTGAAGTTTTCTTCCTCCTCCTCTTGGTAGAACTCCTCCTCCTCAAAAGCTTGGTCGATACTATCGTCTATAAATACATACGGGATACACAATCACCAAACAATACTTAACTAGGCTACTTAGTACACTAAGGCACACATTTGATGATCTATTATCATCACAAGCATCACAAGGGTTTATTAACTAGCTTCATTCTTTTTATTTAAGAAAAGTAATTTCTACTCATTGAAAAAAACTAAGATTTAATATTTTCCAATTAAAATATGGGATCATGTGGACACATGTCATCACCACATATTCTAACATATGGGAATGTGATTTAAAGGGTGGATCACATTTAATTAAGTTTAAGTTTAATATTTAATGATTTAAATTGACTAGAAATGCCTATATAGAATTATTTTGGTACTAGTCCAAAGTCATTTCATGCAAACCTTAATATTATTACATATTCAGATAGGTATGGTTAAATGTGATTTTTGAGAGTTGGAATCAACTCAAAAGCTATTATGGTTTATTTGATAAAAATGTTTGAATGTGCAAAAGCTTTTGTCTTTTTATTTTTACTAGGAGAGATCTCTAACTCTAAATGAATTAAATCCAAGGGGCTTGGATAGAATTTTTTAGAAGCTTTCCAAAAAAATTGGAATCACTCAATTTGGTTTAGTAAATCTTCCTGAATTGATTTTTAAACTAAGGGACATAATCTAGTTTTAGTTAAAAAGGAAAATATAAATTTGAATCTACGGGCTAAGGCGGGAACACTAATGGGCCGGCCCAGTATCCCTCCTCGGCGCTGAGAACAGCTGAGAGGGGGGTCCGACATGTCAGCGGCTCTTTAAACACGAAGCGGTACGAGGCAACGTGGACCGTTGGATTAGAAAGAAGATCTACGGCTTGTCGTTGACGACGGACAGGTCGCTAGTGAGGTGTAACCCTAGCGGCTCGGTGGGGGTCTGGGGCGTCTTACCGGGGATCCGGCGAGGGTCGGCGAGGCGGACAAACGAACAAGTCGAGGACGGTGGTTCTCCTGGTACTAGCGGCATCCCGATAGATGGCCTGGATCAACGACTCCCTTCTTCTCCCTTCAGGGCAGACTCCAGCGAAATTCTGGCGCTGCGGACTATGGCTTGCTCCGGTGGGGCTCTGGGAGGGTTCTGGGGTGGAGTGGATGGAGTTGGTGTGACGAATTGGTGCCGGGGAGCTCTGTATTTATAGCAGGGTGAGGGGTGCATTTTGGCATGGGCAGAGCTCGACGTGGTCGACGGCACAACGAGCTAGAGGTGTGGGCGGTGGGCTAGGACGGTGGGCGGTTCCCTGGTGAGCATCACGGCGGTGCTCGTGCAGTGCATTGCGGTTGGGAGAAGCGAGCGTTGCTGCGCGCACGCTGCCTCTGTCGACGGCGAGCTTTGTAGCGGCCGACGATTACGAGTCACGGTCGAGCAAACGGGCATGTCCGTTAGCTTCCTAGGACGGTGGTGATCGTGTAGGTGGGAGGCGAGAGCGAGGTATGGTTTGGTTGAGCAGGGACAACGCGTGAACTGCGGGTGCCGTCAGCATGGTAGACACACTCCGGGCATGGCGGTTCCTGGCTGCTCCTTGCTCTGCCTTTGGGCTAGGTCTAGCCTGGAGGTGGAGGTGGACCATGAGCGACGTGCTGGACATGGTAGGCGAGGCTGGCGGCTGCTGTGGCACGCTGTCGCCGGTGGGGTGCTCGATTTGGGCTCGACATTGATGTCCATGACCATTTGGTCGGTCCACCGTGCTTGGCCGGGCAAGAAAGGGGTAGGGGAAGCAGTGGAGAGGCTTTGGTTGCAATGTGGGAGACAAGTTTGGCCAGAACACTGCTCACACTAGTGTTTGTGATTTTTCCAGATTTTTGCACACAAGGTGTTTGACAAATTGGCCGAAAGAATCCAAGTTTTGAATTTTGTGAAGATTTTTGGTGGAGCTGTTTGTCACATGCTTAAGCATCTGTGGTTTCTTGGGATTTGAAAATGGAGTTCATTTGAGTGGTTTTTTAGTAAGTGTGATCTTGATACCTACACTAGATTCAATTTTCAAATGTCATTTAAATTTAGTGTTTGAAAGTTTTTGGGATGAAACAAAGTGGGCCTTGGTACATCACTACTTGTACTAGCAAGGGGTGCAAAGATCCACATTTGTTTCTGTTAAGATTTGAGTTCTAGGAATAGCCAAAGTAGGCATGGTGATTAAAATGGCCCAAATGACCATTTGCTTATTTTATTCATTTTGATTTGTTTTTCTTTGGGATTTGTGTGGGAATGATCTAGATGATGTTTAATTCACCTTAGAATCATTTTAGAAACCAATGGATCACTTAAACATGGCAATTCAAAACAACTCCTAATTTAAATGCACACACACATGAATGCTTAATGATTTTAAATGGAAAAGTTTTTGTTAACCCTAAATTTTGATGATTTGGATCTTAATAACCTTGGATTAGAGTTTTGGGATGTTACATTTATCGGGCTATGCTGGACACTCGTGGCATCACCAAGGTTTTTGTTCCTTTTGAACAATGATTACTCATATCAGCCAGAGGAGTGATTCCATCATGAACACAACTACCCGAGAATGCCAAGAATCTTACCCATTGTAGCATTGCTGCTACATATGTTTAATCAACTCATAGCCGAAATCTAGGAGTATCCTCCATGAAGATCGTTCATAGGCTAGCGGAGTTATTGTCATATCATGAAGTTTGACACGCATAAAGCTATATCATTCTTATGATTCACAAGTCAAACTTTGGCATGCTCACAAAAACCACTGAACATTAATTCAATTGAACAAATCCTTTTAAAGAGAGCTATTAAGTCAATCATTATTTTCTGTGGTATTGAGTGTCTCTAGAAATAAGACTTCAATACTAAACACTACAACACCCAAGCCTTCAATTGTGAGACTTTTTCTTATTACAATTGTGTAGAATTTTTTTAGGCAAGACTTGGTTAACTACAAGAGCTAGAACAAAACGTAGCAAACTAAATACCCATGCAAAAAACTTTTCACTACAATATAAAGACTCACTCCACCAATAAAATATCTTAACATTTACTACTAACTAGCATGGGTTTCTCAAAATTCAAAAGTGGGAGTTGATGTCTGCAAGTGCACATATCGTTTGTAGATAGTTTCGAAATAAAGATATCGATCCCACACGGAGCAGGAGTCTGAAGTCTAATAACTCTTGAAATAAATATTCCACTAGTAATGCTAAATAAAGTTCTAAGTGACAAGATAAAATGCGAGTATTGTGTAAAAAGGTGTTTTTGGGTTTTTGATATAAGAGCAATAATAAGTAAAGTAAAACAGCTGAATACAGAAAGTAAGTATCGCGTATGTAAGAAAGATAGGAACTGCAATAGGGAAAAAGCGTTCTCAGGGAGTAGCGGATTCACCACTAGCATTTTAAGGAGCTAAAGTAAAGATTATTATCATGAACATTCTCAACTATGTATGTGTGGGAGGAACTCCGTATTTGGACAAATAGGCAACAACCGCTGCTCATATCATCCTCATAACCACAGTAGTCAGTAATCGATATCAATCGAATTACTGCACTATTAAGGGATGTAATCCCTTAGGATATATACCATGGCATGGATAGTGTTCCGTGAGTTTCCTGGGTTTCCCAAGGGTATACGTAAGGAGTGCAAACAGCTTTATTGTCACTGTCAGTGTTAACACACCTTCGTCTACCAACAAGTAGTTCCCTCCATAAAGATCCCATGAGAGCCAAATATTGAGAGGTCGACTTCTCTCAACATCAAGATGAAGACAATCTGACACATGGTCACAACGATGAATATCATAATAAACTTTATCTTATTTCAATCTCATACTAGGGTTTCTCCATCTCCCCAAGAACTAATGATCTACTCAGACATGGAAGCAATCAACATCATGGCAATAACAATGGAATCTATCATAGATGAATAGTACTTGTATAAATCCACAACGAGTACGGAAATTACAACAAGATCCAGACAATATGTAGATGGGATGGATGGAGATGGTGGTGATGCAGCGGTGGATGATGAAGATCGATGCCTTAGCCTCCCGGATCTATGCAGGGCGAAGATGGATCCCCGGTGGATGAGTTCCCCGTCCAGATGCCTTTCGGAGGTGAGGTTTCTATGATTTCTGGGTGTTTGTATGTCGTCTCTCTGATCCAGTTGCACGGGATGAAACTATTTGAGGAGGCGGTGGCGATGCTAACTATATGGCGGGAACTAGACAGCTGGAAAATTTATTCACGCTGTATAGTTGGTCATTAAACTGTCTGTCTCCCTTGATTGCTTCGGGTTTTCTTCTGATATTATTAATATTTCCCAAATAAGAGGTTTATGTTGTTTTTGGATCCTTTTCTCCTTAGTAAAACTGCTTGAAAATAGATATAAAATGTGCAAGGGAGCGCCGTAAAATACCAAGATCCTACATCCACAATGCAAAATAACAATATAAAACTTGATGTAAATATGGACTCATCAACTTCCCCAATCTTAGACTCTTGCTCGTCCCGAGCAAGTTTAGCTTAATGGATGTGATCCTCATATTCATGAAGCTGTGTCGATAAAATAAATGAGGCGGTTGCAGCATGTGTTTATTATATACGATACATAGGAATAAGTTCATGAATAGTACTTTACTCGAACCATCTAAATAGTATTAGCTGGCTTCCAGACCTTAGTGATCAATAGTTCATGAAAGTTGAATCTCAACATAATGTAAAAGTATCCGGTTCAACCGAATGAGTTAGCAAGGTAGTCCCATGTGTTTTAGGATGAACATATTCACTTGGGATTCAAAATCTCAAAAGTTTCTCTTTGTCATACTACAATATAGTGGTGTATGCCTGTTTGCTCTTTGCACATTCGCTCCTCTTCTTCTTCTTTTTATATATATGTTCACACTTTTGTTTAAGTGCCGTGCAAAGGAGCTAGCCATGCATTCCACTTCGTGTAGGAATTCAAAGATTAACAGTCTCAATTATCAAATTACAATTGTATATGAAGCATCTTTATCACTTGAATATTCTACCTGGACTTGTTCTCACTCTATTTTTGATAGCACTCTTTTATTTTCCTTTGTTCAAGGTTTTCTTTTTCAATTCAACATATTAGATAATTTTTCTTTCTTTGTAAAGCAAACCATGTACTTACAACATATTGACCAAATTATCTTTGTATATTCCATTAATACCAATGGTGTGGAAGACTCCAATTGCTATCATCAATTGCAAGTAAAATTATACTCAAGCCATTCATATATCCAATAAGACAAACACAAACTCAAAATTTCTCCATATATAAAAATAAACTCAGAATTTCATAAAAGGGATCGACTATTGCTAAAGGGAATTCTAATGATGCAAACTTTATTTCTAGTTTGAACTAATGCGAAAATAGTAAAAAACTTATAAGATAGATTACAAGGTCTTAAAGATCTCCCAAGCTTGGAATCAAGCCAGGCGGGATCAAATAATCCCTTGCGGTTATTTGATATCGTGATTATTGTAGATCACTATGGCGCCATGGCATGCACCACTATGATGCATAGCTTCTTGTTGGTATCCTCTAGAGTGGTGATGTGGCTATAGCACCTGCGTAAATCAGATTGCAGCGTGTCCACTCTATTTGCAAGCTTAGTCACCAATGGGAGGAGATCATCATTCTTCTCTATCTCCTTGAGATGGTGGCGGACGTCGACGCGATGAAGTAGTTCCTGCTTCTGATATATCTCTAGTGCTCGCACGTGATCCTTGGTCTTGAGAACAACTTCCTCTTCCTCATGCATGATTGATGGATCGGGAAGTAGAAACCGTTCTTCCACTCTTCTTGAGGCTTTACCCTCATACGAGCACCAATAGTAGGCTTCAAGAGTGGTACTGTCGCTCCATTGCTAGCACCTGCACCAGTGTTAGGAATTTCCATATGCTTACGCGGCCTGGGATCCATGGTGATGAACTTGACCGTCTCCACAAGCCCCATGTGGCTTGCGACCTTCTCTCTCTTCTTGAGCTCTCTTCATCGCTGTCAAGTTGATCTCAGGTGGATCATAGACATCACGGCAGATGTAGATGTCACTCCAATATTTGTCGGAACCATTGTTGTAGAAGCTTGGCTCGACGTACTCCTTGTATCTCGGGCTAAACCTCTCCACTCCCTCATCGTCGTCCACCATGGAAGGGCTGCTAGAGCGGTCCATGGAAGGAGCGACGAGACCCAAGTGGGGAGGAGCGATGAGACCCAAGGGTTTTCCACGGCCTGGGGCGAGATAGCGCATTGCTAGATTGGTTCCTTGATATTATGATTAGAGCGAGAGACCATGGCAATATATAAGGAGGGTCAGAGGTTGGTAAAACTCGCGAGAAACCACAAATTATCGCCCAAGAAAAGAATCTTAACGAAACAGGGAAAGAAATCACGGATTTGGAAGAGTCCTGCCGTGTAACGACCAACTATACGAGCGTGGCCCGTATAGCTCCGGCCATATAGTTGGTTCCAGGCAGATATTTCCAAATATCTCAAGTCTAGGTCGATTAAGTTACGACTCAAAACCGACAATAACGTTTTTAGGGTTAAAAAAACGAAAAGGCAAATGAAAAACGTTTGGTTGTTTAACGACCAACTATACGACTGGAATATTGGCTCCGATCGTATAGTTGCGACCGTATAGATACAAACACCAAAAATTAGAATTGGCTGAGAGTTGAACAACCAACTATACAGCCAGAATTATTTCACCCGGTCGTATAGTTGTGCCCGTATAGTTCCAGACATCGAAAACTATTTCGCAAATAAGATATATAGAGGTTAACAACCAACTATACGGCGGGAGCTTCCTCTCTGGTCATATAGTTCCGCCTGTATAGTTGATAAAAACCCTCAAAAACTTCAGAAAAACACAAGGAATTCAAAGGAAGAATTTTTAGGAGTAAAATCTTTGAAAATAAATCACTTATTGAAGTAAGAACACTTACCTTGATCTTATCGTTTACTTGTTCCAGGATGAAAAACTCCTCCAACAACAAAGACTTCTTCTCTTATGAAGGAATTGGCCTTAGTTCATTGAATAATTCTCATAAACGAAAATCGCCAAGACTAAAGTTCCTCTCAATAAGATTGGTGTCTTGATGGGCAAACATGGACACTGCATTCAACATCTTTGTTCCCTGCCTATGCATAATTTGCAACTAAAATTCTGGAAGTAAAAGAATCCAATAGATTAGTCTCGGCTTATGGTCTTTCCTCTCAAGGAGTTCTTGTAAACCATCACGATCCGTGTGAACTCTCACTTTTGCATCAACTATAGAAGAACAAAATTTATCACAAGAGAAAAATACAGCGAAAAGTACCTCTTCTTCCTTAGGATAATTCTTTTGAGCACCATTAAGAGTTATACTAGCATGATGTATAGTATTAAGTCTATGACCAATGTGTTGTCCCAGAGTTACTGCTACAACATCATCACTAGCTTCACATATTAAGTCAAAAGTCATATCCCATATAGGAGGTTTAATAATAGGAGCGCGGGATAAAGCCTTCTTGAGTTTATCAAAGGCTATAAGACATTTATCATCAAAATTAAATCTTACTCCCTTTTGCAGGAGGTTTGTCAAAGGTTTAGATATTCCAGAGAAATTCCTAATGAACCTTCTATAAAAACCCACATGACCAAGGAAACTTCTTATACCCTTAATACCTCTAGGTTGTGGCATTCTCTCTATGGCCTCAACCTTAGCTCTATCCACTTCAATTCCCTTACATGATACCTTATGTACAAGGACTATACCTTCTTTGACCATAAAATGACACTTCTCCCAGTTTAGAACAAGATTGGTTTCTTCACAACGCTGCAAAACTCTTTTGAGATTATCCAAGCAACTAGTAAATGAAGTTCCATAGACAGAAAAGTCATCCATAAATACTTCCATTATCAGTTCTATAAAATCCACGAAAATAGCAGTCATGCATCTTTGAAAAGTAGCTGGAGCTTTACATAAACCAAAAGGCATACATCGGTAAGCATGTAAACCATAAGGAGTAATGAAAGTTGTTTTAAGTTGGTCATCCGGATGAACATCTGTTTGAGAAAAATCAGAGTATCCATCCAAGTAGCAAAAATGAGTGTGGTTTGCTAACCTTTCTAAAGTTTGATCTATGAATGGTAAATGATAATGATCTTTCCTAGTTTCTTTATTCAATTTCCTGAAGTTTATGCACATCCTATGCCCAACAATAGTTCTAGTAGGTATCAATTCATTATTTTCATTAGGAACAACAGTAAAAACGCCTTTCTTAGGGACACAATGAACAACACTTAACCATTAACTTTATTTAACAAGCTAGATTATACCTGCGTCTAGTAGGCGAAAAATTTCTTTCCTTACCACTTCTTTCATTTCAGGCTTCAATCTTCTATTAAATTCCACAACTGGTTTAGCACCTTCTTCCATGAATATTCGATGGACTGTTATCATGGGACTAATGCCCTTCAAATCATCCATTGAGTACCCAAAGGCCTTGCGATGCTCCTTGAGTATTTTCATGAGTTCTTCTTCTTCTCCTGAAAGTTTAGCACTAATAATAACATGGAATTTATTTGTATCATCTAAAAAACTGTATTTAAGATTATCTGGTAGAGTCATCAACTCTGGGATGGTAATTCCTCATCCCCTCTCTTTTCTAGCTCTTCAAAAGCCTCATTAGTTGGAGGCCCTATAGTGGGAATTGAATCGAGTTCATCTTCTAGTTCTTATAGGGACTTGTCCTCCATAACTGTTTCTTCATAATTTGAGTCTTCATTTATTTCCTCTGCTTGATTACTAAAGAAAAGAGCTGCCATTTCCTCAATAGTTTTCTCTTTTTCTTCTTCTTGTATTTGTGGAGGTCTGTCTTTAAATTTGGAAAAATGTAATTCCTTTTCTGCTCCTCCAAGCTTAAGAGACACTATCTCCTTTTTAAAATAAACATAGGCACCTATATCACTAAAAAAGTTCCTTCCAAATATAATTGGGCAAAGATTGTTAGCTGGCATATCAACAACTACAAAATCGATAGGAAATTTTCTGTTGACAATTGTGACAGTTGCATCTTCAACTACTCCCATTGGAATTCTAAGGTTTTTATTGGCTAACATAATTGTCATATCAGTGTTTTCAATTGTAGCCAGTTCTTTTTCTTCTTTTATTTCTAAATAGAAATCATAAGATATAACATTAAATTTGGTGCCAAGATCACATAAACCATAATGCGAGGTTTCTTTAAATATGCAGGGAAGAATAGGCTTACCCACATCTTTTACCTTTGTCTTACCTTCAACCAAGACGGAAGTCTCTTCATCAAGTTCAATTGTGTTACAATGCACGTACATAGCCATAATTGCTTCCTTGGTTACCTCTTCATCTTTGGTTTCTTCCAGATGTCCGAAGACTTCTGGAATACTTTCCTCTTCCTTCTTTTCCTGTGCTGCTTTGACCTGTTCATATTCAAAAAAAATGCTTATGTGCAGTGTTAGGGAAAGGTATCTCATGTGTTGGTTCTAGGGAGGCCAATGTCGCTTTAACTTATCTTTTCTTCTCAGGTTCGGGTGGTGGATCATACTTGACCAAACCCTCTTTTGGAGCTTTGATATGTTCTGTAAAAGCTTTAACAAATTGCAACACAAGATATGAATCCAAAAAAAGTTCTTTAGATAATTCTTTAACATAGCCTTTTTTATTATTGTCATGAATACAATCATGTTCTATTTCTACACCACCTGCACTTCCTAGACCAAAATTCCATGAAACTCTATGATCGCAGATTCTATTAAGTAGAGCCCAAGCTTTAGTTATAGGAGGATTCATAAAGGCTCCTTCTGCGAAAGAGTCTAGTTCAATTTTATTAGGTTTAGTTAAACCACCATAAAAGATATGCAATAAGTACCATTCGGGCAAATCATGATGAGGACATAGGCGAAGTAAATCTTTAAATATGATATAAGCTCTTACTAGTCCTTCATTAGAACGGTTCTTCCAAGTCATTATAAGACGCATGATTCCAAATTGTATCAATGCAGAGGGGAACAAGCTCCAAGGGTTGAAAACTCACGATTGCCACATCCTACTACAAAGGCTTTTAGCTCTTGGCGTTAAAGGTTTAGTGAACAAGGATTTGTACAACGTGCTTGCAGAGTTGGGAAAGTTCTTTAGGGAAATCTATAGCAAAACTCTGAACAGAAGAGTTGTAGCGCGTCTTCAGACAGACATAGCAGAAATCCTGTGCAATCTTGATCTGATATATCCACCAGCCTTATTTGATGTGATGGTGCATTTGGCTATTCATCTGACTAAAGATGCACTTTATAGAGATCCCGTACAGTACAGATGGATGTACCCTATAGAACGTCAACTTTGCACTTTCAAGGGTACTGCCAGGAACAGGTCTAGAGCATAGGCTTGCATTGCAGAGGCATACATTGCTGCTAAAGCATTTGCATTTTTCTCAAGATACATTCCTGATCGTAAAACGAGATCCAGTATGGGTGGCAGAATTGAAGAAGTTGAAAAATATGTTTTTAACCATAGTGTTCGCCTAGTAGCAAAATCACACACTAACCTTGAAGCATTTCCCGCCACACCGTTTCAAAAACTTTGAGGCCAAATCTCCCACCGGGGAGTACCACTTTTCTATTAATTATTATTTGGCCGGTAGCCAAATTCAAAATCTCTGTCGAGTGGCAAAATCAAACACCAACTTTGAAGCATTTCTCGCCCCACTGTTTCAAAAACTTTGAGGCCAAATCTCCCAATGGGGAGTACCACTTTACTATTAACTATTATTTGGTCGGTAGCCAAATTCAAAATCTCTGTCGAGCGGCAAAATCAAACACTGACTTTGAAGCATTTCCCGCCCCATTGTTTCAAAAAATTTGAGCCGAAATCTCCCACCAGGGAGTACCACTTTTATATTAATTATTATTTGGCCGGTAACCAAATTCAAAATATTTGTCGAGCGACAAAATCAAAAACCGACTTTCAAGCATTTCCCGCCCCACTGTTTAAAAAACTTTGAGGCCAAATCTCCCACCGGGGAGTACCACTTTACTATTAATTATTATTTGGCCAGTAGACCAAATCAAAATCTCTCTCGAGCGGCAAAATCAAACACCAACTTTGAAGCATTTCCCGGCCAACTGTTTCAAAAACTTTGATCCGAAATCTCCCATCGGGGAGTACCACATTTCTCTTATTATTATTTGCCCGGTAGCCAAATTCAAAATCTCTGCCAAGCGGAAAAATAACACCGACTTTGAAGCATTTCGTGCTCCTCTGTTTCAAAAACTTTTAAATTTAAAATTCCCATTCTACCCATTGTTCAGACACCCTATGGGCATGCTAAAGTCGATAGCTTGGGGACACGATCGTAATTATTTTTCTGTTCACCTCCATTGTCCCGATTCGTGCAGTTTTTCCAGCTGGCCCTCCCAAAATCCTAGGCTTCTCTCCCACGCACTCACCTCCATGACCACCGCGCGCACCGCCCGACGGCAATTCCACGGCCGCCGGAGCCGCTTCATCGATGCCCACCACATCGGATCTAGTTCAGCGGGTCTCTCTGCCACTCCACCAGAGCTGTGGTCTCGTTGACCACGCCTATGGCGTCATAGACCACCCACGCTCTGCTTCCCCGCCGCCGAAAGCTACCCAACCGTACCAGATTAGCTTCACCGTTGTCCACCAGATGGGATCTAGTTCAACAAGTTCCATGTCCACTGCTCCAGACCAGCTACACGGTCATCGCCGTTGACTGCACCAGCATTGACCACCCAAGATCTGCTTCCCCGACGCTAATAGCCACCGCAACCGTAGCACCCTCGATGACCTGGACGTCACCCGCACAGTACCGATGATGCTTAGATGCCTCTCCGACCAAGGTAACCAAATCTCCAACCCGTTTTTTGTTTTGTCAGCGGTATAGCAGGTTCAAGCCTGTCAGAGTGAACTGCATTTTTGTAATCATGCTAGTACATGCAAATCATTGGACACGCCTGTTCTCTGTGCTAGTACATATAATGTTAGTATACATGTTGGTTTGCATTCGCTACTCTACAAATTTCAAGTCATGCACATGTCTATTATATTTTCATGCACATGTTCTTATCTTAGCTACTCCCTACACTAGTAATTGCCTGCTATTGTGTAGTTCTTGCAAAATGTAATGTCAGTGGAACATATTTGTGTGGATTCCCTGCTCCACAGTTACTGACTCTATCTGGTTATTCCTGAGCTAAGTTCCTGCTATTATTTCCTCCCTGGCATCGTTCTGCTATCCTGTAGTACCCGTTCAAACTCTTTGTACTAGTTCGATTATAATTTTGTTGTTGCCATCTGGTTCTTCAAAAGCTGCAACACTGACTATTTTCTTTTTCTTTGCGCAGAGCTCAAAAACGCAACACTGAACATGTTGGTTTGCAAATCCTACAGGTCCACCAACGATGCCATTATATATTGTATGTATCTGGTGCTGGTTCGTCCTAATCAACAGCATAATTATTCTTTACTATACAATTCATTCGTGTTTTCCATTCCTGCTCACAAGTTCTGGTAGGCTGTGGTTATAATTTCTATGTGGTTCGTTCTTAGCTACGACAGTAACTGCATGCCATTGTGTACCTCACCGCAAATTCCAAGTCACCCAACGACTCTTGCATTCCAGGAGATACCACTGCTTCCATATATATTTGCTGAAATGACGTGGCTAGTTTATACTGAAATTCTAAGAAACACTTTGTTTGATTGCTCATTTCATTGTTGGCATACTTGTATAATGTTTGTTTGTCCTGTTCTACAGGTTCACAAGCCACACCATTATATCTCGTATCTAGTTCTGGTTCGTCCTAGGCAACGGCATAACTATCCTCTACTATATAGTTAATTCATGGTTTGCATTCCTACTCTACATGTTTGTATTATGCAGTTATAATTCCTATCTGGTTCATTCTTAGCTATGAGTAGTTTGTCTTCTTTGCTGTATTAACTTGTTATTAGTTAGTTTCAGACTGCAATTATTGTTATCGCCACCAAAGAGGGGACTGCAAGATCATGTCTTAAGGTGGTTTTCCAATGTATCTATCACACTCAAAGGGAGATGCAGTTGATGGATTGAGAAAGCAAATTGAGGACTCTACTATCAACTTGATTGGCAACTGAAATGCTGAATTTTCTTTCCCTTTTATTCATATTATGTAATATTTTTAAGAAGTTTGCAGCTAATGTAATATCTAGATAACTCGCATAGGCCATGTTGGCATTTAGTTGATGCCGTCCATGAATGGCGGTACCATAACTGCGCTAGCCAGGTCGATCAGGTAATTGTATAGGGTTTTGTTATTTGCCCTTCTTTTATTCCGCCTTCCATGAACAGTAAAATATGATCGCTAATTATACTCCTTTATGATATTTGCATGGCCTTCAGAATTACCGAAATAGTAACCACAACTGGGTAGAACAGTAACATGACAAAACAGTAACATGCCAAAACAGTAACATGCCAAAATAGCAATAGGACAAAATAGCAACAGGACATAATAGTAACAGGCCAAAGCAGTAACAGGCCAAAACAGTAACATGCCAAAACAATAAGAGGCCAAAATAGTAACAGGCAAGAACAGTAACATGCCAGGACAGTAACAGGCTATAATAGTAACAGGCCAAAACAGTAGCAGGCCAAATCACCAGCAGACCAGAATAGTAGCAACCCATCACAGTAACATGCTAGAACAGTAATAGACCAGAACAGTAACAGGCCAGAATAGTAACAGGCCTGAACAGTAGTAGGCCAGAACATCGGCAATAAGCATAGTAACGGACCAGAACAGTAAAGGACCGCAATAGTAATGGACATGAATAGTAGACGACTAGAACAGTAACGAGCTAGAAGAGTAAAAGGCCAGAACAATATCGGACCTTCTCAAAAGTGGGTCGTTCCTAGGCGGCCTAGGACGAGCGGTGTGAACAGTGACGTGCTGACCGTGGGCCTTAACAGTAACGGGCTTACTTAACGCAGGCTTTTAACGGGTGACATAGTACTTGAACATTGTAGGCTTCTGTAGGCTGTAATTGTAACGGGCCTGACATTCTTGGGCCGCTGCTGGTCGCTTCTTTTGGGCCCATTTCAAACAGTGCAGGACGAAATAGTAATGGGCCATAATCTTATTGGGTTCCCATTATGGGCCGGCCCACTTAATTATTAGCAGGCCTTGGCTGAGCCTAGCTTCTACCACGGTTTCTGTGGACGTTAACGACGGTAACAGGGCGTTAACGGTGTTTGCCACGTGGCATTTTACATGACGTCAGCAGTCAAAGCGGCTGGCGAACAAATCTACGATGGAACAAGATTTCATGGCTAAAGGGTGCGATCCGCCATGGTCAGGAAAAAACCGTGGCAGATTCTTTTGTGACGGGGCTTTTACCATGATAGGCATTCGTTGTAGAAGACTTTTTAGCCACGAAAAACAGGCCTTCAACCATGAAAATCGTCCGTTGTAAACGCCAACTTTTCTTGTAGTGCTACTTTTACAAGAAGAGATGCACCCATGTACCTTCGAAAAGACAATTAATTTAAGAGCACTCCATCATGCTTACTTGTAGCTCAAGTTTGACCTAATTTTGTTAAAATGTCAAGATGCAAAATCTTAGCAAGAAGTTGAACATGTTGTGGATGAGGAAGAGACAAGCAGGACTGTGCACCCGCAGCTGTAGAGAATAAATCGATGGAGGATGGTTGGTGAGAGCCAGCGAAGGAGAGAGAAAATACAACTTGTTTTGTGTGCATATAATAGTAGTAGGTCCATACATTTACTACTAGTGGAGTGTGATACGTCCATTTTGCATCACTATTCTATATCATAATTTACTGTTATTCATTGATATATTTCATATTAAGAGATGATACTTATGTTATTTCATCTGTTTTTTGCATGGTTGATGACTTTGGGAGGATGGACCGCTGTAGTCAAGATTCTGATGGAAAAGGCGTTGTTTGGAGGCGAAATTCGCGAAGATCAGAAAATCCCAGAAAATACATGGAAAATATTTTTTTTCTAGAAGATGAAGGATGCCAGAAGGGGGAGCGGAGTTGGGCCACAAGGGGCCCACACCACCCCCAGGCGCGGGTCACCCTTGGTTGCATCACCAGGTGGTGTGGCCATAATGGCCCACCTCTGGCTCTCCCCTTTGGGGTATATTATCCCCACGAAACCCTAAGACTCGGGGAGCGACCACAGAAAGATTCCGCACTTCTGCGGGGCGGAAAACTGTAGAGAGAGAAAGAGCTCTCCGGCAGGCAGAAATCTACCAGGGAAATTCCTCCCCAGAGAGGGGGGGTCGTCGCCAACAACACCACCATCAAGCTGGACTTCATTGGGATAATCATATTCATCATATCCATCATCATCTCCACTAGCACCATCATCAGCACTCCATACCGCTGTAACAATTGGGTTGAATCTTGCATAGTTCTTAGGGGAAACTTTCCCAGTGTTGATTACTTGTTGTAGTTGATGCTATTGAGTGGAACCATTGAATTATTGTTATGTTCATATTGTTACTCATCATTATTTCATCTCTGATGTTGATCCATATGATGTCTCGTGAGTAGTTTGTTTAGTTCTATAGGACATGGGAGAAGTCATATTGTTAGTAGTGGAATTGTGTTGAGAAAGATTTAATAGTTTGTTATTTCAGTTGTGGTGTTATTCTTCTAGTGGTGTCATGTGAACGTCGACTACATGGCACTTCACCTTTATGGGCCTAGGGAAATGCATTGTGTATTTGGCTACTAATCGTAGGGGTTGCCGGAGTGACAGAAACCTAAACCCCCGTTAGGAAACCTTTGCACAAGGGAGTGTAGGATCTCAGAGTTTAAAGCTGTGGTTAGGTTTTTATCTTAATTACTTTCTTGTACTTGCGGATGCTTACAAGGGGTATAATCACAAGTATGTATTAGTCCTAGGAAGGCCAGTACATTAGCTCAGGTTCACCCACACAACACTTATCAAACTAAAGAAGATTAATCAACTATATGAAGCGAAAGCACTTGATGATATTTCCATGTGTCCTTGAGAACGTTTGGTCATCTTAAGTAATACAACCCGCTTGTACTTTGCTAAAGAAAGGATTGGGCCACTTGCTGCATCTATTATTATTGTCTTTTATTTACTCGCACTTTATTTATCTGCATTATCAAAAAACCCTAAAAATCCGTTTGCTAAGTATTACAGAGAATTCCTGCTCCAAGCCACTCATCAACACCTTCTGCTCCTCATTGGGTTCGACACTCTTACTTATCAAAAATACTGCGATACACCCCCTATACTTGTGGGTCATCAAAACTATTTTTTGGCACCGTTTCCGGGGAGTGAAGCGCTATTGGAGAGTGGAACTGGTAAAGGAAACTTCTACTATGAGTATTGTTTATTTCTGTTAGTTACTTTATTTCAACATGGATAATTTACTTAGCTTCTTATTTCGTAATGCTACTACCACTGCTAAGGTAGTAGATGAACTACTACCTGTTGAAAATGATACTTTCAAGATACTTACAAGAATTATTAATCGTGTTATGGATAACTACTATTTTGTAGATGGAACTGTCCATCCCGGTGATCATTTGCTCTTTGTACACGAATTATGCGGGTTGTTCAAGTGTGTAGGTATTACAACAGATCAAGTCAAGAAGAAGCTATTCTCATTATCACTTAAAGGAAGAGCTGAGGAATGGTACAAGCTGCTGAAGAATGGTCAAGCTCTTGAATGGGAGGAAATTGTACCTCTCTTTTATTCAAAATTTTATCCTCCTAGTGAGGTTCATAAAGATTGGAATCAAATATACAACTTTTGGCCTCTTGACAGAGAGAGTACATCTGAATCTTGGGGGAGATTGAAGTTACTAATGCTCAAATGTCCTATTCATGAGCTCCCCAACAATATTATTATCAACAAATTTTATGCAAGGCTTTCTCTTCATGATAAGGATCTATTGGATGCTTCTTGTGCTGGATCATTTACACACATGGAAGAAAAGGCTAAATGGGATCTTCTAGACCGTATTCAAGACAATGCTGAAGCACGGGAGAATGATAAAGGAAGAAAGTCAGGTATAAATTATGATTATGAATGCATTAAATCTTTTATGGGAACTGATGACTTTTGTAATATTAGTAATGCTTATGGTCTAGACTTTCGTAATAATTATTTGTGTGGATGCCCTAGGTTATTATATAACTTTCATTAGTTTTGCAATTTTTGATCAAAGCAACAGAAGATTTTCAAAAAAATTGATCTTTACCTGCTGGTCTGTTTTGACAGATTTTTGCTACTCTTGCATTTGCTTCATATATCGATTTCCTTTTTGAATTCCTTTTTGGGATTTCGGAAGGAGTTGATACAGTATCTTATGTTTTGATGAATTTCAGTTGAAATTGAACTTAAAAGGTTTATTACCTCGCATGCACTAATGTTGCTAATGAGAATTGTGTGAAAGAAATTTTCAGGTTGTAGGAGAAAATGGTGTAATAAGATGGTGAATGGTTACATAATGCAAACAATATGTTTAAGAGGATGAAGATATTTATGTTATTCAAGCAGTGACTATGGAAGAATTTATTAAATACCAAGTTCAGAGACCTGCATAGTCCGTTTTCAAATAGGTAACAGTTCTGATAAGAAAATGTCCGTGAAACATCTGTCAAGTTAGATTTTTGCAGTTTTTATCTAACATGGAAAGCAATGAGTCGAAAGAGGGATGGAAACAGAGCTCGGGTGGCTCACACCACCCCGTGGCACGGGCCCACCTGGCCACGCCACCAGGGGGTGTGGCCACCCCGGAGCCCATCTCCGACCCGTTTTCTACCAGCACTTTACTTTTGTTGTAAAAATTCATAATATATAATCCCCCGGATCCCCAGAGGTTCATATATCGTGTTATCGTGTGTTTTCTGTGGGGCCCCCAGATTAATCCTTCGAGAATCCCTGTTATGCATACAACCACGATACCATGATCAGTTAGTTGTGGCACATAACCGACAAGTATCAAAGTAGACATCCAATACATAACGAATACATGACATACCTTATTTGCCATTATGGCTACATCGATCAACAATAGTGGAACTTCATCAAGCGTAGATCCCGAGCCATGCCATAATCTACAGTCAACTGACTAGGAGAATGGGCTAGCTCGCATAGTCGTCAACTTCATCCTCTTCTTGATATCTGACCAAGTTAATAGTCAGGGACAATGCTAGTGAGTACTTTGAATGTACTCGCAAACCACCTTAAGATAACAATAATAACAAGAGGATATGCATTATGGCTGTGGTAGTAGGAGGGCTCCAAGAGAGGTTCTTTTCTCACATAGTTTCTCTTGTAGATATAGCATCTACATATCTTTGTTGAAAAATTTTGTAAACCATTTTGGAAACCTTTTTGAAAAGTGTTGGAAAACACTAGGATTGGATCACCCATTTGTTCCTTCCTTTCGGTCATCCCATGACCAAACTCCTTTCTTTCCTTTCTGACCATCCCATGGTCAAAACAGGTATCCTTTTCGACCATTCCATGGTCAAAACATTTCCAAGCCATTGCTTTTCAGAAATCCTTTTTGAAATCAAAATCAGCACCGCTCTACAGCAACCTTACCAACCGTCCATGACCACGGACACGGGTATTCAAATAGATTTAAACTCTGCAGAGGTTACACACTTTACCCACACCATCCGGGTACACTACCCTGATCTACACCGATCGTAGGTTACACACTCTCCGGATGCCCACTCCAATATAAGTGCCTACCCTATGAGTGTTGTTCCCCTCAACACCGGGACGTCGGGTACCGAGGACCAACCGGAGCGCTTTTCCACTTATCGAGTGTGCGCTTTCAATGAGGGGCTCATAGTAACACGTGGAGGCCCGCAGACCCTTCGTTCCTTCTCTAGGTCGATGTCCCACATGGACCTTTATCGGAGAAGGCCCACCCTCTAGGGATCGCGATCCCCTGTAGTAGTTATGAGGTAGCTTATACCAGAATAAACAACCATCAAATCCATCCCTGTCCCATTCCAGAGTAATGTGGTTGCATAGGGTTAATTGTTCTAGCAAAACTGCAAAGAACCGGGTGCGTTTTCATAAACCTTTTTCCTCCATCTTTTCTTCAGCATTTTGTAAAATAAAACCTTTTTCTTTCTCAACATCTCTTGGGAGGTCCCACCTCACCAAGTTTTTATCATAAAACATTTGGTAAAACTTTTTCCGGAGTCTTCCCATCCTCTAGCTTTTCTTTGGCTAAAATAGGGTCTCCAAAAAGGGGTATGGTGTATTTCACCATCTACCATACTAGGGATAAGTTGGTATCGTCAAGGGGGTTGTACTTAGTAGTACAAAAGGGTAATATTTTGGAGGAGCCAAACCACTACCATATATACATGAACATATAATAGAACAATGAAGTTTTAATAATTAGTAGACAAAACATATGTAGGTAAAACAGTAGGGCAAGGCTTATGAGCAAGAAGGTGGCTTGCCTGAGATCAGCAATATGGCATAATTGTCCCTGGACTTCTTCTTAGAAAACCATAATAACCAATAGAAACCATCTTCTTCCGCTTTCCGATATAATCGCAACTATCGTCGGTAGGGAACACATGCAAACAAACAAAAGGGCACAATCAATACAAAGAAATACAAGCATCCATACAATGCAGCAAACCAGTGAACAATGCAAGACTACGATTCAGTAGTTTTTGAGGGGATTGGATTTAGGAGATTGAGATGGTCTTGGAGAAGGGGATGAACACCCCTTAGGGTTTATTGTCGAGGAACTACCTAAGAGGGGGTTTTGGGACCAAGTACATATTATGTATGGTACCATTGTACAAAAATGATACCTACATGTAGATGTTGATAAAATGAAACCAGCAAAAGTGGTTTCACTAATTTATCACTTTTCTTTAAATAGTTATGATTTTACTAGTGAAATAACTTCTAGTTTTAGGGAATAAGTCACCATAAAAGCTCTGGAGCTCCAAAAATTATTTCCTTGAAGGATTTTGAAGAGTTTTATGTACTGAATCACTGAGAGTTGGAATCACTCTAAAACAATTACCAGAATGCCCTCAGGAAATTTCCAAAGGTAGTTATGTATATGTTTTGTCTTTTCCACCAATTTAAATCTACAGAATATTTTGAGTTGATTCCAAAGGCACATGGTAGGTACTTAGAATTCCTTTCTGTAGAAATTGGAATCAACCTTTTTGGACTTGTAGAGATACTGCGGTGATTTTATTAGCGAAATAACTAATCCCAGAACAGATTAATTCATGATAAATCCACAGGGGCATAGAAAATTATGGGCTCCTGGGATTTGACGTAAATTGGTAGGTAGGTGTATAGGGAGTTGGAAATAGGTCAATACTAACTTTGGTTTGGCCTAGGGAATTTTCTAAAGGTAGAAACTAATAGTTTTTGTTATTTTTACTACAGATAAAACATAGATCTTTTTGGGGTGAGGTCAATATGACAGGATATGTTTCCTACAGGTCTTCCATAGGCAGTTGGAATTACCCAGTTTGGGTTTACCAAACTACCAGAAATAAATAATTAGTGAAAAGGACACATATAGATAGTTAATTTACTATAATTAATCTGCACAATATTTTGCTGAACTTATTGTACTGCACGTTGAAGAAAACATTCATAAACATTAGAAATTTTAGATCTGGGCATTTGGTTTCATTTGTCATTTTTGTTTTGATTTAATCATAATAGGTGTATTAACAGATCTAGAGAAAGAATAAACTCTAACTGGAAAAAGGGCCGCATCTAAGGGCGTACTGGGCCGCGGAGGGGAAATTCGGCCCACCCTGCTGCACCATGCACGGGAGCGCGGTTCAAACCGCTGACAGACCGGCCCCGCCGGTCAGCCGGAGCAGGGCGCAGAAGGGGGTACGGGACGCTAGAGACCGTCGGATCAAGTCACGATCGAAGGCCCTAGGTCGTCTTCCTACTTCAACTCGGGGCGTAGGGAGGGAACCCTAGGTGGCGTCTGGGCGGCGGTGGGGGCTTACCCGGGGTCTCGCCGGTGACCGTGGGGTGGCAGAGATGATGCGGTCGATAACGGCGATCCCGGAGAGGGGCGACACAGCCAGTTTCCGCGTCGGGGAGGAGTTCGCACGACGGCGCTCGCGGGTGTGCTCTCGGGAGCTCGCCGGAGCAGGGCCGGGGAGCCGTGCATGTCGACGGCGAGGGTTCTGGGCGACGCGGGGGTCGGCGGCGGTTCTGGCGACGGGCGACAGAGCTTGGTCCGACACAGGGACGCCTCGTGCATAAGCACGCTCCCGGAGCTAGTCTCGGTGGTCGCCAGAGTTGGTACCTACGGCGGTTAGGAGCCCGAAAAAAGGGTGGGGTTAGACTCAGAGGGGCAAGGGGATCTCAGAAAAGGGGACATGCAGAGCGGAGGGAGCTTGGGGGAGGGAGCTTAGATCAGATCCATGGAGAAAATCAAAGCTCTCTTCTTCCCTCTCTCGGTTGCATATAGCAGGGGAGAGGGACTGGTGGACAGGGGAGGTAGGTGAGTAGGCTAGGAGGCAAATGAGGGCTTGAGAGGCTCGGGGGTGGTATTGGCCTATTTAAGTGAGAGGGGCAAGGTCTATGGTGGATTATGCTCATGTGAGAGCTTGGGCTGGTCCATGGCCCTCCTATTGGTGGCTAGGGGCGGTGGAGGGGTCCTGGGTCCTGGCAGAGGAGCAAAGAGGGAGTGGTGCTGCTGTATTGAAAAAAAAGAGTGGAGACAAGACAAGTCCATGGTCTCCTTCAAAGCCAAGCATGAAGGACAAGAAGGAAAGGTGTTGCTACAGTGTATTGGTACAGTAGCTCGACCAGGGAAGTGTCCTGGTGCTGAGGAGTATTGGAGAGCAAGTTTGGATGAGGGTTGATGGAGGATTTGTGCAAGGTTGTCATATATCCCACTCTGTCATTCTTGATGATCATCAAGGAATTCTCAAATCTTGATCTTAGCAACATGAGGTAAAGGTTCTGGGAGGTAGGTGAGGTCAAGATACACCTCCAGGAATTTATTGAGATTTTTCAGATGATGTTTAGTGCATTTTTGATCAATTATTCAAAAATTGCAGAAGTAGTTTTTAGGGTTGTATTTGATATTTTTGAATTTGACAGGTGGAGTTTTTGATGTGAGATGGTCCCAAATGTGAATACACACTTAGGGGAATTTTACCAAGATTTATTGGAAGATAAAAGTATTTAAAACAATTATTATTCCCATTCAGCCATTTAAGAAAATGGGCAAAAAGAAATAATTAAGATCTTCAAAAATATTTATTTTTGAAGTGGGAAGATAGGGTAGGATAGTAAGGCATCAAAAGTGACCTAACTTAGAGAAGTGTTTTGGCAAAAACTAAACTTTCCTTTATGGAGGAGGTTTTGGAGATTTTGTCTATTAAAGGGATTAAATAGATTTGGGGCCATAATAATTATGGATAATATTTGATAAATCTTGGTGATCAAGGTATAGGATGTAGACAAGGTGTAGCAAGCATTTTCAACCTTGGGAATTAGAAATCCAACTTGAATTAGATGAAAAACAAGGAGTGGTGGATCTAGGGTGATGTTATTTTTATACCACCAAAACCTTGTTGGATCTTGGAGCTCAGTGCTCACCTTGAGGCATGGGATAGATGGGTAGTTAGACCAAGTAATATAGATGATCATGGCAGAAGGAGTTTGGATTGTTTACATTTGAGATTGTTTGAAAGTGATGGCAAACTTTGTTGATAATAAGGCTGCCATGCTAGATGAGTCATGAGGCCTTATAAACCATGTGGTTTTAAGAAGCACAAAGATCCACTTGGAACAAGTGAAGTAGATGTTGGTAGACCTATATGAGTAGAACATAACAATGCAAGTAGTTGGTCCATAGAAGGTTGGATGATGGTGTGAGCTTCTGTCAAAGTAGGCATGTTGACTAGATTTGCAGGAATAGTTAATTTCTTGCCTACAAAACCATCAAGAACAAGTGGGTTGGAGGATGATCTAACCAAGGGCAAGATTTGTCCTTGGTATTACTTAGGATTTTTAACAAGATGGTTCAAGTGCATTACCAATAATGCACAAGGGTTGAGAAAGGGAGACATCCAAAAAGGTGATGTTGAAACGGATTTCAGACTTAGCCAAATTTGGCAGATTTGAGGTTTTTGACTAGAGCATGAGAGGGGATGTTTTTGATGGGTTGCAAGGTACCCAAGCATCATAAAGTATATGATTATGAAGTGTCTATTGAGTATAAAGGATCCATGCTTTATATTGGCCTTCATTGACTTGGAAACTTCTAGAAGGGATATCTTTAGAATTGATCTGGTTAAGGGTGTTACATGATCACCTGGTGGCTAGAGATCAGATCCATCTTGTATTCTTGATTAGCGTTTGGGGATTTTATAGTATCTTGATCCTAGAAGATGAGCTCCTAGAGTAGCTCATACTACTTTTAAGCAATTAAGTCAAACATCAGATCAAGGCAACTCACCTTACAAACAAATCAACTACTACTAGGGTTACCATCAAGCCTAGGTTGAGGTAAGGTTGAGGCATTTTGAAGAGGTTGGATTTTGAATAAGGTGAGAGTCCTTGGTATCTCTACCAAGATTAGAATTCAAAAGCCTTATGAAAAGGTTTTGGAAAAACCTAGGGTAGGAGTAGTTGAAGGTTCTGTCTTGAAAACATAAGGAGATAGTATTATATAGCCCTCCATAGTCTGAGCACTAGAAGCTTACTAAAATAGTTGGTTTGCAAAGGCTTCTTGGCTCAGGTTTTAATATGCCAGAACATTTGAGCATATATAAAATAAGCCAAGACAGTTTTGGGAAATAGACTTTGTCAACTGGTGTTGAGGTAAGGAGTATATCTACCAATGCACATTCATAAGCATAACCATAATCAAACAGTAGGAAACACTTCATCAATTAAACAAGAAAAAGTTTTTGTTCCCCCTGATTTTTGCATTCTGGACAACTAATCAGGGTTGCTGAAATTGGGATGTTACATTTTCGTTTCGATCTGTTTCTGCCAGGAACTATTCTTAAAGTTTAGAAGCACAATGGTCTCCGCCAACGATAAAGGCAAGGATCCTGCGGAGGAGGATCTCCAAGACTTTGAGCAGGAGGAGGAGATCGATAGTGAAGTTGAAGAGGAGGCAAAGGTAGACCAGCATCTGCATGCCAGCACCACCATTGCAAGCATTGGAGTGGTGGCAAACCCTGCAAGGTTCAAAAGGACTGCACGGATGTCTGATACGTCCATTTTGCATCACTATTCTATGTCTTAATTCACTATTTTCATTGATAAATTTCGTCTTAAGAGGTGATACTTATGTTATTTCATCTTTTTTGCATGGTTGATGACTTTTGGAGCATGGACCACTTCAGTCAGGATTCTGATGGAAAAGGTGTTGTTTGGAGGCAAAATTCGCGAAGATCAGAAAATCCGGGAAAATATACGGAAAATACTATTTTTCCAGAAGACTCAAGATACCAGAAGATGGAGTGGAGGTGGGACACAGGGGGCCCACACCACCCCATGGCGCGGGCAAGCCCAGGCCGCGCCAGGGAGTGGTGTGGCCACCCTGGCCCACTCCAGCGTCTCCCCTCTAGCGTATATCTTCCTCCCGAAACCCTAAGACTCGGGGAGCGACCACAGAAAGATTCCGCCGCCTCTGCGGAGCGGAAAACACCGAGAGAGAAAGATCTCTCCGGCAGACAGATTTCTGCTGAGGGAATTCCTTCCCGGAGAGGGGAGATCGTCGCCATCAACACCACCATCAAGCTAGACTTCACCGGGATCATCATCATCATCATCACCACCACCATCATCACCATTAGCACCCTCATCACCATCTCCATATTGCTGTAACAATTGCGTTGAATCTTGCCATAGTTCATCGGGGAAACTTTCCCGGTGTTGATTACTCTTTGTAGTTGATGCTATTGAGTGAACCATTTAATTATTGTTTATGTTCAGATTGTTATACATCATTATTCCATCTCTGATCATGATCCATATGATGTCTTGTGAGTAGTTCGTTTTGTTCTTGAGGACTTGGGAGAAGTCTTGTTGTTAGTAGTGGAGTTGCGTTGAGAAAGATTCAATAGATTGTTATTTAAGTTGTGGTGTATTTCTTCTAGTGGTGTCATGTGAACGTCGACTACATGACACTTCACCTATATGGGCTGGAGTGACAGAAACCTGAACCCCCGTTAGGAAACCATTGCACAAGGGACGTAAGGGTCTTAGAGTTTAAAGCTGTGGTTAGGTTTCTACCTTAATTACTTTCTTGTACTTACGGATGTTTGCAAGGGGTAAAATCACAAGTATGTATTAAGTCTTGGATGGGACGGTACATTAGCACAGGTTCATCCACACAACACTTAGCAAGCTAGAGAAGATTAATCGACTATATGAAGCAAAAGCACTTGACAGTCTTCCCATGTGTCCTCGAGAACGTTTGGTCATCTATAGAAATACATCCGGCTTGTCCTTTGCTGCATAAAGGATTGGGCCACTTGCTGCATTTATTCTTACTGTCTTTTATTTACTCGTACTTTGTTTACTTGCTTTATCGAAAACCCCTAAAAATCCGTTTGCTAAGTATTTGCAGAGAATTCCTGATCCATACCACTAGCCAGCACCTTCTGCTCCTCGTTGGGTTCGACACTCTTACTTATCGAAAATACTGCGATACACCCCCTATACTTGTGTTTCATCAATGTCCACTGGAGGGAAGACTCTGCGTCATTTCTTGGCTTCACAGTCATGTGATCCATTCACCAAGAATCCCTTCCATACCCTTATCCATGAGCAGCAATTCTAGAATATGCCCAAGGAGAAACTTCCCTCCAATTGGGACATGCCTCATTCTAACCATGCAGGAAAAGAATACTTCAAGGAGGAAGAGTGGGGAAAGAATCGCAAGAGCTGGGATTCGCAGCCCGACATGATCATGAACCGCATTGAGTACAATTCGGAGTTGATTCGTACTCTCACCTTTGAGATTGAAGACTTGAGGTAATTGATTGAAAATCTCATCGAGGGAACACCACCACCATCGAAGGAGTAATTCGTCATCAGGTTGCATCCCCTTGGTTTGTTCCAAGCTTGGGGGAGTGCTGCGGTATCGCATCACTATCTTTTATCTTTTTACCTTTTAAGTAGAGTCATATCATGAATAGAAAAGTTATCGTATAGGATGGTTTGCATTATGGAAGTGTCTCCCCTCTTGTTAGATATCTATGTATCCCTTGGTGTGAGTTGCCGTTATGGAATATTAATGAGAAGTTCTATCATTCACTCCTCTGTATATCTTATTTTAGTTTTCAATTACTATTATATGATTGATCTTGTTGTTAGTATTGGTATCACTTTGGGATCATTAAGTAAATTTAGTTGGTTTTGGAAAACCTAGCTCGGTCAGTAGCAACCCTATTATGAGAATTGAATGAAAGAGATAAAATTATTCTTAAGAAATATAATTTCATCATCTTTCTTGATTGTCTCATAAGCTTAGTATTCTCTAGTTAAGATCTTTTGTGCTTCCAAGGAAGATTGCATGTTTGTTTTTATCACTTGTATGTTTGTTTGTTTCCTTCAACTCTTATGCTTGCTACCCAACCTTGCTAGCCAAAAACCTGTACTAAGAGGGAATGCTTCACGTGCATCCAATCCTTAAACCAAAACCTATGCCATTTGTGTCCACCATACCTACCTATTAGCACTATTGCTATTCCAAGTAAATTCATGTTTTTATCTACCTTCCGAATTAAACTTGTATGTGAAAATTAGTGATTAAATCTCTCATGAACTTGATGGCATAGTTTACTTTCTTGCACTTAATAACCTTGAACCATTGTGCCCATCTCTGTTGTGTATATGCTTGTGCTTTGTAAGTTGTGAATTAGCAAAACCATGTAACCATGGGGAATGCTTTCAACATTGCACTTTATTTAGTTGATATCATGTTCTTTTGCTTATGGATCCCGGGGGTGTGAAATGAAAGGGGAGCTTGTAAGGCTCATGGAGTTCGTATATGTGTTAGAGAAACGCCTGGGTGGCTGGTCTAAGCCATGCCTAATCATGGTGGAAACCTGCAGCATAACCATAGTGAGCAATCTATGAAGCATCCCTTATATATAAAAAAACTTATGCAAATAGGAAAGAAAAAAGAGAGAAAGAAAAGAAAAAAAGATACCTATGCAAATAGGAAATAAAAGGATGCTGAGATGCTCATTGTCTGCTTGCCTTGTCATTTTGATATGGGGAATCTTCCGTATCATCGGGCAAGGGGTACCTTGTTGGCGGTTCTCTATGATACACATGTACTTACAATGACAAGAACTTACCTGTGACTAAACTTGAGTAGCATGAGGAACGGTACTCGTAAGTAAGGGGCATGCGATTTTTAGCTTATAAATTGTCAAGCATATCCTCATATTTGATCACTTTAACCTTAATCACCTAAAGATGCTTATGGTAGGGGCAATGAGAGCTTAAAGCTAATAAGTACCATAATTTTTGGAAGCTCTTTATGAAACTTGAAATCCCTGCTTCCCTCTGCGAAGGGTCTATCTTTTACTTTTTATATGAGTCAGTAAACCTATTCCTTTCTATCTCAGCAAGTATTTTGGGTTGTTGTGTTTCATTCATATGATGATTTATTCAATCATGTTTCTTATGTTCCTTGTTTTGCACACTGCTTTTATCTTAGTGAGTACTACTTTGAAAGCTATCATTGAAAACCCCATTATGTTTGGACTCCTGCAAATTGTTAACTATTCTTTTACCAAGAGCAAAGTTTGCCATTACCAATTATGATTTACTTTGTGTATGTTTATTGTGTTTCCTTTACTCATTGCAAGTTAAGTTATATAATAGTGAGTTGTCTTCTATTATGATTTATGTATTGATGAATGTGATGCTTCTTGTCCGTATTCTTTTATCGACTCTTCACTCCATAAACCTGAGGTCATGTTTATTGAGCTTAGTTTTCACTTGGGGACAAGCAAAGTCTAAGCTTGGGGGAGTTGATACGTCCATTTTGCATCAGTATTATATATCATAATTTACTGTTATTCATTGATATATTTCATATTAAGAGATGATACTTATGTTATTTCATCTGTTTTGCATGGTTGATAACTTTTGGAGGATGGACCACTACAGTTAGGATTCTGATGAATAAAGCGTTGTTTGGAGGCAAAATTCTCAAAGATTAGAAAATCCCGCAAAATTCATGGAAAATCCTATTTTTCCAGAAGACGAAGGATGCCAGAAGGGGGAGCGGAGTTGGGACACAGGGGGCCCACACCACCCCCTAGAGCGAGCCACCCTTGGCCACGCCACCAGGTGGTGTGGCCACCCTAGCCCACCTCTAGCTCTCCCCTTTGGCGTACATTATCCCCACGAAACCCTAATACTCGGGGAGTAACCACATAAAGGTTATGCTGCTTCTGCGAGGCGGAAAACTGCAGAGAGAGAAAGAGCTCTCCGGATGGCAGAAATCTGTCGAGGAAATTTCTTCTCGGAGAGGGGAGATCGTCGCCAACAACACCACCATCAAGCTGGACTTCATCGGGATCATCATCATCATCTCCATCATCATCTCCACCAACACCATCATCACCACTCCATACCGCTCTAACAATTGGGTTGAATCTTGCATAGTTCTTAAGGGAAACTTTCCCGGTGTTGATTACTTGTTGTAGTTGATGCTATTGAGTGGAACCATTGAATTATTGTTAAGTTCAGATTGTTACTTATCATTTTTTTCATCTCTGATCTTGATCCATATGATGTCTCATGAGTAGTTTGTTTAGTTCTTGAGGACATGGGAGAAGTCATGTTGTTAGTAGTGGAATTGTGTTGAGAAAGATACAATAGTTTGTTATTTAAGTTGTGGTGTTATTCTTCTAGTGGTGTCATGTGACCATCGACTACATGACACTTCACCTTTATGGGCCTAGGGGAATGCATTGTGTATTTGGCTACTAATCGTAGGATTGCCGGAGTGACAGAAACCTAAACCCCCATAAGGAAACCTTTGCATAAGGGAGTGTAGGATCTCAGAGTTTAAAGTTGTGGTTAAGTTTTTATCTTAATTACTTTCTTGTACTTGCGGATGCTTTCAAGGGGTATAGTCACAAGTATGTATTAGTCATAGGAAGGTCAGTACATTAGCACAGGTTCACCCACACAACACTTATGAAACTAAAGAAGATTAATCAACTATATGAAGCGAAAGCACTTGACGATATTCCCATGTCTCCTCGAGAACGTTTGGTCATCTTAAGTAATACAACCGACTTGTACTTTGCTAAAGAAAGGATTGGGACACTTGGTGCATCTATTATTATTGTATTTTATTTACTCACACTTTATTTATTTGCATTATCAAAAGCCCCTAAAAATCTGTTTGCTAAGTATTACAGAGAATTCCTGCTCCAAGCCACTCGTCAACACCTTATGCACCTCGTTGGGTTCGACACTCTTACTTATCCAAAATACTGCAATACACCCCCTATACTTGCGGGTCATCAGAGTGTACCACGTACCTCATGTCAGCAGCCCACCATATCTTTGCTCTGACATCGCGCCGCCTTCAAGTCCTCTTCTCTGCTGATCTTGATAAATTTCGTTAAATTTTCAAGATGCAAAATCTTATCAAGAAGTTAAACTTGTTTTCCAAAATCTCGGTGGTTTAGGGTTTAGGGTTGTGCATACTAGCATTCATCGTGCTAAAGTAGAATCTTTCTAGATGCTAAGAATGGAAAAGAAGATCCAGCTGTTGGCAATGTTTGGATTTGCTAGTCTTGATCCAATTTAAAATGTTCAAAGTTAATCTGTACACAATGCAGTGGTTTATTGTATTGTAAGAGATAAGACACGATAAAGAGAAGATAAGAAGTACCGCGAATGGCCTATCAAATGGTAGGCCTCGTAGGAGAGAGGTGCTTGAGAGTTAACATGGTCGGTGGAAGTACAAATTACATCAAGGACCTCATAAAAATGAAAATTGCGTCCAAGTCCACGCATTTATTACAACAAGGACCCTGAAAACTGAGCAATGGAGTTTATGTTTTGAGGTTTGCGCATACTAGCGTTCGTCATGCTAAAGTAGAATCTATCTAGATGCTAAGAATGGAAAAGAAGATCCACGGCTGGCAGTGTTTGGATTTGCTAGTCTTGATCCAATGGTCAATGTTCAAGTTAATCCGTACACTATGTAATGATTTATTGTATTGTAAGAGATAAGACACGATAAAGAGAAGATAAGAATTACTACGAATGGTCTACCAAATGGTAGGTCTCGTAGGAGAGAGGTGCTTGAGAGTTAACACGGTCGGTGAAAGTACAAGTTACATCAAGGACCTCATAAAATGAAAATTGCATCCAAGTCCATGCATTTATTTGCACAAGGACCCTAAAAACTAATATGGAGGTTGTGTTTTTAGGTTTGCACATACTAGCATTCATAGTGCTGAAGTAGAATCTTTCTAGATGCTAAGAATGGAAAACAAGATCCATCGGTTCGAAATGTTTGGATTTGCTAGTCTTGATCCAACGGTCAATGTTCAAAGTTAATCCGTACATTATGAAGTGGTTTATTAAATTTTTAAGAGATTAGACACGATAAAGAGAAGATAAGAAGTAGTACGAATGGCCTATCAAATGGTAGGTCTCGTAGGAGAGAGGTGCTTGAGAGAAAACACGGTCGGTGAAAGTACAAGTTACATCATGGAACTCATAAAAATGAAAAGTGGTAGGCCCGTCGGACCCTACGCTCTAAGTTCAAGCCTGGATGAACCAAAAGTGGTTAAAGTAGTACCGCGGGGCTCAGGGCCACCCACGTGTAGGCCCGTCGGCTGCCCTAACCACTTCGGAGAACATCGGGACAAGAGCGAGCGGCGTAGGCAACAGGCGAAGAGATCAAATACATACACAAGTGAGTATGTATGCAAGATACCTTACAACAGTTCTGAGAGCCATACCATCTAAAAGAAATAGAAATATTGCAACGCCATACGGCAAGATCCAAATATCCTAGATAGAGATAATAGTGTAGGATAGCTCGTCATACATCAATCCACAGAGTATCAAGCGCAAGCGGGAAACAAGATCCGAGTACGGACAAGAAGCAAATCGACATAAGATGCCACATAAATAAGCACATCCCGCCCATGGATCTCATGGATCCCCATCCCCGCAATCTCTACACCGAGTGATCGTTGCCAACATCATCTGTCTCCTCCACCCAGTATCCACCTTGCGAATACACTTGTTCATCTGAATCAAACAATTTATCGCGTGAGACCCTAGGGGTACTCAGCAAGGCTTTATGCCTCTAAAGGGGACATAACCTGGGGTGACGCAATTGCAGCAAAAGAGAATAACTAACAAGTCTATAGATACTCGCTAACCATCCGCCTAACTAATGATAGACGGATGTCCGTTAATTAGGAACAACAGTTATAACAGTATAAAGTAACAGATCCATCCTCATTCTCGCTTACCAAGGAGAAAGCAGACGAACAGCCCATCCATTGGCAGTTTTATTAACCATTCCATGAGTATTGCACTAATTACTAGTCAGATGTTTAGTCAAATTAAAAGCGGTACTTTAGTTATGCTTGTCTATGATCGAGAAACTGAGCTCCAAGTCATCCATAACAGCGGACACGGCTTTTAGAAAGATTTACCCTGCAGGGGTGCACAAATAGCAACACACACTCGATCAACCTCGGAAAAACCAACTCAAAACCCAACGAGGCATTCACGACAAAGCAATCACAAGATTCATTAAATATTTCAGGGGGCCACCCCATTAAGCTACCCGCAACGAAGTTGGCCGACTCCGAGACGGAACCAAGGTTTGCGTCAATGGCTGTAAACGACTGGGAACCCGAAAATGTGAATGGGCTTGTCGATACCGTGAAAACACTCCGCATCCAAAACAGTACAGGTGCTCCACGCACAATCTTAATAAAACCGTAACATGGCATAAGTACAGGATAGTAAATAAAATCCCAAACTAGTTTGTGGCCCCAAGAAATAGAAATGAGTCAAGCTCTGGCTCAGGGGGGTCCATAAGGCCTCCCGGATGTGGATAGTGTGAATAGTCAAGGAACAGGAATCAAGTACTCGGGGTCCTACGGGACACAAGTGAGCAGGAAAAACCAAATAACAGATATTGCCCACCGGTGCCTCTTTCATAAGTTATTCCATACTACTCAGGTTAAGTTGTTTAGGTACCTCGTTATCCATCAGACTCTCACATACCCTACACATGCTGTTCTACGTCGCATGGCTCAAACAACTCCTGTAGTAATAGCTCGTGGGATGGAGGAACAAGCTCGGTGGGGTTTAAAGTAAAGGCTATGCAGTACTTGGGATTCAATTTAATGCATTCGCCACTGAATGATGAAATAATAAGATAGAGGCAATAGGTACTGTATGTATGCAAGCATGTGGTAGTGCTTGCCTGGCAGCTCAGTTGAAGCGGGCAATGCATCTGGGTAGTACTCCTGGGATTCCTGATAATTCCCCTGCTCGGCGTCTATTCGAAAGAAGAACCAAACAAACAAGGGCCAACATAAATAAAGTGCACAAGCATATAAATAAAATGTGACAAGCAAACAAGCATGCCATGATAGATGATGCACAATTTACATGGCAATAATGTAGCATGGCATGGGTGAGGTGTGGGGTACAACAATAAAGCATTTTATTAAGTTTTAGTCAAGTTTTATTACCATAAACTGTTCTGATTTTAATATTGATATGATGCATGCTGCAATTAAGAACATGGAATGCATAAACAGAACGGGCTCGTCGCGCTGATCGATTTAGACATATTATTTGTCGAATTTGGAGTTATAGAATTAAAGTTATTAATTAATTAAGAAAAGGGCATTTTTATTGCAACTAAACAATTTCGAAAATTTAAAATAGGCAAACATTAAATTGGATGGAAGATTTGAAATCCTCACATTTTTCTGATTTAAAAACATATATTATTTGTATTATTTGGATTTATTAATCAAAAGTTATTAATTTCTGGATATTAAAAACATAATTGCGTTTTCTGGAATTATTTTTATTTGGAAAAGGCTCACAGAAACTTTTTGTACTCAGGTAGGTCTAGCCCGACTCACTGACGTGCGGGGTCAACGCTGAGTCAGCGCCAGCTGGGGCAGCGGCTCTACACGGGGCTTTTCTCACCGCGGGTTTACCCAGCCAAAGAGATTGACAAGCGGGACCGGGGACGGCGGGTCCACCGCGCGTGTGCGCCAGCCGGGGCGTGCCACGCGGCAGATCCGGGGGAGCGCGGGAGGGCCTGTCCGTGACGGACAGAATCTGCCAAGGGGTTTTATGCAAAAGAACAATGAATCTGAAATCGATCTACTGACACGAGCTAGCTTGTCTGATCTTCGGTTGACGATGGAGAGCAAACCTTCGGGAATTTTGCGATGCCGCAAAAACCAAAGTAGTAGAGGATAGCAAGGGCTTCATGTTTTGTTTAGGATATTTCGTCGCCGGAGGAACATATCGAGCGCTGGGTCATCGGGAACAGAGGGGTAACGCTGGTCCAAACTATTGAATTCTGACAGAATTTTACAGCGGCAACTAACGATCTTGCGAGGATGATTCTGGGCACTATGCTGCACCTAATCGAGCGTGTAAGGGCTCATTTTGAAGAGAGAACAACA
This sequence comes from Avena eriantha, assembly GCA_910589775.1. Classification (NCBI taxonomy): domain Eukaryota; kingdom Viridiplantae; phylum Streptophyta; class Magnoliopsida; order Poales; family Poaceae; genus Avena; species Avena eriantha. The sequence continues at coordinate 313,727,033 of OU342741.1, forward strand.
GTCTAAAGCATGGTGCTCCTGGTTTTGACGTAGGTGGACCGTGACGGTGGTGAGACTGCGATGAACAAAGGCGGACGCAGGCTGCGGGTGCACTGTCTGCTGCCTATGCACGGTTCAGAGCGGGGCTACGCGACTTTGTTGCAGCTGTGGCGTCGAGCGGCAAGGCAACACGGCGAGCGGCGAGATGATCTACAAGGGCGTACAGAGGAGGGAGTTGTGGTGCTCACCGGGGTGCGACGTCGAGGGAGAACGTGGGCTGAAGCGAGGGACGGGGCAGCGTCGGTACCGCAGACGGCGAGCTGCGTGGGGGCGGGGACAGCAGTGCCTGTTGTTCCTTCTCCTCCTCGCTCCCGGTACCGTATAACATCGGGGTCGACGCGCCGCTCCCGTTGCAACTGGACAACCGGCCCGGCGACGGCGGCAGTAGGATGACGACGAGGGTTAGACGGCGGTTGGGTTGGTTTTGTTGCAGAGGGGGGAAGGTGTCCGCCCAGCTTTCGATCTGGGAGTGGTTGGAAGGATGAGGCTAAGAGCTGCTGCTTTATGCAGGGGTGAGGGAGGAGAGGGAGCATGCGCTCGGCATGGGGGGTGGGGCTGCCGATCACGTGCGCCAGAGGGAGAAGAGCAACAGGGTTGGGCACGTAGGGCCGATGGCGTGTCCAGGCTGGGAGGGTGCGACTCCACCAGGAGGCGAGAGGAGAGGCGCGAGCAGCGGTTCGATCGGTGCAGGGACAAAAGGAGAGGGGAGGTGAGAGTAGCTAGGGCTTTTTGCTAGGTGTAGAGGAGATGGCAGATTTGAGCTAGAAGAAAAGAGAGAGATACTCCAAGTGCCAAGCAAAATAGACTAACAAAGGAGGAGGGGGACGATGTTGAGTTCTTGCCAAGAAAAGAAAAGATGGGAGAGGGAGACTCATGTGTAGGCACACATGCAGGTGTAGGTGTAGGAGTTGATGTAGGTGTGGGTGTATATGTCCACATGCATATATATGGTCATGGTGAGAGATAAAAGAGAGATGAGGTGGTAGATATAGAGATTAGGTTGCTAGGTTTGTAAAGGATTTGTTCAAACAAAACCCAAAAAAAACATAGGTGGGCAACACTAGAATATTGAAAAGATGGAGAAAAGAAGGAGATGGTTATATTGCATGCACATGCAATAATGGGCATCAAAGGAGAAAGGGGAGAGGGTTGTCAAAAAGGGTTTGGTTTGAATTTTGAAAACTCATTGCTTGAATTTCCATAAACAAACTTCCCTCCAAGACCAAAAGAAACTCAAAGGAAGAAAAGAAGAGGACCTTGCATGGCCCATGCATAATTAAGTAAATGCCTCTCTAGTAGTGAAAGCCACTAGACTTTCTCATGGCATTTATATAATCAAGATTCCAAGAATTTTGGAATAAGGACCAACAAAAGAAAAGAGAGCTTGTTTACCACATGGACTAAATAAAAGATCATGCATGAATATAAGGTGGCCAAGCTTGTGTGTGTGAGCCACTAGGCATAATATGGCCAAAGTTATATTCTTACATGAGCATTTATGCAAATACAAACCATATGCAAGCTTGACAAGGATTCCACTGACATAGCATGCATAGGTGGACATGTGGCTCTCCACATATCAATAATGTGAAAACAACATGATGCATATATGGGAGCATGTGGAATTGTAAGTGGACCCATCCCAACCCACATGAGCTAGAGGTGAACCCAAATAAAATGCAAAGCTCACATATAGTTGGATGGTGGAATTATGGGGTGGTGACAAAGAAAGGTGGTGGAGTTAATAAAAGATATGCCCCCAACTCAACTTGGGCATCAAGCATTTATCAAGAACCAAATACAATATGTCAAGAGGCAAATACAATTAATAATGCATATGAAATAAGAACCAAATGAAAAGGGTTTTATATGATGCTCAAATGCAATGTGGCATGATGACATGAGCATGATATAATGATGATGCAATCTAAACATGTAGGAAGGTAGCAAAACTAGACTAGGCTAGTAGCATTGCAATTGTTAGACAATTGGATGCTACAACTCTCCCCCACTAAACAAGAATTTCGCCCCGAGATTCCTAGGAAAAGAAAAGGCACGACGAGAGGCGGGTGTTCGGAACGAAGGTGACCCTCACGTTCCCAAGATGATGAACAACAGAATGGTGCGACCATTACACCTTGCAAAACCTACTAGCCATTTTGCGAGCCTTGAGTTTTGCTAGAGAAACAAAGGGGTAGAAGAGTTGATGGATTGTCGTGGTGGTGTCATGGCAGTTGCCATGTATAGGCTAAAGGTGGGGACTAATACACGCTAGGGGAATCCAGGGAGGGATAGTGAAGTGATTCTCCACACGGGAACTTGTATTGATTTCCTTCCAAGGTTACAAGTGCTCCTAGAGCTGTATTGGCGAGAGGAGGAAGAAGGAGCTCTCTTACTCTCACCCACAGATCTCACCTGAAACCCTAGACCTCAACAGAATTGTACAGAGACAAAAACAGCCAACCCCCTGAGCAGAAGCCCTAGCCCCCCTTTTATAGGGGAGGCTCGGATTCTGCCTAGGGCATACGTGGAGGCATATTCCTAAGAATATGCCTCCTCCCAAAGTGGTAAGCCGACCGGAGTGCTTTTTCCCCCGCGTCACATATGCTTTAGCTACGTCAGCCACTGCGGCGCCCTCGTCAGCTGACACGGGCGTCGTCACGCTTGTCGGCCACGCCCCGGTGGTCCTGTCCTTGCTCGCTTCGCTCAGGCAGTGCGTACCGGGGCTCCTTTTGACCAGCGAGATTCCTTCCTTCTCCTAGAAGCTAGCTGCGACCCGGATGATGGTTCATCCGGCCACGCCCCTTTCCTGCATACAAGTAAGACATACGCTTCCGACTTACCGCTTAAGTCGGATGAGGGCTAGTTAGGCGAACGCCCCTAGGTCCGGATTACCTCGTGATTCGGCCTGCCTTGAGGTGACCCGGCCAGCATCTGCTTTGGCCTTGCCGAACCTCGGCTAACTCGGCCTTTATACCACGGCGTGACCCTACCTGGGGGTATCCCCCCAACATTAGTCCCCGAAGCTGGTGCGGTCTTAGCCGCCCTGGCCGCTAAGGCCACACCAGGTTCCATTTTGTGCCCATGTTGTTGTTTCTGAGTTACCTCTGTACCCCGGACGCTTGGATTTAGGTTCCCTTTGCACATTGCAAGTTTTCACTTGCCGGCCGGGTTACCACAGTTCCGTCCGGGTCTTACTTCCTTCTCTCATACGCTTGCCCATGTGAAGGGTAATCATTATGTCATCTTATTTTAAGGGACGGTACAGTAACCGCTGCAGTAATTGTCAGTTATCACTGTGCGCGGGTCACGGCACGCCTGCCTCCTCGTTTACCGCATCAGCGCGTCACGTCACAGGACTCTCTCCGCCATGTGGCCTTCCGTGTGGCTCTTTACTGATTGGTCCGAACGGGTAATACACGGCCACAGCGTGTGGCCGGTCCCCAGGGTGCGATCCCACTCACCCTGATGGGGTGGTTAAATAGCGGAGGGGTGCATCCCTTAGGATTTTCCCCCCTCCGCACCCCTCTGCCCGCTGCTATTCCTCTTTGTCTTCCTCGCGACCGCGCCGCCGCCAGCACTTGCCAAAAAGCATCGTCGCCGCCGCACTTCTCCGTTGCACCTTTGCGTCACCGTCACTGTGACGCAAATCTCCCGCTACGGGTCCTCGTCAATCCAAGCCACTATCCCCCGCCACGTCTAGCACCAGCGAGGGCTTCGAGGAGCAGATGGCAGAAGAAGAACTCGCCATTGCTGAGCAAGAGATGGAGGAGGACGCCGCTGCTGCGGACCGCGGCGTATGGGCCGGCTCCTGGGTCTGCCAGGACGATCTGGACTGGCTCTACCGGACCAGACGCATCCCCGCCGGCGTCGCCGCTCGCCTCGCCTCCGCCGAGCTAGCTCTGTCACCCAATCCCGGGGAGTTCGTTGTGTTCCTGTCTCACTTTCAACGGGGATTCGGACTCCCGGTGAGCGATTTCTTCCACGATTGGCTCAGTACATACCATCTCCAGCCGCACCATCTTCCAGCCAACGCCATTGCTTCTCTCTCTGCCTTCGCTTCTACAATCGAGGGCTACGCCGGATTATGGCCCACGAAGGAGTTGTGGATCCGGTTTTTAGCTCTTCGTCGCAACGTTATTCCCGACATTCACACTGATCTGGAGGACAAGCGGCTCACTCAGTTCGGAGCGGCCTCCATCTCACCCCGGAGGTTCTCTGTTTTCCCCCAGGTCACAGGGCTAGAATCCTGCAAAGGGTGGGCCTGGACGTTCTTTTACGTCCTGAACACGGGCGCCGAAGATTTGATCCGGTTGCTCCCCTATACACCGGGTCCGTCGAACCCGGATCTGTGGGACGCCGTTCCCAGGAAACGTACGGCCCTGGCCAACCAAGTGAACAAAAGGTTCGCGGAGCTGAAGGAGCTCGGGCTGCGCAACTAGGATGCAATGATCACTTTCGTGCGCAACCGAATCTCCCCTCTCTCCAGAAACGCACGCACAAGGTGTGCCATATGAGCTACGGCCGCGATCCCAACCGGCCTTCATCTTTCAAACTGAACAACACGGAGATCTTTCGCCGGGTTAAGGCCATCTTCACCACTCACAAGGACTTCTCCTCTGACTGGACTTGGGGGATTGAGCATTTCTGCCGTGACCGGCTTCCTCCCATGGTAAGTTTCATGTTGCAAACTTACCCCGGACTAATCACTTGTCTGTTATTGTTGCATTTTTGACTCATTTGTTTACTCTTTTCCTCAGCTATTCCTTCAGCAGACGCTCGAGGACGGTACCGATCCGACCCTTAAGTGGGCACCGGACCGGGTGACTTCGGACGAGGAGAAGCCGGACCAAGAGATGTTTCTCCCCATGATCGACGCCACGAAATGACCCACGGGTAACTTCTCTTCTCCTAGAGATTGGCCCGATGATGAAGATTACTCGGATATCGAGATAATTCAACCGTTTGAGGCTGTCCCCCTTTCTTTTGCTTTTCCGCCATCATCTCACTTCGGTGGCCATATCCACGAGGATCCTCCCCTCGCCACGGACGAGCCAGTTCCGGTGGCGCCGAAGAAAAAGCGTGCGGCTTCCACAAGCTCTTCCTCCGGACCTTCTCAGCCCGTTAAAAGGCGAAAGAAGGCCCCAGCACGAAGGGCTCGGAAACCCAGAGCAGTCGAAACCTCGGATGCGTAAGTCCTTCTTTCTTCTGTAACTCGCTCTTCCTTACTTCGTCGTAATTTTTCTTCTGACGTTACTTGATTTCACAGGGCTCCGGTGGAGGTCCCTCAAAGTGGATCCAGTATCTCATCACCTCTCCGGGCCAGCCCTTCATCTCGTCGTGACGACGAGTCACGTCCGCTGAGCCCTATTCCGGAGAGCTCTGCGGCTGCTCCGGGTCATCCTGGGGCGGGGGGAACTGGCCCAGCCAGAACAACGGCAGCCACTACCTCGGCAACGCCACAACCAGCAGCCACTAAGGCTACCTTGACTCCAGCATCTGTTCCAGTACCAGCAGCCAAACCAGCACCAACTCCAACCTCGGCAGCAGCACCAACTCCGGCAGCGAAAACATCAGCGCCGGCACCAAGTCCAGCAACGAAAGTACCAGCGCCCAGTTCCTCTGCATCTTCCGAGTCCTCTCAACCTCGGCAGGGAAAAACCGGTGCTACGGCTTCTTCTTCCCAGCAAGCCAAGGGCAAGAAGATTCAAGACGCTGCCAAGCCCAGTGCTGCCGAGCCTGGGCAACGCACCCTTGAGTCCATGCTCCCCAAGAAGACATCAGCGGCAAAGGACGCGCCTGCCGAGCCAACCGAAGCCCAGCAGTTGGTTCTGCACACCAGCCCCGCCCTTGCCTTGGTGGAGAGGAAGGAAGCGCATGCTAAGGGTTTGGTGACGCCTCATATGCCCACAGGTGAACGGTACCCCCCGAGCCTGATGGAGTTCGTCATGAACTGGAACAAGGCCGAGGTAGTCCATGAATCTGATCAGGTGAATACCGCCGCCAAGGCCATTAACCTCGCTGGACGAATGATGGTGGTACGTCGTTTCTCCTTTGCAGATTGTAGAAAATAACCATTAGTCCCCGAGCCTCCGGGGGAGTAACTTGTTACTCGGTCGGATGCTCTTTTATAGAACTAACGTAGCTCCATGATAACTTCGAACATGCACACACCTAAAGCCGGGTTAAGTTCCACTTGGCCCGGATTTTAGTACACTTCGAACATGCACACACCTAGAGCCGGGTTAAGTTCCACTTGGCCCAGATTTTAGTACACTTCGAACATGCACACACCTAGAGCCGGGTTAAGTTCCATTTGGCCCGGATTTTAGTACACTTCGAACATGCACACACCTAGAGCCGGGTTAAGTTCCACTTGGCCCGGATTTTAGTACACTTCGAACATGCACACACCTAGAGCCATGTTAAGTTCCACTTGGCCCGGATTTTAGTACACTTTGAACATGCACAAGGCTGACTTAATTTTCTGTATCTCTTTTAGGTGACCACCAACCGCCGAAGTGCTGAATTCCAGCGCTTGTTGGATACGCACAAAAATCTTCGCACGAAACAGGCTGCACTCATCGCGGAGTACGAGAAAAGGGGTAAATTTCTTTCTCATTCCTTTCCTCATTTTTCTTCCACTTCGCTTGCCGAACTAATCTGATTGTTCGGTTTTCGCAGCTGGGGTGGAAGCTGAAAACAAAATAATGCAGAAGAACTTGGAGCAGATCAAGGGTACGTCCTTCTTGTCTGTTTTTACTGTGCTTTTCATCATCTTACCTCCTTGGCTCGGCAAACATTTATACCTCGGCTCTGCCGGGCCAACACACGGTTTCAGCATTGCTTGAAGAAAGTGTGCATGTGCCTGACATGATGCTGCATTTTCTCGAACAAGCAGGACAGCACCAAGCCGAGCTGAAGAAGAAAGATGATGAGCTTGCCCTCCTCCGGACCAAAGATGATGACATAGCCAAGCTCAAAGCTGAAATGGCTAAGATGAAGGCGCAGCACCAAACCGAGCTGAAAAGGGTTGGCTAGGACCACACCGAAGAACGCGAGCGCCTCAAACTCCAAAGTGCTAAGGATCGTGAGCTTCTTCAGGAAGCCGAGGTCAAACTTGAGTCGGCAAATGCTGAGCTCGAGTAGCTTCAGAAAAGGCATGATGCTTGCATCAAGGAGTTGACCCGGATTCACAGTCACATCTCACGTAACTTCTTTTCCTTTATCCGCCTTATTTCTCCGGGTTACTGCATATGTCTTGTTTTCTCAACTTTGTCCTTTGCCTTGTTTCCCAGGCGACTTTCCAGAGGGTACTGCCATTGCAAGTGCTGCTGTCGCCAATTTCCACTGAGAAAGGGGTACTCCGGTCGCTGCTGAGGGTGAGAGCATTCCCTTTGACATGGAGGACCTGTTGGTCAGCCTGTCATCTCGCGTGGAAATTATCAAGAACTACGGCAGGGACCTCCTCGATGTTTCAGTCCGGGTCTTCAACACCTTCTGGCCCACCGATGATGCTCCGGAGAGAGTCGCGCAGCTCGCTGAAAGGCTTTCAGAAATTGAGACTCAGCCTGACCTCTGGCGAGAATCCGCTAGACGCGCTGCTGCCGATACCGTCCTTCACCACATTTTGACATGGTACGAGAAGATAGATCTCAGCCTCCTCACACGCCTGCGCACCGGGTCCAAATGGACAGATGACCCGGAGTGGGTAGCTCGGCGCCAGGCTTGCACCCACAGCCTCATGGAATATGCCCCCATTCATGAATGGACTGAGGGTCCGAGCTTCTTGGAAGCCGCAGGTGAAGAGGGAGTTGAGAACATTGAAGATGACTCAGGTGAAGACGAGGCGGACACTGCCTCGGATATCGAAGAGGGCGACGATGATGCCGAACTTCCTCCTGCTGCTCCCTAAGTAAAAACACTTGAAAATTCATGAGAGCCCCGGTATGCCGGGTGGAATTGTATTCCGAATACATGTGATATTTTGCTACTGAGTACTTATGGCGGATTAACGTGGGCGTAGTCCCAGAGTTTCTTTTTCTTGTTCGTTCAATCTTTTGGCTCAGATCGTGTCTACCTTGATTCGGTTTTACAACTTACGAATCCGAGCCTGAAAAATCGTCTTAACAATACTGGGAAACTTTTAGACTTAGCTCAAAAATAAAACTGCATAATAACTTGAAAATAAATACAGGGTTAGTCCGAAGAACAAACGTCGGCTCGAATAAATTCTTTTCCTTAGTCGTTTTCATGTGCTACGCAATTCCAAACTTGTTCTCTTGCTTGCCATGAAGCCAATTCTTGTTGGACAGCAGCAAGTCGAAGAGTTGGGTTTTTGATGCTCACACACTACTAATCCGAGCTAAGTAGAATAACCTATTCCAGCCGACGCACAAATAACAAAAGACAACAAATATTATTAAGGCAGTCCCCGAGTTACTGCTCGAGGTGCCCACATTTCATTGATAAGCTCATTGCCGACATACATACCGACATATGAGATAACCCGGATACATTCACTTCTTAGCTAGGTGTAGAAAGGCCGAAGTAGAGCTATGTTCCATGGTCGCTTTGATTCCTCACCGGACCTGTCCGCCTTGTTCTTTTCCTGTGGCTTTGCATCTATAAGATAGTAAGAATCATTGTGCAATGCTTTTCTCACGATGAACGGCCCTTCCCATGGGGGGATAATTTATGCATTCCAGTAGTACGTTGTACCAACCGGAGCACCAGATCGCCTTCCCGAAAGACTCGGGGGCACACTTTCCGGCTATGATAGCGTCGGAGATTTTGCTGATATATGGCGGATCTGGACAGTGCCAGTTCTCTCTCTTCTTCCAGCAGATCAACATCATTTTGCCGGGCTTCTTGCACTTCGGCTTCTGTGTATTGGGTGACCCTAGGCGAATCATGCTCTATGTCGGCTGGTAATACAGCTTCTACCCCATATACCAGAAAAAACGGCGTATAGCATGTTGATAGATTCGGAGTTGTTCTTAAACTCCACAGTACCGCTGGTAGTTCTTCTATCCCGCACCCCGCTGATCTTTGGAGCGGCTCAACGAGCCGGGGTTTTATCCCGGATAATACTAATCCGTTGGATCTCTCCACTTGCCCGTTCGATGCGGGGTGGGCTACCAAAGCTACATCAAGCCGGATCCTCTTATCCCGACAGAAACGAGCAAATGCTCCTTCCGCAAAATTTGTGCCATTATCAGTTATGATACTGTGTGGATAACCGTACCTCAAGATGATATCTTTGAGAAACGTTACGGCCGTAGCTCCATCACATTTTCTTATAGGCTTTACCTCGATCCACTTCGTAAACTTGTCCACCATTGCCAGAATGTGAGTCATGTTTCCTCTTGCTGGTTTGAACGGGCCCACCATATACAAGCACCATATGGCAAATGGCCAAGTGATTGGGATGGTCTTGAGTTCCGACATTGGCATATGTGTCTTTGTAGCGTACCTCTAACAACCATTACATTTTCTCACCAGATCTTTTGCTTGCTCTAAGGCATTTGGCCAGTAGAATCCGTGTCGAAAAGCTTTTGCTACCAAGGCTCGGGATGAGGCGTGATGCCCGCATTCCCCCTGATGTATATTTCGGATGATTTCAAGCCCTTCTTCCGGGACAACACACCGCTGGAGGACATTGGTCACACTTCTTTTGTATAACTCGGAATTGATGATCGTGTAGGCCTTTGCCCTCCTCTGTGTTTGCCTGGACAGCACCTCCTCAGTGGGTAACGTTCCATCTTTCAGGAATTGAAATATAGGCAGTGCCCAAGCCGGTATTGGCCGCACGGGGAACACGTCCTCGTCTATCTCCATCTGATCCACCGGCATAACTTCAACTGGACCACGCTGAGCAGTCCCCGGGTCTTGCGAAGCAGTCCCCGGGTTTGCCGAAGCAGTCCCCGGGTTTTGCGCACCACTTCTCGTGTCAATGTCCATGGGCAAAGCTCCGGACTCTGTGTCCTCCGGGACGTAGATTGACTCAGACTCCGGGGATGGCCTGATGGATGGTTTCTTGAGGTGCTCTAATGCTACACCCGGTGGAATTGCTTGTCTGGTTGACCCGAGCTTCGACAGCATGTCAGCAGCCTCATTTTCCACCCAGGGTACATGATGAAATTCGCATCCCTCAAAGTAACCAGAAATCTTCTGCACATGAAATCTGTATAGTGCCATGTTTGGATCAAGGGCGTCCCACACTCCAGACACTTGCTGCACCACTAAATCCGAGTCGCCAAAGCATATAATCCGACGTATACCAATTTCTTTTGCTACCTTGAGCCCATGCACAAGTGCTCCATACTCAGCGACATTGTTTGATGCTGTGAAGTGGATCTGCAACAAATATTTCAACTGGTCCTTCTTTGGCGACGTGAGTACAACTCCAGCACCTAGCCCGGTTTTGGTTTTTGATCCGTCAAAGTGCATTCGCCAATAGTTCGGATCCGGAAGTGGTGGTTCGTACTGTACCCCGTCCTAGTCCACGAAAAAGTCCGCCACAGCCTGAGACTTGATGGCTTCTCTCCGGTCATATTGCGGAGCATAAGGAGCTAGCTCAATTGCCCATTTTGCAATTCTGCCGCTTGCATCCTTGTTACTCATTATCTCGGATATAGGGGCCTCACATATGACCCGGATGGGATGCTCCTCAAAGTAGTGCTTCAATTTCTTGGCGGCCATGTACACGCCATATGCCACTTTTTGATAATGTGGGTAGTTCTGCTTTGAGGTTGACAACACTTCACTCAAATAATACACCGGCCTTTGCACTGACTTACCTTCCTCATCGCGCTCCACCACTATCACTGCAGTTACAACCAGGTTGGTTGCAGCTATATAGAGCAACATTGGCTCCTTTGATAGTGGTGAGGCCAGCACTGGTGCCGTGGCTAACATTTTCTTTAGGTGGGTAAAGGCTTCATCAGCTTGCGGTGTCCAAATGAAGTTATCCGACTTTTTCATGAGTTGGTACAGAGGTAAAGCTTTCTCTCCCAACCAACATACAAACCGACTTAATGAGGCCAGGCAACTTGTAAACTTCTGGACATCATTAAGACACTTCGGCAGTTCCATTCGTTCGATGGCCTGGATTTTGGTTGGATTAACTTCGATACCTCGGCTGGAAACCAGAAAGCCGAGCAATTTTCCAACCGGGACACCGAAATTGCATTTTTCCGGGTTAAGTTTCATCCGGAACCTTCTTACGTTTGCGAACGTTTGCCTGATATCGTCAAGGAGCGTTTTGCTTTCCTTGGTCTTGATAACCACATCATCCACATACACCTGTACATTTTGACCTATTTGGTCGTGCAAACATTTTTGCATACATCTCTGGTACGTTGCCCCTGCATTACGTAGACCAAACGGCATGGTGCGATAGCAATAAGCCCCATACGGGGTAATAAACGCAGTCTTTATTTGATCATCCGGATTCAGAGGTATCTGGTGGAAACCAGAATAGGCGTCAATGAATGACAACAGTTCACATCCAGCAGTTGAGTCTATGACCTGATCTATTCTTGGCAGCGGAAATGGGTCTTTTGGACACGCCTTGTTCAGGTTCTTGTAATCGATACACATGCGCCAAACCACTGCCACGTTCAGATCATCCTTTTTCTTTTCCACCAGCACCGGATTAGACAGCCAATCCGGGTACAAGACCTCCATGATAAATCCTGCAGCTAGCACCCAAGCTATCTCATCCCCAATGACTTTCCTCCTATCTTCGGCGAAGCGGCGGAGAGGTTGCTTCACCGGCTTGGCTCCGGGTCTCACATTCAAAGAGTGCTCGGCCAACTCCCTCGGAACACCATGCAAGTCCTGTGTGGACCAAGCAAAAATGTCCCGATTCTCACGGAGGAAGCTGACGAGCTCGCTTTCCTATTTATCGCTTAGCCCGGCACCAATTGTTAAGGTGCGCTCTGGGAACATGTCATCAACGGGAACCTTCTTGGTATCTTTCGTGGCCTAGAAGGAGACAGTTCCATGCGGGTTATTCAGCGTCGGCATATACTGCTGCGCGGACTGAGCCAATGCCGCCACCTCCTGAATTTTCCTATTTTCCTACGCGATTACAAGTGACTCTGCTAAGTTTGATCCGGCCGACGCACACTCCATTGAACGTCGGAAGTCCCCAGCAATGGTAATCACTCCATTTGGTCCGGGCAATTTCATCTTCAAGTAGCTGATAAGACAACTTGCCATGAACTTGTTCGGTGCTGGCCTTCCGAGCAACGCATGATACGCGCTTTCTAAGTTCACTACTTCGAACTCCAGATTTTCAGGTCGGCAGTTGTCCCTCGTGCCGAACAAGACGTCGACCCGGACCTTGCCTATGGGCTTGCAAGAAATGCCGGGCCCAATGCCATGGAAAGTTGTCCTCGTGGCCTGGAGCATGTTGTCCGAGATACCCAACTTGCGCATTGTGTCCGCATACATGATATTTATGCTAATGCCGTTGTCGATCAGTACCTTTGAGAACCTTACATTAATGCTAGGCCCAATGAACGTAGGATCCAGCACCAACGCATACGAACCAGGGCTCGGCATGACCTTGGGATGATCCCTAATGCTCCAGGTGATTTCCTGATCGGACCAAGGCATGTACCTCGTCAGTGCCGGCATTACTGCATTCACCTCCATATGCCTACGCTGTAAGCTTTTTCTGTCGGTTTCCTCTATGGTGAATACACAGTAGCTCTGGTGATGCTCCCTGTACTCGTTTCTCCCGTCATTTCCGGGGTGCCTCTGATCCGGCTGATGCTGATTTTCTACCTGATGCACTGCATCCCTTCTTTCATTGTTATCATACCTCGGCGGAGGGGGAGGCAACATTAGCTGTTGCGTGTTTGCTCCGGAGAGCAATTGCTGCCGGGGTAACTCCTGCCGAGGCTGGTCATTCCGGGGTGCCTGAGCATTCCCCGAACCACCTTGCTCGATCTTGCGCATCCACTCGCATTGCCTCGTCGTATGACCCGCTGGGTTGTTCGGATTTGGCGTGTGAAACTTACACGGCTGGTCGAACATCGACTCGTAAGTATACCTCGGACGGTCTTTCCTTTCTTGCCACTGCTTCTTTTGCTCTGGTGTCCAAGTTTTCTTCCCATCGTTCCTTGGGGTCCATTGACCTCTAGTTTTCTGGCGCTGGCTACCCCCTCCTCTGGGTTGGTCTTGATTCACAGCTGCAACTTGGTGCGAACCGTACCGGTGGTCTGGTCTATCATCTCTCCTTTTTCCTCTATAATCATTCCTCCGGGATGATCCGGATCCATCCCTCTGATAGTATTCATCGCTTGACTCGTTTGAGGCGAGCCTCGGTTGGGTCGGGTCACCCAACGCATACGAATCCGCAATCCGGATCATTTCTGCCAACGTTGCTGGCATTTTCCGTTGCAACTTCATCCACAGTTCGCTTCCATATCTGCACCCCTGTGCGAACCATGCTATGGCCTATGATTCTATCACGCCCTCGCATGAGTTTCTCACGGTACACCACCGAGTCAAGAACTCCCAGTCTGTCTCATTGGGTCTTTGCTTGCAGGTCTGTGGCCTATTTGGCCTTTGATACGTACTCGAAAAATTGCTGATGAACATCTCCTCGAAATCTATCCAGCAGTTGATGCTTCCTGGTGGTAAATTGTTCAACCACACCCTTGCCGGTCCTTCCAACATCTGGGGCACATACCGTACGACCCATCTCAGGTTGCCTGTGGCAATTTTTACAGCCGTAGCATAGTTTATCAGCCAATCCTCTGGCTTGGTACTGCCGTCATAGGTCTTGGTGCCCCTGGGCAGCTGAAAGTTCGGGACTGATGGCTCTTTCATGATCCGGGGTCCAAAACATGCTGGACCCGGTGGACCTTGACATTCAATCTGCTCCGACCTATATAGTCGATCCAGTTTCAACCTTGCATCGGCCGGCATCAAATCCCTACTTCCCAATCTCGACCCTATCACATGATAATCCGGTCTTGGGTATCCCGCATTTGCCATCTCCGAATCACCGTCGTTATACCGGCTTTGCTCTTGCGGCGCACCTTTCTGTTTTATACCTCGGCCGGCACTGTGCTCTTGCCTTGGCATGATCCGCTGTTGCGGTTGTCTTGCCCCTGCTAAGTTTTGCTGCCCGGCATTGCCGTTGACAACGTTCCTTTGACCGGCATTGCCTTGGTCACGGTTACCTTGGCCAGCTTCGCCTCGGCTCACACTCCGTAGATCATCATTTTTCTGCGCTTCTTTTTCTTTCCCTGCCCGTGTCGGGTCATACGGGACAATCTGTTTGTTCCATCTGGCCGAGGTTACCACCTCCTCTCTCCTTGGACCACCATGAGGGGACGATGCGGCTCCAGCGGATTTCTCCGGGTTACCCATCGCCGAATGGACAATCTTGGAGGCCCCAGCTCTCTCTGGGTTTGCCCTGAGCAGTTCCTCGTTTTGCCTATTTGCAATCCGAACAAGCTCGTTAAACCGATCTTGCTGCCTTTGCCGGGCTTCACCCGTCAGTCCCTCTAACTCGGATGCAGCTGCATCCGCCGCTCTGAGGTTCTTGGCCGGGTACTATACCTCGGCAGCCCCACGGAAAAACAGTTTTCTGATTCCTCGATTCCAACATCACCTTCTCTGTTCATCTCGCTCATGAGATTTCTCCCTTTAACCTTTACAGTATCAACTTTGTTCGCCTTGGCATACTCACGCAGCGTCATGTTCAACGACTGCTGGGCCGCGGATATTTTCTTTGCACCCTCAAGTATTTTCTGCCTAGTTTCTTCCAGCTCGGCCTGTGCACGAGCCGGATCTACCGCTGCTACTACAGGGTTTTCCAAGCTATCCATTGCCTCTCTCAGCATGTTTTCCAGCCTCTCTAGCGGAGGACCCCTACCTTTCCTTGGTGCCTTGGGCGTCACCTCCGGATCTGGTGCCGGATCCTTGCTCGCACCCGCACCCGACGCTGTCATCATTACCTCTGCATGGTCTGGGGAACGAGTGGTACGCTCCCCGCGAGCCACAGTGAGGGGCGGTTCGCCTGCTTCGACGACGTGGCGCGGATGAACGCAAGACACGTCCACCGCAACGTAGACCTTGTGCTCGTCGAGCTTGACGAATATGCCGTTGCGCGGGAGAGGGCGTGTGCCGAAGCAGCCTGCATTGTCGCTGACGAAGTCCCGCGCTCCAAAGCGCTGAACGAGCCTGGAGACGATGCGCTCGCCGGTGGCGATGAAGTTTCTCGTCCGGAGTTTGACCCCTGCTAGCGCCGCTAACCCCATGGTGGGCGCCAACTGTCATGGTGGTGTCATGGCAGTTGCCATGTATAGGCTAAAGGTGGGGACTAATACACGCTAGGGGAATCCAGGGAGGGATAGTGAAGTGATTCTCCACACGAGAACTTGTATTGATTTCCTTCCAAGGTTACAAGTGCTCCTAGAGCTGTATTGGCGAGAGGAGGAAGAAGGAGCTCTGTTACTCTCACCCACAGATCTCACCTGAATCCCTAGACCTCAACAGAATTGTACAGAGACAAAAACAGCCAACCCCCTGAGCAGAAGCCCTAGCCCCCCTTTCATAGGGGAGGCTCGGATTCTGCCTAGGGCATACGTGGAGGCATATTCCTAAGAATATGCCTTCTCCCAAAGTGGTAAGCCGACCGGAGTGCTTTTTCCCCCGCGTCACGTATGCTTTAGCTACGTGAGCCACTGCGGCGCCCTCGTCAGCTGACACGGGCGTCATCATGCTTGTCGGCCATGCCCCGGTGGTCCTGTCCTTGCTCGCTTCGCTCAGGTAGTGCGTACCGGGGCTCCTTTTGACCAGCGAGATTCCTTCCTTCTCCTAGAAGCTTGCTGCGACCCGGATGATGGTTCATCCGGCCACGCCCCTTTCCTGCATACAAGTAAGACATACGCTTCCGACTTAGCGCTTAAGTCGTATGAGGGCTAGTTAGGCGAACGCCCCCAGGTCCGGATTACCCCGTGATACGGCCTGCCTTGAGGTGACCCGGCCAGCATCTGCTTTGGCCTTGCCGAACCTCGGCTAACTCGGCCTTTATACCACGACGTGTCCCTACCCGGGGGTATCCCCCCAACAAGGATTATCGTGAGACAAGAATGATAGGATGAACATAGCTCCGGTTTTCTTGAGTAAACATGATAAAAGAATAGAACCACTTGTGAAAGAAATAGAAAGGACGATGTATCAGGGAGAAGGAAACGACACACCATTAAGATTAAAGATTTACAGATACAGAGAAGATGAATCTTTGTCTCACCGGAAGAAAAGAATAACTTTGGAGAAGTTATGCACTACTATGAAAATAGCATTTTATCTTCTCTCGGATTTGCGAAAAGAAATTTGGAAACAATATTTCCTTCAACAATAGAGTTCCTTGATGTCAACGGAAAGATTGAGTTAGACATTGTCGGATTAGATTCTTGTTGCGCCAGTAAGAACCAAAGGATCACACAATTGAGGTGCGCGGATATAACTTCAAGAGAAGGGGGGATGCTAGCTTATGGTAGAATCCTTAGAAGAACTGGAATGTGGAATAGATTTTCGATTAATGGCATCAACCATAATTGGCTTTACCATGAGAAACGATTGACAAAAGGAAGTTAGATATATCTTCCATCCATCTTGTTTGATGATGTCGAGTTTCGGTAGCAAGGAGAGGTCGGAGAAGATTTTGCGTTGGTTTCCACCAGATCATTGAAGATTTTGCTCCATGTTGAAAAAGGCGAGATCACGAACAAGAGATTCTTGATTACTTTCTTCGAGAGAGCACTCCAGATAGACAAGGACAGAAGTAAAAGTATCGAGGGATAAAGGCCACTTCTAACTTCCGTGGAATGAGTTAAATTACATTAATCCGCCAATCCAATGTACAAGACCGAATGAAAGGGTAGTGGTATGGTAGCTACTCCATCCCGCACTCAAAGCATTACTCCGCACATGAATAGGAAAACCATGCAACCCAACTACTAAAACAGACAGAAGATCTTGACAAGGATAACTCATGGAACTCCGTTAGAAACAAGGATAGATGCAAACGATTCGCCGGATTCGGGATAGATGATGATGTTGTCGTCATGTTGGAAGATCCAGACCACCGGAAAAGATATGAAGAAAAATTACGGAGAACGGCTGCAAGATTCAACAAATAAAGAAAAAGATAGCAGCAACTTGAACAGAAGGATTACAAAAGATCTGAAAAGTCTTCACGGCCTTCGGTGGATTGAGGATAGAAGATGGAATGAGAGGGTTTCAAAAGATTACTTGATGAGACAAAGGTGAAAAGAACTCCATGTTCTTCTTGAAATGATTGAGAGAGATTTAGCAGTCTTGAGGAAAATCTTCAGCGGAACGACGATGATAACTTGCCAACAAGGAAAAACTCCAGATTGGTTGAAGATGAAGGATGGAATTAACAATGGGCTTGCTGATTCTAGAATTGAAGCAATGTATTTAGCAGAATGACGTGGTTGAGATAGGTGACTTCAAGAAGTCGAAATTCACACTTTGAGACTTTGCACACAGGAAGTGTTCACGAAGCTTGAGAGAAAAGACACAGATGATCTTCCATGTTCTTCCATTGATATAGAATAAGAAAGCATATCATGACGATATACCACCACGGATTAACAAGATATTCCAAGAATATCAAGTTCAAGAGGCGGGAGAAACGGAAAAGTGCTCGAAACAATTCCTAAGCTCAATGCTCTTTGAAAGATTAACACTAAGAGCATGGATTCGTGTTGAAGAAGATGCACTGGCAGAATAGATTATCTGGTCCTTCAGAAGAGAACAAGAAATGCCACCTGGTTCACATTGTCGCTTGGATCACCAGTTACAAAGATAAAGAGATCTTGGATAAAGAAACGATGATAGCTCATACCTTAAGCAAAGCTATCCGAAATGAAAAGATGTGATTCTCCTGTATCAAAGAGAATCTTGCAGATATGGAGTTCAAAAAGATGTGAAGCATGATAAACAGATGATAGACCACCATAGTGCCTTGAGAAAACTCCGGATTGACAAAGATACTTGCATATGAATAGATACGATCACAGTGTAACTCAAAATCACAGGAGATAACCGCCATCATTTGGAGGATTGGATTTATAGTATTGACCCTATTCCATTCATTATAAGTGTCATATAGCTATGCCGAGAACCAAATTACAATCACACGCATCGGATCGACACACGTTATGTATTTAGCCCAGAAGAATTGATGATGAAGTAAAACTCCAGGATTAAGCGCCGATGACAAAAGAATGAGTTAGCATGATCATGTTGATAAAACAAAGATAGACAATGTTTCACACACAACTGAAGAGGAGTGTGGAAACACATATGTATCAAAGAAAAATTTCCTGCATTTTCGGCATTAAAATACCAATAGATGCGCAAAACCACTTATCAGCTAGAGATTAGCAACTCCACATTCTGTGAAAACATGCTGGAAGGAAGAACACCCTTAATAAGATGGCACCGGTTAACAAAGAGTCGGATAGATCGCGTCGGTTTACACAAAGCATGTCGGTATGGAATGTACCAACAGTTGATAACCAAAAGGCAGATTGCGATAACAAGGTTGGATGCAACAGATAGACAAGGAATTACACACTCACACACACTTTCTATGGTACTACGGAACCCAGAACACGTGAATCCTAGTTTGAATTTTTAGAAGAGGATTGAAAACGTTACACTTCCTTACCAGAAAAGGGTGGGTGGGTGGGTAAGAAGAAAAGTGGAAGCAGTCCTACTCTCACGTTTTGTTTTTACCTAGTATACATAGCTACCAAATATTTGCTAGACTGACAACGACCATTTTGGCTGAGACCCTGAAGGGCGGGATGGCTCTGATACCAATTGTAACAACCTCGGACCCTACGCTCTAAGTTCAAGCCTGGATGAACCAAAAGTGGTTAAAGTAGTACAGCGGGGGCTCTAGGCCAACCACGTGTAGGCCCGTCGGCCGCCCTAACCACTTCCGAGAACATCGGGACAAGAGCGAGCGGCGTAGGCAACATGCGAAGAGATCAAATACATACACAAGTGAGTATGTATGCAAGCTACCTTACAACAGTTCTCAGAGCCATACCATCTAAAAGAAATAGAAATATTGCAACGCCATACGGCAAGATCCAAATATCCTAGATAGAGATAATAGTTCAGGATAGCTCGTGATACATCAATCCACAGAGTATCAAGCGCAAGCGGGAAACAAGATCCGAGTACGGACAAGAAGCAAATCGACATAAGATGCCACATAAATAAGCACATCCCGCCCACAGATCTCACGGATCCCCATCCCCAGAATCTCTACACCGAGTGATCGTTGCCAACATCATCTGTCTCCTCCACCCAGTATCCACCTTGCGAATACACCTGTTCATCTGAATCAAACAATTTATCGCGTGAGACCCTAGGGGTACTCAGCAAGTCTTTATGCCTCTAAAGGGGACATAACCTGGGGTGACGCAATTGCAGCAAAAGAGAATAACTAACAAGTCTATAGGTACTCACTAACAATCCGCCTAACTAATGTTAGACGGATGTCCGTTAATTAGGAACAACAGTTATAACAGTATAAAGTAACAGATTCATCCTCCTTCTCGCTTACCAACGAGAAAGCGGACGAATAACCCATCTGTTGGCAGTTTTATTAACCATTCCATGAGTATTGCACTAATTACTAGTCAGATGTTTAGTCAAATTAAAAGTGGTACTTTAGTTATGCTTGTCTATGATCGAGAAACTATGCTCCAAGTCGTCCATAACCGCAGACACGGCTTTCAGAAAGATTTACCCTGTAGGGGTGCACAAATCGCAACACACACTCGATCAACCTCGGAAAAACCAACTCAAAACCCAACGAGGCATTCACGACAAAGGATCACATAATTCATTAAATATTTCAGGGGGCCACCCCATTAAGCTACCCGCAACGAAGTTGGCCGACTCCGAGACGGACCCAAGGTTTGCGTCCATGGCTGTAAACGACTGGGAACCCAAAAATGTCATTGGGCTTGTCGATACCGCGAAAACACTCCGCATCCAAAACAGTACAGGTGCTCCACGCACAATCTTAATAAAACAGTAACATGGCAGTACAGGATAGTAAATAAAACCCCAAACTAGTTTGTGGCCCCAAGAAATAGGAATGAATCAAGCTCTGGCTCAGGGGGGTCCATAAGGCCTCCCGGATGTGGATAGTGTGAATAGTCAAGGAACAGGAATCAAGTACTCGGGGTCCTACGGGACACAAGTGAGCAGGAAAAACCAAATAACAGATATTGCCCACCGGTGCCTCTTTCATAAGTTATTCCATACTACTCAGGTTAAGTTGTTTAGGTACCTCGTTATCCATCAGACTCTCACATACCCTACACATGCTGTTCTATGACTCGCATGGCTCAAACAACTCCTGTAGTAATAGCTCGTGGGATGGAGGAACAAGCTCGGTGGGGTTTAAAGTAAAGGCTATGCAGTACTTGGGATTCAATTTAATGCATTCGCCACTGAATGATGAAATAATAAGATAGAGGCAATAGGTACTGTATGTATGCAAGCATGTGGTAGTGCTTGCCTGGCAGCTCAGTTGAAGCGGGCGATGCATCTGGGTAGTACTCCTGGGATTCCTGATAATTCCCCTGCTCGGCGTCTATTCGAAAGAAGAACCAAACAAACAAGGGCCAACATAAATAAAGTGCACAAGCATATAAATAAAATGCGACAAGCAAACAAGCATGCCATGATGGATGATGCACAATTTACATGGCAATAATGTAGCATGGCATGGGTGAGGTGTGGGGTACAACAATAAAGCATTTTATTAAGTTTTAGTCAAGTTTTATTACCATAAACTGTTCTGATTTTAATATTGATATGATGCATGCTGCATTTAAGAACATGGAATGCATAAACAGAACGGGCTCGTCGCGCTGATCGATTTAGACATATTATTTGTCGAATTTGGAGTTATAGAATTAAAGTTATTAATTAATTAAGAAAAGGGCATTTTTATTGCAATTAAACAATTTCGAAAATTTAAAATAGGAAAACATTAAATTGGATGGAAGATTTGAAATCCTCACATTTTTCTGATTCAAAAACATATATTATTTGTATTATTTGGATTTATTAATCAAAAGATATTAATTTCTGGATATTAAAAACATAATTGCGTTTTCTGGAATTATTTTTATTTGGAAAAGGCTCACAGAAACTTTTTGTACTCAGGTGGGTCTAGCCCGACTCACTGACGTGCGGGGTCAGCGCTGAGTCAGCGCCAGCTGGCGCAGCGGCTCTACGCGGGGCTTTTCTCACCGCGGGTTTTCCTAGCCGCAGAGATTGACAAGCGGGACCGGGGACGGCGGGTCCACCGCGCGTGTGCGCCAGCCGGGGCGGGCCACGCAACAGATCCGGGGGAGCGCGGGAGGGCCTGTCCATGACGGACATAATCTGCCAGGGGGTTTTATGCAAAAGAACAACGAATCTGAAAATCGATCTACTGACACGAGCTAGCTCGTCTGATCTTTGGTTGACGATGGAGAGCAACCCTTCGGGAATTTTGCGATGCCGCAAAAACCAAAGTTGTAGAGGATAGCAAGGGCTTCATGTTTTGTTTAGGATAGTTCGTCGCCGGAGGAATATATCGAGCGCTGGGTCGTCACGAACAGAGGGGGAACGCTGGTCCAAAATGTTGAATTCTGACAGAATTTTACAGCGGCAACTAACGATCTTGCGAGGATGATTCTGGGCGCTATGCTGCACCAAATCGAGCGTGTAAGGGCTCGTTTTGAAGAGAGAACAACAGTCTAAAGCATGGTGCTCCTGGTTTTGACGTAGGTGTACCGTGACGGTGGTGAGACTGCGATGAACAGAGGCGGACGCAGGCTGCGGGTGCACTGTCTGCTGCCTATGCGCGGTTCAGAGCGGGGCTACGCGACTTTGTTGCAGCTGTGGTGTCGAGCGGCAAGGCAACACGGTAAGCGGCGAGATGATCTACAAGGGCGTACAGAGGAGGGAGTTGTGGTGCTCACCGGGGTGCGACGTCGAGGGAGAACGTGGGCTGAAGCGAGGGACGGGGCGGCGTCGGTACCGCAGACGGCAACAACGGCGAGCTGCGTGGGGGCGGGGACGGCAGCGCCTGTTGTGCCTTCTCCTCCTCGCTCCCGGTACCGTACAACATCGGGGTCGAAGCGCCACTCCACTCATTGCGACTGGACACCCGGCCCGACGACGGCGGCAGCAGGACAACGACGAGGGTTAGACGGCGGCTAGGTCGGTTTTGTTACAGAGGGGTGAAGGTGTCCTCCCAGCTTTCGATCTGGGAGTTGTTGGAAGGATGAGGCTAAGGGCTGCTGCTTTATGCAGGGGTGAGGGAGGAGAGGGAGCATGCGCTCGGCGTGGGGGGTGGGGCTGCCGATCACGTGCGCCAGAGGGAGAAGAGCAACAGGGTTGGGCGCGTAGAGCCGATGCCGTGTCCAGGCTGGGAGGGTGCGACTGCACCAGGAGGCGAGAGGAGAGGCGCGAGCAGCGTTTCGATCGGTGCAGGGACAACAGGAGAGGGGACGTGAGAGTAGCTAGGGCTTTTTGCTAGATGTAGAGAGAGAGATGGCAGATTTGAGTAAGAAGAAAAGAGAGAGATACTCCAAGTGCCAAGCAAAATAGACTAAGAAAGGAGGAGGGGGGACGATGTTGAGTTCTTGCCAAGAAAAGAAAATATGGGAGAGGGTGACTCACGTGTAGGCACACATGCACGTGTAGGTGTAGGAGTAGATGTAGGTGTGGGTGTATATGTCCACATGCATATACATGGTCATGGTGAGACATAAAAGAGAGATGAGGTGGTAGATATAGAGATTAGGTTGCTAGGTTTGTAAAATATTTGTTCAAACAAAACCCAAAAAAACATAGGTGGGCAACACTAGAATATTGAAAAGATGGAGAAAAGAAGGAGATGGTTATATTGCATGCACATGCAATAATGGGCATCAAAGAAGAAAAGGGAGAGGGTGGTCAAAAAGGGTTTGGTTTGAATTTTCAAAACACATTGCTTGAATTTCCACAAACAAACTTCCCCCACAGGACCAAAATAAACTCAAAGGAAGAAAAGAAGAGGACCTTGCATGGCCCATGCATAATTAAGTAAATGCCTCTCTAGTAGTGAAAGCCACTAGACTTTCTCATGGCATTTATATAATCAAGATTCCAAGAATTTTGGAACAAGGACCAACAAAAGAAAATAGAGCTTGTTTACCACATGGACTAAATAAAAGATCATGCATGAATATAAGGTGGCCAAGCTTGTGTGTGTGAGCCACTAGGCATAATATGGCCAAAGTTATATTCTTACATGA
This sequence comes from Avena eriantha, assembly GCA_910589775.1. Classification (NCBI taxonomy): domain Eukaryota; kingdom Viridiplantae; phylum Streptophyta; class Magnoliopsida; order Poales; family Poaceae; genus Avena; species Avena eriantha. The sequence continues at coordinate 313,750,456 of OU342741.1, forward strand.
GCATTTATTCAAATACAAACCATATGCAAGCTTGACAAGGATTCCACTAACATAGCATGCATAGGTGGCCATGTGGTTCTCCACATATCAATAATGTGAAAACAGCATGATGCATATATGGGAGCATGTGGAATTGTAAGTGGACCCATCCCAACCCACATGAGCTAGAGGTGAACCCAAATAAAATGCAAATCTCACATATAGTTGGATGGTGGAATTATGGGGTGGTGACAAAGAAAGGTGGTGGAGTTAATAAAAGATATCCCCCCAACTCAACTTGGGCATCAAGCATTTATCAAGAACCAAATACAATATATCAAGAGGCAAATACAATTAATAATGCATATGAAATAAGAACCAAATGAAAAGGGTTTTATATGATGCTCAAATGCAATGTGGCATGATGACATGAGCATGATATAATGATGATGCAATCTAAATATGTAGGAAGGTAGCAAAACTAGACTAGGCTAGTAGCATTGCAATTGTTAGAAAATTGGGATGCTACAACTCTCCCCCACTAAACAAGAATCTCGCCCCAAGATTCCTAGGAAAAGAAAAAGGCACGACGAGAGGCGGGTGTTCGGAACGAAGGTGACCCTCACGTTCCCAAGATGATGAACAACTGAATGGTGCGACCATTACACCTTGCAATACCTACTAGACATTTTGTGAGTCTTGAGTTTTGCTAGAGAAACAAAGGGTTAGAAGAGTTGAAGGATTGTCGTGAGACAAGAATGATAGGATGAACATAGCTCCGGTTTTCTCGAGTAAACATGATAAAAGAATAGAACCACTTGTGAAAGAAATAGAAAGGACGATGTATCAGGGAGAAGGAAACGACACACCATTAAGATTAAAGATTTACAGATACAGAGAAGATGAATCTTTGTCTCACCGGAAGAAAAGAATAACTTTGGAGAAGTTATGCACTACTATGAAAATAGCATTTTATCTTCTCTCGGATTTGCGAAAAGAAATTTGGAAACAATATTGCCTTCAACAATAGAGTTCCTTGATATCAACGGAAAGATTGAGTTAGACATTGTCGGATTAGATTCTTGTTGCGCCGGTAAGAACCAAAGGATCACGCAATTGAGGTGCGCAGATATAACTTCAAGAGAAGGGGGGATGCTAGCTTATGGTAGAATCCTTAGAAGAACTGGAATGTGGAATAGATTTTTGATTAATGGCATCAACCATAATTGGCTTTACCATGAGAAACGATTGACAAAAGGAAGTTAGATATATCTTCCATCCATCTTGTTTGATGATGTTGTTGGAGATATGCCCAAGAGGCAATAATAAAAGTGGTTATTATTATATCTTTGTGTTTGTGATGAATGTTTACATCCCATGCTATAATTGTATTATTAGGAAACACTAATACATGTGTGTTTTTTAAACATAAGAGAGTCCCTAGTAAGCCTCTTGTTGAACTAGCTTGTTGATTAATTGATGATCATGGTTTCCTGATCATGGACATTGGATGTGATTAATAACAAGGTTATATCATTAGGAGAATGATGTGATGGACACACACCCATAGTACGTGTAGCATAAGATCAAGTCATTAAGTTCGTATTGCTATAAGCTTTTAAATGCATAGTAACCTAATCCTTCGACCATGAGGTTGTGTTAATCACCATCACCGGATGGGTACTTTGATAACATCAAACACCGCTTCGTAACTGGGTGGTTATAAAGGTGTCATTGGGTATTCTGAAAGTATGTGTTGAAGCGCATGGACCAAGATTGAGATTTGTCCATCCATATGACAGATAGATATGCTCTTGGCCCTCTCGGTGGAATGTCATCTAGTTAGCTTGCAAGCATGTGACTGGGTCACGAGGGATGACATAACATAGAACGAGTAAAGAGTACTTATCAGTAACGAGGTAGAACTAGGTATGGAGATACCGACGATCAAACCTCGGATAAGTATAGTATCGCGTGACAAAGGGAATTGGTTTCGTATGTAAATGGTTCTATCGATCACGAAGTCATCGTTGAGTATGTGGGAGTCATTATGGATCTCCAGGTCCCGCTGATGGTTATTGATAGGAGACGTGTCTCTGTCATGTCTACATATTCCCGAACCGTAGGGTGACACACATAAGGTTCGAAGTTGTTTTAAGTAGATATGGAATGTGTGTTGGAGACCGAATGTTGTTCGGAGTCTCAGATTGGATCCGGGACAGCACGAGGAGATCCGGAATTGTCCGGAGAATAAGATTCATATAATGGAGATCATTTTCTAAGTTAGGAAATGTTTCGGAGTATTTATATGGGGGTTCTAGAAGGTTTCGGAATGTTCCGGAAGGTTCTAGAAGATTTTTTGGAGTTTACTTGAAAACCAAGAAAGGATAAAAGGATAAAGGGAAATTTAAAGAGGAAACTTGGGGGGGAAGGACTCTCCCCCCAAGCTCCCTTGTGCGCCGGCCCTAGGGGTGGGCCTAGGGGTGGGAACCCTAGGCCGCACCCCTCCCTCTATATATAGAGGGGTGGAGGCGCCACCCCTCCTTGCCCCTCCACTCTTTCCCCTAGCCGCCTCTCTCCTCCTCCTTTCTTCTGCTCAGGCATAGGCGAAGCCCTGCAGAATTCTCTACTCCACCACCACCACCACGCCGTCGTGCTGCTGGGATTCCGTGGAGAAGATTTACTACCTCCGCTGCTCGCTGGAACGGGGAGAGGAAGGTCTGCATCGACTCCGCACGTGTGACCGACTGCGGAAGCGCTGCCGGAACGCGGCGCCGGAAGGATTGTCCACACGATCTTGAGATTGGCAAGTGATCGACTACATCAATCACGAGATCCAATCTCGTAACGCTTTCGGATCTACAAGGGTTAGTACAGATCTATCTCCTTGCACATGTCTAATAGATTAGATCTTGGCTTTTATCTAGATTAGATCTAGGTTTTGTTCGTTCTTGCGGTAGAAACTTTTTGTTTTCCATGCTACGAACCCATCAGTGGTATCAGAGCCGTATCTATGCGTGGATCTGTTGCACGAGTAGAACACAATGGTGTTGTGGGCGTTGGTGCTCGTGCCGTCTTTTGCTTTGTGTACTTTGCATCTTGCGGCATGGTGGGATGAAGCGGCTCGGGCTAACCTTACATGTCCTCGCACATGAGACTTCCTCCACGCTTGACGTGTAACTTGCTTTGCACAAGTGGCTTTGCGGGTGTCTGTCTCTCCCACCATAGTATAGATCCAATTTACACTCTGCACTTGATAGCACTTGTATCAACGTTGTTGTTCAGTTTCGTAGGTAAGATCTGTTCTTGTTCGAAAGCCCCAAACCACGTAAAAAATGCAAAGAAAATTAGAGGCGTCTAACTTGTTTTTGCAGGGGTTTTGTGATGTGATATGGCCATCATGTGATTGTGATTATATTTGATGTATGCAATGATCCTTGTTGTAATATGGCAACCGGCAGGAGCCTAATGGTTGTCTTTAATTCTGTTAAGACCTACATGTCTGTTCATCATGTAATAGCTTTATTCCAAGTAGTTGAAATAGTTGCTAGTGATGATGGACAACCATGAAGCGGCGCCACTGACCTTGACGCAATGCTGGTGATGATGGAGATCATGTTCGTGCTTTGGAGATGGAGATCAAAGGCGCAAGAAGAAAGGGCCATATCATATCACACTAATTATGAATTGCCTGTGATGTTAATCCTTTATGCATCTTGTATTGCTTAGATCGCGACGGTAGCATTATAAGATGATCCCTCTCACTAAATATCAAGTAATAAAGTGTTCACCCTTAGTTGGCACCGTTGCTAAGACTCGTCGTTTCGAAGCATCTCGTGATGATGGGATGTGATAGATTCTACGTGTGCATACAACGGGTGCAAGCCAGATTTGCACATGCAGAAACTAAGGTTATCTTGACGAGCCTAGCATGTACAGACATGGTCTCGGAACACGGAATACCGAAAGGTAGAGCATGAGTCATATAAATGATATGATGAACATGAAGATTGTTTGCCGATGAAACTACATCTTCTCTCATGAAGATCGGACTTGGTGTAGTGGACTTGGTTCGTGTAATCACTAAGACAATGTGAGGGATGTTGTTTTGAGTGGGAGTTCACCTAGTTAATTTAAGTATTAAATTTGAACTCAATTCATCATAAACTTAGTCTAAACTACTTGCAAATTTGTTGTAGATTATGGCGACCCCCTCCATCAATTTCAATGCGTTGCTAGAGAAAGAAAAGCTTAAAAACAATGGAAGCAATTTCACGGACTGGTTCCGTGGACTGAAGATCGTCCTCAGGGCTGGTCAGTTGACCTATGTGCTCGAAGCACCGCTAGGTGACCCACCTGTAGAAGATGCCACCGATGACGTAAAGAATGTTTACGCCACTCAGAAAAATCATTACTCCACAGTTCAGTGTGCCATCCTGTACGGTTTAGAAGCGGAGCTCCAGAAGTGTTTTGAGCACCACGACCCGTTCGAGATTATTAAGGAGCTCAGGCTAATTTTTGAGACTCGCGCGGCCATGGAGAGCTATGAGGCCTCCGAAAAGTTCTTTAACTATAAGATGGAAGAGGGAAGCTCCGTTAGCGAGCACGTGCTCACCATGTCTGGGTACGCAAACAAGCTCCAAGAGTTGGGGATATCGATTCCTAATGAGTTAGGGATTCACCGTCTCCTCCAATCACTGCCACCGAGTTATAAGAACTTTGTGATGAACTACAATATGCACTACATGAACAAGACGTTGCCTGAACTATCGTCCATGCTGAAAACTGCTGAAGTGGAGATCAAGAAGGAGCACCAAGTGTTGATGGTCAATAAGACCACCAATTTCAAGAGACAGGGCAAGCCTAAGAACAAGGGCAACTTCAAGAAGGACGGCAAGAAAGCTGCCGCACCTGCTAAGAAGCCCAAGGCTGGTCCTAAGCCTGAAACTGAGTGCTTCTACTGCAAGGGTGCTGGTCACTGGAAGCGTAACTGCCCCAAGTACCTGGCGGATCTGAAGAATGGCAACATCAAGAAGAAAGGTATATTTGATATATATGTTATTGATGTGTATCTTACTAGTGAGCGTAGTAGTGCCTGGGTATTTGATACTGGTTCGATTGCTCATATTTGTAACTCGAAACAGGAGCTGCGGAATAAACGAAGACTGGCGAGAGACGAGGTGATGATGCGCGTTGGAAATGGCTCCAAGGTTGATGTGATCGCCGTCGGCACGCTCCCTCTATATCTACCTTCGGGATTAGTTTTAAATTTGAATAATTGTTATTTGGTGCCTGCGTTAAGCATGAACATTATATCTGGATCTTGTTTATTGCGTGACGGTTACTCTTTTAAGTCTGAGAATAAAGGTTGTTCGATTTATATGAGTAATATATTTTATGGTAATGCACCTGAGATGAATGGTTTATTCTTATTGAATCTCGATAGTAGTGATACACATGTTCACAACATAGATGCTAAACGAATAAAATTGAATGATAATTCTACATACATGTGGCACTATCGTCTTGGTCACATTGGAGTGAAGCGTATGAAGTAACTCCATTCTGATGGACTTCTTGAATCACTTGATTTTGAATCACTTGAAAGATGCAAAGCATGTCTAATGGAAAAAATGACTAAGACTCCATTCTCTGGAATAATGGAGCGAGCTACAGACTTATTGGAAATAATACATACCGATGTGTGTGGTCCAATGTGTGTAGCATCGCGTGGTGGATATCGTTATGTTCTCACTTTCACGGATGACTTAAGTAGATATGGGTATGTCTACTTTACGAACCATAAGTCCGAAACTTTCGAGAAGTTTAAGGAATTTCAAAGTGAAGTGGAAAATCATCGTAACAAGAAGATTAAATTTCTGCGTTCTGACCGTGGAGGTGAATATCTAAGTTATGAGTTTGGCATGCATTTAAAGAAATGTGGAATACTTTCGCAGTTGACACCGCCGGGAACACCACAGCGTAATGGTGTGTCCGAATGTTGTAATCGAACTCTCTTAGATATGGTTCGGTCTATGATGTCTCTTACAGATTTACCGCTATCGTTTTGGGGCTATGCATTAGAGACAGCCGCATTCACTTTAAATAGGGCACCATCTAAATCCGTTGAAACGACACCGTACGAATTGTGGTTTGTAAATAAACCTAAGTCGTCGTTCCTTAAAGTTTGTGGTTGCGAAGCATATGTAAAGAAGTTACAACCTGATAAGCTTGAACCCAAAGCGGAGAAATGCGTCTTCATAGGATACCCTAAAGAAACAATTGGGTACATCTTCTATCATAGATCCGAAGGCAAATTTTTCGTTGCCAAGAATGGATCCTTTCTTGAGAAGGAATTTCTCTCGAAGGAAGTGACTGGAAGGAAAGTAGAACTCGATGAGGTTATTGAACCTTCTCTCGGATTTGAGAGTAGCGCAGCACCGGAAGCTGTTTTTGTGCCGCCTGCACCAATTGGAGAGGAAGCTAATGATAATGATCATGAAACTTCAAACGAAGTTGCTGCTGAACCTCGCAGGTCAACGAGGGTTCGTACCACTCCTGATTGGTATGACTCTGCCTTGAACGTCATGTTGGTGGACAATGCTGATGACCCTGCGACGTATGAAGAAGCTATGGTGAGCCCAGATTCTGACAAATGGCTAGAAGCCATGAAATCCGAAATGGGATCCATGTATGAAAACCAAGTATGGACTTTGGTGGACTTACCGGATGGCCGTAAGGCTGTCGAGAACAAATGGATTTTCAAGAGAAAAACAGATGCTAATGGTAATATTACCGTCTATAAAGATCGACTTGTCGCGAAAGGGTTCCGACAAATTCAAGGAGTTGACTATGATGAGACATTCTCACCAGTAGCGAAGCGGCATATATTCTAGGCATCAAGCTTTATAGAGATAGATCAAGACGCCTAATAGCGCTTTCACAAAGTACATACTTAGACAAAGTTCTAAAGAAGTTTAGAATGGAAGATAGCAAGAAAGGTTCGTGCTCATGTTGTCAGGTAAGACCTTGAGTAAGACTCAAAGTCCAGCTACAGCAGAAGATAGAGAGAAAATGAATAAAATTCCCTATGCCTCGGCCATAGGTTCTATCATGTATGCCATGCTGTGTACAAGACCGGATATAGCACATGCTGTTAGTTTGACTAGCAGATATCAAAGTGATCCTGGAATGGAGCACTGGACAACGGTCAAGAATATCCTAAAGTACCTAAAGAGGACTAAGGATATGGTTCTTTCTTATGGAGGTGATGAACATCTTGTTGTAAAAGGTTACACCGATGCTAGTTGGAACACTAATCCGGATGACTCGAAGTCACAGTCGGGATACGTATTTATTTTTAATGGTGCTGCAGTGAGCTGGAGGAGTGCCAAGCAAAGCGTTGTGGCGAAATCTTCAACTGAATCGGAATACATAGCTGCTTCGGAGGCTGCACAAGAAGCCATATGGATGAAGGAATTCATAACTGAACTTGGCGTGGTTCCCAGTGCGTTGGACCCGATGGCCATCTACTCTGACAACACAGGTGCCATAGCTAATGCACAGGAGCCAAGGTCACATAGCAAGCTGAAGAACATCAAGCTACGTTTCCACGCTATTCGCGAGTATGTCCGAGATGGTGACATAAAGATTTGAAAAGTACACACTGATCTGAATGTGGCAGATCCGTTGACTAAACCTCTCCCTAGAGCAAAGCATGACCAGCACCAGAACGCCATGGGTGTTAGGTATATTACCATGTAATCTAGATTATTGACTCTAGTGCAAGTGGGAGACTGTTGGAGATATGCCCAAGAGGCAATAATAAAAGTGGTTATTATTATATCTTTGTGTTTATGATGAATGTTTCCATCCCATGCTATAATTGTATTATTAGGAAACACTAATACATGTGTGTTTTGTAAACATAAGAGAGTCCCTAGTAAGCCTCTTGTTGAACTAGCTTGTTGATTAATTGATGATCATGGTTTCCTGATCATGGACATTGGATGTGATTAATAACAAGGTTATATCATTAGGAGAATGATGTGATGGACACACACCCATAGTAAGCGTAGCATAAGATCAAGTCATTAAGTTCGTATTGCTATAAGCTTTTAAATGCATAGTAACCTAATCCTTCGACCATGAGGTTGTGTTAATCACCATCACTGGATAGGTACTTTGATAACATCAAACACCGCTTCATAACTGGGTGGTTATAAAGGTGTCATTGGGTATTCTGAAAGTATGTGTTGAAGCGCATGGACCAAGATTGGGATTTGTCCATCCATATGACGGATAGATATGCTCTTGGCCCTCTCGGTGGAATGTCATCTAGTTAGCTTGCAAGCATGTGACTGGGTCACGAGGGATGACATAACATAGAACGAGTAAAGAGTACTTATCAGTAACGAGGTAGAACTAGGTATGGAGATACCGACGATCAAACCTCGGATAAGTATAGTATCGCGTGACAAAGGGAATTGGTTTCGTATGTAAATGGTTCTATCGATCACGAAGTCATCGTTGAGTATGTGGGAGTCATTATGGATCTCCAGGTCCCGCTGATGGTTATTGATAGGAGACGTGTCTCTGTCATGTCTACATATTCCCGAACCGTAGGGTGACACACTTAAGGTTCGAAGTTGTTTTAAGTAGATATGGAATGTGCGTTGGACACCGAATGTTGTTCGGAGTCTCGGATTGGATCCGGGACATCACGAGGAGATCCGAAATTGTCTGGAGAATAAGATTCATATAATGGAGATCATTTTCTATGTTAGGAAATGTTTCGGAGTATTTATATGGGGGTTCTAGAAGGTTTCAGAATGTTCCGGAAGGTTCTAGAAGATTTTTTGGAGTTTACTTGAAAACCAAGAAAGGATAAAAGGATAAAGGGAAATTTAAAGAGGAAACTTGGGGGGAAGGACTCTCCCCCCAAGCTCCCTTGTGCGCCGGCCCTAGGGGGTGGGCCTAGGGGTGGGAACCCTAGGCCACACCCCTCCCTCTATATATAGAGGGGTGGAGGCGCCACCCCTCCTTGCCCCTCCACTCTTTCCCCTAGCCGCCTCTCTCCTCCTCCTTTCTTCTGCTCAGGCATAGGCGAAGCCCTGCAGAATTCTCTACTCCACCACCACCACCACGCCGTCGTGCTGCTGGGATTCCGTGGAGAAGATCTACTACCTCCGCTGCTCGCTAGAACGGGGAGAGGAAGGTCTGCTTCGACTCCGCACGTGTGACCGACTGCGGAAGCGCTGCCGGAACGCGGCGCCGGAAGGATCATCCACACGATCTTGAGATCGGTAAGTGATCGACTACATCAACCACGAGATCCAATCTCGTAACGCTTTCGGATCTACAAGGGTTAGTACAGATCTATCTCGTTGCACATGTCTAATAGATATGATCTTGGCTTTTATCTAGATTAGATCTGGGTTTTGTTCATTCTTGCGGTAGAATTTTTTTGTTTTCCATGCTACGAACCCATCAGATGTCGAGCTTCGGTAGCAAGGAGAGGTCGGAGAAGATTTTGCGTTGGTTTCCACCAGATCATTGAATATTTTGCTCCATGTTGAAAAAGGCGAGATCACGAACAAGAGATTCTTGATTACTTTCTTCGAGAGAGCACTCCGAATAGGCAAGGACGAAAGTAAAAGTATCGAGGGATAAAGGCCAGTTCTAACTTCCGTGGAATGAGTTAAATTACATTAATCCGCCAATCCAATGTACAAGAGCGAATGATAAGAGTTGTGGTATGTTAGCTACTCCATCCCGCACTCAAAGCATCACTCCGCACATGAATAGGAAAACCATGCAACCCAACTACTAAAACAGACAAAAGATCTTGACAAGGATAACTCATGGAACTCCGTTAGAAACAAGGATAGATTCAAACGATTCACCGGATTCGGGATAGATGATGATGTTGTCGTCATGTCGGAAGATCCAGACCATCGGAAAAGATATGAAGAAAATTTACGGAGAACGGCTGCAAGATTCAACAAATAAAGAAAAAGATAGCACCAACTTGAACAGAAGGATTACAAAAGATCTGAAAAGTCTTCGCGGCCTTCGGTGGATTGAGGATAGAAGATGGAACGAGAGGGTTTCAAAGATTACTTGACGAGACAGAGGTGAAAAGAACTCCATGTTCTTCTTGAAATGATTGAGAGAGATTTAGCAGTCTTGAGGAAAATCTTCAGCGGAACGATGATGATAACTTGCCAACAAGGAAAAACTCCAGATTGGTTGAAGATGAAGGATGGAATTAACAATGGGCTAGCTGATTCCAGAATTGAAGCAATGTATTTAGCAGAATGACGTGGTCGAGATAGGTGACTTCAAGAAGTCGGAATTCACACTTTGAGACTTTGCACACAGGCAGTGTTCACGAAGCTTGAGAGAAAAGACACAGATGATCTTCCATGTTCTTCCATTGATATAGAATAAGAAAGCATATCATGATGATATACCACCACGGATTAACAAGATATTCCAAGAATATCAAGTTCAAGAGGCGGGAGAAACGGAAAAGTGCTCGAAACACTTCCTGAGCTCAATGCTCTTTGAAAGATTAACACTAAGAGCATGGATTCGTGTTGAAGAAGATGCACTGGCAGAATAGATTATCTGGTCCTTCAGAAGAGAACAAGAAATGCCACCTGGTTCACATTGTTGCTCGGATCATCGATTACAAAGATAAAGAGATCTTGGATAAAGAAACGATGATAGCTCATACCTTAAGCAAAGCTATCCGAAATGAAAAGATGTGATTCTCCTGTATCAAAGAGAATCTTGCAGATATGGGGTTCAAAAAGATGTGAAGCATGATAAACAGATGATAGACCACCATAGTGCCTTGAGAAAACTCCGGATTGACAAAGATACTTGCATATGAATAGATATGATCACAATGTAACTCAAAATCACAAGAGATAACCGCCATCATTTGGAGGATTGGATTTATAATATTGACCCTATTCCATTCATTATAAGTGTCATATAGCTATGCCGAGAACCAAATTACAATCACACGCATCAGATCGACACACGTTATGTATTTAGCCTAGAAGAATTGATGATGAAGTAAAACTCCAGGATTAAGCGCCGGTGACAAAAGAATGAGTTAGCATGATCATGTTGATAAAAGAAAGATAGACAATGTTTCACACATGATTTAAGAGGAGTGTGGAAACACATATGTATCAAAGAAAAATTTCCCGCATTTTCGGCATTAAAATACCAATAGATGCGCAAAACCACTTATCAGCTAGAGATTAGCAACTCCACATTCTGTGAAAACATGCTGGAAGGAAGAACACCCTTAACAAGATGGCACCGGTTAACAAAGAGTCGGATAGATCGTGTCGGTTTACACAAAGCATGTCGGTATGGAATGTACCAACAGTTGATAACCAAAAGGCAGATTGCGATAACAAGGTTGGATGCAACAGATAGACAAGGCATTACACACTCACACACACTTTCTATGGTACTACAGAACCCAGAACACGTGAATCCTAGTTTGAATTTTTAGAAGAGGATTGAAAACGTTACACTTCCTTACCAGAAAAGGGTGGGTGGGTGGGTAAGAAGAAAAGTGGAAGCAGTCCTACTCTCACGTTTTGTTTTTCCTAGTATACATAGCTACCAAAATATTTGCTAGACTGACAACGACCATTTTGGCTGAGACCCTGAAGGGCGGGATGGCTCTGATACCAATTGTAACAACCTCGGTCCCTACGCTCTAAGTTCAAGCCTGGATGAACCAAAAGTGGTTAAAGTAGTACAGCGGGGGCTCTGAGCCACCCACGTGTAGGCCCGTCGGCTGCCCTAACCACTTCCGAGAACATCGGGACAAGAGCGAGCGGCGTAGGCAACATGCGAAGAGATCAAATACATACACAAGTGAGTATGTATGCAAGCTACCTTACAACAGTTCTCAGAGCCATACCATCTAAAAGAAATAGAAATATTGCAACGCCATACGGCAAGATCCAAATATCCTAGATAGAGATAATAGTTCAGGATAGCTCGTGATACATCAATCCACAGAGTATCAAGCGCAAGCGGGAAACAAGATCCGAGTACGGACAAGAAGCAAATCGACATAAGATGCCACATAAATAAGCACATCCCGCCCACAGATCTCATGGATCCCCATCCCCAGAATCTCTACACCGAGTGATCGTTGCCAACATCATCTGTCTCCTCCACCCAGTATCCACCTTGCGAATACACCTGTTCATCTGAATCAAACAATTTATCGCGTGAGACCCTAGGGGTACTCAGCAAGTCTTTATGCCTCTAAAGGGGACATAACCTGGGGTGACGCAATTGCAGCAAAAGAGAATAACTAACAAGTCTATAGGTACTCGCTAACAATCCGCCTAACCAATGTTAGAGGGATGTCCGTTAATTAGGAACAACAGTTATAACAGTATAAAGTAACAGATTCATCCTCCTTCTCGCTTACCAACGAGAAAGCGGACGAACAACCCATCTGTTGGCAGTTTTATTAACCATTCCATGAGTATTGCACTAATTACTAGTCAGATGTTTAGTCAAATTAAAAGCGGTACTTTAGTTATGCTTGTCAATGATCGAGAAACTATGCTCCAAGTCGTCCATAACCGCGGACACGGCTTTCAGAAAGATTTACCCTGCAGGGGTGCACAAATAGCAACACACACTCGATCAACCTCGGAAAAACCAACTCAAAACCCAACGAGGCATTCACGACAAAGCGATCACATAATTCATTAAATATTTTAGGGGTCATCCCATTAAGCTACCCGCAACGAAGTTGGCCGACTCCGAGACAGACCCAAGGTTTGCGTCAATGGCTGTAAACGACTGGGAACCCAAAAATGTGATTGGGCTTGTCGATACCGCGAATACACTCCGCGTCTAAAACAGTACAGTAGCTACACGCACAATCTTAATAAAACAGTAACATGGCATAAGTACAGGATAGTAAATAAAACCCCAAACTAGTTTGTGGCCCCAAAAAATAGAAATGAATCAAGCTCTGGCTCAGGGGGGTCCATAAGGCCTCCCGGATGTGGATAGTGTGAATAGTCAAGGAACAGGAATCAAGTACTCGGGGTCCTACGGGACACAAGTGAGCAGGAAAAACCAAATAACAGATATTGCCCACCGGTGCCTCTTTCATTAGTTATCCCATACTACTCAGGTTAAGTTGTTTAGGTACCTCGTTATCCATCAGACTCTCGCATACCCTACACATGTTGTTTAGCCACTTTTTGATAATGTGGGTAGTTCTGCTTTGAGGTTGACAACACTTCACTCAAATAATACACCGGCCTTTGCACTGACTTACCTTCCTCATCGCGCTCCACCACTATCACTTCACTTACAACCCGGTTGGTTGCGGCTATATAGAGCAACATTGGCTCCTTTGATAATGGTGAGGCCAGCACTGGTGCTGTGGCTAACATTTTCTTTAGGTGGGTAAAGGCTTCATCAGCTTGCGGTGTCCAAATGAACTTATCCGACTTTTTCATGAGTTGGTATAGAGGTAAAGCTTTCTCTCCCAACCGACATACAAACCGACTTAACGAGGCCAGGCAACTTATAAACTTCTGGACATCATTAAGACACTTCGGTAGTTCCATTCGTTCGATGGCCCGGATTTTGGTTGGATTAACTTCGATACCTCGGCTGGAAACCAGAAAGCCGAGCAATTTTCCAACCGGGACACCGAAAGTGCATTTTTCCGGGTTAAGTTTCATTCAGAACCTTCTTACGTTTGCGAACGTTTGCCTGATATCGTCAAGGAGCGTTATGCTTTCCTTGGTCTTGATAACCACATCATCCACATACACCTGTACATTTTGACCTATTTGGTCGTGCAAACATTTTTGCATACATCTCTGGTACGTTGCCCCTGCATTACGTAGACCAAACAGCATGGTGCGATAGCAATAAGCCCCATACGGGGTAATAAACGCAGTCTTTATTTGATCATCCGGATTCAGAGGTATCTGGTGGAAACCAGAATAGGCGTCAATGAATGACAACAGTTCACATCCAGCAGTTGAGTCTATGACCTGATCTATTCTTGGCAGCGGAAATGGGTCTTTTGGACACGCCTTGTTCAGGTTCTTGTAATCGATACACATGCGCCAAACCACTGCCATGTTCGGATCATCCTTTTTCTTTTCCACCAGCACCGGATTAGACAGCCAATCCGGGTACAAGACCTCCATGATAAATCCTGCAGCTAGCAACCGAGCTATCTCATCCCCAATGACTTTCCTCCTATCTTCGGCGAAGCGGCGGAGAGGTTGCTTCACCGGCTTGGCTCCGGGTCTCACATTCAAAGAGTGCTCGGCCAACTCCCTCGGAACACCTTGCAAGTCCTGTGTGGACCAAGCAAAAATGTCCCGATTCTCACAGAGGAAGCTGACGAGCTCGCTTTCCTATTTATCGCTTAGCCTGGCACCAATTGTTAAGGTGCGCTCTGGGAACATTTCATCAACGGGAACCTTCTTGGTATCTTTCGTGGCCTGGAAGGAGACAGTTCCATGCGGGTTATTCAGCGTCGGCATATACTGCTGCGCGGACTGAGCCAATGCCGCCACCTCCTTAATTTTCCTTTTTTCCTACGCGATTACAAGTGAATCTGCTAAGTTTGATCCGGCCGACGCACACTCCATTGAACGTCGGAAGTCCCCAGCAATGGTAATCACTCCATTTGGTCCGGGCAATTTCATCTTCAAGTAGCTGATATGACAACTTGCCATGAACTTGTTCGGTGCTGGCCTTCCGAGCAACGCATGATACGCGCTTTCTAAGTTCACTACTTCGAACTCCAGATTTTCAGTTCGGCAGTTGTCCCTCGTGCCGAATAAGACGTCGACCCGGACCTTGCCTATGGGCTTGCAAGAAATGCCGGGCCCAATGCCATGGAAAGTTGTCCTCGTGGCCTGGAGCATGTTCTCCGAGATACCCAACTTGCGCATTGTGTCCGCATACATGATATTTATGCTAATGCCGTTGTCGATCAGTACCTTTGAGAACCTTACATTAATGCTAGGCCCAATGAACGTAGGATCCAGCACCAACGCATACGAACCAGGGCTCGGCATGACCTTGGGATGATCCCTAATGCTCCAGGTGATTTCCTGATCGGACCAAGGCATGTACCTCGTCACTGCTGGCATTACTGCATTCACCTCCATATGCCTACGCTATAAGCTTTTTCTGTCGGTTTCCTCTATGGTGAATACACAGTAGCTCTGGTGATGCTCCCTGTACTCATTTCTCCCCTCATTTCTGGGGTGCCTCTGATCCGGCTGATGCTGATTTTCTACCTGATGCACTGCATCCCTTCTTTCATTGTTATCATACCTCGGTGGAGGGGGAGGCAACATTAGCTGTTGCGTGTTTGCTCCGGAGAGCAATTGCTGCCGGGGTAACTCCTGCCGAGGCTGGTCATTCTGGGGTGCCTGAGCATTCCCCGAACCACCTTGCTCGATCTTGCGCATCCACTCGCATTGCCTCGTCGTATGACCCGCTGGGTTGTTCGGATTTGGCGTGTGAAACTTACACGGCTGGTCCAACATCGACTCGTAAGTATACCTCGGACGGTCTTTCCTTTCTTGCCACTTCTTCTTTTGCTCTGGTGTCCAAGTTTTCTTCCCATCGTTCCTTGGGGTCCATTGACCTCTAGTTTTCTGGTGCTGGCTACCCCCTCCTCCGGGTTGGTCTTGATTCACAGCTGCAACTTGGTGCGAACCGTACCGGTGGTCCGGTCTATCATCTCTCTTTTTTCCTCTGTAATCATTCCTCCGGGATGATCCGGATCCATCCCTCTGATAGTATTCATCGCTTGACTTGTTTGAGGCGAGCCTCGGTTGGGTCGGGTCACCCAACGCATACGAATCCGCAATCCGGATCATTTCTGCCAACGTTGCCGGCATTTTCCGTTGCAACTTCATCCACGGTTCGCTTCCATATCTGCACCCCTGTGCGAACCATGCTATGGCCTATGATTCTATCACGCCCTCGCATGAGTTTCTCACGGTACACCACCGAGTCAAGAACTCCCAGTCTGTCTCATTGGGTCTTTGCTTGCACATAGCTAGGGTCTGTGGCCTATTTGGCCTTTGATACGTACTCGAAAAATTGCTGATGAACATCTCCTCGAAATCTATCCAGCAGTTGATGCTTCCTGGTGGTAAATTGTTCAACCACACCCTTGCCGGTCCTTCCAACATTTGGGGCACATACCGTACGACCCATCTCAGGTTGCCTGTGACAATTTTTACAGCCGTAGCATAGTTTATCAGCCAATCCTCTGGCTTGGTACTGCCGTCATAGGTCTTGGTGCCCCTGGGCAGCTGAAAGTTCGGGACTGATGGCTCTTTCATGATCCGGGGTCCAAAACATGCTGGACCCGGTGGACCTTGACATTCAATCTGCTCCGACCTATATAGTCGATCTAGTTTCAACCTTGCATCGTCTGGCATCAAATCCCTACTTCCCAATCTCGACCCTATCACATGATAATCCGGTCTCGGGTATCCCGCATTTGCCATCTCCGAATCACCGTCGTTATACCGGCTTTGCTCTTGCGGCGCACCTTTCTGTTGTATACCTCAGCCGGCACTGTGCTCTTGCCTCGGCATGTTCCGCTGCTGCGGTTGTCTTGCCCCTGCTGAGTTTTGCTGCCCGGCATTGCCGTTGACAACATTCCTTTGACCGGCATTGCCTTGGTCACGGTTACCTTGGCCAGCTTCGCCTCGGCTCACACTCCGTAGATCATCATTTTTCTGCGCTTCTTTTTCTTTCCCTGCCCGTGTCGGGTCATACGGGACAATTTGTTTGTTCCATCTGGCCGAGGTTACCACCTCCTCTCACCTTGGACCACCATGAGGGGACGATGCGGCTCCAGCGGATTTCTCCGGGTTACCCATCGCCGAATGGACGATCTTGGAGGCCCCAGCTCTCTCTGGGATTGCCCTGAGCAGTTCCTCGTTTTGCCTATTTGCAATCCGAACAAGCTCGTTAACCCGATCTTGTTGCCTTTGCCGGGCTTCACCCGTCAGTCCCTCTAACTCGGATGCAGCTGCATCCGCCGCTCTGAGGTTCTTGGTCGGGGTACTATACCTCGGCAGCCCCACGGAAAAACAGTTTTTTGATTCCTCGATTCCAACATCACCTTCTCTGTTCATCTCGCTCATGAGATTTCTCCCTTTAACCTTTACAGTATCAACTTTGTTCGCCTTGGCATACTGATGCAGCGTCATGTTCAATGACTGCTGGTCCGCGGCTATTTTCTTTGCACCCTCAAGTATTTTCTGCCTAGTTTCTTCCAGCTCGGCCTGTGCACGAGCCGGATCTACCGCTGCTACTACAGGGTTTGCCAAGCTATCCATTGCCTCTCTCAGCACGTTTTCCAGCCTCTCTAGCGGAGGACCCCTACCTTTCCTTGGTGCCTTGGGCGTCACCTCCGGATCTGGCGCCGGATCCTTGCTCGCACCCGCACCCGACGCTGTCATCATTACCTCTGCATGGTCCGAGGAACGAGTGGTACGCTCCCCGCGAGCCACAGTGAGGGGCGGTTCGCCTGCTTCGACGACGTGGCGCGGATGAACGCAAGACACGTCCACCGCAACGTAGACCTTGTGCTCATCGAGCTTGACGAATATGCCGTTGCGCGGGAGAGGGCGTGTGCCGAAGCAGCCTGCATTGTCGCTGACGAAGTCCCGCGCTCCAAAGCGCTGAACGAGCCCGGAGACGATGCGCTCGCCGGTGGCGATGAAGTTTCTCGTCCGGAGTTTGACCCCTGCTAGCGCCGCTAACCCCACGGTGGGCGCCAACTGTCGTGGTGGTGTCACGGCAGTTGCCATGTATATGCTAAAGGTGGGGACTAATACACGCTAGGGGAATCCAGGGAGGGATAGTGAAGTGATTCTCCACACGAGAACTTGTATTGATTTCCTTCCAAGGTTACAAGTGCTCCTAGAGCTGTATTGGCGAGAGGAGGAAGAAGGAGCTCTCTTACTCTCACCCACAGATCTCACCTGAAACCCTAGACCTCAACAGAATTGTACGGAGACAAAAACAGCCAACCCCCTGAGTAGAAGCCCTAGCCCCCCTTTTATAGGGGAGGCTCGGATTCTTCCTAGGGCATACGTGCAGGCATATTCCTAAGAATATGCCTCCTCCCAAAGTGGTAAGCCGACCAGAGTGATTTTTCCCCCGCGTCACATATGCTTTAGCTACGTGAGCCACTGCGGCGCCCTCGTCAGCTGACACGGGCGTCGTCACGCTTGTCGGCCACGCCCCGGTGGTCCTGTCCTTGCTCGCTTCGCTCAGGCAGTGCGTACCGGGGCTCCTTTTGACCAGCGAGATTCCTTCCTTCTCCTAGAAGCTTGCTACGACCCGGATGATGGTTCATCCGGCCACGCGCCCTTTCCTGCATACAAGTAAGACATACGCTTCCG
Source organism: Avena eriantha (assembly GCA_910589775.1). Classification (NCBI taxonomy): domain Eukaryota; kingdom Viridiplantae; phylum Streptophyta; class Magnoliopsida; order Poales; family Poaceae; genus Avena; species Avena eriantha. Next base: position 313,768,914 of record OU342741.1, read on the forward strand.
ACTTACCGCTTAAGTCAGATGAGGGCTAGTTAGGTGAACGCCCCCAGGTCCGGATTACCCCGTGATTCGGCCTGCCTTGAGGTGACCCGCCCAGCATCTGCTTGGGCCTTGCCGAACCTCGGCTAACTCGGCCTTTATACCACGGCGCGACCCTACCCGGGAGTATCCCCCCAACAAGGATTATCGTGAGACAAGAATGATAGGATGAACATAGCTCCGGTTTTCTTGAGTAAACATGATAAAAGAATAGAACCACTTGTGAAAGAAATAGAAAGGACGATGTATCAGGGAGAAGTAAACGACACACCATTAAGATTAAAGATTTACAGATACAGAGAAGATGAATCTTTGTCTCACCGGAAGAAAAGAATAACTTTGGAGAAGTTATGCACTACTATGAAAATAGCATTTTATCTTCTCTCGGATTTGAGAAAAGAAATTCGGAAACAATATTGCCTTCAACAATAGAGTTCCTTGATATCAACGGAAAGATTGAGTTAGACATTGTCGGATTAGATTCTTGTTGCGCCGGTAAGAACCAAATGATCACACAATTGAGGTGCGCGGATATAACTTCAAGAGAAGGGGGGATGCTAGCTTATGGTAGAATCCTTAGAAGAACTGGAATGTGGAATAGATTTTCGATTAATGGCATCAACCATAATTGGCTTTACCATGAGAAACGATTGACAAAAGGAAGTTAGATATATCTTCCATCCATCTTGTTTGATGATGTCGAGTTTCGGTAGCAAGGAGAGGTCGGAGAAGATTTTGCGTTGGTTTCCACCAGATCATTGAAGATTTTGCTCCATGTTGAAAAAGGCGAGATCACGAACAAGAGATTCTTGATTACTTTCTTCGAGAGAGCACTCCAGATAGACAAGGACAGAAGTAAAAGTATCGAGGGATAAAGGCCACTTCTAACTTCCGTGGAATGAGTTAAATTACATTAATCCGCCAATCCAATGTACAAGACCGAATGAAAGGGTAGTGGTATGGTAGCTACTCCATCCCGCACTGAAAGCATTACTCCGCACATGAATAGGAAAACCATGCAACCCAACTACTAAAACAGACAGAAGATCTTGACAAGGATAACTCATGGAACTCCGTTAGAAACAAGGATATATGTAAACGATTCGCCGGATTCGGGATAGATGATGATGTTGTCGTCATGTTGGAAGATCCAGACCACCGGAAAAGATATGAAGTAAAATTACGGAGAACGGCTGCAAGATTCAACAAATAAAGAAAAAGATAGCAACAACTTGAACAGAAGGATTACAAAAGATCTGAAAAGTCTTCGCGGCCTTCGGTGGATTGAGGATAGAAGATGGAATGAGAGGGTTTCAAAAGATTACTTGACGAGACAGAGGTGAAAAGAACTCCATGTTCTTCTTGAAATGCTTGAGAGAGATTTAGCAGTCTTGAGGAAAATCTTCAGCGAAACGACGATGATAACTTGCCAACAAGGAAAAACTCTGGATTGGTTGAAGATGAAGGATGGAATTAACAATGGGCTTGCTGATTCCAGAATTGAAGCAATGTATTTAGCAGAATGACGTGGTCGAGATAGGTGACTTCAAGAAGTCAGAATTCACACTTTGAGACTTTGCACACAGGAAGTGTTCACGAAGCTTGAGAGAAAAGACACAGATGATCTTCCATGTTCTTCCATTGATATAGAATAAGAAAGCATATCATGACGATATACCACCACGGATTAACAAGATATTCCAAGAATATCAAGTTCAAGAGGCGAGAGAAACGGAAAAGTGCTCGAAACAATTCCTGAGCTCAATGCTCTTTGAAAGATTAACACTAAGAGCATGGATTCGTGTTGAAGAAGATGCACTGGCAGAATAGATTATCTGGTCCTTCAGAAGAGAACAAGAAATGCCACCTGGTTCACATTGTCGCTTGGATCACCAGTTACAAAGATAAAGAGATCTTGGATAAAGAAACGATGATAGCTCATACCTTAAGCAAAGCTATCCGAAATGAAAAGATGTGATTCTCCTGTATCAAAGAGAATCTTGCAGATATGGAGTTCAAAAAGATGTGAAGCATGATAAACAGATGATAGACCACCATAGTGCCTTGAGAAAACTCCAAATTGACAAAGATACTTGCATATGAATAGATACGATCACGGTGTAACTCAAAATCACAGGAGATAACCGCCATCATTTGGAGGATTGGATTTATAGTATTGACCCTATTCCATTCATTATAAGTGTCATATAGCTATGCCGAGAACCAAATTACAATCACACGCATCGGATCGACACACGTTATGTATTTAGCCCAGAAGAATTGATGATGAAGTAAAACTCCAGGATTAAGCGCCGGTGACAAAAGAATGAGTTAGCATGATCATGTTGATAAAACAAAGATAGACAATGTTTCACACACAACTGAAGAGGAGTTTGGAAACACATATGTATCAAAGAAAAATTTCCTGCATTTTCGGCATTAAAATACCAATAGATGCGCAAAACCACTTATCAGCTAGAGATTAGCAACTCCACATTCTGTGAAAACATGCTGGAAGGAAGAACACCCTTAATAAGATGGCACCGGTTAACAAAGAGTCGGATAGATCGCGTCGGTTTACACAAAGCATGTCGGTATGGAATGTACCAACAGTTGATAACCAAAAGGCAGATTGCGATAACAAGGTTGGACGCAACAGATAGACAAGGAATTACACACTCACACACACTTTCTATGGTACTACGGAACCCAGAACACGTGAATCCTAGTTTGAATTTTTAGAAGAGGATTGAAAACGTTACACTTCCTTACCAGAAAAGGGTGGGTGGGTGGGTAAGAAGAAAAGTGGAAGCAGTCCTACTCTCACGTTTTGTTTTTCCCTAGTATACATAGCTACCAAAATATTTGCTAGACTGACATGACCATTTAGGCTGGGACCCTGAAGAGCGGAATGGTTCTGATACCAATTGTAACAACCTCGGACCCTACACTCAAAGTTCAAGCCTGGATGAACCAAAAGTGGTTAAAGTAGTACAGCGGGGGCTCAGGGCCACCCACGTGTAGGCCCGTCGTCCGCCCTAACCACTTTCGAGAACATCGGGACAAGAGCGAGCGGCGTAGGCAACAGACGAAGAGATCAAATACATACACAAGTGAGTATGTATGCAAGCTACCTTACAACAGTTCTTAGAGCCATACCATCTAAAAGAAATAAAAATATTGCAACGCCATACGGCAAGATCCAAATATCCTAGATAGAGATAATAGTGTAGGATAGCTCGTCATACATCAATCCACAGAGTATCAAGCGCAAGAGGGAATCAAGATCCGAGTACGGACAAGAAGCAAATCGACATAAGATGCCACATAAATAAGCACATCCCGCCCACAGATCTCACGGATCCCCATCCCCAGAATCTCTACACCGAGTGATCATTGCCAACATCATCTGTCTCCTCGACCCAGTATCCACCTTGCGAATACACCTGTTCATCTGAATCAAACAATTTATCGCGTGAGACCCTAGGGGTACTCAGCAAGTCTTTATGCCTCTAAAGGGGACATAACCTGGGGTGACGCAATTGCAGCAAAAGAGAATAACTAACAAGTCTATAGGTACTCGCTAACAATCCGCCTAACTAATGTTAGACGGATGTCCGTTAATTAGGAACAACAGTTATAACAGTATAAAGTAACAGATTCATCCTCCTTCTCGCTTACCAACGAGAAAGCGGACGAATAACCCATCTGTTGGCAGTTTTATTAACCATTCCATGAGTATTGCACTAATTACTAGTCAGATGTTTAGTCAAATTAAAAGTGGTACTTTAGTTATGCTTGTCTATGATCGAGAAACTATGCTCCAAGTCGTCCATAACCGCAGACACGGCTTTCAGAAAGATTTACCCTGTAGGGGTGCACAAATCGCAACACACACTCGATCAACCTCGGAAAAACCAACTCAAAACCCAACGAGGCATTCACGACAAAGGATCACATAATTCATTAAATATTTCAGGGGGCCACCCCATTAAGCTACCCGCAACGAAGTTGGCCGACTCCGAGACGGACCCAAGGTTTGCGTCCATGGCTGTAAACGACTGGGAACCCAAAAATGTCATTGGGCTTGTTGATACCGCAAAAACACTCCGCATCCAAAACAGTACAGGTGCTCCACGCACAATCTTAATAAAACAGTAACATGGCATAAGTACAGGATAGTAAATAAAACCCCAAACTAGTTTGTGGCCCCAAGAAATAGAAATGATTCAAGCTCTGGCTCAGGGGGGTCCATAAGGCCTCCCGTATGTGGATAGTGTGAATAGTCAAGGAACATGAATCAAGTACTCGGGGTCCTACGGGACACAAGTGAGCAGGAAAAACCAAATAACAGATATTGCCCACAGGTGCCTCTTTCATAAGTTATTCCATACTACTCAGGTTAAGTTGTTTAGGTACGTCGTTATCCATCAGACTCTCACATACCCTACACATGCTGTTCTATGACTCGCATGGCTCAAACAACTCCTGTAGTAATGGCTCGTGGGATGGAGGAACAAGCTCGGTGGGGTTTAAAGTAAAGGCTATGGAGTACTTAGGATTCAATTTAATACATTCGCGACTCAATGATGCAAGAATAAGATAGAGGAAATATGCACTATATGTATGCAAGCATGTGGTAGTGCTTGCCTGGCAGCTCAGTTGAAGCGAGAGATGGATCTGGGTAGTACTCCTGGGATTCCTGATAATTCCCCTGCTCTGCGGCTATTCGAAAGAAGAACCAAACAAACAAGGGCCAACATAAATAAAGTGCACAAGCATATAAATAAAATGCGACAAGCAAACAAGCATACCATGATGGATGATGCACAATTTACATGGCAATAATGTCGCATGGCATGGGTGAGGGGTGGGGTACAACAATAAAGCATTTTATTAAGTTTTAGTCAAGTTTTATTACCATAAACAGTTCTAATTTTTAATATTGATATGATGCATGCTGCAATTCAGAACATGGAATGCGTAAACAGAATGGTCTCGTCGCGCTGATCGATTTAGACATATTATTTGGCGAATTTGGAGTTATAGAATTAAAGTTATTAATTAATTAAGAAAAGGGCATTTTTATTGCAATTAAACAATTTCGAAATTTTAAAATAGTCAAACATTAAATTGGATGGCAGATTTGAAATCCTCACATTTTTCTGATTCAAACACATATATTATTTGTATTATTTAGATTTATTAATCAAAAGATATTAATTTCTGGATATTAAAAACATAATTGCATTTTCTGGAATTATTTTTATTTGGAAAAGGCTCACAGTAACTTTTTACACTCAGGTGGGTCTAGCCCGAGTCATTGACGTGCGGGGTCAGCGCTGTGTCAGCGCCAGCTGGCGCAGCGGCTCTACGCGGGGCTTTTCTCACCGCGGGTTTACCCAGCCGGAGAGATTGATAAGCGGGACCGGGGACGGCGGTCCACCGCGCGTGTCCGCCAGCCGGGGCGGGCCACGCGACAGATCCGGGGGAGCGCGGGAGGGCCTGTCCGTGACGGACATAATCTGCCAGGGGGTTTTATGCAAAAGAACAACGAATCTGAAAATCGATCTACTCACACGAGCTAGCTCGTCTGATCTTTGGTTGACGATGGAGAGCAAACCTTCGGGAATTTTGCGATGCCGCAAAAACCAAAGTTGTAGAGGATAGCAAGGGCTTCATCTTTTGTTTAGGATATTTCGTCGCCGGTGGACTATATCGAGCGTTGGGTCGTCACGAACAGAGGGGGAACGCTGGTCCAAACTGTTGAATTCTGACAGAATTTTACAGCGGCAACTAACGATCTTGCGAGGATGATTCTGGGCGCTATGCTGCACCAAATCGAGCGTGTAAGGGCTCGTTTTGAAGAGAGAACAACAGTCTAAAGCATGGTGCTCCAGGTTTTGACGTAGGTGGACCGTGATGGTGGTGAGACTGCGATGAACAGAGGCGGACGCAGGCTGTGGGTGCACGGTCTGCTGCCTATGCGCGGTTCAGAGCGGGGCTACGCGACTTTGTTGCAGCTGTGGCATCGAGCGGCAAGGCAACACGGCGAGCGGCGAGATGATCTACAGGGGCGTACAGAGGAGGGAGTTGTGGTGCTCACCGGGGTGCGACATCGAGGGAGAACGTGGGCTGAAGCGAGGGACGGGGCGGCATCGGTACCGCATACGGCAACAACGGCGAGCTACGTGGGGGCGGGGACGGCAGCACCTGCTGTGCCTTCTCCTCCTCGCTCTCGGTACCGTACAACGTCGGGGTCGACGCGCCGCTCCACTCGTTGGGACTGGACACCCGGCCCGACGACGGCGGCAGCAGGACGACGACGAGGGTTAGACGGCGGCTAGGTCGGTTTTGTTATAGAGGGGGGAAGGTGTCCTCCCAGCTTTCGATCTGGGAGTGGTTGGAAGGATGAGGCTAAGGGCTGCTGCTTTATGCAGGGGTGAGGGAGGAGAGGGAGCATGCGCTCGGCGTGGGGGTGGGGCTGCCGATCACGTGCGCCAGAGGGAGAAGAGCAACAGGGTTGGGCGCGTAGAGCCGATGCCGTGTCCAGGCTGGGAGGGTGCGACTGCACCAGGAGGCGAGAGGAGAGGCGCGAGCAGCGTTTCGATCGGTGCAGGGACAACAGGAGAGGGGAGGTGAGAGTAGCTAGGGCTTTTTGCTAGATGTAGAGAGAGAGATGGCAGATTTGAGCAAGAATAAAAGAGAGAGATACTCCAAGTGCCAAGCAAAATAGACTAACAAAGGAGGAGGGGGGACGATGTTGAGTTCTTGCCAAGAAAAGAAAATATGGGAGAGGGTGACTCACGTGTAGGCACACATGCATGTGTAGGTGTAGGAGTAGATGTAGGTGTGGGTGTATATGTCCACATGCATATACATGGTCATGGTGAGAGATAAAAGAGAGATGAGGTGGTAGATATAGAGATTAGGTTGCTAGGTTTGTAAAAGATTTGTTCAAACAAAACCCAAAAAAACATAGGTGGGCAACACTAGAATATTGAAAAGATGGAGAAAAGAAGGAGATGGTTATATTGCATGCACATGCAATAATGGGCATCAAAGAAGAAAAGGGAGAGGGTGGTCAAAACGGGTTTGGTTTGAATTTTCAAAACTCATTGCTTGAATTTCCACAAACAAACTTCCCTCCAGGACCAAAATAAACTCAAAGGAAGAAAAGAAGAGGACCTTGCATGGCCCATGCATAATTAAGTAAATGCCTCTCTAGTAGTGAAAGCCACTAGACTTTCTCATGGCATTTATATAATCAAGATTCCAAGAATTTTGGAACAAGGACCAACAAAAGAAAATAGAGCTTGTTTACCACATGGACTAAATAAAAGATCATGCATGAATATAAGGTGGCCAAGCTTGTGTGTGTGAGCCACTAGGCATAATATGGCCAAAGTTATATTCTTACATGGGCATTTATTCAAATACAAACCATATGCAAGCTTGACAAGGATTCCACTAACATAGCATGCATAGGTGGCCATGTGGCTCTCCACATATCAATAATGTGAAAACAACATGATGCATATATGGGAGCATGTGGAATTGTAAGTGGACCCATCCCAACCCACATGAGCTAGAGGTGAACCCAATAAAATGCAAATCTCACATATAGTTGGATGGTGGAATTATGGGGTGGTGACAAAGAAAGGTGGTGGAGTTAATAAAAGATATCCCCCCAACTCAACTTGGGCATCAAGCATTTATCAAGAACCAAATACAATATATCAAGAGGCAAATACAATTAATAATGCATATGAAATAAGAACCAAATGAAAAGGGTTTTATATGATGCTCAAATGCAATGTGGCATGATGACATGAGCATGATATAATGATGATGCAATCTAAATATGTAGGAAGGTAGCAAAACTAGACTAGGCTAGTAGCATTGCAATTGTTAGACAATTGGGATGCTACAACTCTCCCCCACTAAACAAGAATCTCGCCCCAAGATTCCTAGGAAAAGAAAAAGGCACGAAGAGAGGCAGGTGTTCGGAACGAAGGTGACCCTCACGTTCCCAAGATGATTAACAACGGAATGGTGCGACCATTACACCTTGCAATACCTACTAGACATTTTGCGAGTCTTGAGTTTTGCTAGAGAAACAAAGGGTTAGAAGAGTTGAAGGATTGTCGTGAGACAAGAATGATAGGATGAACATAGCTCCGGTTTTCTCGAGTAAACATGATAAAAGAATAGAACCACTTGTGAAAGAAATAGAAAGGACAATGTATCAGGGAGAAGGAAACGACACACCATTAAGATTAAAGATTTACAGATACAGAGAAGATGAATCTTTGTCTCACCGGAAGAAAAGAATAACTTTGGAGAAGTTATGCACTACTATGAAAATAGCATTTTATCTTCTTTCGGATTTGAGAAAAGAAATTCGGAAACAATATTGCCTTCAACAATAGAGTTCCTTGATATCAACGGAAAGATTGAGTTAGACATTGTCGGATTAGATTCTTGTTGCGCCGGTAAGAACCAAAGGATCACGCAATTGAGGTGCACGGATATAACTTCAAGAGAAGGGGGGATTCTAGCTTATGGTAGAATCCTTAGAAGAACTGGAATGTGGAATAGATTTTTGATTAATGGCATCAACCATAATTGGCTTTACCATGAGAAACGATTGACAAAAGGAAGTTAGATATTTCTTCCATCCATCTTGTTTGATGATGTTGTTGGAGATATGCCCAAGAGGCAATAATAAAAGTGGTTATTATTATATCTTTGTGTTTATGATGAATGTTTACATCCCATGCTATAATTGTATTATTAGGAAACACTAATACATGTGTGTTTTTTAAACATAAGAGAGTCCCTAGTAAGCCTCTTGTTGAACTAGCTTGTTGATTAATTGATGATCATGGTTTCCTGATCATGGACATTGGATGTGATTAATAACAAGGTTATATCATTAGGAGAATGATGTGATGGACACACACCCATAGTAAGCGTAGCATAAGATCAAGTCATTAAGTTCGTAATTCTATAAGCTTTTAAATGCATAGTAACCTAATCCTTCGACCATGAGGTTGTGTTAATCACCATCACCGGATGGGTACTTTGATAACATCAAACACCGCTTCGTAACTGGGTGGTTATAAAGGTGTCATTGGGTATTCTGAAAGTATGTGTTGAAGCGCATGGACCAAGATTGGGATTTGTCCATCCATATGACGGATAGATATGCTCTAGGCCCTCTCGGTGGAATGTCATCTAGTTAGCTTGCAAGCATGTGACTGGGTCACGAGGGATGACATAACATGGAACGAGTAAAGAGTACTTATTAGTAATGAGGTAGAACTAGGTATGGAGATACCGACGATCAAACCTCGGATAAGTATAGTATCGCGTGACAAAGGGAATTGGTTTCGTATGTAAATGGTTCTATCGATCAAGAAGTCATCGTTGAGTATGTGGGAGTCATTATGGATCTCCAGGTCCCGCTGATGGTTATTGATAGGAGATGTGTCTCTGTCATGTCTACATATTCCCGAATCGTAGGGTGACACACATAAGGTTCAAAGTTGTTTTAAGTAGATATGGAATGTGTGTTGTAGACTGAATGTTGTTCGGAGTCTCAGATTGGATCCGGGACATCACGAGGAGATTTGGAATTGTCCGGAGAATAAGATTCATATAATGGAGATCATTTTCTAAGTTAGGAAATGTTTCGCAGTATTTATATGGGGGTTCTAGAAGGTTTCGGAATGTTCCGGAAGGTTCTAGACGATTTTTTGGAGTTTACTTGAAAACCAAGAAAGGATAAAAGTATAAAGGGAAATTTAAAGAGGAAACTTGGGGGGGAAGGACTCTCCCCCCAAGCTCCCTTGTGCGCCGACCCTAGGGGGTGGGCCTAGGGGTGGGAACCCTAGGCCGCACCCCTCCCTCTATATATAGAGGGGTGGAGGCGCCACCCCTCCTTGCCCCTCCACTCTTTCCCCTAGCCGCCTCTCTCCTCCTCCTTTCTTCTGCTCAGGCATAGGCGAAGCCCTGCAGAATTCTCTACTCCACCACCACCACCACGCCGTCGTGCTGCTGGGATTCCGTGGAGAAGATTTACTACCTCCGCTGCTCGCTGGAACGGGGAGAGGAAGGTCTGCATCGACTCCGCACGTGTGACCGACTGCGGAAGCGCTGCCGGAACGCGGCGCCGGAAGGATTGTCCACACGATCTTGAGATCGGCAAGTGATCGACTACATCAACCACGAGATCCAATCTTGTAACGCTTTCGGATCTACAAGGGTTAGTACAGATCTATCTCGTTGCACATGTCTAATAGATTAGATCTTGGCTTTTATCTAGATTAGATCTGGGTTTTGTTCGTTCTTGCGATAGAAATTTTTTGTTTTCCATGCTACGAACCCATCAGTGGTATCAGAGCCGTATCTATGCGTGGATCTATTGCACGAGTAGAACACAATGGTGTTGTGGGCGTTGGTGCTCGTGCCGTCTTTTGCTTTGTGTACTTTGCATCTTGCGGCATGGTGGGATGAAGCGGCTCGGGCTAACCTTACATGTCATCGCACATGAGACTTGCTCCACGCTTGACGTGTAACTTGCTTTGCACAAGTGGCTTTGCGGGTGTCTGTCTCTCCCACCATAGTATAGATCCAATTTACACTTTGCACTTGATAGCACTTGTATCAACGTTGTGGTTCAGTTTCGTAGGTACGATCCGTTCTTGTTCGAAAGCCCCAAACCACGTAAAAAATGCAAAGAAAATTAGAGGCGTCTAACTTGTTTTTGCAGGGGTTTTGTGATGTGATATGGCCATCATGTGATTGTGATTATATTTGATGTATGCAATGATCCTTGTTGTAATATGGCAACCGGCAGGAGCCTAATGGTTGTCTTTAATTCTGTTAAGACCTGCATGTCTGTTCATCATGTAATAGCTTTATTCCAAGTAGTGGAAATAGTTGCTAGTGATGATGGACAACCATGAAGCGGCGCCACTGACCTTGACGCAATGCTGGTGATGATGGAGATCATGTTCGTGCTTTGGATATGGAGATCAAAGGCGCAAGAAGAAAGGGCCATATCATATCACACTAATTATGAATTGCCTGTGATGTTAATCCTTTATGCATCTTGCATTGCGTAGATCGCGACGGTAGCATTATAAGATGATCCCTCTCACTAAATATCAAGTAATAAAGTGTTCACCCTTAGTTGGCACCGTTGCTAAGACTCGTCGTTTCGAAGCATCTCGTGATGATGGGATGTGATAGATTCTACGTGTGCATACAACGGGTGCAAGCCAGATTTGCACATGCAGAAACTAAGGTTATCTTGACGAGCCTAGCATGTACAGACATGGTCTCGGAACACGGAATACCGAAAGGTAGAGCATGAGTCATATAAATGATATGATGAACATGAAGATTGTTCGCCGATGAAACTACATCTTCTCTCATGAAGATCGGACTTGGTGTAGTGGACTTGGTTCGTGTAATCACTAAGACAATGTGAGGGATGTTGTTTTGAGTGGGAGTTCACCTAGTTAATTTAAGTATTAAATTTGAACTCAATTCATCATAAACTTAGTCTAAACTACTTGCAAATTTGTTGTAGATTATGGCGACCCCCTCCATCAATTTCAATGCGTTCCTAGAGAAAGAAAAGCTTAAAAACAATGGAAGTAATTTCACGGACTGGTTCCATGGACTGAAGATCATCCTCAGGGCTGGTCAGTTGACCTATGTGCTCGAAGCACCGCTAGGTGACCCACCTGCAGAAGATGCCACCGATGACGTAAAGAATGTTTACGCCACTCAGAAAAATCATTACTCCATAGTTCAGTGTGCCATCCTGTACTGTTTAGAAGCCGAGCTCCAGAAGCGTTTTGAGCACCACGACCCGTTCGAGATCATTAAGGAGCTCAGGCTAATTTTTGAGACTCGCGCGGCCATGGAGAGCTATGAGGCCTCCGAAAAGTTCTTTAACTGTAAGATGGAAGAGGGAAGCTCCGTTAGCGAGCACGTGCTCACCATGTCTGGGTACGCAAACAAGCTCCAAGAGTTGGGGATATCGATTCCTAATGAGTTAGGGATTCACCGTCTCCTCCAATCACTACCACCGAGTTATAAGAACTTTGTGATGAACTACAATATGCACTACATGAACAAGACGTTGCCTGAACTATCATCCATGCTGAAAACTGCTGAAGTGGAGATCAAGAAGGAGCACCAAGTGTTGATGGTCAATAAGACCACCAATTTCAAGAGACAGGGCAAGCCTAAGAACAAGGGCAACTTCAAGAAGGACGGCAAGAAAGTTGCCGCACCTGCTAAGAAGCCCAAGGCTGGTCCTAAGCCTGAAACTGAGTGCTTCTACTGCAAGGGTGCTGGTCACTGGAAGTGTAACTGCCCCAAGTACCTGGCGGATCTGAAGAATGGCAACATCAAGAAGAAAGGTATATTTGATATATATGTTATTGATGTGTATCTTACTAGTGATTGTAGTAGTGCCTGGGTATTTGATACTGGTTCGATTGCTCATATTTGTAACTCGAAACAGGAGCTGCGGAATAAACGAAGACTGGCGAGAGACGAGGTGACGATGCGCGTTGGAAATGGCTCCAAGGTTGATGTGATCGCCGTCGGCACGCTCCCTCTATATCTACCTTCGGGATAGTTTTAAATTTGAATAATTGTTATTTGGTGCCTGCGTTAAGCATGAACATTATATCTGGATCTTGTTTATTGCGAGACGGTTACTCTTTTAAGTCTGAGAATAAAGGTTGTTCGATTTATATGAGTAATATCTTTTATGGTAATGCACCTGAGATGAATGGTTTATTCTTATTGAATCTCGATAGTAGTGATACACATGTTCACAACATAGATGCTAAACGAATAAAATTGAATGATAATTCTACATACATGTGGCACTGTCGTCTTGGTCACATTGGAGTGAAGCGTATGAAGTAACTCCATTCTGATGGACTTCTTGAATCACTTGATTTTGAATCACTTGAAAGATGTGAAGCATGTCTAATGGAAAAAATGACTAAGACTCCATTCTCTGGAATAATGGAGCGAGCTACAGACTTATTGGAAATAATGAATACCGATGTGTGCGGTCCAATGTGTGTAGCATCGCGTGGTGGATATCGTTATGTTCTCACTTTCACGGATGACTTAAGTAGATATGGGTATGTCTACTTTACGAACCATAAGTCCGAAACTTTCGAGAAGTTTAAGGAATTTCAAAGTGAAGTGGAAAATCATCGTAACAAGAAGATCAAATTTCTGCGTTCTGACCGCGGAGGTGAATATCTAAGTTATGAGTTTGGCATGCATTTAAAGAAATGTGGAATACTTTCGCAGTTGACAGCGCCGGGAACACCACAGCGTAATGGTGTGTCCAAATGTCGTAATCGAACTCTCTTAGATATGGTTCGGTCTATGATGTCTCTTACAGATTTACCGCTATCGTTTTGGGGCTATGCATTAGAGACAGCCGCATTCACTTTAAATAGGGCACCATCTAAATCTGTTGAAACGACACCGTACGAATTGTGGTTTGGAAAGAAACCTAAGTTGTCGTTCCTTAAAGTTTGTGGTTGCGAAGCATATGTAAAGAAGTTACAACCTGATAAGCTTGAACCCAAAGCGGAGAAATGCGTCTTCATAGGATACCCTAAAGAAACAATTGGGTACATCTTCTATCATAGATCCGAAGGCAAAGTTTTCGTTGCCAAGAATGGATCCTTTCTTGAGAAGGAATTTCTCTCGAAGGAAGTGACTGGAAGGAAAGTAGAACTCGATGAGGTTATTGAACCTTCTCTCGGATTTGAGAGTAGCGCAGCACCGGAAGCTGTTTTTGTGCCGCCTGCACCAATTGGAGAGGAAGCTAATGATAATGATCATGAAACTTCAAACGAAGTTGCTGCTGAACCTCGCAGGTCAACGAGGGTTCGTACCACTCCTGATTGGTATGACTCTGCCTTGAACGTCATGTTGGTGGACAATGCTGATGACCCTGCGACGTATGAAGAAGCTATGGTGAGCCCAGATTCTGACAAATGGCTAGAAGCCATGAAATCCAAAATGGGATCCATGTATGAAAACCAAGTATGGACTTTGGTGGACTTACCGGATGGCCGTAAGGCTATCGAGAACAAATGGATTTTCAAGAGAAAAACAGATGCTAATGGTAATATTACCGTCTATAAAGCTCGACTTGTCGCGAAAGGGTTCCGAAAAATTCAAGGAGTTGACTATGATGCGACATTCTCACCAGTAGCGAAGCTAAAGTCTGTGAGGATTTTGTTAGCAATTGCTGCACATTTCGATTATGAGATTTGGCAGATGGATGTCAAAACGGCGTTCCTTATTGGTGACAGTGAGGAAGAGTTGTATATGGTACAACCCAAGGGTTTTGTCGATCCTAAAGATGCTGACAAGGTATGCAAACTTCAGCGCTCCATTTATGGACTGAAGCAAGCATCCCGGAGTTGGAATCAACATTTTGATAAAGTAATCAAAAACTTTGGATTTATACAAACTTATGGAGAAGCTTGTATTTACAAGAAAGTGAGTGGGAGCTCTGTAGCATTCCTAGTACTATATGTAGATGACATATTGTTGATTGGGAATGATATAGAACTTCTTAATAGTGTCAAGACCTATTTGAATAATAGTTTTTCGACGAAGGATCTTGGCGAAGCGGCATATATTCTAGGCATCAAGATTTATAGAGATAGATCAAGACGCCTAATAGCGCTTTCACAAAGTACATACTTAGACAAAGTTCTAAAGAAGTTTAGAATGGAAGATAGCAAGAAAGGGTTCGTGCCCATGTTGTCAGGTAAGACCTTGAGTAAGACTCAAAGTCCAGCTACAACAGAAGATAGAGAGAAAATGAATAAAATTCCCTATGCCTCGGCCATAGGTTCTATCATGTATGCCATGCTATGTACAAGACCGGATATAGCACATGCTGTTAGTTTGACTAGCAGATATTAAAGTGATCCTGGAATGAAGCACTGGACAGCGGTCAAGAATATCCTAAAGTACCTAAAGAGGACTAAGGATATGGTTCTTTCTTATGGAGGTGATGAACATCTTGTTGTAAAAGGTTACACCGATGCTAGTTGGAACACCGATCCGAATGACTCGAAGTCACAGTCGGGATACGTATTTATTTTTAATGGTGCTGCAGTGAGCTGGAGGAGTGCCAAGCAAAGCGTTGTGGCGAAATCTTCAACTGAATCGGAATACATAGCTGCTTCGGAGGCTGCACAAGAAGCCATATGGATGAAGGAATTCATTACTGAACTTGGCATGGTTCCCAGTGCGTTGGACCCGATGGCCATCTACTGTGACAACACAGGTGCCATAGCTAATGCACAGGAGCCAAGGTCACATAGCAAGCTGAAGCACATCAAGCTACGTTTCCACGCTATTCGCGAGTATGTCCGAGATGGTGACATAAAGATTTGCAAAGTACACACTGATCTGAATGTGGAAGATCCGTTGACTAAACCTCTCCCTCGAGCAAAGCATGACCAGCACCAGAACGCCATGGGTGTTAGGTATATTACCATGTAATCTACATTATTGACTCTAGTGCATGTGGGAAACTGTTGGAGATATGCCCAAGAGGCAATAATAAAAGTGGTTATTATTATATCTTTGTGTTTATGATGAATGTTTCCATCCCATGCTATAATTGTATTATTAGGAAACACTAATACATGTGTGTTTTGTAAACATAAGAGAGTCCCTAGTAAGCCTCTTGTTGAACTAGCTTGTTGATTAATTGATGATCATGGTTTCCTGATCATGGACATTGGATGTGATTAATAACAAGGTTATATCATTAGGAGAATGATGTGATGGACACACACCCATAGTAAGCGTAGCATAAGATCAAGTCATTAAGTTCGTATTGCTATAAGCTTTTAAATGCATAGTAACCTAATCCTTCGACCATGAGGTTGTGTTAATCACCATCACCGGATGGGTACTTTCATAACATCAAACACCGCTTCGTAACTGGGTGGTTATAAAGGTGTCATTGGGTATTCTGAAAGTATGTGTTGAAGCGCATGGACCAAGATTGGGATTTGTCCATCCATATGACGGATAGATATGCCATGGGCCCTCTCGGTGGAATGTCATCTAGTTAGCTTGCAAGCATGTGACTAGGTCACGAGGGATGACATAACATGGAACGAGTAAAGAGTACTTATCAGTAACGAGGTAGAACTAGGTATGGAGATACCGACGATCAAACCTCGGATAAGTATAGTATCGCGTGACAAAGGGAATTGGTTTCGTATGTAAATGGTTCTATCGATCATGAAGTCATCTTTGAGTATGTGGGAGCCATTATGGATCTCCAGGTCCCACTGATAGTTATTGATAGGAGATGTGTCTCTGTCATGTCTACATATTCACGAACCGTAGGGTGACACACTTAAGGTTCGAAGTTGTTTTAAGTAGATATGGAATGTGCGTTGGAGACCGAATGTTGTTCGGAGTCTCGGATTGAATCCAGGACATCACGAGGAGATCCGAAATTGTCCGGAGAATAAGATTCATATAATGGAGATCATTTTCTAAGTTAGGAAATGTTTCGGAGTATTTATATGGGGGTTCTAGAAGGTTTCGGAATGTTCTGGAAGGTTCTAGAAGATTTTTTGGAGTTTACTTGAAAACCAAGAAAGGATAAAAGGATAAAGGGAAATTTCAAGAGGAAACTTGGGGGGAAGGACTCTTCCACCCAAGCTCCCTTGTGCGCCGGCCCTAGGGGGTGGGCCTAGGGGTGGGAACCCTAGGCCGCACCCCTCCCTCTATATATAGAGGGGTGGAGGCGCCACCCCTCCTTGCCCCTCCACTCTTTCCCCTAGCCGCCTCTCTCCTCCTCCTTTCTTCTGCTCAGGCATAGGCGAAGCCCTGCAGAATTCTCTACTCCACCACCACCACCATGCCGTCGTGCTACTGGGATTCCGTGGAGAAGGTCTACTACCTCCGCTGCTCGCTGGAACGGGGAGAGGAAGGTCTGCTTCGACTCCGCACGTGTGACCGGCTGCGGAAGCGCTGCCGGAACGCGGCGCCGGAAGGATCGTCCACACGATCTTGAGATCGGCAAGTGATCGACTACATCAACCACGAGATCCAATCTCGTAACGCTTTCGGATCTACAAGGGTTAGTACAGATCTATCTCGTTGCACATGTCTAATAGATTAGATCTTGGCTTTTCTCTAGATTAGATCTGGGTTTTGTTCGTTCTTGCGGTAGAATTTTTTTGTTTTCCATGCTACGAACCCATCAGATGTCGAGTTTCGGTAGCAAGGAGAGGTCGGAGAAGATTTTGCGTTGGTTTCCACCAGATCATTGAATATTTTGCTCCATGTTGAAAAAGGCGAGATCACGAACAAGAGATTCTTGATTACTTTCTTCGAGAGAGCACTCCGAATAGACAAGGACGGAAGTAAAAGTATCGAGGGATAAAGGCCAGTTCTAACTTCCGTGGAATGAGTTAAATTACATTAATCCGCCAATCCAATGTACAAGAGCGAATGATAAGAGTAGTGGTATGGTAGCTACTCCATTCCACACTCAAAGCATCACTCCGCACATGAATAGGAAAACCATGCAACCCAACTACTAAAACAGACAGAAGATCTTGACAAGGATAACTCATGGAACTCCGTTAGAAACAAGGATAGATTCAAACGATTCGCCGGATTCGGGATAGATGATGATGATGTCGTCATGTCGGAAGATCCAGACCACCGGAAAAGATATGAAGAAAATTTACGGAGAACGGCTGCAAGATTCAACAAATAAAGAGAAAGATAGCAGCAACTTGAACAGAAGGATTACAAAAGATCTGAAAAGTCTTCGCGGCCTTCGGTGGATTGAGGATAGAAGATGGAACGAGAGGGTTTCAAAAGATTACTTGACGAGACAGAGGTGAAAAGAACTCCATGTTCTTCTTGAAATGGTTGAGAGAGATTTAGCAGTCTTGAGGAAAATCTTCAGCGGAACAACGATGATAACTTGCCAACAAGGAAAAACTCCGGATTGGTTGAAGATGAAGGATGGAATTAACAATGGGCTTGCTGATTCCAGAATTGAAGCAATGTATTTAGCAGAATGACGTGGTCGAGATAGGTGACTTCAAGAAGTCGGAATTCACACTTTGAGACTTTGCACACAGGCAGTGTTCACGAAGCTTGAGAGAAAAGACACAGATGATCTTCCATGTTCTTCCATTGATATAGAATAAGAAAGCATATCATGACGATATACCACCACGGATTAACAAGATATTCCAAGAATATCAAGTTCAAGAGGCGGGAGAAACGGAAAAGTGCTCGAAACACTTCCTGAGCTCAATGCTCTTTGAAAGATTAACACTAAGAGCATGGATTCGTGTTGAAGAAGATGCACTGGCAGAATAGATTATCTGGTCCTTCAGAAGAGAACAAGAAATGCCACCTGGTTCACATTGTTGCTCGGATCACCGGTTACAAAGATAAAGAGATCTTGGATAAAGAAACGATGATAGCTCATACCTTAAGCAAAGCTATCCGAAATGAAAAGATGTGATTCTCCTGTATCAAAGAGAATCTTGCAGATATGGGATTCAAAAAGATGTGAAGCATGATAAACAGATGATAGACCACCATAGTGCCTTGAGAAAACTCTGGATTGACAAAGATACTTGCATATGAATAGATATGATCACAATGTAACTCAAAATCACAGGAGATAACCGCCATCATTTGGAGGATTGGATTTATAGTATTGACCCTATTCCATTCATTATAAGTGTCATATAGCTATGCCGAGAACCAAATTACAATCACGCGCATCAGATCGACACACGTTATGTATTTAGCCCAGAAGAATTGATGATGAAGTAAAACTCCAGGATTAAGCGCCGGTGACAAAAGAATGAGTTAGCATGATCATGTTGATAAAAGAAAGATAGACAATGTTTCACACACGACTGAAGAGGAGTGTGGAAACACATATGTATCAAAGAAAAATTTCCCGCATTTTCGGCATTAAAATACCAATAGATGCGCAAAACCACTTATCAGCTAGAGATTAGCAACTCCACATTCTGTGAAAACATGCTGGAAGGAAGAACACCCTTAACAAGATGGCACCGGTTAACAGGGAGTCGGATAGATCGCGTCGGTTTACACAAAGCATGTCGGTATGGAATGTACCAACAGTTGATAACCAAAAGGCAGATTGCGATAACAAGGTTGGATGCAACAGATAGACAAGGAATTACACACTCACACACACTTTCTATGGTACTACGGAACCCAGAACACGTGAATCCTAGTTTGAATTTTTAGAAGAGGATTGAAAATGTTACACTTCCTTACCAGAAAAGGGTGGGTGGGTGGGTAAGAAGAAAAGTGGAAGCAGTCCTACTCTCACGTTTTGTTTTTACCTAGTATACATAGCTACCAAATATTTGCTAGACTGACAACGACCATTTTGGCTGAGACCCTGAAGGGCGGGATGGCTCTGATACCAATTGTAACAACCTCGGACCCTACGCTCTAAGTTCAAGCCTGGATGAACCAAAAGTGGTTAAAGTAGTACAGCGGGGGCTCTAGGCCAACCACGTGTAGGCCCGTCGGCCGCCCTAACCACTTCCGAGAACATCGGGATAAGAGCGAGCGGCGTAGGCAACATGCGAAGAGATCAAATACATACACAAGTGAGTATGTATGCAAGCTACCTTACAACAGTTCTCAGAGCCATACCATCTAAAAGAAATAGAAATATTGCAACGCCATACGGCAAGATCCAAATATCCTAGATAGAGATAATAGTTCAGGATAGCTCGTGATACATCAATCCACAGAGTATCAAGCGCAAGCGGGAAACAAGATCCGAGTACGGACAAGAAGCAAATCGACATAAGATGCCACATAAATAAGCACATCCCGCCCACAGATCTCACGGATCCCCATCCCCAGAATATCTACACCGAGTGATCGTTGCCAACATCATCTGTCTCCTCCACCCAGTATCCACCTTGCGAATACACCTGTTCATCTAAATCAAACAATTTATCGCGTGAGACCCTAGGGGTACTCAGCAAGTCTTTATGCCTCTAAAGGGGACATAACCTGGGGTGACGCAATTGCAGTAAAAGAGAATAACTAACAAGTCTATAGATACTCGCTAACCATCCGCCTAACCAATGATAGACGGATGTCCGTTAATTGGGAACAACAGTTATAACAGTATAAAGTAACAGATTCATCCTCCTTCTCGCTTACCAACGAGAAAGCGGATGAACAACCCATCTGTTGGCAGTTTTATTAACCATTCCATGAGTATTCACTAATTACTAGTCAGATGTTTAGTCAAATTAAAAGCGGTACTTTAGTTATGCTTGTCAATGATCGAGAAACTATGCTCCAAGTCGTCCATAACCGCGGACACGGCTTTCAGAAAGATTTACCCTGTAGGGGTGCACAGATAGCAACACACACTCGATCAACCTCGGAAAAACCAACTCAAAACCCAACGAGGCATTCACGACAAAGCGATCACATAATTCATTAAATATTTCAGGGGTCACCCCATTAAGCTACCCGCAACGAAGTTGGCCGACTCCGAGACGGACCCAAGGTTTGCGTCAATGGCTGTAAACGACTGGGAACCCAAAAATGTGATTGGGCTTGTCGATACCGCGAATACATTCCGCGTCTAAAACAGTACAGGTGCTCCACGCACAATCTTAATAAAACAGTAACATGGCATAAGTACAGGATAGTAAATAAAACCCCAAACTAGTTTGTGGCCACAAGAAATAGAAATGAATCAAGCTCTGGCTCAGGGGGGTCCATAAGGCCTCCCGGATGTGGATAGTGTGAACAGTCAAGGAACAGGAATCAAGTACTCGGGGTCCTACGGGACACAAGTGAGCAGAAAAAACCAAATAACAGATATTGCCCACCGGTGCCTTTTTCATTAGTTATCCCATACTACTCAGTTTAAGTTATTTAGGTACCTCGTTATCCATCAGACTCTCACATACCCTACACATGTTGTTCTACGACTCGCATGGCTCAAACAACTCCTGTAGTAATAGCTCGTGGGATGGAGGAACAAGTTCAGTGGGGTTTAAAGTAAAGGCTATGGAGTACTTGGGATTCAATTTAATGCATTCGCGACTCAATGATGCAAGAATAAGATAGAGGCAATAGGTACTGTATGTATGCAAGCATGTGGTAGTGCTTGCCTGACAGCTCAGTTGAAGCGGGAGATGGATCTGGGTAGTACTCCTGGGATTCCTGATAATTCCCCTACTCGGCGTCTATTCGAAAGAAGAACCAAACAAACAAGGGCCAACATAAATAAAGTGCACAAGCATATAAATAAAATGCGACAAGCAAACATGCACAATTTACATGGCAATAATGTAGCATGGCATGGGTGAGGTGTGGGGTACAACAATAAAGCATTTTATTAAGTTTTAGTCAAGTTTTATTACCATAAACAGTTCTGATTTTTAATATTGATATGATGCATGCTGCAATTAAGAACATGCAACGCATAAACGGAACGGGCTCGTCGCGCTGATCGATTTAGACATATTATTTGTCGAATTTGGAGTTATAGAATTAAAGTTATTAATTAATTAAGAAAAGGGCATTTTTATTGCAATTAAACAATTTCGAAAATTTAAAATAGTCAAACATTAAATTGGATGGCAGATTTGAAATCCTCACATTTTTATGATTCAAAAACATATATTATTTGTATTATTTGGATTTATTAAATCAAAATATATTAATTTCTGGATATTAAAAACATAATTGCGTTTTCTGGAATTATTTTTATTTGGAAAAGGCTCACAGAAACTTTTTGTACTCAGGTGGGTCTAGCCCGAGTCACTGACGCGCGGGGTCAGCGCTGAGTCAGCGCTAGCTGGCGCAGCGGCTCTACGCGGGGCTTTTCTCACCGCGGGTTTACCCAGCCGGAGAGATTGACAAGCGGGACCGGGGACGGCGGGTCCACCGCGCGTGTGCGCCAGCCGGGGCGTGCCACGCGGCAGATCCGGGGGAGCGCGGGAGGGCCTGTCCGTGACAGACAGAATCTGCCAGGGGTTTTTTTGTAAAAGAACAACAAATCTGAAAATCGATCTACTGACACGAGCTAGCTTGTCTGATCTTCGGTTGACGATGGAGAGCAAACCTTCGGGAATTTTGCGATGCCGCAAAAACCAAAGTTGTAGAGGATAGCAAGGGCTTCATCTTTTGTTTAGGATATTTCATCGCCGGAGGACTATATCGAGTGCTAGGTCGTCGGGAACAGAGGGGTAACGCTGGTCCAAACAGTTTAATTCTGACAGAATTTTACAGCGGCAACTAACGATCTTGCGAGGATGATTCTGGGCACTATGCTGAACCTAATCAAGCGTGTAAGGGCTCGTTTTGAAGAGAGAACAACAGTCTAAAGCATGGTGCTCCTGGTTTTGACGTAGGTGGACCGTGACGGTGGTGAGACTGCGATGAACAGAGGCGGACGCAGGCTGCGGGTGCACTGTCTGCTGCCTATGCGCGGTTCAGAGCGGGGCTACGCGACTTTGTTGCAGCTGTGGCGTCGAGCGGCAAGGCAACACGGCGAGTGGCGAGATGATCTACAGGGGCGTACAGAGGAGGGAGCTGTGGTGCTCACCGGGGTGCGACGTCGAGGGAGAACGTGAGCTGAACCGAGGGACGGGGCAGCGTCGGTACCGTAGACGGCAACGACGGCGAGCTACGTGGGGGCGGGGACGGCAGCGTCTGCTGTGCCTTCTCCTCCTCGCTCCTGGTACCGTACAACGTCGGGGTCGACGCGCCGCTCCACGCGTTGCGACTGGACACCCGGCCCGGCGACGGCGGCAGCAGGACGACAACGAGGGTTAGACGGCGGCTGGGTCGGTTTTGTTGCAGAGGGGGAAGGTGTCCTCCCAGCTTTTGATCTGGGAGTGGTTGGAAGGATGAGGCTAAGGGCTGATGCTTTATGCAGGGGTGAGGGAGGAGAGGGAGCATGCACTCGGCGTGGGAGTGGGGCTGGCGATCACGTGCGCCAGAGGGAGAAGAGCAACAGGGTTGGGCGTGTAGAGCCGATGGCGTGTCCATGCTGGGAGGGTGCGACTCCACCAGGAGGCGAGAGGAGAGGCGCGACCAGCGGTTCGATCGGTGCAGGGACTAAAGGAGAGGGAAGGTGAGAGTAGCTAGGGCTTTTTGCTAGGTGTAGAGAGAGATGGCAGATTTGAGCTAGAAGAAAAGAGAGAGATACTCCAAGTGCTAAGCAAAATAGACTAACAAAGGAGGAGGGGGACGATGTTGAGTTCTTGCCAAGAAAAGAAAAGATGGGAGAGGGAGACTCACGTGTAGGCACACATGCAGGTGTAGGTGTAGGAGTAGATGTAGGTGTGGGTGTATATGTCCACATGCTTATACATGGTCATGGTGAGAGATAAAAGAGAGATGAGGTGGTAGATATAGAGATTAGGTTGCTAGGTTTGTAAATGATTTGTTCAACCAAAACCCAAAAAAACATAGGTGGGCAACACTAGAATATTGAAAAGATGGAGAAAAGAAGGAGATGGTTATATTGCATGCACATGCAATAATGGGCATCAAAGAAGAAAAGGGAGAGGGTGGTCAAAAAGGGTTTGGTTTGAATTTTCAAAACTCATTGCTTGAATTTCCACAAACAAACTTCCCTCTAGGACCAAAAGAAACTCAAAGGAAGAAAAGAAGAGGACCTTGCATGGCCCGTGCATAATTAAGTAAATGCCTCTCTAGTAGTGAAAGCCACTAGACTTTCTCATGGCATTTATATAATCAAGATTCCAAGAATTTTGGAATAAGGACCAACAAAAGAAAAGAGAGCTTGTTTACCACATGGACTAAATAAAAGATCATGCATGAATATAAGGTGGCCAAGCATGTGTGTGTGAGCCACTAGGCATAATATGGCCAAAGTTATATTCTTACATGAGAATTTATTCATATACAAACCATATGCAAGCTTGACAAGGATTCCACTGACATAGCATGCAAAGGTGGCCATGTGGCTCTCCACATATCAATAATGTGAAATCAACATGATGCATATATGGGAGCATGTGGAATTGTAAGTGGACCCATCCCAACCCACATGAGCAAGAGGTGAACCCAAATAAAATGCAAAGCTCACATATAGTTGGATGGTGGAATTATGGGGTGGTGACAAAGAAAGGTGGTGGAGTTACTAAAAGATATGCCCCCAACTCAACTTGGGCATCAAGCATTTATCAAGAACCAAATACAATATATCAAGAGGCAAATACAATTAATAATGCATATGAAATAAGAACCAAATGAAAAGGGTTTTATATGATGCTCAAATGCAATGTGGCATGATGACATGAGCATGATATAATGATGATGCAATCTAAACATGTAGGAAGGTAGCAAAACTAGACTAGGCTAGTAGCATTGCAATTGTTAGACAATTGGGATGCTACAATTTATTAGCACAAGGACCCTGAAAACTGAGTAATGGAGTTTGTGTTTTGAGGTTTGCGCATACTAGTGTTCATCATGCTAAAGTAGAATCTTTCTAGATGCTACTAATGGAAAAGAAGATCCAGCGATTGGCAATGTTTATATTTGCTAGTCTTGATCCAATGGTTAATGTTCAAAGTTAATCCGTACACTATGTAGTGATTTATTGTATTGTAAGAGATAAGACATGATTAAGAGAAGATAAGAAGTACTACAAATGGCGTACCAAATGGTAGGTCTCATTGGAGAGAGGTGCTTGGGAGTTAACAAAGTCGGTGGAAGTACAAGTTACATCAAGGACCTCATAAAAATGAAAATTGCATCAAAGTCCATACATTTATTAGCATAAGGACCCTGAAAACTGAGCAATGGAGTTTGTGTTTTTAGGTTTGCGCATACTAGCGTTCATCGTGCTAAAGTAGAATCTTTCTAGATGCTAAGAATGTAAAAGAAGATCCAACATTTGGCAATGTTTAGATTTGCTAGTCTTGATCCCACGGTCAATGTTCAAAGTTAATCCGTACACTATGAAGTGGTTTATTGTATTGTAAGAGATAAGACAAGATAAAGAGAAGATAAGAAGTACTGCGAATGGTCTATCAAATGGTAGGTCTCGTAGGAGAGAGGTGCTTGAGAGTTAACACGGTCAGTGGAAGTACAAGTTAGATCATGGAACTCATAAAAATAAAAATTGCATCCAAGTCCATGCATTTATTAGCACAAGGACCCTGAAAACTGAGCAATGGAGTTTGTGTTTTTAGGTTTGTGCATACTAGCATTCATCGTGCTAAAGTAGAATCTTTCTACATGCTAAGAATGGAAAAGAAGATCCAGCGGTTGGCAATGTTTGGATTTGCTAGTCTTGATCCAACGGTCAATGTTCAAAGTTAATCCGTACACTACGCGGTGGTTTATTGTATTTTAAGAGATAAGACATGATAAACAGAAGATAAGAAGTACTTCGAATGGCCTATCAAATGGTAGGTCTTGTAGGAGATAGGTGCTTGAGAGTTAACACGATCGGTGGAAGTACAAGTTACATCATGGACCTCATAAAAATGAAAAATGCATCCAAGTCCATGCATTTATTAGCACAAGGACACTGAAAACTGAGCAATGAAGTTTGTGTTTTGAAGTTTTCGGTCATCATGCTAAAGTAGAATCTTTCTAGATGCTGAGAATGGAAAAGAAGATCCAGCGGTTGGCAATGTTTTGATTTGGTAGTCATGATCCAATGGTCAATGTTCAAAGTTAATTCGTACACTATGCAGTAGTTTATTGTATTGTAAGAGATAAGACACGATAAAGAGAAGATAAGAAGTAATGCGAATGGCCTACCAAATCGTAGGTGTCGTAGGAGAGAGGTGCTTGAGAGTTAACACGGTCTGTGGAAGTACAAGTTTAATCAAATACCTCAAAAAAATAAAAAATGCATCTAAGTCCATGCATTTATTAGCACAAGGACCCTGAAAACCGAGTAATGGAGTTTGTGTTTTTAGGTTTGCACATACTAGCATTCATTGTGCTAAAGTAGAATCATCTTTCTAGATGCTAATAATGGAAAATAAGATCAAGTGGTTGGCAATGTTTGGATTTGCTAGTCTTGATCCAATGGTCAATGTTCAAATTTAATCCGTACACTATGTAGTGGTTTATTGTATTGTAAGAGATAACACACGACAAAGAGAAGATAAGAAGTACTACGAATGGCCTATCAAATGGTAGGTCTCGTAGGACAGAGGTGCTTGAGAGTTAACACGGTCGATGGAATTACAAATTACATCATGGACCTCATAAAAACGAAAATTGCGTCCAAGTCCATGCATTTATTAGAACAAGGACCCTGAAAACTGAGCAATGGAGTTTGTGTTTTGAGGTTTGCGCATACTAGCACTCATCTTGCTAAAGTAGAATCTTTCTTGACATTAAGAATGGAAAAGAAGATCCAACGGTTGGCAATGTTTGGATTTGCTAGTCCTAATCCAACGGTCCATGTTCAAAGTTAATCCGTACACTATGCAATGATTTATTGTATTGTAAAAAGATAAGACACAATAAAGAGAAGATAAGAAGTATTGTGAATGGCCTTCCAAATGGTAGGTCTCGTAGGAGAGAGGTTCTTGAGAGTTAACACGGTCGGTGGAAGTACAAGTCACATCAAGGACATCATAAGAAAATTGCATCTAAGTCCATGCATTATTATCACTAGTACCCTGAAAACTGAGACATCGAGTTTGTGTTATTAGGTTTGCGCATACTAGCGTGCATCATGCTAAAGTAGAATCTTTCTAGATGCTAAGAATGGAAATGAATATCCAGCGGTTGGCAATGTTTGGATTTGCTAGTCTTGATCCAACGGTTAATGTTCAAAGTTAATCCGTACACTATGCAATGGTTTATTGTATTGTAAGAGATAAGACACGATAAAGCGAAGATAAGAAGTACTATGAATGGCCTATTAAATGGTAGGTCTCGTACGAGAGAGGTGCTTGAGAGTTAACACGGTCGGTGGAAGTACAAGTTGCATCATAGACCTCGTAAGAATGCAAATTGCATCCAAGTCCATGCATTTATTAGCACAAGGACCTTGAAAAGTGAGCAATGGAGTTTGTGTTTTTAGGTTTGCGCATACTAGCATTCATCGTGCTAAAGTAGAATCTTTCTAGATGCTAAGAATGGAAAACAAGATCCATCGGTTGGCAATGTTTGGATTTGCTAGTCTTGATCCAATGGCCAATGTTTAAAGTTAATCTGTACACTATGAAGTGGTTTATTGTACTGTAAGAGATTAGACACGATAAACAGCAGATAAGAAGTACTGCGAATGTCTATCAAATGGTAGGTCTCGTAGGAGAGAGGTGCTTGTGACATAACACGGTCAGTGAAAGTACAAGTTACATCATGGAACTCATAAAAATGAAAATTGCATCCAAGTCCATGCATTTTTTAGCACAAGGACCCTGAAAACTAAGCAATGGAGTTTGTGTTTTGAGGTTTGCGCATACTAGCGTTCATTATGCTAAAGTAGAATCTTTCTAGATGCTAATAATGGAAAAGAAGATCCAGCGGTTGGCAATGTTTGGATTTGCTAGTCTTGCTCCAATGGTCAATGTTCAAAGTTAATCCGTACACTATGTAGTGATTTATTGTATTGTAAGAGATAATACATGATAAAGAGAAGATAAGAAGTACTGCAGATGGCCTACGAAATGGTAGGTCTCATAGGACAGAGGTGCTTGAGAGTTAACAAAGTCGGTGGAATTACAGGTTACATCAAGGACCTCATAAAAATGAAATTTGCATACAAGTACATACATTTATTAGCATAAGGACCCTGAAAACTAAGCAATGGAGTTTGTGTTTTTAGGTTTGCGCATACTAGCGTTCATCGTCCTAAAGTAGAATCTTTCTAGATGCTAAGAATGGAAAAGAAGATCCAGCATTTGGCAATGTTTAGATTTGCTAGTCTTGATCCAACGGTCAATGTTCAAAGTTAATCCTTACACTATGTAGTGGTTTATTGTATTCTAAGAGATAAGACACGATAAAGAGAAGATAATAAGTATTGCGAATGGTCTATCAAGTGCTAGGTCTCGTAGGAGAGAGGTGCTTCAGAGTTAACACGGTCGGTGGAAGTACAAGTTGCATCATGGACCTCATAAAAATGAAAATTGCATCCAAGTCCACGCATTTATTAGCACAAGGACCCTGACAATGGAGCAATGGAGTTTTTTTTGAGGTTTGCGCATAGTAGCGTTTATCATGCTAAAGTAGAATCTTCCTAGATGCTAAGAATGGAAAAGAAGATCCAGGGGTTGGCAATGTTTGGATTTGCTAGTCTTGATCCAACGGTCAATGTTCAAACTTAATCCGTACACTATGAAGTGATTTATTGTATTGTAAGAGATAAGACACGATAAGGAGAAGATAAGAAGTACTGCGAATGGCCTACTAAATGGTAGGTCTCGTAGGAGATAGGTGCTTGAGAGTTAACACGGTCGGTGGAAGTACAAGTTACATCAATGACCTCATAACAATGGATATTGCATCCAAGTCCATGCATTTATTATCACAAGGAACCTAAAAACTGAGCAATGGAGTTTGTATTTTTAGGTTTGTGCATACTAGAATTCATCGTGCTAAAGTAGAACCTTTCTAGATGCTAAGAATGGATAAGAAGATCCATCGGTTGGCAATGTTTGGATTTGCTAGTCTTGATCCAACGGTCAATGTTCAAAGTTAATTCATACACTATGTAGTGGTTTATTGTATTGTATGAGATAAGACACGATAAAGAGAAGATAGGAAGTACTGCGAATGGCCTAGCAAATGGTAGGTC
The DNA here is from genome assembly GCA_910589775.1 of Avena eriantha. Taxonomy (NCBI): domain Eukaryota; kingdom Viridiplantae; phylum Streptophyta; class Magnoliopsida; order Poales; family Poaceae; genus Avena; species Avena eriantha. The sequence continues at coordinate 313,797,859 of OU342741.1, forward strand.
TTGTAGGAGAGAGGTGCTTGAGAGTTAACATGGTCGGTGGACGTACAACTTACATCAAGGACCTCATAAAAATGAAAAATGCATCCAAGTCCATGCATTTATTAGCACAAGGACCCTAAAAACTAAGCAATGGAGTTTGTGCTTTTGGGTTTTCACATACTAGCGTTTATCGTGCTAAAGTGGAATCTTTCTAGATGCCAAGAATGGAAAAGAAGATCCATCGGTTGGCAATGTTTAGATTTGCTAGTCTTGATCCAACGGTCAATGTTCAAAGTTAATCTGTACACTATGTAGTGGTTTACTGTATTGTAAGAGATAAGAAACGATAAAGAGAAGATAAGAAGTACTGCAAATGGCGTATCAAATGGTAGGTCTCGTAGGAGAGTGGTGCTTGCTAGTTAACACGATCGGTGGAAGTACAAGTTATACCAAGGATCTTATAAAAATGGAAATTGCATCCAAGTCCATGCATTTATGAGCACAAGGACCCTAAGAACTGAGCATGGAGTTTGTGTATTGAGTATTGCGCATACTAGCGTTCATCATGCTATAGTAGAATATTCCTAGATGCTAAGAATGGAAAAGAAGATGTTGCGGTTGGCAATGTTTGGATTTGCTAGTCTTGATCCAAAGGTCAATGTTCAAATTTAATCCGTACACTATGCAATGATTTATTGTATTATAAGAGATAAGACACGATAAAGAGAAGATAAGAAGTACTGCGAATGGCCTAGCAAATGGTAGGTCTCGTAGGAGAGAGGTGCTTGAGAGTTAACATGGTCGATGGAAGTACAAGTTACATCAAGGACCTCATAAAAATGAAGAGTGTATCCAAGTCCATGCATTTATTAGCACAAGGACCCTCAAAACTAAGCAATGGAGTTTGTGTTTTTAGGTTTGCGCATACTAGAATTCATCGTGTTAAAGTAGAATCTTCCTAGATGCTAAGAATGAAAAAGAAGATCCAGCGGTTGGCAATGTTTGGATTTGCTAGTCTTGATCCAACTGTCAATGTTCAAAGTTAATTTGTACACTATGTTGTGGTTTATTGTATTGTAAGAGATAAGACATGATAAAGAGAAAATAAGAAGTACTTCGAATGTACTATCAAATGGTAGGTCCTATAGGAGAGAGGTGCTTGAGAGTTTACACGGTCGGTGGAAGTACAAGTTACATCATGGACCTCATAAAAGTGAAAAATACATCCAAGTCCATGCATTTATTAGCACAAGGACCCTGAAAACTGAGCAATGGAGTTTGTGTTTTGAGGTTTGCATTCATCATGCTAAAGTAGAATCTTTCTAGATGCTAAGAATGGAAAAGAAGATCTAGCGGTTGGCAATGTTTGGATTTGGTAGTCATGATCCAATGGTCAATGTTCAAACTTTATCCGTTCACTATGCAGTGGTATATTGTATTGTAAGATATAATACACGATAAAGAGAAGATAAGAAGTACTGCGAATGGCCTACAAAATCGTAGGTGTCGTAGGAGAGAGGTGCTTGAGAGTTAACATGGTCGGTGGAAGTACAAGTTACATCAAAGACCTCATAAAAATGAAAATTGCATCTAAGTCCATGCATCTATTAGCACAAGGACCCTGAAAACTGAGCAATGGAATTTGTGTTTTTAGGTTTGCGCATACTAGAGTTCATCGTGCTAATGTAGAATCATCTTTCTAGATGCTAATAATGGAAAAGAAGATCAAGTGGTTGGCAATGTTTGGATTTGTTGGTCTTGATCCAACGATCAATGTTCAAAGTTAATCCATACACTATGCAGTGGTTAATTGTATTGTAAGAGATAAGACACGATAAAGAGAAGATAAGAAGTACTGCGAATGGCCTATCAAATGGTAGGTCTCGTAGGAGAGAGGTGCTTGAGAGTTAACACGGTTGGTGGAAGTACAAATTACATCATGGACCTCATAAAAATGAAAATTGCGTCCAAGTCCATGCATTTATTAGAACAAGGACCCTGAAAACTGAGCAATGGAGTTTGTGTTTTGAGGTTTGCGCATACTAGCGTTCATCTTGCTAAAGTAGAATCTTTCTCAATGCTAAGAATGTAAAAGAAGATCCAGCGGTTGGCAATGTTTGGATTTGCTAGCCTTGATGCAACGGTTAATTTTCAAAGTTAATCCATACACTATGTAGTAATTTGTTGTACTGTAAGTAATAAGACACGATAAAGAGAAGATAAGAAGTACTGTGAATGGCCTACCAAATGGTAGGTCTCATAGGAGAGAGGTTCTTGAGAGTTAACATGGTCGGTGGAAGTACAAGTCACATCAAGGACCTCGTAAGAAAATTGCATCTAAGTCCATGCATTATTAGCACAAGGACCCTGAAAACTGAACATTGGAGTTTGTGTTTTTAGGTCTGCGCATACTAGCGTTCATCCTGCTAAAGTAGAATCTTTCTAGATGCTAAGAATGGAAGAGAAAATCCAGCGGTTGGCAATTTTTGGATTTGCTAGTCTTGATCCATCGGTCAATATTCAAAGTTAACCCGTAAACTATGTAGTGATTTATTGTATTGTAAGAGAGAAGACACGATAAAGAGAACATAAGAAGTATTGCGAATGGCCTACCAAATGGTAGGTCTCATCAGAGAGAGGTGCTTGAGAGTTAACATGGTCAGTGGAAGGACAAGTTACATCAAGGACCTCATGAAATTGAAAACTGCAACCAAGTCCATGCATTTATTAGCACAAGGACCCTGAAAACTGAGCAATGGCATTTGTGTTTTTAGGTTTGCGCATACTAGTGTTCATCGTGCTAAAGTAGAATCTTTCTAGATGCTAAGAATGGAAAAGAAGATCCAGCGGTTGGATATGTTTGGATTTGCTAGTCTTGATCCAACTGTCAATGTTCAAAGTTAATACATACACTATGCAGTGGTTTATTGTATTGTAAGAGATAATGCACGATAAAGAGAAGATAAGAAGTATTGCAAATGGCCTACCAAATGGTAGGTCTCGTAGGAGAGAGGTTCTTGAGAGTTAACACGGTCGGTGGAAGTACAAGTCACATCAAGGACCTCATAAGAAAATTGCATCTAAGTCCATGCATTATTAGCACAAGGACCCTGAAAAATGAGCATTGGAGTTTGTGTTTTTAGGTTTGCGCATACTAGCGTTCATCGTGCTAAAGTAGAATCTTTCTAGAGGCTAAGAATGGAACAGAAAATCTAGCGGTTGGCAATGTTTGGATTTGCTAGTCTTGATCCAACGATCAATGTTCAAAATTAATCTATACACTATGCAGTGCTTTATTGTATTGTAAGAGATAAGACACGATAAAGTGAAGATAAGAAGTACTGCAAATGGCCTATAAAATAGTAGGTCTCGTAGGAGAGAGGTGCTTGGGAGTTAACGCGGTTGGTGGAAGTACAAGTTACATCATGGACCTTGTAAAAATGAAAATTGCATCCAAGTCCATGCATTTATTAGCACAAGGACCTTGAAAACTGAGCAATGGAGTTTGTGTTTTGAGGTTTGTGCATACTAGCGTTCATCATGCTAAAGTAGAATCTTTCTAGATGCTAAGAATGGAAAAGAAGATCCAGCGGTTGGGAATTTTTGGATTTGCTAGTCTTGATCCAACGGTCAATGTTGAAAGTTAATATGTACACTATGTAGTGATTTATTGTATTGTAAGAGATAAGACACGATAAAGAGAAGATAACAAGTACTGCGAATGGCCTACCAAATGGTAGGTCTCATAGGAGAGAGGTGCTTGAGAGTTAACATGGTCGGTGGAAGTACAAGTTATATCAATGACCTCATGAAATTGAAAACTGCATCCAAGTCCATGCATTTATTAGCACAAGGACCCTAAAAACTGAGCAATGACGTTTGTGTTTTTAGGTTTGCGCATAATAGTGTTCATCGTGCTCAAGTAGAATCTTTCTAGATGCTAAGAATGGAAATGAAGATCCAGCGGTTGGCAATGTTTGGATTTGCTAGTCTTGATCCAGCGGTCAATGTTCAAAGTTAATTCATACACTATGTAGTGGTTTATTGTATTTTGAGAGATAAGGCACGATAAAGAGAAGATAAGAAGTATTGCGAATGGCCTATCAATTGGTAGGTCTCGTAGGAGAGAGGTGTTAACACGGTCGGTGGAAGTACAAGTTACTTCATGGACTGTGACACCCCCGGGATCATGGTTAAACAAATCCAGACCTTAGCCTGACATAAGCTTAACCTAGAGCTTGAGGATATCCAGTGAGAAATCGGTAACACAACAGTAACCCTGCGACACAAAAATTATTATAGCAAGCTCATAATTGAGCGAAGAACCAAAATTGCAAGCAGAGGTCGCTGACCACAAACATCAAACAACCGAAGGCAAATTACGCTATTAAGTATATCAAACCTAACAGATGTCTTAAGAGGCCTGAAGCATAATGATGACGTCCCAGCCCATAGATTCTAGGCTGCCGTCCGGGAACACCAAGCTACTCGTCGTTGTTGATATCGTACGAATACCATCTTCAGGGAACACTTATTCTGCTAAAAAAGTATCAACAAATCAAGGGTGAGTAAAAGGTGTACTCCGCAAGACTTATGGCTGATGGGGTTATTTTGCATAAAGCCATCTTTGTTTGTAAAACAAGAGGGAGAGAAGAAGCTCGTCTAATTAGAATATTTTAAAAGGGGATAAGAGAGTGACATCTTGAAAGAATTGATCATCATATTTTGATATCCACCAAAGTAATCCTCATCTCACAACTAGGATCACCCCCTCGTACCCATGAGGAAGCATCCTTAACAAACATTAGTTGCCAAGTTTTACGATTAGGTTATAGTTCTCTATGATCTCACGTTCATTCCCAAGTCGTCCATAACCATGGACACGGCTTTTCGATAAGATTTAACCATGCAGGGGTGTACAACTTTACCCACATGTACTAACGAACTCTTAATGCCAGATCATTAGCCCTCTTCCTTGGAAGGCCGGCAGAGGGTGGTTAGACACGACCTTTACCTTGATTTCGCCGAGACCATGAGTCACGCCCTAAGGATGGTTCCGACGTAACGGTTCAAATCCCAAAGTCGGTCCCTAGAGATGTGGGCGAGGTTGGTTTACTAGGGGCGCCATCTACCCCAAGCAACCCCGGCCACGCTTACCTACCTGTATGAATGCACCTCCTTCACCTCCCCTTTCGAAAACATTTTCAATGCGTATGTCGAATGGAACTCCGAACTATGTGACTCATGGAATCTACTAGGCAAGTTAGTTAGTCGAGAGGTCCCCATCAACCCCATGTGGATGTACGGTCGTCTTGGTTCTGAGGGCAAGAACTCGGGTCCTAATGGTGGCGAGCATGGGACTACATAAACCACATCCCACCGTGGCCTCCCATACAAGCCTTAGTATGTTTAACCTTTACCACTGATCTTACCTCATCAGTATACCTTGTTCTCCTGTCATACTATATTCTCTGCATCTAATACATCTTCTGGATGAACCAGCACTGATAACTAAGCATGGCTAAGCAATACACAAATAAGCTCTAGCAGTGCACACAAGCCAATCCTAGTTATGCTAGGAGTAGTGGATCAGGTAATATAAGCTCAAGGGAGTAATGCAACAGATAGGATACTCTATCTATCGATAAAAGACCACAGTAGAATCGTATGCATCATGGAAAGAATGAAATACTTTCAGAAGCATAAGAGTGTATCATGGTGGGGCTATGCTTGCCTTGTTTGTTGATACCCAGATATAGATCTTCAGATATCTTGTACTTGACTTGATTATAGTTGGTTAAGTATTGTTCGTCGATCTTCGATGGTGTTGATCTCAGGCTTCGATCTCGATCTCGATATCGTATTCTATCGGGAAGAAGCAAACATCAGAAAGAAAGGGGAACAACAATCAACACAAGGCATCGATGCAATGCTCAAGCAAGGATGATGATATGACGAGTTAAATAGATCTTAAATGAAACCCTAGGGCATGCTTGACCAATTTAAATAAGGTCCGAAGATACACACCCTAGGACAGGGGAACCCCAGAACACCTGTGAGGGGTTGATTTAGTTCTCTAATTAAACTTGTCATTTAAGTTGCAGAACAATGCATGATTATAGTTTAAACAGATAGATCTCATTTTTATGAACATTTGATATATTATACATATTTTTCTGATAAACAGATAATTATTTATGAATTTTACCATATTTAAACCTTTTTCTGAAATTATTAAACCTATTTAAAAAACTTACTGCATCAACATGACATCAGCGTGGGCGTATAACACTTTTCTCACTGGGGTTGGGCTAGCCACTTTGGCTGACAGAGGGGCCCAAGGCCACCTCAACTGCCACGCGGGCAGGAACGAGACCTGCCTCAGTTTGACTGGGCAGACCCTGCGCGCTGATGCTCGGGTGACGTCACCGTGACGTCACACCGGCGGGGTTCACCCAGGTCATGCGAGCAGGGCTCGCTGGAGAGCATGTGGGGCATCGGGGAATGGCGTGTTAGACTCGTGGGTTTGCAGGGAGCCTAAACATAGTTGCGTCGCCCAGTTTGGGTCACCGGAGTGATGGCGACGAGCTTGTCTAGCGACGGTGCACAGTGGCACTTGGTGCGAGGATGGACCAAAGGTGGAGGAAGAGGATGGAGTAGTCTGGGTGAATCGGGGACTCACCCTTGACACGTGGGTAGCCTCGGCGAGGACGGAGGGGGTTAAGATTGTGTGAATTGACAGCGGCGAGCTCCATTGGTGACGGGGAAGATAGCTTTGATGCAGCTGGTTGCCGGCTTCCCTGCTCGATTCTGTTGGTGGGGTGGACGAGGATGGCGAGGCGGACACGCTACCATGCTCGGATGACTGACGGAAGGCAGGAGATGACGGCAGCAGCGGCTCTGGCCGGAGCTAGGGTTTCGGCCGCTAGCGGGAGAGAACGAGAGAGAGGAGCGCTCGAGAGGAAGAGGATAGGGTCGAGGTAGAGACATACACGGAGGGTCTTATCCTCTCCCGGGGCTCGACGGACGGCAGAGAGCAGGCGGCAGGGATTGATGGCGAGGCTGACAACACCGAGTTGCTTCCCGTCGTCATCGAAGACAACGAGAATGAAGGGGTATGCGGGTCGGGCTTAGGTGGGCTGCAGTTGGGCCTGGTGGGCCGCAGCAAAGCAAGGGCAATGTCTACTAACGATTGCATGGTTGTGCGATAGGTAGGGGGAGGGCTAGCTGGGTCGGCCTGCTTTGGCGGCTGGATCTATTTTTATTTTCAGAAAACCTTTTTCTATTTTCTCTTTTATAAAACCATTTCAAATATGGTTTGAGTTATTTCAAAAATACTAGAAGATTTAGTAAACTATAGAAAATATTACAAGGGCCCTTTAATCAATTTGGGCTCCACTATTTTGGTGGTTTTAAAAATATTCGAACCCATTTTGAATTGTTTTTAAGGGGAAGGAGAAATAACTAGGGTTTTAGGGTTTTGCATTCTTTTCTTGTTTGCACTTTTATGGGATGATTCTCATGAATGCACAATCAAACCCTAATTACTAATTAACTAAAACTAGGGCGTTACAGCTCTATCCCTCTTATGAGAATGTCGACTCGGGATTCCGCAGGTAGGAAGAAGGAAGAGAAACATGGTCATTTCTAAGGATAAGAGGGAAACACACTAAACAACACACATAGTATCTCATGTTCAACTCATAAAAGGAGTGTTCAAAACAACTCTAGGATGCCGAACATGAAACACGTCAAGGTAACGGAGGAAAGAAGAGGAGATAGGTTTCAAGGTGTTAGATAACTGCTCTTCATAAGGATTGAGACCATGGAGTTCCAGAAGAGTTTAAGCTTCTGAAAGGAAAGGTTAAAACAGGAAGAACATGTTCATAGACTTAAAAAATGAACCTCTACTAAATGGCTTAAGTAGAGCTTCTAGGGATACATAGATAGATCAGGAGGACAAAGCTGTTGAGCTACTTTTGATACACAAGGATCACTCTTCGGTCAACATAAGGTCAAGGCAGAAAGGTGTTTTGTGGCGAGGACTCGCAAGAGTCACAAGGAACATGTAACAGGAGGAACTAGTGATTACCAAAATCATAGTCGCTCTTCGAACATGTTAGAGGAACCAAAGGAAACTCTTTATTCATCCAAGTTTATCAAAATCTCTACCAATGATCGTGATATCACTTTACACCACTAGATGAATAGGTAAGAAGATTCCCGATGACACGAGGAAAACGAAACTTCATTCTCAGATTTCAATTACCTTGGCACAACAAGATGCTTGCCAATGTAAAAGGGTCTGGAGGGTCGACCAAGAGACATTTAGCAACACTACTTTAAATGTTCTCCTTGATGTTCGAGTCACGAAACATCAAGTAAAGGGTCGGACTTCGGATACAAAGGAAGCCATAAGCACAACTCCTATAATAAAATCATAGAAGGAGCCTCATGAAGAGTGGTTGTTATTGCTGATTCAAGAGAATTTGTCGATAGGCCTTCTGACTAATTGTGTCAACCTTGACGTCAATCTTGCCGGATTTACAAAGAGACCTTTATCCTAACCTTGAAGAACACCAACCATCATATCTGCTTGAAATTCAGATTTGGTTAGGTGAGATGATACTTCAGACTCAGGATGTCCAAATAGAAAGTGTGCAACATTTACTGTAAGGTAAAGTCACTAGATTCTCAAGACATGGACTTCAGTGTCAAGCTCCAATAGACTGAGCTAGATTGTTAGACCCATGTATTAACAACTTGTCAAAGGACAATTGCTCATACATTGAGTACTTACAACAAAAAACAATTGTGTCCTTAAGGAACAAGATTAACCCCACTCGAATTCATGGCGACATCTTTCTACAATTGCACATGAATCAGAGAAGGTTACTACTAACCTCCAGAATGCACACTTCGAGCTGACCCAAAGATGGTTCTTAGAAAGTTTTCCAACATTAATGCCAACTGTTCCATATGAATCTAGTCTAGCTTGGAGAAGATAAGGATGTTATCGATGGGCTCAACAACAAACTTATCAAGATAGTCCAGGAAGATGGACTCATATGTTGTATCAACGAGGGAAATGTATTGGTCAGACCAACGGACATGAAGATGTACTCAAGTGAAACATCACGAATAGCAACATCATCAAGATTGTCCTTGGAACTGAGTTTGATTTGACGATAACCCAAATCAAATCAAAAGTGGGGAAGATAGCATATCCACGGAGGAGATACTATCTTTCTTCAACACGAACAAAACTAGACATCCCTTTAACATGAACTAAATCAGATAGAACTTTTGTCTTACAACTCTCCAAGTTGTTGTTTAAGCTCAACCAACTAGTTCAGGAGTATCCAGTACAGATCCTTGGAGACAGGAGCAGTTCAGAGAACATTCTTGCTCAAGAACTTGATGGCACGGTCTGTGGCAACATGGCAATACTCCTAGTAGACATCTAGAATATCACAAACCACCGATATGTCACTTAGTTCGGAGGAGACTTTCTTGGTAAGGCAAGGAGACATAGTCTCAGAGCTTCGGCACAAGCCTAACTCTTTGACCGAGGAGAATGTACCAGAGTAGCGGACTTGGTAGCACAATCATCCTTTGCTTAGTGATAGGGTTAACCAGCACGCTAAGAATGACTAAAATGTCCTTGGAGTTCAAAGCATTAATAATTGCTAAGAATCTCAGATGGTCACATTATTACGCACACGCATCATTCACGAGCGCAAAAGCTCGAAGGAAGGGTGGGTAATAATATGTAAGGGCATCACTTCATTAAGAAGGTCATGAAACTCAACACAACCTCTTAGTGTAAAAGGGTGTGATACTCTAAGGTAGAATAGATAGAAACTAATCAATTTCTCTTGATCTGCGGATTACAACACTTTGACTTGGTCCTAGATATGACGAGGTACTAGAGTTTGTTTCTCCTGACATCCCAATATGGTTTGTCTTAATGGACCACAAGAGTATCTTGCATCAAAAGACACCAATGTGCATTACTACTTAGATACCAACTGGTAGACAAAGGTTAGAAAACAACAAGGGAAAAAGGAACATGCTCAGGATAGAATCCCAATATGTGGATGCATGGTTTATCATCCTTCCGAGAACCAATGCATAGAAGGGAGAGGTGTGGCAGAGTCACGAATATAAATGAGATACTCACGAGGAGTACTCTTGTCGTGATCTATTTGGTTCCATTAAAGAAGATCTGCCATAGCTAGTGGTAGGGAAGTCCTCAATTTTCAAAATTCAATCGCGACAATATCCACAAGCTTGAAACTAGAATTATAGTTCTAGCCATCCTGAGGTAATGTGTAAAGATTAATAGCAGGGGTCAAATGAATGGACCTTGGGTTAAAGATCAGCTTCATGTACAAGATTCATAACACTAGAATCCAGCACAATCCGGGATCTTCGGTTCAAGTCCAAGGGTTAAAACCCGAGAAAGAAGTAACTACTACTTGAGTGACATAGTGTACGCTACAAGACAGTAATCACGAGGTAGCTTCCAAGAGAAGAAAGAACTTCTGAAGTACCCAAACAAACAAAAGCGAGGCACACAAGGTGAAAGGAAACCAAGAAGCCTAGAACAGAACACTATGGATCCTACAATATAATATTGTGGGTCCATAAGATAGAGCGATCATGATGGAAAGGAATCTCACGGACGAAGCAGAGAAAAGGAAACGAGGAATTCACAACACATGCAACTCTAGAGAACTCAACAATAGGTCAACTGGCTAAGAAACGGCATGCCCAAAAGGCACCTAAGTTTTGAAAGACTAGAAGAGATATCAAAAATTATCCAAAGTCAAAACAAGATAAGATGACCTAGAGTTAGAGCGAAACAGATAAGGAGGAAAGAAGCATACTAGAGTTTTCGCAAATACTTTTCATCTTTGAAATAGTTTTCACAAGCACTAGGCTCAACATCGAACAATAGCAAGGTTTTCCTACGGTCGGTACTGCTTTGATACCAAGAACTGTGACACCCCTGGGATCAGGGTTAAACAAATCCAGACCTTAGCCTGACATAAGCTTAACCTAGAGCTCGAGGATATCCAGTAAGAAATCGGTAACAGAACAGTAACCCTATGACACAAAAATTATTACAGGAAGCTCATAAATGAGCGAAGAACCAAAATATTGCAAGCAGAGGTCACTAACCACAAACATCAAACAACGGAAGGAAAATTATGCTATTAAGTATAGCAAACCTAACAAATGGCCTAAGAGTCCTGAAGCATAGTGATGACGTCCCAGCCCAGAGATTCTAGGCTGCCAGCCGGGAACCCCAAGCTACTCGTCGGTGTCGATGTCGTACGGAACTCGTCTTCAGGGAACACTTATTCTGTAACAAAAGTATCAACAAAGCAAGGGTGAGTACAGGGTGTACTCAGCAAGACTTATGGATGGTGGGGTTATTTTGCATAAAGCCATATTTGTTTGTAAAACAACAGGGAGAGAAGAATCTTGTGTAATTAGCATATTTTAAAAGGGGATAAGAGAGCGACATCTCGAAAGAATTAATCATCATCTTTTGATATCCACCAAAGTAATCCTCATCTCACAACTAGGATCACTCCCTCGTACCCATGGGGAAGCATCCTTAACAAACATTAGTTGCCAAGTTTTACGATTAGGTTATAGTTTTCTATGATCTCACATTCATTCCCAAGTCGTCCATAACCGTGGACATGGCTTTTCGAAAAGATTTAACCCTACAAGGGTGTACAACTTTACCCACACGTACTAACCAACTCTAAATGCCAGATCATTAGCCCTCTTCCTTGGAAGGCCGGCAGAGGGTGGTTAGACACGACCTTTACCTTGATTTCGCCGAGACCATGAGTCACGCCCTAAGGATGGTTCCGACGTAACGGTTCAAATCCCGAAGTCGGTCCCTAGAGATGTGGGCGAGGTTGGTTTACTAGGGGCGCCGTCTACCCCAAGCAACCCCGGCCACGCTTACCTACCTGTATGAATGCACCTCCTTCACCTCCCCTTTCGAAAACATTTTCAATGCGTATGTCGAATGGAACTCCGAACTATGTGACTCATGGAATCTACTAGGCAAGTTAGTTAGTCGAGAGGTCCCCATCAACCCCATGTGGATGTACGGTCGTCTTGGTTCTGAGGGCAAGAACTCGGGTCCTAATGGTGGCGAGCATGGGACTACATAAACCACATCCCGCCGTGGCCTCCCATACAAGCCTTAGTATGTTTAACCTTTACCACTGATCTTACCCCATCAGTATACCTCGTTCTCCTGTCATACTATATTCTCTGCATCTAATACATCTTCTGGATGAACCAGCACTGATAGCTAAGCATGGCTAAGCAATACACAAATAAGCTCTAGCAGTGCACACAAGCCAAACCTAGTTATTCCAGGAGCATTGGATCAGGTAAAATAAGCTCAAGGGAGTAATGCAACAGATAGGATACTCTATCTATCGATAAAAGAACACATTAGAATCGTATGCATCATGGAAAGAATGAAATACTTTTGAAAGCATATGATTGTATCATGGTGGGGCTATGCTTGCCTTGTTTGTTGATACCTAGATATAGATCTTTGGATATCTTGTACTTGACTTGATTATAGTTGGTCAATTATTGTTCGTCGATCTTTGATGGTGTTGATCTCGGTCTTCGATCTCGATCTCGATATCGTATTCTATCGGGAAGAAGCAAACATCGGAAAGAAAGGGGAACAACAATCAACACATGGCATCGATGCAATGCTCAAGCAAGGATGATGATATGACAAGTTAAATAGATCTTAAATGAAGCCCTAGGGCATGCTTGACCAATTTAAATAGGGTCCGAAGGTACAAACCCTAGGACAGGGGAACCCCGGAACACCTATGAGGGGTTGATTTAGTTCTGTAATTAAACTTGTCATTTATGTTGCTTAACAATGCATGATTATAGTTTAAATATACATATCTCATTTTTATGAACATTTTGATATATTATACATATTTTTCTGATAAACATATAATTATTTATGAATTTTACAATATTTAATCCTTTTTCTGAAATTATTAAACCTATTTAAAAAGAACTTACTACATCAGCATGACATCAGCGTGGGCGTATAACACTTTTCTCACTGGGGTTGGGCTAGCCACTTTGGCTGACAGAGGGGCCCAAGGCCACCTCAACTGCCACGCAGGTCGGAACGAGACCCGCCTCAGTTTGACCGACTGACCCTGTGTGCTGACACTCGTGTGACATCACCGTGACGTCACGCCGGCGGGGTTCGCCCAGGTCATGCGAGCAGGGCTTGCTGGAGACCATGCGGGTCAGCGGGGAATGGCGTGTTAGACTCGTGGGTTTGCGGGGAGCCTAAACATAGCTGTGCCGCCCAATTTGGGACACCGTAGTGACGACGGCGAGCTTATCTAGCGGCGGTGCATGGCAGCACTCGGTGGGAGGACATACCAGAGGTGGAGGAAGAATATGGAGTGGTCTGGGTGAACCGGGGACTCACCCTCGACGCATGGGTATCCTCGGCAAGGAGGGAGGGGGTTGAGGTCGTGTGAATTGATGGCGGCAAGCTTCATCGGTGATGCGGAAGACGGCTTCGATGCAGCTGGTTTCCGGCTTCCTGCTCGATTTCGTTGGTGGGGTGGACGAGGATGGCGAGGTGGACACGCTAGCATGCTCGGATGACTGAGGCGAGCCAGGAGACGACGGTGGCAGTGGCTCTGGCCGGAGCTAGGGTTTCGGCCACTAGCGGGAGAGAACGAGAGAGAGGCGCGCGCGAGAGAAAGAGGATAGGGTCGAGGCAGAGACGTACACGGAGGGTTTATCCTCTCCAGGGGATCGACGGATGGTGGAGAGCAGGCGGCGGGGATTAACGGCAAGGCCGATGACACCGAGCTGCTTCCCGTCGTCGTTGAAGACGACGAGAACGAAGGGGTACGCGGGTCGGACTTAGGTGGGCTGTAGTTGGGCCAGGTGGGCCGTGAAAAAGAAAGGGCAATGTCGACTAATGATTGTATGGTTGTGCGATAGGTAGGGGGAGGGCTAGCTGGGCCGGCCTGCTTTGGCGGCTGGATCTGATTTTATTTTCAGAAAACCTTTTTCTCTTTTTCTCTTTTATAAAACCATTTCAAATATGGTTTGAGTGTTTTCAAAAATACTAGAAGATTTAGTAAACTATAGAAAATATTACAGGGCCGTTTAATCAATTTGGGTTCCACTATTTTGGTGGTTTTAAAAATATTCAAACTCATTTTGAATTGTTTTTAAGAGGAAGGGGAAATAACTAGGGTTTTAGGGTTTTGCATTCTTTTCTTGTTTGCACTTTTATGGGATGATGCTCATGAATGCATAATCAAACCCTAATTACTAATTAACTAAAAATGGGGCGTTACATGGACCTCATAAAAATGAAAATTGCATTTATTAGCACAAGGACCCTGAAAACTGAGCAATGGAGTTTGTGTTTTGAGGTTTGCACATACTAGCATTCATCGTGGTAAATACATTCAGCACAAGGACCTCGTACGCTATGCAGTGGTTTATTGTATTATATTTTATTGCAAGATATAAGACACAATAAAGAGAAGATAAAAAGTGCAGTACTACGAATGGCCGATCTTTTGAATAACCTTCCCTCTTGATGTTTGGGAAACAAGTGAAAATTTCGAAAACCAGAAAACTTTGAATTTTTGTGCCGCCAAGGACCAAAGTGGTTTATTTCCTATGTACTCCTCGTCCCTACTTGACACCAAGATGCGGCTGTCGAACACGCCAGAGACACAGAGCATCCATACCAAGGACCACGTGCGCAGCGCCACGCTGTGGACAAGGGAGAGATCAGCCGGGCCGATACGCGAGGGGAATGGGGAGGAGAGAAGGAGGATAGCAAAGAAGAGAGAAAACACACGATTTGTTTTGCGTGCATAGGTCCTAAAATTTACTACTAGTAGAGTGTAGTACACTGTAAGGCCGCATGAGTACCTCGTGTCAGAAACCCATCATAACTTTTCTCTGACATGGAACCGCCTTCAACTTCTCTTCGTTGGTGCCCTCTTCCCCTAGCAACGTTTTATTCTCTCATCATGTATAGCGGGTGGACAGAGGTGACCATATGTCTAACCAAAGAAATATGCTACTCCCACATTGTGTAAAAAAGCACACCTTAATAAGGCCTACTATATTGCATCCGCTAAGGTTCACCTTATACATAGTGGAAAAAATAAAGTTATCTTTAAGCCTAAGGTGCACCTTAAGCTTGTGGGTTGCCCATAGAGAATAGAAATATCATTTCCCCTTTCTCCCTATTTCATGTGATCGTTTTGAAAAGGGGTTCAAAATTTTCAAGATGCAAATTTTTTTTTCCAGGAAGATGCAAAATCTTAGCTAGAGGTCGAACCAGTCGTCATCAATTGAGAATGTTATTTCCTGGTAGTTGGACACTCAGACCGACAACACTACTTTTACAAGAAGAGATGCACCCATCTACCTTTGAAAAGACAACTAATTTAAGAGCAATCTATCACGCTTACTTGTAGCTCAAGTTTGACCTAATTTTGTTAAACTATCAAGATGCAAAATCTTAGCAAGAAGTTGAACCTGTTGTGGACGAGGAATAGACAAGCCAGACCATGCACCCTTGTCTGCAGAGAAGAAATCGATGGAGGATGGATGGTGAGAGCCAGCGAAGGAGAGAGAAAACGCAACTTGTTTTGCGTGCATATACTAGTAGTAGGTCCACACATTTACTACTAGTGGAGTATACCATGTACCTTGTGTCAGCAGCCCATTATAGCTTTGCTCTGACATCGCACCGCCTTCAAGTCCTCTTCTGCACTGATCTTGCGCTGCCTCTTTTTTTGAAAGTCTCGCGTTGCCTCCCTCTTGTTCTCTTACTTGTGTAGCTCAGGTTTGACCAAATTTCGTTAAATTGTCAAGATGCAAAATCTTATCAAGAAGTTAAACCTGTTGTCCAAACTCTCGGTGGTTTCCGATATACTCCTAATTGACCACCGATGGATACCACCAAAAGCTTTTTCGTGAAACTTTCATAGAAACCTAAAATTTACCTGTCGCCATCCTCCTCTTTGTCGCCGACCGCTGTCGTCGTGCTCGACCGCCACTCTACACCACCGCCGATGTCACCTTCTAAAAGATGCACCCATCTACCTTCGAAAAGACAATTAATCCAAGAGAAATCTATCACGCTAACTTGTAGCTCAAGTTTGACCTCATTTCCTTAAGTTGTCAAGATGGAGATTCTTAGCAAGAGGTTGAATGTCTTGTCCAAATTTCAGGACCTTACTATATACATGCATGAAAAACAAATTATGTTTTCTCTCTCCTTCACTTCCTCATCACCATCCACGCACACCTCGGTCAGCTGATGTCTCTCCCTCGTCCACAACGTGGCGCGTGCGTCGGCCTGCCTTGTCGTTCCATTTCACAACCTGCGAATAGGAAGCACCAAGCACACCCCGGCCCTTCATACTTTTTGATTTCTTCGATGTAAACTGTACTCGCTCCCATCGACCGTGTCAAGTTTTAACTACAAGCACAATAGATAGATTCCTCTTACTTTCCAAAAAACTTTTGAAGGTAACTAGGATTTCAATACATCGAAAACCACCGAAAAGCTTTCTCGTAAAACTTCCAAACCAACCTACAATTTACTTGTAGTTCAAATTTGACCAAATTTCGATAAATTGGTACAAAGTCTCATTTAAGTCGGCGGAGTTAGCTAGGAAGTTTTAAAATTCGCAAAACATGGGAAAATCAAGAATGCATTCTTGATAGTTGGAAACTCACACCGAAGACATCGTTTACTAAAAGAAGATGCACCACCTACCTTCAAAAAGACAATTAATCCAAGAGCAATCCATCACGCTAACTTGTAGCTCAAATTTGACCTAATTTCGTTAAGTTGCAAGATGCATATTTTAAGCAAGAAGTGGAACGTGTTGTCAAAATTTTAGGACCTTTTACCGTATTTATGCATGCAAAACAAATTATGCTCTAGGCCTATTGATCTCTCCCTCATCCACAACGTGGCGCTACTCACACGTGCGTCGACTTGCCTTGTCATTCCATTTCACACCCTACGTAGAGGAAGCACCAAGCACACCCCCAGCACGCTGGTTCGAAAGTGTGAGGAGCGTTTTTTGTGTGAAGCGAGTAAAGTAGTACAAAGCGTATGGCTCAGTTGCTCGCTCGAGAAGGACCCGACTGCTTTTCCTTGCTTAACATTAGGGCCCTTTGTGCTAAATTTATGGACCTCTATGTAATTTTCTCTTTTTTGAGGTCTTCGATGTAAACCGTACTCGCTCCCACCGACCGTGTCAAATTCTAACTACTAGTATGCGCGATAGATAGATTCCTCTTAAAATTTTGCAAAAAACTTTAGAAGCTATAACCAGGAATTCAGTACATTGAAAACCACCGAAATGATTTTTAGTAAAACTTCCAAAGCAACCTACAATTTAACTAATTTACGTGTAGTTCAAATTTGACCTAATTTTGATAAATTGGCACAGAGTCTCATTGAAGTTAGCTAGGAAGTTTTAAAATTTTCAAAACATGGGAATATCGAGAAGGTTATTTCCTAAAAGTTGGCAAACTCACACCGACGACATCGTTTACTAAAAGAAGATGCACCCATCTACCTTCGAAAAAATAGGTAATCCAAGAGCAATTTATCATGCTAACTTCTAGCACGAGTTTGACCTAATTTTGTTAAGTTGTCAAGATGCAATTTCTTAGCAAGAAGTTGAACGTGTTGTCAAAATTTCAGGACCTTTACTATCTATATGCATGCAAAAAAATATGTTTTCTCTCTCCTTCTTCACTACCTCATCACCATCCACTCACACCCCTGCCGGCTGATCTCACCCTTGTTCACAATGTGGCGTTGCCCACATGCGTCGACCTACCTTGTCGTTCCATTTCACACCCTACACAGAGGAACACCAAGCACACCCCCCATCATTTTAGCTCAAAAGTGTGGGGAGTGTTTTTTGTGTGAAGCGAGTACAGTAGTACGAAGGGTATGGCTTAGTTTTTCGCTTGAGAAGGACCCATCTACTTTTCCTTGCTTAACTTTAGGGCCCTTTGGGCTAAATTTATGGACCTCTACATGTAATTTTCTATTTTTTGAGCTCTTCGATCTAAACCGTACTCCTACCGATCGTTTCAAATTTTAACTACAAGTAAGCATGATAGATAGTTTCCTCCTAAAATTTTCCAAAAAACTTTTGAAGCTAACCAAGAATTTAGTACATCGAAAACTAGCAAAAGGTTTTTTAAAAAAACTTCCAAAGCAAAGGCAATTTACTTATAGTTAAAATTTGACCTAATTTTGATAAATTGGCACATAGTCTCATTCAAGTCGGTAGAGTTAGCTAGGAAGTTTTAAAGTTCACAAAACATGGGTAAATCAAGAATGTTCTTTCCTGATAGTTGGAAACTTACACCGACGACATCGTTTACTAAAAGAAGATGCACCCATCTACCTTCGAAAAGACAATTATTCCAAGAGCTATCTATCACGCTTACTTGTAGCTAAAGTTTGACTTGATTTCATTAAGTTGTCAATATGTAGAGTCTTAGCAAGAAGTGAACCTCTTGTCAAAATTTCAGGACCTTTACTATATATATATATGGATGCAAAACAAGTTGTGTTTTCTCTCTCCTTCACACTGCCTCATCACCATCCACACACACCCCAACCGGCTGACCTCTCCATCGTCCACAACGTGGTGCTGCCCACGTGCGGCGACCTGCCTTATCGTTCCATTTCACACCCTGCAAAGAGGAAGCACCAAGCACACCCCAGCGCACTCTTCTGAAAGTGTGAGGAGCGCTTGCGTGTGTGAAGCAAGTACACTAGTACAAAGGGTATATGGCTAAGTTTCTCTCTCGAGAACGACCAGCCTGTTTTTCCTTGCTTAACTTTAGGGCCCTTTATGACAAATTTATGGACCTCTATGTAATTTTTTTAGGTCTTCGATGCAAATCATACTTTCTCCCACCGTCCATATCAAATTTTAACTACTAGTAAGAGCGATAGATAGATTCCTCTTAAAATATCCCAACAAACTTTTGAAGCTCTAACCAGGAATTCAGTACATCGAAAACCACCGAAAGCTTTTTCGTAAAACTTCCAAAGCAATCTATAATTTACTTGTAGTTCAAATTTGACCTAATTTCGATAAATTGGCATAGAGTCTCATTCAAGTTGGCAGAGTTAGCTAGGAAGTTTTAAAATTCACAAAACATGGTAAAATTGAGAATGTTCTTTCCTGGTAGTTGGAAACTCACACCGAGAACATCATTTACTAAAATAAGATGCACCCATCTACCTTCGGAAAGACAATTAATCCAAGAGCTATCTATCATACTTACTTCTATCTCAAGTTTGACCTAATATAATTTTGTTAAGTTGTCAAGATGTAGAATCTTAGCAAGAAGTTGAACCTGTTGTCAAAATTTCGAGACCTTTACTATATATATGCACGCAAAACAAATTGTATTTTTTCTCTCGTTTCATGCCTCATCACCATCCACACACACCCTAGCTTGTTGATCTCCCCCTCGTCTACAATGTGACGCTACCCACGTGCGTCGACCTACATTGTTGTTCCATTTCAAACCCTGCGAAGAGGAAGCACCAAGCACACCCCCAGCACTCTGATTCGAAAGTGTGAGGAGCGTTTTGTGTGTTTGTGTGAAGCAAGTATAGTAGTACAAAAGGTATGGCTCAGTTTCTCGCTCGAGAAGGACCTGAGTTCTTTTCCTTGCTTAACTTTAGGGCCCTTTGTGCTAAGTTTTTGGACCTCTATGTAATTTCCTCTTTTTTGAGGTCTTCGATGTAAACCGTACTCCTACCGACCATGTTAAATTTTAACTACAAGTAAGCACGATAGATAGAGTGCTCTTAAAATTGTCCAAATACTTTTTTAAGCTAACCAGGAATTCAGTACATGAAAAGCTTTTTCTGAAAACCTCCCAGCTTATAGACAAATTCTGCCACCATAGGTGATGCCCTAATACTAGTATGAAAATAGAAGCTGTAAATAGTACACCACTGACGTGACGAGAATGTACCGCGCTAGGAAGTGACATGTTTAATTTATTGCACAGGGGCGTGTTTTACATGCATTCATGCTTGCCGGCATCCTTGATGTAGCCGCTTCTTACAACAGAAGAAAATAAAAAACCTCTTTCAAAGAGCCATCCTATCTTCCCCATCTCCGTTTAGTTTTTCCCTACTCATCGACGCTGCCTGGCCGTATCTCTGGCGTGCGCTTCACACATTTTACTCCCCATCTTCCATGCTGCATTACTCCCTCTAGGCCACTAGCCCTCTCCTCCAAAAACCACCAACAACTCTACATAGACCCACCCTGGTCCCTAATTCGTCTGGACGGGATGGCGGATTTGAGGTGCAACCCGCGACACTGCGGCTGGAGCAAGGTCGGCGACGATGTCTTCAACAAAATCACTATGCGTCTGGACAATATTAGCACCGTTAGGCTGGCCGCATGCTCCAAGGAGTTGTACCGCCAGGTCGTCGGCGGAAAAGGTAGCAGGTGCCCCAACGACCGTTGTTGTTCACTGGTCTCCTACAATGACGTCTATGAGCACAAGATCTAGTGCTACTATGCCCCGTGCATAGCCTGCACGGAGCAAGGATGCGAGTTCATCACCCGGCCATATACTGTGCACGATCTCTTTGACCACTTGAAACTTGGCCAAGATGTACTATTTTCCCCAAGTGACCTACTCCAACAAGTACTAGTACCCAACTAACCGGGTGCATGCACCAGAGATCATCGGCATTAGGAAATAGGGCATGGAGTTTGCCACCCTAATTGGAGGGTACACCACAAACATCTTCCTATCCGTCAGGTACGTCAGGTCGGCAGCGTGCGAATCGTCATGGTACAAGGTGATGTTATGGTTGCTGCCATCATGGAATAAGCTCCATTCGGTCGAAATGGCAGCGACATCTGAGCAGACGAGCAGGCCTTCATTGGCTGAAGTCACGCTGAAAGGGCTCATGTCGTACATGCCGAAACTGCGGCGTTACCTGCGAGCTTCTCAAGATGTTGTCGGAATTCCCCTGGATTACAAGAATATCAACCAAGAGTGAGTTAACACATATAAATCTTCCTATGATGATCCTAATATGAATATATGTAATGTCATACTATTTAATTACTTTATGTTGATGACACACCCAATTGGTATGGGCTGTCTAGCCAAATATGTCTTCATGTTGAATGCTCGCTCATGCAGTCCAATGGAACTGCGTGGTGCCTGGCTGCAAGTTCACCACAATTCCATTTGTGCTCCAGTCCCACCTCACAGAAGCCCACGCCATGAGGTTGCGCATTTTACACTATGGTAGGAAAGGCAGGTACATCTCTAAGCCGGTGCTGGCACTAGGCTCGCAAAATGTACATATCGGGCTAACCGGGTTTTGCGTGCTATTCGATGGGCGCCACGATGTCATCTTGATATCCGTCGTGTGTGTCAGGCCGGCGGCATGCGTGTCTCCGCAGTTCATGGTGAAGTTGAGCTCTACACATCCAAATGGCTTGTGTGAGAAGGTATTCTATGCGAATTCTAAAGCCACTTGCTCTATGTCGGTTTGTCGGTATAATATGGTCGCTCATCGTCGGAATCGACCATTGGAGTTCACCATGGAATACAAGCTTTGTATCAACAAGATTCTTACCATAGATGCAGAGGTGGGACAGGTGGGATTCCACTTTTATACATCTAAACTAACTCTAAACTAAGTGGCATAAGCGGGATAGGTGAGATTTGTTAAATCCTACTAGTCCCACTTCTCCCACTTAGTTTAGAGTTAGTCTAGGGGTCTAAAATTAGGATCCCACCTATCCCATTTGTCCCACTTATGCATCCCTGTTTCTTAGCGATTAACACATCTTTATCTTCTTGTGATGATCCTAACTTGAACACATGTACTCCTTGACAGGATTTTTCTTATCATTTTGGGACATGTGGTTCCTAGCTTAAGGTAGTTCTGAGTATTTTGTATGGGGTTCTACTACTGCTAATCTATTTTGTAGTAGGATTAATACCTATGTACTAGTTCAGACCGACGAATCTAGTGCATAATATGGTCTCTCTTTCCTTTTGAATCATGGCCTTGCTACATCTACCGAATTTCAATGCCTACATTGCTGAATCTATCAATTCCTTTGGTCATTATCTGTACTGCTACATCAGTCACTTTGAAATGGTTCTAAATCTATCAAGTGCCACTTATTATGAACTAGGAATCTAATGATATTTTTCTGTCTTATTCAGTGCTGGTATCTTTCAAATGCCATTGAATCGGTCGAACATTTTGTTGTTGTTATAACTAAAGTATTTTTTAGAACTAATAGTGATGTATTGGTACTTTTTTAGATCAAGACCAGTAGATGGTCTTGCTCTTCTTTTGGAACATTGCCAGAATATGTTCTCTCTGTCCTTTTGCATTATGGCCTTGCTACATCTATTGAATTTCAGTGTCTGCATTGTTAAATCTATCAATACTTTTGGTCATTATTTGTACTAATAAATTGGTCACTTTGAAATGTTGTTGAATCTGTCAAGTGCTGATGATTATGTATTTGGAATCTATTGATATTTTTCTATTTTATACAGTGCTGCTGAATCTTTCAAATGGTAGTGAATCTGTCAAATGTTCTGTTGTTGCTATTACTAAAGTATTTTTTTAGAACTAATAGTGATGTATTGGTACTTGTTTGTTTAAGGGATTGCAAAGGGAATCGACTGATCGGCAGGCCCCGAGGGAGCGCTTGGAGCGTGATCTGCGCGAAGCGCAGGAGGCAAACCAGCGGCTTCAGGAAACTATCGGTGAGTATCTGCTTTTCTGTCTTTTCCTCTGTCAGGTGTGAACTAGTGGTGTATGGCGCGCTGATGATCTCTCCTTCAGATGGTTTCCTGGCTGCGATTTCCAAAGCCCGTGAAGGGTATGTTCCAGTCGCCAAGATGGACGCAGCGAATAGACGAATTGCCTCCCTGATCCAAGACTTGGAGGAGGCAAGAGCGGCCTCAGTTTCTTCGGAGGACCGAGCGAAGGCTGTTGTTGCTGCGGCTAAGGAGGAACGCAAAGCCACGGATTCCATCATTGTGGGGCTGGACAACGACCAAGCCGCCTTGGAGAAGCATGTCACGGAGAGCTGCCGCAAACTCCTTGGTGAGTCTCTGTATTTGCTTGACTTGTTCGGTGAGTCCCTGATTGGGGAGGTCCGTAGTTTCACTGACGTCTGATTTGCAGCTGTGATAGGCCAAAGTGACCCGGTGGTTCAGACCTTCAAAGCTTCGCAGTGTGTTACTACCGTGGTGAACACAGCCACGGCTTCGGCGTTGTGCGTCCAAGCAGTTCTTCAAGGCATGTCCCCCACCGAGGTTATTCCTAGGAGGCTTACGGAGGTGTGGTGCTATCTGGAGGAAGTGCATGTCGTCGTGGAGTGGATGGCGCGCTCGGTGTTCAGGCGCAGGGCCACCACAGCGTTGAGCTTGGGTCTCGCCCACTTCCCCGACGACTTCGACCTTGATGACATGACGAGTGGCTACCCATCGGCGACCGGCACGGTGGAGATGTCCGAGGTACTGAAGCTGACTGCAAAGGCTGCCCCTTACGCTGATCGGGTCCTGGCTATGGGGGATCTGCTGCCATACCAGGAGACGGTATTGGCGCCTGGCGACCCCGAGCCGGAGCCTCGTGATATGAAGCCGGGGCAGCCCTTCCGGCCAGCGTTGTCGAAGTCGCTGACGATGTACCCGACGAACCCGTGGCAGCATTTTGTTTGTGTTAAGGGGGCTGGCGCTGCTTCTTCATGAGGACTTGTGGAATAAACAATGTAGTTGTGCATCTTGTGATGTATGCCAAGTGGCGACTGTTGTAATGTATTTTGTAATATATGCCAAGGGGAGTCAATCAACTTGTATTGTGACCAGGATTGTGTGGTGTGTTTGTTTTTGGTTGAGCGAGCCCACGAGCGCGTCCGCCCATTAATGGGGTATAACTCGATTGTATACTTTTGTGTATTGTTTTGGTTGTGCACTGTTTTATCTCTCATGTCTTCTGAGTGGCGAGTCCCCGAGCGCGAGTAGGACTGATTTGTAGGCAAGTCCCCGGGCGTGGTGCTCGACCATATTGGTCATGTTCCTGTTGTAGGTTGTGAATGCGTTGTTTGTAACGCGTCTCCTCCCCTGCCCCGCAGAGCCAGTCGCTTGGCGAGTCTGCGGGAGCTCTCTTACTTGGTGTGTTCCCGAGCCGCGTGGGGGTTCCCATTTCGCGGAGTCCCCGTGCGTGGTACTTAACCGTTCGAGTCGCTTTGCACGAGGATGGGAGGGACATGTCGCTGTGAGAAGCGTATACCGGTTGTCTTGGCCCGGTGGGCCAGTCGGGCTGGGGGACTCCAATGGCAGCTCCGGGTTGGCGTTTTCGTGGACGACCCAAGGCCCGAGTATTTCTGGTGCCCTTGTGCCACACTACTTAGCTACGCCGGTCGCTCGACCAGAGGTTGACTTCCGTGAGTAGCGTATTGCTAATATGTACGAGTGTGAATGGCACAAGAATATGGCGAGTAGACACAATTTGTGCGATCTGAATGAATTTCATTATATATGCCAACGGAGTACAATGTGAGGTTCTAAGTATAGAACTTTCTGAGGAGGTTTACATTCCATGGCCACCCGACCTCGAGCTGGCCGTTACCCCGTATGTCGATGAGATAGTAGGCGTCATTGCCAAGGACTTGGCCTATGGCGAATGGCCCCTCCCATGGGGGGGAGAGTTTGTGCATGCCTTTCTTGTCTTGGGCCATTCGTAGGACCAGGTCGCCTTCCTGGAAGGTACGAGTCCGCACTCGACGGCTGTGGTAGCGGCGGAGTCCTTGCTGGTATATGGTGGTGTGGGAGCGAGCCAGGTCGCGTGCCCCGTCGAGTTGATCGATGCTGTCTTGGCGGGCGACCTTGTTGGTCGCCTCGACATAGTTAGCGACTCGAGGTGAGTCGTGCTCTAGATCAGTTGGCATTACGGCCTCGACGCCGTACACCATGAAGAAGGGTGTGAACCCGGTGGAGCGATTGACGGAAGTGCGGATCCCCCATATCACAGAGGGGAGCTTGTCGACCCAGCATCCTGGGGTGCGCTCGAGGGGCACCTGGAGTCGCGGCTTGAGCCCATGGAGGATGCTCTGGTTGGGGCGTTCTGCTTGGCCATTCGACTCCAGGTGGGCGACTGAAGCGAGGTCGAGTCGTATGCCATGTTCTTCACAAAATTCCGCCATGGCCCCCTTAGCGAAGTTGGTGCCATTGTTTATGATGATGTGCGGGTAGCCATACCGGTAGATGAGCTCACGTAAGAACTTGGTGGCCGTCTTGCCATCGCACTTTTTTATTGGTTTGGCCTCGACCCATTTGGTGAACTTATCGACTGCGACCAGGAGGTGAGTGAAGCCAGAAGGGGCCTTCTTGAACGGGCCTACCTTGTCCATGCCCCATACGGCGAATGGCCATGTAATGGGGATGGTCTTGAGTGCCGAACCAGGAAGGTGCATCTGGTGGGCGTACTTCTGGCACCCGACGCATCGCTGGACGATGTTTGTGGCGTCATCCTGTGCGGTGAGCCAGTAGAAACCGTGCCGCATGGCCTTGGCGACTAGTGACTTGGCGCCGGCGTGATGGCTGCAGTCGCCAGCGTGAATGTCCTGGAGGATCTTGCGGCCTTCTTCTGGCTATACGCAGCGCTAGAACACGCCAGTCACGCTGCGTTTGTGGAGCTCGCCGTTGATGATGACGAAGGATTTGCAGCGGCGCACGATCATTCGTGCCTCCGTCTCGTTACTTGGCAGGATTTTGTGCTCCAAGAAGTCGATGTATGGTGTTGTCCAGTCGCTAGGCTCCACAACCATGGCGACTAAGGCCGGTTCTAGTTGCAGTGGTATCCCGTCGTCGATCTCTTTTGGTGGGCTGACCGACAATTTGTGGATGATGTCGAGGAAGACGCCTACTGGTGGCGCTTGTCAGGTCGATCCGATGCGGGAAAGGGCGTCTGCCTCCTCGTTTTTGCGCCTGTCGATCCACTCGACAGAGTAGCCGTCGAAGTGTCCTCCCAACTGGTCTACCGCTTGGCGGTACGTGATCATTGTCGGGGAGACGGCGTCGTACGTCCCGGCGACTTGGCCGGCGACTAGGTTGGAGTCGCCATAGCATCGTAAGCGGTTGACGTTCATCTCCTTAGTGGCCCTCATGCCGTGAAGGAGGGCCTCGTATTCTGCCATGTTGTTGGTGTAGGGCTTGAAGTTGAGGTGGAGCACGTAGCGAAGCTTGTCTCCTTTGGGAGAGGTCAGTATGACCCCAGCCCCTGCGCTGTCGGCGTTCTTGGAGCCGTCGAAATGGAGCGACCAGTAGTGGAGGTACGGGAGCTTCTCTGGCTGTTGTGCTTCTTCCCAATCTGCGAGGAACTCAGCCAGGGCTTGTGACTTGATCGCTTTGCGGGGCTCGTATTTGATGGTGTGGACGCCGATTTCGACAGCCCACTTGGCGACCCGCCCGGTCGCCTCACGATTGCATATTATGTCTTGCAGGGTTGCGGAGGAGACCATCGTGATCGGGTGCTCCTGGAAGTAGTGTGGGAGTCGCCGCTGAGCTCGGAATACCGCGTACACCAGTTTTTGGTACTGTGGGAAGCGATGTCGTGAATCTGTCAGGACTTTGCTGATGTAGTAGACAAGGTGCTGTATGAGGCACTCCTTGCCCTCCTCCGGTTGTTCGACGACCATCACAGCGTTGACAACTCGAGTGGAGGCCGCGACGTAGACGAGCATTGGCTCTTTGTCAAGTGGAGCGGTGAGGTGTGGGGCCACGAGTAGCACTTCTTTGAGCGCTTTGAGTGCATCGTCGGCCTCCGCGTCCCATTGGAACATGGGGTTCTTGTGCATCAGGCGGTAGAGGGGCATTGCCTTCTCGCCTAGTCGGGGGATGAAGTGACTGAGGGCCGCAACTCGCCCTGCCAACTTCTGGATGTCGCGCAGGCACTCGGGTTTCTCGAGTCGCCCGATGGTGTCGATCTTGGTGGGGTTGGCTTCGATGCCTCGCTTGGAGACTGCATATCCCAAGAGTTGTCTAGTGGGGACGCCGAAGGTGCATTTTCCTAGGTTCAGCTTGATGTTGTACCTCCGCAGGTTTGCGAAGGTTTCGGCTCGGTCGGCGAGAAGGTCGTCCTGGCAGGTGGATTTTACCGCCACGTCGTCGATATAGACATGAATGTTGTGGCCAATTTGGCTCGCTAGGCACTCCTGCATGCATCTCTGGTATATGGCGCCGGTGTTCTTGAGGCCGAATGTCATGGCCGTGTAGCAGAAGGCGCTGAATGGCGTGATGAACGCCGTCTTCTCTTCATCCTCGACCACCATCTTGATCTGGTTATAGCCAGAGTAAGCGTCAAGGAAGCACAGCGACTCCGATCCCGCGGTCGAGTCGATGATCTGATCGATGCGTGGTAGGACGAACTCCTCCTTCGGGCAGGCGTTGTTGAGGTTGGTGTAGTCGATACACATTCTCCATCTGTTGTTCTTTTTTAGAACCAGGACTGTGTTTGCCAGCCACTTGGAGTATTTGATTAGCCGGATGAAGCCTGCGGCTAATAGGCGCTCTACTTCCTCAGCGATTGCTCGACGGCGCTCTTCATTGAAGGGCCGTAGCGACTGCTTTACTGCTCGCACTTTGGGGTCGGCGTTGAGTTTGTGCTCAACGAGTTCCCTCGGGACACCTGGCATGTCAGATGGCTTCCATGCGAAGATGTTGCGGTTCTCACGGAGGAACCCGATGAGCGCGCTTTCCTATGCGGGGCTCATGTGCGCCCCGATGGTGATCGTCTGGCTGGAGTCGCCTGGGACGAGCTCGACGGTGTGGGTGTGCGTGGTCGCCTCGAACATGGAGTTTGCGGCGGTTGGTTTCTACAGGATGGTGGGGTCGTCCTTGTTGATGTTGCCCGCGTATTTCGCGAGCTCCTCCGTGTGGTAGGTCTCCGCAGCGATGACGGTGTCGGCGAGCTCAGCGCCTTTCTCCTCGCATTCCATGGCCATGTCGGGGTCGTCGTGGATGGTGATGATGCCGCTTGGCCCGGGGAGCTTCATCATGTTGTAGGCGTAGTGTGGGGTCTCCATGAACTTTGTGAATGCCTGGCGACCTAGGACGTAATGGTAGGGGCTGCGGAAGTTCACCAGCTTGATTACGATCCTCTCCATGTGGTAGTTTGTCGGAGTGCCGAAGGTGACTTGCAACGCCACTTTTCCGATCGGGTATGCCCTCCGACCGGGGACGATACCATGGAAGGTCATTAGGGTTGGCTCAATGGCTGCTTCTGGGAGCTGGAGCCTCTTGAACGTGTCCAGGTGCATGATGTTGATGGAGCTCCCACCGTCCATTAGTGTCTTCGGCAGCCAGTAGTCGGCCACCTTGGGCCTGACTACCAGGGCGACTCACCCTGGGTATTCGATTCTTGGCGCGTGGTCCTGGCGACTCTAGGTGATGCTCTGCTCGGACCAGTTGAGGAAGCAAGGGATGTCGACCTGTGTCGCCGCGTTGATGGCGACCGCACGGGCGAGTACCTTCTTCTCACACTTGGTGCCAAGTCCGGTGAAGGTGTGTAGCGAGCCGACGGCGGTGCCGAAGCCGCCGCCGTTCCTGTTGTCCCGAGATGGGTTGTTATTGGGGTCCTCCCTTGCTCGCCTCGCCTTCTCGATCTCTTTGAGAGAGTGGCAATCATGCGTGGTGTGGGTGGCGGGTTTTCCCTCCCTACTATGGTAGATGCAGGGCTGATTGAGCAGGGCAGCGGGGTCGAATTTCGGCCTCGCTGTGTTGTTGGAGCAGTAGTTACCACTATCGCGGTAGTTTTCTCCGTCGTGGCGGTAGTTCTTGGGGTCGCGCTGGCCATAGCTGGCGTTGGCGACGAAGTCGACTTCCCGTCCGTGCGGCTCTTGCCGGTGATGCGGGTGTTGCTGTAGCGCATGTGGCGTAGGCGCCCGCTGTCATGGATGCTGGTTCGACGTCGTCCTCCGGACTCGTCGTTAGAGTCTTGGTTGGGATCTTCCTCCGTGTAGCGCTTGGCGATCTCGAGGAGGTCGGGGACGTTGTCGAGCATCCGGTAGACCCTCTTGATCTTAGCGACCAGGGGTTCACACCGGCACGCGTTCTTGAAGCAATGTATCGCCGTGTCTAGGTGGATGCCGGAGGCGTTGATCCACAGTTCTTGCCATCTTTGGATCCAACAGCGAGTCGACTCGCGTTGTCCCTGGATGCATCGCTCCAGATCTTCTATGGTGGTGGTGTGGGTGTAGAAGCCCTCGAAGTGCCTGATGAAGGCGTCCCGCATTTCTTCCCAGGAATCGATGTTGTCAGCGGGGAGCGTGTTGATCCATTGCCGGGTCGCACCCTCCATCATCAGGGGGAGGTAGCGAGCGGCGAACAGGTCGGTGTGGCCTGCGATTCCCATTGCCATGAGGTATGTGTCCAGCCAGACAGCGGGATCATACATCGGGTCGTACTTGTCGATCTCCTTGGGAGCCTTGAAGTTGGCGGGGTATTTTTTCCCCACGGATCATGGGCCCGAAGCATTGCGCCCCGACTCGACTGAGCGAGCCTCTTGGTTCCAGGTCACCGCGCTTGGTGAGGGTGTGCCTCAAGTCGTTGGGCTGGCGAGACCACCACGCCTGGTTGTTGATGATGTTCGTGTGGGTGTCAAGGGGCTGCCCGTTGGCGGCGACCGTGTTATTCGCCGGTCGAGGCTCGTTGGTGGACAGCGTGGGGTTGGCGGCCTGTGGTTGATTCGCCAGGGGCTGCGGTGGTGCGAAAGTCAATGCGTTGGCGACGGTGAGGTAGCCGCCCTGTTTGCTGAGGAGCGGGAGTACATCCGCCCACGCGGGTCGACTCCCGCGGCTTGTTGCTCGACGGCCCTGACGAGTAGGGCCTTGGCATACTGGATCTGTAGCGCGTCGTCGCCTTGGATGTCGAGGTTGGCGACCGCGGCATCGGCCACGGCGACGTTGTCCATCGGAGTGGAGTATAGTGGTAGTCCATTGGTGTCGCGGGCTTGAGGCGAGATGATAATCCGCGGTTGGTCCGGCGGGGGCATGCGGCCGATGGGTGGTGGAGGGGCTCCGGTCGCCGGTGCGCCGGGTGGTGGTCTCGCGGGATTGCTTCCTCCTGGTGGCATGTTCTCGCAGTATTCGCGCTTGGCGGCACGTGCGGGGTCGTTTTCATCGTTGAAGTTCAGGACGCAGCCCTGGACGTTGGAGTTTAGGCGGGTCTGATGCGGCGCTGGTGATAGAGCGATAGCTCCCGCGCCGTTTCCCGCTTGAGGCGGTATTTCTCGCGCTCGGCGAGTTCGTTGTGTTGCGCCTCTGCGAGCCACAGGCGGGCTTCCTCCACCTCTGTGGACATCACAGTCGGCGGGATCGGCGTGGCGAACGGATCTGGCAGGGCAGCCGTGCTACCCGCCATGTAGATCACATTGAAGCGATTGGATCTAGCGCGGAAGTCTTCGGGCAATTCCGAGCCAGAGTCGGAGTCGAAGATCCCGAGGATGGAGGGGTCCTCGAAATCCTCCGGGTTGGAGACTCGCGTGATGGAGTCCTCTCGTGATGCGGCGGTGAAAGATCCATCGACCGAGGCAGGGGTCACAGAGTCGGCGTCGTCGTTTAGGGCATCGTCGTTGGTGGCGGCGTTGGTCTCGGCCGCGTCCCTGGCGGCCGAGTCATACTCGGTGATGAGGCTCCTGATGGAGTAGACCTGCTCCTCCGAGAGCAGATCGCGGTGCGGCGGCGATCCGCCGACGATCACCATTGCAGTTGGGTCGACCGCGCCCATGAAGCCGACGAAGAGGTTGATGGAGCCGACCAGCATCACCGCGCCGTGAGTGACCGGGCGTGACGCCGGGATGTAGCTGCTGGGCAGGATATGTAAGATCCCGCCGATGGCGATCATGCGATCGGTGACGAGTGGCCGATCGATCGGCGAGTAGAGTCTCGCCGCAGAACTCGGGCCAGTCCTGCTATGCCCCACGGTGGGCGCCACTGTCGTGGACATGGCCATGGCAGTCACTGTCACTGGCAGCGATTGATTGTATCATGAGGAAGAGTTGGCAGCCATCTGCGGTGCAAGATGGGGGCGGATGCACATGGGTTCATCCAGGTTTGGCCCCCCAGAGGGTAAAGACCTACTCCTGCTAGATTAGATTATTGGAGAGCGAGTTATAGGGGTGGCGATCTCAGCGTCTAAGCAGCGAATCGCTTGAGGGGGTGTATGATGGAACGAAAGTCCTCAGGATACCCTAGGGAGGTTTATATATGAGGCACCTCGCTAGGGTTTACCAGCTACAACCGAACAAGATAAGGATTCAGAGGTTTTGACCTAATCCGACTAGGCTTCTGTTACGCTCCTGGGCCTCCAGTCTCTAGTCGTCGGGCCTCTCCTTCCGTCGTAGTCCAGTCACCGTCCTTCAGGCGCACTCACAGGCCCTTTGGCCCAATCGGAACATCCTGCTGGGCATACCCCCTTTGGCATATCCCCATCAAATAGCATCTCAATATCCATCGGATCCCCGCAAACACAACATGTAGGAATTACAATAGATGATCTTGATCATGAACGGAGCTCACAAGATCTAAACATGATAGCACAAAGGAGGAGAACCAGCCATCTAGCTACTACATGGACCCGTAGTCCAAGGATGAACTACTCACGCATCACACCGGATGCTTGCATGTGATGAAGAAGGCCTCTAGGGTGAATTCTCCCCTCCGGCAGGGTGCCGGCAAGAGCTTCAGATCCCTCTAGATCTAGGCAAGGAGATGGCGGCGGCTACAGACTCTTTCATGGAATTTTGATCGGGTACTTAGGGTTTCTGTATCGGAGGCATCTTATAGGCGAAAGGGGAGGCCGAGGGGGTGCCGGAGGCAGCCAGACCACCCCCTGGCACGGGCCAGGCTGGGCCGCGCGTCCAGGTGGTGTGGCGGCCCCCTGGCCTCTCTCCGTCTTGTATTCTGGCTCCTTGTGTCCCTTGATGAAAAACTGACTTTGGCTTTTGTCCCATCCAATTCCGAGAATATTCATTTTCTGACTTTCCTGGAACCAAAAATAACAAAAAACAGGCAGCTCGAGTTGTAGCTCTTGTTAATAGGTTAGTCCAAGAAAGTGTATAAAAAGTACTCCAAAGTTGGAACAAAACATAAGAAAGTAGATAAAACCAAGCATGGAACATCAAAAATTATGGATACGTTTGCAACGTATCAATGCATCGAGCAGCGCTATCAACTTCGGAACAAGGTAGCATGAGCGAAGGAAAAAATTCCATCATACATACGATCCTTCTAATGAGAGGCTGACATGTGGGACCTAGCAGCCTGACTAAATGGCAGACGCATCAAGAAACGTTATCGAGTTCAAATGAGGGAGGCACGACCGAAAAGTATGGTCCCCTAGTAGACGGCCGTGAAACTAAAGCGTTGCGTTCCCTTCAATGGCGAAACCTTGAGATAAACAAAATCTCCAACATTGAAAGTCAGGTATCTCCTTCTCTTGTCAGCATAACTCTTTTGTCTGGATTGGGCGGTCTTGAGGTGCTCATGGACTTTGTGAACCTTCTCTTCGGCTTCTCGGAGAATGGCGGGTCCATAAATCTGTCTCTCTCCTACCTACGACCAATTCAAATGGGTACGACACTTTCTTCCGTATAGGAACTCAAATGGGGCCATTTGCAAACTGGCTTGGTAACCGTTGTTGTATGAAAATTCTGGGAAAGGCAGATAGTCTTCCCATTTTGATCCATACTCCAACACACAAGCTCTCAACATATCCTCTAGGATTTGGTTGACTCTTTCAGTCTGTCCATCAGTTTGTGGGTGGTAAGCTGTGTTGAAGTTCAACTTGGTTCCCAATCCTTCTTGGACTTTCTGCCAAAATCTCGAGGTAAATTGGGTTCCTCGATCTGATACTATGGTCTTGGGGATTCCATGCAGACTAACAATTCTAGCAATGTACAACTCTACTAGCTTCGAACTCTGATAGGTAGTCTTGACAGGTATAAAGTGGGCTACCTTAGACAGTCTATCAATGATGACCCAGACTGAGTCATTTCCCCTACTAGAAGTAGGCAAGCCGGTGATAAAGTCCATTCCGACGAAATCCCATTTCCATTCCGGAATCTGCAATGGTTGCAACAGTCCTGCGGGTCTCTGATGTTCTGCTTTGACTCTTTGACAGATGTCACACTTGGCGATGTAGCTTCCGATTTTCCTCTTCATCTTGTGCCACAAAAATTGCTCTTTCAAATCCTGATACACCTTCGTTCCTCCGGGGTGGATAGAATAAAGAGTATCATGAGCTTCTTGCATGATAACTTGCTTCAGTTCCAAATCTGTGGGCACGCAGATACGTCCTTTGTACCACAGAACTCCTTCGTCTTCGGTGAATCCAGGTACCTTTCCTGTACCAATACGACGTTTGATTCCGTTGATACTTTCATTTCCCTCCCAAGCTTCCTTGATTTGGCTAATAAAAATGGGTTGAAGTTCAATGCTAGCTAAAAATCCTTTGCTAACAAGCTCAATTCTAAACTTCTCCAACTCCTCATACAAACTGGGTTGCTTCTCCTTGATCATGGTGTTTAACCTATACGGCAATCTGCTAAGAGCATCTACTACCAGATTGGCTTTGCCGGGGTGATAGTGAATGTCAAGGTCATAATCCTTGATTAACTCTATCCATCTCCTTTGCCTCATATTCAGCTCCTTCTGAGTGAAAATATACTTCAAGCTTTTGTGATCTGAGTAAATCTCACAGCGATTTCCCATAAGATAATGACGACATGTCTTCAGTGCCAAAACTACGGCCGCTAACTCAAGGTCATGGGTCGGATAGTTCTGCTCATGCTGCTTTAGTTGTCGAGACAGATAAGCGATGACTTTGCCTTCTTGCATCAATACACATCCGAGGCCAATCTTGGATGCATCACAATACACATCAAAAGGCTTCTTGATATCTGGCATGATCAATATTGGGGCTGAAATCAATCTCTTCTTCAGTTCTTGGAAGCTGGCTTCACATTTGTCGGTCCATTCAAACTTCTTGTCCTTCTTCAACAATTAGGTCATGGGTCTGGCGATGCTCGAAAATCCTTCTACGAACTTGTGGTAATATCCTGCTAATCTGAGAAATACACGGACTTGGGTGTGAGTGGTTGGGGCTTCCCATTCTTCGACATCTTTAATTTTGGCGGGATCAACAGAGACTCCTCCGGCAGACACAATATGTCCTAGGAATCCTACTTCTTTCAGCCAAAACTCACATTTGCTGAACTTGGCATACAACCGATGCTCTCTCAGGGTTTCAAGGATGATTCTCAGATGTTGCTCATGCTCTTCTTCTGACTTGGAGTAGATAGGGATATCATCGATAAACACAACGACAAACTTATCTAGGAAATTCATAAAGATCTTATTCATGAGATTCATGAAATGAGCAGGGGCATTGGTTAACCCAAAAGACATGACCGTATACTCGTATAATCCATAATGAGTAGTAAAGGCGGTCTTCGAAATATCCGTTGCACGAAACTTAAGTTGGTGATAACCAGTCCTAAGATCAATCTTTGAAAACACTTGGGCACCAGTCAACTGATCAAATAGATCCTCTATCTTCGGCATTGGGTACTTGTTTTTGATGGTGACGTCATTCAGCTTTCTATAATCGGTGCACAACCGGTTGCCTCCACCTTTCTTGTCGACGAATAACACTGGTGATCTCCATGTAGATGCGCTTGGTTGAATCAAGCCTGTTTCTAACATAACATCCAACTGCTTCTTCAATTCTACTAACTCTGAGGGGTTCATGCTATAGGGTCTCTTGGCTATTGGTCCGGTTCCGGGGATTAGTTCAATAATGAACTCAATATCCCTATCCGAGGGCATACCGGGCAGTTCATATGGGAATATATCGGGGTATTCACAGACTACTCTGACTTGGTCAATGGTGGGTAGGGCTAGACTCATGTTGCACTTGAATTGACGAGGTAAGGTTTGAGATACATGCTCTACTGAGACTCCAGAGCTACTGGTCATGGTGATGGCTTTCTTAGCACGGTCTATCAATCCTTTATGCTTTGACATCCAATCCATTCCTATTACTACTTCCAATCCTTTGGTTCTCAGTACTATTAGATTAGCATAAAAATCTGTCCCATGTATTCTGATAGGCACAGCTTTGCAAATTTTTCTAGCTTTTGTAGTTCAATCGGGAATTTGAACTATCATGACATGCGTCAAGTTGGTTGGGTGAATCTTACTAGTGCATGCAAATTCTTCGATGACAAATGAGTGTGATGCTCCAGAATCAAACAACACTCTTGCTAAAACTGAGTTGACAGAAAACATACCCAGCACTACATCTGGCGCTTCTTGGGCTTCTTCGGCGTTCATGTGGAAGAGACGACTGTTGCGGTTGTGAGGGTTCCCTGAGGCAAATCTCCTTCCTGGTTGAACACGACACTGCTGTTGAGTTGGGGCATTCATATTGGCAGTGGCCGCAGTCTTCTTGGGGCACTCATTGGAATAGTGACCCTTCACTGCACACTCGAAACAAGTGATCTGAGACTTGTCTTTTGCTGCCATGGGCACAACATTGCTTCTAGTTCTGGGTGCAGTGTTGTTGTTGCTCTTGGGAGGTGCACGTTTGAAATTGTTGGTGTTGCCGGGTTGTTGTTGTTTCCTACGGACTTCACATTGCCTCCGCTACGGTTGGGGTAGCTTGGGCAAGACGTTGGGGGTCGGTTGTTTCTTGGTGCATATCCTGCAGACGGGTTGGGACGGTACTTCTGGTGGCTGTTGGATCCAGCTTGGTGCATCATACGACGTTTGCGGTTGTCGTTGGCTTGGTTAATCTTCCCTTCCATCTGAATGGTAGAGTCGACTAGCTCTTCGAGATCCTCAAAGCGGATGTTGACGATGACAGTCTGCATCTCATCATGCAGTCCGTTCAGGAATCTCTCCTTCTTCTTGGCCTCCGTGTTGATCTCATTAGGTGCATACCTGGCAAGCGACAGGAATCTGTCACGGTACTCCACTACAGTCATTCTGCCTTGCTTTAACTCTCTGAATTCATCCCTCATTCTGGTGACTAGGCCCTGTGGCACGTGGGTGCGGCTGAACTTGATTTTGAAGGCTTCCCATGTCATCACTTGACCATGGTTCATTGTGCGGATGCTGTTCCACCAGGCTCTTGCATCTCCTGCCAAATAGTGGGTGGCAAAGAGGACTTTCTCATTGTCATCAACTCTGGCTACTTCTAAATTGTTCTCCATTGTCTACAACCAGTCATCAGCATCTAGTGGGTTCTCCGAAGTGCTAAAGATTGGGGGTTTGGTATTCTAGAAGTTTTTCAGCTTGGATCCTTGATGATCCTGATTTCCATGCCCTTGGTTGTTTTGGGCCATTTGAGCTATCTGCTGCAGAGTTGCTAAGTTGGCTTGGCGCTCTGCCCTGCTTGCTTCACGGTCTGCAACTAGCATCTGCATAATCTGCAGCATCGGGTCCTACGATGAGCTGCTCCCTCCAGGGTTTCCACGAGTCATCTAAGGATTGAGATAGATAAAGGGGTAAGAGGGAAAGTTCTAAGGTTCATGGTTTTGATTTCAAAGCTAAAACTTTGAGTTTGACTCAAGTTTTGCAACTAACTTCTTTTCATTCATTCAAACAAGCACACGATACAAACACACACACACCACAACAACAAAGGAAAACATATGGTTTTAAGATCCATTCTGCAAGCTACGGTACGATGGGACCGATACTCCTCATGCTACGATAGTGCTCTTGTGCATCGACTCATCATCGATGAAGTCGGAGTCATCATCGTCGGTGTAGAAGTCCACGACATCCTCCTCTAGAAAGTCATCATCATTGCTGAGATAAGAGTCCATATCTCCCTAGATGTCTTCACCTTCCTCTTCTTCTTCCTTTGCTGCAAGCTGAGCTTCTTGCTCCTTGATGGTCTTCTCG
The DNA here is from genome assembly GCA_910589775.1 of Avena eriantha. NCBI lineage: Eukaryota > Viridiplantae > Streptophyta > Magnoliopsida > Poales > Poaceae > Avena > Avena eriantha. Next base: position 313,834,953 of record OU342741.1, read on the forward strand.
AGGTCGACCACCTTCTTTCAAAGACGGTCGATGGTGCGATCCTTCTTTTCGCGCTGGCGGCGAAGAGACTGACGATCCTTGACAAGCAGTGAGAAAGTCTGGGCCTTCTAGACGATAATGGCAAGGTTGTGGTTGGCGAACTCCCTAGCATTGTCCAATTCCTTCTGGCGGTTGTACATCAGGAAGTCAAGGTTCTCCACTTGACGCTTCAACTCCGGGTGACTTGGCATCTCCATTGTCATTCCCATGAAGTCACGCCTTGCATAGTGAACAAAGCGGGTTCCTTGGATTTGGTTGACACTCAGGGCACACAGACGTGAGAGAGCTTCATGCATTTCCCTGGATAATCCATCTAGCCAGTTGTTCTCTCTCACGAAGAACTGGATCCTCCCGGATGTTGGTGCTTCTATACTTCCACGAAGATCAGCGGTGACTAGCCATTCTAAATCTCCTCCTGGGGGTCTAGGAAGTTGAGCTCCAAGGAATTCCGGATGTGGGCGTCCCAAGTACTCCGATAGTGCGTCAAGATCCCTCTCGAAGATCAGCTGGCCTCCGTTTCCCAACTGGTAGAACTTGCTGAACTGAGTCTCCATCTATAAGAGTTAAGGATGAGGAAGTTAGTGAAGTGATCAAGTGTGTCAAATTTTATGTAGTAATGTAAGAATTGGAGGAACATGAAATTTTTTGAGAGAAAGAATTCCCAAGGGTAAGAGAGGAAATAGTTTTCATAGATAATCACTTTGGTTTTGAAACTAAGTTTTTGTTTGGACGTCCATTCTAACTAGGGTCTCCTATGGTCAGGATGGCTCTGATACCAACTTGTCAACACCCGGATTTTTAATCCCAGATGCTTGTTATGCCATACATCGCAATCCCAGGATTACCATTATTGCGAGACATAACATATTGGATATCATAGTACATCATCCATTACAAACCATAATAAGGTCTTACACGAATAAAGGATCTCATGATCCAGTCTTAATACAACAAACAACAGAATAAATAATAAGTGTAGCGGTGGGGTCCATCTTTAGGGTCACATGCAATGTTGATGATGGAAGATAGTCCTAGTTATCATAGCCGTCCTGCTATCCTTCATCTTGGTAGTCTCCTTCATAGTATGGCCATAGTAATAGCCAGGGACAAAATCCATGAGTACTCTTTAATTACTCGCAAACTATCACTAACAAGTAAGGTAGTTCTAGTGGGAAATGCTAACTCTAGGTTTATTTGTAAAGTTAAGTTTGAAACCTAAGCTGAGTTCAGAAACAAAGAAAGATAAAATAAAGTTCTAGAATCACTTAAGTTGGGAAGCTAGTGTCATAGTCACAACCCTGTTGTGGTCAAGTCAAGATTCATCATTCATTTCATAAGTCATATTGAAAACATCTGACAATGAAATAGTATGGCCACTCCAACTGTCTAGAACCGCGGACGCAGCTATTCAAATAGTTTGACACTCTGCAGAGGTGGTACACTTTCACCACAAGATTCGATACATATGTCAGGGATAACCCTGAATCATCATACTTAGTATGCAGATAATCAAACATAACCTTTCCTTTACACACCCTAGTATAAGCACCTCTCCTATGAGCATGGCCTCCCAACCATGACCATCTGTCATCTTGGTCACTACATAGGTGGACAACATTGAGAGGTAGCCTCAGCTCAAACCTCTCCTGCGAGGGAACTAATACTAATGCATATAAACTTTCGGCTAAGCCTTACCCAATTCAGGTATTGTGGGTGTACGGTAAAATTGGAATGGTATCGCATCAGAACCCAACCATCAGTTTTATAAAAGGGTTAAGGCTCATGCCTCAACATTTTCCTCATCATAAACCATTTGTGTTTCTGAACACATGTTAAAACATCTCAATAGAATGACTCATCATTCCAAGGTTTTCACAAGTCACTTTCACCAAGTATTCCCATCTGAAGTGACTCAAGTTTTAGTTTAGCTCTAAACTACTAAGTTAAGAGTGTTCACTAATGTAGGATGCTAAGATCAATCTCATGCCATAGAATGACATCTAAGTTTATCTAGATAGGTCAAGTTTTATACTTTTTATGCTACCTTCAAACAAGTAAAGGATTTTGGCAAAGTAAAGAAAGTAAAGCTTGTAAATAACATTTGGAGTAGGTATAAGTCAAAGGGTATAACCAAAGCATGCCTAATGCATTTACTTAATTTATCTAGTTTGCAAGGTCTAGTTTGCATTTTTAATGATGGCTTGCCTTGGTTGGTACAGTGGTTGAAGTTTTCTTCCTCCTCCTCTTGGTAGAACTCCTCCTCCTCGAAAGCTTGGTCGGTACTATCGTCTATAAATACATATGGGATACACAATCCCCAAACAAAGCTTAAATAGTCTACTTAGCACACTAAGGCACCATTTGATGATCTATTATCATCACAAGCATCACAAGGTTTAATTGACTAGCTTCATTCTTTTTTTTGAGAAAAGTAATTTCTACTCATTGAATTTAACTAAGATTTAATATTCTCCAATTAAAATATGGGATCATGTGGACACATGTCGTCACCACATATTCTAACATATGGGAATGTGATTTAAATGTTGGATCATATTTTAATAAGTTTAAGTTTAATATTTAATGATTTAAAGTGACTAGAAATGCCTATATATCATTATTTTGGTACTATTCCAAAGTCACTGCATGCAAACCTTAATATTATTATATATTCAGATATGTATGGTTAAATGTGATTTTTGAGAGTTGGAATCAACTCAAAAGCTATTATGGTTGGTTTTAGAAAAATGTTCGAATGTGCAAATGCTTCTGTCTTGTGATTTTTACTAGGAGAGATCTCTAACTCTAAATGATTTAAATCCAACGGGCTTGGATAGAGATTTTCGTTACCTTTCCAACAAAATTGGAATCACTCCATTTGGATTTGTAAAACTCTTTGAATTGATTTTTGAACTAAGGGACATAATTGATTTTAATTCTAAATAGAAAAACCTAATTTCAATTAACTGGGTCAGGGCGGGAAATTAAAAGGGCCGGCCCAGTAACGCTCATCAGTGCAGAGGGCGACTGATAGGCTGGTCCCGGATGTCAGCGGCACATAAAACCCGAAGCGGTACAGGATGATTGTAACACCCTCGAATCGGCCCTATGCAAATTTTAGCCCTTTCCGCCAAACCTGCATAGAAACGATTCAAGGACACCCACCAGGCACTTTCGTGCGGGTGGAAAACGAGGGGATACCATTACACATTAGTCCATGATGGAACCCACAGAACATATATATACAACAACGACTCCATGAGTCAAGAATACAGATATAATATACAAAGATCCAAATCACCTTGAAAACGATATAGCGTCCGAGTACGGACAAGATGCAAATGGGGCTAAGAGCCCTGAAGAATAACCAATAGTGTCCATAACCCTGCCCAGGCCAAGCCGGAAGGGTAACCCTGCTAACGACGTCGATCTCAACCTGCTAAAACAAAAGGGGTGCCGACAAAGGGCAAAGGAAAAAGAGGAGCGTCAGTACTGAGGCCAGTACATGGCGAGGCTAGAATTCGGCGGCTCTCGTCTACATAGGTATGGTGGACTGAAGCGGCAACGCAGTAGCACTAAACAACCTATAGAGACTCAGTGAAACTGGTGGCTATTAGAGAGGGATAAGAAAGACCTATCCGGATCCAACCTGATAGTAACACCAAACATATCCATCCTGGTATTCCTCCTCGAGACCAAACGAGGAAGTCAAACCGAGGAACTCACACAGTTGGCAGTTTTATTCATTCGATTATAGTTGAAGCACTTACTAGTCAGATATGGATAGCATGAGTCATTCTAATAGCATAAGTAGTGGGCAGTTTTAGTTAACATTCCGTTGTAGTTGGAACATTTACTAGTCATATATAATTGTCCCGAGGAATCCCAAAACCCAGCAGTTGTTGGCACTTATATCACATTCCATTGGAGTTGCAATACTTACTAGGCAGGTATAGTATGACACAGATCACCATAGATCCACCAGCTGTTGGCATTTTTATTATCCATTCCATTGTAGTGAAGCTGAATTACTGGTCACATATTAAGTCAGACTTATAACACTACTTTAGTTATGCTTGTCTATGGTCGAGATACTGTTCTCCAAGTCATCCATAACCGTGGACACGGCTTTCAGAAAGTTTTACCCTGCAGGGGTGCACAAATAGCAACACATACTCGATCAACCTCGGAAAAACCAACTCAAAACCCAACGAGGCATTCCCGACAAAGCGATCACAAGATTCATTAAATATTTCAGGGGGCCACCCCATTAAGCTACCCGCAACGAAGTTGGCCGACTCCGAGACGGACCCAAGGTTTGCGCCAATGGTTGTAAATGGCAGGGAACCCGAAAGTGTGACTAGGCTTGTCGATACCGCGAAAACACTCCGCCATCCTAAACAGTACAGGTGCTCCATGCACAATCTTAAATAAAGCAATAAAGCATGGCATAGGTACAGGATAGTAATAAATCCCCAAACTACTTTGTGGCCCCAAGAAATAGAAATTAATCAAGCTCTGGCTCAGGGGGGTCCATAAGGCCTCCCGGATGTGGATAGTGCGAATAGTCAAGGAACAGGTATCAAGTACTTGGGGTCCTACGGGACACAAGTGAGCGTGGAGGAACCAAATAACATCTATTGCCCCCTGATGCCTCTGCATTAGTTATATCTAGCATTTTAATAATTGTATTTAAAGTCATGATCAACTCCACCATAAACATCTGCCAGCATTCCAATAACTGTGGTACTCGACAACACGAGATCACACCTAAGCAAGCAACTACGACTCGCAAGGCCAGCTATCTACCAAACAACAGGTATTAGGAGGTATCCATGGCAATATAGAGGCTGCACAGGATATAAATGGGGCACGGAAAACTAAAGCACCGCGACACGGATAGCAATAGATGAACAGGAGGAAATAAAGACTATAAATGCAAAATAGATAGAAGGGGAAGAGATGCTCGCCTGGGAAACACTGCCGAAGGTTCATATCTGGAGAACTTGTCGATACTCGCATCAACTCATCGGCCTAATCTGCGAAGAAGCAAACACTAGAAGAAACACCGGATGCAATATTTAATACTACGGCAGAAGATCCGGCATGATTATGATATAATGCAAATGCAGTGCAATTAGGCATTATTAAGCAGAACCGGGGTCCCGAGAATTAATTAGGCGGTTCAAGTTATTTATCTACCCCGCAAATTAAATGTTGGCTTAACAGGACAAAACAGGGCCTCGGTTCGCTAGGCAAATTTAAATGGAGTCCGGAATAAGACAAAAGTATCCCGCATAGACGCTCCAAATCTAATTATGAGGTGAATCGGCATAATGCCCCCAAACCACAAACATGTATGCATGAATGAACAATTTATATGCAACAGTTGATAATGTCATATTATAAAAATAGGGGTTTAGGGTCACACATCTGGGTTCGGAAGATCTTGGGTTCCAGGGGTTCAGGGTTCGACGGGGATCGAGTTTGGACTTGGCGGGATCGATTTTCAGACAACGAGAGGTAGATCTTGTCGCATCTGGGGTGAAGTACTTGGCGTTTTGTGTTGGCGACCTTGGCGTTCGGGTTCTCGGGCGTCGCTTTCGTGAAGGAGTACTTGTCGCATGTGTGATCTTCGGTTCCGTCTAGACGGTCATGGCGCTCAAGGTGGAGAACTCGGCGTTCCGGGAAGAAGGACTTGGTTTGGCGTCGGGGGCACATCGGATTCACCCCGGTTGGTGTCGATCTTGTCGTTGCGAAGATCTTGTCGGGGTGAACTCGAATTAGCGCCATGAGGGTGGCCGGTCGAGGGGAAGCTTGGGCCGACGAGGATGGATGCTAGGACGGGGCGAGCGCCCAGCGAGGACGGCGCCTGGGCCCGGGTGACGCAGGGGCTCCGGCCGGAGGTGGAGGAAAAGAACGGGGGAGACGAGGGTGGAGATGGAGCGGGGGGGGAGGGGTTAGACGGGCGGTTGGTGGCGCTGTCGGTGGGAGAACGGCGAGGTCGGCGGCGCGCTGTGACCGGCGGCGAGGAGAGCAGGGGGTGGTGCGGCGAGGGCAGAGGGTGGAGCCGGGGGAGCTCGGGCGGCGACCGGTCGGTGAAGAAGGGCCGGCGAGAGGGATTGTGAGGCAGAGGAGGGAAGGAGGCAGGCGATGGGGTAGGTGGCGGCCTGGTTGCGAGGCGTGAGCATGGACGGGGAGTGGTGGGTCCAGGGAAAGAGAGAGAGGGGGAGGGGATCGAGGCCAGGGTGTGGCTGTCAGTGGGGAGTGGGTCGGGCGACGTGGCCGGGTGGAGGTGGGGCCAGCAGGCGGTAGGTGGAGGCCTGGGGAGTGGGGCCAGGTGGGGTGGAGCGTGGGGGTTGGTGGAAGGTGCGATGGAGTGAGGCTGCAGGGCTGGTGTGGCGTGGTGCTGCGCGCGCTGCTGTTGCGCGGTACATGCGTGTATGTGTGGTGCGTTACAACGTGACAGGCAGGGGTACGGCGGCTGTGCGGGTTGGTGGCTAGGATAGATGGGGTTGGTTGGGGTGAAGGGATTAGGGTTAGGATTTAGATTAGGTGTGGCTAGATATTTTTATACTAGGGTTTGGAGGTGGCCAGCCGGGCTTTCGGGCCTGGCAGGCTGCCTCCTAAAAAATAATTGAAAATTTTATTTATTTAAAATGGGGCTTTTGAAAACTATTTGTAGACAAAACAAAATATTCCAGAGACCCGGGTTTTGTATTTGAATAAAGACAGGGCTTATTTAGAAAAACAAATAGGGTTTCGAAATAGTTTTTAAACAAACCATGCAAGATGATGACGATGCTCAAATGCAATGTGGCATGATGACATGAGCATGCGGTCATGATGATGCAATGCACAAAAACACAGCGATTTTCTAGTAGTGGTTTTAGCGGGATGCCACAACGATCTGGGCGCTACGATTAGAACATAGATCAACGGTCCACAGTCGTTGCGACGACGGACTTGTCGCTGGCGAGACCGAACCCTAAACGGTCAGTGGGGGTCTACTGGGGACGTACCAGGGCTTCAGCTAGTGCGGCGAGGCGGGCGAACGAACTGGACGGCGACGGCAGGCTCAGGCGAGGTCGTGGCAGGGGCTGAGGTGGACGAAATCAACGACCACGTCTCCTCCTCTACAGCGGCTACCTCCGGTGGAATTCCAGCAAACGACGGCTCGAGCGGCTCCGGCAAGAGAGGGGAAATGATCAGTGGAGAGAGGGGAGTGAGATGGTGTGAAGAAATGGTGCTGGGGTGGCCTCCTTATATAGGCCCGATGAGTGGGCAGTGAGGCATGGGCGCGGCTCGTCGGTGACAGTGAAATAGGGGGCTACCAGCATGGGCGAGGTAGGCGGACGGTGGATGGTCAGCTACGGCGCAATGGCGTGGCTAGGGGCGGTGGCATGTGGTCCGGGGCTTCACGTGCTCTGGGAGACAGAGGCAGTGCTCGACGGTGATCATGGCGACTGTGGGTCGCGTGGCAGTGCACGGCCGTGTCTGGCGGGTCGCTGGGTTCAAGGCGGAGCGGCGTGTGCAATTTGGTGTCGAGGCGCGGTCTATGGCATGCTGGCGGTGATCGCGCTCTGGCGCGCTCTGGCTGCGCGCAGGGAGAAAGGGCGGCGATGTTGTGGGGTGGTCCAGGGGCTATTTGCGGCCGTGGGGTGGACCGTGGGCGGCGGTGAGGTGGTGCCTTGCTTCCTAGAGCGGGGGAGAAGTGCTGGCGGTCTGCTACGAGCTGCGCATGCTCGACCGGCGAGCATGGCGTCGGATTGGCGTGGAACTATTGCCCTGGGCCATTGGGTAGGTCTTTGATGGCTTGGTTGGGTCCGGGGGAGACAAAGGACTTGAATTAGGTTCAAATGGCTCGACCAAATTTGATAAAAAACAATATAAGTTAGGCCATTTTGATTCTCCTCACAAGGTCTTCGATCAAATGGCCGCATGAACAAAAAAATTGAATTTTTGAAAGATTTTTGGTGGAGTGGTGTAACTTATGCTTGAGCATCTAGGTTTTCTTGGGTTTTTGAAATGGAGTTCATTTGAGTGGTTTTTGAATTAGTGTGATCTTGATACATACACTAGATTCAATTTTCAAATGTCATTTAAAATTAGAGTTTGAATGTTTTTAGGAGATCATAAAGTGGGCCTAGGCACATCACTACTTGTACTAGCAAGGGGTGCAAAGAACCACAATTGTCTCTATTGGCATTTGACTCCTAGGAACACCCAAAGTGTCCTAGTTAGTTCAAACGGCACAAATGACTATTTCCTTATTTTATTCTTTTTGATTTCTTTTTCTTTGAGATTTGTTTGGTAATGAGCTAGATAATGTTTAATTCATCTTAGAATCATTTTACAACCAATGGATCACTCAAACATGGCAATTCAAATCAACTCCTAATTTAAATGTACACCCATATGAATGCTTAATTATTTTAAATAGAAAAAGTTTTTGTTAATCCTAAATTGGGTAGATTTGATCTTGATTAACTTTGGATTTAGTTTTGGGATGTTACAGTGAGGTGGCGCCGACACATTTTAGTACCCTGGTATGTGGCCAGATGGAGTGGCGCTTAATAATAACGCGGTATGTGAGCACTGGCAGATTTTGCCCCCAGCATGGATTTGACTTGACTGGTGTGGCCCACCACGTCCAAACCTTTCGTTCTAAATAGTGCAGCCGCAGTCCATAGTTTATTCATATTCCGAACCTCCCTTGGCGACCTAGGCTACAACAGTGGCCGCATCGGCATTGATTGAGACAAGGTCCCCCATCGGCAAGACGCGAAGACGACGATGGGCTCGGAGATTGGCGAAGGATTCATAAGTTATATTTTTGTTCTCTGTCGATCAATATCATATCTGGTTTTTGTTTTGCATTTTTGTTCTTGGATCTCAAGAACTTTAGTTTGGGGTTATCTCAGCGCGACATAGTGCCGAAGTGGATCTATGATCATACATTCGACTATGTCGTGATATAAAATAACTACGAAATAGTATGCTACTGCAAAAGGCCTCCCCGTAGGCACATCGCATTTCGGGGGCAAGCACACCGGCTAGAGATTCCTTGGGTGTAACTATAAAAAACCGAGGTTCTACTACTTTCATTTGCTTGATGATCCGCACTCAGAAGTGATGCATCGTACGTTGGCAAGATTAAACTGTGGAAGAAAACAATGATCGATCGCCGGAAGTTGGAGATTTGGAGGATGCCGAAAAAGGAGAGTACGAGGAGGATGCAAAAGTTACAACAAAGAAAGAGATCATTGAACCGCTGAGTGCGATTAAAACTATGTGCAACATAGTTAGTCATGGCCTCCGTTCGGTTATGGCATCACTAGATAACATGGGATTTAAAAGGCGTTCCGACAAATAAAGTTTGCTTAGTTTTTCTAAACTGTTTATTAGCAGGTACTTATGTTTAATTGTGCACTTTGTAGTATGTCTATTTTTTCTTATTCTCAAGCTGCTATTATTTTACTATTATGTAGTATGTTTGTTTTTTTATTCGGATATTGTATACATATGTACTTGTTATCCTTGTGGGTCCATAATATTAGTTTGCAACAAGGCGGAGTGATCCAGTGATCAACTAGTAAAACTTTATGCGCATAAAGTTCTCCACTCACCTAGAGCTCGCTGGCATTGAATCCTAAACTGAATCAATCTCGCGTCGCGTCATGCCGCCCACCTTAGGCGTTAGATCTAGTCTCGCGCATCTACTTTTCTTCTTGGTTCCACTGCTCTCGACCGGACCATTCCACTCGTCGCCGCGGCTCTGCTCGCGACAAGATCGTTCCCCTCTTCGCTGCCACTACAAGAAATCTGGCTATATATGGCCCTCTATTTTCGTCACATAATTATCACAATAGTCTGTTGATGACGATTCTATGGCGATTTGAGATCGTCGAAAGTTGTTCGTCGCAAATGAACTATAACAACGATTTTTGAGAAATCTCATAACCTTCTAGGACGATCTTCCAACGTTATAACCTTTATGACGATACAATATCGTCACGTGACATCTATCTTGACCACGTCAGATCCTACATGGCAGATCCTACGTGGCAAGAATTCAGCCCGGTTCACTTCTCCCATTTATAATGGGCCAAGCCAAACAATTCAGTCAATTTTTTCTTAATAATTTTGGTATCAACTACGTGGGCCAAATTCAATATTTTTACATGTTTGTTTTATGGCTTTGCCTTTTTACAATCCATTTAATTCCCAATTTCGTTCTTTTTGTCAGATGGGTCCCAATTATGAGATTGTTCTATAATGGGTCCGAACTATCAGGTTGTTCCAAACAATGGTTCCCAATTATCAGTTCTCGTTTGTGAGATTTGATTTTTTTTCATATAACCAATATACCAATCACAAAGGAGAATGAAAACACTTGAAAATCTATAAGTAACATGTAAAATCTCTTCGTTACAGTATGACAGCCAGAATAGTTAGAATACATATTACAACGATCACATCACAACGAATTCAGCCATAAAATCTTCCATATGCTAGAATATACAAACTGAACTCTTAAAAAGTACTAAAGCTAGCTACTCTAGAACCTCATCAGCATGTAGCTCTTGAAAATACGATTTTAATCGTGTACTCGGGCTTGGACTTCTCGGCCTTCTGCATTTCAAACAGAAACATACCATTAGCACAAGATTACATTCACATATATTTCACCCACTTCTTATACTACTATTGGATAGAATCACCTCTAAAAACTTAGCTGACACAATCATCTATATATGAATAGATGATCTACCACATCTTTGCAAACAGATGCTGACAAAACAATATTACTAGCAAGGACAAAGCAAGTTGAGAACATGTACAATAGATCATGTAACTTCTATTTGAAACACAACCGATGCATACTTGCACCTGATATGAAAAACATAAAGGAACTAGTTGCATTAACAAAGAAAATTGGTTGAAAACTGGCTGGTAGTATCATGAGCAATGTCTAACATTTATTAAAAAATGGAGTACAGGGTTTTCCTACATAGATCATTATCACTTATCACTTACACCATTACTCAGAAGAAACACGTACAACAGTGACCAAATTAACATCATAGACTGGACCAGATCCTAGTACAAACCTAAGCCGACAATAGCTTCCTTATCACATAGGTACTTTACTAAAAAATAATGCATGGCATCATGATCCATCAACCAAGTAAGAAAAAAGAGAATAGGATAGACGAAAGACTTATCTAATTTGTAGAAGACAGTGTTGCTCCGGTTGGAACACTCCATCGGGTCTGCGAGAACAACCATCATGAATACAAGTTAACATTAGCATCAAATCTCAGTTAAATATAGCACTACAAGAGTGTTCTATAAACAGAGAACATCCAGCAATTCATAAAAACGAAGGTATCAATAACAATTTTCGTGTGCTCTAGTTCTAAATCACGGTCTAGCACGGTTTAAATTGCAGATGTGAACAAACTCATCGAATGGTTTAGTCAGTGTAAAATTTATTGACAGTAGGTACATAGTTCTTGCTTAAATAGATTCTGAATTAGTATTTGAACTTCCGGTGCACAAAGGTATAAACAGAAAATATATAGCCGTGATAGATATATGCAAAAAAAGGTATGAGAAGTACTATGGAACTAAAGAATATGTGCACCTCTCCTCTCTTTTTTATCTATGTTGTTGAGTCATTTAAACTACCGAGGATAGCTACTTCATCTAATTTTGCCATAATTAATCATTTGGGAGTAATTAAACAAGAGACCATGAACTAAAAATAAGTAACCAATTAATTCAATTTATAGACATGATCGTGCAGAGGTCAACTCAAAGTAACCTATCATCTTTGTTGAAATATTGTCTAGAATAAACAAAATTCTATATGTAAAAGGGAAAATGGAATTTCTACGTAAGTAGCCCAGAGCACTAAAAAAATCGGGTACCATCACGCATGAGTTTGAGCACCCAAACATGTACTTATCCAAGAAATTCATGACTTGGACATTGCATTAATAAAATATATAACCAACTAATGTAATTATACTTGACCTAGTTGATGAATACATGCAAAATAAGCTCATGGTACAGCCACCTCTATCCTTTCACCATTATCTATTGACAGAATAAAATGCTTCATATAGTCAAAAATGCATATACTCGCTCAACAAGATAGAACTACTATCTTTCATCACAATAACCTAATGAGCTGAGCCAACGATAATTTATTGAGTGCACAAATACTTTATGTTCAAGTGTATTAGACTAATTGTATACCCATCTCTCACATAGAGAGTCGAAGAGAAAGGGGGAGTCGGGGACTTACCTACACCATAGAGATCATGAAGAAGAGGGCAGCGGGGGTGAGGTCACGAAGATCTGAAAACCTAGTTGGTGGATCTGGTGTTGTCGGGCGCGAGGTGATGCATCAGTGGTGGTGGCATGGGCCATCGGGCTCGACCTTGGTGTGTGCGAACTACGGTGGTGCGCATAGCTCCTGAATGCTCTCCAAAGCTCGTCGTCCACAAACCAAATCCAAATCAGAACGTAGCATGAATCCGTTGCAAGGACTGACACGAGAAACATAGGAGATAGGGCAATAGGGGCGCTTAGAACGGAAAACTACTTTTGGTGCATCGGTTCTAGATCTTGATAACACATGCCAAAAAACCAGCAACTGCCGCATGGACGAGGATGATGCGCTGCTCCTCCATAGGGATGACGACAATGCGCTCCTCCACTAGGACAAGGATATTGGGGGCGGCACTGGCTCCACGATGTTGCCTTTCGTTCTCCAGTGCCTGTGAGGTCAAACGAGCAAGAGAGGTGGTCAGCTCCTGCAAGGTCAAGCGAGCATCAGGCAGAGAGGCAGAGTAGAGGAGGACGTCTGATGGGATCTTGGAAGGAGGAGGAGAGCAGGGGCTGGAGGGGGCCACACAGAGTAAGAGGTGGGACTCTACCTTGGCGACTAGGTGGGTGAGGTTGCCGAGGGGAGGAGGTGCCAGAGTGGTCGTTGCTGCCATTGCGTGCGAGGATGTCATCCACGTTGCCTGCCGTCGCCCGCGTAGAGCAGCGGGAGCCAGCACATGACATGGGTATGATTACTTGGGTACTTATGATTTGTTACCCTAGCTGTATAAAGTCTCACAGTCCATGAAGATTCAAGATGATGGCCCAAGAAGCATCTGATAGAAGCCTTAGTTATATTAGGAAAGGAAATATGAACCGACATTGTGTTAGTGTTGTAATCAAACATATGTAACCTATCCGTATACGGCTTTGAGATCCGTCCTATTATATATAGGACGGGAGAAGCCTATGAGGAGGTACCGAAAAACTTTCAAGCGATCTGTATTAGTTTTGTTCATCAATAATCAGGCGACTTCGACTCCCTTATTTGCCTAACATCCGACAAAATCCCTAGCGTTCTCTTTTCCACGAAACCCTACGTCCATGACCATGGGCATTGCCGAGGTTACCCTTCGTCAATTGGCCGTCTGTGGGAAACCTGAACGCTTGAATCATGGATTTGGTGAACCCCTTTTCTCAAGCAACAATTCAACGGAAGTGGCACCACACCCTGTCGTCGGATTGATGCCAAGTACGCCATGAGGGGGTCCTCAGGGCGTGTGGAAGAGAGGGGTGTGAGACGTATGGTGTTCTGGGACGGTGAGCACAAAAGTTTACCTAGGTTCGAATTTGCCAGATTTGGACGGATCCTACTCCTGATAGCAATCCAGTAATATGACAGAGATGGAATATGGGTTACAAGGGTTTCACATGTGCGAGTAGAGATTGTAGACTATTGAGGTGTTGCCCTAAAGGCGTACCCTAGGACGACTTATATATATATCCGTCCTAGGGTTTACAGGAGAGACCTATCCGGCTACACTAAGAGTCGGTTACATAGTACATCTTGAACAACAAGTAACATAACATGCCTATGTCGGTAAGTCTTCTGGGCCTTCCCTTAGCCGGACTAGACTCCGTCTCTTCTCCCTGACTGGGCCGCCTGTGAAGCAAAACTCTAACCCGAAGTAGGACACCCTAGTTAGTGAGGCACAGTGAGGATACCCAGAAAGTATATCCCCAACAGCAGCCCCCGGAAGCCTCCAAGATCTAGAGTCGGATTTTGTCATTGTCTAGCTTGATCTTCGGCTTGCAGAATCTTAAAGGGTTCCTGAAACTTCAAAAGAAAGGCTAGGATCTGGGTCTCAAAATGAGTCGGACCCACAAATACATTATTCGGGTTTCTAGCTTGATATTCAAACTAAGCCGGAACTTGGTCTCTGACGCAACCTGACACCAGTCATGGTTAAGTCACGTCACTGACAGACATTCCCGTCAGCACGACCGTCGGTGGGTCTGCCTTTCGCGGAACCGAGGCGTTATTTTAATGCGTGCGTGGAGATCGAGGCGGCGTAATCATTGCGTGGGGGTTACCCAGCTCCTTCCACGACGCGTGTCACGGTTACTGTTTACATTGCATGAATCTTAGCACGGACGAAGGATATAAGGGGTTGATATTTCTCCCTCTCCTCTTCACCAGCACTTGTGCTCCTTCCTTCCTCTTGACGCCTCCTAGAGCTCCTCTGCCTCCCCCAAAATCCCCCAGCGCCGCCCATCCTAGGTCACCGGCACACAGAAAAATGGCTGAGGCGTCATCTTCTGGCACGGCAGTGACAATAGTGGCAGCGTTGACAGCGAAGAAGGAGAGCTTTCGCGGGGTCTGGATCCCCTGCGCCTTGGATGACGCCAAGCTTCGCATCGTCGACAATGAAGGGCTCCTCCGCGCCGGTGACTAGTGGAGTGGCCATGGACAAACCATCCCCACCCCCAACACCGATGAGCGGGTGCATTTCGGCATCCACCTCGACAGAGGTTTGAGCTTTCCACCCTTAGATTTGTTCTCTGAGGTGATATATTATTATGGAGTTCAACTCTACCATCTTCCCCCAAGATCTATTGTAGAGATGAGTGCTTATGCTTCTCTGTGCGAGGGGTATCTCGGCATTAGGTTGAGTCTCATTTTGTTACGGTATTACTTTCATACCTGGAGAAATTCCATCACTACCGATAACCCATACAGTACAAGGATTCTTAGCTTTTTTGTTAGGAGAGAACGCGTCTATCCTAGGATTAAGGCTAGTGAGTTGGTGAAACAATGTCCATCCACTTTTTTCCATCACTCCTGGTAAAGCTACTGCTTTGCCGGATTTTGTTGACGGTGCCGCCACGCCCCACGAGTCCTAGGACACAGATGCGCCAGCTTTCAGTGATGATCTGCTTCTCGCCAAGAGGCTGATTGAATATCTGATGAAGCACAAGGGCCTTAAAGGGTCCGACTTGATTCATTTCTAGCTGGCACGCTGGATCTAGCCTCTCCAACACCATGGCGACCGGCTTATGCACTCCATCACGGTTTCCAAGAAGGACTCTCTGGATCTACTCCCGTCCTTACTCGAAAAAGGACTATGAGTCCTAGATCAGATGGTTGATAAGAGAGCGGATCAAGAGGAAAATCCCGGAGCTGTCCTTGGACATGCATACGGCTGATAATCTCGTGGTACTAGTAAATTTCCAGCAATAGGTCGAATTATGTGGTCATCTTTACATTATTGTCTATTTTCGCAATAGTGAGATATTTCTTCTTTTCAGCTTGCTGACCTCCCCGAGTCGGAGCTTGCTCCTATCGAGTGATATCCTCCTGAGATCTCTCAGGATGATGGAGAATTGGTTCCTCTATCGGAGACCTTTACCCGAAAGCTTAAGGCTCCGATAGTTTCTATTGGCACAAAGAAGGTGCCCATTGTGAAGAGGTAAATTCCCTCACAAGGTTTCTATATTTTATTTCTTAATTCTTTCTATGGTGTAATGATCTTTGTTCTATTACTCCTTAGATCTAAACAACTCACCAAGGGCAAGGGGAAAGGATGCTCGTCGAAGCCCCTGCGCCAGTCAAAGTTGATTTTTACTTCTCTTGCCACAACGCCTCTGACTCCTGCCCCTCAGCCTTCTGCAGCACCAGAGATTACTCCATCTCCGACTGTCGCAGAAGATCCGGCTCCTCATTCCGAGCCAGCGAACCTTAGTTCGCAGACCGATGCCACCATGGGTGACTCGGCACTTGATAAGGGTGAACCCTCCATGGGTAATGATCCCTCGGTAGAGGTTTTTGCCGAAAACCTCCTTAGAAATCCAGGTCTTGCCAAACTTGGCATTACTCGGAAATCTGCAGAAGAAATCCAACGGCTGGCCCAACAATGCCTAGAAAGCCGGAACATCACTGCCGAGGAGGAGGCACAAGAATAAGAGGACATCAAGTACTCCAAGCTTCTCGAGCAAATCTATCTTCACCATGAGAGACTGAGAGCCTGTGTGCTTCTGCCACCACCAGGAATCCCGCTCACCCTTGCTGAGAAGGTTACTACTGAGGTGAACATGAGCCTGAGCAAGCTCACTCATGAACAACATGTAAGTCGGAATTCCAACTCACCTTTTCCTCATGTTCTTTCATATCATATCCTCTAGCCCCCAGGCATGAAGTTGGATAGACAATCAGAATTTATTCTTTCATAGGATGCCAAAGAATGAACTAGTGTAGCCCCAAGGCTCCTGCTGATATTAGTAAAAATATTAGCCCGAGTCTTTTAGTAGACTTCTGACTCTGGGTATTCTGACTTACAGAAAGTTAATTCATATAACCAGGAATTATTGAAGAATACCTGCAATAAGCGGAGAGAGATCAGAGCTCTCCGGCTTGAAAATGCTCAGTTAAAAGTGTCTAGGGATGAGGCTGAAGGTAAACATTTTCAGTCCTTAACCTTGCTCTTTCTTTCATAGTCGAATTATTTATTCAACTATTGTTCTTTTGCGTATAACATTGGTCAAACAATCATGTGCCATGATTGAAGAAGCCGAGAATCTTAAGACCCAGGAGGTGGAGAACACCAACTTACGTTGGGAGCTGGACAAATTGAAGGCGGATCACGAGCGGAGCATTGCTCAAGTCCTCAAATCCTCTTCTACTGCCACCGAAGAACGTGATCGCCGATCGTGACGCAGGACCAAAAGAGCTCGGATATCAATGATTCTTTATTCATAGAGAAGGACATCTCCGAAGCACTCTGGGCTGAACTCCAGAGCCTTAGGGTAGAGAAGACCAAACTTGACGATGTCATCTTCGGTATGTTTCCTACGATCTGATTTTCTGTTTTTCCGACTCTAAGAGTTCAGATATATTTGCTAACCTTTGCATTATATGCGCATGTCCTCTGAACATACTAGACTCTACCTCCACCAAGTCTCGCACCAGCCGGCTTACACAAGTCACCGATTTGCTTCACGATTTCTGCCAATCTTTGGAGGATATTGGTGAAGTACTCAAGGTTCCGGACATGAACATAATGTACGGCTTTGAGGTGCGAGACAAAGCCAAGGAGATGCCCCAGCTAATCCATGACTGGAACATGTCCTACGCGTGGACCACAACACAAAACACTCTCACCATGGTTATGAGCCACCATGGAAACATGGAAATCTGGCAAGTAACCAGAGGGTACTGTAAAGTGGATGAAGACGGACATGAGAAGAACATCAAGGCCATCATGGACTCCTGCACCGGATATGGGTGTCACGTGGCTGATCTGACCAGCTACGTCACTCCCTTCTTCACTCACGTCGAGACGCCTCCTCCGCCTACTAAAGAAACAGCTGAAATCTCTAATGACGAACAAACCGCTTTGGATTTGAATGTCTCGGAGAGATATCAAGGCGATGTCGATGTCTCTAGTGATCCGGCAGCTCCTACCTCTTCCCCTGCATTGTAGAGCATCAAAACAAACTTTGTATTATTCTGAAAACAATTTGGGTTGTAAATAAGTAGTATAATACTTTTGCCGGTGCTAAGATTTGCTACTTCTGTTTAACACTTTTGGCTTTACTTTTATGTGACTGGAATGTTTACATAAGCACTTATGTTTTTGTTTATACTTATTGTTTATCTGGCTTCCCACCTCGTCCCTTTCGTGAGCCGGCCAACCTTCAACACAGAAACTTTGCCGAGCAACTGAGCTCAATTGCTAAACGAGTTTAAACTCGAAACAAAGCTGGCTTCTAGTACCAACAATTCACTACTCGGAAAATGCCCACATCCAACAATTAGATAAATAACCAAAGTACAAACTATAAAACTTAAATTTATACGTGAAGGTAGCATTTTTAGAATCAGAAATCTTAACCAGAATAAACATGAGCATAAAGTACTTTCAAGTATTCTGGGATTTTCGGCTATGACATGATCATTCGGAAATAAGATGGTAATGTAAAACTTCTCAGAAAAATTGAGGCAACCAAAACTTTATTTCTCATTGAACATGTACACATATATGATTACAAAGAAAGAAAATTTAAAAATAAAAGGGACGTAGCTGAGAAATATTCCACGGTCTATCTAATTCTTCCGGGTTTGTACTGCCTCCAGCTCTCTTTCTTTTCTTAGTAGCAGATCTTTCTTTGACTGGACGCATATCAGTTAGATAGTACGAGCCATTGTGCAGTACTCAGCAAACTAAAAATGGCCCTTCCCATATCAGGGAAAGTTTGTGCTTTCTTTTCTGCACAAGCTAGAGAACCAAATCACCCTTATTGAAAGACTGGTTTTTGACTCTCTAGCTATGATACTTGCGTAACTTCTGCTGATAGGATGTTGATCTCATCTCAACAACGACGCAAACTTCTTCGATTAAATCGAGATCATATTTTCGAGAAATTTCAGCATCCTCTTCAATGTACGCAGCAACTCGGGGAGAAGTATGAATCAAATCACTAGGAAGAACTGTTTCTGCACCATAGACCAAGAAGAAAGGTGTGTATCTGGTTGACCTGTTTAGAGTTGTTCGTAAACTCCATATGACAGAAGGTAATTCCTCTGTCCAAGCCCCCGCAACACATCATAGTGGTGCTTCGAGTCTTGGTTTTAGGCCTTGTAGGATTAAACCATTTGCCCTTTATACTTGTCCATCAGCATGTGGATGTTCGACTGACGCAATGTCAAGCCGAATATTTTGTTCATCGCAGAATTTGACAAGCTCTCCCATAGAAAAGATACTCCTGTTGTTTGGCATACTTTTGGCAGCCTTTGCACGTCTTGACCAGCCGGTCGGCATCTTCCTTGGCTGTAAGCTAGAAAAGACCATGTCAGAAAGATATTGCCACTAAAGATTTAGCTGCAGCATGATGGCCGCATTCGCCTTCGTGGATCTCTCATAAGATTTCCACTCCTTCTTCCGAAGATACGTAGCGCTGAAAGACCCTAGATACACTCCGCTTATAGATCTCACCATTAACTATAGTATAGGTTTTTGCTCATTGGATGATCGGCCGGCTCAAAACCTCGTCTTTGGGTAATTTGCCATCGACCAAGAAATCAAGGTAGGGTTGGGTCCAGCTAGGAATTACATCTAGAACTGCCACTAAAGGTGAGCGGATTTGGTCGGATATTCCTCATCCACTCCTTTTATACAGGGGACTTTTAGGTGCTCTATAAAAGCGCCATCCGGGACCTTTTTCCGTGCAGAGCCTATTCGATATAATGCATCTGCTTCCTCATTTTCTGTTCAAGGGATGTGTTGAACCTCAAACCCTTCGAACGATTTAGATAGTTCATCCATGACGACTCTATATGCTGCCATGTGCTTATATGAATTACAGATATCTGACACTTGCTGAGCCACAAGATCCGAATATCCATAACACATTAAACTTCGGATGCCGATACCCTTAGCAATCCGGATTCCATGCAACAATGCTTCATATTCGGCAATTTTATTTGTTGCCGTGAAGTGGATCTGCAACACATAAAAAAGTTTATCTCCTTGGGGTGACTTGAGCACCACGCCAGCCCCCGAGCGCCTTAGATCCATCAAAATGTAAGGTCCAGTATTCCGACTCTAGGAGGGTCATATTCTCCGTTGTCTCTGTCCAATCAGTGACAAAGTCAGCAAGGATTTGGGATTTGATTGCTATACGAGGTTTATACTCAATGTAGAAAGCTGAAAGCTCTAAGCCCCTTTTTGTGACACGTCCTGTAGCATCGCTGTTGTTGATTATATCTCTCATGGGAGCTGTGCTCACCACGGTAATTGGATGTTCCTGAAAATAATGCCGTAACTTCCAGGATGCGAAAAACACACCGTAAGCCAGATTTTGATAGTGCGGATACCGCTACTTTGATTCAGTTATGACTTCGCTGAGATAGTAAGTCGGACGCTGCACCAGGTGTTCCTATTTTTCCTCTGGTCTCTCCACCACCATGACGACACTGATGACTCTGTTTGTCGCAGCGAGATAGAGCAACATCGCTTCCCATGGTTCCGGTGCTGCAAGGATAGGAGCAGATGAGAGTACTGCTTTCAGGTCTTGTAGTGCAGCTTCAGCTTCGTCAGTCCAAACGAACTTTTTGGTCTTTTTCAGGAGCTTGTAGTGTGGTGTGGCTCTTTCACCGAGCCGGCTTACAAAAGGACTGACTGCAGCAATGCAACCAGTTAGTCTTTGAACATCCTTCAAGCGAGACGGCCTGGAAATATTGAGTATAGCCTTAATCTTGTCTCGGTTCACCTCTATGCCTCTTTGAGACACAATGAAACCTAACAATTTGCCAGCTGGTATTCCAAAGAAACACTTCTTTGGGTTAAACATTATGTTGTATTTGCGTAGATTGGTGAATGTTTACTCCAAGTCGAAAATTAAGGTTTCCTTCTTTTTGGACATCACCGCAATGTCATCCACATAAGCATGTACATTGCGTCCGATTTGATCATGGAGGCAACGCTGCATAGTGTGCTGGTATGTAGCTCCTGCGTTCTTGAGCCCAAAGGGCATTGTAAAAAAACAGAAGGTTCCGAAGGGGGTTATGAATGAAGTTTTGACTTTGTCTGATTCCTTCATGCGAATTTGGTGATAACCGGAATATGCGTCAAGAAAACATAGGAGTTTCGAGCCTACCGTAGAATCGATAACTTGATGAATTCTAGGCAGAGCGAACGGATCTTTGGGACAAGCCTTGTTCAAGGCAGTATAATCAACATACATCCTTAAATCAGTGGTGTCCTTTCTAGGGACCATTACAGGATTGGCCGACCACTCAGTGTGGATGACCTCTTCTATGAATCTGGCTAACTCGAGCTGGGCTAGTTCCTTAGCTATTGCTTTTCACTTTTCATCGCTGAAACTTCGTAATGACTATTTGATGGGTTTAGCGTTTGGGTGACATTTAGAGAGTCCTCGGCAAGTTCCCTAGGTACTCCGGTCATGTCAGATGGCTGCCATGTGAAGATATCTTGATTTGCTTGGAGGAACTTTACGAGCGCGCTTTCATATGCGCTATCTAAACCTACACCTATCTGGGTCACCTTGGAGGGGTCATCATCCTTCCACGACATCTTCTTCATCTCTTCCGATGCCTTGAACTCCGGAGTTGGCTTTGTCACCTCCTTCTTCGTCGCGGGCATCTCAGGCGGGTCAATGGTCTTCTTGATCTCCTGGTACTTCTGGCCATGCAGCACGACTTCAGCAAAGGCGGCATTTCCATCCTCGCACTCTCGCGCCTTCTTCGGGTCTCCCTGATGGTAATCACGCCTTTGGGACCTAGAATTTTCATCATATTGTAAGAGTAACACACATGAGCCATAAAATCCCAGTAAGACAGACGTCCGAATATAGCATGGTACGTGCTCTTGAATGGGACCACTTCGAAGGAAAGTGCTTCTGTCCGATAGTTCTTTGGAGTTCCAAAAGTAACATCCAAAGTGATCTCTCCTAGGGAATTTGCCTGTCTTCCTGGGGTATTTCTGTGAACGATCACAAAGCTATGGTTCAGCTGTGTCTCCGAGATCCGCATCCGGTGTAGCGTTTCGACATACAGAATATTGATGTTGCTACCGCCGTCCATGAGAGTCTTGGAGAAACAATAGCCATCAATAAGTTGGTTGACGACTAAGGCATATTTTCCTCGCCTGTGCAACTTAGGCAGATTATTAGCATGGTCAAAGGTGATTGCCACTTCCGACCAGTCTAAGAATTGTGGGACAGCCGGAACAGTTGTGTTGAGCTCATGCAAAACTGCCTTCTTGGCCTTAGCTGGTTGAGACCCAAGGAAAGTGACATAAGTGTCTTTCTTTGTTGGGAAGTTCTTCTTTCCATCCGGCTTGGGGTTTAAAGGGTCAGCTTCCTCCATGTCGGAATCTTCCTTGGTCTCTTTTTCTTTTTCGGGATTGTTCTTTCCCTTCTTCTGTTTAGCCCTGTAGCTAGTGGTATCGTCTTTCTTGATGTCGTCATTGAAACAACACTCGGAGTTTGTGTGAGACGAACCTCCGTTGGCATCTAAGTGGTGCACACACGGGTTATTTGCAATGTCGACCCAGGAATAGGTTTTGCCAGGTTGCTGGTCTCCTCTACCCTAGACTCTTGATGTCCCAGATGCATGTCCGTGGCCACCGCCACGCCCTCCTCATCCTCTAGACCTGAAAGTAGCAGTAACCACCGCCGTTTCCATGTTGGGTTTTTCTTCCAAGGTATTCTTGCGCTTCTGAGCTTGTTTCTTTGGTTGTTTTGCTGACTGTGGCACAACTAGGGCGTTTAGTAATCCTTCTGCGTCGTTGTTAGCGTCTGCATACTTGCTCGCTATTTCTATCATCACTCCCAGATCAGTGACCTTGTCGCACTTCAAGCGGTGACGTAGTAAACAAATTGGGAGTCTTGCAATGAAATCTTCAACCGTAGTTTGATCATTTACTCCTTCACAGGAGTTCCTGGTGTCGATCCATCGTCCAAGATAATCTCGGCAAGTTTCTTTGGCTTTCTGGGTGCAACGCTGTAGGTCTTCTACCGTACATGGCCTCCGATATGTGCCTTCAAAATTCCGAAAGAATGTGCTTTGCATGTCATACCAGTTGTGGATGGTATTCTTCGGAAGTTCATTGAGCCATGATCGTGTCATCATCCGCAACATAAGTGGGAGATATCAGGTCGCAACCAAGCTGTTTCTGCCTTTGGTGATACAATAAGCTTGGAAAAAATCCTAGAGCAAAGTATCTGGCTGGGCCACACCGTCATAGGGTTGGATGTGTCTTGAGATAGCAAATCCTTCCGGGAAGTTTGTTTGTCGAATAGGCGGTCTGAAGCACTTTGGACCTAGGTAGATATTATCCGACTCGTAGCACCGCGAATCTATGTTGGAGTTGATCTGGTGTCTCGCGTCACTTGGTGACAGAGAACACTGTCTTGGTTGTTCACTATAGCTGTGGTGCCTTGCAGCCGGACTTCGGCTTCTGCCACCACCTCCTCCGCCAAGACGCCCTCCTTGGCCTCATCGGGAGCCGTTGTGATGACTATTTGGCGGAGAGGGTGGTGTAGGTGGATTGTTTCCGGCTGATCGCCGGCCTCCATCCGAAGCGTCATTATTTCGGTTCTGGTGAGGGTCTTCATTGCAATGGGCCCCCTGCCGGCTTGACTCGGCACGGTGTCCATCGTTCCTTCGTCCATCACTCCCACCGTGATGGGATTCAGCCGGACAACTTGCATGTCTAGGAGGTGGCATCCTTTGACGGTCCTCCTCCCAACGTTTCTCTTTGTCTTCTTCCCTGCGATTGTTCTATTCTCACCAGGGAGGGTTTCTCGGATACAATGCAACAATCACCTCTTGCTCTGCTGCTGGGGCAATGTTGCTCCAGTTACATGTGGTTCTATGGTGCTGTCCTGATGATCCAGTTCTTGAGTAGTTATCTTCTTGACGGTTGGAACGGTAATGTTGTTTCGGAACCTGTTGGGGTCTAATATCATTCCAGGCCAGATCCGTGCGGCATTGGTCAGATCGAGAGATTAGTTTTCCGTTTCCGGATTCCACGACCTTCTGTTGCTCCAAATCCTTGGTGAGTAGCTTTATGCCCAATCAGACCTGTTCGGGGCCTGGATTATTTGCCAGGATATCTCGAGCTGCGACAGTGTTTTGTACTGGTGTTGGGTACACCAGATCTCCCTTGTTGTCGAGCCGAGGCATCCCTGGGTCCCCCTCAAAGAGAACCTTGTGGTCTTCCGGAAATTTTTTGTCATGCGTGTGTCGTTTCCGGGTCTTTTGATGCTGCAGAGAGATGAACTTCTCCGCAGTAGCTATGCGCTTCTTCTCTTCCTCGATGTTGTTGGCTTCATTCAGGAGTACTTGGCAACGCGCTTCTAGGGCTTGAGCCCTTTGTTCCTACTCTTCAGCAGTAAGTTCTACAGTTGTAGGGATAGGCGTAGTTAACGCAACATCGATGAGTTTACGGGCACCTACAATGACCACGTGTCCATCCACCGAAGCTTCTTTGGGATCTTCTGGGATTAGTGCTCCATCCGAGTCTTCCTCGTACTCCTCGGCAATCACTTTCTCTGCTAGAGGGTCTTTTGCTGGGGTCTTGTTCTTCTTGTTCTTCTTCTTTTCCTTCTTGGTAGTGCCGGTAGCAAAGACATATTTGGGTCCGTTTCTCGGAGTCAAGCTCTGATCGGTACTTTCGGACATCTGGATGTCAGGATTGTCTCTGAGATCCATGTCATCCTGTGCTTTGGGAGAGTTTTCTCCGGATCCTTCGTCAATGGCTTCTCCTTCTTCTGTAGCTTTGGAGTTGAACTCGTCTTCGTATTCCGGGGAGAACTTTCGGAAATCCACCGATGCCATGGAATCATCTGAAGATGCCGGTAAGTCGGTGTTTGTTTCGATCGCCTCCAGCACCGAGTCTTCGTTGTCTCCAGCATCGGCAGAGCCAGATCCGGATCCAACATATCTGACAAAGTGCGATGCGTGCGTCCTGAGGTAGTTGCGGCTTTCCTCATGGGCTTCCTCGAAACGCCTGATGGTTTCGAGAACCTCATCCATGTTTGTGCCTTTCATCATCATGCGCCTCAACATATACCTCGGGAAGGGTTGATCTGTTCCAGCATCAGCAGAGCCGGAACCAGAGTTGTTATCTTGCTCCTCCTGGATTTCGAGCTCGGCAGGTAGATCGATCTGGGATTCGGCCTCGCTAGGGAGATCCACTCCAGATTCGACTTGCATCGCAAGATCTGATTTAGGTTCAGCTTTCTCCACTATCTCCGCAACAGGTGCGGGCTGGATGGGATTAGGGTTTTCTGAGATCCGGAACTCTGCCGCCTCCGCGGACAAAGTTGACCCAGAGATTTCTTCTGCCTCTATCATCACCGCTGGGGTGGGTGGGGTAGGTTTAGCGAAACCGATGTAAACATCGATCTCACCAAAGGACATGATGGTGTACGCAGTCACGGCCTCCCTAGCCGGAATCTAGGTCTCGTTGAGAACGATGAGAGGGACATCGCTGGCGTAGAGCATGCGACCAACGACGATGGTCTCGCCGATTCCGATTCTTGTAGATTCCACTTGGAACGTAGATCCAGAGCTGACTTACCCCACAGTGGGCACCAACTGTCATCAGATTGATGACAAGTACGCCATGAAGGGGTCCTCGGGGCATGCAGAAGAGAGGGGTGTGAGACGTATGGTGTTCTAGGATGGTGAGCACACAAGTTTACCCAGGTTAGAATCCGCCGGCTTTGGACAGATCCTACTCCTGCTAGCAATCCAGTAATATGCCAGAGCCAGAATATGGGTTGCAAGGGTTTCGCCAGTGTGAGTAGAGATTGTAGACTATTGAGGTGTTGCCCTAAAGGCGTACCCTAGGAAGGCTTATATAGATATCTGGCCTAGGGTTTACAGGATAGACCTATCCGGCTACGACTAAGAATCGGTTACAGAGTACATCTTGAACTACAAGTAACATAACAGGCCTATGTTGGTAAGTCTTCTGGGCCTTCCCGTAGCCGAACTGGACACCGTCTCTTCTCCCTGACTAGGCCGCACGTGAAGAAAAGCTCTAACCCAAATTGGGCCACCCTGGTCAATGAGGCACGGTGAGGATACCCAGAAAGTATATCCCCAACAAGCCCACCCACCCCTGTTTCGGTACCCGGTGATTTCAATGGTGGATCCGATCTCATCATCGGAAGTTTTAAATTTCAAGTGGAAGATCTCGAAACACCGCACCTTTCAGCTCCAATTTCATCGGGACCATCAGTCAAAAAATCTGCGCCTACATCGATAGATGCATCATCCGCCATATCATCCGCAGAAGCTATGTTCTAGGCGGAGAAATCTGAAGAAAAGAATAAAAACACAGCAGATCTATGGGATCTTGATGGTCTTTATGATGATCTCTCCTTTGGATCAGACCCCCGGCCAACCACGCCATGCGGATCAAGTCCGATGAATGCGAAACCCAAAGAAAGTGGCGAAAGTATCGACTTCAGAATCTGAAGGGTTCGCAGCATAGAAAACAAAAAATTCCTATAATGGGAACTATACGCCAAGATCTATCTACTAGATACAAGCAACGGGTGGATATACATCCATAGAGAATATACCCTTGAAGGAAACAAAGCTTTGTTAATGAGATGGAACTCGTGGATGATGTAGTCATACACTTGCCGATCTCAAGATCGTGATGAAGTCCTTCAGGTCCAGTAGTTCTAGCACCATCAGGTCCAGCACCGCAAAGTAGCAGTGCATCCGTGATCGCACACATGTCCAGTCCACCGAACAACCTCCGCCTCCTCGCTCTAGTGATGAAGCGGAAGCAGCAACTCCTTTCCAGATAAAGCCACCAGGAACATGTATCTCGCTAATCCGAGACCATGGAGAATAACAAGAGGGAGAAGAAAACCTTCACAATGAGGTGGGGCAAGAGGAGAGGAGCCATGGGGCTCCTTTTATGGGGAGGGGGCGCAGCCCCAAGTCCATGGTTGGCTGGCCATGGTGGGTGCCCTCACCTCTCCCTCATTCATGTGGGTGGAGCTTCCACTAAGCCCACTCACATCAATTTCAACTCCACTCACTTTGCATTTAATGTCCACCAAATTAAATGCATTTTCTCTTTAAATAAAACACTTTTATTTATTTTATTCAGAATTTTATTAATTACTTTAATTAACAAACATTGACATAAAACTCCCTACAACATTTCAATATCACATGCAGAACCAGTTTCAACAATTTCACCCGAAACAATTCCAGTTTCCATCGAAATGATTCCTCCGCTTTCATAATCTTTATCTGAAACATATTTGCTCCTAAATGGTGTCGGTATCCCTTAAGTGTGTCACCCTACGGTTCGAGAATAATGCAGACATGATAGAGACCCCTCTTAGATCAATAATCAGAAGCGGGACCTAGAGATCCATACTGACTCCCACACATTCAATGATGACTTACGTGATCATGTGAACCTTTAATGCTAGTAACTTAATCCCTTTGTCTCGCGATATATTACATATCCGAGATTCGATCATCAGTATCTAAATACCTAGTTTGATCTCGTTACTGACATGCACTCTTTTCTTGTTCCCGTGATATAACATTCTAGTGATCACATCACTTGCTTGCAAGATATTTCAATGTGATATCACCGAGAGGGCCCTGAGTATATCTATCTGTCATCAGGGTGGAGAAATCCCACTCTTGATCCATGAGCCTTTACATAACACCTTCATAGCACTGAACCCACCTTTATAGTCACCCTGTTACGGTGTGACGTTTGATGTTATCAAGATACTCTTCTGGTGTTAGTGATTAACATGATTTCATGGTCTAAGGACTAGGATTACTTCGTATGATATTATAGCAATATAAACATAATGACTTTGATTGTAATGCTATACTTCGGCTGAATGTTCATCACATCATTCCACCAATGTTGTGACCTTGTTATTAACAACATCCAATGTCCATGATTAGGAAACCTTGTTCATCTTGTTAATCAACGAGCTACTTTATATGAGAGGCATTACTAGGAATTTTGTATTTTGTTTATTAAACACACATGTATTAACGTTTCCAATTAATACAATTATAGCATGGAAAATAAACATTTATAATAAACATGAAATAAGATAATAACCACTTTATTATTGTGTCTCGGGCATATTCCCTTCAGAATCTAGATGGCAGAAATCTACCCAGAGTAGAAACTGTTGGACTTCGCTGATCCCCCCGACACTGTCTCTCTAGGATCCGACAACGACCT
Source organism: Avena eriantha (assembly GCA_910589775.1). Taxonomy (NCBI): domain Eukaryota; kingdom Viridiplantae; phylum Streptophyta; class Magnoliopsida; order Poales; family Poaceae; genus Avena; species Avena eriantha. The sequence continues at coordinate 313,863,107 of OU342741.1, forward strand.
CACCAGTTCATACATAACTCAGCACCAAGTGTGCGTGATCATCGGGGATGCCTCAAGTCAACATGACTCCAACGGTAACCCTATTTTTGACCCCGATGATATTTTGTCGAACGATAATGCAGGAGATCATGTAAACGAAGGAAATCACAGAAATGAAGGAGATTCGACGAACAACTGCGTAACCCTAGGAGGAGGTCAACCACGCAGAGGCGAGAGGCAAACTCTCCGGCTACTAGCCAAAGCATGGCAAATAGAAAGAGCAGTAGCTTCAGATGTAGTTCCAATGACAGCCGATGCCATGCGCGAAGATCTACTGGCATACCAATACTAGCTTCATCAGAAAAAGAGAGATTTGCTAAGGATGTAGAGGCATCTTGATGAAATGAAAAGACTAGCTGACGAATCCAGCCTTCGGTAAGCCCAGCTAAGTTCTACCCAAGGATCAGGCAGCGTAACCGAAGGAGCATAGCCAAGGAGAGGAGCCTCATGGCTGCAAATTTCCCCGAAGCTAAAAGAAACGAGATAACGCGAGATCTTAATTTATCATTCATGTCAGTAGATCCAACAGGACACATCAAAGCAAAAATAGCCCAAGCTGCAATTGTAGCTATACAAACGTACCTTCTCACAACCTAACCCGCACCCGACGATCCTCGTGTGGCTCTTAACCGCTCCGCTCTGATGAACCTCAGCATGGTAGGAGCATCTCTCGCACAAGCGGAACATGGAATTACATGACAACCCAACAGATCTCCATGCCGTCGCAGCAGTCCTCAGTAGGTGGGGCACATCCAACTATCATGATTGCCACATCGGGTCCAGTTTTTAGGCTCCGAGCCGTGAAATGATGCAAGAGATGATATTACACAACATAGGATTGATAAATCCAGAGTAGAGCATAGCAGCCGAAGATATTATGATGGTGAAAGCAAAGTTGAATATGAACTATGTGGAGCTAGCTGCTTTACCTGACGGGTTCGCAAAACTCCAGTACCAAAGGACTTCAAACTCACCCATGATTGTCAGAAGTATGACGGTCTCCAACAACCTGAAGCTTGGTTAGCAGATTATTTAGCAACTGTCAAGTTACAGGGTGGTTCCAAGGCCACCGCAAGGCAGAGCTTGTAGTTGCATCTAACTAGCGCTGCATGATCCTGGCTAAGGAAGCTACCCGAAGATTCCATCAGCAGCTGGAATGATCTTGTGGACAAATTTATCCGAAATTTCCACTCCAGATTCAAGCGACCCATGTATTTGGAACAATTGCGAGCATGCAAACAAAAACCAGGAGAACCAATACGGGCCTTCATCCAGCGGTGGAACATTCTAAAAACTTGGCTGAAGCTATATCTGATGAAAGAGAAATCAATGCCTTTAATGATGGCCTTTGTCAGCAAGAATTCATCGAAGAATTGGGACGAGTCAAGCCCAAGACGATCTCACAGCTGATGGACATGGCTAATCGATGTGCTGATGGAGAAGATGCGGTACACAATAAGCGATCCCATTCACAATAAGAAGATAGGGATATGCACAATAATGATAGAAGACGATGAAGCAACGATGGATACAATGGACCAAGCTATGTCGCAGCTTATTTCTTTGGAGGGGACAATCGAAGAAGCGATGATTACAATAATGGGTATCACAATAGTAGGGACGATGTCGGTGGAAGCCAACCATAGTAGTGATACCAGCCAAGAAATTGAGACCCACCAATGTCTACACGGCAAATGCTAGAAGTACCCCGCAATATGCACTTTTAAGTCAACTCAACAAGCAAAAGACGATCCAATCATCTCATGAAGGATTGCCTAACATTTTTAAAGATGTAGGAGCTATGCAATGCAAGAGCAACCGAGGCAGCAAACCGAGGTTATGCCACTACACCTGGCGCTTTGGCCATCAGCACACCACCATCGCCACCGGTGCACCCACTAGTTGGGCAGCCGCAAAACACAATAAACCAAGAAGATGAGTATCCTAGGTCAAAGGGAACAATGTCGATGATCCAGAAAGGATGACCCTCTAACAGGACACAGAAGCTGATTACCAGACAAGTAAATATGGTAGTAACAACACCACCTCCTACACCCGAATATCTCCACTGGTCAGAGCAGGAAATTACCTTCAGTAGAGGTGATCACCCACTTTGGGTTCCACGATCGGGTCAGTCAGCCTTAATAGTGGAAGCACAAATCGGTGGGTTCGACATGAGCAAGGTTTTCCTAGATGCATGGAGTAGCATCAACCTCATCTATGCCAAAACCCTACGGGCAATGAATTGGTCCTTGAAAAATCTGGCGCATATAGATACAACTTTTTACGGGATAGTTCGAGGAAAAGTCGGAATTTCTCTAGGCAAAGTCCACCTTGATGTAGTCTTCGGATCAAGGAACAACTTCAGGCGCGAAAAGCTGGAGTTCGAAGTCATGGACTGGCCATCACAATACCACGCAATCCTGGGACGACCAGCTTTCGCTAGGTTCATGGCAGTGCCCCACAACACATATTTGGTGTTAAAAATGCCAGCCCCCAATGGGATCATTACCATAAGAGGAAGCTTCAGTCGCCCAGACAGCTATGATTGAGAATTCAACAAAATATCAGAATCCTTCAGGATGGAGACAGAATTTGGCCAGCTGAAAATTGCAGATGCAGAACAACTACATGAGGGACATGTGCCCAATGAGCAGACTTCGGAAAATCAGGCGCACCATGCACCGGCAAAACAACCTATCCGGCCTCCAGAATCGATCCCGCATAGGAAGGCGTGCTCGTCGCCATCCCCCATGAGAATTGGGAAACTCTTGGAAAATCTAACAATACACAAGAAGCCCCCAAGGAACCCGATGAGCACCCAGCCAAATTAAACACAACTAACAGTAAACATACCACCAGACGAATCAATGTCATTGGACAACAAGTTCCTCACCTCACAAATACATGGTGCATCGTAGAAATAACAAAAGAAAAATGGGTAGCTAACCCAATACTTGTCCCCAAAAAAGGCGCCGGCCTCCGAGTGTGCATTTGTTTCCCAACTACAAGCGATACAGTAAACCAACCCCTTTTATCTCTAGTTCGCCGTACAGAAACTGTGCCTCTAGTTGAAAGGATGAAACCCCCTTAAACCAACACAGAAGCGCAATAGATCATCTCAAGATAGAAGCCGCAGATTTTAGGAAGATTTTTTATTTTTTACTTTTATGCATTTTATATTCAATAAGGCCAATGGCGAGGCGAACATGCCAAAATAGTGTTCCCTCTGGTATTCGATGATAAATAAAGAAAAGTTCCCAAATTGGGTTTCGAGAGCTTTGTCATTCTATTCATCAATCAATACACGGGGGCTTCGACAAATACACCAAACGCGCTAATCGTCGAGTCCTATATAACGTGTAAATAAAGAGTGTCTTACGCGAAAAACAAAATCTCATATAAATATACGACCTTTTTGACAAATACAATGGTGTCACACAATATTTATAAAGAAATCTTCGTCTGCCTCTAGGAACCTCCGGAAAATCTTAATAGCAGGACTACAGGCGGCGGCATAATGATGCGCCATATTAACAAGCCCACCACCAGGAGGGGGAGGAAGCCCCAACAATATAGCATCCAAGTCCAGCATCAGATGGTGCATGTGCACCCAAGAAAGCGCAAGTTTAGCACCCGTCACAAGTTAGAGCTTCACAAAGTGATGAATCCTCTCTCTCTACCGAAACTTCGCTAGTAAATCAGCTAGAGTCTAAGGTTGAGGATCCTGGGGAAACATGGCATTGTATACAATGGCCAACGATCTATGGCAAAACTCGACAAACTACTCCACCTCTGACACATGGTCTTGAAGCAAAGCCACAACGTAGGCGTGGCGGTGATCAATCCAAAAGTCCGTTTTGGAATTTTTGGAAGCAGCCACAAGAGCTTGGATTCGATTATGCCGATGTTGGATTTCATCCCTCTCGCACAATCGAATGCCTACAAAAAAGGTGGGAGGAAAAATTAAAACCTTGCAAACAAAAAGGAAGCAATGCAAAATAACGCGGAAGACTTACACAACATCTTCTCGCTCGCCCTGGAAATTTCCTCCAAGAAGTACGCCTCACGATCTAGGGCCTGGTGTGTTTTTGATTAAGCAATATCCACCATCGATTGGACAACCTGAAGTTTTCATTCAAGTTTCTTCACCTGCTCAATTTTCTCTACATACAATGGTGGGTCTACTGCACGAACAACATCAATCTCAGTTGCACCCAACCCAGATTAAGATGGGATCGCATCCGACGTATCGCCATTGAAGTTTCAACGCAACTCTTCAAATGTATCATGCTATAGCCAATGAGCGGTTTTGGGTCATCTCCGAAGACAGCAACAAGATTGTTCAAATCAGCCGGCACTTCCTTCATCGGAAAAACTTCGGCATGTAAGATCTTGAAAGCGCGGTGTGAGCGGACAAAGAGGTTGTGCCCACGAACACTGTTAGGCTCCAAAGTGCCAACAAGATATGATAAAGGGTCAACCCTCTTATCTTCATCCAATACTAAATTCTGGCCAGTAAGTTCTACACATATAAAAAAGGGTTGAGAACCAAAAGGAAGAAAAAGGAGCAAAACATAATTTTTTCCTTGAAGATAGAAAACTCACGAGTCAAGGAAGCATTGAGGGTCTCCAAGCACTTCCGAAGATCTTTATCTCGGGTGGCACCTTGTTTGGCCTTTTCTTCGGCATCGGCACTGGCCTTCTGTTTGGCTTCCTCCAAAGCCTTCTCGGTGACCCGTAGTTTGGCCTCCAGAGCGTCGGCACGCTTTATCGCCTTGTACCTGATGACCACGGACTCTTTGGTAGTGGCTAGACAATTGAAAAGTAATGCAAAACTCAAGAAAAGGAGGGGTGAAATTGCTCAAATTCCTAAAGATGAAAAAGAACATACCTCTTAGCTCTTCGGCTTCATTACAGATCTTAATAAAGTGAGAAGCCATGTCAACCATCTCATGCATCAAAGGCTACAAAACACAAAAAACAAAACATCAAGAAAAACAAGCAAAGGAGAAGTTACAACCAAGTTAAAAACAAAGAAGTACTTGCATCTTGCATATCCACCTCGACAGGGCTCTCAAATATCACCACGCGTTTGCCAGCCGATTTTTTTATTTTCTGTGGCGGTGGTTTCAGCAAAGTGGCAACATCTTTCTAGATAATTTGATCTGCAGGACACGTGTGCAAATCCTATGGATCTGTGGATGGTTATGGAGATTTAACCGAAGGAGGGGCAACAGATGTACCAGGAGGAGACATGGGAGGATCTTCCCCATCATCACAACTGCAAGAGAAATGCAAAAAATTCAATAACTTGCCCATCCGAAAAATCAATAAAGGGGCAGTGAGTAATTATGAAGAAATGTCCTGCATTAGGGGAACAGATTCATCTAGGAGGAGCCGATGAAACTAGGACGGCGCACAGAGACTTCGAGCTAGTGGAGTCATCCTAGTTTTCAATCGACCCTACTACATCAGACAATTTTATTTTCTCACCAACGGGCACCAAGCAAAACTCTTCAGAGCGAGCCAACGGAAGAGACTGAGTACTCGATGAAGATTCAGCGATAGACGCCTCCATCTCCTCATCGGTAGCAGTCCCAACCATAGGAAGATTGTCGGATACATAAGGATTGGCTGGGAGCTCACCGCTTCCGGGGAGAGGAGGAAGCGAAGATAGATGATCATAATCTTATATGGCAGAAGACCAACAATCAAAAGGGAGGATAATCATAAAGAATAAAAGCACATTCGCACAAAAAGTAAGGGGAAAAAGGAAGCCAATGGAAATTTACCTCTAGAAGGCGTTTCTTCTTGCCGAACGGCTCTACACAGTAATCGGAGGGAACCAAGCTTTTCTAGGTCAACGTGGTGAAGTTACAAACCCTTTTTAGTAGAGCTTGAGGGTAAGATCATCTAGTGAAATCCTCATCGGGTCTTTCTTGCCAGTATATGCCCACATACTAGAAAGCCTCACCCGAAGAGGCTGCACACGGATGTGCAGAAAATACGCTAGGATTTGAAGTCCCGATAGTTCCTTACCAACCTTTAGGACTTCAATCTTCAGGAGTTGGACGCTGATCCCATGAATCAAGTTTTCAACAAGTTTTCTTGGGGTCAAAAGAGGCAAAGCAAAAGATTGACACTCGACTTTTTGATCCTTGATGTAAAACCATTTGGTTTTCCACCCTTGGTCAGAATCAGTAATCTTGAAGTCAAAATAATCGACTTTGGAGCAAATAGATAAAATGGTGCCACCGACGTCATGAACAATGGTGTCGGTGGCATTCCGACGAACATAGAAGAAATACTTTCATAGGCTCCAATAGGGATGAATCCCGAGGAAGCATTCACAAAGGGTAACAAAGAAAGCAACATGAAGGATAGAGTTGGGTGTGAGCTGATACAGCTGCATGGCATAGACAAAGAGGAGACCTCAAATAAATTCATGGATAGGGAGAGAAAGGCAAAGGAATAAAAAGGAGAGAAACATTACCCTCCAGCCAGATTCATGGATGGGAATGGCTTCATCCCCTGGAAGCTTGAAGGTGCCTTCCCCAAGATGACTGGAGTGCCGTGCCTCGTGCAAATATCGCGCGGAGCACTTCGATGGGGCCCATCCGATAGCCCTCTTCCTTGTGGCCTTGGTGGTGATGAGTGCATATTTTCATCATGTTTTACATTATTATTTTCCATTTTAGATGTAGGATTTTGGTATTTTACGGCGTTCGTGCACATATTTTATGTCTGTTTTCACTAGGATCAGGACAAATGATGGATCCAATGGATACAATTATTGAAGCAGTTGTACTGTGGAGAAAAGGAGTCAAAAACAATGTAAATCGCTTATTTGGGAAATATTAATAATACAAGAAGAAAACCAGGAGCGAACCAAGGAGACAGAGAGCATAACAACCAACTATACGGCGGGAGAATTTTCTCCGCCCGTATAGCTCCGGCTGTATAACTGGCTGCCTCCAACTTGTCAAATAGTTTCACCCAGTGCAATTGGTTCGAGGAGACGACATACAGAACACCCAGAAATTGCAGAAACCTCACCTTTGGAAGGCATCTGGAGGGGGAACTCATCCGCCGGGGATCCATCTTCACCCTGCGCAGATCCGGGAGGCTAAGGCATCAATCTTCATCATCCACTTCTGCATCACCACCATCTTCATCCATCCCACCTACAATTGTCTAGATCTTGTTGTAAATCCTATACTCGTTGTGGATTTATACAAGTACTATTCATCTATGATTATTTCCATTACCATTGCCATGATGTTGACTGCCTCCATGTCTGAGTAGATCATTAGTTCTTGGGGAGATGGAGAAACCCTAGTATGAGATTGAAATAAGATAAAGTCTATTATGATATTCATCGCTATGACCTTGTGTTAGATTCTCTAAATTTTGATGTTGAGAGAAGTCGACCTCTCAATATTTTCCTCTCGTGGGGACTTGATGGAGGAAACTACTTGTTGGTAGACGGAGGTGTGCTAGCACTTATAGTGACTATAAAGCTGTTAGCAATCCTTACATATCATCTTCAGAAATCGAGGAAACTCACGGAACACTATCCATGCCATGGGATACGTCCTACGGGATTACGTCCCTTAATAGCACAGTAATTCGATTGATGTCGATTGCTAACTACTGTGGTTATGAGGATGATGTGAGCAGCGATTGTTGCCTATTCTTCCACATTCAGAGTTCCTCCCACACATACACAATTGAGAAATTTCATGATGATAATCTTTATCTTAGATCTTTACAATACTAGTGGTGTATCCGCTACTCCGTGAGAACACTTTTTCCCTATTGCAGTTCCAATCTGTCATTACATACACGATACTTACCTTTTGTATTAAGTTACTTTGCTTTACTTTATTATTTCTCTTATACCCAAAACCCAAAAACACCTTTTTACACATTACTCGCATTTTATCTTGTTACTTAGAACTTTATCTAGCATTTCTATCGCAATATTTATTTCAAGAATCATTAGACTTCAGACGCCTGCTTCCTGTGGGATCGATATCTTTATTTTGAAACTAACTACAAACGATCTGTGCACTTGTAGTCATCAAGCTATTTTTTGGCGCTGTTGCCGGGGAGCTAAGCGCTGTAGGTCTTTTAGTTTTTGCTTATTTATTTTTGTCTTGCTAAATTTTGTTTTGAGTTACAGGTTTTCACCAACACGATGGAGTTTGAGCATATGACTAGTGCTAACCCACTCAACCACTTTGGGAATCCCTATGATATTTAAAAGAGACAACTCCAATGAGAAGATAAGGGGGTTTGAAATAAATCCTCTACTCCTTAGTATTCTACATAAGAAGCAATTTACTGGAGAAGAAAAAGATCCTGATCCATATGAGCATATTGCATGTTTTAAAGATATATGTGGCACTTTTCTATTGACGGGATATACTGCCGATGAGGTAAGGGTTAAACTTTTTAGTCAAACTTTGACAAGTACAGCTCTGTCGTGGTATAGATCTATACCCCCTGAAGCCACTACTACTTAGGATACTTTAGCTTGTGAATTTCTATCAAAATATTATCCATTATCAAAATCTTTTGGAATCAGGCGTCTTATAATGACTTGGAAGAATCGTTCTAATGAAGGACTAGTAAGAGCTTATATTAGATTTAATGATTTACTATGACTATGTCCTCATGACGATTTGCCTGAATGACATTTACTACATATCTTTTATGGCGGTTTAATTGAACCTAATAAAATTGAACTCGACTCTTTCGCGGAAGGAGCCTTTATGAATCTTCCTATACCTAAAGCTTGGTCTTTACTTAATAGAATTTGTGACCTAGAGTTTCATGGGCGTAGAAATAGATCATGATTGTATTCATGATTATAATAAAAAGGGCCATGTGAAAGAATTGTCTAAAGAATTTTATCTAGATTCAGATCTTGTATTGCAAGTTGTTAAAGATTTTACAGAACATATTAAAGCTCCAAAGGAGGGCCCAGTCAAGTATGATCCACCACCTGAACCAGAGAAGAAAAGAGAATATAAAGCAACACTTGCATCGATATAACCAATATATGAAGTGCCTTTCCCTAACACTGCACAAAAGCATATTTTTGAATATGAACAGGTCAAAGTAGTACAGGAAAAGAGGGAAGAGGAAAGCATGCCAGAAGTCAAGGAACATATGAAGGAAAAAAAAGATGAAGAGCTAACCAAGGAAGCAATTATGGCTATGTACTCACACTGTAACATAGTTGAACTTGATGTAGAGACTTCCATATTGGTTGAAGGTAAAAAAAGGTAAAAGATGTGGGTAGGCCTATTCTTCCCTGAATATTTAAAGAAACCTCTCATTACAGTTTATGTGATCTTGGCACCAAAGTCAATATTATATCTTATGATTTCTACCTAGAAATAAAAGAAGAAATAGGACCGGCTACAATTGAGAATACTGATATAACAATTATGTTAGCCACTAAAAATCTTAGAATTCCAATGGGAGTAGTTGATAATGCAACTGTCACAATTGGCAACACAGATTTTCTTATCGATTTTGTAGTTGTTGATATGCCAGCTAACACTTTTTTCCCTATTATATTTGGAAGAACCGTTTTGGGTGATATAGGTGCCTATGTTAACTTCAAGTAGGAGATTGTGACTCTTAAGCTTGGGGGAACGAAAAATAAATTCCATTTTTCAAAATTTAAAGACAAGCCTCCACAAGCACAAGAAGAAGAGGAAGAGATAATCATTGAAGAAATGGCAGCTCTTTTCTTTGGTAATGGGGAACAAGAAATAAATGAAGATCCAAATTATGAAGAAATAGTTATGGAGGACAAGTCCTTAGAAGAACTAGAGGATGAATTTGATTCACTTCCTATTTTGGGACCTCCAACGGATGAGGCTTTTGAAGAGCCAGAAAAGAGAGGGGACGAGGAACTACCACCCCCGGAGTTGAAGACTCTACCAGATAATCTCAAATACAGGTTTTAGGTGATACCAATAAATTTCCTGTTATTATTAGTGCTAAACTTTCAGGAGAAGAAGAAGAACTCATGAGGATACTTAAGGAGCATCGCCAAGCCTTTGGGTACTCAATGCATGACTTTAAGGGCATTAGTCCCATGATAGCCATCCATCGGATATTCATGGAAGAAGGTACTAAACCAGTTGCGGAATTTAATAGAAGATTGAAGCCTAAAATGAAAGAAGTGGTAAGAAAAGAAATTGTACGCCTACTGGACGCATGTATAATTTATCATGTTAAAGAGAGTGATTGGGTACCCTATTCATTGTGTTCCTAAGAAGGGCGGTTTTACTGTTCTTCCTAATGAAAACAATGAACTAATACCTACTAGAACTGTTGTTGGGCACATGATGTGCATAGATTTTAGGAAATTGAATAAAGAAACTCGGAAAGATCACTATCCGTTACCGTTCATAGATCAAACTTTAGAAAGGTTAGCAAACCCTACTCATTTTTGATACTTGGATGGATATTCTGGTTTCTCTCAAATAGTTGTTCATCCGGATGACCAACTTAAAACGACTTTCATTAGTCCTTACAATTTGCATGCTTACCGATGTATGCCTTTTGGTCTATGTAATTCCCTAGCTACTTTTCAACGATGTATGACTGCTATTTTTGCTGATTTCATAGAACTTATAATGGGAGTATTTATGGATGAATTTTCTGTTTATGGAACTTCATTTACAAGTTGTTTGGATAATCTCAAGAAAGTTTTCCTATGTTTTGAAGAAACTAATCTTGTTCTAAATTGGGAGAAGTGCCACTTTATGGTCAAAGAAGGTATAGTCCTTGGACACAAAGTATCGGGTAAGGGAATTTAAGTGGATAGAGCTAAGGTTGAAACACTAGAGAGAATGCCACCTCCTAGGGATATTAAAGGTATAAGAAGTTTTCTTATTCATGTGGGTTTTTACAGAAGGTTCATTAGAAAATTTTCAGGGATATCTAAACCTTTGACTAACCTCTTGCAAAAGGGAATGAGATTCAATTTTGATGATAAGTGTCTTGAAGGTTTTGATAAACTTAAAAATGCTTTAACTCATGCTCCCACCATAAAACCACCTATCCGTGATACAACCTTTGACTTAATATGTGAAGCTAGCAATGATGTTGTAGGAGTAACTCTTGGACAACATATTGGTCGAAGATTTAATATTTTACATCATGCTAGTAGAACTCTCAATGGTGCCCAAAAGAATTACCCTAAGGAAGAAAAGGAACTGTTTGCTATATTATTTTCTTGTGATAAATTTAGTTCTTATATAGTTGATGCAAAGGTGAGAGTTCATACGGATCATGATGGCTTAAAAGAACTCCTTGAGAGGAAAGAACATAAGCCAAGACTGATCCGTTGGATTCCTTCACTTCAAGAATTTGAGTTGCAGATTATGCAGAGGCAAGAAATAAAGATGTTAGATGAAGTTTCCATGATTGCCCATGAGGACACCAATCTTATTGAGAGGAACTTTAGTCCCGGTGATTTTCGTTTACGAGAATTATTTGATGAACCAAAGTCAATTCCTCCAAGAGAGAAGGAGTCCTTGCTGTGGGAGGAACTTTTCATCCCCGATTAAGCAAGTGGTAAGTGCAAGGTAAGTATTCTTACCCAAATAAGTGATTTATTTTCACAATTTTTACTCTTGAAATTCCTATTTTCGAATTCCTTGGGTTTTACCAACAATACGGGCGGAGATATACAACCGGAGCGGGAGCTCCCATCGTATAGTTGGTCGTTAAACTCTCTGTATCATCGTCGTGAAATTATTTTCGATATCTGAGCCTATACGGTCGCAATTATACAACCTGAGCAAAAATTCCGTCCGTATAGTTGTTCATTAAACTCTTAGATGGTTTTGCTTTTTGGTGCCGATTTCTATACAGTCACAACTATACGACCGGAGCAAAAATTCCGGCCATATAGTTGGTCGTTAAACTCCCCGAAACTTTTGATTTTCGGTGTTTGAAACTATACGGTCGCAACTATACGACCGGAGCAAAAATTCCGGCCGTATAGTTGGTCGTTAAACTCTCAGACACTTTTTGTTTGATCTTTCTTTTTATAAAAAACGTTATTGTCGGTTCCGAGTCGTGATTTAATCGACCTGGACTCGAGATATTTGGAAATATCTGCTCGGAACCAACTATACAACCGGACCTATACGGGCTGCGCCCGTATATTTGGTCGTTACGCGGCAGGTTACTTCCAAATTCATGATTTATTTTTCTATTCCGTTTGGATTCTTTTCTTGGATGACAATTTGGTGTTTCTCGTGAGTTTTACCGACCTCTGACCCCTCTTATATACTGCCATTGTCTATCTCTCTAATCGCAATCTACAGAAACCAATCTAGTTATGCGCTATCCCGCCCCAGGCCGTGGTAAACCCATGAGGCTCATTGCTCCTTCCAGGGACCGCTCTAGCAGCCCGTCCATGGAGGAAGATGACAAGGAGGTGGAGGGGTTTAGCCCGAAGTACAAGGAGTACGTTGAGCCAAACTACTTCAACAATGATTCTGATGGAGATGATGACGTAGTTGATATCTACATCTGCCGCGACATCTAGGATCCACCAGAAATCAATTGGGTGGTGATGAAGAAAGCTCAACAAGAGAGAGAAGATCGCAAGCCACATGGAAAAGGGCATGTGGAGACGGTCAAGTTCGTCACCACAGATTCAAGGTCGCACAAGCATAAGGAATTATCTAATATTGGTGCAGGTGCTAGCAAGGAAGGGGAGGTTCCACTCTCGAGGCAAACCATTGGCTCTCGTATGAAGGTTAAACCTCAAGACGAGTGGAGGTACGGTTTCCACTTCCCTGATCCATCAATTATGGATGAGGAGGAAGAAGTTGTCCCTAGGACCAAGGATCATGTGCAGGCACTAGAGATATATCAGAAGCAGGAGCTACTCCATCGCGTCGAAGTCCGTCATCATCTCAATGCGATGGAGAAGAAGGAAGACCTCCTTCCGTTGGTGACCAAGCTCGTTGATAGAGTGGATACTCTGCAATCTGATCTACGCAAGTGCTACAGCCGCATAACTGCTCTGGAGGAGACCAACAAGAAGCTACGCACCGCGGTGTTACATGCCATGGCACCCTAGTGATCTACAACAATCACGGTATCAAATAATCGCAAGGGATTATTTGATCCCGCCTGGCTTGATTCCAAGCTTGGGGTTATCTTTAAGAACTTGTAATCTATCTTATAAGTTTTATTATTGTTGCATTAGTTCAAACTAGAAATAAAGTTTGTATCATTAGAATTCCCTTCAGGAATAGTAGATCCCTTTTACGAAATTCCAAGTTTATTATTATATATGGAGCAATATTGAGTTTGTGTTTTCTTTATTGATATATGAATGGCTTGAGTATGATTTTACTTGCACTTGATGATAGCAATAGGAGTCTTCCACAACATTGGTATTAATGGAACACATAAATATAATTTGGTCAATATGCTGTTAGTTTACGGTTTGACTCACAAAGAAAAATTATCTATACAATTAAGTTGAAAAATAAAACCTTGAACAAAGGAAAATGAAGTGCTATCTAAATAGAGTGAGAACAAGTTGTGGTAGAATCTCAAGTCATAAATAATGCTTCATATACAGTTGGAATTTGATATTTGAGATCATTGAACTTTGAATTCCTACATGAAGTGGAATATATGGCTAGATCCTTTGCACAACACTTAAAACAAAAGTGTGAGCATATATGCAAAAGAATAGAAAAAGAAAAGAAGAAAAAGAGCGAATGTACAAAGAGAAAATAGACATATGCCACTGTATTGTAGTATGACAAAGAGAAACTTTTGAGATTTCGAATCCCAAGTGAATATGTTGATCCTAAAACACTTGGGACTACCTCGTTATCTCATTCGGTTGAACCAGAGTCTTTTACATTATGTTGAGATTCATCTTTTATGAACAATTTATAACTAAGGTGTGGAAGCCTTCCAATACTATTCAGATGGTTCGAGTAAGGTACTATTCATGAACTATTCCCCTGTATCGTACATGATAAACACATGCTGCAATTGGCTCATTTATTTTATCGACTCAACTTCATGAATATGAGGATCACATCCATTAAGCTAAAATCTTCCTCGGGACGAGCAAGAGTATAAGCTTGGGGAAGTTGATGAGTGCATATTTGCATCATGTTTTACATTATTATTTTGCATTGTAGATGTAGGATTTTGGTATTTTACGGTGTTCGCATGCATATTTTATGTCTTTTTTACTAGGATCAGGACAGATAATGGATCCATTGGATACAATTATTGGAGCAGTTGTACTCTGGAGAAAAGGAGTAAAAAACAACGTAAATCGCTTATTTGGGAAATATTAATAATACCAGAAGAAAACCAGGAGCGAAGAAAGGAGGCACAAAGCATAACGACCAACTATACCGTGGGAGAATTTTCTCCGCCCGGATAGCTCTGGCCGTATAGCTGGTGCTGCCTCGGCCTCGTCAAATAGTTTCACCCCATGCAATTGGTTCGAGGAGACGACATACAAAACACCCAGAAAATCACAGAAACCTCACCTCCGGAAGTCATCTGGAGGGGGAACTCATCCGTTGGGGATCTATCTTCACCCTGCGCAGATCCGGGAGGCTAAGGCACCGATCTTCATCATCCACTACTGCATCACCACCATCTTCATCCATCCCATCTACATCTTGTCTAGATCTTGTTGTAATTCCTATACTCGTTGTGGGTTTATACAAGTACTATTCATCTATGATTGTTTCCATTACCATTGCCATGATGTTGATTGCCTCCATGTCTGAGTAGATCATTAGTTCTTGGGGAGATGGAGAAACCTAGTATGGGATTGAAATAAGATAAAGTCTATTATGATATTCATCAATGTGACCTTGTGTTAGATTCTCTACATCTTGATGTTGAGAAGTCGACCTCTCAATATTTGCCTCTTGTGGAGAGTTGATGGAGGGAACTACTTGTTGGTAGACGGAGGCGTGCTAGCACTTACAGCCACTATAAAGCTATTAGAAATGGTTACGTATCAACTTGGGAAATCGAGGAAACTCATGGAACACTATCCATGCCTTGGGATACGTCCTACGGGATTACATCCCTTAGTAGTGCAGTAATTTGATTGATGTCGATTGCTGACTACTGTGGTTATGAGGATGATGTGAGCAGCGGTTGTTGCCTGTTGATGGCCCAAAATATATTGAGCTCGTTGGGGAACCCCAAGAGGAAGGTATGATGAGCACATCAGCAAGTTTTCCCTTAGTACGAAACCAAGGTTATCAATCCAGTAGGAGCAAGGAAACACCCCAAAGGTGTTGCTAGCTGAACGTTGGCAGGGCACACTACCGGTGCCAGCAGCAACGTGGAGACCTGCACAACACAACCACAGAACTCTGCCCCCAACTTGCGATGAGGTTGTCAATCTCACCGGTTTTGCTGAAAACAAAGGATTAAACGTATCGAGTGGAAGAAAGTAATAGTTTGCAGAAAGTAAACACAAAGCAGTAAACAGTTGATTGTAGATGGAATGTAAAAGAAAGGACCAGGGTCCATAGTTCACTAGAGGTGGCTCTCCTTAAGATAGATAACATGCTGGGTGAATAAATTACAGCGGGGCAATTGACAAACATCGAGAAAGGATACAATCATATACTAATCATCTTGACTCCTTTGAGATTCGATTGGGCATTACAACATTATACATAGTCCGCCATCCAACTGCATCTATGACTAATAATCCACCTTCAGGTTATCATCCGAACCCCCTCCAGTATTAAGTTGCAAGCAACAGATTACTGCATTACAAATTGCGTGTAAAGTAAACAATACGATTGTTCTATGAACAAAGGATTGTTGTTTTCTCCCTAGTAGCAACAACACATCTAGTACCTTAGCGATTTCTGTCACTTCCCCAGATTACCAGAGGCATGAACCCACTATCGAGCATAAATACTAACTCCTGGAGTTGCTAGCATGTACTTGGCCAAGATAGCTACTAACAATGGAAAGCATGCACGATCACAAATAACAAAGACTTGATAGAATCAATAATCAATCTGAAATAGCATCTCAATATCCATCGGATCCCCGTAAACACAACATGTAGAATTACAAATAGATGATCTTGATCATGAACGGAGATCACAAGATCTAAACATGATAGCACAAAGGAGGAGAACCAGCCATCTAGCTACTACATGGACCCGTAGTCCAGAGATGAACTACTCACGCATCACACCGGAGGCTTGCATGATGATAAAGAAGGCCTCCAGGGTGAATTCCCCTCTCCGGCAGGGTGCTGGGAAGAGCTTCAAATCCCTCCCGATCTAGGGACAGAGACGACGGCGACTACAGATTCTTTCGTGGAATTTTTGATCGGATACTTAGGGTTTCTGTATCAGAGCCGACTTATAGGCGAAAGGGGAGGCCGAGGGGGTGCCGGAGGCGGCCAGACCACCCCCTGGTGGGGGCCAGGCTCCCTGTGCGGCCATGTGGTGTGGTGGCCCCATGACCCCTCTCCGTCTCGTATTCTGGCTCCAGGTGTCCGTTGGTGAAAAACTGACTTTGGTTTTTGTCCCGTCCAATTCCGAGAATATTCATTTTCTGACTTTCCTGGAACCAAAAACAGCAGAAAACAGACAGCTGGCACTATGGCTCTTGTTAATAGGTTAGTCTAAGAAATCATACGAAAAGTACTCCAAAGTGTGGACAAAACATAATAAAGTAGATAAAACCAAGCATGGAACATCAAAAATTATAGATACATTTGCAATGTATCAACATCCCCAAGCTTAACTCCTGCTCATCCACAAGTAGGTAAGTGATAAAAAGAAAAAATAATTTTTGAGGTGACATGCACCATCATAAACTTGATCAAAGTATTTGTAAAACATTGAAAGCTGGGATCATAGTACTTCAACATAACATGAAAGACAAAGTTCTAGCAATAAGACAAAGAAACTATGTTTCAACATGAAAAGGCACAAACAAAAGATTCATGAATAACAATGCTTTGCAAGACGTTTGTTTGTTCCACATAAAGAAAACATAGCATAATGGCATTCAACTTGTCCTTCATAGAGTAGCAAAACATAAATGCATAGGACACCTTCAAAGTTCATAAGAGTGACTAGATACAAATAGTTTAAAACAAGCAATATGAAGGTATGCATCAATCAACAAGTCTTGCGACAATGCACATAGAACTAAGAATGTCCACTATGCTCTCAAAGAAGGTGCATAAAGATAGAAGGTGGGGACTCAACATAAAAGTAAAAGAAAGGCCTTCATAGAAGGAAGTAGGGATTCAAGTCTCATAAAGAGCTTCCAAAAATTATGGTACTTATTAGCTTTCAGCTCTCATTGCCCCTATCATAAGGATCTTTAAGGTGATTAAGGTTAAAGTGACACAACTAAGAGGATATGCTTGACAAGTTATAAACCAAAATCTCATGCCCCTTACTTACAAAGACCGAACCTCATGCTACTCAACTTTAGTAACGAGTAAGGTCTTGTCATTGCAAGTACATATGTATCATAAAGAACCACCAACGGGGTACCCCTTGCACATGATACATGAGCTATCCCATAATCAAAATGACAAGGCAAGCAGACAATGAGCATCTTAGCGATCTTTTTATTTGCTATTTCCATAGGTTTTTATTGAGGATGCTTCATAGAGTGCTCATTATGGTGATGCTGCAAGTTTCCACCATGATTAGGCATGGCTTAGGCTAGCGGCCTAGGCGTTTCTCTAACACACATAAAAACTTCATGATCTTACAAGTTCCACTTTTATTTCACACCACCGGGATCCATAAGCGAAAGAACATGATATCAACGGGGTACAAAGTACAAGTGCAATGTTGAAAGCGTTCCCCATGATACATGGTTCTGATAACTTCAACTTATAAAGCGCAAGCATATACACAACAAAGAAGCACCCAATGGTTCAAGTTTATTAAATGCAAGAAAAAGTAAAGTGTGCCATCAAGTTCATGAGAGCTTTAATCACTAATTTTCTCATAACAAGTTTAATTTGGAAGGTAAACAAAAGCATGAATATACTTGGAATAGCATATGCTAGTAGGTAGGTATGGTGGAATCTTTGGAATAACTTGGTTTAAGGAGTTGGATGCATGAGTGGAACTCATACTTGGTTACGGAGGCTAGCAAAAGACTGGGAGCGACAAACTAAGAGAGCAATAATGGCCATAATCATGTAGAGCAACAAAACATCATTGTTCAAAGCATAAAGTGATACTACAAGTTTAAAACTAAAGGATCATTAAGGCTATGGTGACTTGGATAGTCATAACATGGTGTGAGCATGCGCTAAGTCAACCCAAATAAAGCATCAAAGGAGAATACCACAATACTATGCTTTAATATGCTAAAACAACGCATGATTCAACCAAGGCACATTAAGAAATCTCAATTGTTTATAACAAGTCATGCTACAGAAAAGAATACTAAGCATAAATCCAAAACAATACCAAGCATGTCATGACAAAGCATAGGCCACAGTCAAAAACAAGCTCTCTTTACCACTTAAGCATGAGCTTTCCTACACTTTTCCAACCCAAACCAAACTATTTGAAAACCAATGTATGAAAGAGGGGGTCCAACCAATTTATTCAGCAAACTAAGCAAACCAAGCAACGAAAAACCAAAATGAAAACAAAAAAGAAGACGCTCCAAGAACAACACAACTGTGCATGAAACAATAAAAATGAAGCATTTGGAAGAAACCTGGGATTTTTATTGATGAAGAAGGGGATGCCTTGGGAATCCCCAAGCTTTGACGTGTACTTCTTGGATATTTCTTGGGGTGACACGTGTGGCATCCCCAAGGTTGAGCTTTAGTCCATCCTTCATCTCATTACTCATTCCTTCCATACACCTAATTTTTTTCCTTCATACAAAACTTCACACAATTTTTATCAGCAACATTAGTGCACTCAAGATAATAAGTCTTTAGGTTCAGTTCTAACACCAATAAAACTTCCATTAAAACACAAGATACTATAGTACTTCCCTCAAAAAGCTCAATTCCCCAAAAGAACTCAAAAAGGAGCCAACAAGAAGCAAATGCAAATAATGGCAGAAATCTGCCAAAACAGACCAGCTGGTAAAGACGAATTTTTTCGAAGACCTTCTATTGCTCAAATAAAAAAGTGTTGAACTAATGAAAGTTAGATAAGAACATGGGGCAGAAGCAAAAAAAATTCACGCCTCAAAAGGATGTACAGATATTTTACACGAATCTTTACGGTGAAGCACATAAATCTGTTTTGGGACAACAAATTCCCCAATCATTACTTCTCTCTCATTAGAGGTTACTCTTGGCACAAAAACCAAATAAAAAGTATAAGGAGTGGTTATTATAGAGGTAATAACTTGCAAGACTCATCTAAAACTTTTAGGTTATCTCCCAATAAGTACTTTTATTTAACGCCTTTAAGTTAGGCATAAGAAGCAAGAATAAGAATCAAGTGTTCTCAAATGAAGAAGCATTAAGAGCAAATTTTGTTTTCATAGGAGAGGGAAAAGAAATCTTCTCTCTCTTCTTAGGGAAGTTTTCTATACCTTTCTTGAGTGGGAGTTGATATTTAATGGTGCCTTCTTTCATATCAATAATGGCACCAACAGTTCTAAGAAAAGCTCTTCCCAAAGTAATATGACAAGAAGCATTGCATCCAACATCCAAAACATAGAAATAAACGGGGACATAGGCATTGTTAACCATAATAAGAACATCATTAAGACTCCCCATTAGTTTATTTTTAACATTATAATCAAGTGGGACATTCAAATAACAATCTTCAAGTGGTGGCAAATCAAGCATATCATAAATCCTTCTAGGCATAATAGAAACACTACTATCAAGATCACATAAAGCTTTGAAATCAAAATCATTCACTTTCATATTAATGATGGGTTCCCAACCATCTTCTTGTTTTATAGGAATATAAGCTTTATGTTTCATCTTTTCTTCTTTAATCTTGATGAGAGCATCAGTAATGTGTTTTGTAAAGGCCAAGTTCATAGCACTAGCATTAGGACTTTTAGCAAGCTTTTGTAGGAACTTAATAACTTCAGAGATATTGCAACCATCAAGATCAAAATCAAAATTATCATCTAAAGTAGTAGAACTATTACTAGCCTCAATACTAGTGGTGGTGATAGTAGAAACACTAATGTTTCTAGCAATTTCATCTTCTCTTTCCCACTTAGCATGTAATTTAGCTAATAGTCTAACATTTTCATCAATTCTTACTTGTATGGCATTAGTAGCTGCAAAGGGATTATCATTAGTCTCAGGTTTAGTAGCCATTATTTTTAAATAAGATGGAGCTTCAGCCAAAGATGCTATATTTCTTTTAGCATTAGAGAGTTTTTCCTAAGTAGTTTTATTGAAAGCAGTTTGTTTACTAATAAAATCTTTAAGCATAACTTCAAGTTCAGAGGGAGCACTCCTATTGTTGTTGTAGGAATTTCCATAAGCCTTACCATTGTTGGGAGAATATGGCTTATAATTGTTGTTGCCAAAATTATTCCTATAAGCATTGTTGCTAAAATTATTATTTCTTATAAAGTTCACATCAACTTGCTCTTCTTGAGCAACCAAAGAGGCTAAAGAAACATTATTTGGATCAATATGGGCTTTCCCATTAACAAGCATAGACATAATAATATTAATTTTATCACTCAAGGAGGAGGTTTCCTCAACAGAATTTACCTTCTTACCTTGTGGAGCTCTTTCAGTATGCCATTCGGAGTAGTTAACCATCATATTATCCAGAAGCTTTGTTGTAGCACCCAAAGTAATGGTCATAAAGGTACCTCTAGCAGCAGAATCCAATAGGTTTCTTGAAGAATAGTTCAATCCTGCATAAAAACTTTGGATGATCATCCAAGCAGTTAGTCCATGAGTGGGACAATTCTTTACCAAAGATTTCATTTTTTCCCAAGCTTGAGCAACATGTTCATTATCAAATTGTTTAAAATTCATTATTTCACTTCTCATAGATATAATCTTAGCAGGAGGATAGTATTTTCCAATAAAAGCATCTTTGCATTTAGTCCAAAATCAATGTTATTCCTAGTTAAGGAATTCAACCACTCTTTAGCTTTTCCTCTCAAAGAGAAAGGAAACAATTTAAGCTTAATAATATCTCAATCTATATCCTTATGCTTTCGCATCTCACAAAGTTCAACAAAGTTATTTAGATGGGAAGCAGCATCTTCATTACCAATACCAGAAAATTGTTCTCTCATAACAAGATTGAGTAAAGCAGGTTTTATCTCTAAGAAAGTAGCTTCAGGAACATGTGGAGCAATTGGTGTGCTCATAAAATCATTGTTGTTGGTCCTAGTGAAGTCACACACTTAGTATTTTCTAGAGTAGTCATTTTTATGTGTTTTTAATAAAGAAAGCAAACAAGTTGAACTAATTTTGTGTGTGTTTTTGATAAAGAAACAAACAAAGAAAACAAAAGTAAACTAAGCAAAACAAAAATAACAAAGTAAAGGGATTGGTTATGAGGGACTCCCCTTGTGAAGATGTCCTTGACTCCCCACCAACAGCGCCAGAAAAAGATCTTGATGGCCCAAAATATATCGAGCTCGTTGGGGAACCCCAAGAGGAAGGTATGATGAGCACAGCAGCAAGTTTTCCCTCAGTACGAAACCAAGGTTATCAATCTAGTAGGAGCAAGGAAACACCCTAAAGGTGTTGCTAGCTGAACGTTGGCAAGGCACACTACCGGTGCCAGCAGCAACATGGAGACCTGCACAACACAACCATAGAACTCTGCCCCAACTTGCGATGAGGTTGTCAATCTCACAGGTTATGCTAAAAACAAAGGATTAAACGTATCGAGTGGAAGAAACTAATAGTTTGCAGAAAGTAAACACATAGCAGTAAACAATTGGTTGTAGATTGAATGTAAAAGAAAGGACTGGGGTCCTTAGTTCACTAGAGGCGTCTCTCCTTAAGATAGATAACATGCTGGGTGAACATATTACAGCGGGGAATTGACAAACATCGAGAAAGCATACAAGCATATACTAATCCTCTTGACTCCTTTGAGATTCGATTGGGCATTACAACATTATACATAGGCCGCCATCCAACTGCATCTATGACTAATAATCCACCTTCAGGTTATCATCCGAACCCCCTCTAGTTTAAGTTGCAAGCAACAGATTATTGCATTAAAAATTGCATGTAAAGTAAACAATACGATTGTTCTATGAACAAAGGATTGTTGTTTTCTCCCTAGTAGCAACAACACATCTAGTACCTTAGAGATTTCTGTCACTTCCCCAGATTACCAGAGGCATGAACCCACTATCGAGCATAAATACTAACTCTTGGAGTTGCTAGCATCTACTTGGCCAAGATAGCTATTAACAACGGAAAGCATGCAAGATCACAAATAACAAAGACGTGATAGAATCAATAATCAATCTGAAATAGCATCTCAATATCCATCGGATCCCCGCAAACACAACATGCAGAATTACAAATAGATGATCTTGATCATGAATGGAGGTCACAAGATCTAAACATGATAGCACAAAGGAGGAGAACCAGCCATCTAGCTACTACATGGACCCGTAGGCCAGAGATGAACTACTCACACATCACCCCAGAGGCTTGCATAATGATGAAGAAGGCCTCCAGGGTGAATTCCCCTCTCCGGCAGGGTGCCGGGAAGAGCTTTAGATCCCTCCCGATCTAGGGACAGAGACGACGGAGGCTACAGACTCTTTCGTGGAATTTTTGATTGGGTACTCTAGGTTTCTGTATCGGAGGCAACTTATAGGCGAAAGGGGAGGCCGAGGGGGTGCGAGAGGCGGCCAGATGACCCTCTGGCGTGGGCCAGGCTGGGCCACATGGCCAAGTGGTGTGGTGGCCCCCTGGCCCCTCTCCGTCTCGTATTCTGGCTCTAGGTGTCCCTCGGTGAAAAACTAACTTTGGCTTTTGTCCCGTCCAATTCCGAGAATATTCATTTTCTGACTTTCCTAGAACCAAAAACAGCAGAAAACAGGCAGCTGGCACTGTGGCTCTTGTTAATAGGTTAGTCTAAGAAATCATATGAAAAGTACTCCAAAGTGTGGACAAAACATAAGAAAGTAGATAAAACCAAGCATGGAACATCAAAAATTATAGATACATTTGCAATGTGTCACCTATTCGTCCACATTTGGAGTTCTTGCCACACATACATAGTTGAGAAAGTTCATGATGATAATTAGATCTTTATAATACTTGTGCTGTATCCGCTACTCCCTGAGAACACTTTTTCCCTATTGCAGTTCCAATCTTTCTTTACATACACGATACTTACTTTCTGTATTATGTTACTTTGCTTTACTTTATTATTGCTCTTATACAAAAAAAACCCAAAAAGACCTTTTTACACATTACTCGCATTTAATCTTGTTACTTAGAACTTTATCTAGCATTTCTATCGCAATATTTATTTCAAGAATCATTAGACTTCAGACTCCTGCTCCCTGTGGGATCGATATCTTTATTTCGAAACTAGCTACAAATGATCTGTGCACTTGCAGTCATTAGGTGGCCATAGAGGAATTTCCTACCCTACTCGTGCCCATGTGATTGAGGAGCAACACTAGCACACTAAGGATAAGTGGAGTAGGCGAGAGAGAGGCAAAGACATGCAGGGTGCAAGGAAGAAGATGAAGCCAGCGAAGAGGAGGTAAAAGCAGTAAAACAAGTTTCTCTTCATTTATCAAGAGTGAAAGCACACAACTCAGCCGTTCGATGTAAAATCGAACCATCGGAAAAAAATAAGATGGTGACGCGTGTCAAAAGATTACAAAAGGAAAAATTCCTAAGAAGTTATTACCGCGCTAAAAACAGAGAAACCTCGCATGACGCCTTGATATTCGCGCGAAAAAGGGGACGTGCAGTCAAAAAACTCCACTGAAGATGCCACCCATGCCTCATATTACTGCCGCATTGTCCCACAATTGAAACGTCCCATCAAGAGGTGTCTCTGAGAAACCATGGCGTAATTTCGTATTCAGTGACGTCATACCATGCAAGTCACAAAATACTTCGGTTCTATAAAAAAAGAGGAGGACAAGGACCCGAAGAAAAGCATTAAAAAATTGAGTTGAAGTAAATTCCTCAACAAGAGAGACTTTGAGACTACAATCGAATAAAATTATCCTCTTGTGTTAAAATCAATGAGTGTTACATAAATGTATCCTCAAATAATTACTCCTATCGGGAGTATCTACAGAAACCAGTGAACTTTAGCAATTCCAACAGCCAAACAAGATAGTCGATGAAATATATACAAAAATCTCGGATTGCGCCTGATGCAACTAAACTCTGAATGACGTGTCCACGACATGAAGGTAAGACCACGGGATTCGTCCTGTATGGCATGCTAATCGCACAAGAATGCGCTCTACCAGTAAAATATCCGTATAAACGATATGATGAAAAATCCCGACAGTCGCGTTGGGTATCGGATAAAATAAAACTAGAATTCAGTATTCGATAAGGCCTCAATGGCTCGAACTGAGTTACACCAGTTATAATTCCGAGTTCAGGCCAGGGGACCTAAATTTGATGTAGGTTTGCAGTGTTTTTTCCTAGGAGCAATTAACTGATTCCCTATCCGTCGGATGCATCAGGCCTGTTGTACCAAATCCCTATAAAATCCTAAAATCTTAGAACATGGAAATACTAAAAATATCTTTGAGACTCAATCGGAATCTAAGATTTAGATAGAGTCTCAGGGGCTACTAACATGGGTATGATTACTCGAGTACTTATGATTTGCTACCCTGGATGTATAAAGGCTCACGGTCAATGAAGATTTAAGATGATGGCTCGAGAAGCATCCGATAGAAGCCTTAGTTATATTAGAAAAGGAAATATGAACCGAAATTGTGTTGGTGTTGTAATCAAACATATGTAGCCTATCCGTATACGGCTTTGAGACCCGACCTATTATATATAGGACGGGAGAAGCCTATGAGGAGGTACCGAAAAACTCCCAAGCGACCTGTAATAGTTTTGTTCATCAACAATCAGGTGACATCGACTTCCTTGTTTGCTTGACATCTAACGAAACCCCCCAGCATTCTCTTTTCCACGAAACCCTAAGTCCCTGACCATGGGCATTGCCGACGTTACCCCTCGTCAGCACGCCTCGACGCCATCGACGTCATCCGCATCCATGGAGATCGACAATGTGGTGTTGGGGAGGAGAGCGGTTGAGGGAGAGGTTGTGGTGATAGGCAAGCGACGGGGCAAGCGGAGATCAGCGATGTGGTTCTCCATATGGGATCGAGAGTGATGGCGGTGGGGGTGGGGGTGGGGGTAGCGGCGGAGAGATAAGGAAGGGGTCTACGCGGCCCGCCTATCACTAGGGTTGGATGGGTCATGGGTCTCCCACAGGTGGACTGAGGGTTCGTTCTGGACCGTTGGATCGAGTGGACGACTACGATTCGTTTCGGTGGGTGATCCGTGGTAGCCTCATTTCTGTATTTTGATTGGTTGGATAAGACTGTCCATTGGCCTAGTTGTTAAAATGATTCCATATTATGCAAATGTGAGCTTTTGGATGACAAAACACTACTGATCTTGGAGATTTTTTTAAATACTACACCACCTTTCATGGACAATGTCCACCCCTAATGAAAAAGACTAAAAAGACATTTTCCATTTTCCGAGTGCCAAAAATGTTGTGTATTGTGAAGCAACCACCAAATGAAATTTTCAAAATTGTACCATCCATTTTTTCACAAATACTGGACCACCTTCCATGGACAATGTCTCAACCGGGGTATCTCAAACCTTTCTGTCCACCCCTCGCAAAAATACAAATTCCTGACGAATTGGTAGGAAGTTAGTCCAATTTGAACTACAATTACATGATTTGATCCCATGATTTTCCAAAAAATCATTTTTAGGTTCACAATATGTTGTTTCTTCAGATATCCCATGTAAGTTTAGTGAGGCTCGGCCCCGAGCTAGGAATCTCATGCCCACCATTTTAACTGTAGCTTGACCATAATTTGAAACGGGATTAAGAAATTCAAAAACGATCTGAATAATGTAAAACCTTCGCGTGGTGTCATGTTATGTGACATAGTTTAAAGGGAAAATACCAAACCTAGTATATGGGTTGCATCTTGAAAAAACCTTCTCAGAAATGACCTATCCTGTTCGAGGTTTCATGGCTTTCAGGCCAAACGACCAATATTATGACCAGAATCACTGCATAGTTTGTGATAATATTCCCATATTATGCACTCATGTGAATCTTGGGATGACGAACGATGTTGCAGGAGGAAGTTTTCCTTTTCTTCGCACATAAAAGCCATTTTTCGTTTTCCGAGTGCCAACAACAGGACGTTTTTTGAAGAATCACCAAAGACATAATTCAAAATGATACAACCCTATTTTTATAAAATACTAGACCACCTTACAAGTATAATGCCCCAACCGGGTATCGTAAACCTTTCCGTCCACCCCTGGTGAAAAGGAAAAATTCATGAAGAGTCCATAGGAAGTGGGTCGGATTTGAACTATAGGTACATTCTTTGATGCTCGTGATTTTTCACAAAAATCATTTTTAGATTCATCATATGATGTTTCTTCACAGATCCAATGCAAGTTTAGTGAGGCTCGGACCTAAGCTAAAAATCTTCATGCTCGTCGTCTTGACCATAGTTTGAAACGAGCATGAAAAATTCAAAAATGATCCGAACAATGTAAAACCTTTTCATGGTGTAATATCATGTGACATTGTTGCATGGAAAAATAGCAAACTTGATATATTGATTGCATCTCAACAAAACCTTTTTATAAATGAGCTATCATGTTCGAGGTTTTATGGCTTTCGAGCCAAATGACCAAAGTTATGGCTAGAATCGCGACATAGTTTGTGATAATGTGTCCATATTGTACACACATGTGTATCATGGGATGGCGAATAATGTTGCACGTGAAAGTGTTCTTTTTCGTCACACCAGCTATTTTTTATTTTCCGAGTGCCAAAAACATGGTGTTTTGTGAAGCAACCACAAAATGAAAGTGGGTCCGATTTGAATCACATGTCCATGATTTGATACTCGTGATTTTTAAAATAATAAAACTATTGATAATTAATAAACTAAGAGGATATACTAAAGTTTATAAAAATTTAGGGATAAAAATCAATTTATTTGAACTTCTTATGAAAATGATACAAAAGAATTAAAAAAACAGAAAAAGAAAACTTTCTTAAATGGACCACCCAAGCTGGACCGAACTTTATCTACCAGGCTCCAAGGCCCATTCTACCAAGGAAAAAAAGAAAAGGAGTGAGGGTACGGGTAGTCTATCCACCAAGCCCCAGGGCCAACCAAAGATGGCTATGTTCATAAAGCTTTAGGGCGATACTACAATAGAAGTGTAGAAGTGGTCAGGTGGTTAGACTCGCCTTTTCCTTCTAAGACGTGTCTAGTTCAAGCCTCCTGACCACCCCATTTTTGCATAATTTATTTGCGGATTTGGCAAACCAACAAACTGTGTGGAAGTACAACATGAACGATGGTGTAGCGTGTTGGTTGACATCATTAAGAAGTGAGTGAGGTCATGCGTTCAATCCTCATGAGCTGCACCATTTTTTTATTATTTTTTAAAGAGTGGGTCCTGTTGGTCAGATCGGTGGTGGGTCCATGGGGTTAGTCTAGTGGGTGGGCCTACTTGTCAGGTAGGTATATATTGACACATGGACATACACATATACAAAAAATGACATATAGACATACCACATACCATAATTGCTGGTGTGGCCAACCGGTCAATTCAATGTATCAAATTTTAGACGATATGACGATTTAAATTGGCCATAATGGGGCATAAATAAGTCTCTAAGATCTATCCTGGACGTTATGACGATTTTATATGCTAAAATTACGATGATTTTGACACAAATCATCGTAATTCTATAGGATTTTGACCTCTCCAAATAGCCTACGACCATCTTGTGCTAAATTATCATAGATCTATGACAATTTTATTTCCCATCACTATGAGAAGGTCACAAGTTAACACATTTCTTGTAGTGTGCGGCGCCTACCTATATCGGCCTCACTTCCTCTCTGTTGCGCAACCCTACGTCGACCGTGCAGTCTTGCTCCACGGTAGGTCACCAGCTAAGGCCTTACACCGGTCCATATCTACTATATTTCTCTCCATTTACAGTCCCATGCTTTTAGGAAATGACATTGGCAAATTCTATGAGCTTCACTCGAAGCGAAACAACATTAGGCAAACTACCAGTCGATATAGTCACTTAGATTCTTCTCATAATTCCTCCAGATCCTCGCAGCTTACTAACGATATCATCCTTCTATTCTAATTGAAGGGGATTGATTAGAAGAAACGGTTTCAGACATCTAACCCTATCACACAACGGTGGAACCTCTTTGCTAGGATTTTTCTACCGAGGTAGTGAAAATGCTTGTTAATTAATCACTGAGCATCATCTTGAGCCAACCATCTTGCCAACGTTGACCCTTAGAGATGTATACATTGTCGATGAGATTGATAGTGATAGTGATGGCAAGATATACGGAACCCTACGTACCCTTGCATGTCGGCATGAGTGTGTGCTACTATATTCTTCAGCTTACCCAGCCTTGTTAGTCTAGGATCCAATCAGGAACAGTGATGCATTTGTGTGTGAACCATTATGGCGTGGATTCTAGACTAAGTTCAACGGAAGAATTTGTATTGCAGCAATCATGCTGGACCATTTACCCACAATTGTCACACAAGAAATTTCTTGATTGTTTGGATAACAACAAACACTAACAACTAGAGGTACAAAGGTACACATCGGAGACACACAGATGGGATTCAGTTGCATCCATTCCATCGATAGAAATGTCATGGGTTCGTGAATCGGGCTACTCTCATAGGTTGTGTTCTGTACTGGGTAACAACATTCAGATAAATCCTTGCATTTGACAATACTACAAAGGTTCTATGGTATGTCGAGTGTCCAAAAGAGACACATGATGATTTATTCCAGTGCAGACTCCACACCTTTAAAGGGAAGCATGGAGGCGTTGGTCTTCCCATCTAAGAGATTCCACCCTACTAACCTGGAGCAGTATCAAGTGATCACGTATGGTCACTTGATAGAGAAATTGATTTGTCTAATCTCCTAGTCCTTGGCACATATTTGCCACATGATGTTAAATGTAAACAAAAGATATTATGTGCATTTGAAGATAGATATATCTTGGTTATACAGATGAAGAAAGATGTATACGTATTAGATGTGAACACCTATAATTGGATGAAGATCTATGGTTATCTCAAAACATTCACTATATATCCTTATACTATGATATCAGGTAATTAGCATATGCTATCATATATATATGTATGTTCATTCTCACATTTATTATTTTTGTGCTGATCATTTCTTTTATTGTTTGACATCAACAAATATGTTCCAAAGTGTACAATATGATCAAGACATAAATGTGTGTAGCCATATATAGGATATATATAGAATATACACTATATAAACATATATGTAAAGGTTCTGTCATGTGTATATGGCATTAAATGATGGATCATGTGCTCATGTGATCTAATATATTTGGTCATTTTTTATTTTGTTATTGATATTCTGAATCGCATATATAATATGGTGCGGTGAATCTAAAATTGCTATTTGAAAAGGTATGCGTCGAGATATATTAGACCAGGCAGTATCTTAGTGTCGTCCTCTCATAGTTGACACGACACCTAAGCTGTATCACCCTACATGGCCATGGCGTAAACGATTTGCTGCTACGGAAGTGCTAGCTCCGTGGATCACATTATGCGACACCGAAAAATTCACCATCATTGCAAAATCCCCGACGCAGTTATCCGTGACACCTTTTTTGCCGCACTAGTGCAAGCGCGGCGACGTTTATAAGCGACAACACCCGAGCTCTTTTTTGTAGTGCATTGTAGTGATAAAAGCAGAGCTTGTACACACAAAACAAAGAAGACAAGGTCGGCGACTGTGGTTTCCAGCCTAGGCGATCGCTACAACTGAGGGGAGGTGATTGGAATTGCATGTGGATGGGGGTGTGCCATAGTTGAATTTATATTTAAACCATGCGAGGAAGGGAACCTAGAGACGATGGGGAATGAGAGAATTCTTGGGATTCTAAGTTGATTAGAAAACCCGACGAAATCAACATTTCCTTCGGATACCAAGTACTAGTAAATATGAAGAGAAACATGTGATATGAAGGTAAGGGGAAGCAGTAATGGTGTCCAAGCCCAAAACTAATTGGAATGTCAACATAGTGGCCTAGTACTAAAAAGAATAAATGCTAAGTGAGGGATTAATATGCATGGTCGTGTGACGTGAAGGGGAAATAAGATGGCGAGAGATGTTTGATCGGTCTGGGTTTAGGAGATGTTGCTGCACCAGGAGGAAGGAAAATTATGTAGTGAGCGATTGCTAAAGGAAAGTGGTACACATCCTCCATAGATGGACCGGTTCTATCCCCTGACTCAGCCTCCACGCACGCACACCCTCCCAAAAATGCCACCTTATCTTCTCCAACCACACGCAAGGTGAGGTAACCCACATCAAGCATCCTTGCGGCCGGTCATAGCTTCCTTGCCGTGCCCAACGATGCTTGGGAAACTGGGTTGCCTGCCCAGGAGATCGCTACAATTGAGGGAGATGATTGGAATTGCATGTGGATGGGTGTGTGTCTAGTTGAATTTATATTTAAACCATGTGAGGAAGGGAACCTAGAGACAATGGGGAATGAGATAATTCTTTAGAATATGAGTCGATTGTAAAACCTGACAAAATCAACCTTTTCTTTGATTACCAAGTACTAGTAAATAGGAAGAGAAACATCTGATAAGAAGGGAAGGGGAATCAGTAAAGGTGTCCAAGCCCAAAACTAATTGGAATGTCAGGAACAGTGGCCCAATACTAAAAAGAATAAATGCTAAGCGAGGGAGTAATATGCAGGGTTGTGTGATGTGAAGGGAAAATAAGGTGGCGGGAAATGTTTGATCGGTGTGGGTTAGCAGAGATGTTGCTGCACCAGGAGGAGGGAAAATCATGTAGTGAGCGATTGCTAAAGGGAAATAATACACATCCTCCTCGGATGGGCCGAATCTATCCCCCGACTCTTCCTCCATGCACACGCACCCTCCCAAAAAATTCCACCTTATCTTCTCCAACCACACACATGGCGAGGTAACCCACATAAAGAATCCTTGCGACCGGTTGTTGCTTCCATACCACGCCAAATGACCTCGCCCCCACGTTGCTTGGTGGGGCATCCAAGTTGCTACTCCGGTCTCCCCAGCCCCCTTAGCTCGCGTCGCCTCCCTTCTGCAGCTCGTGCCTCCTCACCTCTACAAGTCCCTAGCCCTGCATCACTTCCGCCATTATGCCACTCTCGTCGTCTCCCCTGTAGCCCGCACTGCCGGTCTCCCCAGGGCCTACTGGTGCATCTTCAGCGGATGCCTCCCCTTCCCCAACCTACTCGAGGGAGACGGTGGCGGTGCCATCGATGATGACGGTCCACTCCACATGGGTGGTGTGAGGTGCAACTAATGTTGGTGCTAAAAAAGTGGTGGCCGGGCCTGCTACATGGGGAGGCCAGGATAGGATTCGCAAGAGCCGGGGACACTAGGTTTTTGTGATTTTTGCATCCAGATTTTTTGCTACAATGATTCTAAAAAACTGCGACATAGATGAAATTGTTTTGCTATGTAGATTTTGTGGTCATGCATAATATAAATAATTTTTTCTACAATCGTTCTTATGTGTTTCTACAATATTACAATTTTTTCCTACAAGGCCTCCGGCGAGAGCTCCGGCAATGTCTCCAGCAAAGTCGATTTTGCTATAGTATCATAATGTTTTTGC
This sequence comes from Avena eriantha, assembly GCA_910589775.1. NCBI lineage: Eukaryota > Viridiplantae > Streptophyta > Magnoliopsida > Poales > Poaceae > Avena > Avena eriantha. The sequence goes on from OU342741.1 coordinate 313,895,131, forward strand.
TACAAGGTTTCTGCGAGATCTCCCAGCTAAAGTCTTCGGCGATGTATCCGGTGAAGTCATTTTTTTGCTATAGTAACATTTTGTTTTTTCTACAACAATTTTATTGTTTTGCTACAATAATATAAAGTTTTTGCTACGATTTCCCCCGCGAATTCTCCTAGCGAAAGTCTCCGGCAAAGTCTAGTTTGCTACATTAGCACTTTTTTTTGCCACAAAGTCTCTGATGCGGTATCTTTTTTGTTCTATTTTAGGAGCAAAACTTTTTTGCTACATGTACTAAAAGCTGGACATTGGTTAGAAAAAACAGGACATTTCGTAGCAAAAGCGAGATTAGGATTTGTTTTGAGGGACACGTGTCCCGCAGGGAAGCAAGAGGATGCGGGGGAATTATCCCCGGGGGACACCTAGTTCTTTCCGTTGATAAAGGAAGGTTTCAGAAGTGGGAAAGTGACTAGTCATAGAATTATATGTCTAGTGTGGCTAAAGAAACCCTCATTAAGTCCATTCTTCAATCTCTTCCCACATATGCTATGGTACTTTTAAAATTCCCTGTTGGTTTGATTGAGGAACTCTCTAAAATTATTCAGCACTTTTGGTGTGGAGTTGAGAAAAATAAATGCCAGATGCACTAGATTTCATGGGACCGCCTTGTGTGGCCAAAATCTCAGGGCGGAGTAGATTTTCAGGACCTCAAGATTTTTAACCAAGTGCTTCTTGCAAGACATGCGTGGGGGTTAATTCAGTTCCTGGATAGTTTGTGTGGGAGGATCTTAAAGGCTAGATACTACCCATCAGCTAGTTTACATGATATAGTGGAAAGACCCGAACCCGACTTGGTTCAAAATCCTTGTGATTATGGTGCTAGTCCCTAGATCGAATACCTAGCACCCACAGTTTAAGATGTAATATCAACATACAAAGTCATATAATATCACACGATGAAGAATATAAATACTTTATTACAATGTCATAGCCATAGGCTATATTATTACAAATTAGTGGAGTAAAAGCAAAGCATGGATTCCTTCATCTTCATGTGCCACACGTAAACATGTTGAGTGCAGATTCGTAACCCCCATCATCATTCCTCGCTCATCAAATTAATATACCCGCAACATGATAGGTTGCAGGCAAAGAGGGTTCATACTTTAAATGTATTGGCAAATGTCACTAGTATGTGGATATAAGTTGGACTATCACTACATGCATATTTGGCTAAGTAGAGCTTAGGCTTATTTGCAAAAACAAATATGGTTTTATCCTATATTTGCAAAATACTTTTGATGTTTCAACAACTTTCTGAACTCCTTAACAAACTCCAAGTTCTTCTACTCCCTTGTTGACACCATCAAGTTTTACTTTGAGAAATTGGAATGCCGAGATCTTCCATAGCTTTAAGCCTTAGTTGCTGAGAGTTATGAATAATCAGGGACACGTCTAAGTACTTAGAATTTGATCTTCTGTAGAAGTTGTACACTTTACCCACATGACATAATCTCATCTTGACGCCAACAGTAGCCGCTAGATTAGTGCTCACCAAATGGAGTACCGGCAGATCGAGAATGTGGTAGAGTTTTTCCATAAAAGTCCTCCCAATACATAATGCTAGCACACATACGGGTGCCAATGCAAGGATTTATTAGAAATACATATTTCTAGTCCCTCTATAGAGGTACCAATGCAAGGGTCTTCCTCTATGTAATTGACTAAGCTATAGCCCATTTAGCATGTGGCTGTACTAGAAGCCACTGTACGTGAAACATGTCCAATCTCTAAGTCCGTGAGTGGTATTATTCTTGTGCACACATGAGTGAGATAGTCATAGATATGGTTCCCTTCGTTGCCACCTTATTCAAAACTAGTATCCACATTCCACTCAGGTGATTCATTGAGTACTTGTTTTATAATTAAAACATACAATTTCAAATACTTCATATAATTATATCATGATATTCGACCCTAAATCTATAGAAGGGATAATCATACTACAACTACGATGTTTCCACTAAGTAAGATATAAAAGATATCCTAAACATGACATAACATAGCATAATATATAATACAATATTTTCCTACACATGCATTTCTACTCAAAATTTCTAGATGTATAGAAAATAATGGGACACCGTGATAGTGTCGCTGGCCTTAGTAGTTGGTATTGTTGGTATACTCTTTTTAGTTATACACTTCACAATCCACACAATCTATCAAACAAAACACCCAAGACAAAACATGCATAAGATCAATACTAATGGCAATACAAAAATCATTTAAAGTATGCAAGCATGCAAGATGGTGATTTCATTGCACAAAGTTGTTCTCACAAGTTTTCCGAACATTACTAAGTTCCTTCTGAATATTTCATATTTGCAAGATGCCAAATGCAACAATTTGCAATTAGTTTTACTTAGAGCATTTTCTAAACACTGAAATAGGCCTTTGTACCAAATAATTGTCACAATATTATTTATACTAAACTAAATTTATATTTTGGTCTTACTCGATAGAGGGTTAAATTAACAATCCAAATCAAAAGGAATTATTCAAAACCAATTTCTAGAACAATTTTGTAAGCAATTTAATCTACAAAGGGTTCCCTACAAACAATGTTTTTAACAGAAGCAAAATTAACAAATTATTATTCCAATGTGTTCTAATTATTTTTCTGAATCTAGAGACATATTATTTGTCAATTTTGGATAAACAGAACATTTTCTATATTTACAATACCACTAAAGAGTATTTAAATCATTAAAAAATTATTTTCTCCAAAAGTGATATTTCATTGTAGAAATGTGTTCTTCATATTTTTGTGAATCCGTATACATATTATTTGCATTTTATGATTTATAAATCATTTTCTATGATTTATCTAATTGATCATATTTTTTGTTTATTTAAGTCAATTTCTAAAATATAATTGCTGTCTGGGTTCGCTGACTTGGAAATGACACGACGTGCTCTGATTGGCTCATACCACTTCAGTAAGTGATCTAATCTCGCTCGTTGGATCGGAATCTAAAGGATGCGAACGAAAGGTTGAGATCTACTCACCTGAGGTCGCCGGAGATGGCGCTCGTGGTGGCTAATAGTGCAGGCGGTGGACGGAGACAATGATGTAGGGGTCTCGGGGAAAGGTGGAGATGATGAAGAGGTGCGGAATGATGGCTCAATACACGGCGCCCAGAAAAGTGCTTGGTGCGTGGTGTTGATGTAGAGCTCGTTGGGAACCTCAAGAGGAAGGTATGATGAGCACAGCAACAATTTTCCCTCAGTTATGAAACCAAGGTTTAATCGAACCAGTAGGAGCAAGGAAACACCTCAAAGGTGTTACTAGCTGAGCTTTGGCAGGGCGCACTACCAGTGCTAGTAGCAATGTGGAGACCTGCACAACACAACCACATAACTTTGTCCCAACTTGCGATGAGGTTGTCAATCTCACCGTGTTTTGCGGAAAACAAAGGATTAAACGTATCGAATGGAAAGAAGTAAAAGTTTGCAGAAAGTAAACACAAAACAGTAAACAGTTGTAGATTGTATGTAAAGAAAGAGGACCGGGATCCATAGTTCACTAGAGGTGGCTCTCCTTAGATAGATAACATGTTGGGTGAACAAATTACAGCGGGGCAATTAACAAACACCGAGAAAGAAATACATGCATATACTAATCATCTTGACTCCTCTGAGACTTGATTGGGCATTAAAACATAATTCATAGACCACCATCCAACCACATCTATGACTAATAATCCACCTTCAGGTTATCATCCGAACCCCCTCCAGTATTAAGTTGCAAGCAAATTTTTTGCTTTACAAACTGCGTGTAAAGTAAACAATACGATTGTTCTATGAACAAAGGATTGTTGTTTTCTCCCTAGTAGCAACAGCACATCTAGTACCTTAGAGATTTCTGTCACTTCCCTAGATTACCAGATGCATGAACCCACTATCGAGCATAAATACTAACTCTTGGAGTTGCTAGCATCTACTTGGCCAAGATAGCTACTAACAACGGAAAGCATGCAAGATCTCAAATAACAAAGACATGATATAATCAATAATCAATCTGAAATAGCATCTCAATATCCATCGGATCCCCGCAAACACAACATGTATGGATTACAAATAGATGATATTGATCATGAACGGAGCTCACAAGATCTAAACATGAAAGCACAAAGGAGGAGAAACCAGCCATCTAGCTACTACATGGATCCGTAGTCCAAGGATGAACTACTCACGCATCACACCGGAGGCTTGCATGGTGATGAAGAAAGCCTCCAGTGTGAATTCCCCTCTCCGGCAGGATGCCTGGAAGAGCTTCAGATCCCCCCAATCTAGGGACAGAGACGACGGCTACATACTCTTTCGTGGATTTTTGATTGGGTACTTAGGGTTTTTGTCCCAAGGGCAACTTATAGTTGGAAGGGGAGGCCGAGGGGGTGCCGGGAGCAGTCACACCACCCCCTACCGCGGGCCAGGCCTGGCCGCGTGGCCAGGTGGTGTCATGGCTCCCTGGCCCGTCTCCGTCTCGTATTCTGGCACTTTATCACTTCCGGAAAAATAGTCACTTTGGCTTTTGTCCCATCCAATTCCGAGAATATCCATTTTCTAACTTTCCTGGAACCAAAAACAGCAGAAAACAAGCAGCTGGCACTGTGGCTCTTGTTAATAGGTTAGTCCAAGAAATCATATGAAAAGTACTCCAAAGTTGGAACAAAACACAAGAAAGTGGATAAAACTAAGCATGGAACATCAAAAATTATAGATACATTTGCAATGTATCAACATCCCCAAGCTTAAGTCCTGCTCGTCCTCGAGTAGGTAAGTGATAAAAAGAAAATAATTTTTGAGGTGACATGCACCATCAAAGACTTGACCAAAGTATTTGCAAAACATTCAAAGCTGGGATCATAGTACTTCAATCATAACATCAAAGTCAAAGTTCTAGCAATAAGCAAAGAAACTATGATGCAACATGAAAAGGCACAAACAAAAGATTCATGAATAACAATGCTTTGCAAGACGTTTGTTTGTTTCAGATAAAGAAAACATAGCATAATAGTATTCAGCTTGTCCCTCAATAGAGTAGCAAATATACATGCATAGGACACCTTCAAAGTTCATAAGAGTGACTAGATACAATAGTTTCAAACAAGAAATAACAAGTTATGCCTCCATCAACTAGTATTGGGACAATGCACATAGAACTAATAATGGCCACTATGCTCTGAAAGTAGGTGCATAAAGTTAGAAGGTAGAGACTCAATATAATGGTGGAAGAAAGGCCTTTTGTAAAAGGAAGTAGGGATACAAGCCTCATAAAGAGCTTCCGAAGATTATGGTACTCATAGCTTTCAGCTCTCATTGCCCCTATCATAAGCATCTTGAAATGATTAAGGTTAAAGTGAAAAAACTATGGTGTACATGCTTGACGAAGTATAAGTCAGAAATCTCATGTCCCTTGTATACGAGGGCCGCTCCTCATGCTACTCAAGTTTAGTCGGTAAGTTCTTGTCATCGTAAGTACATGTTTATCATTGAGAACCGCCAACGGGGTACCCCTTGCCTGATGATACGGAAGAATCCCCGTATCAAAATGACAAGGCAAGCAGACAACGAGCATCTCAGCATTCTTCTTATTTACCATGGGAATATGGTGCTTTTTTCTCTCTTTCCTCTTTTCATAGTATCTCTTTTTTTCTCTTTTTCTCTTTTTTTTCCAGCATAGGACTCTTTTTTTTATAAGAAGAATGCTTCATAGACAACTAATTATGGTTATGCTGCAGGTTTCCACCATGTCAGCATGGATTAGACCAGCAGCCTAGGCGTTTCTCTAACACATATACATAACTCCATGGACTTACAAGTTCCCCTTTCATTTCACACCGACGACATCCATATACAAAAGAGCATGATATCAACTAGGTACAAGTACTAAGTGCAATGTTGAAAGCGTTCCCCCTGAAAGCATGGTTCTGCTAATTCCCGACAAATAAGTGCAAGCATATACAACATAGAAGACACAACGGTTCAAGTTTATTAAGGGCAAGTAAAGTAAAGTGTGCCATCAAGTTCGTGAGAGCTTTAATCTCTAGTTTTTTCATAACAAGTGGAAGGTAAACAAAAGCATTAACATATTTGGAATAGCATAAGCTAGTAGGTAGGTATGGTGGACTATTTGGAATAACTTGGTTTAGGGAGTTGGATGCATGAGTGGAACTCATACTTTGTTGTGGAGGCTAGCAAAAGACTGGGAGCGACAAACTAAGAGAGCAATAATGGCCATAATCATGCAGAGCGACAAAACATCATTGATCAAAGCATAAAGTGATACTACAAGTTGAAAACTAAAGGATTATAAAGTCTATGGTGACTTGAGGTAGTCATAACATGGTGTGAGCATGTGGCAAGTCAACCCAAATAAAGCATCAAAGGAGAATACCACTATACTATGCTTTAATATGCTAAAACAACGCATGATTCATCCAAGGCACATTAAGCAATCTCAATTGTTTATAACAAGTCATGCTACATCAAAGAATACTAAGCATAAAGCCAAAACAATATCAAGCATGGCATGATAAAGCATAGGCCACAGTCAAAAACAAACTCTTTTTACCACATTAGCATGAACTTTCCTACTCTTTTCCAAACCAAACCAAACTATTTGAAAACCAAAGTGTGAAAGAGGGGGTCCAATCAATTTATTCAGAACACTAAGAAAACCAAGAAAACTAAAAACCAAAACAAAAACAAAAAAGAAGACGCTCCAAGAAAAACACAACTGTGCATGAAACAATAAAAATGAAGCGTTTGGAAGAAACATGGGATTTTTATTGATGAAGAAGGGGATGCCCAAGGCATCCCCAAGCTTTGACGCTTGTACTTCTTGGATATTTCTTGGAGTGACACGCGTGGCATCCCCAAGCTTGAGCTTTAGTCCATCCTTCATCTCATTACTCATTCCTTCCATACACCTGAAAATTTTCCTTCATACAAAACTTCACACAATTCATTAGCAACATTAGTGCACTTAAGATAAATAAGTCTCAAGGTTCAGTTCTAACACCAAATTAACTTCCATTAGAACACTAGCTACTGTATAACTTCCCTCAAAAAGCTCAATTCCCCAAAGGAACTCAAGAAGGAACTAACAAGAAGCAAATGCAGAAAATGGTAGAAATCTGTCAAAACAGACCACCAGGTAAAGACGAATTTGTTCGAAGACCTTCTGTTGCTCAAATAAAAAAGTGTTGACCTAACAAAAGTTAGATAACAACCTGGGGCCGAAGAAAAAAAAATTACAGCTCAATCCGACGTACAGAGCTCTCTCAGGAATTTTTACGGTGAAGCACAGAAATCTGTTTCGGGACAGCAACTTTCCCAATCATTATGTCACTCTCATTAGAGGTTACTCTTGGCACAAAAAGCAAATAAAAAGGATAAGGAGAGGTTATTACAGAGGTAATGACTTCCAAGACTCAACTAAAACTCTTGGGTTATCTCCCAACAAGTACTTTTCTTTAACGCCTTTAAGTTAGGCATAAAAATTTGAGAAGATGCTCTCATAGGAAATATGAATTGAAGTAAAAGAGAGCATCAAGAAGCAAATTCAAAACACATTTAAGTCTAACCACTTCCTATGCATAGGAATCTTGTATGCAAATAAATGCACAAAGAACAAAGTGACAGGCATAGGAAGATAAAACAAAAGTAACTTAAAAACTTTCAGCACATAGAGAGGTGTTTCATTACCATAAAAACTTCTACAACCATATTTTCCTCTCTCATAAGAATTTTCAGTAGCCTCATGAATAAACTCAACAATATAACTATCACATAAGGCATGCTTTTCATGATCTACAAGCACTAGAGCTTTATTATAAATATTTTCAAAATAATCCTTGGGAACATAACATTCACCCTCCTTTGATAAGCATGGGGGACAATCAAATAATGTAAGGGATAAAGAGTTACTCTCATTAGAAGGTAGGCATGGGTAGATCCATTCTTCATACTTTTGTCCATCACTCTCCTCCTCTTTTTCATCTAATGAGCTTTCAGGTTCAACGATTTCTTCTTCCATGGAGGTTCTAGTAGGAGGTGGTTCATCTATTACCTTAGCAGGCATAAAACTGTTCCCAAATAGGAAACTGAGTGAGCTATCCATAATGAAATAGTGATTGGAGAAGAGCTAGTCATAAAGGCAACTTAAGAAAGGAACTAATTTTGTTTGTGTTTTCTGAAAAACAAAACAAGCAAACAAAGGAAAAAAGAAAACTAAGCAAAACAAAAACAACAAAGTAAAGGGATTGGTTATGAGGGACTCCCCTTGTGAAGATGTCCTTGACTCCCCGGCAACGGCGCCAGAAAATCGCTCGATGGCTCAATACACGGCACCCAGAAAAGTGCTTGGTGCGTGGTGTTGATGTAGAGCTCGTTGGGAACCTCAAGAGGAAGGTATGATGAGCACAACAACAATTTTCCCTCATTTATGAAACCAAGGTTTAATCGAACCAGTAGGAGCAAGGAAACACCTCAAAGGTGTTACTAGCTGAGCTTTGGCAGGGCGCACTACCAGTGCTAGTAGCAACGTGGAGACCTGCACAACACAACCACATAACTTTGTCCCAACTTGCGATGAGGTTGTCAATCTCACCGTGTTTTGCGGAAAACAAAGGATTAAACGTATCGAATAGAAAGAAGTAAAAGTTTGTAGAAAGTAAACACAAAATAGTAAACAGTTGTAGATTGTATGTAAAGAAAGAGGACCGGGATCCATAGTTCACTAGAGGTGGCTCTCCTTAGATAGATAACATGTTGGATGAACAAATTACAGCGGGGCAATTGACAAACACCGAGAAAGCAATACATGCATATCCTAATCATCTTGACTCCTCTGAGACTTGATTCGGCATTACAACATAATTCATAGACTGCCATCCAACTGCATCTATGACTAATAATCCACCTTCAGGTTATCATCCGAACCCCCTCCAGTATTAAGTTGCAAGCAACAGATTATTGCTTTACGAACTACATGTAAAGTAAACAATACGATTGTTCTATGAACAACGGATTGTTGTTTTCTCCCTAGTAGCAACAACACATCTAGTACCTTAGAGATTTCTGTCACTTCCCCAGATTACCAGAGGCATGAACCGACTATCGAGCATAAATACTAACTCTTGGAGTTGCTAGCATCTACTTGGCCAAGATAGCTACTAACAACGGAAAGCATGCAAGATCTCAAATAACAAAGACATGATATAATCAATAATGAATCTGAAATAGCATCTCAATATCCATCGGATCCCCGCAAACACAACATGTATGGATTACAAATAGATGATCTTGATCATGAACGGAGCTCACAAGATCTAAACATGAAAGCACAAAGGAGGAGAAACCAGCCATCTAGCTAATACATGGATTTGTAGTCCAATGATGAACTACTCACGCATCCCACCGGAGGCTTGCATGGTGATGAAGAAAGCCTCCAGGGTGAATTCCCCTCTCCGGCAGGGTGCCGAGAAGAGCTTCAGATCCCCCCCGATCTAGGGACAGAGACGACAGTGGCTACAAACTCTTTCGTGGATTTTTGACCAGGTACTTAGGGTTTTCGTCCCGTGGGCAACTTATAGTCGGAAGGGGAGGCTGAGGGGGTGCCGGGAGCGGCCACACCACCCCCTGGCGCGGGCCCGGCCTGGCTGCATGGCCAGGTGGTGTGGTGGCTCCCTGGCACTTCTCCGTCTTGTATTCTGGCACTTGATCACTTCCGGAAAAATAGGCACTTTGGCTTTTGTCCCGTCCAATTCCGAGAATATTCATTTTCTGACTTTCCTGGAACCAAAAACAGTAGAAAACAGGCAGCTGGCACTGTGGCTCTTGTTAATAGGTTAGTCCGAGAAATCATATGAAAAGTACTCCAAAGTTGGAACAAAACACAAAAAAGTGGATAAAACTAAGCATGGAACATCAAAAATTATAGATACATTTGCAATGTATCACGAAACAATGAGAGGAAGGTTATGGTGTTGTTCTTGTTGTTGTTTGCTTCCCGGAATGACGTGGAGGATCGATCTAAGGAGCTCCAGGCGGTGGTAACTTTTGGGTGGCAGACGTGGTCCCGATGACAAGAAGAGAGGCCAGGGGGGTGCGGAAGGAGTGAGGGAAGGGAAGGAGGCAAAAAATGGGTGGCGCGGACTTATGGTGGTGGGGATTTAATCACGGTAACACTCGAATTTAATTGGATAACACAGAAGGGAAACCGTTTGGAGGGGGAGAGGTTCCTCCAGTACTTTTAAGATGATGATGACGTGGCGTCGGCGGAGTCCACTAGTCAGCGAACGTCGGGGAGAGAGGCGAGTACCTCTTTGGTGGCCGTGGGCTTGGTTTTGGGAGGGATGCTAGGTCATGGTTCAGGAAGCAAGTTGGGCTGGGGCTAGGCTTTGTTGCTGGCTAGCTCGCGCATGCGGCAGTAGTTTTAGGCACTGGATTGGCTCGGCTGGCCCAGTTAGGTTAGTTAGTTTTTTCTTTTTCTTTTTCCATTTGTATTTTCTGTTTTCTTTTATAAATTTTGTTTTAGGGCTCTAAATAGATCCATTCAAATTTCTAATTTGTAAAAGCACCAATATCATTTTTAGGGCATTAACAACCCTAGTTTCTATCAAAAACGAAATATCATCCATTATTTATTTTTGTCATTTCTTTATTTGATTTTGGAGCATTTTCACAATTCTTTACTTATAAAATCCATAACTTTTGATTCAAGGTTCCAAATAGGATAAAACCAATTTCCATGGTTTTATAATTTTGCAGTTTGTATTTTTAGCTCATTTAGGACTTATTTTGTATATTTTAAATATAGAATATATCCAAAGGATTGTGTTGTTAAGTGGTCATTTCAACTTTTAGGGTTTGAGATAATTTCAACTTCTATTAGGTTTTAAAATACAACCAATTCAAGATGATCATGCATGCTTCAAGATTTTGAGGTTTTGAAAACCGGTACACCCAATCTCAAATAAGATTCATTTTATTTGACTTGGGTTGTGGGGGCATTATATTAAATGATCAAAAAGCTTTTGTTCCCTCTGAACTTTGAAGAACTTTGTTCTTCATTTTATTTAAATTTTGACATTTCAAATTTTGGAAAATTTTGGGATGTGACATACAGTGTTTGTTCAAAATGTATCACAGACATGGTAGTGTATTACTTTTGTCCTAGAACTTTTGAAGAAAGGTGTCGTATGGAGGATTGTCTCGGATGATAGTGTTCGTATTTTTAGAGATAACTGGTTATCGAGACTATTGGGTTCACAACATAGAATTTTTTTCTATGATGTGAACTACTAAGTACCAAGATCTATCTACCTACATACAATCAACGGGTGGATATACATCCATAGAGCACATACCCTTGAAGAAAGACCAAGTGTAACGAGGTTGGACTCGTGGATGATGTAGTCATTCACTTGTCGATCTCAAGATCGTGAGGAAGTCTAGCACCAAACTCAGCGGCGCATCCGTGATCTCACACATGTCCAGTCCCCCGAGAAACTCCGCATCCTTGCTTTAGTGATGTAGCGAAAGAAGCAACTCCTTTCAGATAAATCCATCAGGAACATGTATCTTGCTAATCTAAGACCATAGGGGAATAAACTAGAGGGGTAGAGAGATCCTTCACGAGGAGGTGTAAAGTGAGAGGAGGAGAGGAGGGCTTTTATAGGGAGAGGGTGCAACCCCCTCCCATGTCCGGCGGACATGGAGGTGCCCCCACCTCTTACATCATTCATGTGGGTGGATGCTCCACTCACATAAACATGCCTCCACTCACACTTCCACTCACATGCATTAATTTTCCACCAAAATTAATGCAACTCTCATTTAATAAAACCTTTTATTTATTTTATTCAGAATTTTGTTAATTAATTTAATTAACAAATATTCACATAAAACCCCTTGCAACATTTCAATATCACATGCAGAATCAATTTTAGCAATTTAACCCGAAACAATTCTGATTTCCATCAAAATGATTCCAACACATTCATAATATTTGTCTGAAACATATTTTCTCCTAAATGGTGTCGATATCCCTTAAGTGTACCACCCTACGATTCACAAATAATACATACATGATCGATACCCCTCTCTGATTAATAATCAGCAGCAGGACCTAGAGATCCGTACTTACTCCCACACATTCAATGATGACTCTAGTGATCATGTGAACCTTTAACGTTTGTAAGTAAGTCCCTTTGTCTCACAATATATTACATGTATGAGATTCGATCATCAATATCCCAATACCTAGTTTGATCTCCTTACCGACAAGTACTCTTTTCTTGAAAGGATATGCCAGAGAGGCAATAATAAAGTGGTTATTATGCTATTCCAGGTTTATAACAGATGTTTATTTTTCATGCTATAATTATATTAATAAGGAAACATTAATACATGTGTGAATTATAAACATATAAGGTTCCTAGTAAAGCCTCTCTTTATACTAGCTTGTTGATTAACATATGATCAAAGGTTTCCTGATCAAGAGCATTGGATGTTATTAATAACTAGGTCATATCATTAGAATGATATGATGACCAGTCACCCGCAGTAGATGTAGCAATATGATCACGTCATCAAGTTTAAATATCTATCGCATTTGTAGTAACTCAATGTCCTTAGACCATGAGATCACGTCAATCACTTTCACCGGAAGAGTACTTTGATTACATCAAACGTCACACGTAATAGGGTGATTATAAAGGTGTCGTCATGTATTTGGAAAGTGTCAGTTGAGTCTCGTGGATCAAGATTGAGATTTTTCCATCCGGATGATGGACAGATATACTTAGGGCCCTCTCAGTGATATCATATTGACATAGCCTTACAAACAAGCAATTTGATCACTAGAATGTCATATCACAGGAACGAGAAAAAGAGTACTTATCGGGAACAAGTTAAACAAGGTATATATGATATTGAGTGATTGAATCTTAGAAAAAGTAATATATCGCGAGACAAAAGGAATTTGATTGTACCGAAAGAGGTTAAGACGATCATCTGATTTTCGTGGAACTAGTGGGAGTCATTATGGATCTCTAGGTCCCGCTAATGATTATTGATCAGAGAAAGTCTTGATCATGTCTACATAGTTCTCGAAACTGTAGGAGACACACTTGAGGTTAACCGGCGCATTTGAGCAGATAGGGAACACAGGGGAAGTCAATGGACATCGCAGAAAATTGTTCTGCTACAGAAAATTGTTCTGCTGCAGAAAATTGTCCTGCCGAATCTGCCTAATAGTTTCGGGGTATCGAAACAAAGCAAGGGACAAAAATGTTAATGTGTTCATTGAATGAAGTGTTCATTAAATTGAGTTGTATTAAAATGGAATTAAAGTGCTTTACTGGAAAGACCTTTAAGGGAATTAAAGTGCTTTAATGGATAGACCTTTAAGGGAATTAAAGTGCTTTAATGGAGATTGAATTAAAGGAGGGGAGGGGGAATCCCCATGGCGCCTATAAAAGGAGGTGGCCTCCTCCTCCTCCCCACACACTCTCTCACAAGCTCTCTCAAATGCCCCAAGGTTGGCATCTTCTCCCCTTGCTTGCCTTGTCCATTGCCACTAGAAAAGGTGCTCGGCGAAGCCCTGCTCTAAACCTTCCCCTCTACTACCACTACCATGGCGTAGTGCTGTTAGAGTTCCTGGGATCTGCTACTTCTGCTGCCTGACTAGAGCAAGGGATCATGAGTTGTTGGCACAAAAAACATGTGACTAGTTATGGAGGCGCTGCCCGTCTGTGGCGCTGATCAGCTGCACGTCCTTGAAGATGGTCGTGTAGGATCTACATCAACAATTTTTTTGGAGGAACGTTATCCCGCTTATGGTCTATGAGGGTGAGTCTATCTATAACCGTTACAAAGTATCTCCTAGATCCGATCTTTGTAGTTGCAAACCGTAGTAATTTTTCTCTCTATGCAACAAACCCCGTTAGTGGTATCAGAGCTAAGTAATATGTGTAGATGCTTTGTATGGTTATAACACATGGAGATGTGGGCGTTGATAAGTCTTGATATTGGTAATATCTTGTATTTCTGATATTGGTGGCATAGTGGGATGAAGCAGTCCGGACAAACTTTACGTGTCCTCGCACATGAGACTTGTTCCACGCTTGACATGCAACTCATTTTGCATAAATGGCTCGCGAGTGTCTGTCTCTCCCACTATAGGTGATATCTTATTTACAACAGTCTGCTTAATAACTTGGTTATCACCGTTGTGGTTGAAGTTCGTATGTAGAACGGTTCTATCCTAGAAAGCCCACAGTCGCGTAAAATATGCAAAAATAAATTAGAGGCATCTAACTTGTTTTTGTAGGGCATGTGATGTGATATGGTCTGTGATACAAATGTTGTTGTATGAAATGTGTTTTATTATAAAACAATAGGTAGGATCCATATGGTTGTTATTTTATTTTATGACCTGTGTGTCGGAAAATGGAAACCCGTGTAATTAGATTAGTGGAGAACAACCTTGATAGTGGTGCCATGGACCTTGGTGATATGCCGGTGGAATAATGGAGATCATGCCATGACACACGAGATAGAGATCGAGTGCGAGAAGGACCATATCATATCACATTACATATGCATGTGATGTTTATCCTTTGATGCATCTGAAGGGTTTGTAGTGTAGAAAACAAAAAATTCCTACGACGAGAACTATACGCCAAGATCTATCTACTAGATACAGAGCAACGGGTGGATATACATCCATAGATTACTTAACCTCAAAGACAACAAAGCATTGTTAACGAGATGGAACTCGTGGATGATGTAGGCGTACACTTGCCGATCTCAAGATCGTGATGAAGTCCAGCAGGTCCGGCTCCAGCACGTACATCAGATCCAGCTCCAGCAAGTCCATCACCACCAATTCCAGGACCGCAAAGCAGCGGTGCATCCGTGATCGCACACACGTCTGGTACCCCGACAACCTCCGTCCCTCGCTCTAGCAAAGCAGCGGAAGCAGCAACTTCTTTCTAGATAAAGCCACTGGGAACATGTATCTCGCTAATCCGAGACCATGGGGAATAACTAGAGGGGGAGAGAGATCTTTCACGAGGAGGTGTGAGTGTGAAGGTGTGAGAGGGGGCCTTTTATAGGAGGAGGGGGGTGCCCCTCCCCATGGCTGGCGCCCAAGGGGTGACCCCTCACCTCCTCATTCATGTGGTGGTTACTCCCTCCACATAAATTTGCCCCTTCACATTCTCTTTTAAAGTCTCCACTTTAAATGCATTAAATTTCTCCAAATTTAATGCTCTCTCATTTAATAAAACTATTTTATTAATTTTATTCAGAATTTTGTTAATTACTTTAATTAACAAACATTCACATAAAACCCCCTGCAACATTTCAATATTACAGGCAGAACCAATTTCAGCAATTTCACCCGAAATTGTTTTGGTGTCTATTGAAATAATTCCAGCGCTTTCTTAAATCCTTATCTGAAACATATTTGCTCCAAATGGTGTCGGTATCCCTTAAGTGTGTCACCCTACGGTTCGCGAATAATGCAGACATGATCGAGACCCCTCTCTGATCAATAATCAGCAACGGGACCTGGAGATCCGTACTAACTCCCACACATTGAACGATGACTTATGTGATCGTGAGAACCTTTAACACTAGTAACTAAATTCCTTTGTCTCATGATATATTACATGTCCGAGATTCGATCATCGGTATCTCCATACCTAGTTTGATCTCGTTACCGACATGCACTCTTTTCTCATTCCCGTGATATAACATTCTAGTGATCACATCACTTGCTTGCAAGCTATCTTAATGTGATATCACCGAGAGGGCGCAGAGTATGTCTATCCGTAATCGGGATGGACAAATCCCACTCTTGATCCATGAGCCTCAACATAAGACCTTTGTAGCACTTAACCCACCTTTATAGTCACCCTGTTACGGTGTGACGTTTGATGTTATCAAGATACTCTTCCGGTGTCAGCAATTAACATGATCTCATGGTCTAAGGACTAAGATTACTTCGTATGATGTTATAGCAATATAAACATAATGACTTTGATCGTAATGCTATACTTCGGATGAATGTTCATCATATCATTTCACCAATGTTGTGACCTCATTAGTTTATATGAGAGGCAGTACTAGGAACTTTGCATTTTGTTTATGAAACACACATGTATTAACGTTTCTAATTAATACAATTATAGCATGCAAAATAAACATTTATCATAAACATGGAATAAGATAATAACCACTTTATTATTTCCTCTTGGGCATATTCCCTTCAGTCTCCCACATGCACTAGAGTCAATAATCTAGTTTGTAAACTTGTATATACAACACCTAGGTGTTGAATATACGCGTTTGCTAGTGGTTAACATAATCTCTGGATCTGGCACTTTTAGGTCCGTGTGTATTTGCATGTCTTTGTGTCTCTACGCATCACTCATTCTCAAATGAGATGTCATTGTATAAATTTGGTCCTTTGGTGAGACCTTTAGTTCATTCGGGTTAAAATATGTTGATATTATTATCATGCAATATATCTTCAGCCCATTTTGAACCACACCTAGTTTGATAGCAAACTTCTTAACACAAATGCCCTCCTTTGCTGCTACTATAGTAGTCATATACTTAGCCTTTTGTTGTAGTATCCGTCACAATGTTTCAACTTTGGAACTTATCCAAATCCATCATGGAACATCCTTTCCATTACATTGTGCCACCCATAGTCTAAATTGAGATAAATTTAATTTGTATCTTGTGACAAAACTAGTACCAATGTAACACTTTACAATGAAATACCTTTAACTATTTGTCACTTATACATGATATATTCTTAGTTCTTCCAAAGCTCATAAGAATATATTTACTATTGTCCAATGATCATATTATGAATCATTCTGGTATGTGCTCATAACATTTAGAGCACAGGACATTCTGGATATATACATATCATGGTATAATCGATCAAAATCTTCATGTGATTTTACTCACCAAGTGTTGAAACACTTGAATCTTGATACAATCCTTTCCATGCAGCAAGAACCTTTCTTGTAGTTTCCATACTGAACCCTTTCAATATATCATATCTGTATGTCTGGCACAACCAAATTAGTGCCTCAATCTATCCATATAGATATTGATGCCAAATATTCCGGGTTTGCCCAAGTCTTTCATCGAAATCTTATTTTAATGAAATTCTTAACTTGTGTCAATACAAGATACATCATTTCCAATCAACAATATGTTCTCTACATAATGTATTAGAAAAATGTCTCAGCGCTCCCACTTAATTTCTTGCAAATGCAAGCATCTTCATCATCTCCGATGAATTTAAACTCTTTTAATAGTTTCATCATGGTGAAGATTCCAACTCTTCTATGCTTACTTCAACTATTGAAGTATGCATGCCCTTTTAGCACCCTTTGAATGAACAAAACCCTTCGGACCATGTCTTGTACACGTCCTAGGCAACCATTCTATTAGAAGAACATTGTTTTGTTTGTTCGACTACCATACATCAAATTATATGTAGTGGTTGCTACATTAATCCGTCAAGACTAAATATCGCTATCAAAGATCAAATCTTGTCATAGTAAACTCCTTGAACATTGTCGTAAACTTCTTTCCGACATGTCGACTATTTCATAGATGTTAAACATCCATGTCTATTTCTTTATGGATGCAAACACGACCGATAGGCTTCACGCCTTTCCAGAGGGTCTTCCAAGTTTAGAAACTTGATTTCTCGTGTATGGATACTATCACGGATTCTATGACTTCTAGTCATTTTATGGAGTCAGGGCCCATCATCGCTTCTTTGCATGTAGTCGGTTCATCATTGTCAAAACAATAACGACCTGCTTATCAAATCACACTATTTGATTCTTACTGACCCACACGGTTCAATAGGAACTCTAATCTCCGAGATCACAACCTTTGTAATCATGGGAGCCATCAGCATTGTGGCCGCCACCAGGACACTTTCCGGCGTTGCGCTACTTAGCACATATAGCTAAGGTTCAACAACCTTATCAAAGTTCTATTGTCCTCCCACTTAATTTTTCACAAAAAATTCCTTC
This sequence comes from Avena eriantha, assembly GCA_910589775.1. Lineage (NCBI taxonomy): Eukaryota > Viridiplantae > Streptophyta > Magnoliopsida > Poales > Poaceae > Avena > Avena eriantha. The sequence goes on from OU342741.1 coordinate 313,913,265, forward strand.
TCAAGAAACTTGACGTTCCAAGAAACAAACTCTTTTGTCCTTGGTGTTATGGAGAAATTTCGAACAAATTCTTTGGGATAACCTACAAAGACGTGCTTATCCAACTTTGGTTGTAAACATTTTACTTATGCATAGCATACCAAAATTTAAGAAAAGAAAATTCGGGTTTTATCCCAAACCATAACTTATATGGTGTCATTTCAATGGATCACGATGGTGCTTTTTTCAGTGTAAAAGTGGTAGTCTCTAAAGCTTCAATCCTTAAAACATAATGGTAGTTTTATAAATGACACCTTTGATCTTACCATGTCAAACATGGTTTGATTTCATCTCTCGAATATGCCATACTCCTATGGTTTATCGGGAAACACAAATCATGGAACGATTCCTCAAAACCTTAGGTGTTTTTGCTAAACATGTAACTCAAATATCTTATTTTATGATCGAATCATAAACTCTTTATTTTCTTGTTACAATGATTTTCCACTTCATCTTGAAAGTCTTTGAACAATTTTCAAATGTTTCACACTTCATCCTTATTAAGTAAATGTATAAATATATTCACTTAAATTTCTGGAGAAAGCATATGAAGCAAAAAGATCCATCGCATATGGCTACATATAATGGACTATATACATCAATTTGTATAATATCCAATAAGTTAGTCATCCGTTTCTCTTTGGCCTATGGACGGAGTTTCAATTATCTCGAGGAAAGTCTCACAAGCGTCAATTGATCAAAATCAAAGACTCCAAAAATACATCAACATGGAGTTTCTTCATGTTTTCTTTCCAATATAATTTAAACAGCGACGTCACTTCATAAGTGATCTTTCAATCATTTTTCTTGCGACATTTTAGCAATATTGTTTATGGATGTGATTTCTCCAACTAGACTTATAAAAGTTCATTCATCCTTTATGGAATACGGTAATTATTTGAACAACCATTGTTCTCGTAATACCGGAACAAAATAACAATTATTAAAACAAATCTTGAAGGCTAGGTTTGACGACAACGAAAAACACAATAACACTTTATTTGTTTTCGATGAACATCATCACTTATTCTTTTGCTAGTTACTTAGGCCGTTGTAGTTCATGAATTGTGTTGTTTTTTATGACACTTCACACCAACCAATTCGGTATCCAATACCTCAGAACCACATTGTTTAACAAGCAAGGAATACAACCATAACATGTATATCTTCTATATACCTTAGTTGGACATCTCCAACCTTTTCTTTTTTGCCAAATATTTTATAGATTCTCTTTCAAACTTCCTTTTCTTTTAAAAGAATCTATCAACATCAATAGTGGTGTCATTCACATGACATATAGTACAAAGTGTATATAGTCAAATACTAATACCTTTGGACTTGCACTTTGAAGTGGATCACCATCATCAAATGTTTGGTGTTCTTTCAAAAATCCATTCTTTAGTAATCTATTAGTGTAGTAAACATTTTACCTACATCTTCTATTCATCCTTATCATGACAACTTTCATGATCAAGCTACTATAGCCTATAAGGAAGAATCACGAGTATAATGTTAGTTCCCAAAACCTTTTTGGGAGATCCGGATGCCTAGCATCTCCATCCTTCACAAATTCTCATACAATATGAGAACATGTATTTTGATAAATTATACCCTATCATAATGCAACCAAAAACATTGTTTCAGATATCACAATATCTTCCATACATGATGGTTTTTGAAACAATTTTTCAGCTCCTAGATAATCTTGATATTAAAACAACTTTTGAATATCAATAATCAAGGAGGCAAATATGATACTTTAGATACTAACATTGGAATTCTTACTCTTGATTTAATACTACTTATTAAACTTCATGGAGTAAATAGGGTCTACTGAAAGTTTGCAATAGGACTGATAAACTTTAAATTGACATTGAAAACAATACGATACCAGTTCGTAAAGTAAATATCCATAATTCTATAGTTCTATTATCTCAATTAAAACTAAGCATAAGGTAGTGAACAAACGCCAATGACTACAACAAATTATGCAAATTCACTTCGATTTAGTTTATGACAAATTGAGTTCGACTAATCCAAATTAGAAATGAACTCCCACTCAAAAACGACATCCCTCGTGCCTTTTTGGTGATTACATGAACCAAATCCACTACACCAAGTCCGATCATCACATGAGTCGGTGTAGCTTCAAAGGCGAGCATCAATATGGGCATCACATCAACTATATGACTCATGCTTAACCTTTCGGTATGTGTTCCGAGGCCATGTCTATACATGCTAGGCTCGCCAAGTAAGAACCTTAGTACTCGTGTGTGTAAAACTGTCTTACACCCGTTGTATGAAAGCGTAGAGTCGAGTACACCCGATCATCACGTGATGTCTCGAAACACGATCCATAAAACGGTGCATACTTAAGGAAGAACACATTTTATCTTGATATTTAAATGAGGGATCATCTTATAATGCTACTAAAACACCAAACTAGCAATGTAAGATGCAAACATCTAATGTGTAAAGTGGGATGATATGGTCCATGCATTTGATCTCTATCATATGCATCGTGGTATGATCTCTATCATTCCTTTGTGTGTAAGGCCAAGGTCTATGGAACTTACACGTTAGGTGTGTTGTAAGAGTATCTATCATACATCTACTTACAACATTACCATATCATGACACTAGCCCATCAATGATCTTAGATGCCTCTAATTTATCAATTGCAAGTTTTACGTGGCTTAGGGCTTTTGAAGATAGAACCGTTCTTACCTATGAACATGGAACCACAACGATGATAACCAAATTATTAGCAACTCGTTGTAAATCAGATATTGACTATAGTAGGAGAGACAGACACCCGTCAGCCACTTATGCAAAACTAGTTGCATGTCAGTCGTGGAACCAGTCTCATGTGCGATGACATGTAAGGTTGGTCCGGGCCGCTTCATCCCACTATGCCACCAATATCCAAAATACATGAAATAAGCAATAACATGATCATCATCGCCCACATATAAACATATGTGTACTACCCGTGCAAAGCACCTACACATAGATCAGGCTCGGATACCACTGAAGGGTTCACAGCATAGAAAACAAAAAATTTCCTACAATGAGAACTATATGCCAAGATCTATCTACTAGATACATAGCAACGGGTGGATATACATCCATAGAGAACTTACCCTTGAAGACAACAAAGCTTTGTTAACAAGATGGAACTCGTGGATGATGTAGTCGTACACTTGCCGATCTCAAGATTGTGATGAAGTCCAGCAGGTCCGGCTCCAGCATGTCCATCAGATCCAGCTCCAGCAAGTCCATCATCACCAAATCCAGCACCGCAAAGCAGCAGTGCATCTGTGCTCGCACACACGTCCGGTACCCCGACAACGTCCGTCCCTCACTCCAGCAAAGCAGCGGAAGCAGCAACTTCTTTCCAGATAAAGCCACCGCGAACATGTATCTCGCTAATCCGAGACCATGGGGAATAACTAGAGGGGGAGAGAGATCCTTCACGAGGAGGTGTGAGTGTGAAGGTGTGAGAGGGGGGCCTTTTATAGGAGGAGGGGGGTGCCCCTCCCCATGGCCGACGCCCAAGGGGTGACCCCTCACCTCCTCATTCATGTGGTGGTAACTCCCTCCACATAAATTTGCCCCTTCACATTCTCTTTTAAAGTCTCCCCTTTAATGCTCTCTCATTTAATAAAACTATTTTATTAATTCTATTCAGAATTTTTTTAATTAATTTTATTAACAAACATTCACATAAAACCCTCGCAACATTTCAATATTGCATGCAGAACCAATTTCAGCAATTTCACCCCAAACAGTTTCGGTGTCTATTGAAATAATTCTAGCGCTTTCTTAAATCTTTATCTGAAACATATTTGCTCCAAATGGTGTCGGTATCCCTTAAGTGTGTCACCCTACGGTTCGCGAATAATGCAGACATGATCGAGATCCCTCTCCGATCAATAATCAGTAGCAGGACCTGGAGATCCGTACTGGCTCCCACACATTCAATGATGACTTATGTGATCGTGAGAACCTATAACGCTAGTAATTAAATCCCTTTGTCTCGTGATATATTACATGTCTGAGATTCGATCATCGGTATCTCCATACGTAGTTTGATCTCGTTGCCGACATGCACTCTTTTCTCGTTCCCATGATATAACATTCTAGTGATCACATCACTTGCTTGCAAGCTATCTTAATGTGATATCACCGAGAGGGCCCAGAGTATATCTATCCGTCATCGGGATGGAAAAATCCCACTCTTGATCCATGAGCCTCAACATAACACCTTTGTAGCACTGAACCCACCTTCATAGTCACCCTGTTACAGTGTGATGTTTGATGTTATCAAGATACTCTTCCGGTGTCAGCAATTAACATGATCTCATGGTCTAAGGACTAAGATTACTTCGTATGATGTTATAGCAATATAAACATAATGACTTTGATCGTAATGCTATACTTCGTATGAATGGTCATCACATCATTCCACCAATGTTGTGACCTCATTATTAACAACATCCAATGTCCATGATCAGGAAACCTTGATCATCTTGTTAATCAACAAGCTAGTTTATATGAGAGGCAGTACTAGGAACTTTGTATTTTGTTTATTAAACACACATGTATTAACATTTCCAATTAATACAATTATAGCATGCAAAATAAACATTTATCATAAACATGGAATAAGATAATAACCACTTTATTATTACCTCTCGGGCATATTCCCTTCAACATCTTATTTTCTATTGGTTTGATTGCCTAGGTAGTATTTGATTGCCTTGGTAGCAGAATAAGATGATACCTCCCACTAAATACCACGATAATAATATGTTCTTCCCTAGTATGAACAATTAAGAAAGTTCGTCGTCTCGAAGCACCACGTGATGATCGGGTGTGATAGATTCTATGTTCGCATACAACGGGTGTAAGACAGTTTTACACACGTGAATACTAATGTTCTTACTTGACGAGCCTAGCATGTACATACATGGCCTCGGAACATGAACCGAAAGGTAAATCATGAGTCATATGGAGATATGATGACCCATACGATGCTCGCCATTGGAGCTGCGCCACCAGTCGTGATGATCGGTCGTGGCATAGTTAATTTGGATCGTGTAATCACTAAAATGACTAGAGGGGTGTCATTTTGAGTGGGAGTTCACATAAGTAATTTTGAATTAGCTTGAACTCTATTGATACGTCTATTTTGCATCACTATTCTATATCATAATTTACTGTTATTCATTGATATATTTCATATTAAGAGATGATTGATGACCCACACATATAGGAGGTGTATCGCAGTATTTTTGATAAGTAAGAGTGTTGAACCCAACGAGGAGCAGAAGGTGCTGGCTAGTGGTATGGATCAGGAATTCTCTACAAATACTTAGCAAACGGATTTTTAGGGGTTTTTGATAATGCAAGTAAACCAAGTACGAGTAAATAAAAGACAGTAGGAATAAATGCAGCAAGTGGCCCAATCATTTATGCAGCAAAGTACAAGCCAGTTGTATTACTTAAGATGACCAAACGTTCTCGAGGACACATGGGAAGACTGCCAAGTGCTTTCGCTTCATATAGTTGATTAATCTTCTTTAGCTTGCTAAGTGTTGTGTGGGTGAACCTGTGCTAATTTACCGACGTTCCTAGGACTAATACATACTTGTGATTATACCCCTTGCAAACATCCGTAAGTATAAGAAAGTAATTAAGGTAGAAACCTAACCACAACTTTAAACTCTAAGACCCTTATGTCCCTTGTGCAATGGTTTCCTAACGGGGGTTCAGGTTTCTGTCACTCCGACAACCCCTACGAGTAGTAGCCAAATATACAATGCATTCCCCTAGGCCCATATAGGTGAAGTGTCATCTAGTCGGCGTTCACATGACACCACTAGAAGAAGTACACCACAACTTAAATATGAAACTATTGAATCTCTCTCAACACAACTCCACTACTAACAACATGACTTCTCCCATGTCCTCAAGAACAAAACGAACTACTCACAAGACATCATATGGATCATGATCAGAGATGGAATAATGATGGATAACAATCTGAACATAAACAATAATTCAACGGTTCACTCAATAGCATCAACTACAAAGAGTAATCAACACCGGGAAAGTTCCCCCTATGAACTATGTAAGATTCCACACAATTGTTACAGCAATATGGGGATGGTGATGAGGGTTCTTATGGCGATGATGGTGGTGATGATGATAATGATGATCCTGATGAAGTCCAGCTTGATGGTGGTGTTGATGGTGATGACGTCCCCTCTCCAGGAAGGAATTCCCCTGGAAGAATTCTGTCTGCCGGAGAGATCTTTCTCTCTCAGTGTTTTCTGCCCCACAGAGGCGGCGGAATCTTTCTGTGGTCGCTCCCCGAGTCTTAGGGTTTCGGGAGGAATATATACACCAGAGGGGAGTGCCAGGGGTGGACCAGGGCGGCCACACCACCTAGTGGCGTGGCCCAGGGTGGCCCGCGCTAGGGGGTGGTGTGGGCCCCCTATGGCCCATCTCCAGCCCCCCTTCTAGCTTCCTTCGTCTTCTGGAAAAATAGTATTTTCCGTATATTTTCCCGGATTTTCTAATCTTCGCGAATTTTGCCTCCAAACAACACTTTTTCTATCAGAATCCTTACTGCAGCGGTCCATGCTCCAAAAGTCATCAACCATGCAAAAACAGATGAAATAATATTAGTATCACCTCTCAATATGAAATATATCAATGAATAATAGTGAATTATGACATAGAATAGTGATGCAAAATGGACGTATCAATTCCCCCAAGCTTAGACTTCGCTTGTCCCCAAGCGAAACTGAGCTCAATAAACATGGCCTCAGGATTATGGATTGAAGATTCGATAAAAGAATACGGACAAGAAACATCACATTCATCAAATACATAGATCATAATAGAAGACAACTCACTATTATATAACTCAACTTGTAATAAGTAAAGGAAACACAATAAAGATACATAAATTAAATCACAATTGGTAATGTCAAAGTTAGCTCTTGGTCGAAGAATAGTAGATAATTTGCTGGAGTTCACAAATAACTAGTTTTTCAATGATAGCTTTCAAAGTAGTAAACATAGAGATAAGAGCAACGTGCAAAACAAGGAATATAAGAAACATGATTGAATAAATCATCATATGAATGAATGAAACACAACAACTCAAAATACTTGCTGAGATAGAAGGGAATAGGTTGACTAACTCAACTAGAAAGTAAAAGAAAGGCCCTTCGCAGAGGGAAGCAGGGATTACAAGTCTCATAAAGAGCTCCCTAAAATTATGATACTTACTAGCTTTCAGCTCTCATTTCCCCTATCATAAGCATCTTTTGGTGATTAAGGTTAAAGTGACACAACTAAGAGGGTATGCTTGACAAGTTATAAGTTGAAATCTCATGCCCCTTACTTACGAGTACCGATCCGCATGCTACTCAACTTCAGTCACAAGTAAGATCTTGTAATTGTAAATACATGTGTATCATTGAGAACCGCCAACGGGGTACCCCTTGCACATGACATAGGAGCTATCCCATAATAAAAATGACAAGGCAAGTAGACAGTGAGCATCTCAGCGATCTTTTTATTTGCTATTTGCATAGGTTTTTATTGAGGATGCTTCATAGAATGCTCACTATAGTTATGCTGCAAGTTTCCACCATGATTAGGCATGGTAGGCTAGCGGCCCAGGCGTTTCTCTAACACACATATAAACTCCATGATCTTACAAGTTCCACTTTTATTTCACATCGCCGGGATCCATAAGCAAAAGAACATGATATCAACTAGGTACAAGGTACCAATGTAGTGTTGAAAGCGTTCCCCATGATACATGATTCTGCTAACTTCAACTTATAAAGCGCAAGCATATATGCAACAAAGAGGGACCCAATGGTTCAGGTTATTAAATGCAAGAAAATTAAAGTGTGCCATCAAGTTCGTGAGAGCTTTAATCACTAATTTTCACATAACAAGTTTTATTTGGAAGGTAGACAAAACAAGAATTTACTTGGAATAGCAATAATGCTAATAGGTAGGTATGGTGGACACAAATGGCATTTCGCGTAAGGAAATGGATGGACGAGAAGAATTCCCTCTCAGTACAGGTTTTTGGCTAGCAAGGCTAGGTAGCAAGTATAAGAGTTGAAGGAAACAAACAAACATACAAGTGATAAAACAAACATGCAATCTTCCTCGGAAGCACAAAAGATCGTAACTAGAGAATACTAAACTCATGAGCAAATCAAGAAAGAAAGATGATGAAATTATTTTTCTTTAGAGTACTTCTATCTTTTTTCATTCAACTCTCAAAAATAGTGTTGCTACTGACCGAGCCAGGTTTAGCAAAACCAACTAAATTAACTCAATGATCCCAGAGTGATACCAATACTAACAAAAAGTTCAATCATATAACCATGAATTGAAAACTAATAAAATCTATGCAAAAGATTGAATGATAGAACTTCTCATTAATATTCCATAATGGCAACTCACACCAAGGGATACATATCTAACGAGAGAGGGGACACTTCCATAATGCAAACCATCCTACATGATAACTTCTCTATTCATGATATGACTCTACTAATAAGGTAAAAAGATAGAAGATAGTGATGTGACACCGCGACACTCCCCCAAGCTTGGAACAAACCAAGGGGATGCCAAACCTGATGACGAATTACTCCATTGGTGGTGGTGGTATCCTATCAATGAGCTTCTTGACCCATTTCCCCAAGTCCTCAATCTCGAAGGTGAGAGTACGGATCAACTCCGAGTTGTGCTCGATGCGGTGAATGATCATGTCAGATTGTGGATCCCATCTCTTGTGATTCTTTTTCTGTTCTTCCCTCTTGGAGTCTTCTTTTCCTGCATGGTTATGGATAAAGGTATGGAAGGGACTCTTGGTGCATGGAGAAGGTGTCCTTGGTGCCAAACAGTGACGCGAAGGTTTCCCTCCAGTTGACATCCATGCAGTCCTTCCGATCCTGGCAGGGTTCGCCACCACTCCAATGCTTGCAACGGTAGTGCCGGTGTGCTTTGCCTCCTCTTCACCTTCACTCTTGATCTCCTTCTCTAGCCCGGGGTCTTGGAGGTCTTCCTCCATAGGCTCCTTCCCTTTATCCTTGGAGGACACCATTGTGCTTCTAAACCTTCAAAGAGTATGTCCTGGCAGAAACAGATCGAAACAAAAACACGACGAAAACACAATATACGAACCTCGGAGGATCCAAGGGATTATATATTACGAAGTTTCATAACAAAAGGAAGGTACTGGGAGAAAACAGGCCGGAGGTGGAGTCTGGGGTGGACTCACCACCTGGTGGCGCGGCCAGGGGTGGGCCCGCGCCACAGGGTGGTGTGAGCCACCCTGGCTCCGTTTTCATCTCTCTTTCTCTTCGTAGCTTTCCTTATTGTCTAAAAACTACAAAAATATAGTTGGATAGTATTTTCGCGGAACTTCTCTTACCAGAACTGTTACCTATTTGAAAACGGACACTGCAGGTCTCTGAATTTGGTATCTAGTAGATTCTTCCGGAGTCACCACTTGAATAACATCAATATATTCATCTTCATACACTTACTACTTGAGTCGTGAAAACCTTTATCTTCCTCATTACACCATTTTCTCCACTACCTGGAAATTTCTTTCACACAAAACTTTACAAAGTTTTCATTAGCAACATTAGTATAAGTGAAGTGATAAAACCTTTTGAGTCCAACTTCAACCAAAAACTGTCAAAGCATAATATACTGTAGCAACTTCTTCCGAAAACCCAAAAATAATTCAAAAACGAAATCGAATAGAGAAGCAAATGCAAGAGTGGCAAAATCTGTCAAAACAGACCAGCAGGTAAAGATCAATATTTTCGAAAATCTTATGTTGCTCAAATCAAAACATGCAAAACTAATGAAACTTAAATAATAACCTGGGGCAGAAGCACAAAAAATTACAGATCAATCCGACATATAGAGATCTGTAACGAATGTTTATGGTTAAGCACAAAAATCTGTTTTGGGACAGCAACTTCCCCAAATATTACTTCTCTCTCATTAGAGGTTGATCTTGACACAAAACAAAATAAAACTGATAAGGAGAGGTTATTACCGAGGTAATAACTCCCAAGACTCAAAGAAACAAAAAAAACTGAAAGCAAAAATAAATTGGGTTGTCTCCCAAAAAGCTCTTTCTTTATAGCCATTAAGATGGGCATGATAATTTTGAAGATACCCACATAGGAATATGAATTGAAGTGAAAGAGAGCATTAAGTGACGGGTTTGTAGCAGGGAAAACAAAAAATTTCTACTGCAAGAATGAACAAAACCCAGATCTAATCTAGATAAAAGCCAAGATCTAATCTATGAGACATGTGCAACGAGATAGATCTGTACTAACCCTTGTAGATCTGAAAGCGTTACGAGATTGGATGTCATGGTTGATGTAGTCAATCACTTGCCGATGTCAAGATCGAGTGGACGATCCTTCCGGCGGCGTGTTCCGGCAGCGCTTCCGCAGTCGGTCACACGTGCGGAGTCGAAGCAGACCTTCCTCTCCCCGTTCCAGCGAGCAGCGGAGGTAGTAGATCTTCTCCAGGGAATCCCAGCAGCACGACGGCGTGGTGGTGTGTAACACCCTCGAATCGGCCCTATGCAAGTTTTAGCCCTTTCCGCCAAACCCGCATAGAAACGATTCAAGGACGCCCACCAGGCACTTTCGTGCGGGTGGAAAACAAAGTAATACCATTACACAACAGTCCTCGATGGGACCCACAGAACATATATATACATCAGCGACTCCATGAGTCTAGAATACAGATATAATATACAAAGATCCAAATCACCTTGAAATCGATAGAGCGTCCGACTACGGACAAGATGCAAATGGGGCTAAGAGCCCTGAAGAATAACCAATGGCGTCCATAACCCTGCCCAGGCCAAGCCGGAAGGTAACCTTGCTAACGACGGCGATCTCAAACCTGCTAAAACAAAAGGGGTGCCGACAAAGGGAAAAGGAGAAAGAGGAGCGTCAGTACTGAGGCCAGCACATGGCGAGGCTAGAATTTGGCGGCTCTCGCCTACATAGGTATGGTGGACTGAAGCGGCAGGGCAGCGGCACATAACAACCTATAGAGACTCGGTAATACTAGCGGCTATGAGAGAGGGGTAAGAAAGACCTATTCGGATCCAACCTGATGCTAACACCACACATACCCATCCTGGTATTCCCCCTCGAGACCAAACGAGGAAGTCAAGCCGAGGAAAACTCACACGGTTGGCAGTTTTATTTAATCTTTTCGTGGCAGTTATCCGACTTACTATTCATCTCAGATACAGGTCAATTATAACAGTAAACTTTAGTTATAGTTGTCTATGGTCGAGAAACTATGCTCCAAGTCGTCCATAACCGCGGACACGGCTTTTCGAAAAGATTTAACCCTCCAGGGGTGCACCAAAGTATCCACACGCACTTCGACCCTTTTTGCCAGATCAATTAACATACACCCATCGGTATGTCGGCGGGGCCTAAGTCATGACGTTTCCCAGACCCAAAGCAAGTACAAGGGGGCCACCCCACTAAGCTACCCGCAACGAAGTCGGCCGGCTCCGAGACGGACCCAGTGTTTGCGACGACGGCTGTAAACGACTGGGAACCTGTAAAGTGTGACTGGGCTTGTCGATACCGCGAAAACGTGGCGTGATCCAAAACAGTACATGTGCTCCACGCACAAATTAAATAAAGCAGTAAACATGGCATAAGTACAGAATAGTAATAAAGCCCCAAACTACTTGTGGCCCCCGGTACAATACTTGAAATCAGGTAGTAAGCCGATGGGGGTGCCCACACACCCCACCTGTGGTTAGCGCGCTCGATCTCGGAACAGGTGTCAAGAACTCGGGTCCTAGGGGACACTAGTGTGCGGTTAAAAAACCAAATAATTGCTATTACCCACCGGTGCCTCTGCATTAAACTACTATCAACACTAATTAATAAACTGCCATTACCATCATGATCGACACCACCATTAAACATTTGCCAACCGCCCAACAACTGTGGAACATCGACGACACGAGGCAACACCTGAGCAAGCAACTATGACTCGCAGGGCTAGCTGTCTATCAAGCAACGGGTAATAGGAGGTGTCCAAGGCAATATAACGGCTGCAAGGAATATATCTGGTACGGAACACTAAAGCATCGCAACACGGATAGCAATAGTTCAATAGGAGGAAGTAAAGACTATAAATGCAAAATAGGTAGAAGGGGAAGAGATGCTCGCCTGGGAAACACTGTCGAAGGATCAAAACCAGAGAACTTGTCGATACTCACATCCACTCCTCGGCCTACTCCACGAAGAAGCAAACACTAGCAGAAACACCGGATGCAATATTTAATACTACGACAGAAGATCCGGCATGATTATGATATGATGCAATTGCGATGTGATTAGGCGGTATTAAGCAGAACCGGGGTCTCGATAAATGATTATATGATTCAAGTTGTTTAGAACCCCCGCAATTGAATGTTTTATTAACAGGGCGAAACATGGCATCGGTTCGCTACACAAATTTAAATGGGACCAATATAAGACTAGAAAAGTCCGCATCTGGTCCCCATATTTAATTTAGGTGAATTATCGCGGTAGTCCCAAACACCCACAATATGTATGCAAGTATGTTCATTTTAATATGCAACAGGTATATATCATTATAAAAATAGGGGCCTCACAAAGGTAATCACATTAGGGTATCGGTGATCTTGGTTTCGAAGGGGTTCGGGCGCTGGGATCGGTCTTCGGGATTGGCCTTCGAATCCGGGGTGGAAAACATGGCGATCCGGGGGAACGGTACTCGGGTTTGGGGTCTCGGCATTCGTGAAGAAAGGCATGGCGTTCCATGTGGCGGTCCTGGCGGTCATCGGGTCCATGTCGATGATATTCGGGTTTCGGTGATTCTTCGGTCCCATCTCGGTACTTCCTCCACTCGATACTGGTACACGGTGTTGGGAAGCCACATATTAAACAAAAGAAAACAAGACATCAACAGAAACAAAGGAGAATTCAAGCATCTAGCGAATATGACTAAATGTTGTTCATACAACATGTACTGAGTGCTGTACAAGGTCATACCCGACTACACACGGGTACCCGAGGCAGAGGAAACAGAGAGACTCCCAAAACTGAGCAGCACCACCTGGTACTGGCGATGATGACCTGCAGGGAAAAAAACGGCGAGGCACTCCGGAGGTCGGTGGTGGCTCGAGCTGGACGGGGAACGCGCGGCCAGAGGCGATGCCAGACGGAAACCAGCGGCAGCGGCCGGCGCGGTCCAGGCCGGAGCAGAGGCGAGAGGGGCGGCCCCGGCGGGATCTGCGAGGTGGTGGCTGGAGGCGCGGCCGGGTTGGAACCGGACTCGCGCTGGCGAGGCGAGGACGGGCAGCCGTCGATGCTGCAGAGAGGGCAGCGAGCGACGGCCGGCGCAGAGGGGCTCGACTGCATGCGGTAGATGGCGTGGCTGGAGAGGGAGAGGGAGGCGCGGCCAGCGGGGGAACCGGGGAGGACGAACAGCGTGCGTCGCAGGAACGGCGGAGGAGAGGAGGGGACCCGAGGTCGACGGGGCCGCCGGTGGCTTGGGCACGGCGAGGGAGGCGGGAGACGCGGTCGACGGGGCCGACGGTGGCTTGGGCACGGCGAGGGAGGTAGGGGATCTCGAGGCCGGAGAAGCTCCGGGTCGGGAAGATGCCGGCGGCGGGCTTGATGCGGCGAGGTCGGGCTGGGAGGCGATGCTGGAGGTCGCGGTCGGGGAGAGGAGAGCACGGGGAGGCGCGGCGACTGCAACGGCTGATAGGGCGGAGCGGAGGGGGCGGGTCGGGGACGTTCGGAGGCGGGGTAGGCGAGGTGGTGGCGAGACCGACGGCAGGAGGCCTCTGGCGTCTGAGAGGGAGGCGACAAGGCGTGGCGGAGCGAGCCCTGGCGGCGCATGCGGGCTCGCGGAGGCGGAGTGGAGGAGCAGGGCGGCGGGGTCCGCGTGGTGGGTGGGAGGATGGAGACGGGGACATGGGGCGCGGGGCAGGCCTGGGGACGCGTGGGCGGCCGATGGTGGTGGGGCCCGGGCGGTCGGTGCGGGAGGGGGCTGGCGCGGGGTGGGCTGGGAAAAGGGGCCAGGTGGGGGGGGTCGCGCGGGGGAAGGTGCCTAGGTGGCGGCGGGGCCACGTGCGAGCGGGAAAAAGTGGCGGCGCGTGTGTCCGCTCATTGGGCTACTGGGGGCTAGTGGGGTGAGGTGGCGGCTGCTGATTGGGTGGAATTTTGGGCCAGGGGGATGTGGCGAGCCGTGAGTGGCTGTGGTGATGTGGAGGGGGCTGGGTAGATTAGGGTGGGGTAGATTTAGGATTAGACTAGGTATTAGTTTAGGGCTTGGAGGTGGCCAGTCAGGCTTTCGGGCCTGGCGGGCTGCCTCCTAAAAATAAAAGAAATATTTGATTATTTAAAATGGGGCTTTTGAAAACTGTTGGTAGACGAAACAAAATAATCCGGAGACCCGGGTTTTACTTTGAATAAAGACGGGAATGTTTAGAAAATAAATCTAGGCGTTTCGAAAATAGTTTAGACAGAAACCATGCAAGATGATGACGATGCTCAAATGCAATGTGGCATGATGACATGAGCATGCGGTCATGATGATGCAATGCACAAAAACATCGCGATTTTCTGGTAGTGGTTTTAGCGGGATGCCACATGGTGGTGGTGGAGGAGAGAATTTTGCAAGGCTTCGCCTAAGCCTGAGCAGAAGAAAGGAGGAAGAGAGAGGCGGCTAGGGTTTGGAGTGGAGGGGGCAAGGGGGTGGCGCCTCCACCCCTCTATTTAAACGAGGGAGGCGCCATGGGAGGGGGAGTCCTAGTAGGACTCCCCTCCCTTCCTTGGCCGGCGGATTGGGAGGGGGGGAGGAGTCTTCCTAACCCACGACTCCTTGTCTTGCCCCACAAGGATTCCTTGATCCTTTCTTGGTTTTCAAGCAAACTCCAAGAAATCTTCTAGAACCTTCTGGAACATTCTGAAACCTTCTAGAATCCCCATACAAATACTCCGGAACATTTCCTAACTTAGAAAATGATCCCCAATATATGAATCTTATGCTCCGGACAATTCCGGATCTCTTCGTGATGTCCCGGATCCAATCCGAGACTCCGAACAACATTCGGTCTCCAACGCACATTCCATATCTACTTAAAACAACTTCGAACCTTAAGTGTGTCACCCTACGGTTTGTGAATATGCAGACATGATGGAGACACCTCTCCGATCAATAACCATCAGCGGGATCTGGAGATCCATAACGGTTCCCACATACTCAACGATGACTTAGTGATCGATAGAACCATTAACATACGAAACCAATTCCCTTTGTCACGTGATACTCTACTTATCCGAGGTTTGATCGTCGGTATCTCCATACCTAGTTCTACCTCGTTACTGATAAGTACTCCTTACTCGTTCCATGTTATGTCATCCCTTGTGACCCAGTCACATGCTTGCAAGCTAACTAGATGACATTCCACCGAGAGGGCCCAGAGCATATCTATCCGTCATATGGATGGACAAATCCCAATCTTGGTCCATGCGCTTCAACACATACTTTTAGAATACCCAATGACACCTTTATAACCACCCAGTTACGAAGCGGTGTTGGATGTCATCAAAGTACCCATCCGGTGATGGTGATTAACACAACCTCATGGTCGAAGGATTAGGTTACTATGCATTTAAAGGCTTATAGCAATACGAACTTAATGACTTGATCTTATGCTACGCTTACTATGGGTGTGTGTCCATCACATCATTCTCCTAATGATATAATCTTGTTATTAATCACATCCAATGTCCATGATCAGGAAACCATGATCATCAATTAATCAACAAGCTAGTTCAACAAGAGGCTTACTAGGAACCCTTTTATGTTTACAAAGCACACATGTATTAGTGTTTCCTTATAATACAATTATAGCATGGGATGTAAACATTCATCACAAACACAAAGATATAATAATAACCACTTTTATTATTGCCTCTTGGGCATATCTCCAACAGTCTCCCACTTGCACTAGAGTCAATAATCTAGATTACATGGTAATATACCTAACACCCATGGCGTTCTGGTGTTGGTCATGCTTTGCTCTAGGGAGAGGTTTAGTCAACGGATCTGCCACATTCAGATCAGTGTGTACTTTGCAAATCTTTATGTCACCATCTCGGACATACTCGCGAATAGCATGGAAACGTAGCTTGATGTGCTACAGCTTGTTATGTGACCTTGGCTCCTGTGCATTAGCTATGGCTCCTGTGTTGTCACAGTAGATGGCCATCGGGTCCAACGCACTGGGAACCATGCCAAGTTCAGTAATGAACTCCTTTATCCATATGGCTTCTTGTGCAGCCTCCGAAGCAGCTACGTATTCCGATTCAGTTGAAGATTTCGCTACAACGCTTTGCATGGCACTCCTCTAGCTCACTGCAGCACCATTCAAAATAAATACGTACCCAGACCGTGACTTCGAGTCATCTGGATCGGTGTTCCAACTAGCATCAGTGTAACCGTTTACAACAAGCTGTTCATCACCTCCATAAGAAAGAACCATATCCTTAGTCCTATTTAGGTACTTTAGGATATTCTTGACCGCTGTCCAGTGCTCCATTCCAGGATCACTTTGATATCTGCTAGTCAAACTAACAACATGTGCTATATCCGGTCTTGTACACAGCATGGCATACATGATAGAACCTATGGCCGATGCATAGGGAATATTATTCATCTTCTCTCTATCTTCTGCTGTAGCTGGACTTTGAGTCTTACTCAAGGTCTTACCTGACAACATGGGCACGAACCCTTTCTTGCTCTCTTCCATTCTAAACTTCTTTAGAACTTTGTCCAAGTATGTACTTTGTGAAAGCGCTATTAGGCGTCTTGATCTATCTCTATAAATCTTGATGCCTAGAATATATGTCGCTTCGCCAAGATCCTTCATTGAAAAACTGTTATTCAAATAGGCTTTGACACTATTAAGAAGTCCTATATCATTCCCAATCAACAATATGTCATCTACATATAGTACTAGGAATACTACAGAGCTCCCACTCACTTTCTTGTAAATACAAGCTTCTCCATAAGTTTGTATAAATCCAAAGTTTTTGATTACTTTATCAAAACGTTGATTCCAACTCCGGGATGCTTGCTTCAGTCCATAAATGGAGCGCTGAAGTTTGCATACCGTGTCAGCATCTTTAGGATCAACAAAACCCTTGGGTTGTACCATATACAACTTTTCCTCAATGTCACCATTAAGGAACGCCGTTTTGACATCCATCTGCCAAATCTCATAATCGAAATATGCAGCAATTGCTAACAAAATCCTCACAGATTTTAGCTTTGCTACTAGTGAGAATGTCTCATCGTAGTCAATTCCTTGAATTTGTCAGAACCCTTTCGCGATAACTCGAGCTTTATAGACGGTAACATTACCATCAGCATCTGTTTTTCTCTTGAAAATCCATTTGTTCTCGACAGCCTTACGGCCATCCGGTAAGTCCACCAACGTCCACACTTGGTTTTCGTACATGGATCCCATTTCGGATTTCATGGCTTCTAGCCATTTGTCGGAATCTGGGCTCACCATAGCTTCTTCATACATCGCAGGGTCATATTGTTGTCCACCAACATGATGTTCAAGGCAGCGTCATACCAATCAGGAGTGGTACGAACCCTCGTTGACCTGCGAGGTTCAGGAGCAACTTCGTTCGAAGTTTCATGATCACCATCATTAGCTTCCTCTCCAATTGGTGCAGGCGGCACAAAAACATCTTCCGGTGCTGCACTACTCTCAAATTCAAGAGAAGGTTCAATAACCTCGTGGAGTTCTACTTTCCTTCCAGTCACTTCCTTCGAGAGAAACTCCTTCTCAAGAAAGGATCCATTCTTAGCAACGAAAACGTTGCCTTCAGATCTATGATAGAAGGTATACCCAATTGTTTCTTTAGGGTATCCTATGAAGACGCATTTCTCCGCTTTGGGTTCAAGCTTATCAGGTTGTAACTTCTTTACATATGCTTCGCAACCCCAAACTTTAAGGAACGACAACTTAGGTTTCTTACCAAACCACAATTCGTACGGTGTCGTTTCAACGGATTTAGATGGTGCCCTATTTAAAGTGAATGCGGCTGTCTCTAATGCATAGCCCCAAAACGATAGCGGTAAATCTATAAGAGGCATCATAGACCGAACCATATCTAAGAGAGTTCGATTACGACGTTCGGACACACGATTACGTTGTGGTGTTCCCGGCGGTGTCAACTGCAAAAGTATTCCACATTTCTTTAAATGCATGCCAAACTCATAACTTAGATATTCACCTCCGCGGTCAGAACGCAGAAACTTAATCTTCCTGTTACGATGATTTTCCACTTCACTTTGATATTCCTTAAACTTCTCGAAAGTTTCGGACTTATGTTTCATAAAGTAGACATACCCATATCTACTTAAGTCATCCGTGAAAGTGAGAACATAACGATATCCACCACGCGATGCTACACTCATTGGACCGCACACATCGGTATGTATTATTTCCAATAGGTCTGTAGCTCGCTCCATTGTACTAGAGAATGGAGTCTTAGTCATTTTTCCCATTAGACATGCTTCGCATCTTTTAGGTGATTCAAAATCAAGTGATTCAAGAAGTCCATCAGAATGGAGTTTCTTCATACGCTTCACTCCAATGTGACCAAGACGACAGTGCCACATGTATGTAGAATTATCATTCAATTTTATTCGTTTAGCATCTATGTTGTGAACATGTGTATCACTACTATCGAGATTCAATAAGAATAAACCATTCATCTCAGGTGCATTACCATAAAAGATATTACTCATATATATCGAACAACCTTTATTCTCAGACTTAAAAGAGTAACTATCTCGCAATAAACAAGATCCAGATATAATGTTCATGCTTAACGCAGGCACCAAATAACAATTATTCAAATTTAAAACTAATCCCGAAGGTAGATGTAGAGGGAGCGTGCCGACGGCGATAACATCAACCTTGGAGCCAATTCCAACGCGCATCGTCACCTCGTCTCTCGCCAGTCTTCGCTTATTCCGCAGCTCCTGTTTCGAGTTACAAATATGAGCAACCGAACCAGTATCAAATACCCAGGCACTACTACGACTACTAGTAAGTTACACATCAATAACATGTATATCCAATATACCTTTCTTCTTGATGTTGCCGTTCTTCAGATCCGCCAGGTACTTGGGGCAGTTACGCTTCCAGTGACCAGCACCCTTGCAGTAGAAGCATTCAGTTTCAGGTTTAGGACCAGCCTTGGGCTTCTTAGCAGGTGCGGCAGCTTTCTTGCCGTCCTTCTTGAAGTTGCCCTTTTTCTTAGGCTTGCCCTGTTTCTTGAAATTGGTGGTCTTATTGAACATCAACACTTGGTGCTCCTTCTTGATCTCCACTTCAGCAGTTTTCAGCATGGACGATAGTTCAGGCAACGTCTTGTTCATGCAGTGCATATTGTACTTCATCACAAAGTTCTTATAACTTGGTGGCAGTGATTGGAGGACACGGTGAATCCCTAACTCATTAGGAATCGTTATCCCCAACTCTTGGAGCTTGTTTGCGTGCCCAGACATGGTGAGCACGTGCTCGCTAACGGAGCTACCCTCTTCCATCTTACAGTTAAAGAACTTTTCGGAGGCCTCATAGCTCTCCACGGCCGCGTGAGTCTCAAAAATCGGCCTCTCCTTAATGATCTCGAACGGGTCGTGGTGCTCAAAGCGCTTCTGAAGCTCCGCTTCTAAACCGTATAGGATGGCACACTGAACTGTGGAGTAGTGATTTTTCCGAGTGGCGTAAACATTCTTTACGTCATCGGTGGCATCTTCTGCAGGTGGGTCACCCAGCGGTGCTTCGAGCACATAGGTCAACTGACCAGCCCTGAGGACGATCTTCAGTACACGGAACCAGTACGTGAAGTTGCTTCCATTGTTCTTAAGCTTTTATTTCTCTAGGAACACATTGAAATTGATGGAGAGGTTCGCCATAATCTACAACAATTTGCAAGTAGTTTAGACTAAGTTTATGATAAATTGAGTTCAAATTTAATTCTTAAATTAACTAGGTGATATCCCACTCAAAACAACATCCCTCATGTTGTCTTAGTGATTACACAAACCAAATCCACTACACCAAGTCCGATCTTCACGAGAGAAGATGTAGTTTCATCGGCGAACAATCTTCATGTTCATCATATCATTTATATGACTCATGCTCTACCTTTCGGTATTCCGTGTTCCGAGACCATGTCTGTACATGCTAGGCTCGTCAAGATTAACCTTAGTTTCCACATGTGCAAATCTGGCTTGCACCCGTTGTATGCACACGTAGAATCTATCACATCCGATCATCACGAGATGCTTCGAAACGACGAGTCTTAGCAACGGTGCCAACTAAAGGGGAACACTTTATTACTTGATATTTAGTGAGAGGGATCATCTTATAATGCTACTGTCGTGATCTAAGCAATACAAGATGCATAAAGGATTAACATCACAGGCAATTCATAATTAGTGTGATATGATATGGCCCTTTCTTCTTATGCCTTTGATCTCCATCTCCAAAGCACGGACATGATCTCCATCATCACCAGCATTGCGTCAACGTCAGTGGCGCCGCTTCATGGTTGTCATCATCACTAGCAACTATTACAACTACTTGGAATAAAGCTATTACAAGATGAATAGACACGCAGGTCTTAACAGAATTAAAGACAACCATTAGGCTCCTGCCGGTTGCCATATTACAACAAGGATCATTGCATACATCAAATATAATCACAATCACATGATGGCCATATCACATCACAAAAACCCTGCAAAAACAAGTTAGACGCCTCTAATTTTCTTTGCATGTTTTACGTGGCTTGGGGCTTTCGAATAAGAACGGATCTTACCTCCGAAACTAAACCACAACGTTGATACAAGTGCTATCAAGTTGCAAAGTGTAAATTGGATCTATACTACGGTGAGAGAGACAGACACCCGCAAAGCCACTTGTGCAAAGCAAGTTACACGTCAAGCGTGGAGCAAGTCTCATGTGCGATGACATGTAAGGTTAGCCCGAGCCGCTTCATCCCACCATACCGCAAGATGCAAAGTACACAAAGCAAAACACGGCACGAGCACCAACGTCCACAAAACCATTGTGTTCTACTCGTGCAACAGATCTACGCATAGACACGGCTCTGATACCACTGACAGGTTCGTAGCAGGGAAAACAAAAAAATTCTACGGCAAGAACGAACAAAACCCAGATCTAATCTAGATAAAAGCCAAGATCTAATCTATTAGACATGTGCAACGAGATAGATCTGTACTAACCCTTGTAGATCCGAAAGCGTTACGAGATTGGAACTCGTGGTTGATGTAGTTGATCACTTGCCGATCTCAAGATCGAGTGCACGATCCTTCCGGCGCCACGTTCCGACAGCACTTCCGCAGTCGGTCACACATGCGGAGTCGAAGCAGACCTTCCTCTCCTCGTTCCAGCGAGCAGCGGAGGTAGTAGATCTTCTCCACGGAATCCCAGCAGCACGACGGCGTGGTGGTGGAGTAGAGAATTCTGCAGGGCTTTGCCTAAGCCTGAGCAGAAGAAAGGAGGAGGAGAGAGGCGGCTAGGGTTTGGAGTGGAGGGGGCAAGGGGTGGCGCCTCCACCCCTCTATTTAAAGGAGGGAGGTGCCATGGGAGGGGGAGTCCTAGTAGGACTCCCATCCCTTCCTTGGCCGGCGGATTGGGAGGGGGGAGGAGTCCTCCTCCCCCACGACTCCTTGTCTTGCCCCACAAGGATTCCTTGATCCTTTCTTGGTTTTCAGGCAAACTCCAAGAAATCTTCTAGAACCTTCCAGAACATTCCGAAACCTTCTAGAATCCCCATACAAATACTCTGGAACATTTCCTAACTTAGAAAATGATCCCCAATATATGAATCTTATTCTCCGGACAATTCCGGATCTCCTCGTGATGTCCCGGATCCAATCCGAGACTCCGAACAACATTCGGTCTCCAACGCACATTCCATATCTACTTAAAACAACTTCGAACCTTAAGTGTGTCACCCTACGGTTCGTGAATATGCAGACATGATGGAGACACCTCTCCGATCAATAACCATCAGCGGGATTTGGAGATCCATAACGGTTCCCACATACTCAACAATGACTTAGTGATCGATAGAACCATTAACATACGAAACCAATTCCCTTTGTCACGCGATACTCTACTTATCCGAGGTTTCATCATCGGTATCTCCATACCTAGTTCTACCTCGTTACTGATAAGTACTCTTTACTCGTTCCATGTTATGTCATCCCTTGTGACCCAGTCACATGCTTGCAAGCTAACTAGATGACATTCCACCGAGAGGGCCCAGAGCATATCTATCCGTCATATGGATGGACAAATCCCAATCTTGGTCCATGTGCTTCAAGACATACTTTCAGAATACCCAATGACACCTTTATAACTACCCAGTTACGAAGCGGTGTTTGATGTCATCAAAGTACCCATCCGGTGATGGTGATTAACACAACCTCATGGTCGAAGGATTAGGTTACTATGCATTTAAAAGGTTATAGCAATACGAACTTAATGACTTGATCTTATGCTATGCTTACTATGGGTGTGTGTCCATCACATCATTCTCCTAATGATATAATCTTGTTATTAATCACATCCAATGTCCATGATCAGGAAACCATGATCATCAATAAACTAGCTAGTTCAACAAGACGCTTACTAGGAACCCTTTTATGTTTACAAAGCACACATGTATTAGTGTTTCCTTATAATACAATTATAGCATGGGATGTAAACATTCATCATAAACACAAAGATATAATAATAACCACTTTTATTATTGCCTCTTGGGCATATCTCCAACATTAAGAAACAAAAATACATGCATTTAAGTCTAACCCACTTCCTATCCAAGGGAATTTTGCAAACAAACAACTTGTTGAAACCAGAGGCTACAAGCATAGGAAGGCAAAAGAAGTGCAACATAAAAACTTTCAGCATAAAACGAGGAAACTTGATATTATTGAGATGCATTAGAACACTTTTCCCTCTCTCATAGTAACTTTCAGTATTATGCATAAACTTAACAATATAACTATCACAAAGGTCACCGTAACAATGATCACTTATTCTAACAGAAAACACAGGAATACTAGCTCTCATAGCACTACTTTGTGAAATAATATTAGAGGTATCCTTACAAAGGATAGTGTGTCCCTCTTCTTCATATTTAGTAACAAAGTCTTTCACATTTGTATATAGGGTTCAATAGTTTTATTTGTACTTTCCTTAACCATACTAGCTATCCTAGAATGTTCCTTTATCTTAACTGGGAAATGCATTTTCTCAATGTAAGGTTTAGGTAAGACATGATTAGCAGTATAAACTTAAGTATTTCTTGTAGGAACACTCTTAGCAATATCTTTATAAGGTTCATGATACTTATTCCACTTCTTTTTAGGCACTTCAATATAAGAAGCAAAAGCCTTAAAATAAGAAGCAATAGCTTGAGAGTCCAGACCATAAGCATTTTTAATGTTTTGAAAGTCACCAGTTCCCATAAAAGATTCAATGCATTCATAATCATAATTTATACCTGGCTTTCTACCTTTGTCACTCTCCCATGCTTCAGCATTGTCTTGAATACGGTCCAGAAGATACCATTTAGCTTCTTCTTCCATGCGAGTGAATGATCCAGCACAAGAAGCATCCAATAAATCCTTATCATGTAGAGGGAGCCTTGCATAAACGTTATGGATAATAATATTGTTGGGGAGCTCATGAATGGGATATTTGAGCATTAGTAACTTCAATATCCCCCAAGCTTGAGGTGTACTCTCTCCATCAAAAGGCCAAAAGTTGTATATTTGATTCCGATCTTTATGAATCTCACTAGGAGGATAAAACTTTGAATAAAAGAGAGGCACTATTTCCTCCCATTCCAGAGCTTGACCATTCTTCATCAGCTTATATCATTCCTCAGCTCTTCCTTTCAGTTATAATGAGAATAACTTCTTCTTAACTCGATCTGTAGTAATACCTGCACACTTGAACAGCCCGCATAATTCGTGTATAAAAAGTAAGTGATCACCGGGATGGACTGTTCCATCCCTAACATAGTAGTTATCCATAACACGATCAATAATTCTTGTAGGTATTTTAAAAGCATCATTCTCAGCAGGTGGTGGTTCAACTACTACCTTAGCAGCGGTAGTAGCATTACCAAATAAGAAACTCAGCGGATTATCCATAACGAAAATAAAGCAACTAACAGGAGTAAACAATACTTACAGAGAAGTTTCCTTTACCAGTTCCACTCTCCAATAGCTCTTCACTCCCCGGCAACGGTGCCAGAAAATAGTCTTGATGACCCACAAGTATAGGGGGTGTATCGCAGTATTTTTGATAAGTAAGAGTGTCGAACCCAGCAAGGAGCAGAAGGTGTTGGCTAGTGGTATGGATCAGGAATTCTCTGCAAATACTTAGCAAATGGATTTTGAGGGTTTTTTGATAATGCAAGTAAACGAAGTACGAGTAAATAAAAGACAGTAGGAATAAATGCAGCAAGTGGCCCAATCCTTTATGCAGCAAAGGACAATCTGGTTGTATTACTTAAGATGACCAAACGTTCTCGAGGACACATGGGAAGACTGCCAAGTGCTTTCACTTCATATAGTTGATTAGTCTTCTTTAGCTTGCTAAGTGTTGTGTGGGTGAACCTGTGCTAATGTACCAACCTTCCTAGGACTAATACATACTAGTGATTATACCCCTTGCAAACATCTGTAAGTACAAGAAGGTAATTAAGGTATAAACCTAACCACAACTTTAAACTCTAAGACCGTTACGTCCCTTGTGCAATGGTTTCCTAACGGGGGTTCAGGTTTCTGTCACTCTGGCAACCCCTACGAGTAGTAGCCAAATACACAATACATTCCCTTAGGCCCATATAGGTGAAGTGTCATGTAGTCGACATTCACATGACACCACTAGAAGAAGTACACCACAACTTAAATATCAAACTATTGAATCTCTCTCAACACAACTCCACTACTATCAACATGACTACTCCCATGTCCTCAAGAACAAAACGAACTACTCACAAGACATCATATGGATCATGATCAGGGATGGAATAATGATGGATAACAATCTGAACATAAATAATAATTCAACGGTTCACTCAATAGCATCAACTACAAAGAGTAATCAACACCAGGAAAGTTTCCCCTATGAACTATGCCAGATTCAACACAATTGTTACAGCAACATGGGGATGGTGATGAGGGTGCTGATGTTGCTGATGGTGGTGATGATGATGATGATGATCCCGATGAAGTCCATCTTGATGGTGGTGTTGATGGCTACGATCTCCCCTCTCCGGGAAGGAATTCCCTCGGCAGAATTTTGTCTGCCGGAGAGATCTTTCTCTCTCGGTGTTTTCCGCCCCGCAGAGGCGGTGGAATCTTTCTGTGGTCGCTCCCCGAGTATTAGGTTTTCGGGAGGAATGTATACGCCAGAGGGGAGTGCCAGGGGTGGATCAGGGTGGCCACACCACCTGGTGGCGCGACCCAGGGTGGCCCGCGCCAGGGGGTGGTGTGGACCCCCTGTGGACCATCTCCAGCCCTCCTTATGGCTTCCTTCGTCTTCTAGAAAAATAGGATTTTCCGTATATTTTCCCGGATTTTCTGATCTTCGCGAATTTTGCCTCCAAAGAACACATTTTCCATCAGAATCCTGACTGCAGCGGTCCATGCTCCAAAAGTCATCAACCATGCAAAACCAGACGAAATAACATAAGTATCACCTCTCAATATGAAATATATCAATGAATAGCAGTGAATTATGAAATAGAATAGTGATGCAAAATGGACGTATCAATGATACTTATGTTATTTAATCTATTTTTGCATGGTTGATGACTTTTGGAGCATGGACCACTGCAGTCAAGATTCTGATGGAAAAGGTGCTATTTGGAGGCAAAATTCGCGAAGATCAGAAAATCCAGGAAAATACCTGGAAAATCCTATTTTTCCAGAAGACGAAGAAAGCCAGAAGGGGAAGCGGAGATGTGCCACAGGGGGCCCACGCCACCCCCTGGCGTGGGCCACCCTGGGCCACGCCACCAGGTGGTGTGGCCGCCCTCGTCCACCCCTGGCTCTCCCCTTTGGCGTATAGTATCCTCCTGAAACCCTAAGACTCAAAACAGACCACATAAAGATTTCGCCGCCTCTACGGGGCGGAAAACATTGAGAGAGAAACATCTCTCCGGCCGACAAAATTCTGCCGGAGGAATTCCTTCCCGGAGAGGGGAGATCGTCGCCATCAACACCACCATCAAGCTAGACTTCATCGGGAATCATCATCATCATCATCATCACCACCATCATCTCCACCAGCACCATCATCACCATCTCCATACCGTTGTAACAATTGCGTTGAATCTTGCATAGTTCTTAGGGGAAACTTTCCCGGTGTTGATTACTCTTTGGAGTTGATGCTATTGAGTGGAACTATATAATTATTGCTTATGTTCAGATTGTTATACATCATTATTTCCTCTCTGATCATGATCCATATGATGTCTTGTGAGTAGTTCGTTTTGTTCTTGAGGACATGGGACAAGTCATGTTGTTAGTAGTGGAATTGTGTTGAGAAAGATTTAATGGTTTGATATTTAAGTTGTGGTGTACTTCTTCTAGTGGTGTCATGTTAACGTTGACTACATGACACTTCACCTATATGGGCCTAGGGGAATGCATTGTGTATTTGGCTACTAATCGTAGGGGTTTCCGGAGTCACAGAAACCTGAACCCCCGTTAGGAAACCATTGCACAAGGGATGTCAGGGTCTTAGAGTTTAAAGCTGTTGTTAGGTTTCTACCTTAATTACTTTCTTGTACTTGCGGATACTTGCAAGGGGTATAATCAAAAGTATGTATTAGTCCTAAGAAGGTCGGTACATTAGCACAGGTTCACCCACACAACACTTAGCAAACTAAAGAAGATTAATCAACTATATGAAGCATAAGCACTTGACGGAATTCCCATGTGTCCTCGAGAATGTTTGGTCATCTTAAGTAATACAACCGACTTGTCCTTTGCTAAAGAAAGGATTGGGCCACTTGCTGCATTTATTCTTATTGTATTTTATTTAATCGTACTTTATTTACTTGCATTATCAAAAACTTGTAAAAATCTGTTTGCTAAGTATTTACAGAGACTTCCTGCTCCAAGCCACTAGCCAGCACCTTCTGCTCCTCGTTGGGTTCGACACTTTTACTTATCGAAAATACTGCGATAGACCCCCTATACTTGTGGGTCATCAAGACTATTTTCTAGCGCTATTTCCTGGGAGTGAAGCGCTATTGGAGAGTGGAACTGGTAAAGGAAACTTCTACTGTGAGTATTGTTTATTTCTGTTAGTTGCTTTATTTTTAATATGGATAATTCGCTGAGTTTCTTATTCCGTAATGCTACTAGCACTGCTAAGGTAGTAGATGAACCACCACTTGCTGAGAATGATACTTTTAAAATACCTACAAGAATTATTGATTTTGTTATGGATAACTATTATGTTGGAGATGGAACTGTCCATCCCGGTGATCATTTTCTCTTTATACACGAATTATGCGGGTTGTGCAAGTGTGTAGGTATTACTACAGATCAAGTCAAGAAGAAGTTTATTCTCATTATCACTGAAAGGAAGAGCTGAGGACTGGTATAAGCTGCTGAAGAATGGTCAAGCTCTTGAATGGGAGGAAATAGTACCTCTCTTTTATTCAAAGTTTTATCCTCCTAGTGAGATTCATAAAGATCGGAATCAAATATACAACTTTTGGCCTCTTGATGGAGAGAGTACAACTCAATCTTGGGGGAGATTGAAGTTACTAGTGCTCAAATGTCCCATTCATGAGCTCCCCGACAATATTATTATCAATAACTTTTATGCAAGGCTTTCTCTCCATGATAAGGATTTATTGGATGCTTCTTGTGTTGGATCATTCACTCGCATGGAAGAAGTTAAATGGGATCTTCTGGACCGTATTCAAGACAATGCTGAAGCATGGGAGAATGACAAAGGAAGAAAGTCAGGTATAAATTATGATTATGAATGCATTGAATCTTTTACGAGAACTGATGACTTTCAAAATATTAAAAATGGTTATGGTCTAGACTCTCAAGCTATTGCAACTTATTTTAAGGCTTTTTCTTCCTATATTGAAGTGCCTAAAAAGAAGTGGAATAAGTATCATGAACCATATAAAGATGTTGTTAAGTGTGTTCTTGCATGAAATACTGAAGTTTATACTGCTAATCATGTTTCACCTGAGCCATACATTTAGAAAATGCCTCTCCTAGTTAAGATAAAGGAACATTCTATGATAGCTAGTATGGTTAATGAAAGTACAAATAAAGCTGTTGAACCTAATAACCAAATGGATGATGAACCTATAATAGCAAATGTGAAAGATTTTGTCACTAAATATGTAGAAGAGAGACATACTATCCTTTGTAAGGATGCCTCTAATATTGCTTCACAAAGTAGTGTTATAAGAGCTAGTATCCCTGTGTTTTCTGTTAGGATAAGTGATCATTGCTACAATGGTTCTTGTGATAGTTATATCATTAATTTTATGCATGATACTGAAAGTTATTATGAGAGAGGGAAAAGTATTCTAATGCATGTCAACAATATCAAGTTTCCTCGTTTTATGCTTAAAGTCTTTATGTTGCACTTGTTTTGCCCTCCTATGCTAGTGGCCTCTGGTTTTAACAACTTGTTTGTTTACAAAATTTCCTTGCATAGGAAGTAGGTAGACTTAAACATGTGTATTTTTGCTTCTTAATGCTCTCTTTCGCTTCAATTCATATTCTTATGTGAGCATCATTGAAATTATCATGCCCATCTTAATGGCTATAAAGAAAGAGCTTTTTGGGAGACAACCCAGCTTATTTTTGCTTTCAGTTTGTTTTTGTTTCTTTGAGTCTTGGAAGTTATTGTTTCGACAAAACCTCTCCTTATCCTTTTTGTTTGGTTTTTGTGTCAAGATCAACCTCTAATGAGAGAGAAGTAATATTTGTGAAAGTTGTTCTCCCGAAACAGATTTTTGTGCTTCACTGTAAAAATTCGTGAGAGATCTCTGTATGTCGGATTGAGCCGTAATTTTTTGGGTCACTGCCCCAGGTTGTTATTTAACTTTAGTTAGTTTTGCACTTTTTTATTTGAGCAGCAGAAGATTTTCGAAATAATTGATCTTTACCTGCTGGTCTGTTTTGACAGATTTTGCCACTCTTGTATTTGCTTCTTTAATCGATTTCCTTTTTGAGTTCTTTTTGGGTTTTTGGAAGGAGTTTCTGCAGTAGCTTATGTTTTGAAGGATTTCAGTTGAAATTGAACTTGAAAGGTTTATTACCTCGCTTATACTAATATTGCTAATGAGAATTGTGTGAAGTTTTGTGTGAAAGAAATTTCCAGGTTAGTGGAGGAAATGGTGTAATAAGAAAGAGAAAGGTTTCATGACTCGAGCAATATGATTATGAAGATGAAGATATTGATGTTATTCAAGCAGTGACTCCGGAAGAATCTGCTAAATGCCAAATTCAGAGACCTGCAGAGTCCTTTTTCGAATAGGTATCAGCTTTGGTAAGAAAAGTTCCGTGAAAATTCTGTCCAATTATACTTTTGCAGTTTTTATCCAACAAGGAAAGCTACAAAGAGAAAGGGGGACAGAAACGGAGCTAGGGTGGCTCACACCACCCCCTGGCGCAGGCCCCCTGGCCGCGCCAGCAGGTGGTGTGGCCACCTCGGACTCCGTCTCTGACCCGTTTTCTCCCAGTACCTTCCTTTTGTGGTGAAACTTCGTAATATATAATCCCCCGGATCCCTCGTGGATCGTATATCGTGTTCTCATTGTGTTTTTTGTCTCAACCTGTTTCTGCCAGGAACTATTCTTGAAAGTTAGAAGCACGATGTTGTCCGCCAAGGATAAAGGAAAGGAGCCTATGGAGGAAGATCCCCAAGACTCCGGACAGGAGGAGGAGGTAAAGAGTGAAGATGAAAAGGAGGCAAATGAAGGCCAATATCCGCACACCGGCACTACCATTGCAAGCATTGGAGTGCTGGCAAAACCTGCCAGGATTATGTCAACTGGAGGGAAGCCTCCTCATCTCTGTTTGGCACCATGGTCACTTCCTCCACGCACCAAGAATCCTTTCCATACCCTTATCTCTGTTTGGCACCATGGTCACTTCCTCCACGCACCAAGAATCCTTTCCATACCCTTATCCATGAGCATCAATACCAGAATATGCCCAAGGAGAAACTACCCTCCAATTTGGATTTGCCTCGTTCTAGCCATGCAGGAGAAGAAGACTTCAAGGAGGAAGAGTGGGGAAAGAATCACAAGAGCTGGAATTTGCAACCTGACATGATCATGAGCCGCATCGAGCAAAACTCACAGCTGATTTGTAATCTCACCTTCGAGATTGAGGACTTGGGGAAATTGATCAAAAAGCTCATCGAGAGAATACCACCACCACCGAAGGAGTAATTCGTCATCAGGTTTTGGCATCCCCTTGGTTTGTTCCAAGCTTGGGCGAGTGTCGCGGTAACACATCACTATCTTCTATCTTTCTACCTTTTTAGTAGAGTCATATCATGAATAGAGAAGTTATCATGTAGGATGGTTTGCATTATGGAAGTGTCCCCTCTCTCGTTAGATATGTAACCCTTGGTGTCAGTTGCCAATATAGAATATTAATGAGAAGTTCTATCATTCATTCTTTTGCATATCTTATTTTAGTTTTCAATTCATGGTTATATGATTGATCTTGTCATTAGTATTGGTATCACTTTGTGATCATTGAGTTAATTTAGTTGGTTTTGGCAAACCTGGCTCGGTCAGTAGCAACACTATTTTGAGAATTGAATGAAAAAGATAAAAGTACTCTTAAAAATATAATTTCATCATATTTATTTCTTGATTTGCTCATAAGTTTAGTATTCTCTAGCTAAGATCTTTTGTGCTTCCAAGGAAGATTGCATGTTTGTTTTTATCACTTGTATGTTTGTTTCCTTCAACTCTTATACTTGCTACCCAGCCTTGCCAGCCAAAAACCTGTACTGGGAGGGAATGCTTCTCGTGCATCCAATCCTTAAACCAAAACCTATGCCATTTGTGTCTACCATACCTACCTATTAGCATTATTGCTATCCCAAGTAAATTCATGTTTTTATCTACCTTCCAAATTTAACTTGTTATGAGAAAATTAGTGATTAAAGCTCTCAAGAACTTGATGGCACACTTTTACTTTCTTGCATTTAATAAACTTGAACCATTGTGTCCATCTTTATTGCGTATATGCTTGCGCTTTATAAGTTGAAGTTAGCAGAACCATGTATCATGGGGAATGCTTTCAACATTGCATTGATACTTTGTACCTAGTTGATATCATGTTCTTTTGCTTGTGGATCCTGGCGGTGTGAAATAAAAGGGGAACTTGTAAGATCATGGAGTTTATATGTGTGTTAGAGAAACGCCTAGGCCGCTAGCCTAAGCCATGCCTAATCATGGTGGAAACTTGCAGCATAACCATAATGAGCACTCTATGAAGCATCCGCAAGAAAAACCTATGCAAATAGCAAATAAAAGGATCACAAAGATGCTCATTGTCTGCTCGCCTTGTCATTTTGATTATGGGATAGCTCCTGTATCATGTGCAAGGGGTACCCGTTGGCGGTTCTTTATGATACATATGTATTTACAATGACAAGAGCTTACTTGTGACTGAAGTTGAGTAGCAAGAGGTTCGGTACTCGTAAGTAAGGGGCATGAGATTTCAACTTATAACTTGTCAAGCATATCCTCTTAGTTGTGTCACTTTAACCTTAATCACCTAAAGATGCTTATGATAGGGGCAATGAGAGCTGAACGCTAATAAGTACCATAATTTTTGGAAGCTCTTTATGAAACTTGAAATCCCTGCTTCCCTCTGCGAAGGGCCCTTTCTTTTACTTTTTAGTTTAGTTAGTAAACCTATTCCCTTCTACCTCATCAAGTATTTTGAGTTGTTGTCTTTCATCCATTCATATGATGATTTATTCAATTATGTTTCTTATGTTCCTTGTTTTGCACTTTGATCTTATCATAGTGTTCACTAATTTGAAAGCTATCATTGAAAACCAGTTATTTGTGAACTCCTGCAAATTTTCAACTATTGTTTGACCAAGAGCTAAGTTTGCCATTATCAATTATGATTTACTTTATGTATCTTTATTTGTGTTTCCTTTACCTATTGCAAGTTAATTTATATAATGGTGAGTTGTCTACTATTATGATTTATGTTTTGATGAATGTGATGCTTCTTGTCTGTATTCTTTTATCGACTCTTCACTCCATAAACCTGAGGTCATGTTTATTGAGCCCAGTTTCGCTTGGGGACAAGCAAAGTGTAAGCTTGGGGGGAGTTGATACATCCTTTTTGCATCACTATTATATATCATAATTTACTGTTATTCATTGATATATTTCATATTAAGAGATGATACTTATGTTATTTCATCTATTTTTGCATGGTTGATGACTTTTGGAGCATGGACCGCTACAGTCAGGATTATGATGGAAAAGGTGTTGTTTGGAGCCAAAATTCACGAAGATCAGAAAATCCCTGAAAATACATGGAAAATCCTATTTTTCCAGAAGACGAAGAAAGCCAGAAGGGGAAGCGGGGATGGGCCATAGGGGGCCCACACCACCCCTGGGCGTGGGCCACCCTGGGCCGTGCCACCAGGTGGTGTGGCCGCCCTGGTCCACCCCTGGCTCTCCCTTTGGCGTATATTATCCTCCCAAAACCCTAAGCCTCGGAGAGCGACCACAGAAAGATTCTGCCGCCTCTGCGGGGTGGAAAACACCGAGAGAGAAAGATCTCTCCGGCAGACAGAATTCTGCCATGGGAATTCCTTCTCGGAGAGGGGAGATCGTCGCCATCAACACCACCATCAAGCTGGACTTCATCGGGATCATCATCTTCATCATCACCACCATCATCTCCACCAGCACCATCATCACCTTCTCCATACCGCTGTAACAATTGGGTTGAATCTTGCATAGTTCTTAGGGGAAACTTTCCCAGTGTTGATTACTCTTTGTAGTTGATGCTATTGAGTGGAACCATTGAATTATTGTTTATGTTCAGATTGTTATATATCATTATTTTCTGTCTGATCATGATCCATATGATGTCTTGTGAGTAGTTCGTTTTGTTCTTGAGGACATGGGAGAAGTCATGTTGTTAGTAGTGGAATTGTGTTGAGAAAGATTCAATGGTTTGATATTTAAGTTGTGGTGTACTTTTTCTAGTGGTGTCATGTGAACGTCGACTACATGACACTTCACCTATATGGGCCTAGGGGAATGCATTGTGTATTTGGCTAATAATCGTAGGGGTTGCCGGAGAGATAGAAACCTGAACCCCCGTTAGGAAACCATTGCACAAGGGACACCAGGGTCTTAGAGTTTAAAGCTGTGGTTAGGTTTCTACCTTAATTACTTTATTGTACTTGCGGATGCTTGCAAGGGGTATAATCACGAGTATGTATTAGTCCTAGGAAGTTCGGTACATTAGCACGGGTTCACACACACAACACTTAGCAAACTAAAGAAGATTAATCAACTATATGAAGCGAAAGCACTTGACGGAATTCCCATGTGTCCTCGAGAACGTTTGGTCATCTTAAGTAATACAACTGACTTGTCCTTTGCTGCATAAAGGATTGGGCCACTTGCTGCATTTATTCTTATTGTCTTTTATTTAGTCGTACTTTATTTACTTGCATTATCAAAACCCCCTAAAAATCCGTTTGCTAAGTATTTACAGAGAATTCTTGCTCCAAGCCACTAGCCAGCACCTTCTGCTCCTTGTTGGGTACGACACTCTTACTTATCGAAAATACTGCGATACACCCCCTATACTTGTGGGTCATCATCTATCTATTATAAACCTAGTCTAAATAGTCTTTGCACATACTTTGTAGATCATGGAAACCCCTGCATTCAATTTCAATGCATTCCTTGAGAAAGAAAAACTGCTAGACAATGGGTCTAATTTCACCAACTGGTATCGGAACTTGAGGATTTTCCTCATAGGAATAAACAATTCCTATGTGCTAGATGGTATGCTAGGTGATGCTTATGAAAATAGTGCTTCTCAGGATGAGCGTAGTGTGTATGGCACAAAGCGTGATGCCTACACTCTTGTGCGGTGTGTGATCCTTCAGTCGCTGGAGCCTGAACTCAAAAAGAACTTTGAACTTAGAAATGTTGATGCTATGGTGAAGGAACTCAAAACTATGTTTGAGGGTGATGACTGGATTCCTGCACCAACATCACGGTTATTGCAGTACATGTAGCAACAAATATTTAAGAGTTTGTCCCGATGGGAGATCGACGAACGGAAACAACACGACCCTGCAACCACGTTGTCAATGCGGCCACATTTCGCACTCAAACCGTGGTTTCAAAATAGCCTATTCTATAAGTTACTAGAACAATGATAATTGAGAGAGGTTTAAAATATCTAATAACAAAGAACTTTTAACAAGAACAAACTAAACTAATACAGAAAGTAAACATGAATATGAACTGAATTAAAGAGATTGTAGTTGTAGGACTGAATGGAATGAGAGATGGCTTCTAGGCTTCATTCTCACTAGTACTAGATGGGCAAATATATGTGTGATATATAAGAGATTCCTCAGACAAATAAACGTTCCCCATTTGATTACCGGGTTGTTACTATGTGTGCACTACGCATGGTTCTCGCGCGTCACCGCAAGGCAAAAGGCAGTTCCGGACCAAAGGATCACATAAACTCATCTTAGATCACAATAAATTCTAACTTAGCGCACTAGATCATACCTAAAACTAGAATTGAATCAATCACTCACACATGGATGAAGAACAAAACATATATAAATATATAATGATGTCACAACCGTGTTCAGTCTTACAATTACTAAACACAAGAGAGGGAGGGAGATGGAGATGGAGATCGATGCGTGGTGGTGGTGATGTCTTACTTCTCCTCCTCTTCTTCTTGCATGCATACCTTGATCGTGATGGTGTTGAGGGAAATCTAGATTTCGGAGGTGTGGTGAGGCAGAGCTCCGCCGCCGTGGAGATCGGATGGGTGGCGGCGGTGGCAGGGATCCGCCCCTGAAGGGCTATGGTGTTGTTGGTCTCTCTTGGGTCCTCCCTCCTTTATATAGGCCTTGGGGGTGCCCTAGGGTTCACCAAATACCGTGATATGACTCAGGGAAGGTTCTAGAGCTTCGAGAGGGCGGAATCCCGTTGTTTGCGACCTTTTTGGCAACTATACGGCGGGAGCTATACGGTCAGAATTTTTGCTCCCGCCGTATAGATGGTCGTTAAACCTTTAGTACACTTTAGTATTTTGGTCACCATTTCTTCATATGAACTCCGTTTTGGGTGTTCTTGGGCTCGTTGAGTTTGTCTCGTCGAGGGCTACAACCCCATTGTCTTGGATTTTTATTTTGATAAGTCTGGTCCCTGTAGCTCCTCCATACTATGCTCTCTTTGTTCCTTTTTGTCCATAATCTTCACCAACACCTACACACATGTCATAGACAATGAAAGTGATAAAATTCTACCTAAACTACTAAATGTGCAAAGCTCATATGAAAGTAAATGAGAACTAGAAGTCATGCATATAAGGCATAGTTATAGCTGGAAGAAACATGATATGAGAGATAAATGGCACATTTTATATGGCTAAAAGAGGTGGTATTTCACAACCATCAACTTCCCCAAGCTAGACCTTGTTCGTCCTCGAGCAGGAAGGGTCGATAATGAATTAATGGTTGTGAAATAGCTTATCACTGGAAATCCATGCCTTGCATCCTTATTTCTTCTACAAGATCGAAGAGAGAAAACATGTATTCATACAAGGCAAACTAAGCTCTGTTATAAAGACCACTAAATATTCATCAAAACTTATATGTTCCATGTCAATAGTGAATCTAACTTGCAGAAAAACTTGTGATCCTCTTATTGCACCTTTTGTATAACTTTTCATACCATTATTTTTTATGAGGAAAAACTTAGTCACAAATAGATGTTAAGCATAATTAGGAATAAATTTTATCGATTCTACCCAATCATGTCATCTAGTTAAGGCTCAAGTGCAAACATCAATTATTGAGTTTCAGAAAGTTTATCTCTTAGTAACGAGATTTATGCCAAAAGGAAATGCGAGAACATGTCAAAAGAAGTATAGCATTAGAGTGTCTCTTTTGGTCATCCACGTCAATGAATCATGGCTATCAAACATTCATTTTATATTCTTCATCTTTCTAAAACTTTAGTTCATCAGTAATGAGATCATGCCAAAACTTAGTGTGTTTAATCAGACTGTGCAGGCTAAGAATGGATACTCGTGACCATTACCAAGGTTTCCCTTTTCAGTATAATGATTTCTCCTAATGGTCAAAGGTGTATTCCCTATTTTTCTTTGAACGCAGTCCCATGAGAATACCAATGCATACCCAAATATAGCTTTTCTGCTACATATATTGGGCAACTCATAGCAAAACTCCAAGAGTTTCCTCTTTTTGGATTGTTCAAAGGCCAGAATAATTGGTAGCATCCCATGTTGTGCGATAGTGGTGCCGACACGCATAAAGAAATATCATACTTTAATCAACATGTCAAGATTTGGCATGCATCTCAATTACCTCTAAATATTAGTTTCTTCAAACAAATCCTTTCAAAGAGTACTATCAAGTTGATCATCACATCTATGTTGTTGAGTATCTTTAAGGTTAAACTGTTAAGACAATTAAACAACACTTATTTATCATAGAACTCAAAACTTCGAAATATCATTTCCAATTGACAACTCCTTCCGTAAGAAAACTATCAAGTTTATTGTTTTGAAATGATGGGGTCGAGCATAACCTATTCATTTAAGACAAAGCTATTTAGTGACAACCAACAAATTTCAAAAGATCTTGATCAAGTATTCATTCTTTCCAAATGTAGAGATTGTGGCAATTTTTTCTATAGGATCACAAATAGTGTCACAAGCTTGATAAACAATTTGGCAAGATGCATACGAGCTCTAAGTCAACTCCTATGGTGCCTATCATGCGCAAGTGTATCCCCATATGAATACAGAACTAAAATCATTTAAACAAGCATACAAAAACAGCGGGATACATGAATGCATTAAACCTTCATCGAATACGAACATTGCACAGGACTCTACACATGGAGAAGTAACCTCCCCAAGCTTAGAACTTTGCAAGAACTAAACTTGAGTATATCACCAAAAGAAAAGAGAAAATACAACTTCCAAAAGAGAGTGTGATAAGTGGTTACCTCCCCAAGCTTAGTTGAAAACAAGGGTGACACACTTTACCATTGAGGTACAAGTAACCTCTCTTTTGATGTACAAATAACCTTTGCTTTAACATATACTTCTTGATATAGCATGGTGGCTGCCTTCCTTGCGAACCTGCTTGGAAACTAAGTAGAAAATAAAACACTTTGTGTTTTTGAAGGCACGAGGATTAGCTCAAAGTGATAAAAATACAAGTCCCACTAAGTTGGTTAATCAACCTAAGCACCATGCTTAAGTCAACAAACTAGTTCTAAAAGATGTCTCTACTAGATTGTGATGAGGTGCAAGCGAAACAGGATAGGAGACACGAGTGTGCAGCCCCTATGTGCTTATTAAAAGAGGTTCGAGTTGGAGGTTTTACTAGACACTGATTGTCGAAGCGTTGAATTGAAGAAACCAAGTGGCTCATGCGAGTGTTTGCACGGTTGTCACTACCATACACGTCCTCACACAAGGTTCAAGTCCCTGCAAAAATAACACACAAAATAAAATGCATCGGTTTGGTATACGAACATAATTCATTTACCCCACCGATAAAAGAAAAGTAAAAAAGAAAACATGAACTTCTATAGAGAATTACAGTCTAGGAGGTTTTTGAGGTAGAATTTTATTGCTTACATATGCTTGGCTTCTCTAGATCATGGGAGAAGCTCACAGGTGGTGTTTCGAGGTTTTTAGAAGAAGAAAGAAGAAGAAAGAGTAAAATTTTGACCAATGGTTACCTTCTAGTTGGTATTTGAGGGGTTTTCCCATTTATACGGGCGCAACTATACGGCCGGACCAAAAAGGTCCCGCCATATAGTTGATCATTAAACTTACTATACATTGGAAAAGAATTTTGATGAAGGCATTGATATCTATATGGCCAGAACTATACGGCTAAATTTTTTTATTCCTACCGTATAGTTGGTCATTAAACCTTCTGTACCTAAGAAAGAAAATTTCTCGATGGCAAAGATATCTATACGGCCAACCAATACAACTAGAATTTTTTATTCCCGCCGTATAGTTGGTAGTTAAACCTTCAATAGACATCAAAAAAATTCTATTTCTTCAAGAATTCTTTCTTATCCTAAAACTTAGCGGAACACCTTGTTTTGACAGTAAAATAACAACTTTAATTTTCGACCAACAACAACATGTATAAAACGGGATTTAAGTACAACCGAGTTATGCAACACATAATAAGAATAAATTCTACCTTTTGAAAACTAGAACAAGATAACTCTAATAACAAATCAAGCAAAGAATAAAAATGCCAATGCAACATGAATGCAACTACAAAACTAAGAAAGACGCCTAATGACTTTTGGGTTGCCTCCTGGGAAGTTCTTTCTTATAACCAAGTATCCATGCTTTTATACTCCACATTTATTCAGCAATGGAGGCAGCTATAGGAGTAGCTTTGCTTACCTCCAATGAGTGTTTGTAGGATTTATATCATAGTTTTCTCTAAGACGTACCCGCTTGTGGTGCATCAGTATCTTGTAAGTGTTCTCGTTGCCACGTGAGGATGGATGCACCAAGCGCGGTAAATATGTATTCTTTCCTTCCTGCATAGAGGGTGTTAAATATTTATTATCAA
Organism: Avena eriantha; assembly: GCA_910589775.1. Lineage (NCBI taxonomy): Eukaryota > Viridiplantae > Streptophyta > Magnoliopsida > Poales > Poaceae > Avena > Avena eriantha. Next base: position 313,952,440 of record OU342741.1, read on the forward strand.
ACTTTGAATCTTTACCTTGATTACTATTTTTAGGGTACAACTCATAATGTCCTTTTTGATCCAGTAGCTTGGTCTTTGCCACCGGACTTTCCTGCACCTCATTAGTAAAACAAAAGTCATAGCAAACAGATATGCAAGGCACACAGGGTTCCGTCTTTGGCCCATCATAATTGATTTCCCCGAAAAGAGTATTTAAACAAACAATCTAGAATCATCAAAAACTTCTTCATGGTAATTATCACGGATTCTAGAATAATTTAAGTCCTCATCATAACTAGATTCAGAAGAATAATAAGGATTAGGAATAGGTGGGGGATCAGGTTTGAGAGCGGCTTTCAATTTATTCCATTCCTTGATTTCTTTTTCTTCTTTATTCTTGATGTGTCTCCAATACTCTTCATAAAGCCGTTTCACTTCATCTGCAGATGTCAGATGTGTGGGATATTCAACACCAGGCTTCTTATTTTTATTTTTCCTTGTTTTAGGCTTCATGGATTTACCCGTCTTTCTTGCTTCAATGATGCAACAAGTGGAAGATATGGGAGTAACATTAGAGGGATGTTCTCCATTGTTAGTAGAAGCAATTCTAATGTGATTAAAATAATCAGCTATGAAAGGCATTGCTTTAGAAATAACATCTCTAACTAAGGTATCATCATAAGGAATTTTTCCTCTTCTATTTTCATCTTTAAGAAACTCATTGACCAAGTTCTATAGATCAGTAGGGAGAGGTTTTTCTTCGTGCACAATTTCACATTGCCATTGATGAAAATTATTATGTATATCTCTTAAGAGTTGCCAAGCTTCTTCAAAGTTTTTCCAAGGAATGCACCATCACACATCATAACTAGCTTATCCTTAGAAGAGTGATTTAAGCCTCCATAAAAGTGATTCAACAATAACCAATTAGGTAAAATTATGATGTGGACAATCATGCATCAATTTTGAGAACCTACTATAATCTTGTATTAAATCCTCATTGTTGCTCTGCTTGAAATTCAGGATATGAAGCCTACGCTCATAAGTTTGCTTTTGTGAGAAATACTTACCGAGAAAAGTTTCGAAGATACCTTTCCATGAATTGAACTGTCCCATGGGATGCTATTTTAGCTTTTCCTTTCAGCGAGAACCGGGACAGATGTAACTTCAGCTTATCATTTATCCATCCATTTTCCTTCACCGTAGAACACAATGAAGTAAATTTGTCAATATGCTCATATGGATCATTGTCCGGATCTCCTGCAAAAGCTATTTCCATGATCATATTTATCCACATAGGATTAATCTCATATCCTTCCACATCAATAGCGGGCTGAACATTAGGAGCATGTAAATGATCAACACTCGGAGCACCATACTCCGCAAGACTTTTACTTCCCATAGTTCCTATGTTTTTGAATTTCCTATAACTAAAATAAATAACAAGACTACTAAAAAAGGTAAAATAATTTTTTTGTTCTTTTCAAATAATCCAAAGAAGTAAGATAAATAGCAACAAACGAAAATAAACTATGGGCGAGTAGGAAGGTAATAATCAGATGCTTAGCTCCCTGGCAACAATGCCAATTTGATGACTGGATTCCTGCACCAATAACAGGGTTATTGCAGTACTTGTAGCAGAAAATATTTGAGAGTTTGATCCGATGGGAGATCGACGAACAGAAACAACACGACCCCGCAGCCACGTTGTCAATGCGGCCACATTTTGCACACAAACCGTGATTTCGAAATAGCCTATTCTATAAGTTGCTAGAATAGTGATAATTGAGAGAGGTTTAAAATATCTAATAACAAATAACTTTTAAGAAGAACAAAATAAACTAATACGGAAAGTACAGGAATATGAACCGAATTAAAGAGATTGTAGTTGTAGGATTGAATGGAATGAGAGATGGCTTCTAGGCTTCGGTCTCACTAGTACTAGATGGGAAAATATATGTGTGATCTATAACAGATTCCTTATAAAAATAAATGTTCCCCATTTGATTATCGGGCTGTCACTCTGTGCGCACCATGCATGGTTGTTGCGCATCACCGCAAGGCAAAAGGCACTTCCGGACAAAAGGATCACATAAACGCATCTTAGATAATAATAAATTCTAACTTAGTGTACTATATCATACCTCAACCTAGAATTGAATCAATCACTCACACATGGATGAACAACAAAACATATATAAATATATAATGATGTCACAAACATGTTCAATCTTACAATTACTAAACACAAGAGAGAGAGGGAGATGGAGATGATTATGGAGATGGAGATCGATGCATGGTGGTGGTGATGTCTTCCTTCTACTCGTCTTCTCCTTGCTTGCATGCCTTGATGGTGATAGTGTTAATGGAGATCTAGATGTCGGAGGTGTGGTTGAGGTAGAGCTCCGCCTCTGTGGAGATCAGATGGGTGGCGGCGGTGGCAGGGCTCCGCCCTTGAAGGGCTATGGTGTTGTGGCTCTCTCTTGGGTCTTGCCTCCTTTATATAGGCCTTGGGGTGCCCTAGGGTTCCCCCAATACCGTCATATGACTTAGGGAAGGTTCTGGAGCTTCCAGAGGGTGAAATCCCGTCGTTTGCGACCTTTTTGGCAACTATACGGAGGGAGCTATACAGCCAGAATTTTTGCTCCCGCTGTATAGTTGGTCGTTAAACCTTCAGTACTCTTTAGTATTTTGGTCACCATTTCTTCATACGAACTCTGTTTTGGGTGTTCTTGGGCTCGTTAAGTTCGTCTCATCGAGGGATACAACCCCATGGTCTTGGAATATTATTTTTAGAAATTGGAAGTTCACTTTTCCAACCTCTCAAATGGTGTCTAGTCCCTACAACTCCTCCATACTATGCTCTCTTTGTTCCTTTGTGTCCATAATCTTCACCAACACCTGCACACATGTCATAGACAATGAAAGTGTGGTCCTTGGGTGTATTTAATATGGTCTACAATATGTTTCAAGTGCATTTCAAAAAATGCACAAGGGTTGAGAAACAAAGATGCTCAAAGGTGAGACTTTGTGTAACACCCCAAAAACCCTAATCAAAGTTTATCAAGTTCAAATCACCCAAATTAGGGTTAACAAAAACTTTTATTAAGAAAATGAATATGAATGCATGTGTGGTTTGCATTAGTATAGAATTGTTTGAAAATGCCATGCTTGATTGCTACAAATGTTATGAAATGGTTTTCAGGTGAATGCTACATCATCTAGGCCAATTACAAACAAAATCCAAAGAAAAAGAAATCAAATATGAATAAATAAAGCAAATGGTCATTTTGACAAAAGTTAAGCACTAGGCCACTTTGTGTGTTCCTAGAAAAGAAATTTGAACAGAAACATTTCCACTTCTTTTCCCCCCTTGCTAGGCCAAGTAAAAGTGTATCAAGGCCCACTTTACGAACTTACAAAAACATCTTTCAAATCAATTTAATGGACAGTTGAAAATTGAATCTAGTTCATATGTTAAGATTTACTTTTTCAAAAACCTATAAAACCAATTCACCTTGTCCTCTCCAAGCAGACATAGTTACTCAAGCTTAAGATCAAATCACTCAAAAAGTTTCATTCAAAATTTCCAAAGTAAGTTTCTTTCGGCCATTACCACAAACACCTTGTAGACTGATGGCTCAATGCACGGCGCCCAGCAAAATACTTGATGGCGGTGTTGATGTAGAGCTCGTTGGGAACCCCAAGAGGAAGGGATGATGAGCACAACATCAAGTTTCCCTCAGTTATGAAACCAATGTTTAATCGAACCAGTAGGAGCAAGGAAACACCTCAAAGGTGTTACTAGCTGAGCTTTGGCAGGGCGCACTACCGGTGCTAGTAGCAACGTGGAGACCTGCACAACACAACCACAGAACTTTGTCCCCAACTTGCGATGAGGTTGTCAATCTCACCATGTTTTGCGGAAAACAAAGGATTAAACGTATCGAATGGAAAGAAGTAAAAGTTTGCAAAAAGTAAACACAAAGCAGTAAACAGTTGTAGATTGTATGTAAAGTAAAAGGACCGGGATCCATAGTTCACTAGAGGTGGCTCTCCTTAGATAAATAACATGCTGGGTGAACAAATTACAGCGGGGCAATTGACAAACACCGAGAAAGCAATACATGCAAATCCATCTATACTAATCATCTTGACTCCTCCGAGACTTGATTGGGAATTACAACATAATACATAGACCGCCATCCAAATCCATCTATGACTAATAATCCACCTTCAGGTTATCATCCGAACCCCCTCCAGTATTAAGTTGCAAGCAACAAATTATTGCTTTACGATCTGCGTGGAAATTAAACAATACAATTGTTCTATGAACAAAGGATCGTTGTTTTCTCCCTAGTAGCAACAACACATCTAGTACCTTAGAGATTTCTGTCACTTCCCCAGATTACCAGAGGCATGAACCCACTATCGAGCATAAATACTAACTCTTGGAGTTGCTAGCATCTACTTGGCCAAGATAGCTACTAAAAACGGAAAGCATGCAAGATCTCAAATAACAAAGACATGATAGAATTAATAATCAATCTGAAATAGCATCTCAATATCCATCGGATCCCCGCAAACACAACATGTATGAATTACAAATAGATGATCTTGATCATGAACGGAGCTCACAAGATCTAAACATGAAAGAACAAAGGAGGAGAAACCAGCCATCTAGCTACTACATGGATCCGTAGTCCAAGGATGAACTACTCACGCATCACACCGGAGGCTTGCATGGTGATGAAGAAGGCCTCTAGGGTGAATTCCCCTCTCCGGCAGGGTGCCGGGAAGAGCTTCAGATCCCCCCAATCTAGGGACAGTGACGACGGTGGCTACAGACTCCTTCGTGGAGTTTTGATCGGGTACCTAGGGTTTTCGTCCTGAGGGAAACTTATAGGCGGAAGGAGAGGCTGAGGGGGTGCTGGGGTCGGCTAGACCACCCCCTGGCATGGACCAAGCCTGGCCACACGGCCAGGTGGTGTGGCCAACCCCTGGCCCCTCTCCGTCTCGTATTCTGACACTCGATACCTTCTGGAAAAATAGGCACTTTGGCTTTTGTCCCGTCCATTTCCGATAATATTCATTTTCTGACTTTCCTGGAACCAAAAACAGCAGAAAACAGGCAGCTGGCACTATGGCTCTTGTTAATAGGTTAGTCCAGGAAATCATAATAAAAGTACTCCAAGTTGGAACAAAACACAAGAAAGTGGATAAAACTAAGCATGGAACAACAAAAATTATAGATACATTTGCAATGTATCAATATTCCCAAGCTTAACTCCTACTCGTCCTCGAGTAGGTAAGTGATAAAAAGAAAGAATTTTTGAGTTGACATGCACCATCAAAGACTTGATCAAAATATTTGCAAAACATTCAGAGCTGGGATCATAATACTTCAATCATAACATGAAAGACAAAGTTCTAGCAATAAGCAAAGAAACTAAGATGCAACATGAAAAGGCACAAACAAAAGATTCATGAATAACAATGCTTTGCAAGTCGTTTGTTTGTTTCACATAAATAAAACATAGCATAAAAGTATTCAGATTGTCCCTCAATAGAGTAGCAAATAAATGCATAGGACACCTTCAAAGTTCATAAGAGTGACTAGATACAATAGTTTAAAACAAGCAATAACAAGTTATGCATCAATCAACTAGTCTTGGGACAATGCACATAGAACTAAGAATGGCCACTATGCTCTCAAAGTAGGTGCATAAAGTTAGAAGGTGGAGACTCAACATAATGGTGGAAGAAAGGCCTCTTGTAAAAAGGATGTAGGGATTCAAGTCTCATAAAGAGCTTCCCAAAATTATGGTACTTGTAGTTTTCAGCTCTCATTGCCCCTATCATAAGCATGTTGAAGGTGATTAAGGTTAAAGTGACACAACTAAGAGGATATGCTTGACAAGTTATAAACCGATATCTCATGCCCCTTACTTACGAAGACTGATGCTCATGCTACTCAACTTTAGTCACGAGTAAGCTCTTGTCATTGTAAGTATATGTGTATCATTAAGAACCGCCAACGGGGTACCCCTTGCACATGATACGGGAGCTTTCCCATAATCAAAATGACAAGGCAAGTAGACAATGAGCATCTCAGCGATCTTTTTATTTGCTATTTGCATAGGTTTTTATTGAGGATGCTTCATAAAGTGCTCATTATGGTGATGGTGCAAGTTTCCACCATGATTAGGCATGGCTTAGGCTAGCGGCCCAGGCGTTTCTCTAACACACATACAAACTCCATGATATTACAAGTTCCACTTTTATTTCACACCGCCGGGATCCGTAAGCAAAAGAACATAATATCATCGGGGTACAAAGTACAAGTGCAATGTTGAAAGCATTCCCCATGAAACTTGGTTCTGCTAATTTCAACTTATAAAGCGCAAGCATATACGCAACAAAGAAGGACCCAATGGTTCAAGTTTATTGGAGGCAATAAAGTAAAGTGTGCCATCAAGTTCGTGAGAGCTTTAATCACTAGTTTTATCATAACAAGTGGAAGGTAAACAAAAGCATGAATGTACTTGGAATAGCATAAGCTAGTAGGTAGGTATGGTGGACTCTTTGGAATAACTTGGTTTAGGGAGTTGGATGCATGAGTGGAACTCATACTTTGTTGTGGAGGCTAGCAAAAGACTGGGAGCGACAAACTAAGAGAGCAATAATGGCCATAATCATGCAGAGCGACAAAACATCATTGATCAAAGCATAAAGTGATACTACAAGTTGAAAACTAAAGGATCATAAAGGCTATGGTGACTTTGGATAGTCATAACATGGTGTGAGCATTAGCCAAGTCAACCCAAATAAAGCATCAAAGAAGAATACCACTATACTATGCTTTAATATGCTAAAACAACGCATGATTCATCCAAGGCACATTAAGCAATCTCAATTGTTTATAACAAGTCATGCTACATCAAAGAATACTAAGCATAAATCCAAAACGATATCAAGCATGGCATGACAAAGCATAGGCCACAGTCAAAAACAAGCTCTTTTTACCACACAAGCATGAACTTTCCTACTCTTTTCCAAAACCAAACCAAACTATTTGCAAACCAATGTGTGAAAGAGGGGGCCCAACCAACTTATTCAGAAATCTAAGAAAACCAAGAAAACTAAAAAACCAAAATGAAAACGAAAAAGAAGGCGCTCCTAGAAAAACACAACTGTGCGTGAAACAATAAAAATGAAGCGTTTGGAAGAAACCTGGAATTTTTATTGATGAAGAAGGGGATGCCTTGGGCATCCCCAAGCTTTGATGCTTGTAATTCTTGGATACTTATTGGGGTGACACGCGTGGAATCCCCAAGCTTGAGGTTTACTCCATCCTTCATCTCATACTCATTCCTTCCATACACCTGAAAATTTTCCTTCATACAAAACTTCACACACTCTCATTAGCAACATTAGTGCACTTAAGATAAATAAGTCTCAAGTTTCAGTTCTAACACCAAATAAACTTCCATTAGAACACTATCTACTGTAGCACTTCCCTCAAAAAGCTCAATTCCCCAAAGGAACTCAAGAAGGAACTAACAAGAAGCAAATGTAGAAAATGGCAGAAATTTGTCAAAACAGACCAGCAGGTAAAGATGATTTTTTTCGAAGACCTTATGTTGCTCCAATAAAAAAGTGTTGAACTAACGAAAGTTATATAACAACCTGGGGAAGAAGCACAAAACATTACAGCTCAAGCAGACGTACAGAGATCTCTCAGGAATTTTTACGGTGAAGCACAAAAATCTGTTTCGGGACAGCAACTTTACCAATTATTACTTCACTCTCATTAGAGGTTACTCTTGGCACAAAAAGCAAATAAAAAGGATAAGGAGAGGTTATTATAGAGGTAATAACTTCCAAGACTCAACTAAAACTCTTGGGTTATCTCCCAACAAGTACTTTTCTTTAACGCCTTTAAGTTAGGCATGGTAGTTTGAGAAGATGCTCACATAAGAAATATGAATTGAAGTAAAAGAGAGCATCAAGAAGCAAATTCAAAACATATTTAAGTCTAACCCACTTCCTATGCATAGGAATCTTGTATGCAAATAAATTCACAAATAACAAAGTGATAGGCATAGGAAGATAAAACGAGAGTAACTTCAAAACTTTCAGCAAATAGAGAGGTGTTTCAGTACCATGAAAATTTTTACAACCATATTTTCCTCTCTCATAATAATTTTTAGTAGCTTCATGAATAAACTCAACAATATAACTATCACATAAAACACGCTTTTCATCAAAAGAATCCACAGGAACATAATATTCATCCTCCTTTGGTAAGCATGGGGGACAATCAAATAATGTAAGGGATAAAGAGTTACTTTCATTAGAAGGTAGGCATGGGTAGATCCATTCTTCCTCCTTTTGTCCATCACTCTCCTCCTCTTTTTCATCTAATAAGCTTTCAGGTTCAGCAATTTCTTCTTCCATGGAGGTTCTAGCAGGCGGTGGTTCATCTATTACCTTAGCAGTCATAAAACTGTTCCCAAATAGGAAACTGAGTGAGGTATCCATAATGAAATAGTGATTGGAGCAGAGCTAGTCATAAAGGCAACTTAAGAAAGGAACTAATTTTTTTGTGTGGTTTTAAACAAGAAAGCAAACTAGTAAAACTAATTTTTTTTGTGTTTTTGAAGAAGAAAACAAGCAAACAAAGAAAAAAGAAACTAAGCAAAACAAAAACAACAAAGTAAAGAGATTGGTTCTCAGGGTCTCCCCTTGTGAAGATGTCCTTGACTCCCCAGCAACGGCGCTAGAAAAATGCTTGATGGCTCAATGCACGGCGCCCAGAAAAATGCTTGATGGCGGTGTTGATGTAGAGCTCGTTGGGAACCCCAAGAGGAAGGTATGATGAGCACAGCAGCAAGTTTCCCTCAGTTATGAAACCAAGGTTTAATCGAACCAGTAGGAGCAAGGAAACACGTCAAAGGTGTTACTAGCTGAGCTTTGGCAGTGCGCACTACCGGTGCCAGTAACAACGTGGAGACCTGCACAACACAACCACAGAACTTTGTCCCCAACTTGCTATGAGGTTGTCAATCTCACCGTGTTTTGCGGAAAACAAAGGATTAAACGTATCGAATGGAAAGAAGTAAAAGTTTGCAGAAAGTAAACACAAAGCAGTAAACCGTTGTAGATTGTATGTAAATTAAAAGGACTGGGATCCATAGTTCACTAGAGGTGGCTCTCCTTAGATAGATAACATGCTAGGTGAACAAATTACAGCGGGGCAATTGACAAACACCGACAAAGCAATACATGCATATACTAATCATCTTGACTCCTTCGAGACTTGATTGGGCATTACAACATAATACATAGACCGCCATCCAACTGCATCTATGACTAATAATCCACCTTCAGGTTATCATCCGAACCCCCTCCAGTATTAAGTTGCAAGCAACAGATTATTGCTTTACGAACTGCATGTAAAGTAAACAATACAATTGTTCTATGAACAAAGGATCGTTGTTTTCTCCCTAGTAGCAACCGCACATCTAGTACCTTAGAGATTTCTGTCACTTCCCCAGATTACCAGAGGCATGAACCCACTATCGAGCATAAATACTAACTCTTCTAGTTGCTAGCATCTACTTGGCCAAGATAGCTACTAACAATGGAAAGCATACAAGATCTCAAATAATAAAGACATGATAGAATCAATAATCAATCTGAAATAGCATCTCAATATCCATCGGATCCCCGCAAACACAACATGTATGAATTACAAATAGATGATCTTGATCATGAACAGAGCTCACAAGATCTAAACATGAAAGCACAAAGGAGGAGAAACCAGCCATCTAGCTACTACATGGATCCGTAGTCCAAGGATGAACTACTCACGCATCACACCGGAGGCTTGCATGGTGATGAAGAAGGCCTCCAGGGTGAATTCCCCTCTCCGGTAGGGTGTCGGGAAGAGCTTCAGATCCCCCCAATCTAGGGACAGAGACGACGGCGGCTACAAAATCTTTCGTGGATTTTTGATTGGGTACCTAGGGTTTTCGTCCCGAGGGCAACTTATAGGGGGAAGGAGAGGCGGAGGGGGTGCTGGGGTCGGCCAGACCACCCCCTGGCATGGGCCAAGCCTGGCCGCGCGGCCAGGTGGTGTGGCTGGCCCCTGGCCCCTCTCCGTCTTGTATCTGGCACTTGATCGCTTCCGGAAAAATAGGCACTTTGGCTTTTGTCTCGTCCAATTCCGAGAATATTCATTTTCTGACTTTCCTGGAACCAAAAACAGCAGAAAATAGGCAGCTGGCACTGTGCTCCAAAGAAATCATAAAATTATAGGTTAGTCCAAGAAATCATAATAAAAGTACTCCAAAGTTGGAACAAAACAGAAGAAAGTGGATAAAACTAAGCATGGAACATCAAAAATTATAGATACATTAGCAATGTATCACAGACATAGAATCATTACTGCCTAACATCACTGTTTTGGAGCAGTAATCTCCCACCTTAGTGTCCCCTCTAAACCCCCTGTCTCCCCTGAGCGTAACCAAGCACTAGACAAGCCCCCCTTAGCCGTGTGCATAGTGGAGCGCCGCCCGTTTTTGGTCGTCGCCGGCCGACAGTGGACAGCATGCTAGAGGCAACGCTACCCTCGCCCACGACGTGCACCAGACATGCCTCGGACCACCGCCACCCCTTGTCCAAGCCTCGACCCTAGCTGAAACCTAGACCACCCTAACTACGACACACCCACCATCTCTGCACCGTGCCCAGAGTGCGCCAGCCTGCCGCACCCGACCAGCTTTCACAGACTGTGCCTCACCCTCACCGTGCATGCTCATGCTCGCCATGATCACAGCAACCCCGCAGACACCCCTGTTCACCGCGGCGTGATCCGCAGCTCCCGCATGCCGCCGCAAACACCTCTGCTTCCACGCGAAGCGCCGCACGCTCCCGACCAAACCACACCGCCCGACGCCTCGGCTTTAAGCCATCAATGACCGCCAGGGAACCACGCACCGTCCACTAGCCTCCGCCACACCGATAGCATCATGTAGCATCGTCACCGACGAGCTCGTGCCCGCACTGTTCGGTCCCCTCACCGTAGTATAAGTAGAGGCCACCCCTGCCTCATTTCTCCACACCCTAACATTCACCACTCCTCACTGATCCTCCCCCACTTCTTCCTGGAGCAAGGCGAGCTCTCCCTCGCAAGAATTTGGCCGGAGCCCGCCGCTGCTGGAGGAGAAGGGCGTCGTCGATTTCGACCACCCCAAGACCTGTCGTGACCACGCCTTGAACCGCCGTCGTCTACCACGTTGATTGCCCCTGTCGCCGACCCTACATGGAGCCCAGGTGAGCCTAGCTAGACCCCTACCGCTGCGCTAGGTTTAGTTCCTCGCCAGAGTAGTTCGTCGTCGATGACGACTCCCAGCCGTTGGATTAGAATGAGATCGCACGACTCAAATGCGTAGATATCGTTTCTCTTAGATGAAGTCGTTGACGAGTGGACCTCCTCTGTCAGTTGCCCGCTGTGCTAGGCAGTGCAGTTGGGCCGGCCCGTTTAACTTCCCGCGCTAGCCTGGAAATTCAAATATTGATTTTCCATTTTAGTTAAAACCCTATTCTATCCACAAATTCTAAAATCAATTCAGAGAGTTTCACCAAACCAAATTGCATGATTCAATTTTTTTAGAAAGGTAATTAAATTATCAATCCAAGCCCGTTGGATTTAAATCATTTGGAATTAGAGATAATCTATAGTAAAAATAATAAGACAGAGACTTTTGCAACTTCAAACATTTTTCAAAAATAAACCATAATAGCTTTTGATTTGATTCTGACTCTCAAAAATCATATTTGACAATATCTATCTGAATATGTAAAATTTTTTAGGTTTGCATGCAGTGACATTGAACTAGTCCCAAAAGAATGCTATTAGGGCATTTCTACTCACTTTAAATCTATTAAATAATAATCTTAAACTTTATAAAATGTGACCAACCCTTTAAATCACATTCACATGTATTAGGATATGTGGTGATGGCATGTGTCAACATGATCCCATATTTTAATTGGAGAATATTAAATCTTAATTAATTTCAATAAGTGGAAATTACTTTTCTCAAATAAGATAAATAAAACTAGTTCTTTAATTCATGTGATGATACTAGATCATCAAGTGTGGGCCTTAGTGTGCTAAATAGAATTAGTTAAGTATTGTTTGGTGATTATGTACCCCGTATTTATTTATAGACGATAGTTCCGACCCCGGATACGAGGAAGAGGAGTTCTACTCAGAAGAAGAAGAGGAAAACATCAATCACTACACCAATCAAGGCAAGCTATTATTGGCAAGCTAACACTTGCAAGTTCTTAACTATGCAAGCCATCACCAATTGCAAGATAACCTAAGAAAGCTGCATTAGGCATGCTTTGGTTATATACCTTGATTTATACCCATCCCAAGTTTTACTTGCAAGCTTTATTCTTTTACTTTACCAAAGTTCTTTACTTTTAGATAGTGCTTTGTGAGTACTTGGAAAAGTAGAATAGATAGCATAAAGAGTATAAATCTAGGCCTATACTTAGATTTCATTCTATGGCATGAGATTGAAGATTAGCACCCTCATTAGTGAACACTCTTAACCTTAGTTGCTAGTGCTAAGCATAAAACTTGATCACTTTAGATGGGAATGCTTGGTGAAAATGATTATGAAAACCGTAGAATGATGCTTCATTCTATTGAAAATGTTTTGACATGTGTTGAGAAACACAAATGGATTTGACGATGAAAATGTTGAGGCATGAGCCTTATCCCTTTATAAAAACTGATGGTTGGGTTCGGATACGATACCATTCCAATTTTACCGTACAACCACAATACCCAAATTGGGTAGGGCTTAGACAGAAGTTTATATGCATTAGTATGGGTTCCCTCGCGAAAGAGGTTTGAGCCGAGGCTACCTCGTCAGTGTGAATTGTCCACCTATGCAGTGCCCAGGATGGCAGATGGCCATGGCTGGGAGCCCAAGCTCATATGGGAGGTGCCTATACTAGAGTGTGTCATTGAAATGTTATGATTGATTATCCACATACTAAGTATGATGATTCGGGGTTATCCCTGATGGATGTATCGAATTTTGTGGTGAAAGTGAACCACCTCTGTAGAGTGTGAAACTATTCGAATAACCGCGTCCGCGGTCATGGACAGTTGGAGTGGCCATACTGTTCCGTCGTCAGATGTTTTCAAAATGACTTGTGAAGTGAACTATGAATTTTGACTTGACCACAACAGGGATGTGACTATGAAAACTAGGTTCCCACTGAAAGTGATTTAGAACATTTACTTAGTTTTTTTACTTCTGAACTCAGTTTAGATAAATCTGGCTTTTTGCTAATAAACTTAGAGCTTAGGATTCCTACTAGAACTACCTTACTTGTCAGTGATAGTTTGCGAGTACTTAAAGAGTACTCATGGCTTTGTCCCTGGCTATTCCCGTGGCCAGACTATGAGGAGGACTATCAGGATGATGGACCGCACGACGTCTACGACAACTAGGATCATCTCCCATCGTCAGCATTGCCTGTGACCCTGAAGATGGAGCCCACTACTACGCTTATTATTCTGCTACTTGTTTGTATTCAGACTGGATCTTGAGATCCCTTATTTGTGTAAGACCTTATTATGGTTTGTAATGGATGATGTACTGTGATATCAAATCTGTTATGTCTCACAAAAATGGTAATACTAGGATTGCGATGTATGCCATAACAGGCATCTGGGATTAAAAATACGGGTGTTGACAAGTTGGTATCAGAGCCATCCTGACCATAGGAGACCCTAGTTAGAATGGACGTCTGAACAAAAACTTAGTTTCAAAACCAAAGGAGTGAGTATATATGAAAACCTATTCCCACTCTTATCCTTGATTCTTTCAAAAAACTTCATGCTCCTCAAAATTCTTACATTCCTACATAAAAACACTTGATCACCTCACTAACTTAATCATCCTAAATTCTTATAGATGGAAGTTTAGTATTGCAAGTTCTACCAATTGGGAAACGAAGGCCAACTGATCTTTGAGAGGGATCTAGATGCACTGTTAGAGTATCTTGAGCGCCCGCATCCGTAATTCTTCGAGGCTCAACTCAACGATCACGTATGAGGAGATCTACAATGGCTGATAGTTGTAGATCTCAGAGGTAAAATGGAAGCACCTACTTCTGAGAAGATTCAATTCACCTTGCGTGAGAACAACTGGCTAGATGGATTTGCCAGGGCTATGCATGAAGCTCTTGCCCGTCTATGTGGGAAAAACATCAACTTGATCTAGGGAACTCGCTTTGCTCACTTCGCAAGGCGTGATTCTATGGGAATGCCATTGGAGATGCCAAGTCACCCGGAGTTGAAGCGCCAGGTGGAAAATCTTGACTTCATGCTATATGATAGGCAGAAGGAATTGGACAACACCCGAGCCTACGCCAACCACAACCTTGCCATTACTTTCAAGAAGGACCAGACTCTCACCATTCTCGCCAAGGAATGCCAATCACTTCGCCGTCAGCGTGACAAGAACGATCGCACCATTGGTCGACTTCGCAAGAAGGTGGCCGGTCTCGAGAAGACCATCCATGAATAGGAAGTCCAGCTTGAAGCAAAAGAGAAGGAGGAAGGTGAAGACATCCAGGGAGATCTTCACTCTTACCTCAGTGATGACAATGACTACCTGGAGGATGATGCCATGGATTTCTACACCGACGACGATGATTCCGACTTCATTGATGATGAGTAGATGCACTTGATCACTACCATAGGAATGAGTTGTATCAGTCCCACTGTATCGTAGTTTCACAGAATGGTTCTTAAAACCATCTGCTTTGCATTTGTGTTGTGGTGTGTGTTGTATTGTGTGTTTTGAATGAATGAATGAGAGGAAGTGTTAGTTTGAAAAACCTGAGTCAAACTCAAAGTTTAAAGCTTATGAAAACAAGACCATGAACCTTAGAAGTTTCCCTCCTATCTCATTATCTATCTCAATCTTCAGATGACTCGTGGAAACCCCCGAGGAAGCAGCTCATCTCAGGACCCAATGCTATAGATTCTGCAAATGCTAGTTTTCGAACGTGAAGCTAGTAGAGCCAAACGCCAAGCCAACCTAGAAACTCTTCAACGGATAGCTCAGATGGCCCACAATAATCAAGGCCGTGGAAATCAGGATCACCATGGATCCAAGCTTAAGAACTTTTAGAATACCAACCCCCCTATCTTCAACAAATCTGAGGATCCCTTAGATGCTGATGACTGGCTGCAAACCATGGAGAACAATCTGGAAGTCACAGGAGTTGAAGCCAATGAGAAGGTACTGTTTGCCACTCACTATCTGGCAGGAGATGCAAGAGCCTGGTGGAATAGCACCTGTACCATGAACGACGGTCAGATGATGACTTGGGAAGCATTCAAGATCAAGCTCAGCCGCACCCATGTGCCACAAGGTTTAGTCATCCGGATGAGAGATGAATTCAGGGAACTGAAGCAAGGGAGGATGACAGTAGTTGAGTACCGTGACAAATTTCTGTCCCTAGATAGGTATGCCCCTGATGAGATCAACACTGAAGCCAAGAACAAGGAAAGGTTCCTAGATGGATTGCATGATGAGATGCAGACTATTTTAGTCAACATCCATTTTGGAGATCTAGAAGAGCTTGTAGACTCTGCCATCCATATGGAAGGGAAGATCAACGAAGCCAATGACAACCGCAAGCACAGGATGATGCACCAGACTAGGTCCCACAATACCCAGAAGTATCGCCCACACCCGTCTATTGAAAATGTTTTGACATGTGTTGAGAAACACAAATGGATTTGATGATGAAAAGGTTGAGGCATGAGCCTTATCCCTTTATAAAAACTGATGGTTGGGTTCGGATGCGATACCATTCCAATTTTACCGTACAACCACAATACCCTAATTGGGTAGGGCTTAGACGGAAGTTTATATGCATTAGTATGGGTTCCCTCGTGGAAGAGGTTTGAACCGAGGCTACCTCGTGAGTGTGAATTGTCCAGCTATGCAGTGCCTAGGATGGCAGATGGCCATGGCTGGAGCCCAAGCTCATAGGGGAGGTGCCTATACTAGAGTGTGTAATTGAAATGTTATGATTGATTATCCACAAACCAAGTATGATGATTCGGGGTTATCCCTGATGGATGTCTCGAATTTTGTGGTGAAAGTGAACCACCTCTGTAGAGTGTGAAACTATTCGAATAACCGTGTCCGTGGTCATGGACAGTTGGAGTGGCCATACTGTTCTGTCGTCCGATGTTTTCAAAATGACTTGTGAAGTGAACTATGAATTTTGACTTGACCACAACAGGGCTGTGACTATGAAAACTAGGTTCCCCCTTAAAGTGATTTAGAACATTTACTTAGTTTTGTTTACTTCTGAACTCAGTTTAGATAAATCTGGCTTTTTGCACATAAACTTAGAGCTTAGGATTTCTACTAGAACTACCTTACTTGTTAGTGATAGTTTGCGAGTACTTAAAGAGTACTCATGGCTTTGTCCCTGGCTATTCCCGTGGCCAGACTATGAGGAGGACTATCAGGATGATGGACCGCACGACGTCTACAACAACTAGGATCATCTCCCATCGTCAGCATTGCCTGTGACCCTGAAGATGGGGCCCACTACTACGCTTATTATTCTGCTACTTGTTTGTATTCAGACTGGATCATGAGATCCCTTATTTGTGTAAGACCTTATTATGGTTTGTAATGGATGATGTACTGTGATATCAAATCAGTTATGTCTCGCAAAAATTGTAATACTAGGATTGCGATGTATGCTATAACAGGCATCTGGGATTAAAAGTACGGGTGTTGACAAGTTGGTATCAGAGCCATCCTGACCATAGGAGACCCTAGTTAGAATGGACGTCTGAACAAAAACTTAGTTTCAAAACCAAAGAAGTGAGTATTTATGAAAACCTATTCCCACACTTATCCTTGATTCTTTCAAAAAACTTCATGCTCCTCAAAATTCTTACATTCCTACATAAAAATTTGACACACTTGATCACCTCACTAACTTACTCATCCTAAATTGTTATAGATGGAAGTTTAGTATTGCAAGTTCTACCAATTTGGAAACGAAGGCCAACTGATCTTTGAGAGGGATCTAGATGCACTGTCAGAGTATCTTGAGCGCCCGCATCTGTAATTCTTCGAGGCTCAACTCAACGATCACGTATGAGGAGATCTACAATGGCTGATAGTTGTATATCAGAGAGGTAGAATGGAAGCACCTACTTCTGAGAAGATTCAATTCACCTTGCGTGAGAACAACTGGCTAGATGGATTTGCCAGGGCTATGCATGAAGCTCTTGCCCGTCTGTGTGGGAAAAACATCAACTTGATCCAGGGAACTCGCTTTGCTCACTTCGCAAGGCGTGATTCTATGGGAATGCCATTGGAGATGCCAAGTCACCCGGAGTTGAAGCGCCAGGTGGAAAATCTGGACTTCATGCTATATGATAGGCAGAAGGAATTGGACAACACCCGAGCCTACGCCAACCACAACCTTGTCATTACCATCAAGAAGGACCAGACTCTCGCCATTCTCGCCAAGGAATGCCAATCACTTCGTCGTCAGCATGACAAGAAGGATTGCACCATTGATCGACTTCGCAAGAAGGTGGCCGCTCTCGAGAAGACCATCCGTGAATAGGAAGTCAAGCTTGAAGCAAAAGAGGAGGAGGAAGGTGAAGACATCTAGGGAGATCTTCACTCTTACCTCAGTGATGACAATGACTACCTGGAGGATGATGCCATGGATTTCTACACCGATGACGATGATTCCGACTTCATTGATGATGAGTAGATGCACTTGATCACTACCGTAGGAATGAGTTGTATCAGTCCCACTGTATCGTAGTTTCACAGAATGGTTCTTAAAACCATCTGTTTTGCATTTGTGTTGTGGTGTGTGTTGCATTGTGTGCTTTGAATGAATGAATGAGAGGAAGTGTTAGTTTGAAAAACCTGAGTCAAACTCAAAGTTTAAAGCTTTTGAAAAAAAACCATGAACCTTAGAAGTTTCCCTCCTATCTCATTATCTATCTCAATCTTCAGATGACTCGTGGAAACCCCGGAGGAAGCAGCTCATCTCAGGACCCAATGCTATAGATTCTCCAAATGCTAGTTTCCGACCGTGAAGCTAGTAGAGCCAAACGCCAAGCCAACCTAGAAACTCTTCAACGGATAGCTCAGATGGCCCACAATAATCAAGGCCATGGAAATCAAGATCAGCATGGATCCAAGCTTAAGAACTTTTAGAATACCAATCCCCCTATCTTCATCAAATCTTAGGATCCCTTAGATGCTGATGACTGGCTGCAAACCATGCAGAACAATCTCGAAGTCCCAGGAGTTGAAGCCAATGAGAAGGTACTGTTTGCCACTCACTATCTGGCAAGAGATGCAAGAGCCTGGTGGAATAGCACCTGTACCATGAACGACGGTCAGATGATGACTTGGGAAGCATTCCAGATCAAGCTCAGCCGCACCCATGTGCCACAAGGTTTAGTCACCCGGATGAGAGATGAATTCAGGGAACTGAAGCAAGGGAGGATGACGGTAGTTGAGTACCATGACTAATTTCTAACCCTAGATAGGTATGGCCCTGATGAGATCAATACTGAAGCCAAGAACAAGGAAAGGTTCCTGGATGGATTGCATGATGAGATGCAGACTATTTTAGTCAACATCCATTTTGGAGATCTAGAAGAGCTTGTAGACTTTGCCATCCAGATGGAAGGGAAGATCAACCAAGCCAATGACAATCGCAAGCGCAGGATGATGCACCAGACTGGGTCCCACAATACCCAGAAGTATCACCCCCCCCCCCCCGTCTATTGAAAATGTTTTGACATGTGCTGAGAAACACAAATGGATTTGATGATGAAAATGTTGAGGCATGAGCCTTATCCCTTTATAAAAACTGATGGTTGGGTTCGAATACGATACGATTCCAATTTTACCGTAAAACCACAATACCCAAATTGGGTAGAGCTTAGATGGAAGTTTATATGCATTAGTATGGGTTCCCTCACGGAAGAGGTTTGAGCCGAGGCTACCTCGTGAGTGTGAATTTTCCACCTATGCAGTGCCCAGGATGGTAGATGGCCATGGCTGGGAGGCCAAGCTCATAGGGGAGGTGCCTATACTAGAGTGTGTAATTGAAATGTTATGATTGATTATCCACATACTAAGTATGATGATTCGGGGTTATCCCTGATGGATGTCTCGAATTTTGTGGTGAAAGTGATCCACCTCTGTAGAGTGTGAAACTATTCGAATAACCGTGTCCGCGGTCATGGACAGTTGGAGTGGCCATACTGTTCCGTCGTCAGATGTTTTCAAAATGACTTGTGAAGTGAACTATGAATTTTGACTTGACCACAACAGGGCTGTGACTATGAAAACTAGGTTCCCCCTTAAAGTGATTTAGAACATTTACTTAGTTTTGTTTACTTCTGAACTCAGTTTAGATAAATCTGGCTTTTTGCACATAAACTTAGAGCTTAGGATTGATACTAGAACTACCTTACTTGTTAGTGATAGTTTGCGAGTACTTAAAGAGTACTCATGGCTTTGTCCCTGGCTATTCCCGTGGCCAGACTATGAGGAGGACTATCAAGATGATGGACCGCACGACGTCTACAACAACTAGGATCATCTCCCATCGTCAGCATTGCCTGTGCCCCTGAAGATGGGGCCCACTACTACGCTTATTATTCTACTACTTGTTTGTATTCAGACTGGATCATGAGATCCCTTATTTGTGTAAGACCTTATTATGGTTTGTAATGGATGATGTACTGTGATATCAAATCTGTTATGTCTCGGAAAAATTGTAATACTAGGATTGCGATGTATGCTATAATAGGCATCTGGGATTAAAAAGACGGGTGTTGACAAGTTGGTATCAGAGCCATCCTGACCATAGGAGACCCTAGTTAGAATGGACGTCTGAACAAAAACTTAGTTTCAAAACCAAAGAAGTGAGTATTTATGAAAACCTATTCCCACACTTATCCTTGATTCTTTCAAAAAACTTCATGCTCCTCAAAATTCTTACATTCCTACATAAAAATTTGACACACTTGATCACCTCACTAACTTACTCATCCTAAATTGTTATAGATGGAAGTTTAGTATTGCAAGTTCTACCAATTGGGAAACGAAGGCCAACTGATCTTTGAGAGGGATCTAGATGCACTGTCAGAGTATCTTGAGCGCACGCATCTGTAATTCTTCGAGGCTCAACTCAACGATCACGTATGAGGAGATCTACAATGGCTGATAGTTGTATATCAGAGAGGTAGAATGGAAGCACCTACTTCTGAGAAGATTCAATTCACCTTGCGTGAGAACAACTGGCTAGATGGATTTGCCAGGGCTATGCATGAAGCTCTTGCCCGTCTGTGTGGGAAAAACATCAACTTGATCCAGGGAACTCGCTTTGCTCACTTCGCAAGGCGTGATTCTATTGGAATGCCATTGGAGATGCCAAGTCACCCAGAGTTGAAGCGCCAGGTGGAAAATCTTGACTTCATGCTATATGATAGGCAGAAGGAATTGGACAACACCCGAGGCTACGCCAACCACAACCTTGTCATTACCATCAAGAAGGACCAGACTCTCGCCATTCTCGCCAAGGAATGCCAATCACTTCGTCGTCAGCATGACAAGAAGGATTGCACCATTGATCGACTTCGCAAGAAGGTGGCCGCTCTCGAGAAGACCATCCGTGAATAGGAAGTCAAGCTTGAAGCAAAAGAGGAGGAGGAAGGTGAAGACATCCAGGGAGATCTTCACTCTTACCTCAGTGATGACAATGACTACCTGGAGGATGATGCCATGGATTTCTACACCGATGACGATGATTCCGACTTCATTGATGATGAGTAGATGCACTTGATCACTACCATAGTAATGAGTTGTATCAGTCCCACTGTATCGTAGTTTCACAGAATGGTTCTTAAAACCATCTGTTTTCCATTTGTGTTGTGGTGTGTGTTGTATTGTGTGCTTTGAATGAATGAATGAGAGGAAGTGTTAGTTTGAAAAACCTAAGTCAAACTCAAAGTTTAAAGCTTTTGAAAACAAAACCATGAACCTTAGAAGTTTCCCTCCTATCTCATTATCTATCTCAATCTTCAGATGACTCGTGGAAACCCCGGAGGAAGCAGCTCATCTCAGGACCCAATGCTATAGATTCTGCAAATGCTAGTTTTCGAACGTGAAGCTAGTAGAGCCGAACGCCAAGCCAACCTAGAAACTCTTCAACGGATAGCTCAGATGGCCCACAATAATCAAGGCCATGGAAATCAGGATCACCATGGATCCAAGCTTAAGAACTTTTAGAATACCAATCCCCCTATCTTCAACAAATCTGAGGATCCCTTAGATGTTGATGACTAGGTGCAAACCATGGAGAACAATCTGGAAGTCGCAGGAGTTGAAGCCGATGAGAAGGTACTGTTTGCCACTCACTATCTGGCAGGAGATGCAAGAGCCTGGTGGAATAGCACTTGTACTATGAACGACGGTCAGATGATGACTTGGGAAGCATTCAAGATCAAGCTCAGCCGCACCCATGTGCCACAAGGTTTAGTCACCCGGATGAGAGATGAATTCAGGGAACTGAAGCAAGGGAGGATGACGGTAGTTGAGTACCGTGACAAATTTTTGTCCCTAGATAGGTATGCCCCGGATGAGATCAACACTGAAGCCAAGAAGAAGGAAAGGTTCCTAGATGGATTGCATGATGAGATGCAGACTATTTCAGTCAACATCCATTTTGGAGATCTAGGAGAGCTTGTAGACTCTGCCAACCAGATGGAATGGAAGATCAACCAAGCCAATGACAACCGCAAGCGCAGGATGATGCACCAGACTGGGTCCCACAATAACCAGAAGTATTGCCCCAACCCGTCTGTAGGATATGCCCCAAGAAACAATAGACCCCCAATGTCCCGTCCAAGCTACCCCAATCGTAGCGGAGGAAACTTGAAGACTGGAGGAAACCACAACAACAAGCCTGACAACTCCAACAACTTCAACCGTGCACCTCCCAAGTCTAACAACAACAACAACAATACTGCTCCAAGGACTGGAAGGAATGCTGTGCCTATTGCAGCCAAAGACAACTCCCAGATTACTTGCTTTGAATGTGGAGTCAAGGGTCACTACTCCAATGAGTGCCCCAAGAAGATTGCAGCAGCACCCAATGTGAATGCCCCAGCTCAACAGCAACGCCATGTTCAGCCTGGAAGGAGATTTTCCCCAGCGAACTCGCTCAACCTCAATGGTCGTCTGTTCCACATGAATGCTGAAGAAGCCCGGGAAGCGCCCGATGTCGTGCTGGGTATGTTTTCTGTTAACTTAGTACTTGCAAGAGTGTTGTTTGATTTTGGAGCATCGCACTCGTTTATTACAGAAGAATTTGCATGCACTGGTAAGATTCAACCAACAAAATTGAAGCATGTTATGATAGTTCAAATACCTGGTTCAACCACCAAAGCTAGAAACTTTTTCAAGGCCGTACCTATCAGAATCCATGGGATAGATTTTTATGCCAATCTAATAGTACTTGTAACCAAAGGTTTGGAAGTAGTACTAGGAATGGATTGGATGTCGAAACATAAATGATTGATCGACTGTGCCAAGAAAGCCATAACCATGACCAGTAGCTCTGGAGTATCAGTAGAGCATGTATCTGAAACCTTGCCCTGTCAATTCAAATGCAACAAGAGTCTAGCCCAACCAATTGACCAAGTCAGAGTAGTATGTGAATACCCCAACGTATTCCCAAATGAATTGCACGGTATGCCCCTAGATCGGGATATCGAGTTCATTATTGAACTAATTCCTGGAACTAGACCCATAGCTCAGAGACCTTATAGTATGAACCCATGTAAATTAGTGGAGCTGAAGAAGCAACGTCATGCTATGCTAGAGAAAGGCCTGATTCAACCAAGCGCATCACCATGGAGATCGCCTGTTTTGTTTGTGGATAAGAAAGATGGAGGTAACCGTTTGTGCACGGATTACCGGAAGCTGAATGATGTCACCATCAAGAACAAGTACCCACTTCCCAAGATAGAGGATCTGTTTGACTAGTTGACTAGTGCCAGAGTGTTTTCTCAGATTGATCTTAGAACTGGTTATCACCAACTCAAGATTCATGCAACGGATATTCAAAAGACAGCCTTTACCAACAGATATGGATTGTATGAGTATACGGTCATGTCTTTTGGATTAACTAGTGCCCCCGCTTATTTCATGAATCTCATGAATAAGATTTTTATGAACTTCCTGGATAAGTTTGTCGTTGTTTTTTATCGATGATATTCTGATCTATTCAAAATCAGAAGAAGACCATGAGCTACATCTGAGAACCATCCTTGAAACCCTTAGTGACATGGGTATACCCTACAGGTACTCGAGCTTGGTATATACGAGATGAATACAGCAGAAGCCCACGGCGTTGCCAAGGCCCAAATGGAGAACTCGAGTAACCTATGGACTCTCGATTGCTTGGGGAACAAGAAGAAGCTAAAGATAGAAAGTTTAAAGGGAAAATCCTAACCTGTAACCGACTCGACCTGCTACTTGAGACCTAGCCTATCTATATAAAGGCTAGGAGGGGCGGCGAGGAGGACACACGCAACCCTAGTTTCCACAACCCTCGCCAGATTGCATCTGCGCACCATTGTAATCTTTGATTCCTCAGTTAATTCCACGAGCAGACAAGTAGGAGTAGGGACCTCTATGAGGCCTGAACCTAGGTAAATCTTCAAGTCCCCTGTGTGCTTGTTTTCTAGACGATTGATGCTTCCAGCGCTCCCTCCTTCTCCAAAACCCAAGTCCATAACAATGGGCATTGATGAGTTAAACCCTCGTCAATTGGCATTGTCTGTGGGAACTGGGAGTGCTGATGTTGCGGCTTCTTCGGCCCCATCAACTGCGATCTACAACTCTGCAACAGCGGAGATTTGCCAGCTCTTCGGTGTGTTCGACTTCACCGACCATACGCCAGCCACTCGCCCGACTTTCGAGTCCGTGGGCGATGGGATTAGCCTGGCGATTGGGAGCTTTTGCTTCCAAGTTGGTCAGATGGGCACGCTTCGCATGCCTGACCAGCCGACGACACCATTGATTGCTCCAGGATCGTGGTTGCCTTCGCCGATCGGCACCCTCAGTGAGCTCAATGCCTTGACAACAGTCAAGAATATGGACAGCGACAACAGTCTCGAATCCGATCTGGGCAATCTAGCAATTGAAGATGGAGCCTATGGCTCCAGATCTGAAAGTTGTGGGAGCAGCAGCTTCCCCAACCACTTCGTGTGCGCCATCATCAACGCTGGCGCAACTAACGCCAATCGCGAAAACGTTGGGACCGGGCCAGATCCGCCCAACGACAGCACTCATAATGGCGGACCACCCAACGGTGACCCCACCAATGGCGGCAATGGCGAACCCGTCAACAACGGAGGAGCAGTCTAACCTCCAACCATGATGAATGAACACACGGGCGAACGCATCATGATCAGGCTCAACGATCTCGAATGGGCCCGTTGGCGAGAAGCTCTGCGAGGCAACCCTCTGCCTCCAGGCACGCCGCAAGAATTGCTGATTGGCTACCATTGGCTACTAAAGGAGGAATACAGACGCCAGCTACACACGATCGCGTAACTCAAAGTGCGTAAAAAGGCGGCGGAAAAGTCGAGCCTTCGAAGGGCCGGGCTCTCCTCCCACGGAGGATCTTCCTCAAAGGGCAACGAGTACGTGGCCAACAAGCGGTGATCTTGAATGGCCCATCTCACTAAACAGGAGCACATAGAAGCTGCGAAAGTCCTCGACTTCAGCTCTATGACAGTCGACGCATGGGGCAATGTGGTCCCAAAGACACCGCAAGCTGCAGTGACTGTGGCCACCGTGTACCTCCTTAACAACCAGCCACCGGCAGGAGATTCCCGAGCCGCCATGCACCGATCTACGATCGAGGGCTTGGGGTTAGTCGAAGCCGCTCTAAACAAAGAGCCGACACAGGAGCTGAAGAAGGGCAAAGCTCTGGCAAAACGCTATTCCTTGCCCTCATCTAGCGATGATAGTCACGATCTATCTCGACGTTGCCACTCACGGCGACACGGCCACGACTATAATGTGTGCGATGACATCACGCTGCGCAAGATCAATAAGTCAAGGGCACAACGTGCCCGCTCGACTGACTCAGAGAATGAAGACGTGGAGCTTTGCGGCGTCAGATGCTTCAGAAGAGCCATCAGGCAGAAGTGAATGCCCAAGGGGTTCAAACTCCCATCGGAGAACCCAAAGTTTGGCGGCCTGTAGGACCCGAAAATCTGGTTGGAGGACCACATCTCCTCCGTCAGGCTCCATGGTGGGAGTCGAAGCACGGCCATGCAATGCTTGCAGCTACAGCTGCAGGGCGCCGCCCGCGCATGGCTCAACAACCTCCCGCGTGGATCCATTCACAGCTGGGAAGAGCTGGCCTATAGCTTTGTACGCAACTTCAAGGGCACTTACAAAAGGCCCGCATCAATCGAAGAACTAAGAAACTGCCAGCAAAGGTCAGGCGAGTCGCTACGCTCATACATCCAAAGGTGGTCTATCATCAAGAACTCCGCAGAAAACATCTCGGAGGATCGCGCGATCGACGCATTCAACAGCGGTGTCCGCCGCATGGAGCTCAGAGAGGCGTTGGGTCGCTCAAAGACCAAAACAATCGACCATCTGATGGAGATCGCGAATTAGTGGGCTGATGGAGAAGGTTCGGTGCGAAGCCACACCTACTCCGACGACGATGAAGACCTTGGACGCAGACGCGGCCGCCGAGGAAAGTAGCGAATGCGCGCCTACGATGACCGCGACGACATCAACATGGTCGCGGCCAGTTACGCCGACAAACACGATGATGGCCACAACAGCGGCTACCACAGCGGTGGATATCACGACTCTGGGAAAACCACTCAAGTGTGGCAACGTCGCACTCGTGAAGAGGCACCCGCAACAACTATCGAGGACAAACTGTCCGGACCATGCACCATGCACTTCTACATTGACAAGCACAACGGTAAAAGGAAGTCCAGCCACCTCCTCAAGGACTACCGCGAGTTCCTCAAACTCCATGAGGGCCTGGCTCGGATGAATCGCGATGCGGTTAATAGAGGTTATGGAGCCACACCAGGCACTGTGGCACATGGAGCCCCTCCACCACCACCTGGACCATCACCACCTACAGCCGCACTGGCCCACAATCAAGGCGGCGAGCCGTACCCATGGGCCATGGGTACCATGATGATCCAAAAGGGTCGCCCTCCTAATCGAGTGCAAAAGGCCATCACTCGCCAAGTGAATTTGGCGACACACTCACCACCATCCACCACTGAGTACCTCAGTGGAAGCAACTCCTGCATCACCTTCGACAAGCGTGACTACCCGCCCCAAGTCCATCGTCCAGGCCATTGTCCCCTCGTACTCGAGGTGCAGATCGAAGGCTTCGACATGAGTCGCGTATTCATGGACGGCGGAAGCGGCATCAACCTCATGTTCACAAGCACCTTGCGGGTAATGAGGATCCCTCTGACATGCCTGGAGACCTCGGATACGACATTCCACGGCATTGTCCTAGGCAAGGGCGTATACCCCTTGGGAAAAATCAACCTCGGCGTCATCTTTGGCATGCCGAAAAACATCCAGCACGAGCACATCGACTTTGAAGTCGTCGACTGGTCTTCACAGTACCACTTCATCCTCGGACGCATTGCGTTCGCTAGGTTCATGGCTGTACCACACTACGCCTATCTACAGATGAATATGCTAGGGCCAAACGGCGTCATCACAATCAACGGGAGCTTCGAAAGGTCCGATAGCTGCGACGGGGGATTCAATAGAATCTCCCGGTCCTTCAGCATGGACGAGGAACTCACAAGATTGAAGGAGTCGATGGACAACAATCTGCCTCCCCTAAACAGGCCAAGCTCACCCGACCTGTCCTTCGACTCGTCGGTGCACACAAAGAAAATCTAGGTCCACCCAACGGACCCGAACAAGACGGCTCTCATCGCCAACAACTTGAGTTCCGCATAAGAACTCGCGCTCGTCGAATTCCTTTGTGAGCACTGGGAAATCTTCGCCAGGTGTCCTGCGGACATGCCAGGAGTTCCCAAGGAATTCGCCGAGCACGCACTCAATGTCAACCCAGAAGCAATGCCAGTCAAACAAACAATTCGACGACTGTCTGAACCACGAGCATAAGAGGTCGGGATGGAGATCAACAGACTCCTCGACGCAAACTTCATACGCAAAATCAAGGAAAGCACTTGGATCGCCAACACGGTGCTAGTACCAAAAAAGGACACGGATATCCTACGGATGTGCGTGGATTTCACCTCTCTGAATAAGCACTGCCCAAAGGATCACTTCCCGCTCCCACGAATCGACCAAATCATCGACTCCACCGCAGGATGTGAAAGACTCTGCTTCCTCGATGCCTACTCAGGCTACAATCAGATTCTAATGAAGGAGGCAGATCAAGAGAAGACGACGTTTACAACGCCTTTCGGTGTGTTCTGTTATAACACAATGCCCTTCAGGCTAAAAAACGCAGGAGCCACCTATCAGCGGTGCATGCAGGCCTGCCTCAAGAGCCAACTTGGTCGCAACATACAAGTCTATGTTGATGACATCGTCATCAAGACCAAGGAGGAGGCCTCACTAATCGACGATTTGCACGAAACCTTCACCAACCTCGACCGCTATCGGATCAAGCTCAATCCGGACAAATGCGCCTTCGCCGTACCATCTGGGCAATTACTCGGGTATCTCATCTCCGCGAGAGGGATCGAGGCGAACCCGAAGCCATACTAGCCATGGAGAAGCCAAAGAACATAAGAGGTGTCCAACAGCTGGCTGGGCGAATTGCAGCGTTCAATCGATTTATCAGTCGAATGGGCGAAAAGGCACTGCCCTTCTACCAACTTCTCTACAAAGCCGACAAGTTCGAGTGCACCAACGAGGCACAGGAAGCATTCGAAGACCTCAAGCGTCTACTGTCCACCTCGCCAGTACTGGTGACTCCACGCAAAAGGGAACCACTACTGCTATACATCTCCGCCACCAACCAGGTGGTCAGCACAGTGCTCGTGGTGGAACGAGCCGAGGAAAACA
Organism: Avena eriantha; assembly: GCA_910589775.1. Lineage (NCBI taxonomy): Eukaryota > Viridiplantae > Streptophyta > Magnoliopsida > Poales > Poaceae > Avena > Avena eriantha. Next base: position 313,980,663 of record OU342741.1, read on the forward strand.
AGGTCCACGGGGTACAACGCCTAGTCTACTACCTCAGCGAGGTACTCACGCCAACAAAGCAGTGGTACCCGCACTACCAGAAGCTGGCATACGGCATCTTCATGACAGCCCGACGACTGCGCCACTACTTCCAGGAACACCTAATCATGGTAGTCAATGACGCCCCGCTTGGGCACATCCTCAACAATCCTGACGCCACTGGATGAGTCGCGCTTTGGGGGATCGAACTGTCTCCACGAGACATTACGTACAAAAAACATGACGCAATCAAGTCGCAAGTTCTCCCTGACTTCATCGTGCACTGGATGGAGAACCAGCTCCCTGAAAAACCAGATATGTCCTACCTCTGGACAATGCACTTCGACGGATCCAAGCGAAAGGATGGAGCAGGCGCATGTGTCATACTGACATCGCCCTAGGGAGACAAGCTGAAGTATATTCTACAAATGCAGTTCACTGCCTCCAACAACGAAGCTGAATACGAGGCCCTGCTGCACGGGATGAGGATGGCAAAAGCCTGCGGCTCCAAGTGGCTCATAATATACTGCGACTCCAAGCTGGTCGTCAACCAGACAATGCATGACTGTGACGCACTGAACGACAATATGATCGCCTACCGCAACCTCCACGAGACACTCGAAGGGGATTTCGACGGTTGCGAGCTGCGGCACATAGGCCGTGAAAGCAATGAAGAGGCAGACGCACTCGCCAACATTGGCTCTACTGTCTTGCGCCCCCATACCACATGGGGTATTCCTCGAGCGCATATGCGAACGCTCCATCAAGCCAAAGGCTATAGAGAATAAACCAAACGCGACAACGGACACGGGGGCTACGCCACCCAATGAGCCAATAGCACTCAACGACCTGGAGCTTGACACAGGACTCGAAGGACCGATGAGCGTCATGATGATCGAGCCATCTTGGCCTCAAGCATACATCACATACCTTCTCAGCAAAAGGCTACCGGATGACCCGACTGACGCACGGCACATTGCGCGGAGATCTAAGGCATTCGCTGTTATCAATGGCGAACTGTATAAGCGCAGTATCGCAGGAGTACTCCAACGATGCATCTCCAATGCCGATGGAAGAGTTGTTCTCCTAGACATCCATGAGGGGACTTGCGGGCACCACGCTGGCAGTCGAGCCCTCGTCGCCAAAGCTCTACGAGCTGGATTCTACTGGCCTACGGCCATGCGTGACGCCAAGGACATCATCCAAAAATGCAACGCTTGCTAGCGATTCACAGACAAGCCACACGCACCTGGCGCGGAGCTCTGGCCAATCCCATTAGCCTGGCCTTTTGTACAATGGGGACTCGACATGGTCGGCAAGCTCCCAAAGTCCCCACGAGGAGGCTACATCTACCTCCTGGTCGCAGTCGACAAATTCACCAACTGGATAGAGGCCATGCCAATGACTAACCAGTCAGGATACATCGTAGTCAAGTTCTTAGAGTCCATCGTCTATCGCTTTGGAGTACCACACAACATCATCACGGACAATGGGATGGACTTCACATCCAAAGAGTTCCAAGGCTTCTGCGAGAATCTAGGAATCAATGTAAGTTATGCCTCCGTCGCACATCCACAGACCAACAGTAAGGTCAAAAAAGCCAACGGGCTCGTCTGCGGCGGCATCAAGAAGCGACTCCTTCAACCACTCGAGCAAGCTGCAGGATGCTGGCCAAACGAGCTGCAATCAGTACTCTGGAGCCTGCGCAAAACTCCAAGCAGTGCCACGGGGTACACCCCATTCTTCATGGTGCACGGTGCTGAAGCGGTGCTACCCGTAGAGATACGATACAAAGCATCGCGAGTGGTCGCTTATTGCGAGCAGGACTCAACTCTTGCACTCGAAGACTCCGTCAACCTCCTTGACGAGGCACGGGAAATCACCACGGAAAGATCAACGATCTATCAGCAGAACCTGCGCAACTACCATAGCAGAAGGCTACGCCCCAGGTCCTTCGTCGAAGGAGACCTGGTACTGCGACTGAAACAGCAAGGGCATCACAAGCTCCATTCCCCCTAGGAGGGACCATACATGATTACATAAGTAATCCCAGGTGGCGCTTATCGCCTCAAAGATTTCGAGACAGGAGTCGCGTACTCCAACCCCTGGAACGTCGCATAGCTGCGGTGCTTCTACCCTTAGTCGTATTTTATTTTTTACATTGCAAATAAGGCTACTCAGCCAAGGATACTTAGCCACATATTGTACCACATACCATCCTGCCAATAAATAAAGCTAAGTGCCCTAAAACTCTGTGTTCCTTTTACTTTTGCAAATTCTCCAATCGGGGGCTGCGCCATCCTATACACATATGTTCTACGAACTAATGCGATATCCAGAGCAGCTGACGTACTAATCAAAACCCTTGACAAACACCTACCCAGTTGCGACACACCTGACAAGCTGGCAAGGCGCTGAGATAAACACAAGTCAGGCTAACGAAAAGGAATCGCATAGCGCAACGCACTCACAAAACATACACGCTAACAAGGTCCTTATATACATCAATGTCAATCAATTTTGCACAGTATATATACATATGAACTTTATAGCACTAGTGCAACTATGTGCAGGATACAAAACAAACTACTGTTGCAACAAAGGAATGTTGGTCTGCTCCTCGAAGAAGTCGATGATTTCCCCCGCTGGGCGATCAACCGCCTGGTAGTAAGGAACCATGTTCCAAGTCAAACCTGCTAGCGGCGCTCGCGGTCCGGCCGCAATTGCTGCAACATCCACATCAGGCCTGTGCAGTCGCACCAGCGACAGGGCAGCCTTGGCACCAGCCACTAACTGTTGCCGTATACACTCACGGACTGCACTCAAGTCTTGGAATTTGGCAAGAAGGGCCTGTAGGCTCGATGGAGCAATGTCCAACGGGAACATCGTCTGATAAATATTCCTCAAGCACGATTGCGACTTCTTTAGGAAGTGAAGCACTCGCGAAGCACAATCCTGCAAGATCGCAAGTGCGATTGCACGATCATGATCACCCTAGAAGTACCCACTCGCTTGAAGCTGCTTTTGGGTTAGATCATTCATGCGAATGGCAATCCTGTCCTTCTCATCCTGCGGATGGCGTGCACTGACAACTATACCAAGCAAAGGCAAAAGTATGAGGGCAATGAACAACTGCGAGCAACTACAAGGAAAAGATAAGGAAGAAGAAATCTAACACTTGAATTGGTCGCCCAGCTGCGTCACCTCCCCTAGCAGATATTGCTCTCGGGCGATAGCTTTCTCCGCCCTCAACTTCCATACATCCGCGTTACCATGGAGTACAGGCAGTTCGCGCTCCAACTGCTTCACGCAGTCACGGAGTCGTGAGAGCAGAGACAGTTCATCCACCCTTGAGTGCGACTGCGCCAAAGTATCATCAGTGGATGGCGCATTCTGAGGTTCACTCGAAGGACCACTCGATGTGCCCTATCACAAGCCAAGAAAGAGATAATGAGAAGACTAAGGAGATGCATAGACAAAAGATTCGAGTGCATTCAAGCAGAATACGGTATCAATAGATACACTCGCCAAAAGAATGTTCCAGACAAAAGAGACAGGCTATCTAATTATTACAGACACGACTACTGAGGAGCAACTGGCTTCTTCGACTTGGACTTCGGTTTTGGGGGCCTCATCGAGTCTGTGGCAGTATCAGATGCCACAGGCTTCCCGCCGGCCCCTGATGCCGCATCCTTCGCCGCCTTCTTGGCCTGCTTTAGTTCCTCAGAGTACTTCGCAACTGTAGTGATCAGCTGCGGCCCGTACTTGCCACAAGCAGCTGCGAAGGGAGCAAAGACTACCTGTTGTCCATCCGCGCTGACAGGCATTGGCTTGGAGACCGTAGCAGGCTCAACGTCGACTCCATGGGCTTGAAGCATCGCGAGTGACATCGAAGCGCCAGCCGCACGGAGTGAGTTCTTGAAGCCTGCAGGAATGCCTCCAGCAAGGGACTCCACCAGATCATCCATATTCTCGATTAACTCAGCCTTGGGCGCCAGCTCCTCACGGAGGTGACTGAGCACGCCCTTGGCCATGGTAAGCGTTCCCTGAACAGCAGCACTACGATCTTCGACTGCAGAGATGGCGCCTGCTAGGGCATCATCACAAAAAAGTGCCTAGGCGTCGAAGCTTAGACCGCTGACATCTACACAAGAATAAAGCATTGGCACAAAAGTTAGCACAACAACAAATTCGAAAGAAGGGACACGACGAAAATCCAGACAAGGGAATACCTGAGAGAGCCTTGGCAATCGAGAAAAGCTGTTCTTCAAACAACTTCTCCCTAGTTACGATGGAGGCGCGTTGATCCTCTTCGCGTTTCCGCGATTCGTCATTTGCTATGATGGCCTCTTCGCAACTCTTCACCACCGCGGCGAGCGTCTTTTCGAGGGAAGCGGCGTGGAGAAGGAGCGGATTATGCTCAGCTGTGAAACAAACAAAGAAAGACCACTAGTAGAATATACCACAAAGATGATGAAGAAGAAGAAGCAAAAACCACTCACTTTCAACCGTGCGATGGCGATTGTCTAGCATTGCATGCTTGTGACCCATCGCAAGCACCTGCTCCACCAGGCGAGCGACTTCCTTCACAATGAGCTGCTACAAAAGGAACAGTAAAGGATCAGCAGATGGTATGGATAAAAAATTCGATTGAAAAATCAGAAGAAGCAATACTACACATACATGATCCTCCAATGACTCTGTAGTCGATTGACGCGCAGTCGTCCGGACAACCATCTGATGCTCCACATCATGTGGAGAACTGGATGAATTATGCCCGGAGTGGTCTGCCAATGGAGGGGAAGGAGCGCGCTCAACAACTTTCTTGGCCTTGGAGGTCGCGACTCCAGATTCCTTAAAAAATTGGACGTCACCAGAAGATGACAACGCCGGCTGACTGCAGACCAAAACCAACATCAAGAGAAGGCAACTCGAAAAGAAGAACCAAAAGGAAGACTTGTATACTTACCATCAAACTTGTCAAAATAGAAGGTTTGATCCCCTGACTCTGACGACAACTCCTTCGGCAGCCGCATCTTCTTGCGGGAAGATGGTGCCACAGCACAAAATAGGAACGGCAGGTATCGGTGACTCTGCACCAATAGCCGTGCCTTCCAGAGCCGAAGGAGATGATGCATCCGAATCCTCGTTGCGTGAACGCTTGCGAGTGTCCGGACTACTCCACTCCGGGGCTTCCTCTTCCCCTTCAGATGGGATGGTCGACTCCGACTCGTCCTCTTCCAAGGCTTCGAGAGGAATAACCCCCTTAGGAAGAGGGGGCATACAGGATGACACCCTCCAATCCTGCATACAGATTACAAGTAAGCACAAATCAAGAAAAGACAAGCATTCGACAAACAAAGCTACTTCGTAGCACAACCGTACCTGAGGAGGAGGATTAGTAGCATCAAATGGAGGTATGACTGGTTCACTGGCGAGCACATCCTTGACAGTGTACTTGGTGACCAGTCACACCCTTTTATCTACCTCACTCGCGGAAATTCCATGTAGACATGCGAGTGACATCATCCGCGCCAGCCCACTAGAACATAAGGTGGACTCTGGACTGCAGGGGCTGGACGCAATGGCGCAGCCACGTGCGAATGAGGGTGAAGCCTCCCTCTTATTTACCCATATGACTCTCGAGGTCGTAGAAGCGCTCGTACAGCATATCTGTCTCCGCGGATTCGCCGGGCATCACCATGTTCTTCTAGGAGCGCCTCCTCTTGCACGGCATCGCAGGATCGAAAGGCCCGAGTCCGAAGTGGTCTCCGTCGGCCTTCAGGTCGTGGATGTAGAACCACTTGTCCCTCCACCCTTGGACGAACGTCATGAGTTTGATGTCAAAATACGTGACGGAGGAGTCGACGTGGATACGGTAGCTGCCTACGTCATAGACTACGGAGCCAGATGCCGACTGGCGCTTCAGTTTGAAGAGATGTTTGAAGAGACCGAAGTGTGGCTCGATTTTGAGCCAGCACTCGCAAAGTGTAATGTAGCAAGCTACATGGAGGATGGAGTTAGGGGACAGCTGGTGCAGCTGGACCCCGTAGAAACAAAGAAGGCCCCGGAAGAAAGGATGCAGGGGCAGCGAGAGACTGCGGATGACGAACCTAGGAACATCACCCAAAAAACGGCAGGAGGACAAGGGGTTACCTCACCACCTGGGACATGCGAGTCAGCAACCGCGGAAGATAGGTCTCCATCTTGGCGCATGAGATAGAGCTCGGAAGACTTGATAATGGACGCGCACCTCGCGCCCTTCTTCTTACCGGCAACAGCCACACTGGTGCCTGTAGCGGCGGAGCTGCCTTTCTTCTTGGCAGCAACAGTGGTGGTGGCAGATTCAGCCGCAACACCTCCCTTCTTCTTCCCCATCTTGAGGTGGCGATGTGATCGGAATAAGTAACTAGGGAATACGCGGAGCTGTTCTAGTGCCGCAAGAAATATGAACTCTAGGAAGCTGAGGAGAAGCAACAATGGTGACGGAGGCAAAGGCAAAGAAAAGAGCAGATGCGAAAATTACCGTCGCAGCACTGCTAGTTAACCCCTTGGAAGATGTAATCCAACGGCCAGCAAAAACCCTATCAGACGTGTGGCGTTCATCGTGATCGACACATGGAGGACCCGAAGCGTGAACCGTCCCCCACTACCTCCATTACGCGCGGAAATTGAGGAGGCGCAGTTAAAACAAAGATTACGCATGCCCGGTCAAGTCAGGGTCATAAAATGGGACCCACCGCTAGTCACGTCCCGTCAAAAGCGCTCACGCGGGCAACTGAGATCATCAAATCGTCAGCACTGATGTCATCAAAGTTCAAAGTAGAAGAAGAATTCGACTATTTTAGTCCTTGCTCGAGTATTCGACTCCACCAAGCACTCGAGGGTTACTCCCATAGGGAGCGCTGGTCGCGCACCCTATGATTTTTCTTTTTCTCTTCTACAAGAACATGGACATTCAAAGCATACCGAATCACTCGAATCCGCGATTCGACTATGGACATGGGTTACTCCCATAGGGAGCGCTGGAAATAAATTCAACTGAAACAAGCAACAAAAGACGGCACCAGTCGCAGAAGTTCTTTAGTCCCTGACTGAGTCTTCGACTCAACTAGGAACTTGGGGGCTACTCCCATAGGGACCGCTGGTCATACACCCTATGATTATTTGTACATCATTCTGTGTCTCGATAACAACCACACTCGAAGCTTACGGTGACACCGCCTAATGATTTTTTCCATACAAAGAGACTGCGTCTCCTGGGTCACCTGAATCATCTCCGCGATGACAAAATTCTGATGCCGCGCTTGTAGCGTGAAGATAAGACCTGAATAAGGCCTAGCAAGGCATCTGCTGCGCACGACCAGAAATGTATCCGTGCTTACAGGTATGATGAACATGCCTTAACGGACGCATCAAGTGCTTACACCCATATACTAGATTTCGACTCCTGTAAGACCTCCGCGGCTTGAGTCGAATTACACTAGCACTTTTCCGAATTCGAGTCCGGGGACTCGAGTTCGAGTAGATTGCGTTGTTTTATCCTAAGGTAGTTAACTGATACTGATACATTGGTTAAATCAGGGACGCACATCAACAATCCCTATGACACAAACAAAGTAGTTAAAAAATACTCAGTCATGCACTCGAAAGGCTTCATAAAGTCCCCAGTCGAATCTGCGATTCCACTGGACACTCGGGGCCTACTGACATGGGTATACCCTACAAGTACTCGATCTTGGTATATACAGGCTGAATACAGCGGAAGCCCACGGCGTTGCCAAGGCCCAAATGGCGAACTCGAGTAACCTACAGACTCTCAATTGCTTGCGGAACAATAAGAAGCTAAAGATAGAAAGTTTAAAGGGAAAACCCTAACCTGTAACCGACTCGACCTGCTACCTGAGACCTAGCCTATCTATATAAAGGCTAGGAGGGGGCGGCGAGGAGGACACACGCAACCCTAGTTTCCACAACCCTCGCCAGATTGCATCTGTGCACCATTGTAATCTTCGATTCCTCTGTTAATTCCATGAGCAGACAAGCAGGAGTAGGGACCTCTACGAGGCCTGAACCTGGGTAAATCTTTGAGTCCCCTGTGTGCTTGTTTGCTAGCTGATTGATGCTTCCAGCGCTCCCTCCTTCTCCAAAACCCAAGTCCATAACAATGGGCATTGATGAGTTAAACCCTCGTCACTTAGACAGCATTAGTTGTATGCCAAGTTTAGCAAATGTGAGTTCTGTTTGAAGGAAGTAGGATTCCTCGGACATATTGTGTCGGCAGGAGGAGTCGCTGTCGATCCCGCCAAGGTCAAAGATGCTGAAGAATGGGAAGCCACAAACACTCAAACCCAAGTCCGTGCATTTCTCAGATTAGCGGGATATTACCGCAAGTTCGTAGAAGGATTTTCGAGCATCGCAAGACCGATGACCCAATTGTTGAAGAAAGATAGAAAGTTTGAACGGACCAACAAATGTGAAGCAAGTTTTCAAGAGCTCAAGAAGAGATTGATTTCAGCCCCAATTCTGATTATGCCAGATGTCAAGAAGCCTTTTGATGTGTATTCTGATGCATCCAAAATTGGTCTTGGATGTGTGTTGATGCAAGAAGGCAAAGTCGTAGCATATCTGTCCCGACAACTGAAGCAGCATGAGCAAAACTACCCTACCCATGATCTTGAACAAGTAGCCGTAGTTTTAGCCTTGAAGACATGGCGTCATTACCTTATGGGTAATCGCTGTGAGATTTATTCGGATCACAAGAGCTTGAAGTATATTTTCACTTAGAAGGAGCTGAAGATGAGGAAAAGGAGATGGATAGAGTTAATCAAGGATTATGACCTTGACATTCACTATCACCCCGGCAAAGCCAATGTGGTAGCAGATGCTCTTAGCAGATTGCCGTGTAGATTAAACACCATGATCAAAGAAGCCCAGCCAAGTTTGCATGAAGAGTTGGATCAGTTTAGAATGGAGCTTGTTAGCAAAGGATTTTTAGCTAGCATTGAACTTCAACCCCCGTTGATCAGTCAGATCAAGGAAGCCCTGAAAGGAAATGAGAGTATCGATGGAATCAAACATCGTATTGGTACAGGAAAGGTACCCGGATTCACTGAAGATGAAGAAGGAGTTTTGTGGTACAAAGGAAGTATCTATGCGCCAGCAGATTCGGAGCTGAAGGAAGTTATCATGCAGGAAGCTCATGACACTCTTTATTCTATCCACCCCGGAGGAACAAAGATGTATCAGGATTTGAAGGAGCAATTTTAGTGGCACAAGATGAAGAGAGAAATCGGAAGCTATATAGCCAAGTGTGATATCTGTCAAAGAGTCAAGGCGGAACATCAAAGACCCGCAGGACTTTTGTAACCATTGCAGATTCTGAAATGGAAATGGGATTCCGTCGGAATGGACTTTATCACCAGTTTGCGTACATATAGTAGGGGAAATGACTCTATATGAAGGGGATCCACAACAAAAAACAAAAAATTTCCTACGTTGGAACCCCAAAACTGCCTAGGATCTATCTATGTAGTAATGCAGTAACAGCCAATGCGTAGAGAATACATACCCTTGTAGACCATACATGGTTAATGCTCCGCGGGGAACATGGTTGAAGTAGTCGTACTCGTAGCCGACCTCAAGGTCTTGAAGCTCCTCGCAGGTCACCCCTTGCTCCTTCTTCATCTTCATCGTGTAGCAGCTCTGGCTGATGACACTTAAGCGCCCCAAGTGTTGCCCCTTGTGTCTTCGTACACATCCGGTTCACGATGAGACCTCTGGCTCCCCGATCCCGCCGGGAGTGCGGAAGTTGATATCCGGCTAGGAATCTCCGGAGCGCAACGGCGTACTGCAGGTGTGCCTCGTTTGCACATCGCAAACTTGGGACCATGGTCACAAGGACTAGAGAGAGGGAAGGAGGAAGTCAACTGAAGGACTTCTCCAATTCTTGGTGTGTTGGTGTGTTTTAATCCCACCCATGGGCACCCCTTTATATAGGTGAAGGGGGTGTGCCCTACCTATTAGGCTAGTCATGTGGGACTAAAAGTAAATAGGAAATAAAGATAAAACGGGTTGCATCTGGCTAGGCTAACTGGGCACACTCGGGTGGGCTAACCCGAGGTGGCCCAGCAGACACATCGCAGCAAATAGCAGTAGCTGAGGCGTGTCGGCTAGGGGGGCCTTGGCTACGGCCCACCCCACGCCCAGCTATCCTCCCGCACGGCTCCGGCTCGGCTGGGCCGGCCTGGCGTGTGTCGACCCGTCAGTGACAGCTAGCCCGCGCCTGGGTCAGCCCGGGTGGGCTGCCTGCCCCTCCGGCCCGGTTGGCTGGCCAGCTCCCCCATGAGCCCCGCGTGGGCCAGGGTCGAGCCAGGCCGCTTGTTGTGGCTGGTAGCTGGCGCCTACCCCGTGCGGCATGGAGTATCCGCTGCCCACGTGGCTGGGCTGTTTTCTTTTATTCCTTGTCTTTTTCTGTAGCTTTTCTTCTAGGATATTTCCCTCCGGGGATTTGGCCTAATATAAGAGTTGCTTTTATAAATCTTAATCTAAATATTATTTAGTATATATTAATTCATAATTAACATATAATAAATGTATATTTAAATTCCCATTTATCCAAAAACACTTTTCCGGTCTTTTCCTTTATTATTTCTCCGAACAACTTTGGATCTCTTCGCTGAACATTTTTGGCTTTCTCTTTCTCTACTGTGATTCCATCTTACAAATGATCGCTCTCATCATACCCTTAAGTGTATCCTCTCATGGCTCGAGAATGCTCTATACATGATCTAAATCAATGATCAACAGAGGGACCAGGGATATCCATGTGACCCCTATGCATTCCTGATGACAATGTCGTTTGAACCGCTAAATGTAGCATCCAATTCCTTTTGTTTCTTGATACGACTTGTCCAAGATCCAATCATTGGTATCACATACCTTGTTCAATCTCGTTCACAACAAGTTCTGTTTTCTTGTTACCGTGATATTACATCCTCGTGACCGAGTCACATGTTGCAACATTTAAGGATGTAATCTCACCAAGCCAGCCATATGTATTTTCACCCGTCATGTGGGTGAACAAATCCCGGTCTTGTAGTCACATGTCATCTATTGTTCCTTCAGAATACCCAACGTACACCTTTGTGGCCACTGTATTACTAGATGACGGTTGATGCAGTCTAAGCAGCCTCGGGAAACAATGAGTAATATGAGCTCACGGTTTAAGGAAAAGGAGTCTAGGTATAGCTATTGCAACAATGAACTTATATGACTTGATCGTGTTGCAATCGTTCGAGGAATGTCCATCACATCATTCTCCAATGATATGACACGTTGTCAATTGGCATAAATATCCATGATCCTGAAACCCAGATCATCCTCATGACCAACGTACTAGTATGAATAGAGGCTACTAGGGACTTCGTTGTTTCATACCACACATGTACCAATGTTTCTACTTGGCACAGTTATAGCACAATATGAAACTATTATAAACTAATTGAGATATGACAATAAAAACCGATTTATTATTTCCCTCTAGGGCATATCGCCTTCAGTCTCCCACTTGCACTAGAGTACAAATAATCCAGCTCGCATTTTACTCATATAAACCATATACCATATGCGTTTACAGATCATGCATGCTCATGGGAAACGTCATCTCCATGTTCTGTTTTACTAGATCATTATGTCTTTTGCAAATCATTAATGTCTTCCTAATTTTGACATTCACACCATTATTGTATAATGGGTCGAAGCATTTGTTTGGTGACAAAGTGAGACTTTGTTTCTAGTGTTTATAATGACAGTCGTTTTCACTGTTGTCATCTAAACTTCGAAACACACTTTGCTATCCTTTGTGTATATACTGTAGTCATGGCAGCAGAACGAGACCGGATTCCAGGAGCTTACAGTGACTTTAGATCCACCTCGAGGGCTTTGTCATGGGCACTGGGCCCTGGGACACATCATTCTACGTTAAAAGCAAACTAGCCCCAACATAACATTATTCATCACATCAGATGGAGCCTTTATACTTCTATATCTATGCAGATCCTAGTGCATGAAATGCAACTATGCCACTTAATTTGCTTCTTGCCATTTAAATACAAACTTAATTCTGGTTCTGTGATCAACTCAGGAATCACTTAAAGACATGCTCTTATAGTTAAGACTTTGTCCTTCCAACCAGAACTTTGGGTCACATTACGTCGAGTACACAACATGGTTATGTGGAAGAACCTACGACTGAGGCATAGGAGATGCTACGCATCTCTTTCTTTCAACCATAGTTGCAATACTAACTTAATGCTTCATACAGCAAGAACTACTTTCTTACCTTGTTCCATTCCGAGCTTCTTCAGAATCTTGTCTTAGGACATTCTAAACATCTTTCAGAATCAAGTCCAGGAAGCATTCAACATTCAGTGTTTATTAAACTCACCAATCTATCTCGATAGATCTTATTATTTAATAACTTCAACTTCATCCTTATTTACCTAACTTAAATATTATTAACAGCAATCACATCATTCACCTATGTCGTCCACATATCCCAGAATGATTTCACGCTCCAACTCAAATATGACATTCATGTTTGAGATCCAGGGATTTCACTTAGCTCCCACTCAAAATATGTCAGCTACATATTATGAATTAGCCAAGATGATTTGCTCCCACTCAAATCTAGGTCCTCTCGACAATCTTGGATATTCCAAAATTCTTTGATCACCATCAAATCGAGAATTCCACTAACGAGATTTCAATGACCATTCGTTTCTCGTACTTAGGTCCATCACGCTTCTTTGTAATTCGTAGGTATGTCTTGTTCAAAACATGACAAGTGAAATCAACTATAATTCCAGAAACTTGTAGAATATATAGTTGAATCCTACTTACTTTAGTAAAAGTATTCACTAAAACTTTATGATCATTATCATTGGTTTCTCCTCTATTTGTAGAGTTTGGATTCACGAAACAAATTCCGCTGCGCCACTCAATAATCCAGAGGTAAGGTCAAATACCTTGTTTTGATCTTTTACTTTCTTCCACCTGTATGTTCATCAAGACACGTCAACTTTGGACAACAACAGGTTTGCCCCTTTTGTGGAAGATGCATTCATAGCTTCCTAAGAATGCTCTATAAAGAATTGTTTATTCGCCATGATTTTAACTCATCGAAATCTCTAGAAACTCGAACTTGCCATAACACTTATGGTGTTGTTTACACGAATCTTTTAGATGTTTCTTTGTATTTCAAATGAGTGTTTGCTTATTTTCATATCTAACTCTAAATGACAACTATAACCCCGATAAGAGATAATATGTATCTAATACAAAATGATTATGATGTTTAGACATTTCAACATAGTTTGAATTCATCCAATTATGATAATTTGTGAAACATCTTTCACAAGTCCCTTTTATACTAAACTTAACTTGAATACTTTAGTCGTGTTGATCAAATCGAAGAGACTTGTTAATTCAATATCCTCTTTTTTGTGAACTCATTTGAACAATTCAAATCGTTTCGAACTCATGTTTCATTAAGTAAATACGCTTATTCACTTAAGTCTAAAATAAATGATTTCCACTACTTGTTGAAAATACGATACATCACTATGTATAAGATTCAACATTTCTTCGCATATCACCATTTTACCAGAATGCGGAGTTTTAGTCATTCTGCCCAAGAGGCATGGTTTTGCAAAGTCTCTAGATTAAGCATCTAGGACCCCGATCTTCATAAAGAACATGCAATAACCAAAATGACTTAAACTATAGTGTCATCTCATTATTAAACTTTGGATATCTTTTAGCATTCAAATCCTTTATAAATGTTTAAACTATTATCATTAACATAGTGATGAGAATAACTTGTTTGTAATCGTATTGTGACCATAACGGTATTGTTCATAAGAATAGTACAAACTAGCTTGTAACTTGTTCATATGAATAATCGTCTCGCCAAAAGCAAGACACACAAACAAGGATTACAAAATTATATTCAAGTCCACTAATCTAAATGATAAACTTTGAGGAAAGAGGTGATGTCGGCCATCAACTGTTTTGCTTGCTGTCATCAAGTCACGTTGCCTCAAAACCAGCAATTCTCAAGCAGATCATCCTGTTTTCACAAAGCAGGACAAGTATCAAATACTTTGCAAAATGCAAAGAGTTTTGCAACAATTACACTTATAACTTTGTATATCTTACATATACCCTTTTCATTCATGACCTCCTATTGCAATCAAGCCCTTCTAAGAGTTCTCAACTCTAATGCAAGATTGCTAAGTGTTTTTCCAAACGTTCTCTCTTTATACATGATGGAGGAAAGCCCATCCAATGGCTCATACTCTATGTGCCTTATTTTGTAGAATACAAAATGTAGCCCAACTCTCAATCGAATGGAGAATGGCTTATTAGATGATTATGGAAGAAACACAAAAATTCCGGAGTCATCGAATTATCTCCTAATGGTTATTGTATCAAGAAGAGAAGATCACCTTTTACGAGGATATCCCTTAGGCGTGGGTATTAATCTATGAAGTTGGTCTCTTTTGCTAAGTTCCAAATTAAGCAATATATTCCCATGGTCACAAAGGACCTCAATGGGATAGGCCAAGGTCTACTAAGATATTTGCAAATAGACATCTAGACTAAGTTCATAATAAGAGATCAATTTATAATTGGTCTCCACTAAAATTGTCATCCCCTGGACGATTTTAGTGATCACATGATCCCTATCCTCTGCACCTCCGCCGATAACACGGCCATCCGTGCATTATCAAAGTTAGACATTCACTAATGCCAATCACATCATCCATGTGACTCATGCTCGATCTTTCGATCTCTTGTGTTCCGAGGCCATGTCTGCACATGCTAGGCTCGCCAAATCTAACTTGTGTGTATTCGCTGTGCAACATGGCTTACACCCACTGTATGCGAACGTAGATATGTCTGACCCCTACTCACCGCAGGGCGCCTCATAATGAAGAACTTTCTTGGTGGTGCACACACAAGGGGAACACGGAACATTGGAATTAAATAGGGATTATCTTATTTGCTACCGTTGAGTATCTAAATACAAGCACAAAATAAGATGTAAAACATGTATCAACATCATATGTATAATGTGATATGATATGGTGCTTCTTCTTGCGCCTTGATCTCCATCGAGCGCTCTGGCATGATCTCCATCTCGCCCTTGGTTTGACGCCAAGTCCACGACGCCTCCACCAGGTCGTCCATCGGAACGATGACTATTACTATACTACTTAGTAACAGAAAAGTAAACTACTTTTACCTTCACAACGACCAATGCCATATCATAATCACATGTCCTCCTGCAAAATAAAGTTAGACGCCTCTACTTTATCTATTGCAAGTTTTACGTGGTTGTTAGGGCTTTCGTAATAGAACTGCTTCTAATCTACGAACTTTCCAACCACAACATGGATCCAACAGTTGTCTCTACTACACCCCTTTCGGGACCCTCCGTTGTAAATGATATATCAACTATTGAATGAGAGACAAACAACCGCTAGCCACTTATACGGTACAAGCCGTATGTTGAGCATGGAACCAGTCTTGCGTACAAATACTCGTAAGGTCGGTCCAGGCCGCTTCATCAAACGATACCGCGATATAAACAAGTACACATTAGAGGGTAACAACTAAGGGATCAATGCCCGCACAAAACTCGTACTGGCCGTACAACACTCCTACGCTATCATCGGCTCTGATACCACTGAAGGGGATCCGCAGCAGAAAACAAAAAAAATTCTACGTTGGAACCCTAAAACTGCCTAGGATCTGTTTATGTCGTAATGCGGTAACGGACAATGCGTAGAGAATACATACCCTTGTAGACCGTACGCGGTTAACGTTCCACCGGGAACGTTGTTGAAGTAGTCGTACTCGTAGCCGACCTCAAGGTCACAAAGCTCCTCGCAGGTCACCCCTTCCTCCTTCTTCATCTTCATCGTGCAGCAGTTCTGGCTCATGATATTTAAGTGCCCCAAGTGTTACGCCTCGTATCTTCGTACACATACGGTGCACGATGAGACCTCCAGCTCCCCGATCCCGTCGGGAGTGCGGAAGTTGATATCTGCCTAGGAATCCCTGCAGCGCAACGGCGTACTATAGGTGTGCCTTGTTCACACATCCCAAACTAGGGGCCATGGTCACAAGGGCTAGAGAGAGAGGGAAGGAGGAAGTCAACCAAAGGACTTCTCCAATTCTTGGTGTGTTGGTGTGTTTTAATCCCACCCATGGGCACCCCTTTATATAGGCGGAGGGGGTGTGCCCTCCCCATTAGAGTAGCCATGTGAGACTAAAAGTAAACAAGAAATAAAGATAAAAGGAGCTACAGCCAACTAGGCTCACTGGGCACTCGGGTGGGCTAATCCGCGGTGGCCCGGCAGACACAACACTGAAACAGCAGCAACTGAGGCGTGTTGGCCGGGTGGGCCCTGGTCGCGGCCCACCCCGCGCCCAGCTATCCTCCCGCGCGGCTCCAGCTAGGCTAGGCTGCCCTGGCATGTGCCAGCCCGTCAGCGGAAGCTAGCCCACGCCTGGGTCCGCCCGGGTGGGCCGCCTGCCCTGCTGGTTCGGCTGGCTGGCCGGTTCCCCCGCGAGCCCCGCATGGGCCAAGGTCGAGCCAGGCCACCTGCTGCGGCTGGCAGCTGGCGCCTGCCCACGTGTAGCGTGGTGTATCCGCTGCCCATGTGGCTGGGCTGTTTTCCTTGTCTTTTTCTGCAGCTTTTCTTCTAGGCTATTTCCCTCCAGGGATTTGGCCTAATATAAAAGTTGCTTTTATAAATCTTAATCTAAATGTTATTTAGTATATATTAATTCATAATTAACATATAATAAACGTACATTTGAATTCCTATTTATCCGAAAACACTTTTCTGGTCTTTTCCTTTATTCTTTCTCCGAACAACTTCGGATCTCTCCGCGGAACATTTGTGGCTTTCTCTACTGTGATTCCGTCTTACGAATGATCGCTCTCATTGTACCCTTAAGTGTATCCTCTCATGGCTCGAGAATGCTCTAGACATGATCTAAATCAATGATCAACAGAGGGACCAGGGATATCCATGTGACCCCTATGCATTCCTGATGACAATGTCGTTTGAACCATTAAATGTAGCATCCAATTCCTTTTGTTTCTTGATACGACTTGTCCAAGATCCGATCATTGGTATCACATACCTTGTTCAATCTCGTTCACAAGAAGTTCTGTTTTCTTGTTACCGTCATATTACATCCCCGTGACCGAGTCACATGTTGCAACATTTATGGATGTAATCTCACCAAGCTGGCCGTATGTATATTTACCCATCATGTGGTTGAACAAATTCCGGTCTTGTAGTCACATGTCATCTACTGTTCCTTCGGAATACCCAACGTACACCTTTATCGCCACTATATTACTAGATGATGGTTGATGCAGTCTAAGCAGCCTCAGGAAACAGTGAGTAATATGAGCTCACGGTCTAAGGAAAAGGAGTCTAGGTATAGTTGTTGGAATAATGAACTTATATGACTTGATCGTGTTGCAATCTTTCGAGGAATGTCCATCACATCATTCTCCAATGATATGACCCCGTTGTCAATTTGCATAAATGCCCATGATCTTGAAACCCAGATCATCCTCATGACCAATGAACTAGTATGAATAGAGGCTACTAGGGACTTCGTTGTTTCATACCACACATGTACCAATGTTTCTACTTGGCACAGTTATAGCACAATATGAAACTACTTGGGAGCGAGAAGATTACATTAGGACTGAGTTTCCAGATCTATTTAGTTCCTAGTTTTTCTTAAATCTAGGGACGAGATTTAGTTTAAGGAGGGAAGGTTTGTAACACTCCAAAAACCCTAATCAAAGATTATCAAGTTCAAATCACCCAAATTAGGGTTAAAAAAACTTTTATTAAGAAAATGAATATGAATGCATGTGTGTTTTGCATTAGTATAGAATTGTTTGAAAATGCCATGCTTGATTGCTACAAATGTTGTGAAATGGTTTTAAGGTGAATGCTACATCATCTAGGCCAATTATAAACCAAATCCAAAGAAAAAGAAATCAAATATGAATAAATAAAGCAAATGGTCATGTTGACCAAAGTTAACCACTAGGCCACTTCGTGTGTTCCTAGAAGAGAAATTTTAATAGAAACATTTCCACTTCTTTTCACCCCTTGCTAGACCAAGTAAAAGTGTATCAAGGCCCAATTTACAAACTAACAAAAACATATTTCAAATAAATTTAATGGATAGTTGAAAATTGAATCTAGTTCATATGTTAAGATCACACTTTGTCAAAAACCTATGAAACCAATTCACCTTGACCTCTCCAAGCAGACATAGTTACTCAAGATTAAGATCAAATCACTCAAAAAGTTTCATTTAGAATTTCCAAAGTAAGTTTCTTTCGGCCATTACCACAAACACCTTGCAGACATATAATCATTACTGCCTAACATCACTGTTTTGGAGCAGTAATCTCCCACCTATATGTCCCCTCTTAACCCCATGTCTCCCCTGAGCCTAACTAAGCACTAGACAAGCCCCCCCTTAGCCGTGTGCATAGTGGACTGCCGCCTGTTTTTAGTCGTCGCCAGCCGACAGTGGGCAGCACGCCAGAGGCAATGCCACCCTCGCCCACGATGCGCACCAGACACGGCTCGATTCACTGCCACCCCCTATCCAAGACTTAACCCCAGCTGAGCTCTGGACCACCCTAGCTACGCCGCGCCGACCGTCTCTACACCATGCCCAGAGAGCGCCAGCTCGCCGCGCCCGACCAGCTCGCACAGACCGCGCCTCACCCTCGCCGTGCAGCTCACGCTCGCCATGATCACAAAAACCCCGCAGACACCCCCGTTCGCTGCCACGTCCCGCAGCTCCCGCACGCTGCTGCAAACACCTCTACGTCCGCGCAGAGCGTCGCATGCTCCCAACCAAACCACACCGCCCCATGCCTCGCCTTTAAGCCAGCAACGACCGCCAGGGAACCACACACCATCCACTAGCCTCTGCCACGCCGATAGAAGCATGTAGCATCATCACCGACGAGCTCGTGCCCGCACCGTTCGGTCCCCTCGCCGTAGTATAAGTAGAGGCCACCCCTGCTTTATTTCTCCACACCCCATCACTCACCACTCCTCACTGATCCTTCCCCACTTCTTCCCAGAGCAAGGCGAGCTCTCCCTCGCTGGAATTTGGCCGGAGCCCGCCGCTGCTGGAGGAGAAGGGCACCGTCGATTTCGACCACCCTAATACCTGCTATGACCGCGCCTCAATCCGCCATCATCTACCATGTCGATCGCCCCCGTCGCCGACCCTAGCTGGAGCCTAGGTGAGCCTAGCCAGACCCCCACCATCGTGCTAGGTTTAGTTCCTCGCTGGAGTAGTTCATCGTCGATGACGACTCCCAGCCATTGGATTAGAATGAGATCGCACGTCGCAGATGCGTAGATACCGTTTCTCTTAGATGCAGTCACTAACGAGTGGACCCCCTCTGTCAGCAGCCCGCTGCCCTGTGCAGTGCAGTTGGGCCGGCCCGTTTAACTTCCCACGCTGGCCTGGAAATTCAAATATTGATTTTCCATTTTAGTTAAAAACCTATTCTGTCCACATATTCAAAAATCAATTCAGAGAGTTTCACTAAACCAAATTGCATGATTCAAATTTTGTTATAAAGGTAATTAAATTATCTATCTAAGCCCATTGGATTTAAATTATTCTGAGTTAGAGATAATCTATAGTAAAAATAATAAGACAGAGACTTTTGCAACTTCAAACATTTTTCAAAAATCAACCATAATATCTTTTGAGTTTATTCCAACTCTCAAAAATCATATTTGACAATATCTATCTGAATATGTAAAAACATTTAGGTTTGCATGCAGTGACATTAGACTAGTAGCAAAAGTATGCTATTAGGGCATTTCTAGTCACTTTGAATCTATTAAATAATAATCTTAAACTTTATAAAATGTAACCAACCCTTTAAATCACATTCCCATGTATTAGGATATGTGGTGATGGCATGTGTCAACATGATCCCATATTTTAATTGGAGAATATTAAATCTTAATTAATTTCAATGAGTAGAAATTACTTTTCTCAAATAAGATAAATAAAACTAGTTATTTAATTAATGTGATGATTGTGATGATACTATATCATCAAGTGTGGGCCTTAGTGTGCTAAATATAATTAGTTAAGTATTGTTTGGTGATTGTGTGCCCCGTATGTATTTATAGACGATAGTACGGACCCCGGATACAAGGAGGAGGAGGAGTTCTACTCAGAAGAAGAAGAGGAAAACATCAATCACTACACCAATCAAGGCAAGCTATTATTGGCAAGCTAACACTTGCAAGTTCTTAACTATGCAAGCCATCACCAATTGCAAGATAACCTAAGAAAGCTGCATTAGGCATGCTTTGGTTATATACCTTGATTTATACCCATCCCAAGTTTTACTTGCAAGCTTTATTCTTTTACTTTACCAAAGTTCTTTACTTTTAGATAGTGCTTTGTGAGTACTTGGAAAAGTAGAATAGATAGCATAAAGAGTATAAAACTAGGCCTATACTTAGATGTTATTCTATGGCATGAGATTGAAGATTAGCACCCTCATTAGTGAACAATTTTAACCTTAGTGGCTAGTGCTAAGCATAAAACTTGATCACTTTAGATGTGAATACTTGGTGAAAATGATTATGAAAACCTTGGAATGATGCTTCATTCTGTTGAAATGTTTTGACATGTGTTGAGAAACACAAATGAATTTGATGATGAAAATGTTGAGGCATGAGCCTTAGCCCTTTATAAAAATTGATGGTTGGGTTCGGATGCGATACCATTCCAATTTTACTATACAACCACAATACCCGAATTGGGTAGGGCTTAGTCGAAAGTTTATATGCATTAGTATGGGTCCCCTCGCGGAAAAGGTTTGAGATGAGGCTACCTCGCGAGTGTGAATTGTCCACCTATGCAGTGCCCAGGATGGCAGATGGCCATGGCTAGGACGCCAAGCTCATAGGGGAGGTGCCTATACTAGAGTTTGTAATTGAAAGGTTATGATTGATTATCCACATACTAATTATGATGATTCAGGGTTATCCCTGACCGCTGTATCGAATTTTGTGTTGAAAGTGTACCACCTCTACAGAGTGTCAAACTATTTGAATAGCCGCGTCTGTGGTCATGGACAGTTGGCGTGGCCATACTGTTCCGTCGTCAGATGTTTTCAAAATGACTTGTGAAGTGAACTATGAATTTTGACTTGACCACAACAGGGTTGTGACTATGAAAACTAGGTTCCCACTTAAAGTGATTTAGAACATTTACTTAGTTTTCTTTACTTCTGAACTCAGTTTAGATAAATATGGCTTCTTGCAAATAAACTTAGAGCTTAGGATTCCTACTAGAACTACCTTACTTGTTAGTGATAGTTTGCGAGTGCTTAAAGAGTACTGGCTTTGTCCCTGGCTATTCCCGTGGCCAGACTATGAGGAGGATATTAGGATGATGGACAGCAAGATGTCTACGACAACTAGGATCATCTCCCATCGTCAGCATTGCATGTGACCTTGAAGATGGAGCCCACTACTACGCTTATTATTCCGCTACTTGTTTGTATTCAGACTAGATCATGAGATCCCTTATTTGTGTAAGACCTTATTATGGTTTGTAATGGATGATGTACTGTGATATCAAATCTGTTATGTCTCACAAAAATGGTAATACTGGGATTGCGATGTATGGCATAACATGTATCAGGGATTAAAAATCCAGGTGTTGACACTTTGATAAAAAGTTTTCCAGACTTAGCCATTTGCCAGATTTAGGGTTTTTGACTAGAACACATGAGTTAAGGGTTTTGGTTGGTTGCAAGGTTCCAAATATCATCAAATGGATGATATTGAAGTGTAGATTGAGTATAAAGGATCCTTTTTTGGGGTTGGTCTTCATTGACTTGGAAGCTTATAGAAGGTATTAACTTTGAGTTGATCTAGTTAATGGATTAGATAGTCACTTTAGTTACCAGAGGCTAATCAAGCTTGGGTAGTTTGCTTAAGGTTTTAACTTAGTTGATTCATAGAGGATGATCTCCTAGGGTAGCTCATACTACTTCATAAGCAACCAAGTCAAACAGCATATCAAGGCAATTCATCAGACAACAGATCAAGGCAATTCATCTTAGCGAGCAAACTAATCTACTACTATGGATACCTTCAAACATAGATTCAGGTGGGGGTGGGTATTTTGAAAAGGTTGTTTTGAAGTAGATAAGAGTCCTTGGTATTTCTACCAAGAGTAGAATTCAAAAGCTTATAAAAGGTTTTGGAGAAACCTAGGGGTAAGAGTAGTTGAAGGTTTTGTCTTGAAAACATAGGGGGATTATATCATATAGATCTCCATAGTTTTGCAAATAGAAGCTAAGAAAATAGTTTGTTGCTACAAAGGCATCCTGGCCAAAGTTTTTAAATGCTAGAACATTTGATAATATGAAAAATAAGCTAAGACTGTTTTGTGAAATAGTTTTTTCAACTAAGGTTAGGTGAGGAATTTATCATCTGCTACACATTTAGATGCATAACTACAAACAAACAACAAGAAAACACTGCATCACTGAACAAGAAAAGGTTTTTGGTCCCCATGGTTTTTGCATTCTAGACAACTAATCATGGTTGCTAAAATTGGCATGTTGCACCAATGTTCATGATCAGGAAACCTGTGATTGTCGATTAATTAACAAGCTAGTATTAAGAGAGGCATTACTAGGAACCTTTTCTGTTTATAAATCACACATGTGTTAATTTTTCCTCTTAACACAACTATAGCATGAAAAATAAACATTTATCATAAACATGGAATAAGATAATAACCACTTTATTCCTTGGAGTCTCCCACTTGTACTAGAGACAATAATCTAGTTTGAAAAACTTGCGCATTCAACATCTATGGCACTTTGGTGTTGTATATACGCGTTTGCTAGTGGTAAATATAATTCCCGGATTTGATACTATTAGGTATGTGTGTATTTGCATGTCTTTGCGTCTCCACGCATCACTCATTCTCTAATGAGATGACTTTGTATAAATTTGGTGAGACCTTAGTTCCTTGGGGTTTAAAACATGTTGATATAATTTTCATGCAATATATCTTCATAGTACTAGCCCATCGAACCACACCTAGTTCCTTTTCTACTACCATAGCAGTCTTATACTTAGCCTTTCATTGTAGTATTAGTCACAATGTCCATAACTTTGGAAATCATCCAAATCCATCATGTAACTTTCTTCCATTACATTGTGAACCTTGTCCTATAGCCTAAATTGAGATAAACTTAATTTGTACCTTGTGACAAAACTAGTACCAATGTAACTCTTTAGAATGAACTATTTGTATAGTGCCAATGTAATACTTTACAATGAACTATCTTTCTAGCATCAATGTAACACTTTAAAATGAACTATTTGTCACTTCTACATACATAATATATTCTTAGTTCTTCCAAAGATCATAAGAATATCCTTACTATTGTCAGATGGTCATCTTATGAGTCACCCTGGTATATGCTCATAACATTTAGAGCATATGACATATATGGATATGTACATATCACGGTTTGATTGGTTAAGATGTTCATGTGATTTTATTCACCAAGTGTTAAAACATTTGAATCTCGTTTATTCAGATATCCATGTGATTTTACTCACCAAGTGTCAAAACACTTGAATCTTGATTTATCAACCTTTTCCATGTGGCAAGACCCTTTCTCGCCGTTTCCGTATTGAACTCATTCAATATTTCATCTATGTACATTTGGCATAACCATATTAGCATCTCAATCTATACATATAGACATTGATGCCTAATATTCGTGTTTCTCCCAAATATTTCATTTAAATCTAATTTTAATGAAATCCTTAACTTGTGTCAATATAAGATATATCATTTACGATCAACAATATGCCTTATACATAATGTATTAGAAACATGTCTCAGCGCTCTGACGAAATGTGAGCATCTTCATCGTCTCTGATTAAATTAAACATTTTAACATTTTCATCACGATGAGGATTCCAACTTAGCTATGCTTACTTCAACTATTGAAGTTTGCATGCCTTTTTAGCATCCTTTGATTTAACAAAACCCCGCGCACCATGTCACATACATGTTCTAGGTAACCATTCTATTAGAAGAACATTGTTTTGGTTGTTCAACTAGCATATACAACAATTCACATATGTAGTGCTTACTATACTAATTCGTCCAGACTAAATATCGCTACGAAAGATCGAATATTGTCGTATTCAACCCCTTGAACATTGTCTTAATCTCTTTAACGACATGTCGACTATTTCATAGATGTGAAACATCCATGTCTATTTCTTTATAGATCCAAATACAACCGATAGGATTCATGCCTTCCAGGGGGTCTTCCAAGTTCAGTATCTTGGTTTCTCGTGTATCTAACTATCACGGATTTTATGGCTTCAAACCATTTGATGGAGTCAGGGCCCATCATCACTTCTTTGTACGTAGTTGATTCATCATTGTCAAACAATAATGATTCAATCTCAGATCTTAGTATTTGATTGTTTACCCGACCTACACAATGCAAGAGGTACTTAGATCTCTGTGACCACAACTTTTGAGGCATGTGAGCTATGAGAAGTATGGCTGTCTCCTGGACACTTTCTGGCGTTGCGCAACTCAGCACACATACAACTTAGGTTCAATAACCTTATCAAAGTTTTATTGTCCTCCCACTTTACTTTTCATGAAACATTCCTGCTCAAGAAACTCGATGTTCTAAGAGATAAACACTTTTGTCTTTGGTGCTATGGAGGAATACCCAACAGTTATTTGGAATAACCTACAAAGACATCCTCATCCGACTTCTATGGATTACATTAATTATTTGAATAACCATTATTCTCATAATACTAGAACGGAATAATAATTAGTAATAAAATATTGAAGGCAAGCTTTGATGTCAACGAGAACACAGTAACACTTTATTTTCTTCGATGAACATCATCACATATTATTTTGCTAGTTACTTAGGCCATTGTGGTTCATGAATTGTGTTGTTCTATCTGACACTTCATACCAACAAATTCGGTATCCAATACCAAAGAACCACATTGTTTTACAAGCAAAGAATACACCCATAACGTGTATATCATCTATATATCTAAGCTGGACTTTTCCAATCCTTTTCCTTTCTGCCAAATATTTGCCAGATTCTCTTCTAGCATTACCAGAATCCTATAGTTATATTATCTCAATTAAAGCTAAACACAAGGTAGTAAACGAATGCCAGTGACTACAACGAACTATGCAAATTCACTTTGATTAAGTTTATGATAAATTGAGTTCAACTTTAATCATATTACTATGTGAACTCCCACTCAAACAACATCCCTCTAGTCATTTTTAGTGATTACATTAACCAAATTCACTACACCACAACCGATCAGCACGACTGGTGGCATAGCTCCAATGGCGAGCATCATATGGGCATCATATCATCCATATGACTCGCGCTTTAACTTTTGATTCATGTTCCGAGGCCATGTATGTACATGCTAGTTATCCTCTTCGGTTTGCTCCTCCAAGTTTAGAATAATTAATGAGGCGGAAATTCTGGCGAGTGCGATAGTCATTCAACCTAACAAGACAAAGATAATTACTTGTCGACCGGGATAACGCATAGACTAGTGGTGATGTGCGCCGGCTTCTCCAGCTCATGGCCGAGTTCTCGCGTTAGTCCTACCTCCAGCAGGCTAGCTTGATGCTGCGGTTTGGATGGCCCCACTAGCTTCTTCGCCGACACGTAGAACGTTGTTTGGACCTACAACACCTTTGCTGCTGGGGCCTCTGACACCTTTGTTGTTGTCGAGGCTTCTGACCCATTTGCCACTGGTAGGGCCTTTGCCCCAATCATCAGCGATGAGTCCTCTCTCCTCTGTCCTGTTCACTATGCTCAGCACCGCTGTTGCCTCTTTGGCTTCCTCCTATTTATCCAGCATCGCTGCCTGCTCGGCCGCTGCCTTTGCCAGTGGCTTCTTCTTTGGAGCAGGCTTGGTTGGAGTAGCCACCTGCTTGGAGGTCTGCTTGTTGACAATCTCCATGTCGCTATCGAGCTCCTCGAGGCTGTGGCTGGCCTCTATCTCACGGTGCCTCTGGCCATGAGTCTTTCGAGGAATAGAGATGGGCTCCTCTTCCTCTGTGACCTCCTCTGATCCCTCGGACTCGTTCCCTTCATCTTCATCAAGGAGCTCCTCTGGTGTCTCCTCGTCTAGCAGGGGCAGCCAGTTCTCTAGAACCGGGAAAAGGTCTATAAATAAAAGCAAGGCACGAGTCAAATAAGCGACTTGAAAACACGACTAGCAAAGGAAACGACTGCAAAATGTAGAGGAAAACTTACTGGAGGGGATGGTTTACTGCTTGGCTTGTCCATGGTGTGGCCCTCCTGGAGGTCAGTGAAGGTCGCCTTCGTGATCTTCTTCAAAGCCGTGGAGTAATCCTCTAGGACCCAGATATCTGTGCACAACCTGGAAAGGTCGTATCACCCACCATAATCGTACATCCAGCTAGCCCCAGTGGCGACCAGCACCAGTCGCCACTTGAGCCAGTAGTTGAAGAGGTTGATCATCTTTAATCCTTCCTCCTCGATCTCGGACATTCGAGTGCGCATCTCGTCCAAGACCGCCTTCTGTCCCTTGGGGAGCTTGTGTACCAACAACCTCCATGGATTACTCTACTCTGCAGTGTACACCGCGATCGCCACATCCCTGGACATGGGTGGTTTCCTTGATGTAAAACCACCGCTTCTTCCATTCGTTGGCCGCCTTCTTTGGCAGCTGCAGCTTGAAGAAGCTTGCATTGGGCTTTACCTAGAAGGTAACACCACCAGCGGCCAGTAGTGGCCTGCCTTTACCCTTGCGGTTCGCCTAGCCGTGGAACAGCTCGAGCCAGAGCAGGAAGTAGGGGCGGCAGCCAAGGTAACTCTCGCAGAAGGCGATGAAAACCGCCAACTGCTCTATGCTATGTGGCCCTAGATCTAAGGGATTTATTCGGTACAAATGAAGAAATCGCCTAAAAAAGACAGAGGTAGGGAACCCTAGCCCGCACTCTAGATGACTGACGAAGGAGATAAACTCCCCTGGTTGTGGCTTAGGTTTTCTCTTGCCCGTGGGAGGGATTTACCACCGCCCCTTCACGAGGATCCATGCATCCTAGAAGGACTGCAACAGGGTTGTGGAACACTTGGACTTAGACCAAGCGGGCGCCATTGACACGGACTCACGTAGTCTAGGATCTAGATCAGCTGCTCGCGTGGAGAAGAAGAAGGAGAAGAATAGGGAACACGGAGAAAAGATCTGTACTTGCCTCTGGTGCTCGCCTTTTTAGAGCGGTGCCACCTGCTGATCACGGATTAGCTCTTACCTCGTAGTAATTCCTCCAAGGTTACGTTGGGAATTACCAACGGCTAGTTGACCAAAATTGATAGTCCAACTTCAGCTAGAGCAGTCAATAGACTCGCTCGCTCCATCCCAACGCTCGTTCCAATCAGGTGGGCGAGGTGACCTGGGAACCAACAACTCGCCAAAGCCTCGACTAAAGACACACAAAAGCTTCTCCCTTCATTAGAGGAATTCTTCACCAATTCGACTAGGCGTCCACTCGGACTCACCTACTCCGACTGCCAAGTCAACACCTTCACCGAACCCCTAACGCATTTGGGGACTACTAATAGGGATATGCCAATCGGGGTATGCCTGGAGAGTGGGTTCGACTGGCCCAGGACCACAGCGAGCGGGCCTGTAGGCATGTCGACTGGAAGAAGACTTTGGATGAAACCCGGTGACTGAAGATGAATTCCCAAGACTCTAGATAGGCCAGTCAGATTAGTTCAAATCCTCCGAAACCTAAACTAATTTGGTGGTAATCCTGTAAAACCTACCGAGGAGACTCTATATAAACCTCCCTAGGGCTAACATTGTACTTACGTCCTATTAGCTATCCCATCCAAGTGACTCGTTGCCTAGCCACTGAGCTCGCCGATCTTGTAATCCTCTCGTTGATAATACAATCTAGCAGGAAGTAGGTCTTTACACTACGGGGTGTGAACCTGGGTAAACCCTTGTGTTTGCGCCCAATCTCATTCCGCAAATGGTGACTCGCTCTTGCCCCCAATCGTATCAATCGCTACTCCTAGTAGCAACTGCCGTGGCCATTCCCACGACAACGAATATAGTCATAAAACTTGAAAATTACTAAAACTTGAGCATTATCAATTCAATAGCTTATACTTTGTGTGAAAATTGGTGCAGTGGGATTTTTAGCCATATTTTTGTAGTTTCTTCATGAAAAAAGTCATTGTTGTCACTTGGGAAATTTAAATAACTTCAAATTTGGAATCTTCCTTTGTAAACAATGTTTGAAATGCCAATATGCACCAATCTATCAAATATAGAGAGGTTATTATAAACTATGGAAAAGATATTGCCATGACCTTGGCCATATGTTCTGAAAGCCATATGTATATATATTCATACATGGTATACCATATTGTCTGACAAGTTTTTTCAAAATTTTCAAACTTTAAGTTTAAATGTTTTCATAGAAACTAGCTAGTGCAATAGTAAGACACCATGTGAAAGAAAGACATCCCTTTAAATTATATTTAATTTTCTTCCACTACAAGAAAAGTTGCCTTCCGCAACGAATTGGCCCGACGGTCGTTGTAGAAGGCGCGTCTTCCGTAGCGAAATTCGCGGCTCGACTGTGGCCCTCTACTATGACGGATCTGCTAAATACATGGAGGAAGCTTGGCTACCGCGTGACAGAAGCAAGATTTTCGTTTCCTCGCACGATGTTGACTCGTCGAAGTCTTTTGAGGCGTGTGGGTCCCGCACGTCAGTGTCTCTAGCAAACCATACTTTTTGGTCCCGCCTCCCTGATTTGAACTTGATAACGTTGCTCGAGGTGTCTGCCGTTTAGTTAGGCTGCTAGGTCCCACATGTTAGGCTCTCATTAGAAGGATCATGTGTATGATGGAATTTTTTCCTTCGCACGCGCTACCCTGTTCCGAAGTTGATAGCACTGCTCGATGCATCTATCGTCTAATCAACCTCCTGGGACTCACATGTCATCCTCTCATTAGAAAAAACGTGTGTATGATGGAATTTTTTCCTTCGCTGGCGCTACCCCCGTTCCGAGTTGGTAGCGATGCTCGACGCATCTACCATTTAACCAACCTCCTGAGCCCCACATGTCATCCTCTGATTAGAAGAAACGTGTGTATGATGGATTTTTTTCGTTGGCTCGCGCTACCCTGTTCTGAAGTTGATAGCGTTGTTCGATGTATCTACTATTTAATCACGATGATGGGCCCCACATGTCATCCTCTCATTAGAAGAAACGTGTGTATGATGGATTTTTTACCCTCTGTCGCGCCTTCGTGTTCCGAACTTGATAGCGTTGCTCGCTGCATCAGCCATTTAATCAAACTCATGGACGCCACATGTCATCCTCTCATTAGAAGAAATGTGTGTATGATAGAATTTTTTCCCTCAGTCGTGCCTCCATGTTCCGAACTTGATAGAGTTTCTCGCTGCATCTACCATTTAATCATGATGCAGGGCCCCAACCCCACATGTCATACACTCATTAGAATAAACGTGTGTATGATGGAATTTTTTCTCTCGATCGTGCCTCCATGTTTTGAACTTGATAGCATTGCTCGATGCGTCAGCCGTTTTTCCAGGCTGCTGAGTCCCCCATGTGAGCCTCTCATAAGAAGAAAGGTGTGCATGCTAGACTTTTTTCTCGCTCGCGCCTCCCTGTTTCGAACTTGGCAACGTCCCTCGAGGCAGAACCTGTATAAGGCCGCGCTACTGGGTCCCACATGCCGGTCTTGGTGTATATCAAACCTGCGTATGATGGACTTTTTTTTGGCCGCGTCCGCTGTTTTGACCTTGCCAATGATGCTCGATGTGGCAGCCGTGTATGGTCTTGCAGCTGAGGCCCCCATGTCACCCTCTCTGGTATGTTTTGGCTGGTGGGTCCCTAATGCCAGCCTGTCTGTACATGTATTTAACCTTTTTTTAAACCCGGCCATTAAACTCGAGGGATGCTGCAGGCTGGTGGGTCTGCGATGTTAGCCTCTTCATAATGCGATATTAAAAAGTAAACCCTTTGTCAAAAAAAGTAAACCCAAGATATATATAAATATGTACACACCATGGATTCAAACTAAAGACCTTCAAATCAAATCAAATAGACATAAACTTAGTGTTTTGCCACAATACCAAAGATACTAATAGAAATTGAAACATTAAACATGTATTAGTACTACAACTTATGTATCAGTCTTCTAAAAAATATTGTTGTGTTTCCATGTTATCTCTCTTAAAATAAAAGAGCAGTGCTACTGGAACCTCGATTTATAAAAAGCCACATAATGGATTAGTTTCTTAAAAACATGGGTAGGCAGAGGCTTTTTAGAGGTGGGGGGCACTGCCAAAAAGGCCAAATTAAAAAGTTTTTGGGCTATGATCAATGGGCTCCTATCTCAAGTTTCACTGGGCCATGTCTCACCAGATTCAAACACAGACCTCTTCGAGGGAGGAAAAAAGAGATAACTCCTTTGACATATATTCATGTAAAAATATTTAATTAACACACACCACATGCGCCAAAACAGGCTGGTATCCAATGACTTCACTTGGTGAAATCACGCAGTATATCTTTACCCTCTCATCTCTGTCCAGAATGCATCCAATGGTTCCGATAACACAAAGGCAAAAGCTCTAGAGCAAGCAGCTAGCAGCAACGACAGAACTTTTGACAAATTCAATACCATTTGAAAGATTAAGGATTACAGAATAATAAGAAATAAAAAAATCGACAAATTCCTAGTTCATATTCAGCAGCACTTGACCAATTCAGAAGCATTTCAAAGTGACTGATTCAGCAATACAACACTGAAATTCCATATCACTACAGAGAGAGACAGTTCTTGTTTCAGCTATAAAATCCATGCCACGCGATCAGTTTGCCATTTTCTCCAAACACACTCGATCACTGAAACACAATCATTGTCATAATATTTGCTCATATAGGGAACCGTCATATAGATATAGATATACCATACCAGTACGTACTAGTCATAGCTCCAATCCAGAAAAAGGTTATCATAGTTTTACCACCCATATATGATTAGTGGAGATAAGACAACCACATAATTAATTACAATAGCATGCAGCCAAAGAGCTAGACAACTAGGAAGTTCATGAAAAGCATGCCGCATTTAGGGTAGCGAGATACATCAACCTTGACCATTCTTCCAATAGTAAGTTTGGCTGCTTTCCGGAACTTGATCCACCTAGAAGTACCTGCCAAGCGCCCATCAGTCGAGTTAATGGCGTAGTGTCCCTCGATAAGCAATCCCTCCCTCAGCATCATGAAGACTATTGTGCCCTTTCGTCTGGCCTGGAGTTGCTTTGTGGCACTCTTAGGCAATTTCTGAGTCAAAGCAAGAGATAGATGCATAATAACTAAGAGCGATGCACTAAATCATGTGAAACTTGAGAAGTCATTCAGAACAGTTTATTTGCCACCATATATTCACAAACATAATCTGATGCAACCATGTGATGACACATGTGTAGGATATGGTCTGACAAGGTGCTGCCTGGGGTGATGAAGGAGCTTGTGCCGGTGCTTGTGCTGGGGCTAGTGCTGGTGCAGGAGATGGTGCCACTCATTGTAGAGGGGCTGGTGCAGGAGCCAGAAGGCCCAGAACCGGTACCGACGCCAGCAGCTTGATGCTACATTCCTTTTGAGGGGTAGCTAAGCTGACTGTAGGGACGGTAGAGGCAGATGAGAAGTGTACAAGCAAAATGGTCACTTATACAACAAGTACTCACAAGACAGTGATCAGAGGATATGATGAGTATACAAGCAAAATAAGTTACTACCTCCATTCTTTCTACTTAGGTCAACAGGTGCCGGAGAAGGAACTAGGGCCAGTGCCGTTGGGGGTGCCAGCAGCTTGGTGTTGGTTACCTTCTGGGGGGACTGCAGGAGTTGTTAGAGAGGCATATGAGATGTGGACAAGCAAAATGGTTTCTTATACAACAGTAACTCCTAGACAGAGATGAGAGTATACAAGCAAATTAAGTTACTACCTCTATTCTTTCTCCTATTGAGGTCAATAGGTGTCGTTGCAGGAACTGGGGCCGGTGCTGGTGCCGGTGCCAGCAACTTGATGCTGGTGCCGGTGCCAGCAACTTGATGTTGGCACCCTTCTGGGTGGTACATAAGGGGAAGGGACTGTAGAAGTTGTCAGGGTCATATGATGAGTAAAGACAATGGTGCAGAATAGTTAGTCGCAAGAAAATCATTAGAGGTTGTGATGAGTACATAATCAAATTAATTAGTACTACCTCAGTTCTTGGTCCTTCGGTCAACAGGTGTACGATGGCGTGCAAGTATCTGCCTAGGATTGCTAAAATCGAATGTTACCTTGTCCCCCTACTTCAGACCATTCTCACGGACATACTTGGACCAACCTCGGCCACCCAAATAGGTGGTCGCCATTGTCTGGGAGACATCCACATCATATAGTTGCCGCATGCCTTTAGGGTCCTCTCGATACAGATTTAGAAACTTGTCGTTTCCGAATATCTTGTTTATAATGGGGCGAGCGACACAAGGGACAGCCTTCATGAGAAAACTGATAGAGAAGTAAGGTGACATCAAAAAAAGTGAGATACAAGATCTTACATCAAGTCAGTCTAAACCACTTGGAATCCATACCTGATACCATGTGTACCCTTTGCGAAGGGTGGCCATGCACCATTTTTCATCCCTTTGCCTTTGGAATGGCATACAGAGCCCCCTTTCAATCG
The DNA here is from genome assembly GCA_910589775.1 of Avena eriantha. Lineage (NCBI taxonomy): Eukaryota > Viridiplantae > Streptophyta > Magnoliopsida > Poales > Poaceae > Avena > Avena eriantha. Next base: position 314,013,653 of record OU342741.1, read on the forward strand.
ACAAGCTCGATAAGAGGAGGGTAGCAGAAAGGGCTGAGCAGCTGGTGCGTGGTACTGATTGAAATTAAGTGGAAAGGTTAAATTATGTAAACAACAAGTAAATCTAATAATATAAGACAAAACCATTGCCTCTAAAGCAAACAGATTTTATTTTTGTGAACTTCTAATGAGCATAAAAATATAACTTTGTTATGATATAATATAAAAATTGTAGTGGGCTTTTTAGCCCATTGTTGACCCTAAAAAAAGCATAAACATATAGTACTAGATGATAAAAATAACATGGAAAATCATAACATGTGAAATTGTAAATTTCCAAATTATACCCATTTCTTAGAGAGGTCACTGCCCACCTGGGTACTGTGTTGGCGCTTCCTTGTTGTGTAGAGGATGTCCTCTTTTGGTGCTGGCATCAGAAATCTACTAGCCTCTACAACAGCCTCAGCCTCCACAACAGCACCTTCAATCTGCATAAATAGCAACAGAGCTCAACAGTTCAATACTATGTAAAATTTAGTCGAACTTTCCGTCGCTTGACTTTTCAAAAAATATTGTATATGCCTAAGCCTTGGGACGGAGGGAGTACAGTACATAGTAGTCATATACTGACTGTATGAGATAGTCTGACAGATCCAGATTTGGATTCACATAAACATAGTGCCAGAATTAATAAAATCATACATATGTTTCTGAACATCTAATAAGCATGCATCACACCAAGTGGGTAATACTTAAATCTGTCTGCACCATGGTAATAAGGGTATTAAGAACAAATACCGTTCTCTTTAAGCTGGGCCCCCCAGCTGGTCGGTGGCCTTGCGCTTGTTTTTTGGTGAGTAGTGGTACTCGTCGGATCCTGCGGCATGTGGGGGTACCATCCTGTTTGCCGCACCTGGAGCATCGCATGTTCGCAGGTATGTACCACCATGTTACAGTAAATGAAGAAGAGATGGTGGCATAGAGGCTTCCACAAAAACAGGATGCAAACAGAGACAACTTTTAGCATAGGGATACATCCAGGTTGCAGCCAACCACTTTCAGCATTGGAAAGAATGGAAGAACGCAACAAATATATTGCTACATTACCTTTTTAGGCAACTTTTAAGGGAACTGACGGGACCATCCCTGTCCGTAGTGGTCGTGCGTGCCACTGACCCATAGTTCTCCATACAGAATCTGACACAAAATCCATTGCACATTACGAGTAGCAACTAAAGGTTACAGAAGTGAAGAACACCGAAATCGAACCCGACCAAATGCCCCAATCAGAACAGTGGTGACCATGCCCTGATCTGGAATCCATACGAAATAAGTACCACCTCCCCCACCCCCATCCCCACCAACACCCCCACCCCGCCCAAATGACCCAATCGATCAGAGAAGAGGAAAAACATCGTGATTAGGTGATTCCAAGGTGAGCAATAAGCAAGAACTACACAATCAAAGCATAACGAATAATACTACTCCTAGTACTAATAGTACCCCGCAATGGCCCAATCGGAAGCAAATTAAGCAAAGCCGGATTTCGAGGTGAGCAAATACACCCATCTATTTCAACAAGAACTCCCCAATCAGAGGTTGCATCAGTTCCAACAGCTGCTTGCTAGATGTGAGCTAGCTAGTGATGATTTCTTGTCTTGTCATCAGTAGAAAGGCATGGGCAGGGGAGTAGTAGTAGTAGTAGTAGTAGTAGTAGGGCTGGGCAGCACACGTTTTTCTACAGTAAGTATTTTTAAGTGGCAGTGGCGGGAACATTTTGCCAGGAGAGAATCCCGAATTTTTTATCCCAGCTATCACGTGGTGGCCTACAGCTGTTTCAAGCGGTACCCACGTCAGGGGTGAGTTAAAGTAGGTCCCACATCAAGTGGGTGAGATAATTGACTGAGCCAACCTCCTCCTTCCCTTGGTACCAGTACTAGTTCTCCCGGGTTCCTCTCAAAGGACAGAGAAAATTTCCCATCTTCAAATCAAATTGGTCCCAGCTTATTATCCTTTTTCTGATTTGTCTCACGGAGCAGTGGACAAGACGGCAGTAGTTGCAGCATAGGGCACCAGCGCTGGGGCCTCAAAAACAGTTTAGGAACCGATAAAATGATATATATACTCCGTATATACATCGGATTTCAGATTAGAAACACACACAAACACACATATACTCCGTATATACTAATATACGGAATAGTTTCCAATTACAGTTTTGCTAGCAAAGACCTAGAAATCATAATAAGGTAGCTCCATATTACAGAACACCGATAGTAGCAAACCAATCATGGGATAGCTCTACACCCCAAGAGTTTTGCAGCTGGGCTAGTGGTCATGAACGGCACCAAAAGTACACCCCTGATGATTAGCAGCTGATGGCTCGTGATTGATGAGCTCGTTGGGGAACCCCAAGAGGAAGGTATGATGAGCACAGACGTAGGTTTCCCTCAGTTATGAAACCAAGGTTATCGAACCAGTAGGAGCAAGGAAACACCCCAAAGGTGTTGGTCGCTTAGCCTTGGCAGGGTGCACTACTAGTGCTAGTAGCAACGTGGAGACCTGCACAACACAACCACAGAACTCTGTCCCCAACTTGCGATGAGGTTGTCAATCTCACCGGTTTTGCTGAAAACAAAGGATTAAACCTATCAAATGGAAGGAAGTAATAGTTTGTAGAAAGTAAACACAAAGAAGTAAACAGTTTGATTGTAGATTGAATGTAAAAGAAAGGACCAGGGTCCATAGTTCACTAGAGGTGGATCTCCTTAAGATAAATAACTTGTTGGGTGAACAAATTACAGCGGGGAAATTGACAAACATCGAGAAAGCATACAAGCATATACTAATCATCTTGACTCCTTTGAGACTTGATTGGGCATTACAACATTATACATAGACCGTCATCCAACTACATCTACGATTAATAATCCACCTTCAGGTTATCATCCGAACCCCCTCCAGTATTAAGTTGCAAGCAAGAAATTATTGCATTACGAATTGCGTGTAGAGTAAACAATACGATTGTTCTATGAACAAAGGATTGTTGTTTTCTCCCTAGTAGCAACAACACATCTAGTACCTTAGAGATTTCTGACACTTCCCCAGATTACCAGAGGCATGAACCCACTATCGAGCATAAATACTAACTCTTGGAGTTGCTAGCATCTACTTGTCCAAGATAGCTACTAATAACGAAAAGCATGCAAGATCACAAATAACAAAGACATGATAGAATCAATAATCAATCTGAAATAGCATCTCAATATCCATCGGATCCCCGCAAACAGAACTTGCAGAATTACAAATAGATGATCTTGATCATAAACGGAGCTCACAAGATCTAGACGTGAAAGCACAACGGAGGATAACCAGCCATCTAGCTACTACATGGACCCGTAGTCTAGAGATGAACTACTCACACATCACACCGGAGGCTTGCATGATGATGAAGAAGGCCTCCAGGGTGAATTCCCCTCTCCAGCAGGGTGCCAGGAAGAGCTTCAGATCCTTCCCGACTAGGGATGGAGACGACGGCGGCTATAGACTCTTTCGTGGATTTGTGATCGGGTACTTAGGGTTTCCATATCAGAGGCAATATATAGGCGGAAGGGAGGCCGAGGGGCTGCCTGGGGCGGCTAGACCACCCCCTGGCATGGGCCAAGCTGGCCACGCGGCCAGGTGGTGTGGTCGGGCCCCAGCCCCTCTCCGTCTCGTATTCTGGCTCCAGGTGTCCCTCGGTAAACCCGTCCAATTCCGAGAATATCCATTTTCTGACTTTCCTGGAACCAAAAACAGCAGAAAATAGGCAGCTGGCACTGTGGCTCCTGTTAATAGGTTAGTCCAAGAAATCATATGAAAAGTACTCCAAAGTGTGGACAAAACATAAGAAAGTAGATAAAAACAAGCATGGAACATCAAAAATTATAGATACATTTGCAATGTATCAACATCCCCAAGCTTAACTCTTGCTCTTCCTCGAGTAGGTAAGTGATAAAAAGAAAGAATAATTTTTTAGGTGACATGCACCATTATATACTTGATCAAAGTATTTGTAAAACATGGATAGCTGGGAACATAGTACTTCTATCATAACATGAAAGATAAAGTTCTAGCAATTAGACAAAGAAACTATGATGCAACATGAAAAGGCACAAACAAAAGATTCAAGAATAACAATGCTTTGCAAGACGTTTGTTTGTTTCACATAAAGAAAACATAGCATAGTGGCATTCAGTTTGTCCCTCATAGAGTAGAAAAACATAAATGCATAGGACACCTTAAAAGTTCATAAGAGTGACTAGATACAAATAGTTTAAAACAAGAAATATCAAAGTTATGAATCAATCAACTAGTCTTGGGACAATGCACATAGAACTAAGAATGGCCACTATGCTCTCAAAGTAGGTGCATAAAGAAAGAAGGTGGAGACTCAACATAAAAGTAAAAGAAAGGCCTTCATAGAAGGAAGTAGGGATTCAAGTCTCATAAAGAGCTTCCAAAAATTATGGTACTTGTTAGCTTTCAGCTCTCATTGCCGCTATCATAAGCATCTTTAAGGTGATTAAGGATAAAGTGACACAACTAAGAGGATATGCTTGACAAGTTATAAACCGAAATATCATGCCCCTTACTTACGAAGACCGAACCTCGTGCTACTCAAATTTAGTCACAAGTAAGCTCTTGTCATTGTAAGTACATATGTATTATAAAGAACCGCCAACGAGGTACCCCTTGCACATGATACATGAGTTATCCCATAATCAAAATGACAAGGCAAGCAGACAATGAGCATCTAAGTGATCTTTTTATTTGCTGTTTGCATAGGTTTTTATTGGGGATGCTTCATAGAGTGCTCATTATGGTGATGCTGCAAGTTTCCACCATGATTAGGCATGGCTTAGGCTAGCGGCCCAGGCGTTTCTCTAACACACATACAAACTCCATGATCATACAAGTTCCACTTTTATTTCACACCGCCGGGATCCATAAGCAAACGAACATGATATCAACGGGGTACAAAGAACAAGTGCAGTGTTGAAAGCGTTCCCCATGATACATGGTTCTGCTAATTTCAACTTATAAAGCGCAAGCATATATGCAACAAAGAAGGACCCAATGGTTCAAGTTTATTAAGTGCAAGAAAGTAAAGTGTGCCATCAAGTTCGTGAGAGCTTTAATCACTAGTTTTCTCATAACAAGTTTAATTTGGAAGGTAGACAAAAACATGAATATACTTGGAATGGCATCAGCTAGTAGGTAGGTATGGTGGACTATTTGGAATAACTTGGTTTAAGGAGTTGGATGCATGAGTGGAACTCATACTTGGTTGTGGATGCTAGCAAAAGACTGGGAGCGACAAACCAAGAGAGCAATAATGGCCATAATCATGCAGAGCGACCAAACATCATTGATCAAAGCATAAAGTGATACTACAAGTTGAAAACTAAAGGATCATCAAGGCTATGGTGATTTTGGATAGTCATAACATGGTGTGAGCATGTGCCAAGTCAACCCAAACAAAGCATCAAAGGAGAATACCACAATACTATGCTTTAATATGCTAAAACAACGCATGATTCATCCAAGGCACATTAAGCAATCTCAATTGTTTATAACAAGTCATGCTACATAAAATAATACTAATCATAAATCCAAAACAATACCAAGCATGGCATGACAAAGCATAGGCCATAGTCAAAAACAAACTCTCTTTACCACTTAAGCATCAGCTTTCCTACTCCTTTCCAATCCAAACCAAACTATTTGAAAACCAATGTATGAAAGAGGGGGTCCAACAAATTTATTCAGCAAACTAAGAAAACAAAGCAAACAAAAAACCAAAATAAAAATGAAAAAGAAGACGCTCCAAGAACAACACAACTGTGCATGAAACAATAAAAATGAAGCGTTTGGAAGAAACCTGAGATTTTTATTGATGAAGAGGTGGGGATGCCTTGGGCATCCCCAAGCTTTGATGCTTGTACTTCTTGGATATTTCTTGGGGTGACACGCGTGGCATCCCCAAGATTGAGCTTTAGTCCATCCTTGATCTCATTACTCATTCCTTCCATACACCTGAAATTTTTTCCTTGATACAAAACTTCACACAATCTTTATTAGCAACATTAGTGCACTCAAGATAATAAGTCTTTAGGTTCAGTTCCAACACCAATAAAACTTTCATTAAAACACTAGCTACTGTAGCACTTCCCTCAAAAATATCAATTCCCCAGAAGAACTCAAAAAGGAACCAACAAGAAGCAAATGCAGAAAATGGCAGAAATCTATCAAAACAGACCAGCAGGTAAAGACGAATTTTTTCGAAGACCTTCTGTTGCTCAAATCAAAAAGTGTTGAACTAACGAAAGTTAGATAATAACTTGGGGCAGAAGCACAGAAATTCACGCCTCAAAAGGATATACAGATATTTTACACGAATCTTTACGGTGAAGCACAAAAATCTGTTTCGAGACAGCAACTTTCCCAATCATTACTTCTTTCTCATTAGAGGTTACTCTTGGCACAAAAAGCAAATAAAAAGGATATTGAGCTGTTATTACTGAAGTAATAAATTGCAAGATTCATCTAAAACTTTTGGGTTATCTCCCAATAAGTACTTTTCTTTAACGGCTTTAAGTTAGGCAAAAGAACCAAGAAAAAGAATCAAGTATTCTCAAATGAAGAAGCATTAATATCAAATTTCTTGCTCTTACCTTTCTTACTTTTATTCTTAACCTGGGGGAAAATATGATTGTTTGGTGGAGAAGCAAGGTGCATGGTCCCCTTTCCCAAATCTATTATTGCTCCAAGGAGTTCTAATAGGGACCTTCCAAGTGTAATTTGTGCTTTTCCTGCACATTCAATAACAAGATAATCAGTAGAAATCATTTTCCAAAGGATCTTTGTAAACACTCCTTCAGCTATTCCAATAGGTAATATTGTGGCATTATTAGCAAGAGATATTTCTTTTCCTCATTCAGAAAGCCCCCAAAGATTCAAAGGTTCATAGACATCTTTAGGCATAAGAAAAAATTCAGACATGATATCACAGCGAGCTTGAAAAGTTTCATTATTTATATCAATCTTTACTGTGGGAAGCCACTTGGATGGTTCAGAATTTATTGGAACATAATTATGATACTCTCTAAGCGTGTTATAGCAATCCTTTAAGCTAGTAGTGCGGGTCTCAAGAGTGTTCAATCTAGCAAATATGTTTATAAAGGAAGAATCGGATTTGCTAGGAAAGTTGTAAGTAAAGATCAACTTGTTTATGGAATTATCAACATCATCCTAATTACATTGGAGGAAATCCCCTCTCACAACAGCATCCAAAGCATATCTATAGCAAAGAGCAATTCCAAGGTAGAAACTGCTAAGGAACAAGCTTTGAGTCATTTTAGGTTCAGTTTTTTCATGTAGATCAGAGATTCTAGACCAAGCTTCTTTGAAACCCTCTTCAATTCCTTGTTTAAAGGTGAAAATCATTTCCTCAGGAGACATAGTGATTGGAGCAAGGCAAGACATAAAGGCAATTTTAAGATAGGAACTAATTTTTTGTGTGTTTTTAATAAAGAAAGCAAAACTTGTAGAACTAATTTTTGTGTGTTTTTGATAAGGAAACAAGCAAACAAAGAAAAAAGAAACTAAGCAAAAAAAAAACTAAAGAGATTGGTTATGAGGGACTCCCCTTGTGAAGATGTCCTTGACTCCCCGACAATGGCGCCAGAAAAATACTTTGATGGCTCGTGACTGATGAGCTCGTTGGGGAACCCCAAGAGGAAGGTATGATGACCATAGAAGTAAGTTTCCCTCAGTTATGAAACCAAGGTTATCGAACCAGTAGGAGCAAGGAAACACCCCAAAGGTGTTGCTAGCTGAGCCTTGGCAGGGTGCACTACCGGTGCAAGTAGCAACATGGAGACCTGCACAACACAACCACAGAACTCTATCCCCAACTTGCGATGAGGTTGTCAATCTCACCGGTTTTGCTGAAAACAAAGGATTAAACGTATCGAATGGAAGGAAGTAATAGTTTGCAGAAAGTAAACACAAAGCAGTAAACAGTTTGATTGTAGATTGAATGTAAAAGAAAGGATCGGGGTCCATAGTTCACTAGAGGTGGCTCTCCTTAAGATAGATAACATGTTGGGTGAACAAATTACAGCGGGGCAATTGACAAACATCAAGAAATCATACAAGCATATACTAATCATCTTGACTCCTTTGAGATTTGATTTGGCATTATAACATTATACATAGACCGTTATCCAACTGCATCTATGACTAATAATCCACCTTCAGGTTATCATCCGAACCCCCTCCAGTATTAAGTTGCAAGCAACAGATTATTGCATTACGAATTGTGTGTAAAGTAAACAATATGATTGTTCTATGAACAAAGGATTGTTGTTTTCTCCCTAGTAGCAACAACACATCTAGTACCTTAGAGATTTCGGTCACTTCCCTAGATTACCAGAGGTATGAAACCACTATGGAGCTTATATACTAACTCTTCGAGTTGCTAGCATCTACTTCGCCAAGATAGCTACTAACAACGGAAAGCATGCAAGATCACAAATAACAAAGACATGATAGAATGAATAATAAATCTGAAATAGCATCTCAATATCCACCGGAACCCCGTAAACACAACATGCAGAATTACAAATAGATAATCTTGATCATGAACGGAGCTCACAAGATCTAGACATGAAAGCACAAAGGAGGAGAACCAGCCATCTAGCTACTACATGGACCCGTAGTCCAGAGATGAAATACTCACGCATCACACCGGAGGCTTGCATGATGATGAAGAAGGCCTCCAGGGTGAATTCCCCTCTCCGGCAGGGTGCCGAGAAGAGCTTCAGATCCCTCCCGATCTAGGGATGGAGACGACGGCCGCTACATACTCTTTTTTGGATTTTTGATCGGGTACTTAGGGTTTCCGTATCAGACGCAATATATAGGCGGAAGGAGAGGCCGAGGGGGTGCCTGGGGCTGCCAGACCACCCTCTGGCGCGGACCAAGCCTGGCCGCGCGGCCAGGTGGTGTGGCCGGGCACCAGCCCCTCTCCGTCTCGTATTCTGGCTCCAGGTGTCCCTCGATAAAATATTAACTTTGGCTTTTGTCCCGTCCAATTCCGAGAATATTCATTTTCTGACTTTCCTAGAACCAAAAACAGCAGAAAATAGGTAGCTGGCAATGTGGCTCTTCTTAATAGGTTAGTCCAAGAAATCATATGAAAAGTACTCCAAAGTGTGGACAAAACATAAGAAAGTAGATAAGACCAAGCATGGAACATCAAAAATTATAGATACATTTGCAATGTATCAGCAGCCCTGCATCAAATCCATCCAGACGTAGTGTACCCAATCTAGAGCCTCAGGTGCAGGCTCATCAATGAACAGGTCATCGTCAGTACCATCAAAGTTCTCTTCGGTCGTCTACTTCTATGATTAGTAGATTAACAAATACGTTTATAGACAAACATCAAAGACACACAACCTGAACATTTGTCGTTCCATAGATATACCTTGTCATCTGGCATAGCGGTAGTACCAGAAATGGAACCTATTTCATGCAGCTTGCGCTTTTTGTCTCCTCCCCCTTCTCCAAGTTGATCTAGATGCTTAGGAGCTACCTCTGTCAGTTGATCTAGTTGATCATCTGCTTCCCCTACTTGATCTTGATGATAAAGATGTGCTTCCCCCGGTTCATATGGAGGATCATATGGTTCACCATGAAATACCAATCTAATGTATGTGCTAAGCATCCCAAATGTAAAAATATGGTCTTCCACTATACTTTGAGGCAGCACCCTACGATTCACACACAACCGGCAGGGGCAATGCACTTTTGACTTGTCACAATGAGCTCTAACAAATCCCATAAATCGTAGAACATCAAGGATACGTTTAGCGCTGCCTAATGGAGCAATCTCTATCCAAAATCTGCCCATCTGTTTAATTATGACATACAAGGTTGGTTATTATTAAAAGAAAAGCACGAAACATATAGATGAAGTACAAAAACTGCCTATGCGTTTCAGCAAACATATTGACAGCAAAAATCGCCGAAGGTATTTAGGAACACAGATCCAGCGTAGAATAAGCTATCTCCGTGCATGAGGACAAATTAAACTACGTAGGAGTATTTGAAAGGGCAATAAAAATGCCAACCAGATCGAGCTAGAGATAGAAGGACTACCGTGGTAACGACGTGCCCACCGGTGCATGTCAAGAAGACCAACGGGTAGGGAAAGCTTCTTCGCGCACATTGGTGATCAGGAGCGACCGCAAGCGCGTCTGTTTTGTGGGGAAGGGGGTGAGGCCTAGGCGGTAGAGGGTGGAAGTTAATACATAGCGCGAAGGGGTGCAGAGGGATAACTTTGGAAACTCTGACCTACCCTGCTTTGGGCACCACCATATACGTGGCCCACCTGCCAGTCACCATAGATCAAAATTGATCCAAAACTTGTCAAAATAAAAGTTTATCTTTTACCATGGAAACTAATGCACATAGCATTGCACTTTGTGAACGAATGGCTTTATGTCAAAAAGTTATTTAATTTTAGCATCTTCAGCTAGGAAGCTTGGAAACTCATGAGAGTAGGGCATTATCCATCAAATCCGGAATCTCCTTTGTAAACAATTGCTTGAATGCCAAGATGCACCGATCTACCAAATATGGCTAGGTTTGTAAGCTTGGTTGGCGAAGATACTTCAATGTACGGAGTAGTACAAAAGATGAAAATGGTACAAAAAATATGGTTGTGACCTTGCTACTCTTGTATGAAAGCCTTGAATTAATGTTCATTAATTTTGGCAGATGTCTATAAACTCATTAAATGCTAGAAAGCATACATGCCTGTGGGTCTATCTGGCGGGGACATCATCCCAAGTGGGAGTAGCGTACCTAAGAAGCTTCAACTTCAAAATTTCGGCAGAGTGCTGAAATATCCCGCCCACCCATTCAAACATCCCGCCCATCCATTCAAACATCCAGCCCCAAAAAATATCCAGCCACAAAAATTATTTTATTGCACAAATTTAGCTTGAAAGCTTGAAAGGGCGTTATACATTGTGTGAAAAAGGGGGCGGTGGCATTTTGAGCCCTCATCTTTGTAGTTGCTTCACAATAAAACAAATTGTTGTTGCTTGGAAATTCAAAAACAAACTTCAAATTTCGAAGCAGACATATTGGTTTATTTGCAAAGATGCACCGATCTACCAAATACAGACACGACATCATAAACTATTTCCATGACCTTGGGCACCTTTTTTTGGACGATGGTCATGTTCTTGAAAGCCTTAAATTCTTCGAAAATTTCAGCAAATGCCTAGAAACTCGTTTAAATGCTAGGAAGCAACTCTATCTGGCGTGTGGACCTAGATGGCGACAGCGCGTCTGACAGGCCCCACGCTGGAGTAGCATATTCTAGAAGCTTTGACCTCAAAATTTCGTATGGCGCCCAAACATCACAACCATCCATTAAAGTACCCTGCGCATCCATTCAAACATGCTTCACCTCTTTCTAGAATGCAAAATTCCTCTTCTATCCCTACTCCAGAAACAAGAATACGAGGGAGCACTGCAATAATAGAGGATATAGGTGGTAAATTTGCGTTCTCCCAAGTGCATCACCCCATCCACGTTTCCCAGCCCTTCTTCAATATTTACCTGCCCGCCCACTCCAGCCTATACCGAATTTTTGGACCCACAATGCAAGTGACCCACATGTCAGTGAGCCAAAATTACGGGAAGTAGAGATTCCCATCGCTTGTTGTTCAAAATTCAAACTTTTTTGCTAAACCGAGATAAAATCGTTAAAATCATCCAACCTGGCTTATACTATCATTCCATTATGTCAGAGTAAAAGCTAAAAAAAAACAAAGCCAAAAAACACGTTGGTAGCTTTATAAGCCAAAAAGCTACCAAATAGCGCCTAAATCTCAAGGAACTCTTCATGTTTCTCCCTTGTTTTAGTACCCAGGTACCTTCAATTTTATTTAACAAAAAATATGATCAAGCAGGATATCATCGACTTGTAGATCAATATTTGAGATACTTTCATTAAATTGTGGTAACACCATTCTATCCACGAATATATAACCATAAAGTTTGAAAATATTATTGAGAATTCATGGAATCCTAAACCATAAAATCTAAACCCCTAAACCCTGACCAAGCAGGTATCACACCACTACAGATCAAAAATTGAGATAATTTCGTTAAATCAGGTAACGCCATTCTATTAGACCAATATAAGCATAAATCCTGAGCATTACCAAAAATTCTCTGAACCCAAAACTGGAAACAACGCATAAAACTAAACTATAAAACCCTAAACCCTCGGCCCATAAACCCTAATCAAGTAGGTACCGTGCACTTATATATATCAAAATTTGAGATACTTCCATTAAATTGCGGTAATGCCATTCTATTCCACGAATATAAGCATAAAGCTTGAACATTTTTTAAAATTCCCGAAACCCTGAAATATAAACACTAAACCCTAAATCCTTACCAAACACGTAGCATGCACTTATCGATCAAAATTGATATATTTTCATTAAACGGTAACTCCATTCTATTCGATGAATATAAGCATAAATCTTGAGCATTATCGAAAATACCATAAACCCTAAACAACCCCTAATAAAACATAAACCTAAAACCCCAAACCCTCAACCCATAAACCCTAATAGATCAGGTATCATGCACTTATAGATCAAATTTCGAGATACTTTCAATGAGTTAGGTAAAGCCACATATATTCTATTCAACAATACAAGCATAAAGCTTGAGTATTATTGAAAATTCAATAAACCCCCTAAACCCTATCCAGTCCATAAAACCTAAACCGTAAAACCCTAAAAGCCTAAACCCTCGACCCATATATACCCTAACCAAGCAGGTATCGTGGGCTTATAGATCAAAATATGAGATTCAATCTTTCATTAAATTACGGTAACGCCATTCTATTCCACGAATATAACAATAAAGTTTGAATATTATTGGAAATGCCCTAAACCCTAAAACCCTAAACCCTCAACATCGTACGTAGCATGCACTTATCGATCAAAAATTGATATATTTTCATTAAACTAGTAACTCCATTCTATTTGATGAATATACGAATAAATCTTGAGAATTATCAAAAATACCCTAAACAACCCCTAATATAACCTAAACCTAAAACCCTAAACCCTCAACCCATAAACCCTAACCAATCAGGTATCATGCACTTATAGATCAAATTTTGAGATACTTTCATTGAGTTAGGTAACGCCATATTCTATTCAACGAATATAAGCATAAAGCTTGAGTATTATTGAAAATTTGATAAACCCCCTAAACCCTATTCAATCCATAAAACCTAAACCGTAAAACCATAAAACCCTAAACCCTCGACCCATATAAACCCTAACCAAGCATGTATCATGGACTTATAGATCAAAATCTGAGATTCGATCTTTCACTAAATTGCGATAACGCCATTCTATTACACGGATATAACAATAATGTTTGAAAATTATCGAAAATGCCCTAAACCCTAAAACCCTCAACCCCGCCTAAATGACATTGGAAAATGAGGTATCACATGCACTTGTAGATCAAAATTTCAGATAAACTTTCCTCAAATTGTGCTAACGCTATTCAATTCCATGAATATAAGCATATATAAAGCACCTTGAACATTATCGAAAATTCCCAAAAAACCTAAACCCCAAACACCTAAACCCCAAAAACCATAAAAACCCTAAAACCTCAACCCCTTACCAAGCAGGTATGATGCACTTATAGATCAAAATCCGAGATACTTTCATTATTGCGATAACACAAGTCTATTCCACGAATATATTAGCATATGTATAAGCTTGAACTTGATTATTAAAAATTCATAAACCCTAAAACCTAGAAAACCCTAAACCCTAAAACCCTAAACCCTCAATACCAACCTTAAATTCCTAAGCCCTAAACCCTAAAAGCCTAAATCATATACCATAAACCCTAAAACCCTAAACCCTCAACCAAAAAAACACGAACCCTAAACCTATAACTACCTTGGTGAATTACGCTCTTAGTTACATGCCTGGATGAACGAAAGTGGTTAAAGTAGTACGGTGGGGCCCAGGGCCACTCACAGTAGACCTTTCGGCCATCCTAACCACTTTCAAACATCAGGACAAGAACGAGCGGCGTAATCGGCAGGAGAAGAGATCAACTACATACACAAATGAGTATGTATGCAAGCCACATACAACAGTCCTCAGAGCCATTCAATCTAAAAGAAATAGAAATATTGCAATGCCATACAGCAAGATTCAAATGTCCTAGATAGACATAATAATTTAGGATAGCTCCTCATACATCACACATCGGAGTATCAGGCGGAAGCGAAAAACAAGATCTGAGTACGGATAAGAAGCAAATCGCCATAAGATGCCCCATAAATAAACACATCCCGCCCACAGATCTCACAGATCCCCGTTCTCGGAATCTCTACACCGAATGATCGTTGCCAACATCATCTGTCTCCTCCACCCAGTATCCATCTTGCGGGTACACCTGTTAATCTGAATCAAACAATTTATCGTGTGAGACCCTAGGGGTACTCAGCAAGTCTTTATGCCGCTAAAGGGGACACAACCTGGGGTGACGCAATTGCAGCAACAGATAATAACTAACAATTCTATAGATACTCTCTAACCATCCGCCTAACCAATGATAGACGGATGTCCGTTAATTAGGAACAACAGTTATAACAATATAAATAACAGATCCATCCTCCTCCTCGCTTACCAACGAGGAAGCGGACGAACAACCCCCATCATCCGTTGGCAGTTTTATTAACCATTCCATGAGTATTGCACTATTTACTAGTCAAGTACTTAGTCAATTTAAAAGCGGTACTTTAGTTATACTTGTCTATGATCAAGAAACTGTGCTCCAAGTCGTCCATAACCGCGGACACGGCTTTCAGAAAGATTTACCCTGCAGGGGTGCACGAATAGCAACACACACTCGATCAACCTCGGAAAAACCAAATCAAAACCCAACGAGGCATTCACGACAAAGCAATCACAGGATTCAGAAATATTTCAGGGGTCCACCCCAATAAGCTACCCGCAACGAAGTTGGCCGGCTCCGAAACGGACCCAGGGTTTGCGACGACGGCTGTAAGCGACTGGGAACCCGAAAATGTGACTAGGCTTGTCGATCCAAAACAGTATAGGTGCTCCTCGCACAATCTTAAATCAAGCAGTAACATGGCATAAGTACATGATAGTAATAAAGCCCCAAACTAATTGTGGCCCCAAGAAATAAGAATGAATCAAGCTCTGGCTCAGGGGGGTCCATAAGGCCTCCCGGATGTGGATAGTGCAAATAAACAAGGAACAGGAATCAAGTACTCGGGGTCCTACGGGACACGAGTGAGCAGGAAAAACCAAATAGCAGATATTGCTCACCGGTGCCTCTTTCATT
Source organism: Avena eriantha (assembly GCA_910589775.1). NCBI lineage: Eukaryota > Viridiplantae > Streptophyta > Magnoliopsida > Poales > Poaceae > Avena > Avena eriantha. Next base: position 314,029,124 of record OU342741.1, read on the forward strand.
AGTTATCCCATTACTACTCAGGTTATGTTGTTTAGGTACCTCGTTATTCATCAGACACTCACATACCCTACACATGCTTTGCTACGACTCGCATGGCTCAAACAACTCATGTAGTAATGGCTCATGGGATGGAGGAACAAGCTTCGGTGGGGTTTAAAAGTAAAGGCTATGCAGTACTTGGGATTCAATTTAATGCAATCGCGACTCAATGATGCAAGAATAAGATAGAGGCAATAGGTACTGTATGTATGCAAGTATGTGGTAGTGCTTGCCTGGCAGCTCAGTTGAAGCAAGAGATGGATCTGGGTAGTACTCCTATGGTTCCTGATAATTCTCCTGCTGGGCGTCTATCGAAGAAGAACCAAACAAACAAGGGCCAACATAAATAAAGTGCACAAGCATATGAATTAAAATGCGGCAAGCAAACAAGCATGTCATGATGGATGATGCACAGTTTACATGGCATTAAAGCAGCATGGCAAGGGTGAGGTGTGGTGCAAGAACTAAAGCATTTTATTATTTACTTAGTCCAATTTTATTGCCATAAACAGTTCAGATTTGTAAGAATGACATGATGAATGCCTCAATTCAGAACAAGGACTGCATAAATAGAACGGGCTCGTCGCGCTGATCGATTTAGACATATTATTTGTCAAATTTGGAGTTGTAGAATTAAACTTATTAATTTATTAAGAAAAGGGCATTTTATTGTAATTTTAATCATCTCGAAATTTTAAAGTGTTCAAATAATATTTTGAAGGGCATATTTGAATTCCTCACATTTTTCTGATTCAAAAACATATATTATTTGTATTATTTGGATTTGTATTTTAAAAGTTATTTAAATCTGATTTGAATTTGAATTTACATCAATTTTTGAAAAGGTTTAATTAAAAGAGACAACAGAAAAGCTTTTGTCACCCAGCTTGACCCAGCCATAGCCACTGACGGGTGGGCTAGCTGCTGGCGGGGCACACACGCGCGAAAAGCTTTTCACACCGGGGCTCTGCCTAGCCCGTGCGACTACGAGGTGGGACCAACCTGCTGAGGCCCACGTGACAGTGGACGAACTCGCAGAGGCTGGCAGGTGGGACCGAGCTGGAGCGCGGGTTAAGATAATAAGAGGCTGTGGGGTTTTCTGGAAGAAGACCACGGCGGCTGACAGGTGGGGTAGGATGGACTGCGGGTTGATCGAGCGTTAAACAGAGGGGGCTAAATGTAAATCGACCACGACCTGTACCGTTCTTCTTTCTCCTCGGTCTGACGGGAAATCAGCGCGCGGCGTAGAGCGGCGAGACGGAGACTCGATCCCGCGACGCGGGGCACGCGCGCAGAGAGGCGGTGCTAGTGCGGTAGGACGGGGTAGTTGTTAGGATGGTAGGCGCGGCCTAGTTATGGTGTGACGCGGTGCGGAGAGCGTGCAGACAACAGCGAGCAGCGGCGCACTGAGGGCGCTCGGCGAAAGGATCGGCGATGCTAGACGGCGACGGCTAGGCGGATGGTGTCAGGGAGGAAGAGGAACTCACCGCGGGGAGGTTGCCGGCGTCAGATCGGGGCGAGGCGCGGTGGATCGTCGACGAGGCTGGCGAGCCAAGAATCTAGGGTTTCCACAGGGCATCGACGTACTGGCGGTGCTGGGGCTTCCTCCTTCGCGTCGGCGTGTGCAGGGCGATGTAGGGGAGCGTCCACAATCTCCCTGACCACCCCCACGTCGTGCTGGCCGGCTATAACGAAGGGGCGCAGGGGTAGACGGCGGCGTCTGGTGGCAGGTGCTAGCGACGGTGAAGAAGAAGGGGAAGGAGAGGCAGGCTTGGGGTGGATCTGGGAGAGCCAGGGGAAGCCGTGGGGCAGAGGTAAAGCGAGGCAGAGGGAGGAGATGCCGTGTTGGACTCGGGGGTTGATAAAGTGGCTTCGGCCACTTTCCTCCTTCTCCCCAAGCACGTGGTCGAGCTGGGGCTCGACCTGGGGCAGGGCAGTGGCAGAGGAGAGGGGCTGCAGGTGGGGCCAAGGAAGAGAGAAGGGGAGGTGGGGGCTGGCTCGGCCGGTAGAGAAAAAGAGTGAGAAGGGGGCTCGGGTTAGCTAGGGTGTAGCTAGGGCTAGGGTTAGAAGAGGGTAGATGAGGTGTGGGCCAGGGAGAGGGAGGCCAGGTGGGACCAACATGTTAGAGAGAGAGGGAGAGAGAGAGGTGAGGTTGAGGTTAGGGTTTATTGTAGAATTAGGGTTAGAGGAATAAATAGAGAGAGAGAATGATAGGTTAGGTTTGATTATGGTTTTAGATTTTAAAATGTGTTTATGAGATCAACCAAGAGGGTAAAGTGAAGCTTGGAGTTAGGCTAAGATGAGGTGAAAGAGAAACCAAGAAAAGAGGAAGAAAAGAATTATGGGAAAAGGCCTCATTTGGATCATGCATGGAGACATAAAATAAAAGAAAATGATGTGGATGGGAATATGGGGATGGTGGAATGGATGGAGATGGTCCACAATGCAAGATCCATTAAAATAAAGGAAAAACCAATGGGATAAAAGGTGGTGATGAAGGTTGCATGGCCCATGCAAAATATTAAATGCCATGATTGATTTTGTGAGACAAAAATAATGGTATGGCATTATTCTTATGCATTCCCAAGAAGTCGAGAAAAAGGCCAAGCAAAGAAATGTTAGACTTGGATCCACCCCAACCCACATGAGCTAGAATAATTATCAAAAGGAAAAGAATTATAGGCTCATGGTTAATGGGATGGTGGAGTTATAAGGTGGTGAAAAGAAAAGATAATGGAGGTGAATAAAAGATATGCCCCCAACTCAACTTGGGTATTTAAACAATATATCAATAACCAAATACAATATCAAGATGCAAATACAATTAATAATGCATATGAGAGAAGAACCAAAAGAAAAGGGGTTTTATATGATGCTCAAATGCAAGGTGGCATGATGACATGAGCATGATATAATTATGATGCAACAATTATATATAGGAAGTAGCCAATATCTTACTAGACCAAGTAGCATTACAATAGTTAGACAATTGGGATGCTACAACTCTCCCCCACTAAATAGGAATCTCGCCCCGATATTCTAGGTAGAAGAAGAAGACTCAAAGAGCGTAGGATACTTGGCACGGAGCTCATCTTCACGTTCCCAAGTGGCTTCATCAACGGAATGGTGCGACCACTGCACCTTGCAGAACTTGATGGACTTGTTGCGAGTCCTTCTTTCCGCGACTTCAAGAATTTTTGTGGGGTGTTCTTGATAAGACAAATCTTCTTGGAGATTGATGAGTTCATGGTCCACGGTCCTGCCGGGATCCTTGAAGCACTTCTTGAGTTGAGAGATGTGGAAAACATCATGGACTTTGAGTTGTTCAGGGAGCTCAAGAGCATAAGCAACTTCTCCTCTTCTTCCACGAATTTTGAAAGGACCAATGTATCTAGGAGCCAGCTTTCCTTTGATACCAAAGCGGTGCGTGCCTCTCATGGGAGTGACACGAAGGTAAACGAGATCACCAGGGACATACTCCATGTCCGTGTGCTTTCTGTCATAATTGCTCTTTTGGCGACTTTGAGCAATCTTCAGATTTTCAAGAATGATGTGAACTTTCTCCTCCGCTTGAGTTACAATGTCGGGGCCAAACAATATTCTTGCACCTGCGCCCGACCAACCAATCGGAGTTCTGCACTTGCGACCATAGAGAGCCTCAAAGGGTGCCATCTTTAGACTTTTCTGGAAGCTGTTGTTGTAAGAGAATTCCGCATAAGGAAGACATTCTTCCCACTTCATGTTGAAATAGATAACGCAAGCACGGAGCATATCTTCCAGAATCTGATTGATCCTTTCAACTTGTCCTTGCGACTGAGGGTGGTAAGCTGTGCTGAAATTTAATTATGTTCCCAAAGCATTTTGGAAACTACCCCAGAACTTGGAAGTGAAGATGCTTCCGCGGTCTGAACTGATCTCAAGAGGAAATCCATAGAGAGAGACAATTCTGTTGATATAGAGCTCAGCCAACGGAATTGCAGAAATTGTTTCCTTGACTGGAAAGAAGTGAGCTACTTTGGAAAGCCTGTCAATGACAAAAAAGATTGCATTGTTGCCCTTCTGCGACCTTGGAAAACCAGTGATGAAGTCCATCTCTACTTTCTCCCATTTCCATTCCGGAGGCTTCAATGGCTGTAGAAGACCGGAAGGTTTCTGATGGACAGCTTTAACTCTGTGACAGACATCACACTCCGAGACATACTTGGCACAATATCGTTTCAAACCAGGCCACCAATATTGTGTTTTTAAGTCCATGTACATCTTAGTGCTGCCAGGGTGGATAGAAAGAACAGAATCATGCGCCTCCTTGAGAACTTGCTCTCTTAAACCCGGGTAGTTCAGAACAAATATCCGGTGTTCAAAGAAAAGAGTGCCTTGGTCGTCTACGTGGAAAGACTCATACTTCGGAAATTGAATGTTGGAGATGATCTTTTTAGTGTAAGGATCACCAAGCTGAATGGAACGGACCTTTTCTTCCAAGAGAGGTGTTGCTAGAAGGTTCAGAAGATAACCTTGATCCACAATTTCAAGGTTGAGTTTGCGGAATTCCTCACACAAGAGAGGTTGTTGTTCTTCCACCATGAGATTGTTGACATAAGCTTTTCGGCTGAGAGCATCGGCCATGACATTGGCTTTGCCCGGAGTGTAGTTGATGATCAAATCGAAATCATTAATTGTTTCAATCCACCTCCTCTGACTAAGGTTGAGATCAGGCTGTGTGAATATATACTTCAGACTCTTGTGATCAGAAAAGATCTCACAACGGTTGCCAAGCAAGTAATGCCTCCATACTTTCAAAGCAAAGACAACTGCTGCGAGTTCGAGGTCATGTGTAGGATAGTTGATCTCATGCGTCTTCAACTGTCGAGAGGCATAAGCAACAACTTGCTTTTCTTGCATAAGGACCGCACCCAATATTTGCAATGAAGCATCACAGAAAATCTGGAAAGGCTTTGATGTATTTGGAGGAACTAAGACTGGTGTGGAAGTAAGCTTCTCTTTGAGTGTTTCAAAGCTTGCTTGACATGCAGGAGTGCAAAGGTATTTCTTGCCTTTCTTGAGGAGATCGGTAAGAGGCTTCGCAATCTTTGAGAAATTTTGAACGAATCGCCGGTAGTAACTGGCCAAACCAAGGAAACTCCGGACTTCTTTGACATTTATGGGTGGAAGCCAGTCCATAACTGTCTTAATAGTTTCTGGGTTGACGGCAATGCCCTTGGCAGAGATGACGTGACCAAGGTAGGTGACTTGAGGCAGCCAAAACTCACACTTGGAGAACTTTGCATACAGGCAGTTCTCACGAAGCTTGTTTAGGACACACCGAAGGTGTTCTTCATGTTCTTCTTTACACTTAGAATAGACTAGAATGTCATCCAGATAGACCACAACAAACTTATCAAGATACTCCATGAAAACCGAGTTCATAAGCCTCGAGAAGGTGGCAGGTGCGTTGGTGAGACCGAAAGACATGACCGTGTACTCATACAGGCCATAGCGGGTGGTGAAAGCTGTTTTAGGAACATCTTCCTTGGGAATCTTGATTTGATGATAACCACTTCTCAAATCAAGCTTAGAGAATACCACAGATCTAGCTAGCTGATCGAAGAGATCATTAATCCGTGGAAGGGGGTATTTATTCTTGATTGTTTTAGCATTGAGTGCCCGATAGTCAACACTAAGTCTATCAGTATTGTCTCGCTTCTTCACAAAGATGGTTGGACTACCCCAAGAAGAAGTACTGTGCTGAATGAAACCCAACTTCTCTTGTTCATCCAACTAATGTTTGAGTTCAGCCAACTCAGCAGGACCCATTTTATAAGGCCGCTTGGAAATAGGAGCGGTACCAGGTTCAAGTTCAATGACAAACTCGACCTCACGATCCGGAGGCATACCCGGTAACTCTTCAGGAAAGACATCTGGAAACTCACAGACTACAGGAACACTCTGAATACCTTCCATAGCATCATCATCCAGAGCCACCAAAGAATAAAGCTGAATTGCAGGAGTCAGACTTGGAGAATAGACTATATGGCCTTCAGGAATTTTCAGAGAAACCGAACGTTCAGCACAATAAATCTAGCTGCATTTGCTATCAACCAATCCATGCCCAAGATAACATCAATATCAGAATTGCCCAGAATAATTAAGGAAGCCGAAAATGAAGAGCCACCAATCTCAATTTGATTGTCACGGCTGATTTTAGAAGCCCTCATGTTTGAACCAGGAGATTGCACCATAAGGCGAGTTGGTAAAGCATCAGAAGGTAACCCATTACTCTCCGCAAACTTGTATGACACGAAAGAATGTGAAGCACCAGAATCAAATAAAACTCATGCAGGAACTGAGTTAACAGGAAGCATACCCATGACAACTCCAGGTGCATGCTCAGCTTGAGCGACGTTGACACAGGTGGCACGAGAAACCGTAGACCCAGGCTTGGTGTTGATGTTGAGAGCCCGAGGTGGAGGTGCACGAATCATAGGAGCACTTGCCGCAGGTCTTGGAGGTGGTGGTGGAAGAGCTTTGTTGTTCATTGGACAATTCCAGTGCTGATGCCCAGTGTTTCCACAAGTATAGCAAGCACCAGGTGGACGTGGAGCAACGTAGCCAGGGACTCCGCTAGGCGCTCCAGGGTAGTTGTGGTTGTAGCCCCTGGGAGCCGCAGTGAAGGAGTTTGGTGGCCTTGGTGCGTAGCTTGACGGTCTTGGTGGAGCAGGGATCGACGGTGGGGTGTTAGGAACCCAGACACGATGCTTAGAAGGAGCTGTCATAGCAGAAGAGCTTGCTGTATTACGGCTGTGTTTCTTTGACTCCTCAAACACTTGCCTACTTGCTTCTTCCTGCAGAGCTGTGTGTTGAAGTTCCAGGAAAGATGCCGGCCTTGCATGAGTGATTGCATATTTGATGGAAGCATTGAGGCCTTGCCAAAACCTCTTTTGCTTCTTCTTATCATCAGAGATCTCATCGCCACCATAACGAGACAGGTTCATGAAGTTTCTGATGTAGGTGTTGACATTGTCAGTGCCCTGCTTGAGGTTGAGAAACACTTCCTACATCCTTTCCATGACAATTTTTGACAGATATTGCTTTTTGAAAGCAGCAGTGAACCGCTCCCAAGTAGGCTGAAAACCAGAAAGATCTGCCTTGAGGTAATTTTCCCACCAGAGAGCTGCATCTCCCTTCAGAAGGTGAGTGGCACATTTGACCCATTCTTGCTCGGGAACATCCGCAGTCATCAGCAACCTTGACACTTCACGAAGCCAATCATCCGCATCAAGTGGCTGATCAGACACCTCAAATTGACGTGGGTTGAACTTGAGAAAACTCTTGATGTCTCCTCGCTTGGGAGGTGGAGGTAGCGGAACAAACTCATTCCTCCTCACGCTTTCCTCGAAGCGCTGCTGGTTCTACTGCATAGTGCCCAAAGCATTTGCAATACTTGCCAAAGCAGCCCCAAGTTCAGGTGGTATGTCCTCCTCAGAACGGCGTGGTGGTGCCATCCTGTGATTGATATAAAACACAAGTCAGTACTATAATGGAGAATGATAATAATCCAAAATAGTACCAAAATGGAATTAACCAAGATTAAAGGATGCAATTCACTAAGATGATATTAAAATATCAACAGAGTTCAAGGAAACTAGAAGATATTAAGCATAACACACACGACTGAACAAGGAGTGTGATACACAACTACAAAGAAAAAAATTCCGCAAATTTCGGCATTAAAATACCACTATATGCGCAAAACCACTTCACGAATCAAGATTAGTAACTCTACTAGTTCAACATACAAGAGAAAATGATAACAGTAGTGGTATGGTCGCGACTCCATCCCGCACTCAAATCATTACTCCGCACATGAATCAGTAAAACACATATCCCAACACCTTCTTTTTAAGATGAACCTAAAGATTGGTAACTACGAAAAAGAACACCCCAACAAGATAACGCCGGATAACAAAGAGTAAGACAGATCACATCGGTATACAACGAATCAGAATAGATCACGTCAGTTTACAAAGGCCTGTCGGTATGGAATGTACCAACAGTTGATAACCAACAAGCAGATAGTGATAACATTTGGATGCAACAGATAGACAAGGAATTCACACACACACACACACAGCCTATGGTACTATGGAACCCAGAACACGTGAATCCTAGTTTGAATTTTAGAAGAGGATTGAAAATGTTACACTTCCTTACCAGAAAAGGGTGGGTGGGTGGGTAAGAAGAAAAATGGAAGCAATCCTACTCTCACGTTTTGTTTTTCCCTAGTATACATAACTACCAAAATATTTGCTAGACTGACAACGACCATTTTGGCTGAGACCCTGAAGGGCGGGATTGTTCTGATACCAATTGTAACTACCTCGGTGAATTACGCTCTTAGTTACATGCCTGGATGAATGAAAGTGGTTAAAATAGTACGGTGGGGCCCAGGGCCACTCACGGTAGACCTTTCGGCTATCCTAACCAATTTCAGACATCGGGACAAGAACGAGCGGCGTAAGGCGAAGGGATCAACTACATACACAAATGAGTATGTATGCAAGCCACATACAACAGTCCTCAGAGCCATTCCATCTAAAAGAAATAGAAATATTGCAACGCCATACGGCAAGATTCAAATGTCCTAGATAGACATAATAATTTAGGATAGCTCCTCATACATCACACATCAGAGTATCAGGCGGAAGCGGAAAACAAGATCCGAGTACGGATAAGAAGCAAATCGGCATAAGATGCCCCATAAATAAACACATCCCGCCCACAGATCTCACGGATCCCCGTTCCCGGAATCTCTACACCGAATGATCGTTGCCAACATCATCTGTCTCCTCCACCCAGTATCCATCTTGCGGGTACACATGTTCACCTGAATCAAACAATTTATCGTGTGAGACCCTAGGGGTACTCAGCAAGTCTTTATGCCGCTAAAGGGGACACAACCTGGGGTGACGCAATTGCAGCAAAAGATAATAACTAACAATTCTATAGATACTCTCTAACCATCCGCCTAACCAATGATAGACGGATGTCCGTTAATTAGGAACAACAGTTATAACAGTATAAATAACAGATCCATCCTCCTCCTCGCTTACCAACGAGGAAGTGGACGAACAACCCCCATCATCCGTTGGCAGTTTTATTAACCATTCCATGAGTATTGCACTATTTACTAGTCAAGTACTTAGTCAATTTAAAAGCGGTACTTTAGTTATACTTGTCTATGATCAAGAAACTGTGCTCCAAGTCGTCCATAACCGCGGACACGGCTTTCAGAAAGATTTACCCTGCAGGGGTGCATGAATAGCAACACACACTCGATCAACCTCGGAAAAACCAAATCAAAACCCAACGAGGCATTCACGACAAAGCAATCACAGGATTCAGAAATATTTCAGGGGGCCACCCCAATAAGCTACCCGCAACGAAGTTGGCCGGCTCCGAGACGGACCCAGGGTTTGCGACGACGGCTGTAAACGACTGGGAACCCGAAAATGTGACTAGGCTTGTCGATACCGCGAAAACGTGGCGCGATCCAAAACAGTACAGGTACTCCTCGCACAATCTTAAATAAAGCAGTAACATGGCATAAGCACAGGATAGTAATAAAGCCCCAAACTAATTGTGGCCCCAAGAAATAAGAATGAATCAAGCTCTGGCTCAGGGGTCCTACGGGACAGGAGTGGATAATGCGAATAAACAAGGAACAGGAATCAAGTACTCGGGGTCCTACGGGACACGAGTGAGCAGGAAAAACCAAATAGCAGATATTGCTCACCGGTGCCTCTTTCATTAGTTATCCCATTACTACTCAGGTTATGTTGTTTAGGTACCTCGTTATTCATCAGACACTCACATACCCTACACATGCTTTGCTACGACTCGCGTGGCTCAAACAACTCCTGTAGTAATGGCTCATGGGATGGAGGAACAAGCTTCGGTGGGGTTTAAAAGTAAAGGCTATGCAGTAATTGGGATTCAATTTAATGCAATCACGACTCAATGATGCAAGAATAAGATAGAGGCAATAGGTACTGTATGTATGCAAGCATGTGGTAGTGCTTGCCTGGCAGCTCAGTTGAAGCGAGAGATGGATCTGGGTAGTACTCCTATGGTTCCTGATAATTCTCCTGCTGGGCGTCTATTCGAAGAAGAACCAAACAAACAAGGGCCAACATAAATAAAGTGCACAAGCATATGAATTAAAATGCGGCAAGCAAACAAGCATGTCATGATGGATGATGCACAGTTTACATGGCATTAAAGCAGCATGGCAAGGGTGAGGTGTGGTGCAAGAACTAAAGCATTTTATTATTTACTTAGTCCAATTTTATTGCCATAAACAGTTCAGATTTGGAAGAATGACATGATGCATGCTTCAATTCAGAACAAGGATTGCATAAATAGAATGGGCTCGTTGCGTTGATCGATTTAGACATATTATTTGTCAAATTTGGAGTTGTAGAATTAAACTTATTAATTTATTAAAAAAGGGCATTTTATTGTAATTTTAATCATCTCGAAATTTTAAAGTATTCAAATAATATTTTGAAGGGAATATTTGAATTCCTCACATTTTTCTGATTCAAAAACATATATTATTTGTATTATTTGGATTTGTATTTTAAAAGTTATTTAAATCTGATTTGAATTTGAATTTAAATCAATTTTTTAAAAGGTTTAATTAAAACAGACAACAGAAAAGCTTTTGCCACCCAGCTTGACCCAGCCATAGCCACTGACGGGTGGGCTAGCTGCTGGTGGGGCACACGCACGCGAAAAGCTTTTCACGCCGGGGCTCTGCCTAGACTGTGCGACTGCGAGGTGGGACCAACCTGCTGAGGCCCACGTGACAGTGGACGAACTCGCAAAGGCTGGCAGGTGGGACCGAGCTGGAGCGCGGGTTAAGATAATAAGAGGCTGGGGGTTTTCTAGAAGAAGACCATGGCGGCTGACAGGTGGGGTAGGATGGACTACGGCTTGAGCGAGCGTTAAAAAGAGGGGGTTAAATGTAAATCGACCACGGCCCACGCTGTTCTTCTTTCTCCTCGGTCTGACGAGAAATCAGCGCGCGGCAGAGAGCGGCGAGATGGGGACTCGATCCCGCGACGCGGGGCGCGCGCACAGAGAGGCGGTGCCAGTGCGGTAGGACAGGGTAGTTGTCAGGAAGGTAGGCGCGGCCTAGTTATGGTGTGACGCGTTGCGGAGAGCGTGCAGACAACGGCGAGCGGCGGTGCACTGAGGGCGCTCGGCGAAAGGATCGGCGATGCTAGATGGCGACGGCTAGGCGGATGGTGTCAGGGAGGAAGAGGAACTCACCGCGGGGAGGTTGCTGGCGTCAGATCGGGGCGAGGTGCGGTGGATCGTCGACGAGGCTGGCGAGCCGGGAATCTAGGGTTTCCGCAGGGCGTCGACGTACTGGCGGTGCTAGGGCTTCCTCCTTCATGTCGTCGTGTGCAGGGCGATGTAGGGGAGCGTCCACGATCTCCCTGACCACCCCCACGTCGTGCTGGCCGGCTAGAACGAAGGGGCACAGGGGTAGAAGGCGGCGTCTGGCGGCAGGTGCTGGCGACGGTGAAGAAGAAGGGGAAGGAGAGGCAGGCTTGGGGTGGATCTGGGAGAGGCAGGGGAAGCCGTGGGGCGGAGGTAAAGCGAGGCAGAGGGAGGAGATGCCGTGTGGACTCGTGGTTGATAAAGTGGCTTCAGCCACTTTCCTCCTTCTCCCCGAGCACGTGGTCGAGCTGGGGCTCGACCTGGGGCAGGGCAGCGGCAGAGGAGAGGGGCTGCAGGTGGGGCCAAGGAAGAGAGAAGGGGAGGTGGGGGCTGGCTCAGCCGGTAGAGAAAAAGAGTGAGAAGGGGTTAGCTAGGGTTTAGCTAGGGCTAGGGTTAGAAGAGGGTAGATGAGGTGTGGGCCAGGGAGAGGGAGGCCAGGTGGGACCAGCATGTTAGAGAGAGAGGGAGAGAGAGAGGTGAGGTTGAGGTTAGGGTTTAGTGTAGAATTAGGGTTAGAGGAATAAATAGAGAGAGAGAAAGATAGGTTAGGTTTGATTAGGGTTTTAGATTCTAAAATGTGTTTATGAGATCAACCAAGAGGGTAAAGTGAAGCTTGGAGTTAGGCTAAGATGAGGTGAAAGAGAAACCAAGAAAAGAGGAAGAAAAGAATTATGGGAAAAGGCCTCATTTGGATCATGCATGGAGACATAAAATAAAAGAAAATGATGTGGATGGGAATATGGGGATGGTGGAATGGATGGAGATGGTCCACAAGGCAAGATCCATTAAAATAAAGGAAAAACCAATGGGATAAAAGGTGGTGATGAAGGTTGCATGGCCCATGCAAAATATTAAATGCCATGATTGATTTTGTGAGACAAAAATAATGGTATGGCATTATTCTAATGCATTCCCAAGAAGTGGAGAAAAAGGCCAAGAAAAGAAATGTTAGACTTGGATCCACCCCAACCCACATGAGCTAGAATAATTATCAAAAGGAAAAGAATTACAGGCTCATGGTTAATGGGATGGTGGAGTTATAAGGTGGTGAAAAGAAAAGATAATGGAGGTGAATAAAAGATATGCCCCCAACTCAACTTGGGCATTTAAAAAATATATAAATAACCAAATACAATATCAAGAGGCAGATACAATTAATAATGCATATGAGAGAAGAACCAAAAGAAAAGGGTTTTATATGATGCTCAAATGCAAGGTGGCATGATGACATGAGCATGATATAATTATGATGCAACAATTATATATAGGAAGTAGCCAATATCTTACTAGACCAAGTAGCATTACACTTGTTAGACAATTGGGATGCTACAAAACCCCAGGCTATATATATCTTCTGTGGAAACTAGGGCAATGGGATATTAAGCCATACTTATTTGTAGTTTCTTCATGACAAAAGCCATTGTCGTCGCTTGAAAAATTGAAAATAATTTCAAATTCAGAAGTTTCCTTTGTAAATAATATTTTAAATGCAAATAATACAGACAAATCTACCAAATACAAACATGTTGTTATAAACTATAGCAAAGGTGTGGCCATGACCTTGGTCACCTGGTTTGAAAGCCATGCAAATTCATACAGGGTACACCATATATCATATGACAAAATGAAAGCCATTATTATCGATTGGAGCTTTTAAAATAGCTCCAAATATGGAAGCTATTTTTCTAAACAATGTTGAAATACCAATTTGCACCAATCTACCAAACATGGTTACATTATCATAAAGTATGGTAACACATATGGCCTTGACATTGTTCATCTAGTTTTTGAAAGACATGAATGTTCAAACATGGTACGCCATATTGTGAAACGAGTTTTTCAAGAGTTGTCAAATTTTATATATTTTCATGGAAACTAGCCAATGCACAAAGTGAGACACCAATGGAGAAACGAATGGTTGTATTTCGTTTTATATTTTGTTTCTTTATTTTTTAACAAAAAACTGGCCCAAATTTGGTGTCATTACTATTCATATCAAAAATTTGGAATCTTGCAAAACTCTCGGTGGTTCTCCAATATTTGACTAATTCGATACCGTACTATTTTTAAAAAGTCAAGAGCAAGCTATATCACACACTTACTTTGAATCGTGAAAAAGTTAATAATTTTAGCATCTTCAGCTAGGAAGTTTGGAAACTCATGAAAGTAGGGCACTATCCATCAAATCTGGAATCTCCTTTGTAAACAATTGCTTGAAATGCCAAGATGCACCGATCTACCAAATATGGTCAGATTTGTAAGCTTGGTTGGTGAAGATGCTTCAATGTACGGAGTAGTACAAAAGATGAAAAAGGTACAGAAACTATGGCTATGACCTTGCTCCTCTTGTTTGAAAGCCTTGCAGTAATGTTCATTAATTTCGGTAGATGTCTATAAACTCATTAAATGCTGGAAATCATACAGGCATGTGGGTCTATCTAACGGGGACAGCATCCCAAGTGGGAGTAGCGTACCTCAGAAGCTTCAACTTCAAAATTTTGGCAGAGCACGAAATATCCCGCCCACCCATTCAAATATCCCTCCCACCCATTCAAACATCCCGCCCATCCATTCAAACATCGAGCCCCAAAAAAAATCCAGCCCCAATTTTTTTATTGCACAAATTTAGCCTGCAAGATTGAAAGGGCGTTATACATTGTGTGAAAAAAGGGGGCAGTGGCATTTTAAGCCATCATGTTTGTAGTTGCTTCACAACAAAACACATTGTTGTTACTTGGAAATTCGAAAAAAAACTTTAAATTTGGAAGCAAACATATTGGTTGATTAGCAAAGATGCACCGATCTACCAAATACAGACACGTCATCATAAACTATTTCCATGACCTTGGTCACCTTTTTTTTGGATGATGGTCATCTTCTCGAAAGCCTTAAATTGTTCGAAATTTCAGCAAATGCCTAGAAAATCGTTTAAATGCTAGGAAGCAAATCTCGCTAGTGTGTCGGCCTAGACGGTGACAGCGTGTTTGAGACGCCCCACGCCGGAGTAGCGTATGCTAGAAGCTTCGACCTCAAAATTTGGTACGGTGCCCAAACATCGCACCTTAAAATATCCCCGCACATCCATTCAAACATGCTGCACCTCTTTCTAGAATGCAAAATTCCTCTTCTATCCCTGCTCCGGAAACAAGAATCCGAGGGAGCACTGCAATAACAGAGGGATATAGGTGGTAAATTTGTGTTCTCCCAAGTGCATCGCCCCATCCATGTTTCCCAGCCCTTCTTCAATATTTACCTGCCTGCCCACTTCGACCTACACCGACTTTTGGATCCACTATGAAGTGACCCACATGTTAGTGAGCTAGAATTATGGGAAGTAGAGATTCCCATCGCTTGTTGTTCAAAATTCAAACATTTTTCACTAAACCGAGATAAAATCGCTAAAATCATCCAACATGGCTTATAAATTCCACTGTGTCAGAGTAAAAGCTAAAAAAACAAAGCCAAAAACATGTTCGTATCTTTATAAGCCAAAAATGAAAGCTAGAATTCGAGCCCAACCAAACAACGCCTAAATATCAAGGAACTCTTCATGTTTCTCCCTTGTTTTAGTACCCCGGGTACCTTCAATTTTATTTAACAAAAAATATGACCAAGCAGGATATCATCGACTTGTAGATCCATTTTTGAGATACTTTCATTAAATTGATGTAACACCATTCTGTTCCATGAATATATACAACCATAAAGTTTGAAAATATTATTGAGAATTCACAGAATCCTAAACCATAAAATCAAAACCCTAAACCCTGACTAAGCAGGTATCATGCAATTATAGATCAAAAATTGAGATACTTTGGTTAAATCAGGTAAAGCCATTCTATTAGACGAATATAAGCATAAATCCTGAGCATTACCAAAAATTCTTTGAACCCTAAACCGGAAACAACCCATAAAACTAAACTATAAAACCCTAATCCCTCGACCCATAAACCCTAATAAAGCAGTTATCGTGCACTTATATATCAAAATTTGAGATACTTTCATTAAATTGCAGTAACACCATTCTATTCCATTAATATAAGCATAAAGTTGGAACATTATTTAAAATTCCTGAAACCCTGAAATCTAAACACTAAACCCTAAATCCTTACCAAACATGTAGCATGCACTTATCGATCAAAATTGATATATTTTCATGAAACTGGTAACTCCATTCTATTCGATGAATATAAACATAAATCTTGAGCATTATCGAAAATACCCTAAACCCTAAACAACCCCTAATAAAACCTAAACCTAAAACTCCAAACCCTCAACCCATAAACCCTAACAGATCAGCTATCATGCACTTATAGATCAAATTTGGAGATACTTTCAATGAGTTAGGTAACGCCATATATATTCTATTCGACGAATATAAGCATAAAGCTTGAGTATTATTGAAAATTCGATAAAACCCCTAAACCCTATTTAGTCCATAAAACCTAAACTGTAAAACTCTAAAACCCTAAACCCTCGACCCATATAAACCCTAACCAAGCAGGTATCATGGACTTATAGATCAAAATCTGAGATTCGATATTTCATTAAATTGCGGTAACGCCATTCTATTCCACGAATATAACAATGAAGTCTAAGCATTATTGAAAGTTCCAGAAAACCGAAACCCGTAAAACCCAAATCCTAAACCCCTAAACCCTATAACCCTAAACCCTAAACCCTCACCAAGCCCGTAGCATGCACTTATAGATCAAAATTTAAGATAATTTCATTAAATTGGGTAACGCCATTCTATTTGACGAATATAAGCATAAATCCTGAGTAATATCAAAATTTCCCTAAACCCTAAATAATCCCTAAAAGTTAAACGCTAAACCCTAAAGCCCTAAACCCTCAGCCATAAACCTTAACCAAGCATGTGTCATGCACACATTGATCAAAATTTGAGATAATTTCATTAAATCAACTAATACCCATTATGTTCTATGAGTATAAGCATAAATCTTGAGCATTATTGAAAATTCGCTAACCCTAAACCCTAAACAACCAATAAACTAAACCCTAAAAATCTATAACCCTAAACCCTTGACCCATAAATCCTAACCAAAGCAGGTATTGTGCACTTATACATCAAAATTTGAGCTACTTTCAATAAATTGATGTAATGCCATTCTATTCAACGAATATAAGCATAAAGAAACTTGAAAATTATCAAAAATTCCTAAAACCCAAAACCCTAAACACTTACCAAGCATGTAGATGCACTTATAGATCAAAATTTGATATACTTTTGTTTAATTTGCTAGCGCCATTTTATTCGATGAATATAAGCATAAATCTTGAGCGTTATCGAAAATTCCCTAAACCCTAAATCCTAAAGCCTAAACAACCCCTAAAACCTAAACCCTAAAACCCCAAACCCTCAACCCATAAACACTAACCAAGCAGGTATCATGAACTTTATAGATCAAAATTTTAGATACTTTCATTAAATTAGGTAACGTCATTATATTCGACGAATATAACAATAAAGCTTGAGCATTATTCTAAATTCGCAAAACTCTAAACCCTATACAACAATAAAACCTAAAATGTAAAACCCTAACCAAGCAGGTATCATGCACTTATAGATTAACATTTGTGATACTTTCATTAAAGCAGGTAATGCCATTCTATTCGACGAATATAAGCATAGATCTTTGAGCATTATTAAAAAATCGCTAATCCCTAAACCCTAAACAACCCATAAAACCTAAACCATGAAACTCTAAATCATCGACCCATAAACCCTAAACCAGCAGGTACCGTGCACTTATAGATCACAATTTGAGATACTTTCATTAAATTGTGGTAACGCCATTCTATTACATGAATATAAGCATAAAGCTTGAACATTATTGAAAATCAAAAACCCTTAACCGTAAACCCTAATAACCTCCTAACCCTATAACTCTAACTTCCTAACCCTAGAACCCTAAACCCTTACCAAGGATGTATAATGCATTTATAGATCAAATTTGAAATACTTTTATTAAATTGCAATAATGCCATTCTATTCCATGAATATAACCATATATATAAAGCTTGAACATTATTATTAAAAATTCCCTAATCCTTAAAACCTAAACAATCATAAACCCTAAAACCTTGAACAACCCTAAATCCTAAACCACTAAACCCTAAAAGCCTAAACCCTAAAATCCTAAACCAGAAACCATGAACCCTTAAACCCTCAAGCAAAAATAAAACCCCGAACCCTAAACTTAACCCTAGGATATATATAGTTTGAGTGAAAACCGGGGCAGTGGGATTTAAAGCCATGTTTTGTAGTAGCTTCATGACTAAAGCCATTGTTGTGCATTAGAAAATTGAAATAACTTCCAATTCGGAAGCTTCCTTTGTAAATAATATTTTAAATGCCAATACACACCATAACAAATATGCATAGGTTATTATAAACTATAGAAAAGATATGTCCATGACCTTGGTCATCTGGTTTCAAAGCCATGCATATTCTTACATGGTACTCCATATATATTGTGAGACAATTTTTCTCATAAATTATCAAATTTCAAGATTATATTTTTCCATGGAAACTAGCTAGTGCACATAGTGAGACACGAAGAGAGAAAATAATGGATGCATTTCTTTTTATATTTTGTTTCTTCGTATTTTTTTAAAATGGCCGAAACTAGGTGTCATTACCATTCATATCAAAAAGTTGAATTTTCCGAAACTCTCGGTGGTTCTCCAATATTTGACTACTTGATATCTTTGAATTATTTTAAAAAGTCAAGAGCAAGGTATATCACATACTTTCTAGTTCGAAATTAGACATATTTACTTCAGATTGTCAAAAAGTCATTTTATTGCGTAGATTTAGCTAGAAAGTTTGGAAATTCATGAAAGTTGGGCATTGTCCATCAAATTGTAACACCCTCGAATCGGCCCTATGCAAGTTTTAGCCCTTTACGCCAAACCCGCATAGAAACGATTCAAGGATGCCCACCAGGCACTTTCGTGCGGGTGGAAAACGAAGTAATACCATTACACAACAGTCCTCGATGGGACCCACAGAACATATATATATATATACAACACGACTCCACGAGTCAAGAATACAGATATACAATACAAAGATCCAAATCACCTTGAAATCGATAGGGCGTCCGACTACGGACAAGATGCAAATGGGGCTAAGTGCCCTAAAAAATAACCAATGGCGTCCATAACCCTGCCCAGGCCAAGCCAGAAGGGTAACCCTGCTAATGACGTCGATCTCAAACCTGCTAAAACAAAAGGGGTGCCAACAAAGGGCAACGAAAAAGGAGGAGTGTCAGTACTGAGGCCCATACACGGCAAGTCTAGAATTCGGCGGCTCTCGCCTACATAGGTATGGTGGGATGAAGCGGTAGCGCAGCGGCACAAAACAACCTATAGAGACTCGGTATCACTGGCGGCTATTAGAGAGGGGTAAGAAAGACCTATTCGAATCCAACCTGAAGCTAACACCAAACAAACCCATCCTGGTATTTCCCCCTCGAGACCAAACGAGGAAGTCGGACCAAGGAACTCACACAATTGGCAATTTTACTCATTCCATTATAGTTGCAGCAATTACTAATCAGATATAGATAGCATGAGTCATCCTGATAGCATAAGTAGTGGGCAGTTTTAGTTAACATTCCGTGTAGTGGGGACATTTACTAGTCAGATGTAATTGTCCTGAGGAATCCCAAAACCCAGCAGTTGTTGGCACTTTTATCACATTCCATTGGAGTTACAATACTTACTCGGCAGGTACAGCATGTCCCGAAACAACCCAGATCCACCAGTTGTTGGCATTTTTAATATCCATTCCGTTATAGTTGCATCTGTTTACTAGTCACATATTAAGTCAAATTTATAGCCCTACTTTAGTTATGCTTGTCTATGATCGAGATACTGTGCTCCAAGTCGTCCATAACCGCGGACACGGCTTTCAGAAAGTTTTACCCTGCAGGGGTGAAAAAATAGAAACACACACTCGATCAACCTCGGAAAAACCAACTCAAAACCCAACGAGGCATTCACGACAAAGCGATCACAGGATTCAGAAATATTTCAAGGGGGCACCCCACTAAGCTACCCGCAACAAAGTTGGCCAGCTCCGGAATGGACCCAGGGTTTGTGACGATGGCTGTAAACGACTGGGAACCCGAAAGTGTGACTGGGCTTGTCGATACCGCGAAAACATGGCGCGATCCAAAACTGTATAGGTGCTCCACGCACAATCTTAAATAAAGCAGTAACATGGCATAAGTAAAGGATAGTAATAAAACCCCAAACTAGTTGTGGCCCCATGAAATAGGAATGAATCAAGCTCTGGGTCAGAGGGGTCCATAAGGCCTCCCGCATGTGGATAGTGCGAAAAATCAAGGAACATGTATCAAGTACTCGGGGTCCTATGGGACACATGTGAGCGTGGAAGAACCAAATGACATCTATTGCCCACCGATGCCTCTGCATTAGTTATATCTACCATTTTAATAGTTGTATTTAGAGTCATGATCATCTCCACCATAAACATCTGCCAGCATTCCAACAACTGTGGTACTCGACAACACGAGATCACACCTGAGCAAGCAACTATGACTCGCAAGGCCAGCTTTCTACCAAACACATGTAATAGGAGGTGTTCAAGGCAATATAGAGGCTGCACGGGATATAACTGGGTACGGAAACTAAAGCATCGTGACACGGATAGCAATAGATCAACAGGAGGAAATAAAGACTATAAATGCAAAATAGGTAGAAGGGGAAGAGATGCTCGCCTGGGAAACACTGCCGGAGATTCATATCTGAAGAACTTGTCAATACTCGCATCAACTCATCTGCCTAATCCGTGAAGAAGCAAACACTAGAAGAAACACCGGATGCAATATTTAATACTACGGCAGAAGATCCGGCATGCTTATGATATGATGCATGGCATGGCACAGATGCGGTGTAAGAAGGAAATATTAAGTGGAACCGAGGTCCGGATAATTAATTACACGGTTCAAGTTATTTAGAACCCCCGCAATTTAAATGTTGTCTTAACAGGGCAAAACATGGCATCGGTTTGCTACGGAAATTTAAATGGAGTCCGGAATAAGACGAAGATATCCCGCAGATGGACTCCAGATTTAATTATGAGGTGAATCGGCATAATTCCCACAAACCCACATGATGAGATGTATGCAAGCATGATCCATTTAACATGCAACAATCATGTGTCATTTATAAAATAGGGGGTCTCAGAAAGGGGTTACACATTGGAACTTGGCGATCTTGGGTCGATGTGGTTCAAGTTCGGTCTCACCGGGATCGGTCTTCGGGGAAACGGCCTTCGTCTTCCGGGATCGAGGTCTTCAGGTTTCGATCAACGTATCCATGTCGGTGCACTCGGGGTCTCGGCGTCCAAGAGGAAGATCATGTCGTGCCGTGGGGCTCGGGGTTTTCGAACTCCACTTCAACCATCGGTTGCGGTGTCCGTCGACGAAACGAAAGTAGAACCTGGCGCCCGTGTCAAAGAGCATGGCGTTCTGTGACGAGGTTCTTGTCGAGATCCTGGGGTCAACACCTTGGACTTAGATAGCCGATCAAGCAAACGTTACCACTACACGCGGTAGCATAACACTCGGACAGATTAGCAACAAAAAGGGCCAGACGAGACACATGCATAGGGACAGGAAGAGCAACCTGCATCATTTCGTGACTTTGATCAGAGGCATGTCAGCAACGGCGGAACGGGCCGAGGCGGTCTGGGGTGGGCTTGGCGACGGCCTCTGCGCCTGGCAGGAAGACGGGGAAGGCCCGGTGCACGCGAGAGACGACGGGGAGCTCGCGGGTGTGGTCGTCATTGGCGGCAGAGGCGGTGAGGGCGACCACGTGGCGAAGACCGGGCTCAGAGAAGAGGAGGTCGGGCGTGATGGTGGCCGGAGGCGCTTGTGGAGAGGGCGGCGAGCGGCGGCCGCTGGCCGGTGGCCGGAGGCGAGCCGAGGGTGAGGCGGGCGAGGTCGCGCTCGACGGGCCCGAGGTCGAGGGCGCGACGGAGGGGCGCAGACGAGGGAGACAGAGGCGAGGAGGTGGCAGCCGACGGCGGTTCCGGCCCTGGAGGCGGGGTCAAGCTACGCTCGGGGCGCGGACGCGCGGTGGAGGGCGGCGGCGGTGCTCGGCCCGTGGAGGCTATGTTTGGAGATGAAGGGGAGGCGGCGCTGCGGGCGACGCCGAGGTAGCGGCGGCGAAACGCGGGACCTGGAGGTGCAGGGCCAGCCGGCGGCGAGGAGGAGACCGACAGGGCTGAGGTGGAAGGCTGGCGTGGAAAGCAAGGCAGGAAGTGGGCAGGAAAATCAGGCGTGGGCGGCGGCTGAAAAAGGAGAGAGGGAGGGAGGAAAAAGGGGTAGGTGGATAGGGTTTTGGTCTGGTTTAACTGGGTCGTTTTTCTTAGGGTTTGGAGGTGGCCGGTCGGGCTTTTGGGCCTGGCTGGCTGCCTCCCAAAAATAATATAAAATTTTATTTGTTTATAGCGGGGCGTTTGAAAACTGTTTGTAGACGACACAAAATATTCTGGAGACCCGGGTTTTAATATGAAATCAAGATGGGGCGTTTAGAAAACAAAAACAGACTTTTTGAAAATAGTTTTATGCAAACAAATGCAAGATGACATGACGATGCTCAAATGCAAGGTGGCATGATGACATTAGCATGCGGTCATGACGATGCAATGCACAAAAACAACGCGATTTTCTAGTAGTGGTTTTTGCGGGGCGCCACACAAATCTAGATTCTTCTTTTGAAATACCAAGATGCAGCTATCTACCAGAAATGGACACGCTGTTATAAACTATAACAGAGATCTAGTTGTGACCTTGGTCATCTTGTATGAAAGCCTTTAAGATATATTTTTCATCAATTTCGGCAAATGTGTGGAAACTCGTTTATATGTTGGTAAGCATACTGTCGCTGGCATGTGGGTCTAGACGGAGCCAACACGTGAGAGCGGCCGTGTCGGAGTAGCGTACGTCGGAAGCTTCAACCTCAAAATTTCTGCATGGCGCCAAAACATCCCGCGCACATCTATTCAAATATCCCACGCATCTATTCAAATATCCCGTGCATCTATTCAAATATCGCGCCCCGCTTTTTGCAAATGCAAAATTCCTCTTCTATCCCTGCTCCGGAAACAAGGACCGTGGGAGTACTGCAATAATAGAGGGGTATAGGTCGTAAATGTGCGTCATCCCACCTATATCCCCCCATTGTTTCTTCCCCACCCACACCCCTCCAACCTCGACCTTCCTCTAGCTGCTTCACCACCGGCCCTCTCTTCCACACCGGAGCTCTTCCACTACAGGTGCTCTTCACCGAAACTATTTCACCGACTCCCTCGCAGCACCAGATCTGCTTCGCCAACACCGTCGTTTACCCTACCGGGGCCGCTTCACTGAATCATTTTTTGCTGACCTAGAAATGCCGAGACGTCGCCGCCTGATGGCCCAAAATAAACCGAGCTCCTTGGAGAACCCCAAGAGGAAGGTATGATGAGCATAGCAGCAAGTTTTCCCTCAGTTATGAAACCAAGGTTATCCAGTAGGAGCAAGGAAACACCTCCAAGGTGTTGTTTCCAACTTGGAATCCTGCACAACACAACCACACAACTTTCCCCAACTTACAGTGAGGTTGTCAATCTCACCGGTTTTGCTGAAAACAAGGATTACACATATCGTGTGGAAGATAGTAATAGCTTGCAGAAAGTAAACAGAAAACAGTAAATAGATTGTAGATTGATGGTAAAAGAAAGGACCAGGTCCATAGTTTACTAGTGGTGATTCTCCTTAAGATCGATGACATGTTGGATGAACAAATTATAGCGGGGCAATCGACAAACATCGAGAAAGCATACATGCATATACTAATCATCTTGACTTCTATGAGATTTGATTGGGCATTACAACATTATACATAGACCGTAATCCAACTACATCTATGACTAATAATTCACCTTCAGGTTATCATTTGCACCCCCTCTAGTATTAAGTTACAAGCAACAGATAATTGGATTAAGCATTGTGTGTAAAGTAAACAATACGATTGTTCTATGAACAAAGGATTGTTGTTTTCTCCCTAGTAGTAACAGCACATCTAGTACCTTAGAGATTTCTGTCACTTCCCCAGATTACTAGAGGCATGACCCACTATCAAGCATAAATACTCCCTCTTGCAGGTGCTAGCATCTACTCGCCCAAGATAGCTACTAATAACGGAGAGCATGCAAGATCACAAATAACAAAGACATGATAGACTCGATAATCAATCTGAAATAGCATCTTAATATCCATCGGATCCCCGCAAACACAACATGTAGATAACAAATAGATGATCTTGATCATGAACGGAGCTCACAAGATCTAGACATGGTAGCACAAAGGAGAAGAACCAACCATCTAGCTACTAGATGGACCCGTAGTCCAGGGATGAACTACTCACGCATCACACCGGAGGAAGGCATGGTGATGAAGAAGGCCTCTAGGTCGCATTATCCCCTCCGGTATGGTGCCGAGAAGAGCTTCATATCCCTCCCTATCTAGGGATGGAGATGACGGTGGTTACAGAATCTTTCGTGGAATTTTGATCAGGTAGTTAGGGTTTATGTATCAGAGGCGATATATAGGCGAAAGGGGAGGCCGAGGGGGTGCCCTAGGTGGCCACACCACCCCCTGGCGTGGGCTAGGCCTGGCCGCATGGCCAGCCTCTGGCCCCTCTCCATCTCGTCTTCTGGCTCCTTGCCCCCCTGGGTGAAATATTGACTTTGGCTTTTGTCCCGTCCAATTCCGAGAATATTCATTTTCTCACTTTCCTAGAACCAAAAACAGCAGAAAATAGGCAGTTGGCACTATGGCATCTTGTTAATAGGTTAGTCCAAGAAAGTGTATAAAAATACTCCAAAGTGTGGACAAAACATAAGAAAGTAGATATAAAACAAGCATGGAACATCAAAAATTATAGATACGTTTGCAACGTATCAACATCCCCAAGCTTAACTCCTACTCGCCCTTGAGTAGGTAAGTGATAAAAAGAAAGAATAATTTTTGAGGTGACATGCACCATCATAAACTAGATCAAAGTATTTGTAAAACATTGATAGATGGGATCATAGTACTTTAAGATAGCATGAAAGATATAGTTCTAACAATAAGACATAGCAACTATGTTTTAACATGAAAAGCCACAAACAAAAGATTCATGAATAACAATGCTTTGCAAGACGTTTGTTTGTTTCACATAAAGAAAATATAATGAGAATGGTATTCAGATTGTCCCTCATAGAGTAGCAAAATATAAATGCATAGAACACCTTCAAAGTTCATAAGGGTGACTAGATACAAATAGTTTAAGAACAAGCAATATCAAAGTTATGCATCAATCAACAAGTCTTGGGACAATGCACATTAAACTAAGAATGGCCACTATGCTCTCTTAACAGGTGCATCAAGATAGAATATGGAGACTAAACATAAAAGTAAAAGAAAGGTCTTCATAGAAGGAATCAGGGATTCAAGTCTCATAAAGAGCTTCCAAAAATTATGGTACTTATTAGCTTTCAGCTCTCATTGCCCCTATAATAAGCATCTTTAGGTGATTAAGGTTAAAGTGACACAACTAAGAGGATATGCTTGACAAGTTATAAGTTTAAATCTCATGACCCTTACTTACGAGTACTGAACCTCATGCTACTCAACTTTAGTCACAAGTAAGCTCTTCTCATTGTAAGTACATATGTATCATAGAGAACCGCCAATGGGGTACCCCTTGCACATGATACAGGAGCTATCCCATAACCAAAATGACAAGGCAAGCAGACAAGGAGCATCTCAACGATCTTTTTATTTTCTATTTGCATAGGTTTTTTATTGAGGATGCTTCATAGAGTGCTCATTATGGTAATGCTGCAAGTTTCCACCATGATTAGGCATGGCTTAGGCTAGCGGCCCAGGTGTTTCTCTAACACACATATAAACTCCATGATCTTACAAGTTCCCCTTTTATTTCACACCGCCGGGATCCATAAGCAAAAGAATCATGATATCAACGGATTAATAAGTGCAATGTTGAAAGCATTCCCCATGATACATGGTTCTGCTAACTTTGACTTATAAAGCGCAAGCATATACGCAACAAAGATGGACGCAATGGTTCAAAATTATTAATTGCAAGAAAGTAAAGTGTGCCATCAACATCATGAGAGCTTTAATCACTAGTTTTCTCATAACAAGTTTAATTCGGAAGGTAGATAAAAACATGAATATACTTGGAATAGCAAATGCTAATAGGTAGGTATGGTGGACTCTTTGGAATAACTTGGTTTTATTGTGAGTTGGATGCATGAGTGGAACTCATACTTGGTTATGGGGGCTAACAAAAGACTGGGAGTGACCAACTAAGAGAGCAATAATGGCCATAATCATGCAAAGAGACAAAACATCATTAATTAAAGCATAAAGTGACATTACAAGTTGAAAGGTAAAGGATCATAAAGGTTATGGTGACTTGGGATAGTCATAACATGGTGTGAGCATGCGCCAAGTCAACCCAAATAAAGCATCAACGGAGAATACCACAATACTATGCTTTAATATGCTAAAATAACGCATGATTCTTTGAAGGCACATTAAGCAATCTCAATTGTTTGTAACATGTCATGCTACAACAAAAATCACTAAGCATAAAGCCAAAACAATATCAAGCATGACATGACAAAGCATTGGCCACAGTCAAAAACAAGCTGTTTTTACCACTTAAGCATGAACTTTTCCTACTCTTTTCCAATCCAAACCAATCTTCTTTGAAAACTAATGTAAGAATGAGGGGGTCCAACCAATTTATTCAAGAAAACTAAGAAAACCAAGAAAACAAAAACAAAAACGAAAATGAAGACGCTCCACTAACAACACAACTGTGCATGAAACAATAAAAATGAAGTGTTTGGAAGAAACCTGAGACTTTTATTGATGAAGAAGGGGATGGACTTGGGCATTCCCAAGCTTTGATGCTTGTAGTTCTTGCAAATTTCTTGGGGTGACACGGGTTGGCATCCCCAAGCTTAAGCTTTAGTCCATTCTTTATCTCATTACATCATTCTTTCCCTACACCTGAAAATTTTCCTTCATACAAAACTTCACACAATCTTCATTAGCAACATTAGTGTACTCAAGATAATAAGTCTTTTGGTGCAGTTCTAACACAAGTAAAACTTCCATTAAAACACAAGCTACTGTAGCACTTCCCGCAAAAAGCTCAATTCCCCAAAAGGAACCCAAAAAGGAATCAACAAGAAGCAAATGCAAATAATGGAAGAAATCTTTTAAAATAGACCAGCAGGTAGAAACCGATTTTTTCGAAGACATTCTGTTGCTCAAATCAAAAAGTGTTGAACTAACAACCTGGGGCAGAAGCAGAAACAATTACAGCTCAAACCGATATATAAAGAGTTTACACGAATTTTTACAGCGAAGCACAAAAATCTGTTTCAGGACAGCAACTTTCCCAAGCATTACTTCTCTCTCATTAGAGGTTACTCTTGGCAAAAAAAAGCAAATAAAAAGGATAAGGAGATGTTATTACTGAAGCAATAACTTCTAAGACTTAACTAAAACTTTCGGGTTATCTCCCAATAAGTACTTTTCTTTAACGCCTTTAAGTTAGGCATAAGAAGCAAGAAAAGAATCAAGTATTCTCAAATGAAGAAGCATTAAGACCAAATTTCTTTTTAATATGAGAGGCAAAAGGAATCTTCTCTCTCTTCTTAGGGAAGTGTTCTATACCTTTCTTGAGTGGAAATTGATATTTAATGGTGCCTTCTTTCATATCAATAATGGCACCAACAGTTTTAAGAAAAGTTCTTCCCAAAGTAATAAGACAAGAAGCATTACATTCAACGGGGACATAGGCATTGTTAACCATCATAAGAAAATCATTAATACTCCCCATGAGTTTCTTTTTAGCATTATCATCAAGTGGGACATTTAAATAGCAATCTTCCAATGGTGGCAAATCAAGCATTTCATAAATCCTTCTAGGCATAATAGAAAACTACTATCAAGATCACATAAGGCTTTGAGATCAAAATCATTCACTTTCATATTAATGATGGGTTCCCAACCATCCTCTAATTTCAAAGGAATTATGTTTCATCTTTTCTTCTTTAATTTTCATGAGAGCACCAGTAATGTGTTCTGTAAATGCCATATTCATAGCACTAGCATTAGGACTTTTCACAAGATTTTGTAGGAACATAATTACTTCCGAGATATTGCAACCATAAAGATCAAAATCATAATTATCATCTAAAGTAGTAGAGATATTGTTTCCCATATTTCAAAGGATTTTAACATTTTTATTAGAAAAGGTTCCATTGGGTTTACTACCTGCAACACTAGTGGTAGTGATAGTAGAAATACTAATATTTCTAGCAATTTCATCTTCTCTTTCCCACTTAGCATGCAATTCAGCTAATAGTCTAACATTTTCATCAATTCTAACTTGTAAGGCATTAGTAGCAGCAAAGGGATTTTCAATAGTTTCAGGTTTAGCAACCATTTTATTCAAAGAAGATTGGGCTTCAGACAATGATGCTATATTTCTTTCAGCATTAGAGAGTTTTTCCTCAATATTTTATTGAAAGAAGTTTGTTTACTAATAAAATCTTTAAGCATAACTTCAAGTTCAGATGGTGCACTCCTATTATTGTTGTAGGAATTTCCATAAGCATTACCATTATTAGAGGATATGGCCTATAGTTATTATTACCAAAATTATTCCTATAGGCATTGTTGCTAAAATTATTATTTCTTATAAAGCTCACATCGAATTGCTCTTCTTGAGTAACCAAAGAGGCTAAGGGAACATGATTTGGATCAATATGAGCTTTCCCATTAACAAGCATAGACATAATAACATCAGTTTTATCACTCAAGGAAGAGGTCTCTTCAACATAATTTACCTTCTTACCTTGTGGAGCTCTCTCAGTGTGCCATTCGGAATTGTTCACCATCATATTATCAAGAAGCTTTGTTGCAGCACCCAAAGTAATGGTCATAAAGGTACCTCCAGCAGTAGAATCTAGTAGATTTCTTGAAGAATAATTCAGTCCTGCATAAAAGGTTTGGATAATCATCTAAGCAGTCAGTCCATGAGTGGGACAATTATTTACGAAAGATTTCATTCTTTCCCAAGCTTGAGCAACATGTTCATTATCGGATTGTTTAAATTTCATTATTTCACTTCTCATAGATATAATCTTAGCAGGAGGATAGTATTTTCCAATGAAAGCATCTTTGCATTTAGTCTGAGAATCAATACTATTTCTAGTTAGGGATTGAAACCATTCTTTAGATTTTCCTCTCAAAGAGAAAGGAAACAATTTAAGCTTAATAATATCTCCATCTATATCCCTATGTTTTTCCATTTCACAAAGTTCAACAAAGTTATTTAGAAGAGCAGCAGCATCTTCAGTACCAATACCATAAAATTGTTCTCTGATAACAAGACTGAGTAAAGAACGTTTAATTTCAAAGAAAGTAGCTTCAGGAACAGGTGGAGCAATAGGTGTGCACATGAAATCATTGTTGTTGGTGCTAGTGAAGTCACAAAACTTAGTGTTTTCAAGAATAGTCATTTTTTTGTGTTTTTGATAAAGAAAGCAAACTAGTGCAACTAATTTTTTGTGTTTTTGATTGAGAAACAAGCAAATAAAGCAGAAATAAACTAAGCAAAACAAAAATAACAAAGTAAAGAGATTTGTTATGAGGGACTCCCCTTGTGAAGATGTCCTTGAATCCCTAGCAACGGCTCTAGAAAAATAGCTTGATGGCCCAAAATATATCGAGCTCGTTGGGGAACCCCAATAGGAAGGTATGATGAGCACAGCAGCAAGTTTTCACTCAGTTATGAAACCAAGGTTATCGAACCAGTAGGAGCAAGGAAAGACCTCCAAGGTGTTGTTTCCAACTTGGAATCCTGCACAATACAACCACAGAACTTTGCCCCCAACTTACAGTGAGGTTGTCAATCTCACTGGTTTTGCTGAAAACAAAGGATTAAACGTATTGTGTGGAAGATAGTAATAGCTTGCAAAAAGTAAACAGGAAACATTAAATAGATTGTAGATTGATGGTAAAAGAAAGGACCGGGGTCCATAGTTCACTAGTGGTGATTCTCCTTAAGATAGATGACATGTTGGGTGAACAAATTACAGCGGGGCAATTGACAAACATCGAGAAAGCATACATGCATATACTAATCATCTTGACTTATGTGAGATTTGATAGGGCATTACAACATTATACATAGACTGTAATCCAACTGTATCTATGAAATAATCCACCTTTAGGTTATCATCTGAACCCCCTCCAGTATTAAGTGGCAAGCAACAGATAATTGCATTAAGTATTGCGTGTAAAGTAAACAATACGATTTTTCTATGAACAAAGGATTGATGTTTTCTCCCTAGTAGCAACAACACATCTAGTACCTTAGAGATTTCTGTCACTTCCCCTGATTACTAGAGGCATGAACCCACTATCAAGCATAAATACTCCCTCTTGGAGTGTCTAGCATCTACTCGGCCAAGATAGCTACTAACAATGGAGAGCATGCAAGATCACAAATAACAAAGACATGATAGAATCTACAATCAATCTGACATAGCATCTCAATATCCATCGGATCCCCACAAACACAACATGTAGATTACAAATAGATGATCTTGATCATGAACGGAGCTCACAAGATCTAGACATGGTAGCACAAAGGAGAAGAACCAACCATCTAGCTACTACATGGACCCGTAGTCCAGGGATGAACTACTCACGCATCACACCGGAGGTAGGCATGGTGATGAAGAAGGCCTCCATGGTGAATTCTCCCCTCCGGCACGGTGCTGGGAAGAGCTTCAAATCCCTTCCAATCTAGGGATGGAGATGACGACGTCTACAAACTCTTTCGTGGAATTTTGATCGGGTACTTAGGGTTTATGTATTGGAGGCGACATATAGGCGAAAGGGGAGGCTGAGTGGGTGCCCTAGGCGGCCACACCACCCCTTAGCACGGGTCAAGCCTGGCCGAGCGGCCAGGTTGTGTGGCCTGCCTCTGCCCCTCTCTATCTCGGCTTCTAGCTCCGTGTCCCCCTCGGTGAAATATTGACTTTGGCTTTTGTCCCGTCCAATTCCGAGAATATTCATTTTTTGACTTTCCTGGAACCAAAAATAGCAGAAAACATGCATCTAGCACTATGGCATCTTGTTAACAGGTTAGTCCAAGAAAGTGTATAAAAATACTCCAAAGTGTGGATAAAACATAAGAAAGTAGATATAAAACAAGCATGGAACATCAAAAATTGTAGATACATTTGCTACGTATCACCGCCCACTTGACTATCCCACCCGTCCTCGCCGCGTAGCGGTAATTTCTCTTGCCCGTTTGCTATATTTTTGTTTCTCGTTAGCTAAGAAATATTTAGGATGTTGCTCAATATCCTGGATGCTATTACCATTTCTTTTGCACCCTTCATCTTGTAGGACCTATCCACCTCATTAGCTTTTTTCTTTTATTCCCTTTCTTTATTCTCACACTATCGGTTTAATCCTCCAACACAAACTCATAGATTCTATTCTTTCTGAGCGCTCGCATGGGTCATGCAAACAACTCGTAGAGGATCCAACACTGACAATCTGACGCCCAACAAGGCTGAATCGTGAGGTTTCCTTGTGTTACTTAGGCCAGTTTCTTGTCATGTTAATTAGTTGTCATTCTACCTAAGAACTTTCCATGACATTTGCATTTATGTTAAATTGTGAATATATGTGCGAATGCTTAGTTCGTAAAATTTCCATCTAGTTTGGATGATATATCTGGTCATTATAATGCTATATGTTGGTGTTTTCACCTGCTTTCATCCTTCCAACCCAGCTATCTAGTTTGAAACATACATCTGGTAATTTTTTATGATATGTTTTTGGTATTTTTCAAGAGTTTTCATCCTTTAAAACCAACCAACTTGATTTCAAATGCCATGCAGAGAAATGACAATGGAGTACAAGGACCAGAGTTCCAACTGCTCTCCTCAGATTCTTCTAGCAGATTAACCAGGAGTTGCACTCGCTCGAGAAGGAGCTACTGTCAGCCTGAACATGCTACTGTAAGTTCATACTTACTTTAAATGATCTCTACTTTATATAATACTACTTGTTTCCCTTGTTGTTTGTTTTCACCTATTTCACCATATTTTAGCAGACTGCAGTTAAAACCCAGCAGGAGTCCTTGGAAGGCAGGACTGAAAGTTGTGATCCCTCGTCCCATTCATCCTCCCATTGCATTGCCAAAGCAAACAACTTACTTAATAGTCCACCTAGAACAACTCCTGCATGTGATAAATATATAAATGTTGTATTGCACGCAGAACGAAAGGGTGTAGTTGCTCTTAGATCTATAGCTGAAATGTTGAAGAAGAGAACAGATGATACATTGAAGCGAATCGCCATGTACCGATCTCTTATTGATGGTACTGACATGTTGTAATCTGTTGGAATTACGATCTTGTTGTATAACCTGTTGTCACAAATTTTTAGTGTTGTGTAGTAAGTAATTTTAATTTCTCTGTGTTTGTTAATTGATGTCTTGATATTCACCTGTTCTGTGAAAAGTAGGCGCTAGCAAAAAAAAGTCTGAAATAGCAACAAGCCGGAGCAGTAGCATGTCGAACATTGAAACATCGTGCCCATGGACGGCCCAAAACGACCAGAACAGTAAAGGCAAGAACAGTAAAAGGCCAGAACAGTAAAAGGCCGTAGCAGCAAAAGGCCAGAACAGTAAAAGGCCATAACCATAAAAGGCTAGAACAGCAAAACGACAGAACAGTGAAAAGGACGGAACAGTGAAAGGTCGGAACCATAAAAGGTATCAACAACAAAAGGCCAGTACGGTGGCAGACCAGTACAGTAACAGGCCAAACAGTGCTGGCCTGAATAGGCAAAAGCCCAAACACTAAAGGGCCTAAACAGTAACGGGTCGAAATTCCTAAAAGGCTGAAACAGTAACAGGACTGAACAGCAAAATACTAAATTGGTAACAGGCCTGAACAGTGCAGGGCCAGATTTGTGCAGGCCTCAAGTGGAAGCAGAGTGTTGGGCCAACATGGGCCTTCTATAGGCCGAAACAGAATCGGGCCTGAAAGTTCGCGGGCCGCATCTATGGGCCCATTTCAAACAGTGCAGGACAAAACAGTAACGGGCCATCTTCTTGTTGGGCTTCCCTGATGGGCTGGCCTAGTTAGTATTTAGCAGGCCTTGGCTGGGCCTGGCTTCTGCCACGGTTTCTATGACCGTTAATAGCGGTAACTGGCCGCTAACGGCGGCTGCCACGTGGTAGTTTGCATGACATCGGCCGTTGGCGTGGCTGGCGAGCAGATCTACGACGGAACAAGTTTTCGTGGCTGAAGGGTGCGATCCGCCACGGGCGAAAAAAAAACCGTGGTTAATTCATTTGTGACGGTGCTTTTACCACGAAGGCAATCCGTCGCGCAAGACTCTTTGGCCACGAAAAACGGGCCTTCAACCACAAAAATAGTCCATTGTAAAAGCCAACTTTTCTTGTAGTGTTCACTGTTTTCATTCATAAGGCCCAAATTTGGTGGCATTAGCGTTCATATCAAGAAGTTGAATCTTTCAGTAATCTTGGTGGTTCTCTATAGTTTTCTACTTGGGTACCTTCAAATGTTTTTTTTAAATCATGGCAAGCAGGTATCAGGCACTAGCAGACCAAAATTTGAGACACTTACATTAAATAGCCGTAAAGTCATTCTACTACATGAATATGGCCATAAAACTTGAGAATTATCAATTAAATAGGTTATACTTTGTGTGAAAATTGGGGCTTTATGCTGTTGAGCCATAATCTTTGTGGTCGATTCATGACAATAGCCATTGTTGTTAATTGGAAAATTTAAAATAACTTCAAATATGTAAGCTCTATTTGTAAACAATGTTTAAATACAAATATGCTTCAATCTACCAAATATGGAAAGGTTATTATAAACTATGGCAAATATATTCCCATCGCCTTGGTCATCTGGTTTCAAAGCCATGCATATTCATACATGGTAGGCCATATCATTTTTCTTTTCAAAAACTGTAAATTTTTTAGTTTAAATATTTTCAAGGATAATAGCTAGTGCAATGGTACGACACCATGCAAAATAATAGCATTACTTCAAATTATACTTAATTTGCTTGATTGTTTTTGTTCATAAGGTGCAAATTTGTCCACATTAGCATTCATATCAAGAAGTTGAATCTTGCAGAACTCTTGGTGGTTCTCCCTTGTTTCAAATACTTCGGTACCCTCATATGAATTTTTTTAAAGTTGGTGCATTGGGATTTTGAGCCATATTTTTGTAGTTGGCTCATGAAAAAAGTCATTGTTATCACTTGGAAAATTGAAAATAACTTCAATTCTGGAAACTTCCTTTGGGAACAATGTTTGAAATGCCAACATGCAACGATCTACCAAATATGGACAATGCATTATAAACTATGGCAAATATATTGTCATGATCGACCTTGCTCATCTGGATTGAAAGCCATGCATGCATATTCATATATGGTACGCCATATTGTCTAACAAGTTTTTTTTAATTGTCAAACTTTAAGTTCAAATGTTCTCATGGAAACTAGCTAGTGCAATGCTAAACACCATGCAAAAGAAAGGCATTACTTCAAATTATATTTAATTTTCTTGATCGTTTCATTCATAAGCCCCAAATTTGCTTGGTTACTATAGCATTCACGTATCAAGAAGTTGAATCTTGCAGAACTCTTGGTGGTTCTCCCTTGTTTCACTACTTGGATACCTTCAAATGAATTTAACATAAATTATGAGCAAGCAGGTATCATGCACTTGTTGATTAAGATTTGAGATAGTTTTGTTAAATTTCCGTATCGTGATTCTATTCTAGGAATACAGGCATAAATCTTGAAAAATATTGAAACTTAGGCATTATCAGTTATAAATAGGCTATACTTTGTCTGAAAATTGGGCTCATCGGATTTTGAGCCATATTTTTTAGCTGCTTAACGACAAAAACCATTGTATTTTTTTCACTTGAAAAATTGAAAATATCTTCAAATTCGGAAGCTTCCTTTGTAAACAATATTTGAAATGCAAATATGCACCAATCTATCAAATATGGGGAGGTTATTATAAACTATGACAAAGATATTTCCATGCACTTGGTCATATGATCCGAAAGCCATGCAAATATATTCATACATGGTATACCATATAGTCTAACAAGTTTTTTCAAATTTGTCAAATTTTTAGTTTAGATGTTTTCATGGAAACTAGCTAGTGCAATAGTAATACACCATGCTAAATAAAGGCATTACTTAAAATTATATTTAATTTTCTTGATTGTTTTCATTCATATGCCCAAATTACTTAGAATATTCATATCAAGAAGTTGAATCTGGAAGAACTCTTGGTGGTTCTCCCTTGCTTTACTACTTGGGTACTGATACCTTCGATCAAGATTATGGATGTAGTATAGCTCTTTTTCCCCAGTAGACCTAGGTATCGAATCCTCGGGAAGTAGAAAGCTTAGTGAAGTTACTTCAACGGACCTTCGGGAGTTTTAGAATTCTTTATGTGTTTTACCAGACCAAGAGTTTGATGTATTTTGTTGTTGCCGATGATGGAGAGATATGGCCTAGGTCTTTCGGTTTCATGAATAAAAGATAAAATTAAAGTATGCATGTAATTGTTAGAGCAAGATAATTATATGTGAGTAGTGCATCCATAATTGTTATTGCCTCTACAACTTCTTAGAGCAATAACCTACTAGTCTCATCCATAGAAGAAAGAGTAATGATATGCATAGTGATTTCATCGTTAATCCCAAGTAAATCCCTCTCATACAGCCGTACTACCCCTTCTATCACTGGGGTTCCCAACCTGCAGATTAGTCATTACTCATACTCCCTATACCTAGCTCAATTCTCGGGGTATTGGGTACCTGATAAGTCCTTGGATTGAGGCAAGAGAGTATACAATAATCATCATGTCATACAAAGTAATACATGATCCCATCTATGATAAATAACATGCACAAAAGCTACATGGCTAGGCCGAAGCCCTTAGCCCAAAGAGAATTACTAACGCATAAAGATGAAATCAACAATCATAAACATTGCAATGGAAATCATGAGATTGATAGCAAATAGTCTTCCAATGTCGCCAATCGAAGATGAGATCTACTATTACAAGTGGTGGAATACGGCTATGGTGGTGGAGAACGGTTTGGAGATTAGGTCTAAGTTTATTCCTCCGGAGGCTCTTCGGTGTTGTGGATTCAGATTTGTGGGGTTCTAGGGGGCCGATGTTTCTCGTCACCCAAAGCCTCTTTATATAGGGGTCTCTTCATGAGAGTTGTTCTGTTTGACCTAGCGGTCTCGATGGAAACTATACAACCAAAACTATATGGCCAGAATTTTATTCCTGCTATATAGTTGGTCGTTAAAGCTTCTGTCTCCACCTCGCGACCCGTGGTTTCTTTGGATTGTTGGAAATCTCATATCTTTGACTTTAATGTTGTGATTCCCATTATCAAACGTCATTATCTGCATAGGGAAAAATAGAAAGAAAGGATTGCATACCCCTTTGATCATTATGCATTAGTGGCAGGGTTTAGAGAGATATTTCATCAAAAATATGAATAATATCCAGTTTAAATGTGGATGTAGATGGCTATATTTCACAGCCATTAACCTCCCCAAGTTTAAACTTGATCGTCCTCGAGGAAGAAAACCAAAATCAAAAAGGAACTCAACATTTAAACTGAAATAACGAGATGATGATCTTACTCATGATTGGTAGTCTCATGTTTCCTCCAATTTATTAATCTGAAAAACTTCAGCATAGATAGAGTAATGGAAAGCATATCATATGGTTTTTATGCATCCTTATAGCACATCAAAATTATTGTTAACAATGATGATTCAAATGAGTAAAGCTTATTCCATGTCATGTAATCTACTCATAGGCTTGCCTTTGAACAATAAAGTATGATCATGTAAAATTGAGAGTGTGAGAGTTTTTCATGAAAAAAATATACACTAGAGTATCTCAATTCTCCCACATCAATAAGTCAAGACTTTTCAAGCACCACTTTTCTGTTCATTGTCCTTCAAGAATTTCAGTTCTTAAGTAATTGATAGCATGCCAAAAATTTATTTAGTTAATCGGGCTGTGATGGACACTCGTGGCATCACCAAGGTTTTTTGTTCCTTTTGCACAATGATTACTCATATCAGCCAAAGTAGTGATTCCATTATGAACATAGCTACCCGAGAATGCCAAGAATCTTACCCATTATAGCATTGCTGCTACATATGTTTAATCAACTCACAACCGAAATCTTGGAGTTTCCTCCATTAAGAGCGTTCATAGGCTAGCGGAGTTGTTGGCATCCCATGAAGTTTGACACGCATAAAACTATCTCATTCTTATGATTCACAAGTCAAACTTTGGCATCTCACAAAAACTGCTAAACATTAATTCAACTGAACAAATCCTTTTAAAGAGATCTATCAAGTCAATCATTATTTTCTGTGGTGTTGAGTGTCTCTAGAAATAAGCCTTCAAGACTAAACACTAAAACACCCAAGCCTTCAATTGTGAGACTTTTTCTTATTAAAATTGTTTAGCAATTTTTTAGGCAACACTTGTGAAAGCCACAAGGAAAATATGTGAAAGCCACAAGGAAAATAGAAAGGAAGGAAGAGGGAAAATAAAGATAAATGGAAAAATCTTTTTGTTGTTTTTAAGAGAGGGAATTAAG
Organism: Avena eriantha; assembly: GCA_910589775.1. Lineage (NCBI taxonomy): Eukaryota > Viridiplantae > Streptophyta > Magnoliopsida > Poales > Poaceae > Avena > Avena eriantha. The sequence continues at coordinate 314,066,541 of OU342741.1, forward strand.
GAATAGTAAATTGGTGGAAAATCTTGGCTAGAAAGTCTCGAAAACAAATAGAAATAACTAAAGATAAAGTGTTGTGGAAACCAACATGAGTGCTTATAAACTCAAATTAAAAACATAACCTCAAAATAAATAAAATTAAATGAACGCCAAATAAAGATAATGAGGAAACTTCCCCAATCTTAGGCTTTTGCAAGCCCTTAAAATCATTGTGGTGGCAGGAAAAAGTTGTAATTCCAGTTCGCAAATTGAGCTGATAAATTACTAGTTGTTTCTCGGAGGTTCAAGGAGAGGTTATGCATCCTCTCCACAGTTCCTCCAAGTTCTTGGAAGTCTTGGTATGTAGCGAACCCGGTTGGTGGTTGCTCCTCTTGATAAGCAACTTCTTGCTCCTCTTCTTGGTACTCATCCGGAATCTCCTCCTCGGGTTGGTGTTTCTCAACCTGCAAGTCATATAGAAAACGTCCTTCCTCGATAGAGAAAGGACCATTAGCAAAGGAGCGGGGTAGAGATGCCCAGCTCCAGCAATATGCAAGTAATAAACACCACCTCTCCTAGTGAGCATTCGACAAGCTTTTAAAGTAGAAAAACCAACACGTTTCCCACCTAGCACTGGTTACAACTCACCTAGGTCGATGCCTAGGGCAATGGCAAGCACGGTGATGATGCCTCCACCTGTGATTGGTCCTTGGCTTTGGGAGGATTGGTACTCTAGGTAGCGCACAAGAATTGCACCCAAGTTGAGTGACAAGTCCATGTCGCTCAAAGCATCTTTTGCAAGGACAAAGATGTCCTCCTCATTGAGTCTCGTGAACTCATTCCGTGTCTGCAAGGTGTTAGCAATAACATAGAACAAATAGCGAATTGCAGGATGTTGAATATTCTTCGCCTTGCTTACTGTAGAAGTGAAACTCATTCCATTATAATAAAGTTCCAAGGAATGTCTATGCCAGTAAAGGATGCGCGTAAGGCATTAAAATTATTGTTTGGAAAATTAAAACATGCGCACCATTGATCTAGTGGTAAAGCATAATTGTTGTTCATAAGTTGAAAAGCAATCATGTCCTCTCCATGCCATGCTTTAACAGTGCTTTGCAAAGAACTTAGAAATTCAAGAGTTAACTAGCGATAAGTAGGCACATCATTGAATACAAAGTTTTGTAGGCCAACTCTATTGCAAAGAAAATTGAAGTCATTAGAAATACTGAGTTGATTTAATATAATGGGGCAAGCCCACTTTGTTGTCTTCACTTCTTGGTTCTTGATCCTATTGAAGCGATCACGTTGGAGCTCATCCCTGAACCATATCCCCATGCGTTCTTGAGCGGCAGCCCGAGAATAACTAGCGGAGACATGAGCACGAGTTTGGCTCCTTGTGTTCATCATGTAAAATAATAAGGAAAGACAAAAAATAAAACTTTTTTATCCAACAATAATAAGCAGAACATATTCCTCATCTTAGCACACTAAAGAGTCCCCTCAAAATAATAATCTAAGCAAGAGAATCATGGCAATTAGTTCATAGTAGGTCTCACCCTAGATTAATAATGATAATAGATCAAAAATGAATTTGCAAAAAGTAATTGGAGGATCGAAGAAGAAACATACCGTAGATCACTCGTGTGCGAAGAAATCGACAGAAATTAAGTAGATATGAAGATCTCTTGAGGTTATGAGAGAGTTTGGAGGTAGAAGAGAGAAAAAGGATAGAAGTTTTGGTGTTGGGGGTACCTTCCTGTGGCGATTTTGTGGTCGGGCGCATCTATACGGCCAAACTATATGGCTGAAACAATTTGTTCCCGCCGTATAGTTCGTCTAATGTCAAAAAATTAGGGTTTTCACCTTGCAGCGCAACTATACGGACAGAACTATACATACGGAATTTTTATCCCTGCCGTAGAGTTGGTCGTCAAACCTTCTTTATCCTAGAAAACAAATTTTATGAAGGCAACAATAACTATACGGCCGGAAATATACGACTGGAATTTTTATTCTCGCCGTATAGTTGGTCATTAAACCTTCAGTACCTAAGAAAGAAAATTTGTCGATGGAAAAGATATCTATATGGCTAAACTATACAGCTAGAGTTTTTATTCCCTCCGTATAGTTAGTCGTTAAACCTTCTATAGTCATCAAAAAATTCTATTACTTCAATTCTTTCTTATCCTGAAACTTAGTGAAACACGTTGTTTTTGACAGAAAAATGATAGTAAAAATTACCGACCAATCATCAGCATGTATAGAGCATGATTTTTAGTACTACTGAACTTCTTCTCCTCAACTAGAGCTTTCTAGCACTCTCTATTAAACATAAAACTTAAACTAAAACTTAAAAACTTTACTCAAACCTTTATTTCACATGGGTTACCTCCCATGAAGCGCTCTTTTATGGTCAATAGCTTGACCTCGATGTTGCTCACTTAGGCTAGATGAGTGGAACACCCACTCCAAAATAGTTGGCCTTCAAAGTGATGGCCTCCTTTTCATCATGCTTGGGTTTCTTCTTCATGGGAAAATGAATAACAAAAGGATCCCTCCAAGGCAATTGAAGCTTCACGTTCTCTTCATGTAGATTAATCAAAGCCTTGATAGTTATTCATAATGGACAGCCTAATATAATAGGAGCAGTAGCATCTTCATGCATGTCAACAATACAAAAATCAATACGAGCAGGACAACCTTTAATGTATACTAAAGTATTTTCTTTAATCCATATAGCTTGTTTATAGGTAGAATCTGCTAGATGTAATTTTAACTCGGTGATTTCAAAAGAGTCAAGATTCAACTTATTAAAAAGACTTTTTGGAATTGTTGAAACGCTTGCACCTAGATCACAAAATGTAGTTATCTCATTGGTCCTAGTGTCAATCTTAATAGTAGGCTCAAATATATCATCAAGCTTCACAAGTAATTTTTCAGCAATTTTCTTATATTCTTCCTCAAGCTCACATACCTTTATTGCTACCTGATTAATGAAGTGTTGATACATAGCTTCCTCATTTCCTTCACTTACCGGAAACTTGATATTGATCCGTTTTACAAGATCTTCAACGGTTTAATTTGGTGAAGGATAATTACTATAATCAAGTTCTTCAGGCTCCTCCCTTTGGATTCTCATCATCTTGAGGTCTTTAACAAGATTGGGCTCAGATTTACCTACAAATTTAGCTAGAATGAGAGTTTGACTCTCGGTTATCTTACCTAGGTGCCTCAACAATCCTTGTTCTTTCTTGGAGGGCCTGCAAATCATTCCTCAAACTTACAGCTTGGTTAGATAATTTACCAAGCATAGCATCATGGTTCTCTGTTATTTTAACAAGGATATTGTTTTGCTCATTTTGTGAATCTATAAAGGACTTAAGTGTTTCTTGGAGACTACCATTACTTGTTCCCATATTATTATTAGAGTTACCTGCAGGTCTAGAATAATGTTTCTGAAAAATAGGATTATAATTCTTCTTCCAAGCAGGGTTATAATCATTACGAGCTATGACGTCTATTTCTTCAATATTTGATTCTAGGATAGCTCTTACCTGGTTTTCCTTACCTTTTATGGCTAATATGAGCTCATCCATCTTAGCATTGAGTTCTTCATTTTCTTGTTGTGAGACGGAGTTCGCCTTCTTCGTGTTTGTTCTATCCACATGCCACTAGGCATAGTTGTCTTGCATATTGTCTACTAGCTGCTTTGCTTCGGTAATATGTTTGCCCATAAATGTTCCTCCAGCTGCAGTATCAAGCATAGACTTAGACACAGGGATGAGAGCATTATAAAATAAATGGGGAATTAACCAATCTTCCATCCCATGACTCGGACAGTTTCTCATGCATTCTTTCATCCTCTCCCATGCAAGCGCTAGTGGCTCATGCTCTTCCTGTCTAAAACCAGTAATATTAGATCTTAGTTGCATAATCTTTACAGGTGGGAAAAATTTAGTCATAAATTAAGAAGTACACTCCACCCATGACGAAATAGTATTTCTAGGCAAAGCTAGCAACCATTCTTTTGCTCTTCCTCTAAGAGAGAAAGTAACTAAGCGCAATTTGACCACATATGGGTTAACATCTTTTATGCGCATCATATCACATATTTCAGTGAAAGTGTTCAAGTGCATACCTGCATCCTCAACAGCAGAGCCTCCAAATTGATTCCGTTGAACCAAACTTAAATAGTGGGGCTTAATTTCATAATCATCAGCAGTAATTGCTAGATGGGTAATAAGAGTACGCAAATAATCAATGTTAGGAGTTGCAAGGTCCCCAAGCTTCTTTTCAACCATATTTCCTATATTTTTGGGTTTTCTTAAACAAAGACTTATGATAGTAAAAACAGGAATTTAAAGACTAAATAATTTTTTGGTTTTTCAAATAAAGACTAAAAGAAATGTAATAAAATTTAAAACAAGAACTAAAACTATCAAGGTTCCTACTAAACTCACCAGGGTAGCTATTGCTTCCCCGGCAATAGCGCCAAAAAAAGGGTTGATACCTTTGATCCGCATTATGGATGTAGTATAGCTCTTTTTCCCTAGTAGACCTAGGTTATTGAATCCTCGGGAACCACAAAACATAGTGAAGTTACTTTAACGGACCTTTGTCTTTTGTTGTTGGCGATGATGGAGAGAGAGGGCCTAGGTCTTTCGGTTTCACCTGTAGCTATGCAAAAAATCTGATGGGAATAAAAGATAATAATAAAGTATGCATGTAATTGTTAAAGCAAGATAATTATATCTGAGCAATGCATCCATAATTGCTATTGCCTCTGCAACCGCCTATAGCAATAACCTACTAGTATCATCCATAGAAGAAAGAGAACTAATGATATGCATAGTGATGTCACCGTTAATACCAAGTAAATCCCTCACATACAGCCGTACTACCCCTTCTGTCACTGGTGTTTCCAACCTGCAGATTAGTCATTACTCATACTCCCTATACCTAGCTCAATCCTCGGGGTCTTGGGTACCTGAAAAGTCCTTGTATTGAGGCAAGAGAGGATATAATCATCATGTCATACAAACTAATACATGATCCCATCTATGATAAATAACATGCAGAAAAGCTACATGGCTAGGCCGAAGCCCTTAGCCCAAAGAGAATTACGCACGCATAGAGATGAAATCAACAATCATAAACATTGCAAAGGAAATCATGAGATTGATAGCAAATAGTATTACAATGTCGCCAATCGAAGATGATATCTACTATTACAAGTGGTGGAATATGGCTATGGTGGTGGAGAAGGGTTTGGAGATTAGATCTAAGTCTATTCCTCTAGTGGCTATTCAGTGTTGTGGATGCAGGTTTCTGGGGTTCTGGGGGGGCGGTGTTTATCGTCGCCCGAATCCTCTTTATATAGGGGCCCCTTCATGAAAGTTGTTCTATTTTATCTAGCGGTGTCGATAGCAACTATACGGACGAAATTTTATTCGTGCCGTACAGTTGGTCGTTAAAGCTTCTGCCTCCATTTCCCGACCCCTGGTTTCTTTGGGTTGTTGGAAATCTCGTATCTTTGACTTTAATGTTGTGATTCCCATCATCAAACGTCATTATCTGCGTAGGGAAAAATAGAAAGAAAGGATTGCATACCCCTTTGATCATTAGGCAGTAGTGGTAGGGTTTAGAGATACATTTCATCAAAAATATGAATAATATCCATTTTAAATGTGGATGTAGATGGCTATATTTCACAGCCATCAAGTACCTTCAGATGATTTTTAAAAAACATGAGCAAGTAGGTATCATGCATTTGCACACCAAAAGCTAAGATACTTTCATTAAATAGTCATAAAGTCATTCTGTTACACAAATATAGCCATAAAACTTGTGAATTATCAATTAAATAGGTTATACTTAGTGTGAAATTGGACGGCATGCTTTCGAGCCATGATCTTTGTATTTGATTCATGAACAAATCCATTGTTGTAAATTAGAAAATTTAAAATAACTTCAAATATGGAAGCTCCTTTTTTAAACAATGTTTGCCAATATGCACCATTCTACAAAATATAGTTACATTATCATAAAGTATTGTAAATGTATGTCCTTGAAATTGGTCATCTAGTTTAAAAGGCATGAATGTTCATACATGGTACGCCATATTATGAAACATGTTTTTTTCAAAATTGTCAAATATTAAGTTTAAATGTTTTCATGGAAACTGGCTACTTCACATAGTGAGACACCAAGAGAACATAATGGTAGTATTTCATTTCACCTTTTGTTTCTTTGTATATTTTAAAACATGGCCCAAATTTAGCACATTACCATTTGTATCAAGAAGTTGAATCTTTCAAAACTCTCGGTGGTTCTCCGATATTTTACTACTTCGATACCTTTAACTTATTTACAAAATCAAGAGAAAGCTATATCACACACTTTGTAGTTCAAAATTAGACACACTTACTTTAAATCGTCAAAAAGTTCTTTCATTGAACAAATTTAGCTAGGAAGCTTGGACATTCATGAAAGTAGGGAATTATGGAGAAAATAAGGATTCTCAGTTTATAAACATTGCTTGAAATAGCAAGATGACCAATGTCAGATATGGACACATCGTTAGAAACTACGGCAGATATATGGCCGTGACCTTGGTCATCTTGTTTGAAAGACTTCAATAATGTTTATTAATTTTGACAAATTTCTGCAAACTAATTTAAATGCCGGTAAGCACATTGTCGCTAGCATGTTGGTCTAGACATGCCCAGCACCCGAGGAGCGGCCACACATCGGAGTAGCGTACCTTGTAAGCTTCAACCTCAAAATTTCCTTAGAGCACCTAAACATTCCGCGCATCCATTCAAATATCCGGAGCATCCAGTCAAATATTTCTCGCATCTATTCAAATATCCTGCCCTGTTTTTTGTGTATGCAAAATTTCTCTTCTATCCCTGGTCCCGAAACAGGAACTAGAGGAGCACTACAAAAATAGAGGGATACAGGTGGTAAATGGGTGTCATCCAACCAATATCCCTCCATTGCCTCTTCGCCACCCTTCCCCAAACCCACCCACCCCCCACATCCTGCACCTTCTTCACCGACGACCCTCTCATCCACACCAGAGCTCCTTCACCACCAACATGCTATTCCACATGGGAGCTTCTTCACTGCCTTTATTGTCCAGGCACTGGATCCACCTCTCGCCGCCCTCGTCCACCGCAACCATTCTACATCACCGACTCACGCGTCATGGACACCCGAACTATTAACTCCCTCACTGCACCAGATCTGCTAGCCATCGCCCTCTTGCCCGTCATGGCCGCTCCCGCCATGGAGTGGTAATTTGTCTTGCTCGTTTGATATTTTTGGTACTCTTAAGCTACAAAATCTTTAGAATGTTTCTCAATATCCTTCCTACTATTGCCATTTCGTTTGCACCCACATCTGGTTGGTCTTATCCACATCATTTGCTTCTAGCTATTATTTCCTTTATTACATTGTCATGCTATATAATCATGCAACACTAACTTGTAGATACTATTCTTTCGAGCGCTCGCTTGGGTCATGCAAACTGCTCGTAGAGGATCCAACACTAACAATATGATGCCAAGCAAGGTTAAAGTGTGTGGTTTTAGTGTGTTACTTAGGCCAGTTTCTTGTCATGTTAATAACGCATATAACATGTATGCATAATAAGTTAATAAGTCATTCTACCAAAAACCTTACCCTAACATTTCCATTCATGTTTTATTGTCTGCGAATGCTTTGAGTAATTCAAAAAAATGTCCATCTAGTTTGAATCAGACATCTGGTCATTTTTAATGCTATCTTTTTGGTGTTTTCAACTGCTTTCATCCATCCAAACTAGCTAGCTAGTTTGAATCATACATCTAGCCAGTTTTAATGCTATTTTTTTAGTGTTTTCAACTGCTTTCATCATTCTAAACTAGCTAACTCGGTTTTAAATGTCATGCCTTAATACAGAGAAAGGACAAAGGAATATAAGGACTAGAGTTCCAGTTGCTCGACTCAGATTCTACTAGAAGATTGACCAGGAGTTGGCCCGCTTGATAAGTAACTACTTTGAGCCTAAACGAGCTACTATAAGTTCATACTTACTTAAATGATATGTACTTTATATAATGCGTGTTTACATATTCTTTGTTTTAACCTCTTTCACCATATTTTACCAGGCTGCAGTTAAAACCAAGCAGGAGTCCTCGGAAGGCAGGGCTAAAAGTTGTGATCCACTATTCATCCTCCCATTGCATTTTTGAAGGAAACAACATTGTTAACTGTTCACCTAGAACAACTCCTCCAGGTGATATATAAAGGTTGTATTGCATGCAGAAAGAAAGGGTGTAGCTGCTCTTAGATCTATAGCTGAAACATTGATGATGCGATGAAGCGCATATCCATGTACCTATTTCATATTGATGATGTGAACTCTTCTTTGTGATCTGTTAAAATGCAGATCTTGTCAAGTGATCTATTATAATTTTCAATCTAGAGAGACCAACTTTTATTGTTGTGTAATAAGTAGTTTGAATTTCTCTTTTTAGAGATAGAAGTTTAAATTTCTCATGTTTATTAATCAACTTGTTGGCATTCCCGTATTGTTCTGCAAAACGTGGATGCTACTAAAAATGCTGAAACAATAACACGCCATAGAGTGAAAGGCTAGAACCGTAATATAATGAATAGTGAAAGGCCATGATTGGTCAAACATGGATGGAGTTCTATGAACAGTAAAAGGCCTGAACGGTAAAAGGCTCGAACAGTAAAATGCCTGAACAGTAAAAGGCCTGAAAAGTGAACGTCTTAAACAGTAAAATGCCAAAAATTGAAACGGGCCTAAACAGTAAAAGTTCTGATTCATGATAGCCCGAACAATAAATGGTGAGAAAGTAGTAGTAGGCCAGAATAGTAACATGCTAGAACAGTAGGAGGCCAGAACAGTAACATGTAAGAATAGTAATAGGCCAGAATAATGAAAGGCCAATTTGGAAGAAGTCCTAAATAGTAACAGGACTTCCTACAAAAAGGCCTGCAACAAACGGAAATGACGGGATTTATGCACATTGATAGGCCTAGGGCAGGCCTTAAAAGTACCAGCCCGATGTGGCGTAGGCCGCTAATGGGCTGCATAGTGTTGTACCAAGCTGGGCCTTAAGCAAGCTGAAATAGTAACGGGCCTAAAAGTTATCAGGCCATAGTTGGGCTCCAAAGTTGTGTGCCCCATTAAAGCAGGGCAGGCATCTAGCGGGCCGAAATAGTAACGGGCCATATTCTTACTGGGCTTCTCTCATGGGACATCCCACTTAATGGTTAGCGGCATTGGCTTTCACAATAGTTTTTGTCACCGTTAATAGTGGTAACTGTTCATTAATGGTGCTTTCCACATGGTAGGTTGCATAATGTCAGTAGTCAACAGGGAAACCGATCTACGATGGCACGAATTTCCGTGCCTAAAAGGTGCGATCCTCCACGGTTGGGAAAAAACCATGGTAGATTCTTTGGTAATGGGGCTTTTACCATGGAGACCATCCATCGTAGAAGACTTTTCCACCATGAAAAATGGGCCCTCAAACAAGAAAACTGTATGTTGTAAAATACAAATTTTCTTGTAGTGACATATCAAACAAAGACAGTACTGAGATGAAGCCAGGCTTCATCAGAATTTGACCGGAATTAGGCTCAAAAGTTATGGGTGGCGAACCCCTGATCGGACCTACCGGTGTCTCCCAACAGAATTATCGATCACAGGTACCACCAACAAAGGCCCATGGAAGTGACTGATACGTTGTAAACATATCTATAATTTTTGATGTTCCATGCTTGTTTTATATCTACTTTCTTATGTTTTATCCACACTTTGAAGTATTTATACACATTTTCTGGAACTAACCTATTAACAATATGCAATAGTGCTAGTTCCCTGTTTTTTGTTGTTTTTGGTTTCAGAAAAGCTAGTAATCAAATATTCTCAGAATTGGACCGAACAAAAGCCCAAGTCAATATTTTACCCGAAGCAATACTGAGTCTAGAGGGGAGACGAAGAGGGGAACCAGGACGGCCACACCCTAGGGTGGCACGGCCAGCCCTAGGCGCGCTACCACCTGGTGTGGGCCCCCTGGTACTCCACCGACCTTGCCCCTTCGCCTATAAAAGTTTCCAGGGACGAAAACCCTAAGTACCCGATCAAAATTCCATGAAAGAGTTTGTAGCCACTGCCATCTCCATCCCTAGATCGGGAGGGATCTAAAGCTCTTCCCGACACCCTGCCGGAGGGGAGAGATCACCCTGGAGGCCTTCTTCATCACCATGACTGCCTTCGGTGTGACGCGTGAGTAGTTCATCCCTGGACTACGGGTCCATGTAGTAGCTATATGGTTGGTTATCCTCCTTTGTGCTACCATGTTTAGATCTTGTGAGCTCCTTTCATGATCAAGATCATCTATTTGTAATCTTAGATGTTGTGTTTGAGGGGATCCGATGGATATTGAGATGCTATTTCAGATTGATTATTGATTCTATCATGTCTATGTTATTTGTGATCTTGCATGCTTTCCATTGTTAGTAGCTATCTTGGCCGAGTAGATGCTAGCAACTCCAAGAGGGAGTATTTATGCTCGATAGTGGGTTCATGCCTCTAGGAATCTGGGGAAGTGACAGAAACCTCTAAGGTACTAGATGTGTTGTTGCTACTAGAGAGAAAACATCAATCCTTTGTTCATAGAGCAATCATATTGTTTACTTTACACACTTTGCTTAATGCAATTATCTGTTGCTTGCAACTTAATATTGGAGGGGGGTCGGATGATAACTAGAAGGTGGATGATTAGTCATAGATGTAGTTGGATTATGGTCTATGTATAATGTTGTAATTCCCAATCAAATCTCAGAGGAGTCAAGATGATTAGTATATGCATGTATGCTTTCTTGGTGTCTGTCAATTGCCCCGCTGTAATTTGTTCACCCAACATGTCATCTATCTTAAGGAGAATCACCTCTAGTGAACTATGGACCCCGCTCTAGTCTTTTACCATCATTTTACAAGCTATTTACTGTTTACTATTTACTTTCTGCAAGCAATTACTATCTTCAACAAAATACGTTTAATCCTTTGTTTTCAGCAAAACTGTTGAGAATGACAACCTCAAACGTTTAATCCTGTGTAGGATTCCACGTTGGAAACAACACCTTGGAGGTGTTTCGTTGCTCCTACTGGTTTGACAATCTTGGTTTCATAACTGAGAGAAAACTTGCTATTGTGCTCATCATACCTTCCTCTTGGAGTTCCAAAACGAGCTCGATGCATTTTGAGCCATCAAGCACTTTTTCTGGCGCCGTTGCCGAGGAGTCAAGGACATCTTCACAAGGGGAGTCCCTCATAACCAATCTCTTTACTTTGTTTTTTTTGTTTTGCTTAGTTTATTTCTGCTTTGTTTACTTGTTTCTTTTATCAAAAACACAAAAAATTAGTTGTACTAGTTTGCTTCCTTTATTAAAAACACACAAAAAATGAATACTCTTGAAAACACTAAGTTGTGTGACTTCATTAGCACCAACAACAATGATTTCATGTGCACACCTATTACTCCACATGTTCCTGAAGCTACTTTCTTTGAAATTAAACCTGGTTTGCTCAATTTTGTTATGAAAGAACAATTTTCTAGTGTTGGTACTGAAGATGTTGTTTCTCACCTTAATAACTTTGTTGAACTTTGTGAGATGCAAAAACATAGGGATATAGATGGAGATATTATTAAGCTTAAATTGTTTCCTTTCTCTTTGAGAGGAAAAGCTAAACAATGGTTGCTATCCCTAACTAGAAATAGTATTGATTCTTCGACTAAATGCAAAGATGCTTTCATTGGAAAATACTATCCTCCTGCTAAGATTATATCTATGAGAAGTGAAATAATGAAATTTAAACAATCTGATAATGAACATGTTACTCAAGTTTGGGAAAGAATGAAATCTTTGGTAAATAATTGTCCCACTCATGGACTAACTGCTTGGATGATTATCCAAACCTTTTATGCAGGACTGAATTATTCTTTAAGGAATTTGTTGGATTCTACTTCTGGAGGTACCTTTATGACCATTACTTTGGTTGTTGCAACAAAACTTCTGGATAATATGATGGTTAACTATTCTAAATGGCACACTGAGAGGGCTCCACAAGGTAAGAAGGTAAATTCTGTTGAAGAAACCTCCTCCTTGAGTGATAAAATTGATGTTATTATGTCTATGCTTGTTAATGGGAAAGCTCATATTGACCCAAATCATGTTCCCTTAGCTTCTTTGGTTGCTCAAGAAGAGCAAGTTGATGTGAACTTTGTTAGAAATAATATTTTTAGCAACAATGCCTATAGGAATAATTTTTGTAATAATAATTATAGGCCATATCCTCTCAATAATGGTAATGCTTATGGAAATTCCTACAACAATAATAGAAGTGCACCCTTTGAACTTGAAGTCATCCTTAAAGATTTTATTGGTAAACAAACTGCCTTCAATAAAACTATTGAGGAAAAACTCGCTAATGCTGAAAGAAATATAGCATCATTGTCTGAAGCACAATCTTCTTTGAATAAAATGGCTACTAAACCTGAAACTATTGAAAATCCCTTTACTTCTACTAATGTCATACAAGTTAGAATTGATGAAAATGTTAGACTGTTAGCTGAATTGCATGCTAAGTGGGAAAGACAAGATGAAATTGCTAGAAATAGAAGTATTTGTACTATCACTACCACTAATGTTGAACCTAGCAAAGCCAATGGAGTCCCCATTCCTTTAGAAATAATTCCTAAAACCAATGGAACCTTTTCTAATAAAAATGCTAAAATTCTTCGAAATATGGGAAACAATAGCTCTACTACCTTAGATGGTAATTATGATTTTGATCTTGATGGTTGCAATATCTCTGAAGTAATGAGGTTCCTACAAAATCTTACTAAAAGTCCTAATTCTAGTTCTATGAATATGGCCTTTACAAAACACATTACTGATGCTCACATAAAAATTAATGAAGAAAATATGAAACATAAAGCTTCTATTCCTATGAAATTAGACGATGGTTGGGAACCCATCATTGATATGAAAGTGAATGATTTTGATCTCAAAGCTCTATGTGATCTTGATAGTAGTGTTTCTATTATGCCTAGAAGGATTTATGAAATGCTTGATTTGCCACCATTGGAAAATTTCTATTTAAATGTCCAACTTGATGACAATGCTAAAAAGAAACTCATGGGGAATATTAATGATGTTCTTATTATGGTTAGCAATGCCTATGTCCCCGTTTATTTCTATGTTTTGGATGTTGAATGCAATGCTTATTGTCCTATTATTTTGGGAAGACCTTTTCTTAGAACAGTTGGTGCCATTATTGATATGAAAGAAGGGACCATTGAATATAAATTTCCACTAAAGAAAGGTATAGAACACTTCCCTAAGAAGAGAGAGAAGATTCCTTTTGCCTCCTATTAAAACAAAATTTTCTCTTAATGCTTCTTCATTTGAGAATACTTGATTCTTGCTTTTTATGCCTAGCTCAGAGGCGTTAAAGAAAAGCACTTATTGGGAGATAACCCAAATTCTGTTAGGAGTCTTTTGTTGAGTCTTGGAAGTTATTGCTTCAGTAATAACCTCTCCTTCTCATTTTTTTATGGTTTTTGTGCCAAGAGTAACCTCTAATGAGAGAGAAGTAATGCTTCAGAAAGTTGTTGTCCCAAAACAGATTTTTGTGCTTTGCTGTAAATATTTGTGAAAAATCTCCGTATGTCTCTTTGAGCTGTAATTTTGTGTGCTTCTCCCCAGGTTGTTATCCAACTTTTGTTAGTTTAACACTTTTTGATTTGAGCAAAAAAAGGTCTTCGAAAAAATTGGTTTCTATCTACTAGTCTGTTTTGACAGATTTCTGCCATTATTTGCATTTGTCTCTTAATCTCTTTCTCTTTGAGTTCTCTCTGATCAGTTGAACTTTTTAAAGGAAGTGCTATAGTAGCTTGTGTTTTAATGGAAGTTTTACTTGTGTTGAAACTGAACAAAAGACTTATTATCTTGAGTGCACTAATGTTGCTAATGAAGATTGTGTGAAGTTTTGTATGAAGGAAATTTTAAAGTGTACGGAAGAGTAATGTGATAAGATGAAGTATGGACAAAAGCTCAAGCTTGGGGATGTCACCCGTGTCACCCCAAGAAATATTCAAGAAGTACAAGCGTCAACGCATGGGGATGCCCAAGGTATCCCCTTCTTCATCAATAAAAAAATTTCAAGTTTCTTCCAAATACTTCATTTTCATTGTTTCATGCACAATTGTGCGAAAACGCTAGAAAAAAGGCGCCCTCATGGGAGTATGCTCAGTGACGCTGCTCGTGGCAGCACGTGGATGATTTTGGTGCGTCTCGTCGATTGGGGGTGTCTTGATTTCTCGACACGTGTAGTTCTTGTAGCGCTTCTGGATGTTTGGGGTGGGGCTTTCAGCGGTTTGCTTCCGTCGCGGGACCTTGCCCGGTTTTTTGTTTTTTGTTGGTTTTTTCTCTTTTTCGGTTCGTATGAAGTACGGTTTGCGTTGCGTGTACTGCTTATACGAGGAGTTCTAGTTGCTTGCTTGTAGGACTAGGAGGCAGTGCACAATAATCTGTCTTGGCTATGGCGTGGTGCTATGGTTACTCTTTTTCGGTCCTGTTTTACTCTTTGTCGGTCTTTTTTTTTCTCTTTTTTGGTAGTTAGTACCTGCTTTTATTTTTTTACTTTTATTTAATTTTGTTTCTTTTGTTTTATTTACGGGCAATGGAGATTTTGTGGGGTGTAATGGGAGGGGTCCTACTTTGAACTCCTATTCATGTATACTTTGAACTAATTCTTTTAAGGGTACAGTTTTCAATGCTATTGTGTCTAATAGTAATGTGAGGTAGTGCAATGTCTAATAGAAATGGAGGCAGTTCATCTTTTTATACCGTGAGCATCTGCGCTATGCTGGGCCGTGCACTGCTTACAGTAGGAGTTCGAGTGGCTTGCTGGTAGCACAGGGAGGCAGTGCATTCTTGAATCCTGCGCAGTGCATGGCGTGTAGTGCTGAGCATCTGCGATGTGCTGGGCCATACACTACTTACCATAGGAGTTCGAGTGGCTTGCTCGTAGGACAGGGGAGCAGTGCATTGTTTGTATCTTGAGCAGTGCATGGAGTGCAGTGTTGAGTATCTACGCTTTGCTGAGGCGTGCACTGCTTATAGGAGGCCATGCATTGCTTATAGGAGGCCATGCACTACTTATAGTAGGAGTTCGAGTGGCTTGCTCGTAGGAAAGGGGCAGTGCATTGTTTGTATCTTAGCATTGCATGGAGTGCAGTGCTGAGCATCTGCACTATGCTGAGCCGTGCACTGCTTACAGGAGGCCGTGTACTACTTACAGGAGGAGTTCAAGTGGCTTGCTGATAGCACAGGGAGGCAGTGCACTGGTTGTAGCTTGAGTAGTGCATCGCGTGCAGTTCTTAGCATCTGTGCTGTGTTGGGCCGTGCTCTGCTTACAAGAGGTCGTGCACTGCTTACAGGAGGAGTTCGAGTGGCTTGCTCGTAGGACAGGGAGGTAGTGCATAGTTTGTATCTTGAGCAGTGCATGGCGTGTAGTGCTGATTATCTTCTCTTTGCTGAGCCAAGTACTGCTTACAGGAGGTCGTGCACTACTTACAGGAAAAGTTCTAGTGACTTGCTTGTAGCACAGGGAGGCAGTGCACTGGTTGTAGCGTGAGCAGTGCTGAGCATCCTGTGTTGGGCCATACACAGCTTACAGGAGGCCGTGCACTGCTTATAGTAGGAGTTCGAGTGGCTTGCTTGTAGGGTAGGGGCAGTGCATTGTTTGTATGTTGAGCAGTGCATGAAGTGCAGTGCTGAGTATCTGCGCTTTGCTGAGGCGTGCACTGCTTACAGGAGGCCATGCACTGCTTATAGTAGGAGTTCAAGTGGCTTGCTCGTAGGACAGGGGCAGTGCATTGTTTGTATCTTGAGCAGTGCATGGAGTGTAGTTCTGAGCATCTGCGCTATGCTGAGCCGTGCACTCCTTACAGGAGGCCGTGTACTGCTTACTGGAGGAGTTCTAGCAGCTTGCGGGTAGTGCAGGGAGGCAGTTCACTTGTTGTAGCTTGAGTAGTGTGTGGCGTGCAGTGCTCAGCATCTGTGCTGTGCTGGGCCGTGCACTGCTAATACGAGGCCGTGCACTGCTTACAGGAGGAGTTCGAGTGGCTTGCTGGTAGCACATGGAGGCAGTGCATAGTTTGTATTGTGAGCTGTGCATGGCATGCAGTGCTGAGTATCTGCGCTTTGCTGAGCCGTCTACTGCTTACAGGAGGTTGTGCACTGCTTACAGGAGGAGTTCTAGCGGGTTGCTCTTAGCACAGGGAGGCCGTGCACTGGTTGTAGCGTGAGCAGTGCATGGTGTGTACTGCTGAGCATCTGCGATGTGCTGTTCCATACACTGCTTACAGGAGGCCGTGCACTACTTAGAGTAGGAGTTCGAGTGGCTTGTTCGTAGAATAAGGGGGCAGTGCATTGTTTGTATCTTGAGCAGTGCATGGAGTGTAGTGCCGAGTATCTGTGCTTTGCTGAGCTGTGCACTGCTTACAGGAGGCCGTGCACTGCTTAGAGTAGGAGTTCGAGTGGCTTGCTCGTAGGACAGGGGGGCAGTGCACTAGTTGTAGCTTGAGCAGTGCATGGCGTGTAGTGCTGAGCATCTGCGATGTGTTGGGCTGTACACTGCTTACAGGAGGCCGTGCACTGCTTACAGGAGGAGTTTGATTGGCGTACTGGTAGCACATGGAGGCAATGCACTGGTTGTATCTTGAGTAGTGCATGGCATGTAGTGCTCAGCATCTGTGCTGTGCTGGGCCGTGCACTGCTTACAGGAGGAGTTCGAGTGGCATTCTCGTAGCATAGGTGGGCAGTGCTCTAGTTGTAGATTGAGCAGTGCATAGAGTGCAGTGCTGAGCATCTGCGCTTTGCTAGGCCGTGCACTGCTTACAGGATGAGTTCGATTGGCTTGATCGTAGCACAGGGAGGCAGTGCATTGGTTGTAGCTTGAGCAGTGCATAGTATTCAAGGTCCAAGATTCACATATGCAATATTTAGAAGATGATCAAAGTGTTCAACTTAGTGAGTACATTCATTGACATTACAGTATATAAAAGATGTTTAACTTACTAAACAAGACGAATACAATACACTTCAGCACTAGATCAAACAAGAAAAGATGACTATCTGAATAGTGTTTTCCCAAGTTAACCACTAGATGACAATCTCAACAAAGTTGAGACCAAGGTGCTCCTGCATATGCTCTATTTTCACGAGAAGTAGTGATGCACATGCAACATCAGCAGCAAATGTGAAGTTAGGCCATCTTGTGGTGAAGCTGACATGTCCATTGTCCCTTTGTACAGTATATGCACATGCAATAAAATTCTATTCTCCTTCAAGATCATGTCCCTGTCTATACAGATGTGCTATGCCCTGAGTTGGGTACCTGAAACCATCAACAACCTCAATTGGCATGAACTGCAATAAAGAAAAAAGTTAGTATTTTAACAAGCATTCTAAATTAACAAGTTCATTAAATTATATGTTGAATCTGAACATAAAATATGATTAAATATGTGGAAACTAACCAGTGTATTATGGTCATGGTTATCCATATTCATCTTGTGTACCCACAAATGCTTTTCATCTTTAGTTTCAAAAAACTAATGTTCTGTGACATGAACATCTTTGTAAATGCCAAATAAGATTGAAGCCATTTGCTGCTCAGTTAGTGCATTTATGTCTGAGAAGATGGTCCTATGCAGAATGCTTCTGATGGATGTAGGCACATCTCCCACCTCTGATGAATGAGTGGAAATACATGTTGAGTAGTAAAGAATGTTATTATGATTATCTAGTAGTAGGACAAGGAAAAACTATATGTGCAGATTATTTACAGTAAATAAGGGAAATACCAGGTGGTTCATGAATCTTTTTCTCTTCATCATTAGAGTAAACAGTGACATGGAATAAGTTGGTAAGTTCAAACCAACATGATCAAGTGCGTCGTCATCATATTCAAAATGCACTACATCTCCAAGTGATATATCATAAACCCTCATCAAGGACTTCAAGTAGGGACCACAGATTATTGTCCTAACATTAGACTTCTTGAGGAATAAATCAAAATTCATTAATGCTTCACTGTTTGGAACCATCCAATTATTTGGAGTGAAATCATTCAGTCTTTCCCTAAATGAGCATGGCACTACTTGAAGGTAAACAACATGGTTCAGTTCATGTGACAACAAGACAGTAAAATAATCAGTACATAAAACGATAATTTCGATCGTTTTGAATAAAACCTTTGAAAACCTTCTCGTAAATATGTAAAAACTTACCACACCATTGATGGGAAAACCTTGAACAATGTTAACTTGGAAGTTGGCTTCTCTCCTCTGTGCCCTACCACAGTTGTTGGCAGGTTGCCTGCACACTGTACATTCCATTCCAAGAAACACCTGATAAAACTAACAATGCATTTGAGGAGTGAACTGTGCATTAACTCCTAATCTAGAAAGTGTCAAACAGATCAATTATCAGGCATAAATTACACGATAGTATTATGAGGATAAGATGATAGGAAGAACACATAAAGGATTATGGGGAAACTAAAAAATGCAAGTGTGATGCAAAACTCAACGTCGAGTTGTACAAAGACAATGGAATGGAGATTCAAATAAAATAACAAAGTTATTGAAATGAAGAAAAAAATAAGTAGTAGAACTGAAACCAATAAAGAAAAGGAAAGGGATACAGGATTAGAGGAGAAATCTTGATCGAGAGGGGACGAACTTTTCTGAGAAATTGCTCTGCTCTGAGGAACTGTTCTCGGGAACTGTTCTCGAGAAGTGCTCTAGACGTGCATGGTGGGAGAGCGGTGGAGAGAACTAAATGGAGTCCCTTCAGTTTTCCTCCATTTATAAATCAACCAACTAAAACGGTTATGTGCTAACTTGATGAAATTGAAAGTCTGACGGACTAACAACAAATCTGAACTTGTACATCGACGTAGTGCATAGTTGACATTTTTGGCAGTGAATGATATCTGCGAGGTATGGTTCATGTTTTTCTTATGGTAATTACTATTTCCTTTTTTTATTTAGGTTTTATTTTTCTATTTTTTTATTTACGGGTAATTAAAATTTTCTAGTTCATTTTACTCAAAGTAGTATACTTTTTACCAAATTTCTACATTGAGTACTGCACAGTTTATCCGCGTGCACTGCCATATTATCTGCTTGTTGAACTGCTCTATCTTTACTGCAGTGCCATGAGCATTGTTGTTCGCAACCTCAGTAACTTAACTTTCGAACCATGTGCGCTTTTTCATTCGCTGAATTGTTAATTGCGTTTATATTAGTCATAGTATTATAGCTATGGTCGATCGTTGATCTAGGATGATGTGTGGGGTGTATTTTAATTTTGGTAGGTGAGATGACTGTTCAATGTGTATAAGTACATTATAAATTCAGACATCGATGCTTAACATTTTGCATTCGTGTCTCAGTTCCTCTTATACTAGGTGGTTTGTTTTCCTCTAGACGATTCTTCTTCCAGTTCTATTTTCAGTTCTTTCTGCCATGGATCCAACGAGGAAGCCTTTGTCTAGAAAGCAGCAGACAGCTGTTACGATACCTTTGGAAGCTGCTGAGCGGAGGAGACGGGGCGTAGAGGGCGCTGCCCTGCTGCCCACCATCGTGGATTCGTTCGCCGAAGGTTCGTCGTCGTCTCGATGCAACCGTCGCAAGATCGACGAGTCCGCGTTAGTTTTGCTTTTTTTATCTTTTCTTGTATTCATTTCTAATTTTTCGGATTAGTTTTTTGAAGCTCTTGTTGTGTCGTTGACGTTTGGAACTTACATATATGTCTTACTCCTCTGGTGTTCATTGTTGCTCGCATTTGGCATCTACTCCGTCGTCGTCTGTTCATGTGGTGCATCCGAGCGGGCTAATCAATGTGCGTGTATTTGTATGTTGCTATTTTTTACTACGATCAGTTCTATTTATACTAAATCTTGTTGTTGTTTTCTTTGAAAATATTAGGATTCACTGCCATTAGTTACGGGAGTTTCGGATGGCAGTAATCATGTTGATGAAGAATATCAGAGGCTTCGTAATGAACTTGCTACTGAGAAGGCTAAGGTATCAGAATTGTGTGTCAAGCTCTCCGAGAAGGAGGCAGAAAAGATGACTATTACTGTAGAGTGTGATCGTCTTCGATACGAGATCGTCGGAATGCAGCACGTTGTCAAAGATGTTGCTATGATGAAGGTGGAGCTCAACAAGTATAAAGCTGGCGCTGTAGTCTAGGACTTAGAGCGGGATACTCTAACAATGGATATGGCTCAGCTACTAGCTGATAGACAGAAGCTTGATGAGCAATTGGGCGACATGATAGCCAATCGTTTTGAAGACATTGAAACAACAAAAAATGCACGTCTTGACATGTTACATGTAATGCAATCACTGAAGGACATTCTTGAGCGCCCTCGTAACTGCATAGACATGGATGACATTCACAAAGAGGTCAAGGAGCTTGATAAGAAACTATCCAAATAACTTGTGAAGTGTCTTCCATATTTTAAATGCAAGCTAAATTTGTCCTATCATGTTGTAAATGTTTGTAACGGTGTTTGTGAAGAGAAGTTAATGAATGTGATGGAGAAAGATTGTATGTAATTTAGTAAGTATGTACGTAACGAAGCAAGTGTCTGTCTGTCAGTTTATTTTTCTATTTGCACTGCTCTGACTAGTTACGGTGCACTGCGGTGTTCTTTCCGTGTGTGCTATAAAGCTTATTTGTTCTGCCTTGACCAGACTGGTTGCACTATCGTATTTACTCATGTACGCATGGTTCTATGGTAGTGCAAGGATATCTATTTAGGTAGTTTTTGAAATGATCATCTAGAAGCAGTTTATACTGTGTTGAGTGCGCTGAAAATGTAATTTTCACACATAGGAATGGAAGAGTGTTTTTAGTGGTGCATGCACTGCCCACGTAAATTTAGATGCACTGCCTCGTATATATGTATATTCTGCTTTGTGCTGACTTTTTGCACTACCTTCTTTACTTATGTATGCAATTTGTCCATGCTAGTGCAAGGATATCTATGTAAGAAGTTTGTTTAAAGACTACCTAGAGGAAGTTTATACTGGGTTGATTATGATCGTCATGTGGAAGTAGTTCATACTTGGTTCAGTGTGATGAAAATATAATTTTTACACATAGCTATGCAATTGTTTTTATCATTGTATGTGTTTGCGATATGCACTGATCACATAGATGCCAGTTATTATTTGGTTCATTGTGATGAAATTATAATTTTTACACATAGCTATGCAAGAGTGTATGCAGATGCACTAGCCCATAAATGCCGATACACTGCAAGTAGATATTGCACTACCAACTTAAAATCAGAAAACAAGTTATCTGTTATAGATTAACAAGCGTGTACTTATGCCCATAGATATTGTTATTTCCTTAGCCTTCGTCTAGTTAGAAGCAATATGTGCATGCAATCAGGTTTGACGAAATAATGTATATGTTTCGTAATTTTGTCCGAATCACTTAATGTTATTGCAATTTTTGGCATCTCCATGTCTGGACCTAACTCACTAAGATCTTCTGGTAGGTTCTTTAGTGCTTGGATAGATCTGTGGAACAACATTATGTACAGTTGTTCATCTCTGATACTGGAGCTTGTGTCCTGATAAGTATTGTAAAGTCTTGTTAGTTTTCAAGTATATGTAATCAATATTTTTGAAATTTTTCTATCTAACTACTGCTTACACTTGACATCTTTCCTTTTTCTATAATTTCGCCATTGTATCTCTACAGGTAATATAATGTCCATAGTCCACATGCGTCTTCATCTTGTTTTTTAGTTCTCACGTAGCGTGCACTTTTGAATGATGCACTCCATCTTGGCATTGTGTCATCTTTGTAAATGCACTCTAGCACTTGTTCAAACATGCTTAGTTGTATATTGAAACATTATAGTGACATTGTTAGATAAAAAGGGTAGTAAGTTCTGATATGGTTTTTTAGAAATAACACTCTGACTCTATTAAAAGTTTTCTAGTAATGTCTACATTTTGGTTGGAGTCTTACCATAGTTTGTCCTATGTTACTATGGTAATCATGCATCTCTTTACTGTTATTGTATGCGAAGGAGTCTATGATCTCAACCTTTCAATTCCGAGCAGACCCATTTAAGACATAAACTGAAAAATGTTTCTTGCAATGAACCGGTAGTAGTATCTGTGTATGGAAGTAGATATAGTACTCAATTAAGTTTTAAACATGTGGTAATATTTAGTTTTATAAGGTATCTTAATACTGAATATAGAAATTTATGCTTATTTCTAAAATAACTCACTGTGCCTGCTTTTGTAAAGTCATCTGTTCCTATGAGGTAATCAATTGTGCGAGCAATATCTTCAGGTTCATTTTTTTTGTTTTTGTCCATAAAATCTAATACTGATGTTACCTATGTGGGTAGGATTACCCTTTTACCTTCCTGGAAAAGATATTTGAATTCATCATTACTTCTCCATGTGTGGATAACGGCATCTAAAAGTTCATTGTCTATCCATCCATTCACTTTGAAATTGTCTGCTAGTTCACGTGCAGTATATGTCAAATTAAAATCTCTTGATTCATTGGATCTAGTTGTCTTGATAAAAACTCTCCTGTTGTATTACAAAAAATAGGATTAGTATTACAAGGGTGTTAGTTTAGATTAGAACAAAAAAGATCTAGGCTAATTAAAAGAAATCTAGCTGTACCAAGTTAAGCTTTACACTTACTCTCCGTAATCTGGTTTTGATGCATATTCGATTAGTTTTTCCGTACTTTCCTTGCATTCTCTATTTCTTGAAATTTAGCTGGAATGAAAACAATTCTTTCTTCTGGATTTCGATTTTTCTGTTCTTCCATCGAAACCTTGCACCTTTTTGGATTTCTTCTATATCTTTCTCTGAAGATCTCTTTCTCCTTAGTTTCTTTCAGTTGTATCGTTGATTTGTTTGACATCTTGTTTTCTTTCTCTTGAATTCCTAGCAATATATCTCTCTTCAAGTCTTGGAAATCTCTTCTTGTGAATAGCT
This sequence comes from Avena eriantha, assembly GCA_910589775.1. Taxonomy (NCBI): domain Eukaryota; kingdom Viridiplantae; phylum Streptophyta; class Magnoliopsida; order Poales; family Poaceae; genus Avena; species Avena eriantha. The sequence continues at coordinate 314,089,670 of OU342741.1, forward strand.
CTTGATATTCGGAATGGCCTATAGATGCTGCAAATTTGTAAATACTTGTGTTGCACTTGATAGTAACAATGTTATGAAACAACATACTGTGGTATGAACAATACTAGTCAAAAATCTGTGTAAAGGATTACCTAATATTCTATCATTTAATGTTTTGATGTTTATGCTGAAGATTCTGATGTCAGCATCCTCATGAGAAGCATTTCCTTGTAATCCGGAATATCTTTTTTTGTGAATTCCAGAACGTGATCTCTGGTGCAGTTCTCGACCATATAGAGCATGAAGAACCCACATTCACAGCCGCATAACATTTTTCGTTTTAGTTGTTGTCAGATAGTTAAAAGTTGACAAAGATAAGTAGTTCAATGCAAGACTAAATTTTATGTTATGTATGAACATTTACCCATTATCTTGTAGAGGCATGTGTTCATATACTACCTCAAAATCATCCAACATTTGGACTTTTGTTTCTATTGTTCCAAAACCTTTGCTCCACAATATCTTTATTTTCCTGATCAATTTTGAGCATACTTTTTCAAGATCAATATCCCCTGGCTCTCTCAATGAATCATAAATTCTGAACTTCTCCAAAATATCTACTGTCAATTTGAACTAGTGACCTACTAAACCTGAACTTCCCTTAGGAGGTCACTCAAGGAAAGGAAAAATGATCTACATGAGCAATTATTTAAAATATTTAACATATTTTTCTGTTTAAAAAATAAATATACAAGCTTGTATTTGCAATATGGTGTTCTTGAAGTTGTCAAAAAATATACTGTAATGAACATTATTGTTCTACTTACTAGTTCGTATTTGGCTAGACGGTCTGCTGCGTCTGGTTTAAACAAGTCCTCTACCCAACGCATACTTCTTTTATCGTATTTGACTGCTCTAATGTTAATAAGTTTTTGTTGCAAAACAACTGTTAGTTTGTTTTCTCTGAATATATAAATACCTTTGTTTATTATTTACAGTTGCTTTTTCTATAGTACTTACAATTGCTCTGTAATGAATAATTTTCTTCTTTGACTTGGTTCTCCTTAGTTGTTCTTCAAGATAGGTTAACACAAATTCAACATCTATATCGCCTAGCAGTCCTTCGTTTCTGAAAGCACTTGATATGTAATACAGTGGCACCTTTGTATTGGTTTTCTCGTGCTTCAAGATATACCGAGATCTGTAGAGTGGAGTAATTTTTATTATAACACAATATAGTTCTAAAAAATATGCAAAGTGCAAAATGATAATTTTTAAAATCATCTCACTTTAATATACCTGTATCTTCTTTTGACAGTTTTTTGTCTATGAACTTGCATATCAAGTTATACAATTTTGTCCATTCGGATTATATTTGCCTACTGTCCTTGTTTGCTTGGTATCCACTATCTGTATCTGTGGAAAGAAAAAATTGTTAGTGTGTGAAAAAATGAAGTGCAGAAAAATCAGTACACTGACTAATGTTAGGTAGTGCATCAGAATGGTAGTTGGATGTCAGTTCAGTTATAGTAGTTGAGGCAGTTTACCAGTTCAATAGTCGTGTTTGATGAGTGCAAATGGTAGACTGGCTAATACTTGTAACGATAATTGTTCATACGAATCTCTTCATGGTCATTACAGCCAGATTTTTGATTTGTTTAGGAAGCTCTATTTTGCAAGTGTATCTTTAATTTATTGACACCAGTAGAAACATGGTATGTTTACAAATGAATCAAATTGTTCAACAAAGTAATTACATAAATATAAGTTGTATCTTTGTCATATGACCTTCTGCTGTCAGATTGGTACTGACTAGCAGTAAATCTTCTGCTTTGTGTCCAACTTCACTGTCTTTAACTTTAATCTTCTATTTTTCTTTATCTTTTGTCTGATGTTCCTCTTGTTTATCCTATTCTTGCATGTTTGCTGTGTCAGATGAGAGTATGCTTGTTTCTGCTACTACTGCTGCATCGTCAGAGGGAGTTTGGTTGTTTGTATGTTCTACCGCGTCCTTCTACAATCAGAAGTTTATATTAGTTCTTTGTTGAATTGTTATGAATGTTATAACCATCATCAGATTTTTCTTTATGTTTTATATTATAGCAAATTGTCCTATTTCTACTAAATGAGCATCTACCTTTAGAGATTTGTCTTTTGTTATTGTTGATGTTGTGTGCTCCTGTCCTTTTGCTGCAGTTTCATTATTGGTATCATCTGCCTGATTGTCCAATGCATTTAAAAAAATACAGCACAGTTAAACTAGCAACAATTATTCTTATTATATCGTGCAATAACTTGCAATAAGTATATAAATTACCTTTGTAGATTCAATCGTTGTGTATTCTGTTTTTTAGACGTATCAACACTGTTAGAGTTGTTTTTCTCAGTTTCATTCCGCGGCACTGAACATGATGCAGGATCTTCTATTCTGACAGGTCGCCTTTTTGCTGTTAATCTAACTGCTATATCTTTTGGCGACTCCATGTATAACTTAAGCTTATCCATTGAGTCTAGAATCTCAAGTCCTGCTCTGTTGACATCTTGTTTGTAGTTACTGATGAGGCCTAGTTCGATGTCAGTTTCTAAATTTCGACATATGTTTTCTGGGTTGTCTGCAATCTGTCTCAGGAGATCCATTGCTTGCTGCATCTTCTCAACATCTGTCATGAGACATCCGATTGGATTTGGATGGACAGAAGGTTCTTCAGTTGGAATGTTTGAGTTGTCTCCGGCAATAACTATTGCATACTTGTTATTGCGGTTCTCTTGGTCATTATCCACCACTGCATTTGAGGAACTGTTTTTCTTTGTATGAAAACCTTTGTTGTAGTGCTGCAGCTCAGAACTAGTCTTAACCTGTTTCATGTGAAGAGGACAATTTAGATATTTCGATGCTCAATCTTGTTATGTTACGGAATGAAATCAGATATGCAATAAGGAAATACAAAGATATATATTATCAGTATGTGTACTTACATATTTCAATGCTCCGAATTCCTCAATGTTATGTTTCTGTCTATCCATCTTCACAATGGATGACAACAATTCATTATCAAGAACATGCAGCCTTGGTGTTTCAATCGTGTTGGTTGAATTCTCACATCTTTTAGAGTCTAGATAGACTATTAAAGGCAGAATTGGGCACCCCTCAGCTCCTTTGGTATTTGATTTTTAATAGGACCCTTACCCTTTTTCTTGTTTCTGTTTTTCTTCTCTGCAAAAAAATTCTGAACTCCTCTCTTCAGTTCATCCACTACTACGCGGCAGATATCCATTTTAACAAGCTTCTTGTAGTCTACATTGTGTCCCAATCTAGCCTCTCGGCCTATCCTTGCGTGTAGAGTGGGGCAGACAATACACTTGAAAATGACCAGAAATATCCATTGCATTCTGAAAGGACTTGTGTCAGCTTTCTTTCTTTGCTTATACAGATCATTAAGTTGAACTTGTTTGGTCGTTGTTTGATGAGGGTATAACTCATCAATGCCCATTATTATGGACTTGGGTTTTGGAGAAGGAGGGAGCGCTGGAGACATCTATCGGCTAGCAAACAAGCACACAAGGGACTCGAAGATTTATGCAAGTTCAGGCCTCGCAGAGGTCCCTACTCCTACTTGTCTGCTTGTGGAATTATTGAAGGAATCGAGGATTACAATGGTGCGTAGATGCAATCTGGCGACGGTTGTGGAAACTAGGGTTGCGTGTGTCCTCCTCGCCGCCCCTCCTAGCCTTTATATAGATAGGCTAGGTCTCGGGTAGCAGGTCGAGTCGGTTACAAGTTAGGGTTTTCCCCTTTGAACTTTCTATCTTTAGTTTCTTCTTGTTCTTCAAGCAATCGAGAGTCCGTAGGGTACTCGAGTTCTCTGTTTGGGCTTTGGCGACACCGTGGGCTTCCGCTGTATTCATGCCATATATACCAAGATCGAGTACCTGTAAGGTATACCCATGTCAGTAGCCCCCGAGTGTCCAGTGGAATCGCAGATTCGACTGGGGACTTTATGAAGCCTTTCGAGTGCATGCCTGACTATGTTTTTCGACTAATCTGTTTATGTCATAGGGATTGTTGATGTGTGTGCCTGATTTAACGAATGTACCGGTATCAGTTAACCACCTTAGGGTAAAACAATGCCATCTACTCGAATTCGAGTCCCCGGACTCAAATCTAGAAAAGTGCTGGTGTAATTCGACTCAAGCCGCGGAGGTCTTACAGGAGTCGAATTCTAGTATATGGGTGTGAGCACTCGACGCGTCCGTCAAGGCATGTTCATCGTATCTGTAAGTACAGATATATTTCTAGTAGTCCACAGCGAATGCGTTGCCAAACCTTATTCAGGTCTTATCTTCACGTTGCAAGCGTAGCATCTAAATTTTGTCACCGCGGAAATGATTCGAGTGACCCAGGAGACGCAGTCTCTTTGTAGGGAAAATTCTTGAGGTGGTGTTGCCATAAGCTTCGTGTGTGGATGTTATCAATACGCAGTACAATGTACAAATAATCATAGGGTGTGCGATCAGCGCTCTCTATGGGAGTGGCCCCCGAGTTCCTAGTTGAGTCGAAGACTCAGGCAGGGACTAAATAACCTTTGCGACTGCTGTCATCTTTTGTTGCTTGTTTCAGTCGAATTTGCTTCCGGCTCTCCCTATGGGAGTAACCCATGTCCATAGTCAAATTGTGGTTCGAGTGGTTTGGTTTGCTTTGATTGTCCATGTTCCTGTAAAAAATAAGAAGAAAAATCGTAGGGTGCGCGACCAGCGCTCCCTATGGGAGTAGCCCACGAGTGCTTGGTGGAGTCGAAGACTCGAGCAAGGACTAAAGTAGTCGAAGTCTTCTGCTGCGTAATTTTGGATGACGTCAGTGCTAACAATGCGATGACCTTAGTTGCCCGCGTGAGCGAGTTTGACGGGACGTGACGAGCGGTGGGTCCCATTTTCTGACTCTGATTTGACCGGACGTGCGTAATCTTTGTTTCCACTACTCCTCGATTTCCACGCGTAATGGGGGTAGTGGGGGACGGTTCGCGCTTCAGGTCCTCCACGTGTTGAGCACGATGAACGCCACGCGTCTGGTAGGGTTTTTGTTGGCCGTTAGATTGCATCTTCCAGGGGGTTAAGTAGCGATGCAGCGACGGTAATTTTCACATCTGCTTCTTTTCTCTGCCTTTGCCTCCGTCGCCATTGTTGTTGCTCCTCTGCTTCTTTGCACTCCTCTCCTTCGCGGCGCTGGACCAGCTCCGTGTTTTTCCAAGTTACTTTCTCCGGTCACACCGCCACCGTAGAATGGTGAAGAAGAAGGGAGGTGCCGCAACCGATTCCGCCGCCGCCACGGTTGCTACGAAGAAGAAGGGTGGCTCCGCTGCTGTGGGCACCAGCACCACCGCCGCCGGGAAAAGGAAGGGCACGGGCACTTGCGTCACGAATGGTGCGTGGCGTGCATCCGTGATCAAGTCTTCAGAGCTTCGTCTTCTTTGCAAATACATAGTTTTGTTTTCCACAGTCGCTGACGTGCACGTCCCTGGCAGCAAGGTAATCCCCTCTCCTCCTGCCGGCTTTCGGGTGATGTTCCTAGTGTTCATTATTCATGGTCTTTCGTTGCCCCTGCATCCTTTCTTCAGGGGCCTTCTCTATTTTTACGGGCTCCAGCTCCATCAGCTGTCCCGAAACTCCATCCTCCATGTAGCTTGCTACATTACTCTTTGCGAGTGTTGGCTCGGAATCAAGCCGCACTTCGGTCTCTTGAAGCGCCTCTTCAAGGTGAAGCGCCAATCGGCGTCTGGCTCCGTAGTCTACGATGTAGGCGGCTGCGGTATCCACGTCGACTCCTCCGCCACATACTTCGAAATCAAGCTCATGATGCTTGTCCAAGGGTGGAGGGACAAGTGGTTCTACATCCACGAACAGAAGGCCGATGGAGACCACTTCGGACTCGCGCACTTCGATCCCGCAACGCCGTGCAAGAGGAGGCACTCCTGGAAGAACATAGTGATGCCCGGCGAGTCCGTGGAACTAGATGTGCTGTAAGAACGCGTCTGCGACATCGAGAGTCGCAGGGGTAAAGAGGAGGGAGGCTGCGCCCTTATTCGCACATGGTTGTGCCATCGCGTCCAGCCCCTGCAGGCTAGGGTCCACCCTATGTTCCAGTGGGCTGGCACAGACGATGCCACTCGCATATATGCTGATGGCATTTCTGCGAGTGAGGTAGATAAGAGGGTGCAACTGGTCACCAAGTACACCGCCAAGGATGTGCTCCCCAGTAAACCAGACGTTCCTCTGTTCGATGTTGCTAACCCTCCTCTTGAGGTACAATTGTTCTACGTAGTAGCTTTTGCTTTGTCGACTGCTTCTTTGCCGTTTTATGACTTTTGTGCTAAATTGTTCTTTGTATGCAGGATTGGGCGGTGTCACCCTGTATGCCCCCTCTTCCCGAGGGGGTTATCCCTCATGAAGCCTTGGAAGAGGACAACTCGGAGTCGACCGTCCCATCTGATGTGGAGGAGGAAGCCCCCGAGTTGAGTGGTCCAGACACTCGCAAGCGTTCGCGCAGCGAGGATTCGGATGTGTCTTCCCCTTCGACTCCGGAAGGTGCAGGTGTTGGTGCAGAGTCACCGATACCCGTCGTTCCTGTGAGTGGCGTGACGCCATCTTCTCGCAAGAAGATGCGGCTGCCGAAGGAGTCATCATCAGAGTCGGGGGATCAAACCTTCGATTTCGACAAGTTTGATTGGTAAGTATATGACTCTTCCTTTTGGTTCTTCTTTGGAGTTGCCTTTTCTTGATGTTGGTTTGGTTCTGCAGTCAGCCGGCGTCGTCGTCTTCTGGCGACGTCCAATTTTTGAAGGAATCTGGAGTCGCGACCTCCAAGGCCAAAAAAGTGGCTGAGCGCACTCCTTCCCCTCCATTGGCGGCCCACTCCGGGCATAATTCGTCAAGTTCTCCGCACTATGTGGAGCACCAGATGGTTATCCGGACGTCTGCGAATCCATCGACTTCAGAGTCTTTGGAGGATCATGTAAGTGTAGTATCTCTTATTCTGATTTGGCAGTCGAATTTTCAATTATGCCATCTGTTGATCCTTTACGATGTCTTCTGCCGCAGCTCGTTGTGAAGGAAGCTGCTCGCCTTGCGGAGCAGGTGCTTGCGATGGGTCGTCAGCACGCAACACTGGACAACCGCCATCATGCGGTGGAAAGTGAGTGTTTTTTATTTTTCCTCTGCACCCTTTTGACGTATTCGACTGACGCTTTATCTTCGTTTGCGTCACAGCTGAGCATAATTCCCTCCTTCATAGCACTGCTTCCATCGAGAAAACACTTGCTGCGGCGGTGAAGAGCCGTGATGAGGCAATCACGACGCTAGGCAAATCGCGGAAATGCGAAGAGGATATGCGCGCCTGCATCGCAGATAGGGAGAAGTTGTTCGAAGAACAGCTTTTCTCGATTGCCAAGGATCTCTCAGGTATTCCTAGGCTTCAATTCCACCAGTTGCATCGTCTGTCGGCTTTGCTATTTTGTGCTTATTGGGTGCCGATGCTTGATTCTTGTGTAGATGCCAGCGGTCTGAGCTTTGACGCGCAGGCGCTCCGCCGTGACGATGCGTTGGCAGGTGCCATCTCAGCAGTCAAAGACCACAGGGCTGCCGTGCAGGGGACGCTCACCAAGGCCAATGGCGTGCTCAGTCGCCTCCGGGAAGAGCTGGCGCCCAAAGCTGAGTTGATCGAGAATATGGATGAGATGGTGGAGTCTTTTGCCGGAGGCATTCCTACAAGCTTCAAGAACTCACTCCGTGCGGCTGGTGCTTCAATGTCACTTTCCATGGTTCAAGCACACGGAGTCGAAGTTGATCCGGTGGCGGTGTCCAAGGCGATGCCTATCAACGCTGATGGCCAGCAGGTAGTCTTTGCTCCCTTCGCGACTGCTTGTGGCAAGTACGGCCCGCAGTTGATCAACACGGTTGCGAAGTACTCTGAGGATCTTCAGCGAGCCAAGAAAGCAGGGAAGGCTGCGACATCAGGGGCTGGCGGGAAGTCTGTGGCATCTGACACTGCCAGAGACGCAATGAGGCCCCCAAAACCGAAGTCGAAGTTGAAGAAGCCAATTTCTCCTCAGTAGTCGTATCTTGTAATAGTTAAATAGCTATGCCCTTTGTCGAGTCATGCCTTTTGGCGAGTGTATTTTGCTGATACTTTGTTAATCTTTGAATGCACTCGAATCTTTTCTCTATGCATCACTTTAGTCTTCTTATTGCTTCTTGCTTGACTTGTGATAGGGCACATCGAGTGATCCGTTGAGGGAACCTCAGGATTAGCCACCCCTTGATGACACTTTGGCACCGCCGCGCTCAAGGGTGGATGAGCTGTCTATGCTCTCACGACTCCGTGACTACGTGAAGGAGTTGGAGCGTGAATTGCCCGTACTCCGCGGTAATGCGGATGTATGGAAGTCGAAGACAGAGAAGGCCGCCGCCCGAGAACAATATCTGTTAGGGGAGGTGACGCAGCTGGGCAACCAATTCAAATGTTAGTTTTCTTATTCCTTATCTTGTAGTCACTCGCCGTAGTTCCTTGTCTTCATACTTCTGTCTTTTCTTGGTATAGTTGTCAGCGCGCGCCATCCTCAGGATGAGAAAGATAGGATCCCCATTCATATGAATGATCTAACCCAGGAGCAGCTTCAGGCGAGTGGATACTTTTGGGTGGATCATGATCACGCGATCGCACTAGCGACCCTGCAGGACCGTGCATCGCAAGTGCTTCACTTCCTGAGGAAGTCGCAATCGTGCCTGAAGAATATTTATTGGACGATGTTCCTGCTGGACATCATTCCATCGAGCCTGCTGGCCCTTCTTGCCAAATTCCAAGATTTAACTATGGTTCGCAAGTGTGTATGGCAGCAGTTAGTGACTGGTGCCAAGGCCGCTCTGTCGCTGGTGCGACTGCACATACCCAATGTGGATGTTGCAGCAGTTGCGACCAGACCGCCAGTGCCGCCAGTAGGTTCGACTTGGAACATGGTTCCGCATTACCAGGCGGTCGATCGCCCAGCGGAGGAGATCATCGACTTCTTCGCGGAGCATGCCAACGTTCTTTTGTTGCAATAGTAGTTTAGTTTGTATCATGCACATAGTTGTACTAGTGTTGTAAAGTTTGTATATATGCTGTGTATAATTGATTGACAGTGATGTGTAAAAGAGCTTGTTAGCGTGTATGTTTTGTGAGTGCGTTGAACTATGCGATTCCTTTTCGTTAACCTGACTTGTGTTTATCTCAGTGCCTTGCCAACCTGCCAGGTGCGTGGCAGCTAGGTTGGTGTTTATCAAGGGTTTCGATTGATGCGTTAGCTACTCAGGATATCGCGTTTAGTTCGTAGAACAGATGTGTACAGGGTGGGATTGATTGCAAAAATAAAATAAAAGGATAATTTTGGGGCACTTAGCTTTATTTATTCGCAGAACAGTACGAGGTAAAATGTGTGGCTGAGTAGCCTTGGCTGAGCAGCCTTATTTGTAATGTAAAAGTAAAGACGACTAAGGGTAGAAGCGCCGCAGCTGGGCGACGTTCCAGGGGTTGGAGTATGCGACTCCTATCTCAAAATATTTAAGGCAATAGGCGCCACCTGGGATTACTTCTGTAATCACGTATGGTCCCTCCCAGGGGGACTCGAGCTTGAGATGCCCTTGCTGGTTCAGTCGCAGGACCAGGTCGCCTTCGACGAAGGACCTGGGGCGTAGCCTCCTGCTGTGGTAGTTGCGCATGTTCTGCTGGTAGATCGTTGATCTCTCCGCGGCGATTTCCCTTGCCTCGTCAAGGAGGTCGACGGAGTCTTCGAGTGCAAGAGTTGACTCCTGCTCACTGTAAGCGACCACGCGCAGTGCTTTGTATCGTACTTTGGCGGGTAGCACCGCTTCAGCTCCATGCACCTTGAAGAACGGGGTGTACCATGTGGCGCTGTTTGGAGTTGTGCGTACGCTCTAGATACCGATTGCAGCTCGTCTGGCCAGCAACCCGCAGCCTGTTCGAGTGGCCTTAGGAGTCGCTTCTTGATGCCGCCGTAGATGAGCTCGTTAGCTTTTTTGACATGACCGTTGGTCTGTGGATATGCTACGGAGGCATAGCCGACGTTGATTCCTAGGTTCTCGCAGAATTCTTGGAACTCCTTGGATGTGAAGTTCGTCCCATTGTCCGCGATGATGCTGTGTGGCACTCCGAAGCGATAGACGATGGACTCGAAGAACTTGATTGCGCTGTATCCTGATTGATTAGTCATTGGCATGGCCTCTATCCACTTGATGAATTTGCCGACTGCGACCCAGAGGTAGACGTAGCCTCCGCGCGAGGACCTTGGGAGTTTGCGGACCATGTCGAGTCCCCATTGTGCGAAGGGCCAGGCCAATGGAATTGGTCGGAGCTCTGCGCCAGGTGCATGCGGCTTGTCCGCGAATCGCTCGCAAGCGTTGCATTTTTGGACGATGTCCTTGGCGTCACGCATGGCCGTAGGCCAGTAGAATCCAGCTCGTAGAGCTTTTGCGACGAGGGCACGACTGCCGGCGTGGTGCCCGCAGGTCCCCTCATGGATGTCGAGGAGAACAAATCTTCCATCAGCCATGGAGACGCATCGTTGGAGTACTCCTGTGATGTTGCGCTTATATAGTTCGCCGTTGATAACCACGAATGCCTTGGAGCGTCGTGCGATGTGTCGAGCGTCAGTCGGATCATCCGGTAGCCTCTTGCTGAGGAGGTACGTAATGTATGGTTGGGTCCAGGATGTCTCGATCATCAGAACGCTCATTGGTCCTTCTAGTCCTGTGTCCAACTCCAGGTCGTTGAGTGCCATTGGCTCATTGGGCAGCGCAGCCTCCGAGTCTGTTGTTGCGCTTGTTTTCTTCTCTGCAGCCTTTGGCTTGATGGAGCGTTCGCAGATGCGCTCGAGAAATACCCTAGGTGGTATGGGGGCGCAGGTGGAGCCTATGTTGGCGAGTGCGTCCGCCTCTTCATTGCTTTCGCGACCTATGTGGCCAAGCTCGCAACCATTGAAATCCCCTTCGAGTGTGTCGTAGAGGTCGCGATAGGCGATCATGTTGTCGTTCAGTGCATCACACTCGTGCATTGTCTGGTTGACGACCAGCTTGGAGTCGCCATATATTATGAGCCTTTTGGTGCCGCAGGCTTTCGCCATCCTCATCCCGTGTAGCAGGGACTCGTATTTGGCTTCGTTGTAGGAGGCGGTGAACTGCATTCGCAGGATATATTTCAGCTTGTCTCCCTAGGGTGATGTCAGTATGACACCTGCCCCAGCTCTGTCCTTCTGCTTGGATCCGTCGAAGTGCATTGTCCAGAGCTAGGACATATCTGGTTTTTCAGGGAGCTGATTCTCCATCCAGTGCACGAGGAAGTCAGGGAGAACTTGCGACTTGATTGCATCGCGTTTTTCATATGTAATGTCTCGTGGTGACTGTTCAATTCCCCAAAGTGTGACTCGTCCGGTGGCGTCAGGATTGTTGAGGATGTGCCCAAGCGGGGCGTCGTTGACTACCATGATTGGGTGTTCCTGGAAGTAGTGGAGCAGTCGTCGGGCCGTCATGAAGACGCCGTACGCCAGTTTATGGTAGTGCGGGTACCGCTGTTTTGTTGGCGTAAGTACCTCGCTGAGGTAGTAGACTGGGCGTTGTACCCTGTGGACCTTTTTTCCTCGGCTCGTTCGACTACGAGCATTGTGCTGACCACCTGGTTGGAGGCGGAGATGTATAGCAACAATGGTTCCCTTTCACGTGGGGTCACCAGTACTGGCGAGGTGGATAGCAGGCGCTTGAGGTCTTCGAATGCTTCCTCCACCTCATTGGTCCACTCGAACTTGTCAGCTTTGCGGAGGAGTTGGTAGAAGGATAGTGCCTTTTCACCCATCCGACTGATGAATTGACTGAGAGCCATGATTCGCCCAGCCAGCTGCTGGACACCTCTTACATTTTTCGGCCTTTCCATGGCTAGTATGGCTTTTATTTTCTTCGGGTTCACTTCGATCACTCTCACGGAGATAAGATACCCGAGTAGTTGCCTAGATGGTACGCCGAAGGCGCACTTGTCCGGATTGAGCTTGATCCGGTAGCGGTCGAGGTTGGCAAAGGTTTCGCGCAAATCGTCGATTAGTGAGGCTTCCTCTTTGGTCTTGATTACAGTGTCGTCGACATAGACTTGAATGTTGCGACCAAGTTGGTTCTTGAGGCAAGGCTGCATGCACCGCTGGTAGGTGGCTCCTGCATTCTTTAGCCCGAAGGGCATTGTGTTGTAGAAGAACACACCAAAGGGTGTTGTAAACGCTGTTCTTTCTTGATCTTCCTCCTTCATTCGAATCTGGTTATAGCCTGAGTATGCATGGAGGAAGTAGAGGCGCTCGCATCCCGCGGTGGAGTCGATGATCTGGTCGATGTGCGGTAGCGGGAAGTGATCCTTCGGACAATGCTTATTCAAAGAGGTGAAGTCCACGCACATCCGCAGGATATCCGTGTCCTTTTTGGTACTAGCACCATGTTGGCGAGCCAAGTGCTTTCCTTGATCTCGCGTATAAATTTGGCGTCGAGGAGTCTGTTTATCTTCATTCCAACTACCTTTGCTCTTGGTTCAGACAGTCGCCGAATTGTTTGTTTGACTGGCCTTGCATCTGGGTTGACATTGATTGCGTGCTTGGCGAATTCCCTGGGAACTCCTAGCATGTCCGCTGGACACCAGGCAAAGATTTCCTAGTGCTCACGGAGGAATTCGATGAGCGTGAGTTCCTTTGCAGGACTCAAGTTGTTTGCGATGAGGGCCGTCTTGGCGGGATCCGATGGGTGGACCTGAACTTTCTTTGTCTGCACCGATGAGTCGAAACATAGGTCAGGTGAACTTGGCCGGCTCAGGGGAGGCAGACTGTTGTATGTCGACTCCTTTAGTCTCGCGAGTTCTTCCTGCATGCCGAAGGAGTGGGAAATTCTGTTGAATTCCCTGTCGCAACTGTCGGACCTCTCGAAGCTCCCATTGACTGTGATGATACCATTAGGGCCTAGCATTTTCATCTGTAGATAGGCATAGTGTGGCACTTCCATGAACCTAGCGAACACGACACGTCCGAGGATATAGTGATATTGTGAGGGCCAGTCGACGACCTCGAAGTCGATGCGCTCACGCCGAAAGTTTTTTGGCGTGCCAAATATAACATCAAGGTTGATTTTTCCAAGGGGGTACATGCCCTTGCCTGGGACGATGCCGTGGAATGTTTTGTCTGAGGCCTCTAAGCAAGTCAGTGGGATCCTCATTGCACGCAAGGTCCTCGCGAGGGGACAGTGGCCTGGACGAGGTACTTGGGGCGGATGGTCGCGCTTGTCGCAGGTGATGCAGGACTCGCTTGCACTAAGGTACTCAGTGGTAGATGGTGGAGAATTTTTTGCCATATTGACTTGGCGAGTGATGGCCTTTTGCACCCGGTTGGAGGGGCGGTCCTTTTGGATCATCATGGTGCCCATGGCCCGTGGGTACGGTTCACCTACGTGGTGCTGGTCTGGCGCAGCTGCATTTGGGGGTGGTCCAGGTGGTGGTGGCAGAGCTCCATGTGCCACGGCGCCTAGGGCGGCTCCGTAGCCCCTTTCGACTGCGTTGCGATTCATGTGAGCCAGTCCCTCATGCAATTTGAGGAACTCGCGGCAGTCCTTGAGGAGGTGGCTGGGCTTCTTTTTTCCGCCGTGCTTGTCGATGTAGAAGTGCACAGTGCATGGCCCGGAAAACTTGTCTTCGATGGATGTTGCTGGTGCCTCATCGCGATTGCGGCGCTGCCATACTTGCATGGTTTTCCCGGAGTCGTGGTATCCACCGCTGCGGTAGCCACTGTTGCGGTTATCGTCACGTCTGTCGGCGTAGTCGGCTGCGACCATGTTGACGTCGTCGCAGTCATCGTAGATGCGCATGTGGCGTTTTCTTCGGCGGTCGCGTCTGCACTCGAGTTCTGCTTCCTCATCGGAGTGAACACGATTTTTCACCGAATCTTCTCCATCAGCCCAACGATTCGCGATTTCCATCAGGTGGTCGATGGTCTTGGGATTTGAGCGGCTCAGCTCCTCCTTGAGCTCTATGCGGCGAACGCCGCCATTGAATGCGTCGATTGCGCGGTCCTCCGAGATATTTTCTGCGGAGTTCTTGATGATGGACCACCTCAGGGTGTACGAGCGTAGCGATTCGCCCGATCTTTGCTGGCAGCACCTCAGCTCTTCGATTGACGCATGCCTTTTGTATGTGCCTTTGAAGTTGCGCACGAAGTTGTAAACCAGCTCTTCCCAACTACGAATTGATCCGCGTGGGAGGTTGTTGAGCCATGATCGGGTAGCGCCCTACAGCTGTAGCTGCAGGCATTGCATGGCCGTGCTTCAACTTCCGGTGTGAAGCCTAACGGAGGAGATGTGGTCCTCCAACTAGGTTTTCGGGTCCTGCAGGTCGTCAAACTTCGGGTTCTCCGATGGGAGCTTAAACCCCTTGGGCATTCGCTTTTGTTGAAGCATCTAGCGCCACAGAGCTCCATATCTTCGTCTTCTGAGTCAATTGATCAGGCACGTCACGCCCTTGACTTGTCGATCTTGCGCTGCGTGATGTCATCACGCGCGTCGTAGTCGTGATCGTGTTGCGGTGAGCGGCGACGTCGAGACAGGTCGTGGCTATCATCGCTAGAGGAGGGTGAGGAATAGCATTTTGCTAGAGCCTTGCCTTTCTTCGGCTCTGGTGTTGTCTCCTTGTCGAGGGCGGCCTCGACTAGTCCCAAGCCTGCGATCGTAGGTCGGTTCATGGCGGCTCGGGGATCTCCAGCTGGCGCCTGGTTGTTCAGGAGGTACATGGTGGTTGCGGTCACTGCAGCTTGCGGTGTCTTTGGGACCACATTGCCCCGTGTGTCGACTATCATAGAGCTGAAGTCGAGGACCTTTGCAGCTTCTATGCGTTCTTGTTCAGTGAGATGGGCCATCCAGGATCGCCTCTTGTTTACGATGTGCTCGTTGCCCTTTGAGGAGGATCCTCCGTGGGAGGAGAGCCCAGCATGTTGAAGACTTGACTCATCTGCCGCCTTTTTGCGTGCCTCGAGTTGCGCGATTGTTTGCACTTAGCGCTTGAATTCCTCCGTCAGGAGCCAATGGTAGCCCATTAGCAGTTCTTGCGGGGAGCCAAAGGGTAGAGGGTTGCCCCATAGGGCATCATGGCAGCGAGCCCACTCGATTTCGTGGAGCCTGATCACGACGCGTTCGCCAGTCTGCTCGTTTATTATAGTTGGATGTTCGACTGCTCCCCCGTTTTTGACGAGGGCGCCGTGTGGCAATGGTCCGCCGTTGGGTATGCCGCCATTTGGCGGGTCGGTTCCATGGCCGCCGTTGCCAGTGTTGTCGCGATTGGCGGAGGAGTCGCCTGCGTTGATGACGGCGCACATGAAGTGGTTGGAGAAGCTGCTTCTCCCACAACTTTCAGATCCGGAACCGTAGGCTCCATCTTTAGTTGCCAGATCGCCCAGATCGGATTCGCGACTACTATCGCTGTCCGTATTCTCGACTATTGTCGAGGCATTGAGTTCGCTGAGGGTGCCGATCGGCAAGGGAAACCATGATGCCGGAGTAATCGACGGTATCATCAGCTAGTTAGGCATGCGAAGCGTGCCCATCTGACCAACTTGGAAGCAGAAGCTCCCGATCGCCAGGCTGATTCCGTCGCCCACGGATTCGAAAGCTGGGAGGGTGGCCGGCGTGTGGACGGTAAAGTCGAACGCGCCGAAGAGCTGGCGGATCTCCACTGTTGTGGAGTTGTAGATCGCAGTTGATGGGGCCGAAGAAGCCGCAACATCAGCACTCCCAATTCCCACAGACGGCGCCAATTGACGAGGGTTTGACTCATCAATGCCCATTATTATGGACTTGGGTTTTGGAGAAGGAGGGAGCGCTGGAGACATCTATCGACTAGCAAACAAGCACACAGGGGACTCGAAGATTTACCCAGGTTCAGGCCTCGCAGAGGTCCCTACTCCTGGTTGTCTGCTCGTGGAATTATTGAAGGAATCGAGGATTACAATGGTGCACAGATGCAATCTAGCGAGGATTGTGGAAACTAGGGTTGCGTGTGTCCTCCTCACCGCCCCCTCCTAGATTTTATATAGATAGGCTAGGTCTCGGGTAGCAGGTCGAGTCGGTTACAAGTTAGGGTTTTCCCCTTTGAAATTTCTATCTTTAGTTTCTTCTTGTTCTTCAAGCAATCGAGAGTCCGTAGGCTACACGAGTTCTTCGTTTGGGCTTTGGAGACACCATGGGCTTCCACTGTATTCAGTACGTATATACCAAGATCGAGTACCTGTAAGGTATATCCATGTCATGTATATTCCAAATTCTATCCTTAGCCATTTGAGAGCTTTTGTGTTACCATCCACTAATAGTAATGGACCTGCGTTAGGTCCGTCAGGGAAGCCGAACACTAATTTCACAACTTCTTGTGTTATTTACATGTCCATGGAAGCTCCAAGTTCCATTACCATTGTAACTTTATCAATTTTCTCGTATAACCACAAGATCATTGGTCGTGAGAGGTTTGATGTTAATCTGTAATTAAACAGGAATCCACACCCAACATTTGATAGCTCGTTTCTTTGATCTTCGTTAAGGACCTCTTTAAGCAATTTGCTGAGCTCTTTGAGTGAACACCTTACTGTGTAGTTTGTGCCCGTGTCCTTGCGTAGCCTTTTGTCACCTATTGTCAAGGTTCCCTGAATCATATTCTTGGTCTGATCCTTGCATTTGCGTTTTCTCCCAGTTTGCTGCATGTAAGATTTTATGCTGTCAGTTCATGCTATGGATTTTCCAAAATGAATGTAATATGGTTAATTTATTGATGTAAATATTTACTAACCTGATTATCCAATTCTCCTCCATTTTCTTCTGTATCACCTGCAGCATCATCATCATCTTCTGTTTCAGATTGTATTCCTTCTGGAAGAATGTTGTAGTCTTCATCGTCGTTGTCACTACTCTCATCCTCATCTGTGTTGTTCTCTTGCTCTCTCAGATGTCCTTTTTCTTCCTTTGATATTCTAGATGCTCTCCTCTTTTTTTCTAGAGGGTTATCTGGCTCTTCTGGAACTATTGCTTTCTGCCTCTTCAATCTTCTTGAACTGGATTGTAAATCTATTGTGGTACTATTGTCTAGAAGATGAACACTCAGTGGGATTGGGTCATCCTGGGGTATGTTTTTTCCTTTTTTCATTGTCCACACTTTCTTCAGAGGTTGATGCAAGAGGTAGTTTCTTCTTAACTTTATCCAGGTTCAATTTTCTTTTTTTACTGCTTTCTTATTCTTTTTCTTCTCTTTCTCTTCTGCTAGTTGATCTTCCACTTGCCATTCCTGTGTGGGTGTTTCTGTGCAGTCGACACTTTGTGATGGTGTTATTGCCAGCTGGCTGGTGTCGACCTAACTGCTGTTCTGGTTATCTGTTTTGGGGAAATATTTTTCCTTACTATATGAAGAACAAAGAGTAATAATATGTACTTTTACTTTGTTTTACAGCATTACCTTGGGTCAGCAATGACTTTTTCGTCAGCATCGGTATTATCAGGTATATTTTGCAAAGAAGTTGTATTAAATAAATGCCATTTCTATATTTATGTTAGTGATGACTACAAGGTATGTTGTATATTGCTCTATACCTTTTCAGGGCTAGGACTTCTGTTGTCCTCCATTTCACCTAATAATTAAATAATTTGAGCATAAGACAGTTCTTAATAAGTGTGGCAGAAAATTAGTAATTCTTTATGCAATCTTCTAATGCTTAGTAATTATTTTCACTGATTCGATGTTTTAATATATTTGTCTATCCTTTTTATTTACGAATTCTATTTCCCTATTTTTTCAATAATTACTTATGAAAAACAACTGTACATATATAATCTCTAAACTTTTAGTCACACATGCTTTGTATGGTGATAAGGAACTGAAATGAATGAATTAAAAGTGGAGTTGGATATTATGTACTATAAATTTTACTTTCTGTTACCGATTTTTGAAGAATCTAGTTTTAAACAGGAATTATATGATTTTGATTGATATGAATTCAGCGTACCTCTTGTTGTAGGTTACTACGCTTACTTGTTTTGTTGAATAAAGCAGGGGCCTTCCGCCACTCTTTCACCTTCCGCCGGTTACCTTTTTTGTGAATGTATCCTCTCTATCGATGTCGCCGCGGAGTTCCGTTCCAAATTGGTGCAGGTTGCTGAGGATGAACTTGCTCCCGTCGGAGGATTGTTTGGTGCGGGCGGTGGTGGGCTGGATTTGAATGGTTGGACTAGATTCCGTTGGGGTGGGTCGGCGGGAGCGGAGCGATCTAGGGTGGTTGCTGTTGGCGGAGCGTGGTGTGCTGTTGGTGTTGGGGGTGTGGGAAGGTGGGTGTTTTGACGGTTGCCGGCGTTGGATGGTTTGTTTCTGGATGTTGTTTCTCCTCGTCGACGGCGATGACGGTAGTAGAATGGATATGGTTTCCGTGGGTTTTTTTGTCAGACTACCTTTTCGTGGGTTGGAGACTAGAGGGAACACACAATCGTGTATGGGGTGGTAGTTTTGGTTGCTCCGCCTTGTTTAGAAGCAATGAACTGCCTTGCATCTGCTTAATTTGACGCCCCGGGTGATCGTGAGTGATCTGCCGTAATTTTATTTGACGATCCGCCTTATTAGATTTCATTGATGCACTGCACAAGTTGTACCTAAGTTATACGGAGTGCACTGGCTAAGTTGTAATTCGTGCACTGCTTTCTTATTAACTAGTATATGTTTACTTGTCTTTTCTTGCACATAGTTTATTTCTGATGTATGTTCTATTTACTTTAGTGTTGGGGGTGACATTGTATTCTCTTGGTTGGCATTTTATGTTAACTGCTTCTAGGTTGGTGTAAGCACTACCATAGCCGGTAAGATTAGTTTGCGTGTTTAGATAAGTTTTGCACTGCTGGTCACACTGTTTATGTACTTCCCTATTAAGTTATTTTTTCCCACTATGTTTTCAGCTTCCGAGCTCCCAGTTTTGATGTACTGCACAAGTTTTGCCGTTTGCAATGTATAGGTTCTAAAGGGTGCACTACGTAATTTATGCGCAGTTTTGTGTTAACTGCTTCTAGGTTTGCATAAGCACTACCATATCCGGTAAGATCAGTATGTGTATTTAGATAAGTTTTGCACTGCCGATCATAAAGTTTATGTACTGCCCTGATAAGTTATTTTTTTCCACTATGTTTTTGGCTTTCGAGTTCCCAGTTTGGTTGTACTGCACAAGTTCTGCTATTTGCACTGCCTTGGTTTAAAGGGTGCACTGCGTAATTTATGCGCAGTTTTGTGTTAACTGCTTCTAGGTTGGGGTATGTATTTTCACACAAGTTTTGCACAGCTGGTCTTACGGTTTATGAACTGCCTAAATATTTTTTTTTCCACTATGTTTTCGGCTTCCGAGTTCTGATGCGTGGAGTGATACTGACTGATCTGCCTTAGCTAGTAAATATGCACTGACATTGATTGTTCGTGTATGCACTGCATTTTTACTTGTATTTGTGCATATTTATTTACTTTTGTATTCTATGCAGTTAGTTGATGAGAATAACCATCATAATCCTGCACAAACTAGAATATTGTATTTAAAATGGATATATGATTTGATTTTCTAGAAGAAAACATTCAGAATGCACAGACTACATATAATTACACATTGTTCAAAGTATTACACACACTAAGCAGGGTTTCAAGTTTGTTAAAATGACTTTGTTCGGAAAATATCAAACGCTAAATCAAATCCACATTTTATATGTGGTTATCAACTAAAATCACCATACTGATATAATATAGTAGCCACACTACGAAAGTCTTTACTAAATTCACATTTCCTTCTAGCCATCTTCTTGCTTCTCCGATCTATTGACATCTTCTTCTGAACTGATGCCGTATTGGTCCTTCTGCCATATCTTCTTGGTATCCTCTTATGGACCTGCTTGTTTATGTCGCTTGTATGGTTTATAACCTCCATGACATCTGATGCACAGCTTGTTATCCAAGATTGTTTTATCTAAACCGAGGAGATTCTTGATGAATGCTATCCTCTTGTACAACTCGTATGTGACATATCCATCTATTGTTAAGTAACGTAGATTCTCTGGCGGCATTGGCTTCCACTCCAATATGTCATGCATGTTTGAGGAACGGGCTAGTGTCTTCATGTGAATGTATGACCTATCAATGAGTGTTGCTGCAAGATTGTACATGCCATCCCTATGATTATCTCGTGGCATTGACTTGAATATATCCTGTATGTCGACGTGGTATTCGTCAGGGATATCAAATTTCTCTTTCTTCATCATCTTTATGTCTGTCCGCTTGTCCACACTAACGAACGTGATCTGTCTTTTGTTGAGAAAATGTCGTAGCCCCTGGCATTCCTTAGTGCTCCTAGAGTAATGATACACTAGGACGTGCTCCCTGATGGCGAGTTGTACTATGGCGATGGTTTGTTGTTTGCCTCTAGGAGTGTATTCGAGGTCGAGTCTTATGTACCTGCAGCTGTCGTCCTATCAAGTAAAATTTGATCATTTAGTAAGTAGCAGAATCTAGTGAAACATTTTTGATTCTTATGGCGTGAAGAACGTAGGAGTAGGAGAAAATGTAGGATCGTAATTTCCATGCCCACTCTAAGGCTCCGTTTGGCTTCTTGGCTTTTCTCAAACCAAAGTATTCTAAAACCATAGTATATCAACGCCGGGTAATCAATACTACAATTTGCACAAAACCATAGTATTTGTAAAAAATAGTTCCAGACCTCTTTCTCGAAACGTGCAAAAAAACTCAGTTTGTGCAATACCACACTTTTGAAACTTTCGTATTTTACTGTGGCCAAGATCCTAAACTATTGAAAACTACAGTATTTTTAGATATTACATTATCTTTCTAATACTGAGAAAAAACATCAGGTGCCAAACAGGCCCTAATGCTACATTAATTCATATTACGAATAGTTTGCTTGATCATAGGAAAAAACAATGGATTCTGAAAAAGGATGTATGGGGTTAATGTTTGATTCGAATGAAAACTAGTTCAAAGTACTGGTTACGAAAAGGTACTGCAATTTTTCTGCATAATTATTATGCAAACCTTTTCAAACAAAGATACGGTTAGTTGGATCAGTACTAACCTTGTCAAGCCAACCTTCGTACATTGCGAGTATTTTGTCGACCGTGGATTCCTCATTGGTGGACACCACAGTAAGAACCGTCGTTCCATGAGAAGGAATGTGATGAATCTCCGTTGTCTGAAGCTCGTTGTCCATGGGAGGAAGACGCCTGGTACCACGGCTTGAATCTGTTTATTTCCGCAGTAGTAAAGAAGGATGCATCTAATAAGAACAAGTATGTGATGGACTACAAAATAATATATAATTATGCGCTAGATACACACCTTGGTTTTCTGAGTTTCGGCGCTTCAAATGATGAAATGGTGCTCCATTGTTGCAACTTACGCCTTTACCGCTTCCACGACTCCTTGTATCCTTATAACCAACCGATCGTGCAAATCGTGCTAGTAGTTATAAAAAAATGCCCACAACTAAATTGTCCATACAAGACCCCAAAACTTCACAACCATAAAATTGTTCCTTATATACAAGAAAGGCCCACTAATATAACTCACAGGCCCATTGTTATTTGCAGCATAGCACTGATTCTCTAAAGTATTATGCACTACCACGTATTACATAAAAATAAAAAAACTCATTGAAAACACTAAATTTGAGACCTTAAAAGTACGTAACCATAGCTCTCCTTCTTAAACATAGGCCTGTTATGCATAGGCCCATTTGATTTGGTAACAAACTTAAGGATCCGACAGGTTGTCAGTCGATGGACTTTGAACTAAATGAGCCGCAGCGTCAGACAAACAGCGCAAAGACTTCTTAGTTGCTTCCATACACTATTGATGAGGAGATGGCATTTACAGCAGGCAGCCATGAAAAGGAGCACATCATAAATACTTTTTTTTATTAATGATGTACAATGTCTCTGAGCTGATATAAATATTTGGGTGCCTTCGGCACCCTGCCCCGTTAAAAAAAGGATTTGGTAACAAACTACTGCATTTCAAACCTGCTATGCACTGCCTTGGTTTGTAAGATCCGGATGTATAGTAATGAAGGTCATGCACTGCTTGGTACGATGATTATGCACCGGATTTCTTCCTTGGTTACCGCGGAATCGATGGCATTTTAAGAAATTCAGATAAATTAATAGTCCATCCAGATCAGGAGATATTTTACAGGATTTGAATGACATATATGGATATATAAAGAAAAACGTAATATAAAGCTAGATCCCCTAATCCTCTTCGTCGTTGTGTATGTGGATGACGTATGATGGACCTGCCTCGTCGTCGTTCGTCGCTGCCGCTGGAGCCACAGCGGCTTGCGCTGCTGCTGCCGCTGCCACGCGCTGGTTCCTCCTCGCCTCCGCTGCCTGTCGAATCTGATTGGTCATCTCCAGAACTGCTAGGTTGTTGGCCTCATGAACGGTGGCCCTATGCGCCGTATAGGTAGTGACCCTCTCGCGGTTCCGAGCATCCTCCCGCCATGCTAGGTTGTTGAATGTCATCATGAATGTCTTGAAGTTGGGCAAGCCATTCTCCTCACTGGCAGGACCACTTCAATCTGAAACATTGAGATATTGTTTGTCACTGACATCATCTTATGTGATGACTGCAGTTCCTTCTGATTGTTTATTAGTGCAGATGTAAGTTGTGTTGAACCGCTTGTTGTTATGAACCGCTTGATGTATGTTATGAACCGCTTGTTATGTGGTAATGAATTTCATTATTTCTATTGATTTTGTTTGATGTGCTATGAATATTCAACTGGATGCATCATATTTCGTTTCAATTGTCGAAAGTTCAAGTAATTTTTTAGAAAATTTTAACTTGTTAATGCGATTTTGCTTATTTATTTGCAATTAACTTGCCTGCCTGCGAGGCCAAATTAGGAATGTACATATGAAATACAACTATACATTCGAATGCTGTAATTGCAAACATGAGGATAATGATAAAAACAAGTTTAATTTATACACATACACAAATAAATTACATTGTTCTGCAAATATAATATACTAGATCATAACCACTTTTGTGTAACTAAATTAACAAACTGAATTAAAACACTGCTACCAGATCGTACTCACATAATTATAGTCTTTAGCTAAATTCAGTCTTCTTCCTTGTCGTCTCTCTTCGCCCACCATGCATCGTTCTACATCCACCTGTCGATATATGTTGCTAGACACATCGTGTATTCGTCGTCCCACTTATTATTGTTTCAACTGATAGACCTGCCTCCAAAAAATGTTTGTTCGATTTATATCCTTTACCTCCTTTACACCTGGTGCACAACCTATCATTGAGAATTTTTCTTCCTAAACCGAGGCAGTAGCTGCTGAATGTTATTCTCTTGTACAACTCGTATTTTACATACCCATCTTTTGCTGAGTAATACAGATTCTCCATTGGCATTGGCTTCCACTCCTATTTGTTATGCATTTCTGAGTCACTTGCTGCTATCTTCATCTCAGTGTATGATGAATCAATGAGTACTGCTGCAATACTAGCCATGCGATACCTGTAATTGTCACCTTGGAATGTATTGAATATTCCATGTATGTCTACATGGTACTCTTCAGGGATGAAAAACTTTTCTTTCATCAACATCTTTGAATCAATCCTCTTGTCGACGCTAATGAAGGTGATCTGTTTTTCCTTGAAAAAACCACGGAGTCCTTGGCATTTTTTCGTGCCCCTGGCATAATGATAAACTCGGACGTGCTCTCTCACGGTGAGTTGTACGACGGCGATGGTTTTTTCACTTCCTTGAGCAGTATATTCAATGTCTAGTCCAACGTACCTTCTCTTATCCTGGTGTCAAATGAAATGTGATTATTAGTACCAGAGTCTGGTGAAATGAACACGAGAAGGATACAGTTTAGAACTTGTATTATTGATTCTTATGACATGAAAGATGTAGGAGTATTGATAATGTAGGAATGCATTTCCTATATCCACTCTAATCCTGTAGAGATTCATATTACACACAATATATTTGTTTCTACCATTGGAAAATCAAGGGATTCTAATAAAATATGTATGGGTTGATGTTTGATTCGTATCTAAATTAGTGAAAAGGACTGGTTAGGAAAAACTAGTTCAAATTAATATGGGAAACTATTTTATACGAACCAAACAACCTTGAATTCATTTATGTTGTAGTCATGCATAATTCATATGACAATCATTTTAATAAAATCAGACGGTAAGTTGGATCAGTACAAACCTCTTGAAGCCAAGCCTTGTACATGGAGAGGATTCTGTCCACCGTTGATTCCTCGTTGGTGTACTCCACAGTAAGAACCGTCGTTCCGTGAACATGAATGTTATGAGTCTCTATGGTCTAAAGCCCGTCGTCCATCATGTCTAGGACGAAGATGTCTGGTGTCACGCCTTGAATCTGTGATTTCTCGCTGTAGGGAAGAATGATGAATCTATTAAGAACAAGTATGTGATGAAATAGAAAAGGAATATATAATTTAACGCTCGAGAGGCACCTTGGTTTTTTGAGTTTCGTCGATGTTAATGATGAACTTCTACGATCTTGTTTCAACTTACCCCTTTTCCGCTTCCACAACTCCTCATATCCATATAACCAACCGATCATGCAAATCGTGCTAGTAGTTATAAAAAAGGCCCACTACAAAATTGTCCATACGATACCTCGAAAGTTCGCAACCATAAAACTGTTGCTTCCATACAAGAAAGGTCCACTAATACAATTCACAGGCCTATTGTTGTTTGAAGCATAACACTGCTTCTCTATAGGATTATGCACTGCTTTATTTTGTTTTATCCAGATGTATTTTAATGCAGTTCATGGACTGCCAATGATGTTAGTTATGTACTGCACTGGTTCCTTGTTTTTTTATTCCCTGTTTCATCTATTAGATTGTGATTGCATAGATGTACGAGTGTTCTATCTTATAGTCTGTAAGAATAATATGTAAATGTTCTACTTTTTTTTGTTAAATTAAACATTTCTAGTTGTTAAGTTTGTATGATATATATATGGTGCAATTCTTTTTAGAGCATTTTTCCATTGAATATCCGGTACAAAACTATTCTTTCGAACTACAGTACATTGTTCTAGGAGTGTCATGGCTATTGTGTCTAATGTTTTTATCTTATTTGCAAAATCAGTGTAATGCTATGTATGGTTTTAGTAAATGTATCCTTTTTATACCAGTAAATAACAAGTAATGCCATAATACAAAAAACTTTCCTCTATAACTTTATGATAACTTGATCAGAATAAAAAATCTCCTCTATAATTTCCCACATTTATTATGAGTGAATTTGTAATTATGAGTCTGTCTGCTACAAAACAATATTTGCATCATGACATGATCCTGCTGCTTCTCCTTCATAAAATAAAGAAACATTGTTAGCTATCATTTTTTATAACATGTAAGTAGAGCAAACTATTTGGGCAATCATAATTCTAATGTTTTAAATATTATGAAATTTAAAACTTGCCTTGGATCTTGAACTTGTCCAGTCAAATACCATTGTAGACGGACATGTCCTTTTCTAGGGATTTTTAAACAGCTCGTTCCTTCCTTTTGATTATTGGTTCTGGACCGATCACTGTCAAGATCTTCATCTTGAATGGTGCTTTGTCTTGTTATGACGGTTCTTATCACCGGACTTTTGGTACTGTTCCTTTTATGTACATTGAACTATACTAAATTCACAGGACTGCTTCTTGTTTGTACATTCCTCTCAACTGATGCTTGAGGTCTTTCGTGGCTTGACACGGATGTCTGCACTAGACTGCTCCTTGTAATGACTGTTCTTTTTATTTGTATTTTTGTACTACACTTCCTCTTTGGATTGTTCATTGCTTCTGCCATTCTGCAGCTTTGTTCTGTATGTCCATAACTTGGAGAAACATTTCCATCATTTCCACTGAGGTTAGCATCTGTTTGAGGGATTTCATACATATTCACAACATTCCGTGTGGGATATGGATGAGATCTTTCTTTTCTGATGTCAGACTTTTGTCCACCAATCTCTCGTGTACAATTGCTTTCTTCTCTTGATTTTTGTGCTCTTCCTACTAAACTTCTCGTCTGCTTCTGTGGTTTTGATATCATCTGCATCACATGTAATAAGCGTTTTATTTTCATGACTGAACAAATATCATGTCCAATAATTTTCCTATTTTCAAAATCATCAGCTATAAATTTCATATAATACTTACTCTAGCTGAATCAGTAGAATTGTTATCACTTGATGTTGCTGATGGACTTTGTTGATCCTTCTCTTTCCATACTCTTCTTCTTTTCTATGGTGTCAAATTTTTCTTTAGAAAAAGGAGATAAAACGTTAGTCTTGCGTGGTTACAATCAGGTTCAAGATATGCTATAATAGGTATCATTGTGTAAAATTAGCTTACTTCATCTGTACTAGTGCTCTCAACATAACTGCGTCCACGTTTTGCTTTACTTTTCTAGCTTGTATTTTTGTGAAAAATCTTCTCTTGGGTGGTGTCAGGTCGTCCTGAAGATTATTGGTTAAAATATTAGTTCGACTTAATGTGTCCAATATTATTATTTTTTTACAACAAAACTTACACCAGTAGCATCAGTCGTCTCGTAATCACTTCTTAAAGTTGGACTTTTCTCTGTTGTAGTTTTTGATCTTATCTTGCACTTCTTCTAGATTATTCTGGCCTGCAAACAAAATTTAATATATAGTTCAATAACCTCAATCTATAATAGTAAAAACTACATAGATATACTTTGTCGCTGGGTATGATACTTTGTAAAATATAAGAAAAATTATTCATGTGTATATATATACCTCTCTCTCCTTAAGCCAGAATTCACATGTAGGTTTTGTGTGTCCTCTCTTTCCGCAGGTACCGCATTTTCTTTTCGTCTTCTCTGACCCCGGTTTTAGTCTCTGTCTTTTTTTCCTACCCTTTGTTTTGATGATCGAGGGATCTCTGAACGTAGTACGAATCGTTTCATGTAAGTTATCGATGCCATCTGCCATGCCGTCTGTGTTGCTTTGCTCATCCTGGTCTACGGAAGCATTCAATTTCTTCTCAATGTCATCGATGCACTCTACCAGAACTTGGTATGATTTGTCTGTACTGCATGCTTTTGAGCAGATCTTAGCAAATCGAGTCAACTCAATCACATAACGAATTGGACCTGCTGCGTTGCTCTTGTTACCGTTAGGAAGACGAAAAATATAGTTGGATGACTGATGTGGGTTGCATCTTTTCCATCTAGGGTTCACAAAACTGTCTAGCATCGTATGTACTAAACCAAGACGTACCACAACCCTGAGGACGTGACAGCATTGGATTCCATCCCTTGACATTTTTTTGCAGTTGCATGAGAAAATCTTATTCTCATTATCCACTTCAAATATAAAAACATCTATGTCGAAATCTGGATGTGTGACATGACTTCTTTTGGTCAGTTCGTATTTCATTCCTCTGTCAGTTGTTTCTTCCCTTGTTATTTCGAAAGCTGTGTTATCTGCTAGTTGCTTATGAAACTTGAGAAATATGCATGTAGTGTAAATGTTTATTGCATCTGTCTCTAGTCCATATCTGCTCTACGTTGGTGTTGTCTTCTCTGAAGTCCTGTTACTTTTCCCGTCGAGCGCACTCAAGCTTTTCTCCTGAATTGACTCATATGAATCTAGGAATTTCAGTACTATGTCTGTGTGGTCGACATAGTCTTTCCACATGGAGTTGGTGCTCTCGCTTCTTGACGTTGACGAGGAAAAAGGATAGAAGCAGTCCATGAAGTAGGCTAGCACCCAGTGATCTCTGACATCCCATAAATCTAGCAGATGCTTGTTGTTTGCAATTCCGTATTTTTCCAATACTTGCCTCCAGCCTTTTTTAAACTCTTCTATAGTTAATGAGTTCTTAATTACATGTCTTAGTTCTTCTGACAGGCCTTCATTTCTTGCTAAAATGCTAGCAAGCTTTTCTAGCATCTGCTGATGATGTGCCACAGGCAGAACCTGTGGATTGTGTCAATCACTATATCTAGTTCATCAATTGCTTTCTTCATTGCTCTGCACTGGTCAGTGATTATGTAATTTGGTGCTTTACCACCCATTTCCAAGACAAAAGTTTTGAATAGCCACTTGAACGTTTCAGCTGACTCGTCCTGCAGGAGACCGATCCCAAACAAAAATGTGTTCCCATGGTTGTTGACGCCAATGATTGGTGCAAAAGGCATGTTGTATACATTGGTCTGGAATGTTGTGTTGAATGACACATATTCACCGTATAGTTCGTAGTTCATCCTGCACATTGCGTCTGTCTAGAAGATGCTACGAATGGTGTTCGTGTGGTCAGTGTCGAATTTATATGAGAATCTAGGAACCTTTGATTGAAGACGGGTAAACCTCTCCAAGCATTCCTCTATATCTTTATTTCTGTTGTCTTTCTTGTTAGCATACTTAAGGTTTGACACGTCTTTGCCACCGAAACCAACTCCTCTGTTTAAAAGTTTCATTCCACTGTATATTTGCATCACTCTCCTCGGTGGAATCTTTCCAAGGTGTAGTATACGTATAAATTCCTTGTCTTGGTGTGTCATTGACTTGTGGCATTTTGAAAACCTGATGAGCTAATCTGTTGGATGCAAAGGGTGATTGTGGTCTAGTTTTACTGTTTTGTACATCCATCATTTTTCTGTTTTCTTTACCACAATGGATACAGGGCAATAGCACATGATAGTAGAACTTGTTTTCCTTTCTTTTACTACTTTCTCACATATTTGAGTCTGACCTTGTTTTGTGCAAACAAATGTCTGTTTAATCATTTTGCTTGTTTTCTTGGAGTTAAGGCTGGTGTGCTTTCTTATAGAAAAACCGGTTTTCCTTGCATACAGTGCAAAGAATTGGAAAGCATTTTCCCTTGACTGAAATTCCATTCCTTCTTCCGGTGTCATGGCATCACCAATTTCATCCACAGCTGGGTACTCAATCTTAAACATTCTATCCATCTCTAACTGTTCTTCCGTAGGTTCTCCTGGATTAATCTCTTTTTCAGGAATAGTGTCATCGCACTAGGGCATAGGCTGCTCATTACTCATTGCTTCCGAGTTGGTGTTAGTGCATACAATTTCTGTCGGTTCCTCTGAACAATTGACATTCTGATGACTTGTATTCTCTTCTCTTTGTGGGTTCATTGTGTTGGTTGAATCTCTCTTGTCTGCATCAGAACAATTAGCTCTATCAATGCTTCCAGCTTGTGACTCTACTGTACTTGTAGCGATGGTTGCTGGCTGCACTGGAAAAAAATGTTGCTGCCTGGTTCACTTGCAACACTCTGCTCATGTGTAATCTCCTCATGTGTGATCTTCTCTCCTAAATTTGTTATGCTACTCTCATATCCAGGATATACTGTCTTGCTTTCGATTTTTTTCTCATTGTTGCTCAGCACTCTCCTATCATGGCAATTTTGAACAATCATGCTTGATTTGAGTACGTTGGTTGTGATGATTGTTTTTGTTTTGTCTTCTGCAAAGACTACCAGCGTACCTTACTAAAGCTTCTCCTTCTGTGCCACTCATTGCCATTCCGACAGCTATTAGGTCGATGTTTGCATGTGTCTGACCATTCTGTGTTGAAGTATTCATGAGGATTCTCTGGCTTGCAGGAGCTACTTGCACTGTATCTGATTTTTTCGCACTGTACCTGAACTGAATGTTGGTTACTGCATCTGTGTCCTTTGATGTCCTTGTCTGTGCAAACAATGATGCAGTAGTACCACTGTTTTGATGCATTGAGACCATCACATCAACTTGCACCTCACAAAACAAAAATATAATAAAATAATTGTTAGCAGTACTCATGCAAAATTATTTTCATTTAAATTTTTTTTACTAATTGCAAGAGCAAACTCACCAAACTATTTTCATTACACTTTGCATATTTTAATTTACAACTAGTCTTGACTGCGTTGTTTCCTTTCACTGAAACACCTGATTGATCTTGGCATTGTAGCTTTGTTCTACCACTAGGGTTTCTAGAGATTACTTGTGAAGCAGACATTGTGATGTTAATTTTTTCCAGCTTTGGCTTCAAGTTTGCGCATGCTGCGTTACATCTTCGTACAGTTTTTGTTGACGCCACGAGAGCTATCAGTTTCTGCTCATGCTCTTTATCCCACTTCTCATGTAGTTCTCTAAGATGTCTCTGCCATGATATAATGAATATAGTAGCACCGCAATTCTTCACGGTCAATCTTTTGATTTTTAAAGCATTTAAATAAAAAAATAAAAATATTCATATATCATTCCTAAAAGTATATATACCATCCTGAATTCACGTGCAACACGTTCTGTTACACCTGGAGCTTGGTATTTTGCACCTTTCACCATCTCTATTTTAGCCAATGTACGATCATTCAAATGAGATAATCTGGGTCCTTGCTGAATTTTACAATTTGGTGTAATGCAGCATATATCGCATTCTCTAGATTTAGTGGAAAAAAATAACTCACAGATAAAAAAGCAGCACTCTTCTTGCGTATCCGTAACATCAACAGTTATAATCTATCTGCTATATAACTTATATAAGTACGCTTCGATGCAAAAACAATCAGTTGAAATATGTACATAATAATAAATAGTATTTGCCAGGAATAGCTGAATTATCTTTAGAGCATAGTTGTATTGTACATCGACTGAACTTCTCAATGTATTGTATACTATCTTGCTATTAAATACACAAAGTAATATATTACTTTGATAGAAAATAAACGATTTGGTGTAGCCTACAATTGATGTGATCCACTGTCAAAAAGTTTTTGTGATTACACATAGTGTTATCTGCTACTCAAACTACATGCGTACCAAATGGTCATGTAGTTTTGTATATAACTATTTCCGCTATATCAATTATACTATACTATGATGGTTATTAAATTGTTCCCATCACCGTAGAAACTATGCTTCGTGCTTTAAAACTAGGAAGTTATATCTCTGTTGAATCTCAAGATAAAAATCAGCTGCGTTGTTAGCAAAAAAAATGTTGCATTGTCACTACAATGTAGCTACCGGCCATGTCTACCATGTAGAGACGAAGTACAAGCTGAATGGCCTCATCACATATATCCCTAGAATTTCAATCGTTTGAGCAGGTTCGATATCTGGTTACCTGATTATTGGCGCAAGTGATGAAGACGTCTCTCTCCATTGCCTTGCCTTGCTGAGATGGAAATATCTTACCGCTTGTTTTGAAGCGTGGTTCAAACTTTCCTTAGATCGACATGCGGGCGGCAGGGGCGGTGGCTGAGAAAGTTATGGGTTGTTCCAGCATTAGCTGGTTATAATAGTTTGAAGATGATACATTTTCCTACCTTCCCTTCCTTCTTTAAACACCAACGACGGGTGGAAAGGTTTTATCTCCAGAAAACAAGTTGTCTGACAGGTGGGTTATAATTCAGTACGAAAATGCATTACGCCTTTTCCAAGAAGAATACTTTAGCGACATATATGTGGGGTCTACTGTTGTACCAGTTCTTCGCCAGGGGAGAGGCAGTACATTTGTACTTGGTTTCGTGGCTTTGTTTATCCGTTTTGCACTGCTCATATATAACCAGCAATGTGCCCCGAGATGCACAGCTGGTATACAACGGATGCACTGACCGTGAGTGTTTTATGATACTGCTTTTATAATGCCATGAACAATGAGATGCAGTGCTCGTGAACTATATATGAAGTCCCTTACAAGTGCTTCATAATGCACTGATCATCAAAAAAAATGAGCTGCCTATGTGATGTACGCATGGTGCAAGATAACAATCTTTGGCAGCGCACTCACCTTGCAATACACCCCACCAGTTTTGTGATACTCCTTTCCAAGGAGTTCAAAGTACCATTTATTAGATGTTATAAATGAAAATACGGAATATTTCTGTATGTTATTAATGAGTTATGTATTAAAAAATTACCATCTTAGCGTTGTGATACTTCTTTTATATGCAGATGCACTTCTCGAATACAAATCATGCACTGCTCGTTGAGTACTTCGTGATGCTGTTATTATAATGCCATGCACACTAGATGCACTATCCTAAAGCTGTAGATGAACTGCCTTAGAAATGCTTTGTAAACTGCTGTGCGCAAAGGTCCAAGATAACTTTCGATGGCAGTGCACTTACCGTACAATGCACCACGCGTGCTACACACACTCATATGCACTACAGGTAAACAAGTATGCACTGCCTACGGAGCGCTTCAGGATACTACTAATACAATGCGGTTAAAAAACAGGTATGCACTGCCATGGAAGTATATATGAACTGCCTTCTAAATGCTTCACAAAGTATTGTACGCACGGTGCAAGAAAAGTTTCTATGGCAGTTCAATGACCGTGTAATGCACCCCACCTGCTATGTGCAGCGAGGTGCACTGCCAATGCACGTACTATGCGCTGCTGAATGTTATCTATATCGATGTATACTTCTGACATGTTGGGTCTTGGTTCAATAATTAGTACCTTTTCGTTTTTCACCTATTATGCACTGCTTGGTGAAAGATAATATGAAATGGCAGTGTACAAGCCGTGCAATTCAATCCCACCTACTATATACACTAAGATGCACTGCTCGTTAAGTGCTTCGTGATACTGTCATTATAATGCCAAGCACAGCAAGATGCATTGTCGTGAACTGTAGATGAACTGCCTACGAAATGCTACGTGAACTGCTGCGCGCAAAGGTCCAGGTTAGCATGCGATGGTAGTGCACTTACCATACAACGCACCACACGTGCTATGCACACTTGTGCGCACAGCTGGTAAACACAAAGTATGCACTGCCTACGGAGTGCTTCATGATTAAAAATAGGTATGCACTGTCCATGAAGTACATATGAACTGCTCTCTAAATGCTTCATAAGGTGTTGTATGCACGGTGGAAGACAAGATTCTATGGCAGTGCAATGACCATGCAATGCACCCCACCTACTATGTGCAGCGATGTGCACTGCCCGTGTACATAGCATGCACTGCCTAAAGTTATCCGTACCCAAGTAGAGTTCTAACATGTGGGGTTCTTGGTTTAATAACGAGGACATTTTCGTTTCTGACCTACTCTGCACTGCTCAGAGAAAGATAATATGAAATGACAGTGCACTACCCGTGCAATGCAATCCCGCCTGTTATGCACACCGACATGCACGGATTGAATATCAATCATGCACTGGTCGTTGAGTGCATAGTCATACTGTCATTATAATGCCATGCACACAAGATGCACTACGCTGAAGCTCTGTATGAACGGCCTTAGAAATGGTTTGTAATCTGTTGTGCGCAAAGGTCCAAGATAACATGCGATGGTAGTGCACTTACCGTACAATGCACCCCGCGTGCTACGCACACTCATATGCACTGCAGGTAAACACAGTATGCACTGTCCACGAAGCGCTTCAGGATACTACTAATACAATCCGGTTAAAAATAGCTATGCGATCGAATTACATATGAACTGCTCTCTAAATGCTTCATAAAGTGTTGTACGCACGGTGCAAGACAAGATTCTATGGCAGTGCAATGACCGTGTAATGCACCCCACCTGCTATGTACAGTGATGTGCACTGCCCGTGTACATAGCATGCACTTCCTAAAGTTATCCGTACCCAAGTAGAGTTCTGACATGTGGGGTTCTTGGTTCAATAACGAGGACATTTTTGTTTCTGACCTACTCTGCACTGATCGGAGAAAGATAATATGAAATGGCAGTGCAGTACCCATGCAATGCAATCCCGCCTATTATGCACACCGACATGCATGGATTGAATATCAATCATGCACTGCTCGTTGAGTGCATAGTCATATTGTCATTATAATACCATGCGCACGAGATGCAATGCGCTGAAGCTCTGTATGAACTGCGTTAGAAATGCTTTGTAAACTGTTGTGCGCAAAGGTCCAAGATAGAATGCGATGGCAGGGCACTTACTGTACAATGCACCCCGCGTGCTACGCACACTCATTTGCACTGCAGGTAAACAAAGTATGCACTGCCAACGGAGCGCTTCCGGATATTATTAATACAATGCGGTTTAAAACAGGAATGCACTGCGATCGAAGTATATATGAACTGCCTTCTAAATGCTTCATAAAGTGATGTACGCATGGTGCAAGACAAGATTCTATGGCATTGCAATGACCGTGCAATGCACCCCACCTGCTATGCACAGCGATGTGCACTGCCGGTATACGTAGCATGCACTGTGAAATGTTATCTGCATCGACGTAGACTTCTGACATGTGGGGTCTTGTTTCAATAGTGAGGACCTTTTCGTTTTTCACCTACTGGCTACTGTGCACTTCTCGGTGAAAGATAATATGAAATGGTAGTGTACTGCTTGCAAATTGAAAATGCACGTCCTACGGAGTGATGCTGGTAAACAAAGTAGAGCTCTGACATGTGTGGTCTTGGTTCATTAATAAGGGCCTTCTTGTTTCTCAAGAATCATAGGTTGCGGCAGGCGGATATAGCGTTTAACGAACGCTGCTCTCTCCTCGTTCTTATTTTAGGGTTGTTCTTCCACATTTTAAAATCCACTTCTACTGGCGAAGTTCATTTATTCATCTTGCATCTCTCCATGTCTATGTGATTCGTCGTATTCCAGAAAGGTTGATTTTCCGTCTAGCTTATTTGTAGATCTCTGTACTATGCATATGTTTAGCTACTTCATATAAATCTTTCCATGCTCATGATGAAAGTGTTTGTTGCTAGCGATATACTACTTGCACATCCCTAATTAAGAACTATATAGGACGGGTGTTGGTTAAGCACGCTTCAATTTCTGTTTATTATTTCATTTATGCTCATTGTATAGTGTTTGCGAGGTGATATATTTTTTTGAATTTCAAATTATTTTTTTGTACTGGTTCTATCTTGTGTGTTGCGTCGAATGTATAACTTTGAAACCTGACATATATGACTTACTGAAAAAATCCATACCTCGTTAACTGATAACCTTTTTTACTCTGTGGACAGAAAAAAATATTCTCATATTTTGCTAAGGAGCATACAATTTGATGGTATGCTTGGTTGTGATGTGAAGAGTTGCCAAGGTCAATAGTTTTGTGGCTTGTTGCTCACTTTAACGTTACTACAAGAAGTTTTGAATTTCCTAATGGATGCGGCTTTGAACTAAAGCCCTTTCACTTCAACAAGATACTTGGCATCCCCTTTGGGGTAGAACCATAAAGAAGGTGTGTCCGCAATGGATACGCAATATGGTCAGAGAATTAATTCATTGTGTAGGGCCAACACCAACTATCAGTGAGCTCAAAAAGATGATTACTCCTAGCCTGGTAGGATCTCAATTCAAAACATGTTTTGTTCTATTTGCAAACACTGTTATGTTGTGTCCGAGCACATATGATGGAGCCAGTCCGGACTACTTCTCTGCAATTGGAGTGTCTGATGAGATTGACTCCTATGACCGGTGTCTTGCTGCATTCAACAAGCTCATTTGTTGTATTGACACTTTCCAGAAAAATGGTTTGAAAGGTGCACTTGGTGGTTTCCTTCCAATTCTCCCGGTTAGTTACCCACCGTGATACTTATTTTCTATAATATTAGTTGTCAGTAGTTTCTGTGGATTTGTTGTTTTAATATGGTTGTAACAATTTTAATGCAGGTAATGTACTTTGAACTACTGGACACAAATGCTCTGCTTTTAGGCCATGCACTGCCTAGAATATCTTTCTGGACAACTGAAAATATGGCGTTATATGAGAGTCTTGACCAGATGCCTCATCAACAAAACGTTTATGGTGTTCACAAGGCAAGACTCCCATAGTTATTCATATTATGTGCAATTATTACTATGATCTTGTTGCTTCTTACTCATATTATTGTATTGTATTTTCTGTTTTGTCCATGTTGAATATGCAGTTGAAGGATATAAATGAAACTGTGTTTTCTAATGCCGAGCTAAACGAAGAGATAGTTCAGAATGTTACAACATTTATTGAAAAGTTTGTAACAGACCCACTTATGCATGCAGAGGTAAGAATTTTTATAACCTTCCCAATTCTTTCATTCGTGATCATGACGAATCTTCTTGTGTTTGTGTTCTACATATACATTTCCTACTTGACCTTAAGCATTCATGTTTTTTATTTCTCGACCTTGTTGTAGTATAGTATTAAATTCTCTCATCGTTGCATTGTATGATTTTTTGCCTACTTTAGCTACTTCCTACCAGGATGAACATTCTTTCTACAACTGCATGTTCTACTAGGTTTAATTAGGTAACCATACTATTGGTGTTTGATCATAGTGTTACTTAATCCGTTATCTCAGTAGTGCACTGTTATATTTATGATATTAAAAATAGGTGATAGCGATAATGCTTATAATGTCAAAACTTCTAGGCTGCCAGAGAAATACAGGCCGTAGTGACGGACATGTATACTGACATGTTGTCTGCGATGAACCTCAATATGAAGAGCAAGATTAGAAAGATTTATAGAATATCTATGCTCAATAATGAGAACATGGGTATGTACTCTACACCTCAAGGGTCCCTATACGTAAGAGAAGATAATGAGCGCAATGTTGAAGACAAAGGCAGTGTGCTGGATAAATCAACATATGGGCTAACATCTGTATGTAGAAGGCTAGCAGAAGACTGTGAGCTGCTCTTCAAGTTAACTTCTGTAGACCAAAGTTATGGATCTCCTGAAAATATGAAATATATGCAGGAGTTGGAATCTTGTTACGAGGCCTTGGTACATATGTTACCGACACGTGACAATTTGTCCAGAATTGAACAATTACCAAAGATGAACTATGAACCAACCGATTGTAGTGCTACTGCTGACGTCCTATGGTCAGATGAAGTGATAATTTATGTCGCCAATTCAACGCAATCCATGCAATCTGTCACAGAATATGCAGGTCAGGGTTCTGGTAATAGGATGATCGCTAAGCCTGCTATAGCTACAAATTGTGTAGCAACAAGTCCAACTTTAGTCGAAAATCAGCAAGTTCATACAGTTATTGTTCAGGGCAACACTAGTACAGTATGTGCAATGACTTCCATTACATGTACTGATAATGAATCCCGGGCAGAGCTTTCGTCAGGAACAAGGTGTATGGAGCATGCAATGAACGAGATGGACACTATAGATGCAGTTCATATGTCAGAAGCAGCATCTCAATGGAACAGAACTAATGCACAGATTGTCGTGTTGGTTGTATCCAATGGTGTGTCAAAAACATTTGACAATGAAGACATATCAAGAATTCAGGTGCAAACACGTGGTTTCGATCATAGCCAATTTTACATTCTGAGTCAGCAACTCATTCCGCACAAGATAATTTTGATGAAAGCCTGCCTGGTTCTGAACATACATTTCGTGATGCTCAAAAGATGGGCTTGAACCACCTTAAGGTATAGGTCGGTGCAGAAGCTGCTGGTTCGGTGCATGCTGCATCGTCTGACATTACTAATCCAGTTATGGTTCCCGTGCCAAAACTAGATATTGGAAATTACGAAAGACAGCTACAAATTTCCAACCCACAACATGTTCCTGTGCCTGGTCGGGATGTTTTCAACCACTTGAATGCAAGCCTTTGCATTCCAAGTGCGGAAGCAGGACCAAGTCATCATGCAAGTGATCAAGAAGAAGAGAGGCTGCCTGCTAAAAATGGTACAGATACATTTTAGCTCTTACAGAACTCCAACTGTCTCGGTGAAAAACGGGTGGTTGTGAGATCAATGCTATTTGAGCTAGATCTTGTTTCTGATGATCGCATTTCAAAGAAACATAAGACAAAAGATAACATTGTTGATTCGTTTTCTTTCTGGGAAGGAAATGATGAATTTTGTACAGAAGTTTCAGATCTGGCTGACCTTACGCAAAGAGCGAAAGAAAATCCTGTTATCACTTCAGCAGTGCAACCTGAAATAGAAGCTAATCCAACACAACTTAACTGTCTGTCAAGTGAAACGTACGGACCAGTATCTGCAAATGTGCATTCATCTGATATTCAGCATGACGGACAAGTCTCTGATAATTATGATTCGTATGGTTCTATATCAATGAGTGGCAGCACGTTAGTGGCAGACATGTCTATGACATTGAAAAATATAAACCTAGGCAATGACAATGGCGATGCGAGAACATTCTCCCATTATGTGCAGCTTCAGTAGTCAGCCAAAAGTTATACACCATTTAGTGGAGCTTCTGCCATGAAAATTTTCTCTGAAGAAACCAATTCCAGCATAAGAGGTTCACATACTGATAATTTATCTGGAGGAATCAATTCCAGCATAAGAGATTCACTTACAAATGAAACCACATATAACAGGAAAAGGTATAACGGTACGGGAACTCCTAATTTTGCAACTCGGATACCAAGAGTCAACATCATCACTCATAGTGAAAACATCTCTGCTAAACATGCGCAATGTTTGGTCGATATTGTTAACAAGTCAAACAGTAGCACAATCTGTCATCCAACTTTCTATTGGAATGCTAGATCAAGAGAGAAATATGTGCAATCGTAGCATGTTGTGCAGCAGGCATCCACACAGGGGCCTAACATGTTGAACAGCAGAAGGCATACAGAGACAGCAAGATCAGATAAGACTGCAGAACAGAACAAATCAATGGATGGACGTGGCGTCATAGAGTAGGACGGAGGAAGCGGAACAAACTCAAGAATAACATTGTAAGACCATGACTCTGAAAATCTAGGAAATACAAATCACAACGATTTTCATACATCAAGTCAGTATTCAAATTCGTGTTCGTGCATACAAATGCAACATGAGTACGAGGCAACGTATGCTACTACTGGGATGGTAGTATCTCAGAGCCAACTACTAGGAAGTAGTTACTCTATAAGACTAATGCACCAAGCTTACAGTCCTCGGTGTAACATTGCTAGCAGTCAAATGTACTGCAAAAATACAATAGCCTCGAGTATGCCGAGGTCGATTTTGAGAAATACTAGAAACCAACAACCCAGCTACACAAGAAGCTGTTCTGAACGAGAAAACTCTCGAGACCCTAGACTGCAGCATAGTATCATTCTGCACTGCTGGACCATCATTTGAGCAGGAAGCTTGCAGAAGACATGTCTCTTTTGCATCAGCATCTATACCAAGCATTGGATCAGCTATGCAAACAAACAGTGCTAACAATGCTGAAACAAGAACAGGCATTAATCGATGCTGAATTCCTTATCCTGCTGTGAAACAATCAAAAGATGTTGCAGTAGATATATTTGAATTCATAGTAGAGACCACTCCGAATCAAAAGGCGAGAAGGTAACATTTTGTCTCGTATACTTTACTATGAAAATATATTTAATTATTTTCATCGCATTGTAATAATGGAGTATTTCGATTCTATTTTTTCTGTATTCTACCAGCGACAAGGTGGTTCTGTGTAGGAAGAAATGGGCATGCCAGAGAGTGTTTGGTTTATCAATACAGGTTTATGGAAGTGTGAATTCACACGTAATGAACTATATGGCAATGCTGGTCATGACAGAACAGAAACACAGCCTAGATAATAATCAACACAATCATGAATTGTTCCCAACTAGGTACATCATGATGCACGAATATGCGGTAAGCGAACGTACAAAGTTTTTTAGTAACACCCATTCTATCTATACATGTTTTCACATGCGACTGAACACGCATACATCGATCCATGAACCCAGAAATTATGATATCTACTAACTGGTTTGTTTTTTTCTAAAAAATATGTTATTAGCTTTTGCTCACAAGGCTAGAATTTAATCCAAGATCGTTCAAATGGTACTTATCAGAGAATCACACTAGATGGAACCTGGCGAATGTATCGATGGTAATTTTTAAATTTTAGTGTCTGTTATTTTCTAGTGACATTGTTTTTAGATCTGCAACTCAATTGTTTTGTCTCTTTGTTTGTTTAGATCATCATACCTATACAGCCAAATGATGTGTGGTACGCCGTGATTGTTGACCTTCAAGGTCGTAAATAAGATATTGTTTGTTCAAACGTCATGAACGAGACTGTTGAAGAGGAAGCAACCATTGTGATAAACAACTTCAAATTTGCGTTTGAAGAAGCATATAGTTTTTCGTACAGGATTGAATTTCGAAATATGAGAACCACACCTGTTCAGTGGATATTTGACAATGAAAACCAGTTAAGTATCATTAACACTGCGTGATCCTTTCCCTATTAAAATTTATATATAAAACAAGTAACTGAAATATCGGTTTGTCTATGAAATGAGCAGGAAAGACGGCGGAGAAGGTTTGCTGAGGTTGCTCAAATCTTACGATGGTGTTGTTGACCATTGGTTCCAG
This sequence comes from Avena eriantha, assembly GCA_910589775.1. Classification (NCBI taxonomy): domain Eukaryota; kingdom Viridiplantae; phylum Streptophyta; class Magnoliopsida; order Poales; family Poaceae; genus Avena; species Avena eriantha. The sequence goes on from OU342741.1 coordinate 314,130,113, forward strand.
TCTGTAAGTATAATTTCGAGGCAGACTTAATTTTGTACTTGCACTAGTATAAAACAGCATTAACTTATAATTTATTTGATATGAACTTTTATTTGTATAGACTAATACTAAAGCCTTGCGGGAACAGCTGACGTTTGACATGGTTTTGTCAAAGTTCAATTAAAAGTACACAAGAAAGATTAAGGAACTTGTCAATCAATACAGATGTATGTACTTCTATAATTGTACCAAAATAAAAACTATTTATTCAGTGTCTATCATCATTCAGTGAAGTTTTATTTGTTTTTTGTTTGATTCGTGGGAGTGATGAATATGATCAATAATGTTGCTTCATTCAGAAACAAATTTCCGATGTGTGTTTCCGGCATGACTAGAAATTTATCGATGGAATTGTTGGTACTTCAAAAAATAGTCCGAATTAATTGTAATAGGGATTATTAACATTTAAAATTTCAGACCACTGTCGGATCATTAAATTTATAAATTTGTTTTGACAGCAGTTTACAAAGCATTTCTAGGGCAGTTCATCTACAGCTTTGGGGCAGTGCATCTCGTGTGCATGGCATTATAATGACAGCATCATGAAGTACTCAACGAGCAGTGCATGATTTGTATTCAGGCAGTTCATCTTAGTGTACATAGCAAGTGGGAATGCCCTTTCATATTATCTTGCACCAAGCAGTGCACATTTGGTGAGAAATAAAAAGGTGTTTATTAATAAAAAACGTACAAATGCATGCACTGCCTATACTATAAATATAGCACTATCATCTATACTGCACAGCACTTCGTTCAGACGAATAAGCAACTAGTATTCAGTACAATGCAACAATTATGGACTGCATGATTGTGTATACCATGCAATGCGCTAATATTTGTTGTCCATATCCTTTGTTGGACTTTTCAAATTCTTGACCAGCGTAAAGCATTAATGGAAATTCGTTATTTTCAATTAAAAGGAATATGCAATCACATAAAAAACGAGCAAATTCGTGTGATGGCAGTGCACTTACCATACAATGCACCCCCATGCTACGCACACTTGTATGCACTACAGGTAAACAAATTATGCACTGCCTACGGAGCGCTTTAAGATAATACTAATATAATGCGGTTAAAAACAGGTATGCACTTCCATTGAAGTATATATGAACTGTCTTCTAAATGCTTCATAAAGTGTTGTACGCACAGTGCAAGTCAAGATTCTATGGAAGTCCAATGACCGTGCAATGCACCCCACCTGCTATGCGCGGCGAGGTGCCTTGCCCGTGTACGTAGTATGTATTGTTGAACGTTATCTGTATCGATGTATACCTCTGACATATTGGGTCTTGGTTCAATAATTAGTACCTTTTCGTTTTTCACTTACTGTGCACTACTTGGTGAAAGATAATATGAAATGGCAGTGTACTAGCCGTGCAATTGAATCCCACCTGCTACATACACTGTTATGCGCAGCTCGAATATCAATCATGCACTGCTCGTTGAGTGCATCATGGTACTGTCATTATAATGACATACACACAAAGATGCGCTGCCCATGAAATATATATGAACTTCCTTTGAAATGCTACGCAAGCTGCTCTGCGAAAAAGGACCAAGATAACATGCGATGGCAGTGCACTTACCGTACAAGGCATGTTGCATCGTGAATTGTATGTTGCATCGTAAATAGTATTGTTTACGACTTGTAGTACACAACAGATGGATGTGTTAACTTTTGGCACTAAATAAAATTGTATGATGCATCATGAAATTCTGATCAGAGCATGACAAGTAATCTGGGTAAAATTAATGGAATAAGAATTAGCTGGAATGTTAAAATTAGCATCTGGTTTTTATATATTATAATATATATAATAACTCAAAGACAGTTAGGAGTACAATTTATATGGTATACCTATAATAAATTCCAGGGCCGTAAATGACAATGATTTCCTGTTGTTGCTACATTAATTTACAGGAATCATTGTTCTGCCAACTAGTTTACTGTTGCACTGCCCTTTTTAAAAAAAAATTGCACTGCCCTGGAAAAATATTAATAAAATCGGGCATTACAATAGTTATTATGGACGATGGGAGACACGATTCTCCGTTATTGTATCTAATTAGCCTTCATCTGCTTCCTCTACTATCCATCCGCAGAAGAGAAACAACTATTCCCAGATTGCGGAAAATCTGTAGCAGAAGGAACCGGCGGCGCCGTCCTCTCTCCGAGGTAAGGATTCTCTATAGCAACTTAACAAAACATCCCCATTGATAAGGATTCGAGATCATCCCTGCTACTACTCAATTGCGAAGAACTTACCGCTCTTACTTGGTCCCATCCCTAGAAGAGAAGCAACTCTTCCGCAGATTGTGGAAAATCTGCAGCAGAAGGAACCGGCGGTGCCGTCCTCTTTCCGAGGTAAAGATTATCTATAGCAACTTAACAAAACATCCCCATGGAGTAGTATTCGAGATCATCCCTGCTACTACTCAATTGCGAAGAACTTACCGGTCTTACTTGATAGCAAAGATTTCCTTATAGAATCATTGATTCGTCGTCCATACTATGGAAACCTTGGTACTGAGATCAAGTCCACAATAAATTGAAAGACTATTATAGTCTAAATTAGTTTTTCAAGTTTGTTTCGGCGAAATAAGATTCTAGACAGTATTTAGTACTCCCTCCGATCCAAATTAATTGACTTGGATTTGTCTAGATTCAGATGTACCTAGACAGGTTTTAGTATTAGATACATCCGAATCTATATAAATCCAAGTCAATTAATTTGGATCGGAGGGAGTATATAGATACATCCAAATTCAAACAAACGTGTGATATCCTTTTTAGGATGGAGGGAATAGGTTAGTAAAATTTAAATATCAAAACCCTAGCTTTCTATATCTAATACTTCTTCCGTTTCAAAATATAAGATGTTTTAGCTTTGTGAATGAAGTGTATCTAGACTTCTTTCAGTGTGTAGATTCATCAAGGTGTGGACTGAACATGGATACTAAAAGGAGTCTAGATACACTCCTTTCACAAAGCCAAAACATCTTATATTTTGAAACGGAGGGAGTATTTCATTACTACATCATATTTTTCTATGAGAAATCCTGTTGCATAAATCGTACGGTAAGTAAAAAAATATATTTATTATGCACTCGGACAACATACACAATATTTTTCACAAGTAGGATCAGCTTCAGTAAATTATATTTGACTGTTACTTCAAGTCAATTCCGATATTCAATGAATGATTAGTAATGCGTTCTAGTTAGTATACTTTCTTTCTCAGTTTTTATTGCAAGCATAATTTTATAACTACTTGCACCTGCACCTACACATGTCCTATTCTGCAACTTGATGTTACACTTTACAGCTATGTGTAGTTACAATTTAAAGTGTAAATCAAGCACGTTCGAATTGAAGTGCTTCAGGTGCTTGGTTCAAAAATTATAACATGTAATAAGATTGGTATGTTTCTTCCACCAGGGAAAAATGAGCTCTTGCAATCCTAGCGATGGAGAATCTTTCGACGGTATGGCACAGACTGACGATGAGTTTGATATGTCAGAAAATAAACTTAACAGGAAGATTGAGAATTACAAAATCAAGCTGGAGCTGAAAAAGAAACACAAAATAGGTTCAAACATCAAAGACGGTGTACGTAAGAAGGAACGAAAGATTGGTGGAGAACAACATGGCAATCCGAACAACCAGAATAATGTTGTCATGGTAAGCTTACGTAATGTTAATGCATGTCATATTGCTTAATCGAGACTACAGTCTGCACTAAGAAATGTAGAAATAAGTTTACGAATATTTGATACTTTTTTCTATAAACTACTAGGATATGTCCAAGAATCAAGTGATGGCAATTGAAAAATATACAAGGGACAAGAAGAAGCCCCGTAGTAGGACTGGATCAAATTACACAGTAAGGTGCTCTCTCAAAGAGTTCAACAGATTGATTAAACATGATCTGAATGATCTCCAAAAAGTAGAGCTGGTGAAGATTGGCTGGCATTTCATCCTGGAATACAAGATGGATTCAAACATTAGTAGGCCCCTGATCATTAAGCTATACAAGAAGATTGATGTAGAAACTCTGAAAATGGAGTTTGCCAGTGGTAGGACTATAGCTCTGATAGCAGATGCAGCGCATTCTGCCCTTGGTCTACCCAACGGCATTATAAAGGCGCCTCAGCCTACAGAAGGTGGTGATACCTTTGTTTTACTGTGGCTTAAGAAGAAATTGGGTTTGGAAGAGAGGGACACTGCAATGGTGCAACAACTGATCCATCATATAAAAAAGGGTGCAACAGACAAGTTTACAATGAAATACATAATACTTGTAATCTGCACAAAGCTTATATGTCTAGGTTTAAACAACCACATCAGCCGAGAAGTTGGGGTAGTGAAAAGCCTTGATATCGAGAATTCTGGAAAAAAGGACTTTTGCCAGCTTGTAATTGACGAGATCAATAGGGCAGCAATAAAGTCTCATGTTGATGATATAAATCAAAGTGTTGCCGAAGGTTGCACATTCCTTCCTCTAATAATATACCTGGATTCGCTCAAGTGCAGAAAATCACTTATGACAAAAGAAACACCTAGAATCAAATACCTGGACAAATCATATCTTCTTGCTGTATTGAAAGCGGATGTCATTGACAAAGAGAGGTGGGTACGACTGAATGTAAGTATTCTACTTGACCTCATCTTGTTTCACATAAAGAATTATTCTATCAAATGAACTATTTTAAAATTACCTCTTCTGACAGTTATTCATGATCCATGGAAATAATATTTGTTTACTGTTTGCAGTGGAAAAGCTGTGACGAAAGAAGCTATTATTTGAAACCTCCTGTGGCAGAAACAACTTGTAGCAAGATAACCTCAACCTCTAACAAAGAATAGAGGGTCCAGGAACAAAGTCCCAGAGGCTAGATCAATGCATGGACAAGTATATAGATATACTGCTAGAGGAAGAACCAGGTGATGAAATCATAAGTGATGATACAAATGCTGCAACGATATATAAAGAACTTACCATGAAGCACAGGGACCTGAAAAGAAGTAAACTAGAAGCAATGGCTAACTGCTTTCGAGCATCCCATCAGTGTGCAACTAACGTGCTGAGATGTTTTGATAGATGCGAGAATGATCTAACAAACGTTGCAAACATTTCAGGCACCAGTCGAATCAATCAATCAAAGCATACAGCCGAGGCACCAACTAATGACCTGAATGTTGGGAATGAATGCTCTACTACAGGCAAGTCAGCAGCGGTAACAGCGAATAAAATGGATTCAGTTGATAATAACATGCCCTGGAATTTTGACGATAGGGGAATCATGTACATGGACAAAATAAAAAAAATAGCAGCACCAGAAGAGGAGCACGGCATTGTCAGTGCAAGAGCCTTGGATGAACAGGTTCATATATCTTAGACGTGTATTTAGCTACTTCCATCACACGAGCACATACAAATAATAATCTATGAAATAGAAGTGTAATGTAACAATTTGTCCATATTTTATATTTTTTACTGATATATTTGATGTGTTATTCAGAGTTGTTCTGCGTGCATGGCGACATTGACACCAGTAACAACGCATACTACGGGAGAAGGAGAAGACAATTCTAACCAATTTGAAACTGACCAACAGCCATCAACGGCACAGCTAAGCAATGGTATTGTTGTATTCTGTAGATATGCTGCCAATGGCAAAATTACTAGTGGGGTTGACATGAAAACTACTTGTAATAATGATGCAGGAGGAAACTTGTCTAAATAATCACAAGGATGCAACAAAGACGCTGTAGGAGCCGAGGAAGACAGGTTAACCACGCAGTTCAACAATGGTACTGTCACATTATGTCAAGTTGCTTGGTTTTTACATTAGGCGATGTTTTTACATTAATATCATATACAGAGGAAATAACACAGTTTTTTACAAATATTGCTGCAGGTGTGACCATGTTGTTACCAGAAATTACTCACAAAGAAGGTTCCTCTAACCATGAGGTCGCTGTTGTTGAAAAAGCAATTCAGAAAGGACATTCGCATGACACAGCTGATGTTAGAACACAGATTGACAATGCAGACACCTCGTTGATCGGATCAAAACGCAATGGAGAAGATGCAACTAAAACATTTTCGTTGCCAGAGCAAGGATTAAGAACACCTGTTACAAGGAGCAAGGCTCTTGGTCATACTTCCCCAGATAATATCAAATCTTATAAGAGGCCTCTACAAAACATCTTAAAACTTAAGTTGCCTGTGTACGTTCCCCCCACGTTTAAGTACAAGGGAGACGCCGCAGTTTCTCATAGATTGGTACTAAGCAAGGATTTTCTAGAGAAGAATAAAGAGTAAGAACCAAACTAAGCTTTGTGGATTCCTTTAGTAAAATATATGTATATGTTGTCACACAATCATGGATCCCAGTTTTTATATTTGATCCTTTTTTCGTTTGTCTATGGAAAATCTCAAACTGGTTATGGTGAAATATTCATCAACTCTGGAACAAGGCCGGGAAATACCAAAATATTGGACTGCGGGAAGGCTTGCAGCATGTTTCAATGGAAAAGGCAAGCTAGATGATGACATGATGGACTTCATAATTTCAAGCTGGCGCAGTATCCCAGACTACAAACGTCTGTTCAGGAATCAAAGCATAGTACTGCCACTAGGGGTTGCTCGTTTATGTGACATTGGGAAAAAGGAGAATTTCACAAATTCCGGAGGACAAGATGAAATTTATCAGTTTGAAGCTGTCTCCAGGATTGAACAGTTCAAACTTCTAATTGGAAATCAGATTTGAGCAAAGCTAAGATGGTACGTTTGTTAATACATAACTCATTAATAACATATAGAATTATTCCGTATTTTCATTTATAACATATAATCAATGTGACTATTTTCCTTGCCCATCACAGATATTTCTGTGTGTGTCATTCGACAATCACGTGTCCACTTACATCCTAAACAAGTACCCTCAAGGTTGTCGCGTTGAAGTTATTGACACACGGGATTACCGAACACAGAGAAAAGGATTGTCTAAAATAGCTTACCACAATCAAATTGGGGAAAAAATGGTGTGTTTTTTTACATTTAAAGAAAATCTGCATAGTTTGAAAAAAATTATGTCACTAACTATGCTCTACATACTGGTTTTTTCAGCTAAAGAGATTTGAAAAGTTCGTTGACGAACTCTACCCGAAGAACAAGCTTCCAAAGTGGGGAAATATTGTATCTAGATCAAAACATGTGAAGGTACAAGAAGGAGTTGAAGACAGGAATGGTTTTTGGATTCTAAGAGCGTTGAGAACTACAACGGAATTCAACTTGTACATGATCTTAAAGATGTAAGTTATGTCAGTTTAGAATCAATAGTTTTACCAAATACAAATTTTTGATTGACATTAACAATATATCTTCTTCATTCATTTGAACCATTTGACTAGATGGACGCGAGCTCAGTCATGGAGGAGCATCTGTTCTGGGCACTGTTCTCCGAGGCCAACGAAGCAAAAGATGAACTACCGGAAGAACTGAGAGCTTTAGCACCTAAGTAGAGCTGAAAATAAACAACGATGATATATACTGTGGTGTTATACAAAATGATGAATTAATTTGTTTATTATGTAGCAGTAGAGCTGCTATTTTCCAAGCAGTACAATTCACTGTGGTAAAGAAAAACAACTTAGCCCCGTGTATTACATAGGCAACGTCGTGCCGGATGCAGATATATATGCACTATTTGCGCTTCCGTGTTTACAATAAGAGTTTTGTACATAACTAACCTACCTGAGTTCGACATGCATAACTGATTGATGTTCAGACCATGAACTAGTAAATGATTTTCAAAATGAAAGCATTTACAGTAAAATACATTTGATATTCTATTTGAATCTTATGGATTAACCACCATTAGATATACTACTTGATTTTTCGTATGCTTCCTTTTCTTGGCTGTCACGAAGAGCTAGCGCATCACGTCTTTCTCCATAAGTTCATCAATCTTTCTCGCCGTCTTTCTCGATTAGTTCATCAATCTTTCTCGCCACTAACATGTATTTATCCCACCATGCAGGAAATTTAGCAATGCTGGATTTCTATTTATAGCCCTCAACATTATCCAGCTGCAACTACACCTATCCAGAATGTTTCTCCGTCGCCAACAACGCCACCCACCTTCGCCCTTGTCGCCAGACCCAAACGGAGCAAACTCCGCCAGCTTTACACCCTTCCGATCAACCAAGAGATGCTACACGCATAGATCTGAGTTGCCCGCACTAGTAGTACCACAAATGGAGGAGGAGATCCAAGAGGAAGGAGTCGCCGAAGAAGCGGTGGAGCCCGAAGTGGAAATAGCAGAAAATTAACAAGGACCTCAAGTAGAAGAAGAAGAAGAAGAAGAAGAAGACGGTGAGGAAAAGGATCAGGAAGAGCCTGGTTCACAAAATCTAGATTCAGAAGATGATCTTGGCGTGGTTGAACCAACCACATGAGAAGAACAAGTTGCTGATCCAGAAATTTGTGCAGAAAAGGGTCATACAATTCCCTAATAGATTCAACAATGCAAGGAAAAAGAAGTTGATCAACAGTATCCTCTTCTAAGAATAAGTTCGTGGAATGTATTAATTAGGATGCTTATTTGCAATACAATATTGTTTCCATGTGTGTGTATGAATATTACTGCCAGAAAAATTTTATCTTACGTTTTTGTTTATCATGTGACTTGAAATCATCGAGATAACAAAGATATTATTCAAGTCTATACCTATACACTTCCTTGTAAACATATACGTAAGGATGCTTCTCTATTCGTTCTTTACACTTCCTGTGGCAATTATATTGCACTACTGAGACTATAGCCGTAACTATAGGTGTAGCTAATTGCGCTAAAGCTGAGAAAAGGATGATTTCTTGACACATAGTGGTATGCTCTTGTCTGCTCTTGTGCACGTGCACTGCCTTGTGAACAAATAATGCACTGCTCTTTACATTGAAGTATACTTTCTTCTCTAGTCAGTGTTTACACTGCCTTCGAAAGGTATATTGCACTGCCTATGCTATGGACGTAGCGATATATGACTTACCTCAGGTAGTGCACAGGGTCTATTTTGCATCGGATGGGCTGCTTAATACATTTTTTGACAGCAATGTATTACTGCCTCGTCACTTCATAGCGCACTGCTTTTGTATATGTGCACTACTTCGTACCAATAATTGTACTGCTTATTTTATTTTTTCATAAAGTTGCTTCCTATAGACGTAGATGATTGCGAACCTAAGCACTGCCTTGTGAACAAATATAGGACTACATATACTCTTGACGTAACCATATATGTTACTGTGGTCACGCAGTGCAAAGGGTCTATAATGCATCAGATGAGGTAATTAATAAATTTCTATACTGAAAATACTACTTCTTTCAAAACACATAGTGCACTGCTCTTATAGATGTGCACTGCCTTGTGACCGAGTACTGCATTATTTTTTTTGCATTTTTTAATGATTTTTCTCTAATCGTTATTTGCACTGCCTGTGGTTATTCCATCCAACTGCCTATAGAAATGTAATTGTGCTCACGGAGTGCACAATGTCCATTTTGCGTACGATGAGCTGCTAAAAGGTATTCTTTTCTACCGCACCATATTACTGCCTTATTAACACACAATGCACTGCTCTTATTATAATCTTTAACTTTGTTAGCGTATAGTTATTTGCACTGCTTATGAACGTTCTATCGCACTGCGTTGAATATTGCTACAATATTCATGTGCAATATATTGTTTTCTCCGACAATTAGGTTAACTGAACTTGCGTCCAAGCACAAATTTCAATGTTTTTTTATATCCTAATATAGTTGGTTCTTTTATGGCTTTATACGCTGCCAGTTTCAGTTATATACTCCTTCCTGTAATATGGACTAAAAGGTATAGTACAATTTCTGTCAGACACAAACAATTCAGTGGAATTATTAAGATTAAAGTTTGCTTAATTTAGTTTCCATTGCTGCTCATAGTACAATAGCTCTGCGTTCAGTCCTGACAATTTTTGATCAGGTAGAATCTATCTATATTGCTGGCAAACACAAAACATTGTATGACCATTTTTAAAAGTATTGTTTCCTGGTAATCTTGTATCACTGATAAAGATAATAACAAAACTTAGGTGTCCTACAACACAAGTCACATAACGTAATAACACAAAAAAACAAGCGACTGCGGTGAAATACAGTTTCCAGGTGGCTAGTAATTATTCAACCATTCAACATGGGTGCACTGCAATGTGAACACAAATTGCCCTGCCTATTATGTTTTAATATAGTTGTATCGCTGTAGTTTGTTTGCACTTCCTCTAGTACTACTATTGCACTTCGGTGAATCTCGATAAAATAAATTGATATACGTGCCTCTGTTACACAGCGCTAAATTTCCATAGATCGTAATGAACTATATGTTGCATTTGTCAAGTGTGAGAATATATTTTATTACTTAGCTATCTCCAAGAAGTGCACCTTCGCATCTAGAGGTAATGCTCCTTAGTTGGGCTCATATGTAAACTACGTGTTGTTAACCCGCTGACGGTTAACATGCGTGCATACAACAATACATCCCAACGTACGGCTATGATTATACTGTTACTCTTTTTCCTCTTCTTTCTGTTGTATCCTTCTCCGTCACTGCTCCACTTTCTCTCTCTTCCTCCACCGTAACTGCACAGGGGCAAGCAACGACGGCAACTCCTTGGCGGCGAAAAGCTTCACCAGCGCGAAGGACTACTGCTACTCCAGATTCTCGACTGGCGGTACGGCGACAAAACAGGTATCACAGATTCTCCCTTCTCATTCCAGATTTGGCCTGGTGTTGTCCAAAATTCCACGAAGTATTTTCCTCTCGTTCTCCATTTATTTGGGACACGATTTTACGAGCATTAATTGAAGTTTTATTAGGGTTTTCTCAGGGGGAAAAAGGATAGATATAACGCGGATCGAAATCGCCCATAGAAGATTCCTGGAATTTTCATCCCCAATACAGTTATTCATCGATTTCATAGCTGACGAAAATCGCGGTCACGACGGTTCGATGCAGGTATTTTGATTATTTCTGGCCATAGTTTAGAGTGAAGCATAATTAAAAAATGGCCAGCACACATGGTTGGAACAATTTTGAGAATAACAAACCACGAGCAAGAAAACCACTAATCAAACTAATCTAGGGTTTCTTTCAATTTATTATTTTTAATGTCCGTAGTGAAGTAACATTTTTCTCAACAACTTGGTTGAAATTCGAAACAATGACATAGTTTTTAGATAAGAACTGCCAATTATAACTTCAATGAACTGCTCCTTTACCGAGTACACAGATTAATAGTTCAAATTTTGGTGGGAAAGTTTGCACCTTTGTTGCACCAATTTAGTAACTGAAATGCACTGCCGGGAAATTGGTTGACCTGTGTTGATTTCGTACTAGTTGATTCCTCTTGATTCATGAGCTCTTTGCTGACTATACATCTTTTTATTTATTCACTTGATTCTAGTAATTTAAATTACGTATGTGTTTAACTGTTGCTCTATTATTAATTTTTTTAAATAACATCATAGTGTAAAATATAAATTATAATGCATGATTTAATTTTTTCAACATAAACTTCTGTTGTTGAGTATTTTTTCATCTCATGGAATACGACGATTAACCAGGAGGAAACACAACAGTGTGGACGAAAACATACAAGCTGGGTCTGGTACTCAAGATAACCCTAATGCTGCTCAAGCTTTCATAGATAAACCTGGTTTCAAGAAGCAAAAACGTGACACAGTTCACAAAGAACTAGCAGACATGAAGGATGGTGATATCATAGTGAGAGGGTCACTTTCAGAATTACACAACTTTCTCGAAAACTATGTAACAAATGAACAGAAGATTTTTTTTGAGGAATCATGGCTGTGGTTTTATAGTTGATTTCAAATTGAGTGGCAACATTTCCAAGAAGATGATGCTATGGCTATACAGTAAATTCAGACCTGGATCTCTAACAAATGTTCTTGAACAAGGGGAAGAGCTTGAAATAACAAAAGATGTGGTGTAAGCAATTTATGGTTTCCCAAAAAAGAATCTGTTTGATGCTCCACGACCTTCAAGTGACCGTGATACAAAAGCTTTGCGGTGGTTGAAACAGCAGCTCAGTTTGAGTGAGTCAGATAACATTATACCGAGTAAGCTTTACGATCATGTGAAGAATGGTGGAACATCAGATATGGCAATGAAGCTCATATTTCTTGTGTTCTTCATCAAAACAACGTGCGCAACAAGTAATGCACGTATAGGATAGGAGGCTGGTATGATCATGGATCTCGATATCAAGAAAATTAAACAAATGAACCTCTGTAAAGTTCTCCTTGATGAGCTAAGGAGGGGGCTGAGAAAATACCAAGATAAAAAAGGAAATAAAAACACAACTAATGGTCCATCAGCATTGCCTCTGATCTATTATTTGGACACTCGTGCACACAAGAAAGCAAACTTGACTAACCTTGCACCAAGAGTTGGTCACCTCAAATTGGAAGATTTGGAGGAAATCATATCAGATGACTGGAACAGTGACACTAGAAGCTACAGAAGCCTTAGGGTAAGTTGTATTTATTATAAAAATCATGTTTATATCTTCATCTAAGAATTTTTCCGGTTTGTTGTGAGTCAAATAAATTTAAACTATGTTAATTATCCAAGTCAAAAAAATTAATCACTATTACGAAAAAATCTAAACTAATGCAACAAAACACCTACGATAAAGAACATATCGTCTGACTGTGTTTATTTAATTATTTTATACTGCAGGCAAGAAGTGATTATCAACTTTCAGACTTAATTAGATGTGTCAACACTACTTGCCTAACGGTTTGTCAAAGCTGAGATGCTGCCGCAGGTTCTGAAACAACAAATATCGATTTAACCAAAACCATAAATACAATTGGTAACCACACTCCATTGATACAAAACATATATGATGAAGCATCTACCCAAGAGGAGGTTGGTAAGCTCAATGAGATTTTTTGGTCAAGAAAGAAGGATCTGGAAGTATCTCTGGCTAGATTAAGGATTGTGAAGGTTGACCTCATGGAAAAGAATAATATTATGGCCAAGGAGAAGGAAATGGCCATATCAAACATCATCATACACAATGCAGAGTATGAACAAGTTCTGGCAAACATGGACCAAATGGAGGAAGTGGACCAAGCAGATAAACCGGAGAAGGTAGTGCTAAATGAATCTACTGAACCCTCTTCATCTAAACCTGAAGTAGATTCAAGTGAGGAGCATCCCGCCATACATGCTGAAGACACCGCCATACCATCATTCAGTACACCTGGCACATACATCAATGAACTGATCAATGACCAGACAGCGGAATTAAGTAAAGGAGCTATAGAAGTTGTGGACGATCGAAAAAAAGAATATAGCGACCAGAGAATGAATGATGCTAGTACAACTCAAATTACACATGAGATTGCGGCAGACAACATGCCTTGTTCTGGTACAATAGATACAAATGTATGTGATACAGATTTAATAGACAATATTACTGATATTATCATGGAGGTTGTTAACAACGAGAGACGACTTGAATATTGTAATGATGAAGTTGATGTTTTCGTGCCTCAGTTATGCACAGTTTTAGTTACAACCACAAGGAACCAGGATCAGAATGTGCAACACGATGAAATAGGAGTAGAGCAGCAGGCAGGACAAGTAGAAGACCAAACCAATATCAATGCTAAATATTCAATGATAAGTGATCATCTGGAAGAACCGTCGGATGCATCAAATGTTATTGAAACAACTCAAATACCAGTAACTGCAAACACTGCGGCGTCTGCAGTTACAACACCTATTGGGTCTATCGAGCAAAACACTGATGATAATTCCACCTCACATGCTGAAGACACCACCGTACCATCATCAAGTATACCTGGCACAGAAGTTGCTAAACTTATCAGTGAGTAGTCAGAAGTAGTTGTTGATGAAGGAATGAAAGAAGACAGTGACCAGAGAATGAATGATCCCAGTGATACAATAATTACATCTGAGATTCCGACAGAAAAAATGCTTGTTATGATAAAGCAGATAAAAATGCATGTCATGATGATTTAACATAGGGGATTACTGATATTCAGATTGAAGCTGACGATGATGAACTTCAACACGCTAAAGATGAAGTTCATCAATTCGTGACTAAGGTACAAATTGATTCAGGGAGCACACGGGACCAGGAGCAGGATGTTGAAGTCAATGAAATAGAAACTGAGCAGCCGGCAGAACAAGGAGAAAACAAAACATCAATTGATGATGAGTATTCAACGAAGGGTGATGATTTGGATGAATTGACGCATGCACAAATTGTTATTAACACATTGCAAATACCAACACCTGCAAACATTGCGTCAAATGCAGTTGTAACACCTGTTACATTTGTGGAGCAAAAGATTGACGACAACACGGATGGTAATCTGGCTGAGCAGGAAAGACGCAATGAAGACCAAGAAGATGACTTATGAAACATGGATAATAATATTATACAAGATGAAGCAATGAGGATTTCTAATGACAGACTACCATATGACAACGAAAAGACTCCCACACCTGAACATCAAGAAGAAACAGAAACATATTCTTTTGAAAATAACTCAATGCCACATGAAGAAATGATAATTATCCATGGCATGAAAGATTTCAACACCGTTGATAATATGGATCAATTGAATTGGCAGGGAGTTCAATTTAATGAAACCATGCCATACCAATAGGTTATCTATCGTTTAGATCTTACCAATGATTTTTTTTTTATTTCTACGTATATTTAAAAACATTATATTATGTTATCTGATCCCTTTTAAATGTATAATTTAACCAGGAAAGCTGCATAGACGACGGTAAGGACATAGCATACCCAGACCTTGATGCTGATTTAGATAGCTGGATTACTGACGGCAATGCTTCTACAGATTTACATGGTTGTAATCTCCAAGAAGGTGAGTATAGTTATAGTGAAAAGATATTTTGTCAAAAAAAAGATTTGCTTGTGAATAACTGAATAATTTTACAAAGAAATTAATGAATGGCTATCAAGATTGTTATTAGAAATAACCATGATGATATCAATTTGTTTCTACTCATGGAACAGGCAAACAGCAGTACGAGCAACATGGTGCTATAATACCTGTTGGCGATGAGACGCCTTTCAACCAAGGTGATTTTTACACAAAAAAAGAATAATAATAAAAATTCTAATCCTACATAAACGAAATAACACAGTTTATCACAAAGTTACAAAGGAGGAACCACATGAAGACTGACGAATTACTACTCAAAAGTTTCACGGTATGATGATGAGATTCCACACTGCAGAAAAATCCCAAATGCAATTCTTTTAAGAAATAGTTATTTATAGTAATCTAATATATATCAGTATTGCTATAATATACTTAAATTTATTATCAAACTAACTTATTCACAATAATTCATGCAGGTAATACATTTTGACAAAAAGAAAAGGAGGAAAGATAGTAACTGCAGGAGAAATTGCAGATTCATTCTGTGATGGAGGAACTATAAAAAAATGTTCTCGATTTAGCTGTACATTATCATGCAATTTCTAAAGCAGAACAAGGAACAAAATGTTTTGGTCCTAACATAGGGGTAATCTCACAAAACTAGTATATCACATACAATGTTAATAAATAGGTTTACATATATTTCAACATAACCTTATTGTTCATGCAAAAAATAAAAATAAACTTTTTTCAATTGTTTTAATGACCCTAAACAATATAATCTTTTTACAGGTTTTTATGACTGCTGATATCACTCAAATTCCACAAAGGACAAGGAATCTATTTTCGAATCAAACAGAAGACATGTTACCCGCATATAATTTCGTAAGTTGAATTTTTTCGAAAAATAGTGAATAATCGTCAAGTAATATATTCCAGTAATTTTACATTAAATTGTTTACATATTACATAATTATTGATGATTCCTATCATTTTTATAGGTAATGATTACTATCCTAGACGCCACGTATGCATATGAGAATCGATTGAGAAGTCACTACTTGTTATTTATAATTAATTTCATATCAAGGAAGATGAGAATACTAGACTCGGGAAGAAATACGGATGATAAAAGTTTGTAAAAAATAGCTATCAAGGTCGTGAACAATGTTAAAAATTTATGGCAACAAGGGTTCTGTCAAGAGCATAGAGAATTATTAAGCTTCGACATTGAGTTTGGTGATATGCCAAAACATATCAATGTGTAAGCACTAACTGCTACTCTTGTTTTTAAATTTAGTTATATCAATTTATGTTTTAGAATTAATTGATAATTTATTATTACATTTTATTCAATTCCCAGTGAAGACCATACCTTCATGATGCTACAAGCGATGAAAACCACAGTAATGGATTCTTACACGGAATTTATAGCAAAATACATGTCTAATATTCGCAACCTGTGGTTCTATAGAATGTTCAACGAAATGGAAAACACCTATATACTGTTGAGTGGGTTGACTACAAATATCGAAGGTACGTTGCGTTATAATGTAAGAATAATATAATAACAATTAGAAGTTCAATTTATACAATTAGAATCATGATGAATGCAGACTAACAACATGCTTTTGATTTTGTTTTGTAGGAATTGCTAAACTTGATTTGAGTACAGATGCAAAACAAAACACTGTCATGCAGTCTCTTGAGTCGGCGTCTAAAGAAACAAAGAGATTGCTGATTGACGAAAGGAGTGCAGCTCAACTCCATTTCACAAACATGAAAGTACTCAGATTGGCTAAGGACATTGAAAATGAATCTAGTCAAGCCCGTGAGAAAAAAAATCAAGAAGAGCAGAAAGCCCAAAACCTTGGCTATGATATCAACAATGTCTCCAGAAAAGGCTGGAACATCCGAAAGAGTAACCAGAAACAAAAAAACCAGGGATGAAACACCTGTGGTGAAAATGTCACAATCTGAATCTATTATAGCACTACCAGAAACATCGAGCATGCCATCAAGGCCGGCTCGGCAAGGTCAAAATACCTTTCCAGTTTTCAAGCATGTCCCTTTTAAATACAAGAAGCACGCAGCCGCTGCTCGAAAGGCTATCTTGGATGAAAATTTTCAAGATAAATATGTTGAGTAAGACATAATATAGAGTTGTGTTTACATACTAATGTTGTTTTAAAAAAAATACATATTTCAGATCTTTCATTTAAAACTCTCCCGCGAGGGCGCCCTTTTTCTAGCGTTTTCGTTTAAAACATGCACATATAAAAGTAATAGATAGTATGTTAAATTTTCATTGTTCCAAGGCTAAAAGCTTAAATGCATCAAGATTTGTTCAATTTTATAATAAAAGGTTAAAAACAAATTACAATTTTGGAAAATAAGTATCAGTACTTGCTTTACCATAATAATTTGGAGTAATGACAACAAACTTCTCTAATCTGTTACAGCAAAATCATTATTCAGATTCGAAGAATAGAATCTGGAATAATGATAGAAGCAGAATGGACAGGCCGAGATCTGAAAAACAATCTTAAACAAGGAGGGATGGCTTAGAATCAATTGGTTCAACATTACATAGACATATTTATGATAAGCAATTCCTGCAAAGGCTTTGTGGACGGAGGCAAAAGATTCATATGCCACCTTTCAATCTCTATGCTGACAGAATTCGAGAAAGAAAACTGGATCTACACAGAACAACGTGTGAAGCAGTTCAAATCATTGATGGAAAATTTAAAACCAGACATGGCAAAACTGGTAAGTTTCTCTAAATTTTCAAAACATCTATTTTGAAGAGGATTATACAATAAATTTCGAGAGCTTACTATTAATGAAATAAACTTTTGTGTTAATGGACTTACTGTTATGTATTCATACATGTTGTCTACAGCTCTCACTTTACAGTTTACTCCCTCAATATGTATATCAGTGGAGGTCGCCTTGACATAATTGACTCAAGGAAATACACCAAGGATTACTTGTTTGAAACAAGAACAGAATATCGCAGCAACATTGGACCAATCATGGTTAGAACATTACTTTCATATTAATCTTCCAACTGCACTATTTAGAATACTGATCAATAAATGTTGCATTTCATGAAAACAGCTTAAAATAATAGATGAACTTATTAAAGCGGCATATCCTAGTCACAATTTTCTAGAATTCGCAGAGAAGTTCAATGAAGCAAAGTTCTCTAGGTGTCCAAGGAAAATAGAGAATGAGTGTGCTTACTCGATCCTAAGAAGTATACAGTGGTACAATGGAGACACGATAAAATGCAACCAAGAAGAGGTAAGTCACGTTGTTTATGTTACAATATAATCTGCTTCGTATTTTTTCTATTGGCAACATAAGTTCAAAACATACTGATTTCTTGATTGTTAAACAGTTCTCCCCTTCCGCAATGAGAGAAGAATTTAACTACAAGATGATATACGGGATAGAAAAGGATCTATGTGACGAACTTCCTGAAATATTGAGAGCATTCAGTCCTACTGTCAATGAGATGGACATCCCCGACTGAAGATGATCATTAGACTGATACTTGTAATAATATTAATACACTAGGTTGTTCAGTAAATCTATGTAAATAAAATATTTCTTATATTTAAGATATTTTTATATATCAATATGCTAATAATACATGCAACTAATATATGCACTTTGAATGTACATGGACAGACTCTGCGTGTGTATGGCGTATGCACTGCTTTCCTATTTTCATAAAACACATGTGCGCACGGTGCAAGGTAAGGTGCCACGGCACTGCACTGAACATGCATTGCACTGCACCTACAATACAAACAGAAACGAACTGCCTGTGAAGCAGGTATGCACTGCCTTACTATGGTCCATAAAATTACTATGCGTACGGTGCCAGTTAATGTGCCGAGGCAGTACACTGACCGTGCAATGCATTGCTCACCCAATGCACATTGAATTAAAAATGCATGTACAGCACGTATGCACTGCATTATTATGATCCCCAACTGAAGTTGTTGTGAGAAAGGTTCAGCATAAGGTGGCACGGCAATGCATTGATCATGCAGTGCACACCAACTACAATGCACAGTGACACGCATAGCATGTGAAGCCGGTAGTACATGGCGTTCCTAATGTGCAAAATAAGGTGCTACGGCAGAGCACTAACCGTGTAATGCACTGCACCTATAACAAATAGTGATACGCACTGCCTCCAACATAAATATGCACTGCGGTCCTATGCTTCTTAAAGCTGCTTTGCGAACGGGAAAAGATAAGGTGTCATGGTAGTGCAGTGACCGTGCAATGCACTTCACCTGCAGCGCACTATACCTGTACCTACAATACATTGCACCTAACAAATAAGTATGCACTGCGTTCCTATGGTTCGTAAAGGTACCGTGCGTATGGTGCAAAATAAGGTGCCAAGGCAGAGCAATAACCGTGTAATGTGCACTGCACCTAAAATTTATAGTACCACGTACTGCACCTGTAACAAATACTGACACCCACTGCCTCCGAAATAACTATGCAATGCAGTGTTATGCTTCATAAAGCAGCTTTGCGATCGGTGTAAGATAAGGACCCACGGCAGTGCACTGACCGTTCAATACACTGCACCTACAGCGCACTACACCTGTACCTGCAATACACTACACCTGAAAAATAAGTATGCATTGCGTTCTTATGGTTCGTTAAATTACCGTGTGTATGGAGCAAAATAAGGTGCCAAGGTAGAGAAATAACCGTGTAATGAACTGCAACTAAAATTTACAGTACCACGCACTTCTTGTTAATCATGTACGCACTACATCGACGTCATTCATGAAACTGTTGTGCAAACGGTTCAAAATATTGAACGGCGGCAGTGAACAGGCCGCACCAGGCACACTACATTCCGTCTCTCTGCACTGCCTATCCTACCTACCGATAACTGCATAAAACGGAAGTACACGAAGGGTTTCATTGAAATAATTAGCATTATAGTCTCTTTCTATAAAACGAAGCGACGCAACCGATCTATTTATGTACTCCTTTTCCAACTTCCTCTAAAGCTCGTTCCCGTTTCTGCCGCCGCCAAGAAACCAAGTCCTAGCCGAACTTTTGTCGTCGCCTTCAACAAAAGATCATCGATTCACCACTCCCACGTCTTTGGTAAGCAACCAACATCGTTTAATTTTCTAGCAAATCATTTACATTGTACAAACATTAGCAAAAATGTTTGCGTGCTTATATTCCTCTAGATATAAATCAATGTACTGAGATTTATACTATCCAAATTTTCACAAATATGAGTCCATTAGTATGAGTTAAAGATAGAACACGATATATCTATATGATCTTGAACTTACACAAAAGTTCTTATACTTTTATTAATGGTATGATGACAATGTTCATTTGTTTAATTTGACAAACATCAATCATAGTTTAATTACTAGATTAACCTTACTTATTAGTTCCAGTCTAAACCAAAAACTATTGCATCTGCTAGGCACAGAAACAGCTTGAACCATATCTACAGAATCAGATTATTAGAAGCAGCATAACTATCAAATATAAGAAAAATTCCAGGCACAAATTATAAATTATTTTATATATGTATAGACATTTGATAACACTCAACTATTTTTATTGCAGAACAAATTGCGCCATGTCATGTTTGTTTCAGTCATGTTGGGGATATACTTTCCGGGTATCCTCACAGTTCCTCACTGATCAGGGTGGCGCACTTCGGATTAGAGCTTTGCTTCACAGGCGGCCCAGTCAGGGAGAGAAGACGGAATCCAATCCGGCTACGGGAAGGCCCAGAAGACTTACCGACTTAGGCCCATAATGTTATTTGTAGTTTGGATCTGTGTTCCGAGCGGAATCTGCAAGAATCGGAATCGGCGAAACTATCGCCGTCGGTCGCATCCTCTACGCCAGCGACGTCCCTCTCATCGTTCTTGACGAGACTTGGATTCCGGCTAGGGAGGCCATGACCGCCTACACAATCATGTCTTTTGGCGGTTGGCGCCCACCGTGGGGCAAGTGAGCTCCGGATCTGCGTTTCGAGCGGAATCTGCAAGAATTGGAATCGGCGAAACTATCGTCGTCGGTCGCATCCTCTATGCCAGCGACATCCCTCTCATTGTTCTCGACGAGACTTGGATTCCGGCTAGGGAGGCCGTGACCGCCTACACAATCATGTCTTTTGGCGAGATCGATGTCTATATCGGTTTTGCTGAACCTTCCCCACCCACCCCAGCGGTGATGATAGAGGCAGAAGAATCTTCTAGGTCCTCTTTGTCCGTGGAGGCGGCAGAGTTCCGGATCTCAGAAACCCCTAAACCCACCCAGTCTGCACCAGTTGCGGAGATAGTGGAGAAATCTGAGCCTGAGGAAGACCTAGCGGTCAAAGTCGAATCTGGAGTGGATCTCCTTGGAGAGGCCGGATCCCAAATCGACCCACCCGCGGAAGTCGAAATCTAGGAGGAGCTCATGAATGAAACTAGTTCCGGCTCTGATGATGCCGAGACAGACAGGCCTTTCCTCAGGTACACACTGCGACGTATGATAATGCAAGATGCAAGCGCAGATGCAATTCTCGAGACCATCAAAAGTTTCGACATGGCTGATCGTAAGAGCCACAGGTACCTCAGGAAGCACGCATCGCACTTTGTCGGATATGTGGGATCCGGATCTGGCTCTGCCAATGCCGGAGAGAACACCGACTCTGTGCTAGCGGCAATTGGAACAAACGCCGACGTACTCGCATCCTCAGATGAATCGATGATGTCAGCGGAATTCCGAAAGTTCTCCGCGGAATAGGAAGAGAAGTACAACTCCAAAGCTGCAGAAGAAGGAGAGTCCATGGATGAAGGATCCGGGGAACACTCTCTCAAAGCGCAGGATGACATGGAAGTCGGAGATAATCCCGAGGTCCAGATGTCCGAAAGTACCGATCAGAGCTTAACTCCGGGAAATGGACCCAAAGCTGTCTTTGCTACCGGCGCTACCAAGAAGGAAAAGAAGAGGAACAAGAAGAACAAAACCACGGCAAAAACCCCTCTGACAGAGGAGGTAATTGCCGAGGAATACGAAGAAGACTCGGATGGAGCACTTATCCCAGACGAGCCGAAAAAAGAAGAATCGGTGGATGGACACGTGATCACTGAAGGTGCGCGTAAACTCATCGATGCTACATTAACCACACCTATTCCTACAACTGCAAAACTTACTGCTGAAGAACTGGATGAGAGGGCGCAGGCCCTTGAAGCGCGTCGTCAAGTACTCCTCGATGAAGCCAAAAACATTGAGGAAGAAAATAAACGCATAACATTTGCGGGAAAGTACAACTCCAGGCAATACCAGAAGACTAGGAAGCGTCACACCAGTGACAACCAATTCCCGCAGATCCACGCCGTCCTTTTCAGAGATGAAATGGGGAAGCCTCGAAAAGATAGTTAAGGAGATTGGGTATATCCAACCCCAGTACAGAATACCGTGGCAGCCCGAGAAATTCTATCGGCTAATCCAGGACAGGAGGAAATCTAGTTGGGAATCAAATTGCTCAACAAGGGACTAGAGCAGCAAAAGTTCACCATGTCCGGAAGTCAAAAACTGGTCTCGGATTCCGACCAATGTCGCATAGATTCGGCATGGCATGACGTAAGACCCCAGCGCGTTCCGGAGCAGTATCATCGCCCCGAGCACCGGGAAGACAATTATTCGAGACCCGGATCTTCAGGACAGCACTGCAGAACGGTGCGTGACTGGAGCAACGTCGCACTAGCGGCCGAAAAAGAGGCCATTGCTGCACTATATCCGAGGAACCCTCCCCGATGAGAGTCGAACGATCGAAGGGGAGAAGATAAAGAGAAACATCGGGAGGAGGATCGTCAAAAAATGCCACCTCCTAGACATGCAAGCCGTCTGACTGAGCCTCACTGTGGTGGGAACGACGGACAAAGGAACGACGGAAAACATGCCGGGACAAGCTGGCAGGGGGCTCGTCGTAGTGAGACCCTCCCTGGAACCAGAACAATGACGCTCCGGACGGAGGCCGGCGATCAGCCAGAAACAATCCAGCTGCCCCACCCTCTCCGCCAAGCAGTCATCACAACGGCTCTCAAGGGGGACAAGAAGGACAACATGGCAGAGGTGGTGGTGGTAGAAGCCGAAGTCCGGCTCCAAGGCACCACAGCCACAGCCAACATTCAGGACGATCTCTATCCCCGAACGACGCAAGGCACTGGATCAACTCCAATATAGAGGCGCGGTGCTAGGAAAACAATGATATCTACGTGGGCCCAAAGTGCTTCGGACCATGCATCAAAGCTACAAGATTCCCGGAAGGATTTGCTATCTCAAGACATATCCAAGCCTACGACGACATTGCTCGGCCAGATACCTGGCTACAGGATTTTTTCCAAGCTTGCTGCATCGCCAAAGGCAGAAACAGCCTGGTCGCAACCCGATATCTCCCACTCATGTTGCGGAAGACGGCACGATCATGGCTCAATGAACTTCCGGAGAACACCATCCACAACTGGTATGACATGCAAAGTGCGTTCTTTCAGAATTATGAAGGCATATATCGGAGGCCCTGTACGGTCGGAGACCTACAGCATTGCACCCAGAAGGCCGGCGAAACTTGCCAGGATTACCTCGGACGATGGATCGACACTAAGAACTCCTGTGAGGGAGTAAATGATCAAACTGCAATTGAAGCTTTCATTGTAGGACTCCCAATTGGTCTACTATGCCATCGCTTGAAATGTGACAAGGTCACTGATTTGGGAGAGATGATGGAAACAGCGAGCAAGTATGCAGATGCCGATGACGATGCAGAGGGATTACTCAATGCCCTAGTTGTGCCTCAGTTGGCAAAACAACAAAAGCAACAAGCTCAAAAGCGCAAAAAGTCCTCGGAAGAAAAACCCAACACGGAAATGGCAGTGGTCACTGCTACTTTCGGGTCTAGAGGACGAGGAGGAAGTGGCGGAGGCCGCGGGCGTGGGCGTGGAACTTCAAGAGTCCAAGGTAGAGGAGACCAGCAACCAAGCAAAACCTACTCTTGGGACGACATTGCCAATAACCCATGTGTGCATCACCTAGACGCCAATGGGGGCTCATCCCACACCAACGCCGAATGTCGTTTCAATGACGACATCAAAAGAGATGACACTGCGGGCTCCAAAGCTAAGCGGAAGAAGGAAAAGAAGAATCCCGAAAAAGATAAAGAGACCAAGGAAGATTCCGACATGGAGGAAGCTGATGCTTCAAATCCCAAGCCGGAAGGGAAGAAAAAATTTCTGACCAAAAAGACACTTATGTCACCTTCCTTGGATCTCAACCAGCAAAGGTCAAGAAAGCAGTTCTACATGAGCTCAATGCAACAGTTTCGGCTGTCCCCCAATTTCTGGACTGGTCGGAAGTGGCAATCACATTTGACCGCGCTAATCATTCGCCTAAGTTGCACAGGCGAGGAAAATACACCTTAATCATCAATCCACTTATTGACGGTTATGGTTTCTCCAAGACCCTCATGGACGGTGGTAGTAGTATCACTATTCTCTATGTCGAAACGCTACGCCGGATGAAGATCTCGGAAACCCAGCTGAACCATATCTCTATGATCTTTCACGGGGTTGTCCCAGGAAGACAAGGTAATTCCCTGGGAGAGATTACTTTGGATGTTACCTTTGGAACTCCAAAGAACTATCGGACATAAGCACTTTCCTTCGAAGTGGTCCCATTCAAGAGCGCGTACCACGCTATATTCGGACGTCTAGTTTACTGGGCTTTTATGGCTCGTCCGTGTTACATTTACAATATGATGAAAATTTCAGGTCCCAATGGCGTAATCACCATCAGGGGAGACCCGAAGAAAGCACGAGAGTGCGAGGATGGAAATGCCACCTTTGCCGAAGCCGTGCTGCACGCCCAGGAGTACCAGGAGATCAAGAAGAGCATATATTTGTCCGAGATACCCGCAACGAAGAAGGAGGTGACAAAGCCAAATCCGGAGTTCAAGGCATCAGAAGAGACGAAGAAGAAGCCATTGAAGGATGATGACCCCTCCAAGGTGACCCAGATAGGCGTAGGCCTAGGTAGCGCATAGGAAAGCGCGCTCGTCAAGTTCCTCCAAGAAAATCAAGATATCTTCACATGGCAGCCATCTGACATGACCGGAGTACCTAGGGAACTTGCCAAGCACTCTCTAAATGTAAACCCGAACGCTAAACCCGTCAAACAGTCCTTACGACGTTTTGGCGATGAAAAGCGTAAGGCAATAGCTAAGGAACTAGCACGGCTCGAGTTAGCCGGATTCATAGAAGAGGTCATCCACACTGAGTGGTCGGCCAATCCTGTAATGGTCCCTGAAAAGGACACCACTGATTTAAGGATGTGTGTTGATTATACTGCCTTGAACAAGGCTTGTCCAAAAGATCCGTTTGCTCTGCCTAGAATTGATCAAGTTATCGATTCTACGGCACGCTCGGAACTCCTCTATTTTCTCGACGCATATTCCGGTTATCACCAAATCCGGATGAAGGAATCTGACAAAGTCAAAACTTCATTCATAACCCCCTTCGGAACCTTCTATTTTGTTATGATGCCCTTTGGGCTGAAGAACACAGGAGCTACGTACCAGCGCACGATGCAGCGTTGCCTCCACGACCAACTCGGACGCAATGTACATGCATATGTGGATGATATTGCGGTGATGTCAAAAACGAAGGAAATGTTGATTTCTGACTTAGAGGAAACGTTCGCCAATCTACGAAAATACAACATCATGCTTAACCCGAAGAAATGCTTCTTTGGAATACCAGCCAGAAAATTGTTAGGTTTCGTCGTGTCTCAAAGAGGCATAGAGGTGAACCGAGACAAAATCAAGGCTATACTCAATATTTCCAGGCCAACTCGCCTGAAGGACGTACAAAGATTAACTGGTTGCATAGCCGTGGTCAGTCGATTTGTAAGTCGGCTTGGTGAAAGAGCCGCACCATTATACAAACTCCTGAAAAAGACCAAGGATTTTGTTTAGACTGATGAAGTTGAAGCTGCACTTCAAGACCTGAAGAAAGTACTCTCATTTGCTCCTATCCTGGCAGCGCCGGAACCTCAGGAACCAATTTTTCTTTATCTTGCTACGACAAATAAGGTCGTTAGTATCGTCATGGTGGTGGAGAGACCGGATGAAAATCAGGAGCACCTGGTGCAGCGTCCGACTTACTTTGTCAGTGAGGTCCTGACAGAATCAAAACAGCGGTATCCGAACTATCAAAAGTTGGCTTACGGTGTTTTTCTAGCATCTCGTAAGTTACGACACTATTTTCAGGAGCATCCAATTACCATGGTGAGTACAGCTCCCACAAGAGATATAATCAACAACAGTGAAACCACAGGACGCGTCGCCAAATGGGGCATAGAGCTTTCAGCTTTTGATATTGAGTATAAACCTCAGACAACAATCAAATCCCAGATCCTTGCTGACTTTGTCGCTGATTGGACAGAGACGAAGGAGAAAATGACCCTCCCTAAGTCAGAATACTGGACCCTCTACTTTGATAGGTCTAAGGCTCGAGGGGGCTCGGGGGCTGGCGTGGTAGTCAAATCACCCCAAGGAGATAAACTTCTATACGTGTTGTAGATCCACTTCACGGCGACAAATAATATTGCCGAGTACGAAGCACTGCTACATGGAATCCGGATTACTAAGGATATTGGCATCCGACGTTTGATGTGTTACGGAGATTCGAATCTTGTTGCTCAACAAGTGTCGGATATTTTTAATGCAAATAAACACATGGCAGCGTATAAAGCTGTCGTGGATGATTTATCTAAATCGTTCGAAAGGTTTGAGGTTCAACACATCCCTCGAGCATAAAATGAGGAAGCAGGTGCACTATCTCGAATAGGCTCTACACAGAAAGAGGTCTCGGATGGCGCTTTTTTAGCACACCTCAAAGTTTCCTCAATAAAGGGAGTAGATGAGGAATATCCAACCAAATCCTACTCACCTCTAATAGCAGTTCTAGCTGTAATTCCCAGCTGGACTCAACCCTACCTAGATTATTTGGTAGATGGAAAATTACCCGAAGACGAGGTGTTGAGCCAGCAGATCATCCGACGAGCAAAAGCCTATACTATTGTTAAATGTGAGCTCTATAAACACAGTGTTTTTGGGGGTTTTCAGCTCTGCGTATCTCCGGAAGAAGGAGTGGAAATCTTAAGGGAAATCCAGGAAGGCGAGTGTGGTCACCACGCTGCAGCCAAATCTTTAGTGGCAAAAGCTTTTAGACATGGATTTTTCTAGCTTACAGCTCAGGCATATGCCGAACGATTAGTCAAGACGTGCAAAGGCTGCCAAAAGTACGCCAAACAAGCTCATGTTCCAGCTGATCATCTGCGAACAATACCTATAACATGGCCTTTTGCGGTCTGGGGGCTTGATATGGTAGGACCATTTAAACGAGCTCCAAGTGTATTTACTCATCTCTTAGTGATGGTGGATAAATTCACCAAATGGATTGAGGCTAAACCTGTCACTAGTTGTGATGGAGCAATAGCCAAAAGATTTGTCGAGGATGTTATAATCCTGTATGGTTGTCCACATAGCATTATCACGGACAACGGGAGTAACTTCTCTATGGGAGAATTAGCAGAATTCTGCAACGAGCAAAATATCCGGCTTGACATTGCGTCAGTCGCATATCCACAGGCTAACGGACAAGTCGAAAGAGCAAATGGTTTAATCCTACAAGGCCTAAAACCGAGACTCGAAGCACCACTACGACGTGCTGTGGGGGCTTGGGCAGAGGAATTACTCTCTGTAATATGGAGTTTAAGAACAACCCCAAATAGGTCAACTGGATACACACCTTTCTTCTAGGTCTATGGCGCAGAAGCAGTTCTTCCTAGTAATTTAATTCATACTTCTCCTAGAGTGGCCGCGTATATTGAAGAGGATGCCGAGATTTCTTGACAAAACGATCTCGACTTAGTCGAAGAAGTTC
Source organism: Avena eriantha (assembly GCA_910589775.1). Classification (NCBI taxonomy): domain Eukaryota; kingdom Viridiplantae; phylum Streptophyta; class Magnoliopsida; order Poales; family Poaceae; genus Avena; species Avena eriantha. Next base: position 314,158,177 of record OU342741.1, read on the forward strand.
GTGTCGTTGCTGAAATGAGATCTACAGCCCATCAGCAAAAGTTACGCAAGTATCATAGCCAGAGAATCTGAAATAGATCTTTCAATAAAGGTGATTTGGTTCTCTGGCTTGTGCAACAAAGAAAGCACAAACTTTCCCCAGTATGGGAAGGGCCCTTTTTAGTTAGTCGAGTATTTCACAATGGTTCGTACTACTTAACTGACATGAGGCTAGTCAAAGAAAGACCTGCTACTTAGAAGAGAAAGAGAGCTGGAGGCAGTACAAATCCGGATGAGTTAGACAGACCATGGAATATTGCTCACCTACATCCCTTTTATTCTTAGTTTATCCTTCTTTGTAATCATATATATGTACATGCTCTGTGAGAAATAAAAGTTTTGGTTGCCTCAAATTTTTCTAAGAATTTTTTTCCATCTTATTTCCGAATGATCATGTCATAGTCGAAAATCCCAGAATGCGTGAAAGTACTTTATGCTCATGTTCGTTCTGGTTTAGATTTTCGATTCTAAAATTGCAACCTTCGGGTATAACTCTAAAGTTTCTAGTCTTTACTTTGGTTATTTGTTTGATTGCTGGATGCGGGCATTTTCCGAGTAGTGAATTGTTGGTACTGGAAGCCGGCTTTGTTTCCGAGTTTAAACTGGTTTAGCGAGCTCCGTTGCTCGGCAAAGTTTCTGGCAGAAGGTTTAGCTGGCTCATGAAAGGGACGAGGTGGAAAGCCAGATAAACGATAAGTATAGACGAAAAAATACAAGTGCTTGTGTAAACATTTCAGGCTCACAAAAAATTTAAAGCCAAAAGTGCTGAATAGATCAAAAGCTTAGCACTAGCAAAATTATAGTACTACATATTTACAGGCCCATCATGTTTTTCAGGATAACACAAATATTTCTGTTAATCTATGATGCAGGAGAGGAAGGAGTTGCCGGCTCGCTGGATACACCGCCTTGATATCGTTCCGAGATGTCCACATCTGAAACGGTGTGGTCATCGTCGGAAACTTCTCCTAATTCTTCTGGAGGCAGAGGCGGAGTGGCTACGTAGGTGAAGAAGGGAGTTTCGTAGCTGGTCAAATCAGCCACATGACACCCATATCCAGTACAGGAATCCATGATGGCTTAAATGTCCTGCTCCTGGCCGTCTTCATCTACTTTGCAGTACCCTCTGGTCACTTGCCATATTTCCATGTTTCCATGGTGGCTCATGACCATGGTGAGGGCGTTTTGCGCCGCAGTCTACGTGTAAGACATGTTCCAATCCTGGACAAGTTGCGGCATCTCCTTTGCCTTGTCCCACACCTAAAAATCCGACATGCTATGCATGTCCGGAATCTTGAGAGCTGCGCCAATGTCCTCCAGGGATTGGCGGAAGTCATGAAGCAGGTCACCGACTTGGGTAAGCCGGTGGGTCGGGGCTCAATGGAGGTAGAGTCTGTCAATTTCAGAGGACCTATAGACAAAAGCAGTTAAAAGAGATTCGACATTGAAAGAAGTCGAAAAAAAATCGACATTGAAAACACAAAGACAAGGTTTAAGTCACAGAATGTTCACCTTCGGCTTCATCCTTGGCAACTTTCAGCTCAACTTTTTTAAGTCGGAGAGCTCTGATGTCTCTCCGCTTATCAAAGACATTCTTCAACAAATCTTGGTTATAGGAATATACTTTCTGTAAGTCAGAATACCCAAAGTCAGAAAGCTACTAAAGACTCGAGCTAATATTTTTGCTAATATCAGCACGAGCCTTGGGAGCTACACTAGTTCGTTCTTTGGCATCCTAAGGAAGCATAAACCCAGATTATTTATCCTACTTCATGCTTGGGGGCTAGAGGATATGATATGAAATAAAGGAAAAATAGGAGTGTGAATTCCGACTTACATATTGTTCGCGAGTAAGTTTATCCAAACTCGCGTTCACTTCAACTGCAACCTTCTCAGCGGGAGTCAGAGGGGTCATAGGAGCAGTTGGAAGCTCCCCGGACCTGATCCTCTCGTTGCGAAGACGAACTTGTTCAAGAAGATTAGAGTGCTTGACGTCCTCTTCTTCTTGCGCTTCTTCTTCGGCAGATAAGTTTGTTTTCTCCAGGCATTGCCTGGCCAGCCGCTGGATCTCTTCAGCAGATTTCCGGGACAGGCCAAACTTGGCAATTCTCGGATTGCTGATAAGGTTTTCGGCAAAAGTTTCTGCCGAGGGATCATTACCCAAAGAGGGTTCACCCTTATCTAAACCTGACTCACCCCTGGTGACGTCAGTTTGCGATTCAAGGATCGCAGGCTCCGTTGAAGGAGACGGATCTTCTGCGGCAGCAGGAGAAATCACCGGCGCTGCAGAAGGTTGAGGGGCAGGAGTCGGAGGAGCCACGGCAGGAGAAGCTATGGTAAGCTTCATCTGTCGTAGGGGCTTCGAAGAGGTTCCCTTCCCCTTGCCCTTGATGAGCTGTTTTGCTCTGAGAATGTAATAAAGTCAGAAACATTACATCTCAGAAGGAAATTCGAGTAAAGTGCAAAGGCAGAGGTTGTGATTGAAAATTACCTCTTCACGACGGGCACCTCCTTTGTGCCAACAGCCACTATCGGAGCTTTGCACTTCTTGAGTGCAAGGTTCGGCAATGGGACCACTTCTGTCTCCTGAGAAAACTCTGGAGGATATCCTTCGAGCGGAGCAAATTCCGACTCGGGGAGGTCAGCAAGCTGAAAAGAAGAAAACATATCAGTATTGTAGTGTAACTCAAAGATTGAAACACATAAAAAGGTGTACTATTAGAAGCTTACTAGCACTACGGGGTTTTCCGCCATATGCATATCCAGAGAAACGTTTGGGATCCTCCTCTCGATCCTCTCCCTTATCAGCCACTTGATCTGGCTTATATAGCCCTACGTGGTGTAGGCTTTGGGGCTGATGCGGAGCGAGTCTTTCTTGGACGATGTGATGGAGTGCATCAGTCGGTCTCCGTGGTACCGAAGGGGCTGGATCCAGCGTGATACCCAACATTGGAACAAGTCAGATCCCTTTAGTCCCTTGTGTTTTATTAGATATTCGACCCGCCTCTTAGCAAGGATCAGATCGTCACTGAGAGCCGGAGCCGCCTCGTCCCAAGACGGTTGGGCCATGGCTGCTCCATCGACGAAATCCGGCAAAGCAGTAGCTTTGCCGGGATCCGAAATATCCCTATGATAAAAGAATGTGGCTGGCCACTACTTGACCGAGTCACTAGCTAGGATTTTGGGATATGCACGCTCGCGTCTAAGTGAAAAACTAATGGTGCCGGTGATATAAGGAACACCGACAGTGATAGAATTTCTCTGGACATGAAAGTAATACCGGAATAAGGTCAAACTCGGCCTAATGCCGAGAAAGCCCTCACACAAAGAAGGGTAAGCGCTCATCTCAAGGAGAGAGTTGGGAGGAAGATGGTGGAGTTGAACACCGTACTGGTCAATCACCTCGGAGAAGAACTCCGAGGGAGGAAACGACAAACCTCTGTCTAGGTGGGTGCCAAAGTCGACCCGCTCGCCAGCGCGCGGGTTGGGGATGGTTTCCTCGAAGCCGCTCCGCCAGTCGCCGGCGCGGAGGAGCCCTTCTGTCTCCATGTTCTGGAGCTTCTCGTCGTCGAGTACGCAGGGGATCCAGACCCCGGGGAAGCTTTCCTTCTCCGCCACCGCTTCCGTCGCTGCCGTCGTCGCCAAGCCGGAAGAGGAAGAAGAAGCCATTTCTCCGGCGGGCAGATGACCTAGGATGGGCAGAGCTGGGAGTTTTTCGGGGAAAGCAGAGGAGCTCTGTGCGCGCGGGGGAGATTTGGAGGAGAGGAAAAGGGAAAGGAACAAGTGAAGAGAGAAGGAGAAAATTCTAACCCCTTATATCCACCTAACCGTGCCAAGATTCGTGCAAATGCTATAGTGTAACCGCCATGCGTCGTGGAAGGAACTGGGAAGGACCCACGCGATGATTACATCGCCTCGATCTCCACGTGCGCATTGAAACGACGCCTCGGTTCCGCGAACCGCAGACCGACCAACGGTCGTGCTGACAGGATGTCTGTCAGCTGACATGACTTGACCATGACTTGTGTCAGGTGGCGTTAGAGACCGAATTCCGGCTTTTTTTGAAATCATGCTGGAAAATCCGAGTAACCTGTTGATAGGTCCGACTTATTTTTAAAGACCTGGATCGTATTTTTTTTGGTGAAGTTTCAGGAACCCTTCAAGATTCTACAAGCCGAAGATCAAGCTAGACGATGATAAATCCGACTTTGGACCTTGGAGGCCTCCGGGGGCTGCTATTGGGGATATACTTTCCGGGTATCCTCACAGTTCCTCACTGACCAGGGTGGCCCACTTCGGGTTAGATCTTTGCTTCACGGGCGGCCTAGTCAGGGAGAGAAGATGGACTCCAATTCGGCTACGGGAAGGCCCAGAAGACTTACCGACTTAGGCCCATAATGTTACTTGTAGTTCAAGATGTACTCTGTAACCGACTCTTAGTCGTAGCCGGATAGATCTCTCCTGTAAACCTTAGGCCGGATATCTATATAAGCCGTCCTAGGGAGAGCCTTTAGGGCACACCTCAATAGTCTACAATCTCAACTCGCACAGGTGAAACCCTTGTAACCCATATTCCGGCTCTGCCGTATTACTGGATTGCTAACAGGAGTAGGATCCGTCCAAAGCCGGCGGATTCGAACATGGGTAAACTTATGTGCTCACCATCCCGGAACACCGTACATCTCACACCCCTCTCTTCCGCACGCCCTGAGGACCCTCTCATTGCGTACTTGTCCTCAATCCGACGACGAGTCACTGTGGTAAAAATTTAGGACATTCAGGCTCAGAATTCATTGTCCGTCTCGTAGAAGTCCGGTTCAAGCATTCACTGGTATGTATACACTACGTTTCAATATATATAAATCCATTTCTTAATATTTGTTAACATAATAGTCCTCTCCTTCACTATATCATTCCACAGACTATACCATGCAATCTAAGGTTGCAATTCATCAATGACATAACTGGACTTGGAGTGGAATTCCAAACTCTTGGAAAAACATATTATGTTGAAGTCCACAAAGAATGCACAATTACTCGCATTACAGGACCACGTTGGACAAGGTTCATCACAGAGAACAGGATCGGCCCAGGAGCACACCTATTCTTTTCATTGGGAGCTCTAGATCCAAATATCACTGTGATATATTTTGATTCTGAAGAAGATAACAGCAGTAGTGATGATGAAAACAACAATGTCCAAGTGCTAAATTCTACAATTTTTTCCAAGACATGCAACCTTACAGATTCTGAGGAAAATTACTTATTCGATATCTTCCCCTCAGCCAATTCATTTGTAGGGTTGCCATTTGTGACTCATTTGACCAAAACAAAAATTAAACAACACAATATGGTATGTTTCTAAATTTAACTTTTTTTATTTGTTTATCGATTTCACATTGTTTAATACAGTCATAATGTTATTTCGTAAAAACGTCTTCCTTCTATTGCAACTCAAAAACTACCATTGAAGTTCATTTCTACACTTGAAATTGCTAAAGAAGGTCTTGTTGGAGTACGCTTAGGAGCAATTGCTAATGTCAACACCATGTCGTGCAAAACAACAAAAGATGGCCGCTTCTCATTCAGCAAAGACGCATGGCAGAATTCGTTGAAACTACATATCTTACTGTTGGATAAGCAATACTGATTGCAGCGAAAAAAGATTCACAGCTTAATCTTGAAATGATGTTTGTCATGAACATCATTATTCATAGTAGCCAGGCTTTAGCAGAGTCGTCGGAATCAAACTCCAATTGATAATTTGCTTATTTCTTATGTCTGTTAAGAATATGTACTTGTTTATCTCTTATGTATGTTTAGAATTTGCAATGTACTAAAACGAAATGTTTGTGTCTTGTTGTTATCTCGTAATACTATTACCGGTGCTTTAACTACGCACTGACTATTATAAATTCTATGTGGAATCAAATTTCCAGAATATAAACAATAGACATTGTGCTCCTACAGATTTGAGTAGTGCACAATATACATATTCAATATGAACATATTGTAATTAGAATGGAAAACATAATATTAGATTACATAATAATTATCTGCTATAAGTGTATAGCCATACAATGAAAAAATATAAAACTCAAGCGGTACATGTACAAACCAAGTTTTCAAAGAAATGCAACATCTACACTGATAGTTTAGCCCCACAAGGCCCACCAGACGGAAACCCTAGAACAACCAAGAAATTGTATATAAAGACATACAACGACCACACCTAGTCTCACATAGCTCAGAAGCCGCCACCTTCCATTTTGCAGCATGCTACGCGGGTCGATGAAAAAATACATGCTTGTAGATGGAATCATAGGTCCAAGAAATATTAGATACAAATCAAATTGTTCAGCTAGAGGTGAAGCCAACCAGAGAATTACGTATAGGAAGGGATCTACCAATTCAAGATAAATCAATATCGTCAAGTGCATCTGCCATGCCCAAGTCATTTTACACACCTAAGGTACTACTTTATGTATAAGTTTACTACACAATAGCGATATACAGAAGTTAATATTCTATAGATTTATACTAATCTTGGTGTATGAGACAAACACCTAACACTGCTACAAAATCTAAAAATAGGTATATTATTTCGGTCACACTGTATAAGAAATCCTTTGTACAAGAGGGATATCAGCATGCTTGCAAATGCAGACCTTGAATACCGAGGTGCGAGTTTTACCTGGTAAGAATAAATAACTGGACACTCAAAAAATATAACTCATATGCTTAAACTAATATATTTGTTTTCTACCTTTGTCTCTACAGGGTGCAGCATATTGCAGCACATCACAATTTGTTCTGCAGTCCGTTGCTGTTGTAATGTTTTGGTGCACTGCATAAGATATATTTTTAATTAAGAGTGTCTTACACAGTGTGACCGAAATATCACATGAAGGTGACGACGATTGGACTACATTATGTACAAATCAAGAATATTAGTCTGTAATACATCGACCGCAATAGAAACAACGAACTAATGTGCTACGACTGTGTATTATAACTGCACTACCATTATATTCATATATGACATGCTATTTGTAATGCTGCGCGTAGCCTAGTTTAATTTCGAAGCACTGTAACTGCACTTGTTAGCCCGCGTGCACAACCTTATAAATAAATTACTTGCAGTCATATAGAAAACTTCTTTCGCTTATGCTGCAGAAACACCTCTGTAATTTTAAAGAACTGCCCTATTTCTCCTGAGGGCACTGGATTACCAAAAAGTTACAGCGCACTACAAGTGTACATTGGTTTAGTTTAGAACCATTGCGCTTCTACACTAAATGCACTGCCTATGCAACCAATTAACCGTGGTGTTCTACCAGCACAAACTAATATGCTACGACCGTGTACTCTACCTGCACTGCCATTATTTAAATATATGCACTACTCTGTGAGATGATCCAGCCAAATTAGTTTACTATGAAGCACTACGCTATTTAATCCTCGCATGCACTGCGCTATACTCGGACTACTTGCATTGCCTTTAGTCCGACAATTGTACTGCTCTATGTAATGCTGCAGGTACACTGGTTTCTGTTCGAAGCACTACGCTTCATCAGCCACATCCACTTCCTTACCTAGAAATTCAGGCGTCACTGTACTAGCCCCCTAAAAAATGCAGGAAGACCATGCACTCTAAGTGCACTGCCTGTATAGTCATATAGAAAACTTCTTTCTACACAGATACACCTTTGTACTTTCGAAGATTTGCCCTATTTATCCAGCGTGCACTGCCCTTTGTTCGACAATTGCACTGCTCTATGTAATGTTGCAGGTACACGGGTTTCTGTTCGAAGCACTACCCTTCATCAGCGACATCCACTGCCTTACCTAGAAATTCAGGCGTCACTTTACTAGCCCCCTAAGAAATGCGGGACGACCCTGCACTCTAAGTGCACTGCCCGTATAGTCATATAGAAAACTTCTTTCTACACAGATACACCTATGTACTTTCGAAGATTGCCCTATTTATCCAGCGTGCACTGCCCTTAGTTCGAGAATTGCACTGCTCTATGTAATGCTGCAGATACACTAGTTTCTGTTCGAAGCACAACGCTTCTTCAGCCACATGCACTGCCTTACCTAGAAATTCAGGCGTCACTATACTAGCCCCTAACGAATGCGGGATGGCCCTGCACTCTAAGTGCACTACCCATATAGTCATATAGAAAAATTATTTCTATACAGATACACCTATGTACTTTCGAAGAACTGTCATATTTATCCAACGTACACCGCCCTGTACTCAAACTACTTGCACTACCTTTAGTTCGACAATTGCACTTCTCTATGTAATACTGCAAGTAAACTAGTTTCTGTTAGAAGAAGTACGCTTCCTTAGCCACATGTACTGCCGTACCGAGAAATTCAGGCATCACTGTACTAGCCCCTAACGAATGCAGGGGAACCCTGCACTCTAAGTGCACTATCCAAAGAGTCATATAGAAAACTGCTTTCTACCCAGTTAAACCTATGTACTTCCGAAAAACTGCTCTATTTATCATGCGTGCACTGCCTTTAGTTCGACAATTGCATTGCTCTATGTAATGTTGCAGGTACACTGGTTTCTGTTCGAAGCACTACGCTTCCTCAGCCACACGCACTGCCTTACCTATAAATTCAGGCGTCACTATACTAGCCCCTAACGAATGCGGGACGACCCCACACTCTAAGTGCACTGCCCGTATAGTCATATATAAAACTACTTTCTACATAGATACACCTATGTACTTTCGAAGAACTGCCCTATTTATCCTGCGTGCACTGCACTATACTCAGACTATTTGCACTGCCATAAGTTCTACAATTGCACTGCTCTAGGTAATGTTGTAGGTACACTGGTTTCTGTTTGAACCACTGCGCTTCCTTAACCACATGCACTGCCTTACCTAGAAATTCAGGTGTCACTATACTAGCCCCTAACAAATGCGGGGCGACCCTGCACTCTAAGTGCATTGCCTGTATAGTCATATAGAAAACTGCTTTCTACACAGATACACCTATGTACTTTCAAAGAACTGCCCTATTTATCCAGCGTACACTACCCTGTGCTTAGACTATTTGCAATTCCTTTAGTTCGACAATTGCACTGCTCTATGTAATGCTGCAGGTACACTAGTTTCTGTTCGAAAGCACTATGCTTCCTTAGCCACATGTACTGTCGTACCTAGCAATTCAGGCATCACTATACTAGCCCCTAACGGATGCGGGACGACCCTACACTCTAAGTCCACTGCCCGTATAATCATATAGAAAACTGCTTTCTACCTAGTTAAACCTATGTACTTTCGAAAAACTGCTCTATTTATCCTGCGTGCACTGCTTTAATTCGATAATTGCATTGATGTATGTAATATTGCAGGTACACTGGTTTCTGTTCGAAGCACTGCGTTTCCTCGGCGATATGCACTGCCTTTCTTATAAATTCAGGCGTCACAGTACTAGCCCCTAACGAATGCGGGACGACCCCGCACTCTAAGTGCACTGCCTGTATAGTCTTATAGAAAACTGCTTTCTACACAGATACACCTGTGTACTTTCGCAGAACTACCCTATTTATCCGGCATGCACTATCATATACTCAGACTATTTGCACTGCCATAAGTTCTACAATTGCACTGCTCTATGTAATGCTGCAGGTACACTGGTTTCTGTTCGAAGCACTGCGCTTCCTCAGCCCCATGCACTGCCGAACCTAGAAATTCCAGCGTCACTGTACTAGCCGCTAACGAATGCGAGACGACCCTGCAATCTAAGTGCACTGCCCGTATAGTCATATAGATAACTGCTTTCTACCCAGATAAACCTATGTACTTTCGAAAAACTACTCTATTTATCCTGCGTGGACTGCCTTTAGTTCGACAATTGCACTGCTCCGTGTAATGCTGCAGGTACACTAGTTTCTGTTCGAAGCACTGTGCTTCCTCAGCCGCACGCACTGCCTTAACTAGAAATTCAGGCGTCATTGTACTAACCCCTAACGAATGTGGGACGACCCCGCACTCTAAGTGCACTGCCCATATAGTCATATAGTCATCTACACAGATACACCTATGTACTTTCGAAGAACTGCCCTATTAATGCCGCGTGCATTGCCCTATACTCAGACTATTTGCACTGTTCTAAGTTCTACAAGTTTACTTCTCTATGTAATACTGCAGCTACGTTGGTTCATGTTCGAAGCACTGCGCTTCCTCAGCCACATGTACTGCCATACCTAGAAATTCAGGCGTCACTGTACTAGCCCCTAACGAATGTGGGACGACCCTGCACTCAAGTGCACTTCCCATATAGTCATATAGATAACTGCTTTCTACCCAGATAAACCTATGTACTTTCGAAAAACTGCTCTATTTATCCTGCGTGCACTGCCTTTAGTTTGACAATTGCACTGCTCCGTGTAATGCTGCAGGTACACTAGTTTCTGTTCGAAGCACTGCGCTTCCTCAGCCACACGCACTGCCTTACCTAGAAATTCAGGCATCATTGTACTAACCCCTAACGAATGTGGGACCACCCCGCACTCTAAGTGCACTGCCCATATAGTCATATAGTCATCTACACAGATACACCTATGTACTTTCGAAGAACTGCCCTATTAATCCCGCGTGCATTGCCCTATACTCAGACTATTTGCACTGTTCTAAGTTCTACAAGTTCACTACTCTATGTAATACTGCAGCTACGTTGGTTCATGTTCGAAGCACTGCGCTTTCTCAGCCACATGTACTGCCATACCTAGAAATTCAGGCGTCACTGTACTAGCCCCTAACGAATGTGGGACGACCCTGCACTCAAGTGCACTTCCCATATAGTCATATATATAACTCCTTTCTACCTAGATAAACCTATGTACTTTCAAAAAACTTCTCTATTTATCCTGCTTGCACTGCCTTTAGTTTGACAATTGCTCTGCTCTATGTAATGCTGCATGTACACTGGTTTCTGTTCGAAGCACTTCCTCAGCCACATGCATTGCCTTACCTAGAAATTCAAGCGTCACTGTACTAGCCCCTAACGAATGCGGGACGACCCCACACTCTAATTGCACTGCCTGTATAGGCATATAGTCATCTACACAGATACACCTATGTACTTTCGAAGAACTGCCCTATTTATCCTGCGTGCACTGCCCTATACTCAGATTATTTGCACTGCCTTTAGTTCGACAACTGCACTACTCTATGTAATGCTGCAGGTATACTGGTTTCTGTTCGAAGCATTGTGCTTCCTCAGCCACACGCACTGCCTTACCTAGAAATTCAGGCGTCACTTTACTAGCCCCTAGCGAATGCGGGACGATCCCGCACTCTAAGTACACCGCCCGTATAGTCATATAGTCATCTACACAAATACACCTATGTACTTTCGAAGAACTGTCCTATTTATCCTACGTGCACTGCCCTATACTCAGACTACTTGCACTGCCTTTAGTTTGACAATTTCACTTCTCTATGTAATGTTGCATGTACACTGGATTCTGTTCGAAGCACTGCGCTTCCTTTGGCACATGCACTGTCATACCTAGAAATTCAGGCGTCACTATACTATCCCCTAACGAATGCGGGGCGACCCTGCACTCTAAGTGCACTGCCCGTATAGTCAGTCATATAGAAAACTGCTTTCTACACAGATACACCTATGTACTTTCAAAGAACTGCCCTATTTATCCAACGTACACTACCCTATGCTCAAACTATTTGCAATTCCTTTAGTTCGACAATTGCACTGCTCTATGTAATGCTGTAGGTACACTGGTTTCTGTTGGAAGCACTACGCTTCCTTAGCCACATGTATTGTCGTACCTCGAAATTCAGGCGGCACTGTACTAGCCCCTAACGAATGCGGGACGACCCTACACTCTAAGTGCACTGCCCGTATAGTCATATAGAAAACTGCTTTCTACCTAGACCTATGTACTTTCGAAAAACTGCTCTATTTATCCTGCGTGCACTGCTTTTAATTCGATAATTGCACTGATGTATGTAATATTGCAGGTACACTGGTTTCTGTTCGAAGCACTGCGTTTCCTCGGCGATATGCATTGCCTTTCTTAGAAATTCAGGCATCACTATACTAGCCCCTAACGAATGCGGGACGACCCCGCACTCTAAGTGCACTGCCTGTATAGTCTTATAGAAAACTGCTTTCTACACAGATACACCTGTGTACTTTCGCAGAACTACCCTATTTATCCGGCATGCACTATCATGTACTCAGACTATTTGCACTGCCATAAGTTCTACAATTGCACTTCTCTATGTAATGCTGCAGGTACACTGGTTTCTGTTCGAAGCACTGCGCTTCCTCAGCCCCATGCACTGCTGAACCTAGAAATTCCAGCGTCACTGTACTAGCCGCTAACGAATGCGGGATGACCCTGCAATCTAAGTGCACTGCCCATATAGTCATATAGATAACTGCTTTCTACCCAGATAAACCTATGTACTTTCGAAAAACTACTCTATTTATCCTGCGTGCACTGCCTTTAGTTCGACAATTGCACTGCTCCGTGTAATGCTGCAGGTACACTAGTTTCTGTTCGAAGCACTGCGCTTCCTCAGCCGCACGCACTGCCTTACCTAGAAATTCAGGCGTCATTGTACTAACCCCTAACGAATGTGGGACGACCCCGCACTCTAAGTGCACTGCCCATATAGTCATATAGTCATCTACACAGATACACCTATGTACTTTCGAAGAACTGCCCTATTCATCCCGCGTGCATTTCCCTATACCCAGACTATTTGCACTGTTCTAAGTTCTACAAGTTCACTGCTCTATGTAATACTGCAGCTACGTTGGTTCATGTTCGAAGCACTGCGCTTCCTCAGCCACATGTACTGCCATACCTAGAAATTCAGGCGTCACTGTACTAGCCCCTAACGAATGTGGGACGACCCCACACTCAAGTGCACTTCCCATATAGTCATATAGATAACTGCTTTCTACTTAGATAAACCTATGTACTTTCGAAAAACTTCTCTATTTATCCTGCTTGCACTGCCTTTAGTTCGACAATTGCTGTGCTCTATGTAATGCTGCATGTACACTGGTTTCTGTTCGAAGAACTGTGCTTCCTCAGCCACATGCACTGCCTTACCTAGAAATTCAGGCGTCACTATACTAGCCCCTAACGAATGCGGGACGACCCCACACTCTAAGTGCACTGCCTATATAGTCATATAGTCATCTACACAGATACACATATGTACTTTTGAAGAACTTCCCTATTTATCTTGCGTGCACTGCCCTATACTCAGATTATTTGCACTGCTTTTAGTTCGACAACTGCACTGCTCTATGTAATACTGTAGGTATACTGGTTTCTATTCGAAGCACTGTGCTTCCTCAGCCACACGCACTTCCTTACCTAGAAATTTAGGCGTCACTTTACTAGCCCCTAGCGAATGCGGGACGATCCCGCACTCTAAGTACACTACCCGTATAGTCATATAGTCATCTGCACAAATACACCTATGTACTTTCGAAGAACTGTCCTATTTATCCTACGTGCACTGCCTTGTACTCAGACTATTTGCACTGCCTTTAGTTTGACAATTTTACTTCTCTATGTAATGTTGCATGTACACTGGATTCTGTTCGAAGCACTGCGCTTCCTCTGGCACATGCACTGTCGTACCTAGAAATTCAGGCGTCCCTGTACTAGCCCCTAACGAATGTGGGATGACCCTGCACTCTAAGTGCACTGCCCGTATAGTCATATAGTCATCTACACAGATACACCTATGTACTTTCGAAGAACTGTCCTATTTATCCTGCATGCACTGCCCTGTACTCAGACTATTTGCACTACCTTTAGTTCGACAATTGCACTACTCTATGTAATGTTACAGGTACACTAGTTTCTGTTCGAAGCACTGCTCTTCCTCAGCCACACGCACTGCCTTGCATAGAAATTCAGGTGTCACTATACTAGCCCCTAGCGAATGCGGGACGACCCCGCACTCTAAGTGCATTGCCCGTATAGTCATATAGAAAACTGTTTTCTACACAGATACACCTATGTAGTTTCGAAGAACTGCCCTATTTATCCAGCGTGCACTACCCTGTACTCAGACTACTTGCATTGCCTTTAGTTTGACAATTGCACTGCTATATGTAATGCTGTAGGTACACTGGTTTCTGTTCGAAGCACTGCGCTTCCTCAGCCGCATGTACTGCCGTATCTAGAAATTTAGGCGTAACTGTATTAGCCCCTAGCGCTAGCGGGACGACCCCGCACTCTAAGTGCACTGCCCGTATAGTCATATAGTCATCTATACAGATACACCTATGTACTTTCGAAGAACTTCCCTATTTATCCTGCGTGCACTGCCCTGTACTCAGACTACTTGCATTGCCTTTAGTTCGACAATTGCACTGCTCTGTGTAATGCTGCAGGTACACTGGTTTCTGTTCGAAGCACTAGGCTTCCTCAGCTACATGCACTACCATACCTAGAAATTCCTAATGTGCTAAGACCGTGTACTCTACCTGCACTGCCATTATTTTCATATATGTACTACTCTGTGAGATGATGAAGCCAAATTAGTTTACTATGAAACACTGCGCTAGTTAACCCCCTTGTGCACTGCCTTGTACTCAAACTACTTGTGCTGCCTTTAGTGTAGTAGCCAAAACGATTGTGCAATCTATGTACACTGCTCATATATTCATATATGCATTTCTCTGGCTGATACTTGCACTGCATCAATTAGAAATTACCATGATAGTACTAGGACGCCAAATTTATCATACAGTGCAAGAAGATTATAAAAAGCAACATAGTACATAATTGGACGCAGCATACAGTGCAAGAAGATCACAAGAAGCAACAAAAGGCTTAGTGTACTCACATTACAAAGAGATATTTAATTTTGATTGCATTTCGGCCAATCACTATAGAGCAGGTGACCAGGGTTCAGACATTGCAAAAGCACTACGGACAACTAATGGTGTAGATAACTTAGATAAAACTGATACAGTCTTCTTTAGCATGTCTGCACAGAACAAGCCTACATCAAAATCAACTGTAATCAAGACATAGCTACCATCAGCTGACATTGTTATAACACGCAACACACCACAAACTGGGAGATTGCAATTCTTACATATTCTACCAAGTCTTTCCTTCCAGTAGTCTTCAATATCCTAGCCAAAAGCAGTTCTGCATGCAACAGGCAGATCTAACATTGTCTGGATGATCCACTTATTTTGACCATTGTTGTAGTCAAGGAGCCAAGTTGTCAGTATACCATCACTAGAAAAGGCATCTAGTAAAATACTTCCTGATCTATCCTCTAAAATACAATAATTCCTCTGATCCTTTGTTGTCAGCCTGACTGATTCAGGGAATTGTATCATAGAAGTTAAATGTGTGGATATGTTGTAACACAGAAGAAGCCCTACAACATACGCCATAAACAAGTCTTTGCCTATCGGGATTCCTTTAGGCGGACTAAGGTACGTGGTTGGTGTTGGCACAGGAATTGGATCAGAAGTACGCATCTCTCATTGACCATTTTGCTGAACACGGACATGCACAAATTGCCAGATGTTGTATTAGCAGTAACACCATGATGTGAAACCTTGCAAGCATTGAATATATTTCTATGAAAGAATGTCATTCCTGAGCTAGCAGCACTTGGAATCAAACAGAATTGCCCATATGAATGATCTATATCACTCTTCGACATTGATGGCATTCGTGTAAGAGGTGAGGCAAGGAAAGTGAATAAATTTGGAGACTTGGAGGGATAATTAACATAGTACCTAGGATCTCTAGAACCATGTGGAAAGACCTGAATGAGGACTGCTCCGTTTCGACAGCAGACGACCAATTCCCTTAGAAAATATGTTGAATCTAAGTTCGAAGAAATAGCTAGAGATGTTTCATCTTTAGATGAATATTCAATCTCCTGTAGCCTATTACCAACCTCAGGCATCCAATGATAATCAATAAGAAATCCTAGGCATGATGGCGAATTTTTCTTCATATATCACGAAAGAAATCCAGGCTCTTTGAGTGCAGTATACCAAACTTTGTTGAGGATACTGCAACGGATCAAAGATTTCATAGATGCTAACCTTAAAACAATCTCCTGCACAAAATCTAGGTCCTCCCCCACGCGACTGATCGAGGAACCAGATCTAGTAAAATCCATCGCTATTCAATAGATTGTTTTCTTTTGCTCTAGACAGAAGAAGAAGGGTTGGTTTCTTTTCGTGGGAGAAGGAATATATTGAATGAGGCCGTACATCACTATATTGTAGCACACGAGATGCAGCACACACGGGCAGTGCATACGCCTGTCTTGCACAGTGCGTTAGGATAACCAGCAGTGCATACGCCTCTCACGAGCAGTGCATTCCCGAGATGCAGTGCATAGGTGAGGCACACCAAAGATATGCACTGCATCTCGGAAATGCACTGCTCGTGAGAGGCGTATGCACTGCTGGTTATCCTAATGCACTGTGCAAGATAGGAGTATGCACTGCCTATGTGTGCTGCATATCCTGTGCTACAATATAGTGATGTGCGGACTATCAAATATGTTTCATTTCATGCAACACACACTCCGAAATACAAGGAGCTCCGAAATACAAGGCGCTTCGAAATACACGGCGCTCCAAAATACACGGCGCTTCAAGATCTATATGAATTCTTGATGCGCCTAAGGCGCTGTGCCACGGGTGGAGCCTGCAACACACACTCTAAAATACAAGGCGCTCTGAAATACAAGGCACTCCAAAATACACGGTGCTCCGAAATACATGGCGCTTCAAGATCTATATGAATGCTTGATGCGCCGAAGGCGTCGTGCCAAGGGTGGAGCCTGCAACACACACTCCGAAATACAAGGCGCTCCGAAATACACGGCGCTCCAAAATACACAGCACTTCAAGATCTATATGAATGCTTGATGCGCCAAAGGCGCCGTGCCAGGGGCGGAGCCCGCAAAACACACTCCAAAATATAAGGCCCTCCGAAATACACGGTGCTCCGAAATACAAGGCGCTTCAAGTTCTATATGAATGCTTGATGCGCCGAAGTGGCCGTGCCACGGGCGGAGCCCGCAACACACACTACAAAATACAAGGCGCTCCGAAATACACGGCGCTTCAAGATCTCTATGAATGCTTGATGGGCCGAAGGCGCCGTGCCACGGGCGGAGCCCGCAACACACACTCCGAAATACAAGGCGCTCCAAAATACAAGGCGCTCCAAAATACACGGCGCTCTGAAATACACGGCTCTTCAAGATCTATATGAATGCTTGATGCGCCGAAGGCACCGTGCCACGGGCGGAGCCCGCAACACACACTCCGAAATACAAGGCGCTTCGAAATACAAGGCGCTCCTAAATACAAGGCGCTCTGAAATACATGGCGCTCCGAAATACATGGCACTTCAAGATCTATGTGAATGCTTGATGCGCCGAAGGCGCCGTGCCACGGGCGGAGCCCGCAAAACACACTCCGAAATAGAAGGAGCTCCGAAATACATCTGTGTACTACTCTTAATATACAAATGCACTGCGTTACTATAATCCGTTCAAAGTCAATACATTCTGCTGCACTGAATCATCTGTGTACTTGCTCTTAATATACAAATGCACTGTGTTACTGTAATCCGTTCAAAGTCAATACATTGTGTTGTACAAACAAGACCCCTCCCATTACACCCCATAAAATCTCCATTGCCCGTAAAGAGAAAAAAAGATAATAAAAATAAATGAAAAATGAGAAAGAGAGGAATAAAAATAAACGATAATGAAAAAGAAAACACACTAAAAACGGAAGTGAGAGAAAGTGTATAACGTGTGGAGCGGACAACAGCGTACAAAGAGAAAAAACCGGAAAGAGAAAAAACCAGAAAAGAGAAAAAACCGGCGACATCTGCGCGAGCAGTTTCCCAAGATGATTCCGTGATGACACGTGCGGATACGCACGGCAGGTCGCTCACGCGTTCTCGCGGCGCGCAGCGCGCGCTAGTCACTCTCATTGTGTTGTTCTTGGAGCATCTTTGTTTTCGTTCTTAGTTTTCATTTTCTTGGTTTGCTTAAATAAATTGGTTGGACCTCCGCGTTCATACATAGTTTCAAATGAGTTGATTTGGACTGGAAAAGAGTAGGAAAGTTCATGCTTAAGTGGTATAAAACAAGCTTATTTTTGACTATGACTTAGACTTTATCATGTCATACTTGATATTGTTTTGGCTATATGCTTAGTGATTATTGTTGTAGCATGACTTGTTATAAACAATTGAGATTGCTTAATGTGCCTTGAAAGAATCATGCATTTTTTAGCATATAAAAACATAATATTGTGGTATTCTCTTTTGATGCTTTATTTGGGTTGACTTGGCGCATGCTCACACCATGTTAAGACTATAACAAGTCACCATAGCCTCTATGATCATTTAGTTTTCGACTTGTAATATCACTTTATACTTTAATTAATAATGTTTCGTCGCTTTGCATGATTATGGGCATTATTGCTCTCTTAGTTGGTCGCTCCCAGTCTTTTGCTAGCCTCGATACCAAGTATGAGTTCCACTCATGCATCCAACTCCAAATAAAACCAAGTTATTCCAAAGATCCACCGTACCTACCTATTAGCATTTGCTATTCCAAGTATATTCATGTTTTTATCTACCTTCCGAATTAAACTTGTTATGTGAAAATTAGTGATTAAAGCTCTCACGAACTTGATGGAACACTTTACTTTTCTTGCACTTAATAAACTTGAACCATTGTGCCCATCTATGTTGCGTATATACTTGCGTTTTATAAGTTGTGAATTAGCAAAACCATGTTATCATGGGGAACGCTTTCAACATTGCACTTTATTTAGTTGATATCATGTTCTTTTGCTTATGGATCCCGGCGGTATGAAATGAAAGGGGAGCTTGTAAGGCTCATGGAGTTCGTATATGTGTTAGGGAAACGCCTGGGCGGCTAGTCTAAGCCATGCCTAATCATGGTGGAAACCTGTAGCTTAACCATATTGAGCAATCTATGAAGCATCCTCTATAAAAAAACCTATGAAATAGGAAAGAAAAAAGAGAAAAAAAGAGGCCTATGCAGATAGGAAATAAAAGGATTGCTGAGATGCTCTTTGTTCTCTTGCCTTGTCATTTTTATATGGGGAATCTTCCGTATCATCGGGCAAGGGGTAACCTGTTGGCGGTTCTCTATGATACACACTACAATGACACTAATGCACCTGTTAAGAGAGCATAGTGGCCATTGTTAGTTTAATGTGCATTGTCCCAAGACTTGTTCATTGATTCATAACTTTGATATTGCTTGTTCTTAAACTATCTGTATCTATCCCCCTTATGAACTTTGAAGGTGTCCTATACATTTATGTTTTACTACACTATGAGGCACAAGCTGAATACCATTCTCATTATGTTTTCTATATGTGAAACAAACAAACGTCTTTCAAAGCATTGTTATTCATGAAACTTTTGTTTGTACCTTTTCATGTTATAACATAGTTGCTATGTCTTATTGTTAGAGCAATGTCTTCCATGCTATGTTAAAGTACTATGATCCTAGCTATCAATGTTTTACAAATAGCTTGATCAAGATTATGATGGTGCAGGTCACCTAAAAAATTATTCTTTTTTATCACTTACCTACTCGAGGACGAGCATGAGTTAAGCTTGGGGATGTTGATACGTTGTAAAAGTATCTATAATTTTTTATGTTCCATGCTTGTTTTATATCTACTTTCTTATGTTTTGTCCACACTTTGGAGTATTTTTTCACATTTTGTAGAACTAACCTATTAACAAGATGCCACAGTGCCAGTGGTTTGTTTTCTAGTGTTTTTGGTTTCAGAAAATCTAGTAAGGAAATATTCTCGGAATTGGACCAGACAAAAGCCCAAGTCAATATTTTACCCGAAGCAATACGGAGTCTGGAGGGGAGACGAAGAGGGGAACCAGGGGCGGCCACACCCTAGGGTGTCGTGGCCAGTCCTAGGCTTGTCGCCACCTAGTGTGGGGCCCCTGGTACTACACCGACCTTGCCCCTTCCCCTATAAAAGTCTCCCGGGAAACCCTAAGTACCCGATCAAAATTCCATGAAAGAGTCTTTAGCCGCCGCCATCTCCATCCCTAGATCGGGAGGGATCTGAAGCTCTTCTCGGCACCCTGCCGGAGGGGAGAGATCACCCTAGAGGCCTTCTTCATCACCATGACTACCTCCGGTGTGATGCGTGAGTAGTTCATCCCTGGACTATGGGTCCATGTAGTAGCTAGATGGTTAGTTATCCTCCTTTGTGCTACCATGCTTAGATCTTGTGAGCTTGGTTCATGATCAAGATCATCTATTTCTAATCTTACATGTTGTGTTTGCGGGGATCCGATGGATATTGAGATGCTATTTCAGATTCATTATTGATTCTATCATGTCTATGTTATTTGTGATCTTGCATGCTTTCCGTTGTTAGTAGCTATCTTGGCCGAGAAGATGCTAGCAACCCCAAGAGGGAGTATTTATGCTCGATAGTGGGTTCATGCCTCTAGGAATCTAGGGAAGTGACAGAAATCTCTAAGGTACTAGATGTGTTGTTGCTACTAGGGAGAAAACAGCAATCCTTTGTTCATGGAGCAATCGTATTGTTTACTTTATACACTTTGCTTAATGCAATTATCTGTTGCTTGCAACTTAATACTGGAGGGGGTTCGGATGATAACCTGAAGGTGGATTATTAGTCATAGATGCAGTTGGATTACGGTCTATGTATAATGTTGTAATGCCCAATCAAATCTCGTAGGAGTCAAGATGATTACTATATGCATGTATGCTTTCTCGGTATCTATCAATTGCCCCGCTGTAATTTGTTCACCCAACATGTCATCTATCTTAAGGAGAATCACCTCTAGTGAACTATGGACCTCGGTCCATTCTTTTACCATCAATCTACAAGCTATTTACTGTTTACTTTATTCAAGAAATTACTATCTTCCACACAATACGTTTAATCCTTTGTTTTCAGCAAAACCGGTGAGATTGACAACCTCACTATAAGTTGGGGCAAAGTTCTGTGGTTCTGTTGTGCAGGATTCCAAGTTGGAAACAACACCTTGGAGATGTTGCCTTGCTCCTACTGGTTCAATAACCTTGGTTTCATAACTGAGGGAAAACCTGCTATTGTGCTCATCATACCTTCCTCTTGGGGTTCCCCAACAAGCTCGATACATTTTGAAACATCAGTGACCTGGCAGTACCCGCCAGATGTTTTGTGTAGAGCCGAGCTGAACTTTCGACCGGTACTACCGGTCTACTTTTGACTCAAGTTCCGACAAATAGCACTCTCAAACAGAGAGGATACTTAGATGATACACACTCTCATTAGATCTTGGCTGGTACTTGTGTCGGTACTACCGTTGGTACCATTCCCACAAAAGCTTGCGGGCAGAACAACCGGTGCTTGAGCAGTACTTCCAGTTAGGACAAAAATAGCTCAAAAGCTCAAGCAAGTCTCTCTCTCACTGAAAACTGGGAGGGCTATGGAGGAGCATATATGGTTTGTGCAAGAAATGAGATTCCCCCGAAACCTTCCAAGGTGGACCCCCTCTTCATAGTACGGCATCCTAAACCAACAAAAAGAGAGAAATCTGAAAAGAAATGTTGTCATCAAGAGTCCTTACGAAAAGGAGTCCACCAACCACAATGTTCTCATATAAGATTCATGTAATTTAGGCACACGATTAGACCACAAGTGGAGTTTTCATCAACACTAGAACACACAGAGATCAATGCCCTTTCACCCACTCAAGTCTTCCACTACCACATACATTCCCCAGAACTACACCCATGGACGATAGCATATGATCGAGGGGAGGGCGTCTAGGACGGTCTCCTAGCTAGGGACATGGTCGTGGTCAGCAAGGAAGGAGAGGGTGAGTCCTTGACGTTTTGCCGCCAATGTTGTTGTTGCCACCACCGTCGGCTGCGAGAGTCGGAATCGACCTCTCCAGTTTTTTCGTGTCACCATCCTACCGGGCATGATCTGGGATAGGTTACACCTCCTAGACAAGTTCATGTCGGTGATCGATAGGAAGGAGCCCTGCAAGGTCCTGCTGCAAGTGCACGGTGACTCGACTGGCATGTTGCCCATGGAAGTTCTGTTATACCGCTCCGGTGATATGTATCTTCATAATGGCTAGAGAGAATTCACCCACGCGCGTGGCACTGTGGTGGGCCAATTCTTGGTCTTTAAGTTCGATGGTGAGGGCACTTTCACTGTGAAAGTATTCGACGAGAGCATGTGCTTCCACCACTACTACAACGACAATGACGAGTAGGAGAGGGCAAGAGGAAGACGCTAAGGTGTATACTTTATGTACTATTTTATTGTTGGACCAAGGAAATAGGGGTTACCCTGGTACATGGAAGGTTGGGATGCTACTCAGGCTGGCAAGACGCCTCGCAAGGGTGTCAGCAGACCCTCCAGAGGTGCAGTGCTAAAGACTTCCCCAAAAGCCCTCCTAGGGGAAATTCTCACCTGGGGTTCCCCTCGAGAGGGGTAGTGAGCCCACGTGAGCCCTCTAGGGGCGACACAGAATTCAAATGTGCCCCAGGAGAAGATGACAACCCCAGCGGCAACATTGGATGCTTCCCTGGTACCATGGCAAGGAATGCGCTTTGGTCAAAGGCGGTAATGACAGGGCTCAACAACAAGTGTCGTGTCCCCCCATTTTGGTGCAAGGAGCCAGAGGACGGTGCACGCCCACATAGGACGTCATCCATGACTGCTACCTTGCAAGGATTGGCGCCATCCGGGAGCGTAGGCCTAGTCCACCTAAATCAGCCTTGTAGTTCGGCGCTCCTTTGGGCGGCAGTGTGGAATCCCTTCCCGTCCAAAGATTCGGGGAAGAGTCCCGCCACCCCTATAAAAAGAGATGCACCCTGACCTTAGAAGGGGATCGATCCTTGAGATCTAAAACCCTAGACATTCATACACCATTGTACCCTCGCGAGACACTATGAGCAATAAAACCAAGCATGGGGGACTTTACAAAAAACCTAGGTACAAAAAACCTATGTCACTCTCGGTCATGTGCGAGGTCCACCATCATTGTAACACCCTCTAATCGACCCTATGCAAGTTTTAGCGCTTTCCGCCAAACCCGCATAGAAACAATCCAAGGACGCCCACCAGGCACTTTCATGCGGGTGGAAAACGAAGTAATGCCATTACACAATAGTCCTCGATGGGACCCACAGAACAGATATATATATATAACACGACTCCAAGAGTCAAGAATACAGATATACAATACAAAGATCCAAACTAGCTTGAAAATGATACAGCGTCCGAGTACGGACAAGATGCAAATTGGGCTAAGAGCCCTCAAGAATAACCGATGGCGTCCATAACCCTGCCCAGGCCAAGCCAGAAGGGTAACCCTGCTAACGACGTCGATCTCAAACCTGCTAAAACAAAAGGGGTGCCGACAAAGGGCAAAGGAAAAGAGGAGCGTCAGTACTGAGGCCAGTACACGGCGAGGCTAGAATTCGGCGGCCCTCGCCTACATAGGTATGGTGGACTGTAGTGGCAGCGAAGCATGCACTAAACAACCTATAGAGACTCGATAAACTGTCGGATATTGGAGAGAGATAAGAAAGACCTATTCGGAACCACCTGATACTAACACCAAACATACCCATCCTGGTATTCCCCCTCGAGACCAAACGAGGAAGTCAAACCGAGGAACTCACACAGTTGGCAGTTTTATTCATTCCATTATAGTTGAAGCACTTACTAGTCAGATATAGATAGCATGAGTCATCCTGATAGCATAAGTAGTGGGCAGTTTTAGTTAACCATTCCGTCGTAGTTGGAACATTTACTAGTCAGATATAATTGTCCTGAGGAATCCCAAAACCCAGCAGTTGTTGGCACTTTTATCACATTCCATTGGAGTTGCAATACTTACTAGGCAGGTATAGTATGACACAGATCACCACAGATCCACCAGTTGTTGGCATTTTTATTATCCATTCCATTGTAGTGAAGCTGAATTACTAGTCACATATTAAGTCAAATTTGTAGCACTACTTTAGTTATGCTTGTCTATGATCGAGATACTGTGCTCCAAGTCGTCCATAACCGCGGACACGGCTTTCAGAAAGATTTACCCTGCAGGGGTGCACAAATAGCAACACACACACGATCGACCTCGGAAAAACCAAATCAAAACCCAACAAGGCTTTCACGACAAAGCAATCATATGATTCATGAAATATTTTAGGGGGCCACCCCATTAAGCTACCCGCAACAAAGTTGGCCGGCTCCGAGACGGACCCAAGGATTGCGCCAATGGCTGTAAACGACTGGGAACCCGAAAGTGTGAATGGGCTTGTCGATACCGCGAAAACACTCCGCAATCCTAAATAGTACAGGTGCTCCACGCACAATCTTAAATAAAGCAGTAAAGCATGGCATAAGTATAGGATAGTAATAAAACCCCAAACTATTTTGTGGCCCCAAGAAATAAGAAATGAATCAAGCTCTGGCTAAGGGGGATTCATAGAGTCTCCCGTATGTGGATAGTGTGAATAGTCAAGGAACAGGTATCAAGTACTCGGGGCCTACGGGACACAAGTGGACATAAAAACCAAATATCATATATTGCCCACCAGTGCCTCTTTCATTAGTTATCCCGAAAATTTAATAGTTGTATTTAAAGTCATGATCATCTCCGCCATAAACATGTGCCAGCATTCCAACAACTGTGGTACTTGACAACACGAGATCGCACCTGAGCAAGCAACTACGACTCGCAAGGCCAGCTATCTACCAAACACAGGTAATAGGAGGTGTCCAAGGCAATATAGAGGCTGCACGGGATATAACTGGTGTACGGAAACTAAAGCATCGCGACACGGATAGCAATAGATCAACAGGAGGAAATAAAGACTATAAATGCAAAATAGGTAGAAGGGGGAGAGATGCTCGCCTGGGAAACACTGCCGAAGGATCATATCCAAAGAACTTGTCGATACTCGCATCAACTCATCGGCCTAATCCGCGAAGAAGAAAACACTAGAAGAAACACCGGATGCAATATTTAATACTACGGCAAAAGATCCGGCATGATTATGATATGATGCAGATGCGGTGCAATTAGGCAGTATTAAGCGGAACCAGGGTCCCGACTATTAATTAATAGGTTCTAGTTATTTAGCTACCCCGCAATTTAAATGTTGTCTTAACAAGGCAAAACATGGTATCGGTTCGCTACACAAAGTTAAATGGAGTCCGGGATAAGACTACAATAGCCCGCATATAGGCTCCATATTTAATTTAGGTGAATCGACTATTTAACCCAACCCACCAGATGACATGTATGCAAGCATGATGATTTAATGATGCGACAGGTATATGTCATATTATAAAAAAGAGGCTTAGGGTCACACATCTGGGTTCGGAAGATCTTGGTTCCGGGGGTTCGGGTTCGACAGGGTTTGACAGGGATCGGTTCGACAGGATCGGTCTCGGACCATGGAAGGAGAGCTTGGCGTTCCGGGAAGAAGGACTTGGTTTGGCGTCGAGGGCGCATCGGATTCGCCCTGGTCGGTGTCGATCTTGTCGTCGCGAAGATCTTGTCGGGTCCGCGTGTCGGGTCGGTCTTGGCGTTCGGGATGAAGAACTTGGCGTCCGGGAACCTTTGGGTAGGATATCATGCCGCTCAGACTCGGAGATCTCGTCGGTTCCATGTCGGCGTACTTGGCGTTTCGGGTTTTCGGTGCCCCGTTGACGATCCTGCCGCCCTTGAGGAAGATCTTGGGTTTCGGCTTTGGCTGTCGGTGACGATCTCCGGGTTCGGTCTTGGCGGGATCGTTCTCGGCATGGTCCTCATACGTTGGTGCTCGAAATCGGAGTACTTGGCGCCCGTGTAGAAGAGCATGGCGTTCCGTGACGAGGTTCTTGTGTCGGAGACCTTCAGGCGACGAGGAAAACAGGAGATCTTGTGGTTGCGATACTTGACGTTGTCGATCGGGCCAACGGGGATCCATGTAGGTGACCTTGGTTCCGGCTTCGATGTTAGATGGCGAACTTGTCGACGGGTTGGCCTTGTCACCGACAAGACCTACGTGATACTTATCGGAACTTCCCCTGCAACTGTTCTTGAGCATCTAGGCATCAACAAGTCCTAATCCAGGAGTAGCACATGCAGCAGCGAGCACACGCGCGGTACCAGAGGAGGCCGAACCCAACGGTGTGCTAGACGACTGTCGGTGCTGGCCACAGAGGAGCACGGGAGGCGTCTCTAGCAGCGAGGCGCTTGGGGAGGTGGTCGTGCACACGAACGACGGAAGAGGGTCGCAGCAGGGCGGTCCGCAGGGGCTCGCAGAACTTGCAGGAGATCTTGGTGAAGGGATCGCTGGGTATGGCTCATCGGCGGCGCGGCGCGACCCCGTAGGAGGAGCGGCGAGCGGACAGAGGCGGCGGCCGGTCATGGGGAGAGGCCAGGTCAGCGGGGCTCGAGGTCGGGGGGCCTGCACGACGGCGGCGCTGGCCTAGCGGAGGGCGGCGAGCAGAGGGAGGCGGTGGTCGACGGGAGAGGCGGCGACAGCGGTCAACCACGAGAGAGGAGGCGCTGGCAGAGGCGGGAAAGGCCGGCGAGGCGGGGGCCCGTGGCGGCACGAAGGACGAGCTCGGGCCGGCGGACCAGAGGCGGGCGCCGGGCGAGGCGGCGGGTAGAGGTGGACGGCGGGAGTGCGGCCGAGGGGAGGAAGGCTAGCATCAGCGGTGGGGAGAGGTGCGAGGAGGACGAGGCAGGTTGCAGGGTAGGTGGGCTTCATGATGGGGAAGACGAGGTGGGGCCGGTTGCTGCCAGTGCAATGCAGGGGAGTGGTGGGCCGGGGCTTGGGGATGTGCGCGCAGGTGGAGTTGGTCGGGTTGACAGGAGGGTGAGCGGGCGGTGTGTGTGAATATGGGGAGTTGGTGCGGGCGTGCAGCACATGCAGGTGGCGGCTGGGTGTGGCGGGTAGGAGGGAGCTGGTGAGGGATAGGTGGGGTGTGGCTGGGGATTAGGGTTAGGCTAGGTTCCGTTTTAGATGGGTCGGGTTGTAGGTGGCCTGGCCTAACGGCTGGGCTGCCTCCCCGGTCCGAAAAAAATAGTTTTATTATTTATTTATTTTTATTTTAAAAAAAACCTTTTGTAAACTATTTTTAGACAAAACAAAATACCCGGAAGAGACCTGGTGTTTTGATTTGAAATAAAGGCGGGGTATTTAGAAAACAAAATAGGCTTTTCAAGAAATAGTTTCAGACAAACAGATGCATGATGATGACGATGCTCAAATGCAAGGTGGCATGATGACATGAGCATGCGGTCATGATGATGCAATGCACAAAAACACAGCGATTTTCTAGTGGTGGTTTTAGCAGGGTGCTACAATCATCATCGTTGTCGTCATCGCCGATAAGACCGGAACGTGTGTTCAGCCCCCTAAGGAACTCCGGGCTCATTGGACCCCTTGTTCCTTCACGGGAAGCAAGTCTCCGACAGTTATTCTAGCTCCTATGTATGCCTCTGCGTGAAGAAAAAAGGTTCTCTGAAACTCAGTATGAAAGAAAGATGTACCCATGTGTTTGAAATTAAAATAAATAAAATATGTATGGCAATTTTATTTTCCGCATTTGTATGTGCCTTCGCTTCGCGTCCACGCGATGCACTCTCGTTATCGGCCATCTGTCTGATGTGCCTTATGTTCTTTGCTGTGTAGACCTAGACTATAGCTGAGCACGAAGGCCACTAAGCTAAAGATCTGTGAGTTTCCATGTACGGATTTGTGAGTTTCTGCGTACAACAAAGACTTGGAGAGAGTGCATGTCGAGTCATTCAGTCAGGTGCTAAAACTGTCAACATGATATCATTGTCGTGTTCTAGTTCGCTCGCAATGCAAACGTTCTCATGAAAGAAGATGATTCATTCCCGCACCTCAGAGGGTGTAGAGAGAAATCTAGGATTTAGCAGTGCGAAAACGCTACTCGGACATGCTAAACACCGAAGCATCTATAGTACCATTGTGATGCATGTACTTGGTGCGGACTGCACGAGCAGAATGTGTTATAGACAATTCTCAGTTGATTTACTGAAACAGGAACAGTTTTCGGCCATGGTGGGACACACTATAATAACAAGATGTTGCTCCCCAAAGGCGTTATTACTTAGCATTCTGACACTAGGTCTTTTCTCTTGCATGCATATGTAGCGCAATAATATCGTGAAGTGTTCTGTAGGCCGGTCATGCCATAGGGGTGCATGGAGGAGTCCGACATGCATACGTGTATGCTATTTTAATGCTTATTGACCATTCAACATTTGTGTTAACCTATTGTGGATGTACAATCAAACATTTTGTCTAATGGCCACGCCCCAGGGGGCAGAGAGAAGTCTAGTTCTTATAATAGCATTATGGTTGCATAGAAAACATCGAAAACATAAATTGTTCAACACTTTTGTTGCAACACACAAAACATCAATATCCAATAGCAAAGAACCATGATTGTCACAAGGTAAAAGAATACCATCAACATGCTTGCAAACAAACCATAGGAAAGAGCAATTTGTCTACATGAAAGTTGCAAAGCATGCAAAAGGTATTAGAGTTGTATTCGATCTTTAACTCACATGGGGGATGCACTCAAGAGATCCTTTTGTCAACTCGTGCTCAAACGAGGTTTCCATTATAGGGCAGGTACCTACACATATCATACACAAAAGGAAGGATGTGTGTGCACAAACTTTGTAGGATTATCGAAGTTGGGATGAAATCTACCAAGAGGAGTTCCGGCTAATTATGGGTTGCTCGCCTACACATATATCTATAAGATTATAATTGTTACTCATGTTCATACACCTAGCACATTCACTATCACCATGAACTGAATCTCCCCGCGCCTTCTTTCACCATCTGCAGAAACCAACAAACAAACAAACAAAGTCATTCTTTACTTTTATGCATTTTACTTCTTAAGTATACAAACAAACAAACAAACTCTATTTAAACTTATCACATTTAATCAAAACCCCATTCTTATTTTAATGCTTGCAGTCAATTCACTCAAAGACCTGTGACAACTTCGGGTGTGAAAAAGACTTCACCAATAAAAACTTACCTTTGGGATCCCTATGGGATCGATATCTGAACTTCGAAACTAGCTACAAGCAATATGTGCACTTGCAGACATCAAGCTATTTTCTGGCGCTGTTGTCGGGGAGCTAAGCGCTAAGTGTTTGTCTTTTGACATTTCAGGTGTTGCTACTACAAAATGTTCTCCTTAGAAGACAAAGGGTCTACATGTTCTGGTAGGACCTACCTGTCAGATCATATTGAGCATGTGCCTCCTCAGAGGCGTGAAGAAATTATTGAAAAACTTTTAAGATCAAATAAAGTTGAAGTTGAAAACTTGAGTGATATTATGGAAATCATGTCTATTTACAGGACAACTCCTCTGAAACCTGAGAAAACTCTCAGGGAATACAGTGCTCCAAGTTTTGAATTTCTTAAACAACCAATAGAGTTCCCTAATCCTAGAGTTAGAGAATATCGATTTGATGGTGGAATTATAAAAAACTTATAGGAAAAAGCTTTCAGTGGAAGGGAAGATGAAGATCCAAGAAGGCATATAAGAGAGTTTGACGATGTGATAACATCGTGGACCGAAAGGTTTGCCAAGAGACTTCTCTCGTCTTAAATTATTTCGATGGTCTCTTAAAGGTAAAGTTCTAGACTGGTTATATTCTCTCCCTCGCCATTACATTAAATGTTGGGAGAACTGCATTACTAAATTCATAAACAGGTTTCTTCCTTTTAAAAAGGTAACTGAACTAAGAAAGAACATAGGCAACTTTAGTCAGAAAGTGGGAGAAAACTACCCAGAAGCTTGGGAAAGATTCTTTGGGATGATCAATAGTATTCCTAATCATGGCTATTCTGAACTAACAATTTGCCATTTATTTTACCATGGTCTCAATACTCAATGTAGAGAACTACTTGACTTCTCAGTAGGAGGATCAATAAATACCTTGACTATTAAAGAATGTTTGGAATTAATGTCTACTAGGGCTAAGAATGATTCTTTATATAATCCTGATTTTGGCATTAAGTCGAAAAAAGGGATGCTTCAAATAACTCCTGATCTTATTCCTGAGGTATGTAAAACAATGAAAGAAAAAGGTATACCTTCTAAACTTGCTAAAGAAAACAAATAATATTTGCTACAAGTTTTAACTAAAGAAGATGAAACTATAAAAGTTTTTCAAGAATTGAAACATCGACAAGTAAAATCTCATATTAACTTTCATAAGCATTTCCAAAAACACAAAAAATATTTTGGCAGAACTCACTGAAAATTATGATGAGATTGGCCAAGAAATAAAACTATTTCATAAATATCTTGGTATGATTGAAACCCAGTGTGAACAAATAGCATCTGGGTATCAAAATTTTCTTCGTGATGATAAAGATATCTCTGTTTCAACTAATGTTGTCACAAGAAGCGGTGCAGTTGTCATAGGACCCTTAGGACCACCGGAATACGAAGCTAAAAGGAGCGTAAGGAAAAAGCCTTGAAGCAAGCCAAGAAGATGATACATTGGTGGATCCTCAAGATGAAACTGGGACACAAGAGCAAACCTAGGAGGATCACAATGATGCACAGGAGGATCATTATGACTCTGATGTAGAAACAGTTTATCCATGAGAATATAAAGAAACAAGTAAGGAAGATGAAGTTGTTGTAGTAGAGAAGAAGAAAAGCAATAAGCAACAACAAAAGAAAGCAATAGAAGAGCCTGACCCCCCGAAAAAGGTAAAAGACAAGAGTAAGTCAGGTGAGAAAAAGCTTCCTTATCCAGATCGAAAAAATAAAGCACTGGATGAGGTAATTTATAATTCTTTTACAAAGGCACTTAGTGACCTTCGTCTAGAAACTCCATTTGCGAATGCAATCAAAGTCCCTACTTATGGTAAATTCCTTCGTGATATTCTTAGTAGAAAGAAATAACTGAAAACGTTGTTATGGTAACTAGCTATCCTACTAAAGGGAAGCTGTTATCTAAGTCTAGAGATCTTGGAATACCAACTATTTCATGCTCAATAGGTAAAAAAGATATTCATGATGCCCTATAGGATCTAGGAGCAGGGGTTAGTGTGATGCCATACTCCCTCTATAAAAGATTGGGATTAGGGGAGTATTCTCCTACTACTATAACTTTTCAGATGGCTGACAAGTCCACTAAACAAAATGTTGGTATGATTCAGGATGTCTTACTTAGGATAGACGAGCATGTTATTTCTACTAATTTTATCATACTTGAAATGCCAGAAGATGAAAGATTATCTATAATACTTGGAAGACCCTTGCTCAGTACTGCAGGAGCGTTAGTAGATTGTGCAGAAGGGAAGATAATCTTCAATGTTTATGATGCTGAAATCATCCGGTATTTTCTGAAGAAGCTACAAGCAGGGGAAAGATATGTTCCGTTGGCAAAACGAGTTCATGTGGTAAGTGCCATTGATAAGGGGCAACCAAAGGTAAGAATTCATGAAGAGAGAAAATGTTGAGTTATTCAACCACTCGTAATATAATCTTAATGGGAGTCAACCCATTTTCATCAATTTAGTAGATTAGAGAATAAAAAGTTGATCATAGTCCCACCACTTTTTCACAGACATTCTTGCGGAAATGTGCCCGTGAAGATGCAGCTATCAAAAAGTAGTAGAAATATCGATTGAATGAGTAGATAATAATAATTAGAATAAAAGTTTGAGTTTTCTATTTATAGAAGCTAAAAAATTTCTTTTAATATGCTAATGTTGGTCAATAGTTTTTACTATCAATTTTCTATTAAAAACTTGGTATTTCACTAATTTATGGAATAAGAAGGTATCCTCGAAGAAACCAATTTTTTTTGATGATTACTGATGGTTTAACGACCAACTATACAGCAGGAATAAAAATTCCAGCCATATAGTTCCGGTCATATAGTTATCTTTGCCATCAAAAAAATTTCTTCGGAGACATGGACAGTTTAACGACCAACTATACGGCAGGAATAAAAATTCCGGCCATATAGTTCTAGCCGTATAGATATCGATTCCTTCGTACAATTTTATTCCAAAAGTACTGGGAGTTTAGCGACCAACTATACGGCAGGAATAAAAATTCTGACCGTATGGATATCGATGCAACTTTTAGAAATTTATCTTGAGAGACAAACAATTTAACGACCAACTATACAGCAGGATCAATTTGATCTGGCCATATAGTTGCACCCGTATAGTTGTTTCCCTGTAAAAAGAAACCCTAGTTGGCGGCTCCACCGCAACTATACGGGCGGAGCACCATCACCCGCCCATATAGCTCCGGCCATATAGTCCGGTGCGACCACAAAATCGCACCAGGATGGCTAGGTCTTCCTCCTCTCCTCATTATTTCTCTCATATTCTCTCTCCAAACCTCTCAAAATCCACCTAGAACTCTTGATTCTTCGTGGATTTCATTCGTTTGAGTGGGGGAATCAACAGATCGGTATGTTTCTCTCCTTATCCATGCTTCATTTTCAGATTTCTATGGTTGAAACTCTCACATTGATCTAGTGGATGAACTCAAGCTTATTTACTTTTCCCTATTAATTTCTCACGTTAGGATTGAATTTTTCCATGTAGAATCATTCATATATTTTATAGAAACTATATGCCTAAGGTTTTATGGTGAAATTTTTCAGTGCATCATGATGCACAAAATCGGTAACCTTTTCCATTCAAGCAAGCGCCAACGGGGAGAGGGCTCAAGTTCGGGAGCCCGAGCCTCATGCAACTCCAAGATGGACATTGTCGCATCAAGGAGGCTGCTGCCCACACATTGGGCGGACCACAAGTTTCTCACCATGGCGGGGTTGAAGACGGACTTTGACCTCATGTGCAGCAGGTCGGGGTTGGCGGTGATCAGCTTCGCAAGCCACGACACCTACGCCAAGCTCACCCATGAGTTCCTTGCTTCCTTCTACGACGACCACAAGGAGAAAGGTAACATGTGCACTATCATCTTCAACATGAACCGGCAGCACTATGATATAAGCTTCGAACAATTATGTGATGCCTTTAGCCTCCCTCGTACTAGGGAGCCCAATATTACTAACCTCTACAACGTCACGAGTGGAGAGACCAGGGAGGTTGTTTCTGTTAATGGTGGCAGTCACTTCTTTCAGAAGAAGATGTCCACCATTCAGAATCCAACCATTCGCTACTTTACTTTGTTCCTCGCCAACACAATGTTGGGAAGGGTGATACTGGTTCCATGGACAATGCGGACATGGCAATGATCACCAAGGCTCTCTTCCCCAATGCACGCAAAGCCCCTGTCCTACAGCTCTACTCATCCAGCACTTCCGCCACCAAAGCAACAAGACCAATTGTGATATTCGCATTGGTGGATTGGTAACCCACCTTGCCTATGCATTGAACATTGTACTACCTATTATGGAACCTGTTGATGGCTCCAAACTTATGGATGTCAAATATTTGACTGCTTATGGCTTCCTTGGTGTTTACCATGCTAATCGGAGGTTCCGAGCATATCAATTTAGTTATCTTGATGATACACAGATTGAGCAGGTTTAGTTGCCATGCCAGAGGCCTTCTCAATTGTGGAGAAGGACACTTGGATCCTCACCAAGGACCAAGTGACGGAGATCTTGGCCGCACATCAGGACGAGGAGGAGGAAGATGAAGGGCAGTAGGATGACTAGGAGGAGGAGCAGGAGGGAGAGAAGGGGCACAACCCTGCTTGGGAAGGACAGCAATAGTAGCAGCCAGGAGGAGCCTAGGAACCGTGGTCTAACCAGCCAGAGCAGGGTACAGCTATGTCCCCTATCAGGAGTTCTAGCAGCTCAACCAGCACGTTGGGGAGATCGACCACACTCTTCAGGATGTGAATGAAGATGTGAACACTTTGACTCACAACTTCAATCACTTCATGACTCACTTCCCTGACTTCTACTAGCAGTACCCGCACCAGCCGCTAAATGATGGCAACAACTAAGCATGGCAACAACCTAAGCTTGGGGGAGGTTTGAAAACCTCCAAAACTTTGTATTCATGTTTTTATTTCTTATTTTGATTTATTTTATTCAAAAATTGCATGTTTATTTTAAGTTTTGCATTCCTAAACCAAAAATACAAAAACAATAGTTGTAATCTTATTTGCAAGTTTGTTTCTTTGTTTCTCTCGGAGATTGCTTGATTTCAGGTGATTTGGCAATATGGAAATATAGGAGATGTTCGACTCGAATACAAGAACGAAGCAAGCAAGAGGAGGTATCACATTCCTTTCATCACACTCCTTGCAACCTTAAATTGTTCCTACAAATATTTACTTGCTTGCACTGGATTCACTCCCCACTTAGCTTGTTATCCTACAAATTCTATTCCTTTGCTAGTGTCTCCTTTTTAGCTTTGAAACAATGAGCAATGAACTTGGTTAAAATACTTCCTACATTTTTACAACAAGAAAAAGCATCTAAAAGATGACTTGGGTCCATGTTTAGGTCAAAGAATTTGATTTTAGAACTACTCCATCCCAATTGTGCTTAATATAAATAGACTCGATAGTACCCTTGATTGAAATTGTTTGATTAAATGGATGCTTCGAAGTAGTAGAAATTATGCCACTACTTTTTCTAATAATTACCGTAATATATTGCTTTACTCGTGTCATTACAATTTTGTCGTGCTCCATGGGGAACTATTAACTCCGCTGGCCAACGAATGATCTAAATGTGGGAAACCACTTGATTTAGCTATTAAGTTATGTAAATGTCTGTAGCAGCAATGCTATGACGTGTAAATTTTTTAGTCTCCTCATGGTTTCACGTTCCAAGTGAAGTTGTAGTAATCCTCTGACCCATTATTTCTCACCATTATTTATTGGCATGGTCACGAGTGCACAACATAGCCCTAATTAACATGTTAAAAATAGTGGCATGATTTCTCTATGAAAGAGCTGAATTTTTTGAAAGGCAAGTGAAAGAAAAAGGTGCTTTGAGAAGTCTTGAATTTATGACATGGGAGTAGATGAGTTGTTATTAAATTAAATATTTTGATGCCAACTTGAGTACTCTTAATTGGTTAATTGAGCAAGAACAAAAAGTTTTCATCTCTCAACAAAGAGAGGCACCAAAAGAATTTGTCTCACTTTCCTAGCTAAAACTTCTGACGCTTTCTTGGGAATATGATTTATTTGCTAGAAAGATATATGTGGTTAGGAAGTGGACTCGGTGCAATCTTTTGAATACTTGTATGCTCATATTTAAGATTGCATGAATTGTGAAGAAAAGAATTTGACACCAATTCAAACTTGTGAGTTCCTTTACTCTTAGTCTTGAATCTCTACTATTCTTCCTTATTTCCTTGTCACTCGAGGGCGAGCAACATCTAAGCTTGGGGGAGTTGATAGCTGTGAGATATGACACATTCTTGATGGTTTTCTCCCAGATTTAATCGTTTTCTGGCTTTACCTAATGCTAATACTTTGGTAGCAAAGAAAACTTGGATTTTAACGTGTGTTTCAGGTTATGGACATCAACAGAAGGATTTAACTAGATAAATACAATATTCTGGAGAAAACAAGAAACTCCCAATTTGGAATCACACGAGGGGAGCTCACAGACGGTTTAACGACCAACTATACGGCGGGAATGACCATATAGTTGCCGCCGCCTCTGTCTTGTCAAAATGGGCAACTTCCGTGAAGGTATGGGGGACGAAAACACAACACAACAGCCGCCACACCATCCAGAAGGGAGAAAGAAGGGTTCCAGAGAATAAGGAGAAGACGTTCTTCATCTCGCTCCACGATCTTCGGCCTCCTAGCCAATACACCTCCGTAGCCACTACTTGTACTTGAGAGAGAGAGGGATCTCCACCTTGCAAGACTAGGGTTTGAGATTGTTTCTTCCCATCTTGAATTGTGTTCGATATTTTTCTATTATTATTGTGGATCACCATGGTAATACCAAGACGAATTCCCTTTATTTGATTATATTGATGATCCGTTCTTCTCTCATGTGTGAGTAATTTCCTTGGGCGTGGGAGATGTAGGGGATTGGTGAGATGTGATGTGCCTTCATATATTTTCCATTAGTATTGTGGTTGATTCTAATTACTATATTATGTGTGCTTGACTATCTGTGGGATGCTTAATGCTTGTTGTCCAATTAAGGGCACAGACAACATGATACCTTGTTCTACACAGATAAGATCTTGCTCGCTAGTGGACCAGCGACCCCTAGGTGACACAGGGATATCAATGGAAAGCTAGTTGACTCAAGGATAACGAGTAACCACTGTGCTTATTTCATTAGTCCAATCCAAGGAGCTTAATCACTAAGAGACCTAAAGGGTCTTAATTGTCTAGTGTTTGACCATGGTTTTGGTAGCAGGCTAGTAGGATTATTGAAGTTTGGATGAAATCTACCAGGAGGAGTTCCGGCTAATTATGGGTTGCTCGCCTACACATATATCTATAAGATTATAATTGTTACATTCTGTTTGTCCACCTGGCACATTCACTATCACCATGAACTGAATCTCCCCGCGCCTTCTTTCACCATCTGCAGAAACCAACAAACAAACAAAGTCATTATTTACTTTTATGCATTTTATTTCTGAAGTTTACATTTTAGTTCTATTTAAATTTATCGCATTTAATCAAAACCCCATTCTTATTTCAACACTTGTAGTCAATTCACTCGAAGACCTGTGACAACTTCGGGTGTGACAGAGACTTCACCAATAAACACTTACCTTTGGGCTCCCTGTGGGATCGATATCTGAACTTCGAAACTAGCTACAAACGATTTGTTCACTTGCAGACATCAGTACAACATCATCACTCAAGCATATAGGGATAGGCTCGGTTTTCTCAACTCCATGCGCCTCCTTTGGTGAAGGGAAAGTCCCATGCTCACCATTCTCAACCTTTTTGATGTCTTGTATCTTGGGTTCCATTGTGGTGGTGGCACTCGTAGAGGAAGGTTCCATATGAGGAGGCTCCTTTGTGTTGGTCCTTCACGCCACTATTTCATGCAATTGTTTGGAAAGCCACTCATTCTCTTCTATCTCGTGTGGAGTCATATTTTTATGGCCTCGACCAACTTGGTGAAGTAGAGGTCCATATCTTGCTTGTATGGCATTCTTGGAGTGCTTGAAGAAGAAGAAGTTGCATTGAAGTTCTTGTAGTTGGATGCTTCATCTTGGACAAGAATTGTTGGCCTTGAAGCTTGATGGTGTGCAAGAAGGCTTTCTCTTGGTGCCATTTTGGTGGTGGAACTAGTAGTGGAAGGTGCCTTATGATGATGGTATCAACAGAGGTCATTGGTGTGCCTT
This sequence comes from Avena eriantha, assembly GCA_910589775.1. NCBI lineage: Eukaryota > Viridiplantae > Streptophyta > Magnoliopsida > Poales > Poaceae > Avena > Avena eriantha. The sequence continues at coordinate 314,195,663 of OU342741.1, forward strand.
GCCAAAGGTTTATGTTGGTGAAGCACTTGGTCATCCACATGACGCTCGCAATGATGATCATTTTCCTTGGCACTCTTCTTGTGATTATGGTCCCTTCTTGAGCTTGATTGAGAATTATGGATGGTGATCATCATGAATTATTTGTCTTTATGGCAAATATGCCTTTGATGATGTCATGTATCCTGTTTATGGTGTCGATGACCATGAGAGAACATATGTCGACAAAGATTCTTGTTTCATGGCGCCTCTTTCTGAAGATGATGTTGCGGTGCCACACTTCTTGGAGTAGGTGGTTCTAGACGCCTTGGAGGTGGTGGCACTTGACGCCTGACAGGTGGATTATCAAAGTAAGTGGTGCCCTTTGGTGAGGCATGCTTAGCCTTGAAGGTCATGGATTCCTAATGATGCACCTCCGCTTGCTTGGTGTAGTAGGCTTCCATCTCACCCAATAATGTGGAGCCATTGTCGGTGGAGGAATTCTTCATGGCTCATGGAAGATCCATCAAAGTCGATGAAGTTCTCCATGAACTACATGCTTGGCGATGCGACATCAATGTCGCACTCGAAGTCGTCCATGCTAGGGAGTAATTGTTGTTTTAGTACTCCATATCACGCAAGAATGTTGAGCCATTGTTGGTGTAGTGCTCCATGTCCTCCATGCATGAGGAGCCATTATCGATGTAGATATCCAAGTCATCCATGCTTGAGGAGTCATCATAGGTGTAGTGCTCGGGGTCTTCCATGTCTAGCTCCAAGTTGATGTCTTGCTCCATGTCTTCCATGCATGTGGAGTCATCATAGGTCTAGTGCTCGGGGTCCTGAAAGCATGCGGAGCCATTATCGGTGTAGTGCTCCATCATGTCCTCTATACTTGCAAAGTCATAGTCATGGTGGCTCATCATGGATTCTTCATAGATATCCTCCTTGGTTCTGGAGTCCCTAGAAAGGATTCACAAGACCAAGTGGTGTGTATGGAAGTGGTAGTTGGTGTTAGGGAAACAACGTTAAATCTTACTTTACCTTGGAAGATAGTATCGTGCAAGTGGACACACTTGAGAGCAATAAAAAACAAGCAAAGTGAAGTAACAAAGCAACCTAAACCCAAATAACACACACAAAAGTATTATGGTGGATAGGTATGAAAAGTGGCATGTCAAGAAAGAATTCAAAATCAAGATATTGTAATGGCAAGTAAAGAACCATGATGATCACAAAGACAAACCAGTCAATCCACAAGAAACTCAAATTATTTTCAAGGAAACGCACACGGTGGGATAAATGAGACTTATGCGACGGAGAAAGTGAGCTAAAAAACAAATTATCACCTAGCAAAGACTATATGCTTATGTCGCACAAGTGCAAGGAGAGATGCTAGTTCGACTGGATAAACTTTGTGGGCTACAAGATTTGCACAAAGTACCACACCTAAGAGATGTTGATCGAGATTGCGCTTCCTATTCTACGAGGCACTTGTTTCTTTATTTTCCTTTTTCTATCTTTTTCCCTTTTTGTTTCACTCTTTTTCTCTCTTTTTTGCTTGCCTCTTCCTTATGTCAACAATTATACGAGATAACTATATGAGATAGCACTCACAACTTTTGCTTGGAATTCTACAAGGTATCAAATGTGCAAAGCGCAAGCAATCATAGGAAGAACTAGTCTCAGTAGGTGTTTGTTGGTCGCAAATATAGTGTACTTCACAAAGGAATGCAAGTGGGGAGAAGTCGTGGAATGTTCATACCTTACGTCATCGATCTTCACCCTTTATTGTTGGAATCCGCCTTTCTCACAAAATTTGGATGGAATAGGTAGCATGAACAGCGTGGATGCTGGTGTAGAGATCCTTCTCCTCTTTGAAATGATCTACAGAACACCAAAATTTGAGTTTGAATGCAAAAGTTATGCTCAAAACGGTGCGGAAGCTGAAGCTATTGGTGGGCAAGTTGGCACGACTGGGCCTGGGGCCGCAAATTTTGACCAGGGCCGAACTGTTATACTGTAAGCGATTCCGTCCGTAAGCTTGGCCGCACCCAACCTAGGGTCAAAACGATTGGCGAGAAGTCTGGTCCGCCGGACCTGGGGCCGTCCGAACTGAGCTCATGGACTCGAAAATCACGATTCTTCCCAAAAACTTGAAGGAAAACTCCATATTTGAGAGGAAAGTGATGGAATTGGGCTACAGGAACGCAAGGGAAGGTAGATCAACATGTTTAGCAAGTAATCCACGTATCAAAACCTACCAAAAAGCACTCAAATCTCAAATCTCGGATCTTGATGTCCTCTAGATACTCACCGCCAAACATTGGCAAAAAGGAGCTGGGTAAGCTCCACACATATAACCCTCCCGGTATTAACAACATCTTGCAAAACCCTTCACAGGTGTTCTCCACGTGGGTGTTCCTGGCTCGCCCCTCCATCTAGACTGCACAGGGCTCTCTTGTCTTCTTTGATGACGAGCCTATCCAAGCTTGAGCTTCTTGCCCGAACACTACAAAAAAAATCCTGTGGACAGATAATATCTCTACTAGCTATCAATAATTGTGAAATAGTAGAGTATTAGCTGATAGAGTACAATACAGGAACAACTAAGAAAGTAAAGTGGAGCAATTTTCTTATCTGAGTACACAAATTAAATTCTTAACTCTAGCTAGCATGAACGCCGGTTATATTAGTACTACTTTCAAGGTCGAGGCATCACATTAGTGCAGTTCTTTATCGAGCAGTACAGATACCGAACACCTAGGAACAGACGAACGGACGAACAGGATGATCTCTATCTGCTGCCGATGCTAAAGATGCATACATATACTCAAAATTTTGGCAAAAATCAGGATAGGGCAGCAGCTGCCCTAACTTGCCCAAATTAAAGAGATCTCCGCCCCTGAGACCAATCTAAAGAAAAACATGCCGAGTCGCCTCCTAAATCATCATCAGCCGTGGATCAATCAATACAAAATTTGAACTTATTATTACAGGTCACCATAGATCTAGCCCCGGAACTAGCTTGCATGTGTAAAATTGAACTGTAGTATACAAACGGGTTAAATGCACTAGATGAGAACCATACTCAACACTAACCCAATGTGAACCAAGCACTTATAAAAGCTTGACCGCATATCATCATCAAGATCAAGGGTTTCGGGGATTATGTACATACCGCACTACCACCACGATGTCTGAGGGATGCGAAGACTCTATAGATGAGGTTACAGGGCCCGCCGCGCGCAGCCGACCCGCCTAAGACGAGTAAGTTGTGACGGTGGTGGTCGTCAATGGAGGGAAGCGCAATGGCAATTAAGGAGTGTTGTGTGAGAGAGGTCTGGGGCTGGGGCTGGTGAGGGAATAAATGTGGCGAGGTTAGAATGTTGTGGACAAAGCAAACCTTGCCATCAATACAGTACTACTAATCTATTATATATTAAAAGTACATGAAGGGTTTACCAAAAAATAGAGAAATAGACTAGAAAATCCTTGAAAAATCAGAAACATCCGACCGTTCAATTTATACATCAAGGAAACATGACCTCATGATCTTCCCGATATAAATCTAGACATTAAAATTAACTAAAATTACCCACCTTTGCCATACATAAAGTAAGTATTTTCTTCCTCCGTGTAAAAATAAAAAAGAAACACTTCTGAGCCATGAATTCTAGGTCAGCCACTAGAAACCAAATTGGCTGGGATCTGGAGAGGTGATTCAGTACTCCATCTCCAGCCAGAATCCCCGCACCGTTGAAAGCTGGGTCAAGGGCCACTTCCCTGTGGGCACACAGCCAATGCCGAGAGTTCCAATCGACATGAGATGCTATCATGTTGATCTGCCAACATACAGATTCTTCGATGGTGCATTCATCCCGATGTATGCAGCATGCAAGCCCGCAACATGATGTTTGTAAACAGTATACCAATCGATCATCTGATTGTCTCCTAGATTTTTCTCCTGACATGGTACTGTCATACAAAATTACCAACATATAATAGATAATCATTACATGAAGGAAAATGCAGACTACAAGCTAAGATGCTGGAGGTATCGTCTGGCAACTTGCGGGTAAAGAGCAACTTGCAGACAAGGCAGGGGCTGACCGATTCCCTCAATCATCCATGTAAGTAGAGTTGTTCTTTGCGTTCATGGATACAAGCTTATTTTATTCTTTAATTAACATCTCTCCTGAAAAAAACTTGATATGGTCTATTTCTTATCCTCAGCATCAATGATACCTGATCACCAACTGAATATGCAGATCGTACTGGAATTGAGAGGTGCATGGCCACTTTTGTTCCTCTAGCGTTTCCTCATAGTTGCTTCCACGTCTAACATGTGTATGGTGAGGCAGATCAGACACACACTCCAACATTAATTCCTCATCACACATAACCAACATCCTCTGTAAGTTTTTCGGCAAGACACTCCATTGCTAGCGTACTTAGCCATCGCTTTGCTCGCCTCGCCAACCCTTGTCGGATTAGTTCCTTCTACTGCCCGGTATTTGGTCATATGTTGTATTGAGCAGGTCATCCTCCACATGCGTGCTCACGTTGATGTATTGAGTCGTGGAAGGTGTCGATGATGGTCTCAATAAAACCATGCGCTCAACCATGTGGTAGACCACAAGGTGATGGGACTGACGACTTGATGCCCGCGATGTGAGCCTCTGATCCACAAATAACAAAGGAAAAAATAAGCAGAGCAAGGAACGCTATAAGCCATAGCGCTGAACAAGGCCATAGACCAAGAGAAGTCTAGATAGAGGACCAGGCTCCAGCGACGTCAGGCTAAGTTAAAAAAAAGCAAAGGATCGGAATAAGAAGCCTCTCTCTGAAAACATGAATATGCCGAAGCCTCATCTTTGTAAGTCAGGTTCGGGTACATAATATTTATTTATTTTAGTTTGTAGCAATCATGTGATAAAAATTTCTATCCTCAATAGAAGGAAATTGAACTAAAGTTCATTCTCCATATGATGTACTACTTTCAAGAAGAACAACATATCTGTTTGCAGGATATAGACCCAATTCTGATAGTGCTGTTAATTATATGTTTTCTTGCTTTATCTTGACACATTCCTTCTGTGGCCTGCATTGCCAAACATATAATTGCAGGTATAACCAGTGGGATTAACACATCAGCAGGACACACAGTTGGATGCATCTTTATAAACATAGTGTGGGCAAGAAGATGGATGCCTAGATGCATACCTGATGGCTTCATGCACAAACATGAGTCAATAGGAACAGTGGTAAGCTGGAACATGAGGTGCGTCAATATAGATAATGCCCATGTATATCATTATATGGCAAATATATCATTGCATGTAATTTTTCTAACGATTTATTCGAGCATAAGACCTTTTTGAAAACAAACATGATTGGCATTTTTCACCAGTTCCTCCTTTTCACACATTGTATCCAACATGCAATAATGGTTAATCTCGCACCAGCCACCACCTCAGTATAATTCAATCTACAATTGGATTGAGTATATTTATAATTGTTTTACCCGAATCAATATAATGGTGATGTGTGAGATATCAATATTTTTAACTACATTTAGCAAGAGGTAGGAATCATATATACATCAATTAGTCTATCTCAATTAGTCTGAATCAATTTTGGCCGAAATCGCATAAAAATATAAATGCATGATGCATTCATTGTCATTATCCTAGCATAATAAAGAACATTTTCTTTGAACATGGGAATGTTTCCTAATGAGCAGATCAGTGTTATTGAGTCTGTCCGAAAGAAGCAACAAAAGAATATTTTCTTTGACATAGAAGTATTCAACTCAAAAAAATAGAGACCAAATAGTTCAAGAATTCAAATTTGTATACAAGTTTTGACAGAAGTAGCTTATTAAGTATATATATATAGGGAACACAATCGATTTTCCAAAATGGAACGGAAATAAGACCTTATCAAAAAAATTAGCTGTATTAGATTTAGTAAATATATTACAACAAATATGCGTGTGAAATGATGCTCCGTCGGCAATCCAGAGTAACAATTTTGGGATGCTCAAAAAACATAGTAACATAATTGGTACTGGTACCCAAAAACATAAAACATGCGGGACTGGAATAGTACGTACTGTATTATAATGTGTATACACATTTAGATATATTGATCGAGAGAAAAGCACAATATTTTTTATAAACATAGAGCAACTTATGGTGGAGATTATTGTTGTTTGTTTATCTATTGTTCTACAAGTTATTAAAGAGAAGTACACGAACAAATAAATAAATATACCTGTACTTCGTACATGAATAATCTTTTGCAGTCGAGGGACTTAATCTGTTAACCATATATAAATACTGACCAAAACTTGATCTATTTGACCCCATTCATAATTATACAGAAGCAATACATATTTCTAATGGTTCACAAACATCCTTTAACCACTAACACCTGATGCAACTAATAAATTTGTCTACGCTACTTCAAAAACATCTCGCCAATTCTCCGGTAGATTAGAAATTAATAATTTTACACAACTGATTTATCATACTAATTATACATGAAGCATCCTTCAACTACCGACATGATGCATCTAATAGATCGTTCTAACGTCAATTGTTCAGAAGGAATAAGTCTTTCTAACCTTACTTGAAATTTATAATGCAAATGCTCTAATAGATCTGTATTATTGATAGAGTGCACCTTATAATGGTATATAGATACATCTCATCGCAACAATGGATAATTTGCATTTAAGTTGATATACGATATAATATGAGGTTCATACTAGATGGTATCACACGGTCATTAATGCTTTACAATGGAAATGGTCCGATGGTCCAGCAATTGTTAATATAATTTGGTTTGGCATGTAATGATTATATATCCATTCACATTATAAGAATAAGCATGAAATCACGAAATGCTCTCAACACATTAAAGATGATGCCCTCGCATTTGCGAGGGCCCCTGTGCTAGTTGTCATGCAAAAAATAATAGCCTAGAAAATTGGGCACGGCAGCTTGAGTGCCTGAATAGGGAAACATCAATCACATACTATGAAAGTATACTATTACGTACATGGTGCCTAGTACAGGCAATAGTGGAAATGATGTTGGAAGTACTGATAATACAATACAGTATGAAAGTATATTATTATGTACATGGTGCCTAGTACAAGCAATAGTGAAAATGATGTTGCAAGTACTGATACTACAATACAGTATAGTACTACGTACATAGTACTATACATTACTTGGTGACAAGTACTAGCTACAGAAATGATGTTGCGAGTGCTCATAATCAGCTTTTCGGTATTTTGGTCAAACTTCACATAGTCCTGACAAGGCAGGGTTGGCACGAACCACATTGGCGCCTTGAACATTTGCTCCCTATGTTCCACTCCAATGTAGTTAAGTGATGAACCTATGGCAGCCCCCCATTGACGTGGATGCGGCTCCAATCTGGATTTGGTTGTGGGTGGTGTTGGAAGCGCACGTGTGGAGCAAACACAAAGTCTCCTCTGAACACTACCAGGGCTTTGTCAACATCGGCAGCACCAGGCTCAGGGTTTGTAGGGGGCTCGAGGATGAATGGATGGTTGATTTCCACAAACAATGACCTCCCTTCAAGATTATCCATTCTGATCTAGTCCGGTGCTACAGAGTCATCCAAATTAAGGGCCCTCTAGAAAACGTGGCAGCGAAGCGAGGGATAAGAGAGCAGTTCTCTACCCATGTGTGATACAGGATTACCATGGCTTCTAGTTCATGCACCCCTAGTGTGAATCCACAGGATATCCCAGCCAAGCTCTGCCAAGTACCAGCTGCGCAATGCAATATCTTCAGCCTCGGCATCATCACCGGCTTGGATGTTTGCTGGCTCTTCAATTACTAGAGCATGTATGACACGGGGGCCTGCAAGTATACTTGTGTGTGCATTTTAGTTAGCAAAACTATCACGAACAATGTAGTTGTAACTAATTATAAATTTTACTTTTAAATAGCGGGACTCACTCCACTTGTTTGGTTCCCAAACAAGAACATCTCCTCACAGTTCTATCACTGCATATATGCGATCAATAGAACCACTGATTAGACACGTGGCAATGGCATCGAAATATGTTGTTGGTGCAAGATAGTCATTTCGAAGGATAATCCAGTCCCTGTCACAAGGAAAACCTATGGTAGCAATGAATTTGTCAAACACCACCATCGCATTGTATTGCCATTGATTGTCAAATCTGTACGGTTTCTTTGCTATTTGTATCTTCAGCAGCTCGATATTCGCGTGCCTGTAAAGGTAAGTGCATGGGGGTCGGGGAAACACGGGTTACTGATACATTGCAAATGTATCTATAATTTTCGATGTTCCACGCTTGGTTTTATCTACTTTCTTGTGTTTTGTCCACACTTTGGAGTACTTTTCATATGATTTCTTGGACTAACCTATTAACAAGATGCCACAGTGCTAGTTGCCTAATTTCTACTGTTTTTGATTCTAGGAAGTCAGAAAATGAATATTCTCGGAATTGGACGTGACAAAAGCCAAAGTTACTATTTTCCCGGAAGACTCATGGAGCCAGAAGGAGAGTCGGAGAGGGGCCACAGGGTGGCCACACCCCTCCCCTTGGCTCCGGCCAGCCTAGGCCACGCCAGGGCATGGCGTGGGCCCCCTGGCTGGCCACCGACCTTGCCTCCTTCGCCTATAAGAGCCTCCCGATACCAAAACCCTAGGTCGTCAACCAGAAATCCACAAAAACTTCCGCTGCGCCGCCGCCATCAAAGGGGAGATTCGGGGGACAGAAAGTCTCTGTTCCGGCACCCTGCCGGGACGGGGAAGTGCCCCCGGAGCCATCTCCATCGATCTCCACCACCATCTCCATCACCGTTGCTGATTCCCATGATGAGAGGGGGTAGTTCTTCCTCGAGGCTAAGGGTTCTACCGGTAGCTATGTGTTCGTCTCTCTCTATGCATGATCATATTGTGATCATGAGCTTTGTAATCAAGTAGATCTACCTTGCAACTCAAGTGCTTTAATAGATCTCTGCTCTCCCCATGTGTGTGAAAGTGACAGCGTGCACACCATGGTGGCACTTAGGCTAGAGATTACAAATACTTGTTATGAGTTATATTTGGAGTTGGATGTCTTTATGAAATTGTGGTGTTTGTTGAACTCATCTAGTACTCAACGTGACAGTGTGGGGTTTTCTAGATGGGAAAGGCTTACTTTGAGGTGTGGTGTTATAGCCCTACCGTTGATTAGAGTGTCCAACCGGAGAGTAGTTAAGAGTAGAATCATAAAGAGAATATATCTATATGAGATTGTTCACTAGTGAAAGTATGATCCCCAGGCCTTGTTTCTAAGCATTGAAACACCGTTTGCTACTAGATCTATTACATGCTTGCTTGCTTCCATCTTTATTTCAGTTTGCCTTTAGTCTCTTACACGCCATCAAGTTATTTTCTAGTACCGTTACCACTTATAATTATCCATACCACTTGTATTTCACTATCTCTTTGCCGAACTAGTGCACCTATACACGTGACAAGTGTATTGGGTGTGCTGGGGACACAAGAGACTTCTTGTATCTTGATTGCAGGATTGCTTGAGAGGGAATACCTTTGACGACTTCCTCCCTGAGTTCGATAAACCTTGGGTCATCCACTTAAGGGAAAACTTGCTGCTGTTCTACAAACCTCTGCACTTGGAGGCCTAACAACTATCTAAGAGTAGAAGTGCGTAGACATCAAGCTATTTTCTGGCGCCATTGCCGGGGAGGTAAGGTAAAAGGTACTCACATCCTCCGGTGTGAGTGCTCGAAGTTATTTCCTTTAGATTCTGCAATTTTGTCTTTTTGTTTCTTGTTTTCACTAGTTAGGCTTAATGGAAAACAACAACAAAATTAGAGAGCTTTTTAGTATTTTCCCTAAGGTAGAACATGAATTCTTTGAAAAGAAAATTAAAAAAACCTTGGAACCTTCTTTGCATGCTAATAGCAATGTTATTAGTATGAATCTTTTGAACACCTTTGTTACGAATGCTATGGAAACATCTAAGCTTGGGGAAGCTAGTTTTTATGAAAATGATCTTTTTAGTTCCCCAGTTTTAAAGAAGAAAATTTGCTCTGATGATACTTTATCTCCCATATGTGGTAATTCTAATGATACTTGTGATATTTTAAATCCACATACTGAAAGCATCCCTTTTAAAATACCTATAAAAATTGTTGAACATGTTATGAACAACTCTTATTTTGGAGATGGAACTGTCCATCCTGGTGATCATTTACTCTATATACATGAATTATGCGGGTTGTTCAAGTGTGCAGGTATTTCAATGAACCAAGTTAAGAGGAAGCTATTCTCTTTATCACTTAAGGGCAAAGCAAGGGAGTGGTATGAGCTACTAGATGATCCTAATCATTTGGAGTGGAAGGAACTTGAATCTCTCTTTTACTCTAAATTCTATCCTCCTCATGAAATTCATAAAGATAGGAATTATATTTATAATTTTCATCCTCATGATGCAGAAAGTATTGCCCAAGCATGGGGAGACTGAAGTCACTAATGCTCAAATGTCCCATTCATGAGCTCCCCAGGAATATTGTTATTAATAATTTCTATGCAAGGCTTTCAGGACATTACAAATACTATCTAGATACTTGTTTAGAGGGATCCTTCACGAGTAAGGAGGTCAAAGCTAAGTGGGATCTTCTTGAAACAATTCAAAGCAATGCCGAAGATTGGGATAACAACAAAGGTAAAGAACCAGGTATAAACTATGAGTATGATTGCATTAAGTCTTTCGCTGAAACTGCTGATTTTCAAGAGCTTAGTGCTAAATATGGTCTTGATCCTCAAATTCTTATTGATTATTTTAAAACCTTTGCTTCTTATATTAATTCTCCTAAAGAAAAGTGGGACATGTATCATGAGCCTTTTAAAGACACTTGCATGGAAAATGAAATTGTTGTTAATGATAGCAATAAACATGCTCAAACCTTTGAAAGTACTATTTCTTATAAGCATGTTAATTTTTGTGGGATACATAGACCTTGTGAGAGTAATCAAGTTGAAGAAGAATATTGTATCACCCACAGGAATGAAAAAACTAGAATGTGGTATAGGGCTCGAAATGATCTTGGTAAAAAAGTTTGTGCCCTCTATCCTTTTATTTGTGAACTTTGCTTTGAAGTGGGTCATTTCAATTTCCAATGCTCAGTCCATAATAATAGCCCTTCTAATCCAATGAGTACTGCAAGTTTGTATTGTGATGACATGATCACTCTTAATCAGCATGATGAACTTACATTATTTTTGGGGTGTGAAGAGTTATCAAGAAAAACCTCTTTGGTAGATATGGGTGCTTTTGATATGAATAGTGTCCTGCATGGTTGTCATCTTTATTGTGTTGATAATTGTCACACAAATACTTACATACAAAATATTATAGAAGATGAGATTTTACCAAAATATGATAGGACTAATATGTGTTTTGATCTTATTTACGAAAAGAAGGAATCCTCCAAAGTTTCTTCTATTGTCTCTAATAATAAACCAGGGTATATGGAGAAGCTTCCTTTCAAGCCTATCCCTCCTAAATAGAAGAAGATAAAGAAGAAAAGGAGGAGTAAAAGGAGGGAGGAAACGGTATTTTCCCCTAAGCATGTAGCTCCAGTTATAGTTTTTGATGAGTCTGAACTCGATGATGTTCCTATGCCTGTTACCTATAGTAGTGATCATGATTGGGAAAAGCACACTTCTTTTGATATTGAAAATATCTTTGGTACCAATTCTGAAAATGATGATATTAATAATTGTTGTACTATTAGTGCTATCCATGATCCTTCCAATGATGATATGTTTACAAATGAACACACCTTGGAAGATAATTATTCTATTGCTTATGATGATACTACACCTCCAATATATGATGATTGCAATGATGAATACGATATTTTCAGTCCACCTACTATTGAGGAGGAAAGTAATTATGATTACAATATGCCTCCTATATTTGATGATTATGGTGATGAGAATAATAATGATAGCTATTTTGTTGAATTTGCTCCCACTATAATTAATAAGAATGACTATGTTTATATGGGGAGTATTAATTCTTTTAAGCATGTGGCTCATGATAAGAATGTTTTGTGTGATAGTTATATCATTAATTTTATTCATGTTGCTACTGAAAGTTATTATGAGAGAGGGAAACATGGTTCTATGCATCTCAATAATATTAAGTTTCCCCTCTTTATGTTGAAATTTTTGAAGTTGCACTTGTTTTGCTTTCCTATGATTATTGTTGTGTGCTTTCATGACTTGTTTCTTTACAAGATTCCTATGCATAGGAAGTGGGTTAGACTTAAATGTGCTTTGAATTTTCTTCTTGATGCTCTCTTTACTTCAATTCATATTTCTTATGTGAGCATCTTCTCAAACTATCATGCCTAACTTAAAGGCGTTAAAGAAAAGTACTTATTGGGAGATAACCCAAAAGTTTTAGTTGAGTCTTGGAAGTTATTACCTCTATAATAACTGCTCCTTATCCTTTTTATTTGCTTTTTGTTCCAAGAGTAACCTCTAATGAGAGAGAAGTAATGATTGGGAAAGTTGTTGTCCCGAAACATATTTCTGTGCTTCAGCGTAAAAATTCGTGTAAAATCTCTGTACATCTTTTTGAGGCGTGAAGTTTTGTGCTTCTGCCCTAGGTTGTTATCTAACTTTCGTTAGGTCAGTACTTTTTGATTTTAGCAATAGAAGGTCTTCGAAAAAATTCGTCTTTACCTGTTGGTCTGTTTTGATAGATTTCTGCTATTATTTGCATTTGCTTCTTGTTGGTTCCTTTTTGAGTTCTTTTGGGGAATTGAGCTTTTTGAGGGAAGTGCTACAGTAGCTAGTGTTTTAATGGAAGTTTTATTGGTGTTAGAACTTAACCTAAAGACTTATTATCTTGAGTGCACTAATGTTGCTAATAAATATTGTGTGAAGTTTTGTATGAAGGAAAAATTTCAGGTGTATGGAAGGAATGAGTAATGAGATGAAGAATGGACTAAAGCTCAAGCTTGGGGATGCCACGCGTGTCACCCCAAGAAATATCCAAGAAGTACAAGCGTCAAACCTTGGGGATGCCCAAGGCATCCCCCTCTTCATCAATAAAAATCCCAGGTTTCTTCCAAACGCTTCATTTTTATTGTTTCATGCACAGTTGGGTTTTTCTTGGAGCGTCTTCTTTTTATTTTCCATTTTGGTTTTTAGTTTGCTTGGTTTCCTTAGTTTTCTGAATAAATTGGTTGGACCCCCTCTTTCATACATTGGTTTGCAAATAGTTTGGTTTGGTTTGGAAAAGAGTAGGAAAGTTCATGCTTATGTGGTAAAAAGAGCTCGTTTTTGACTGTGGCCTATGCTTTGTCATGCCATGCTTAATATTGGTTTGTCTTTATGCTTAGTATTTTTGATGTAGCATTACTTGTTATAAACAATTGAGATTGCTTAATGTGCCTTGGATGAATCATGCGTTGTTTTAGCATATTAAAGCATAGTATAGTGGTATTCTCCTTTGATGCTTTATTTGGATTGACTTGGCGCATCCTCACACCATGTTATGACTATCTCAAGTCACCATAGCCTTTATGATCCTTTAGTTTTCAACTTGTAGTATCACTTTATGCTTTGATCAATGATGTTTTGTCGCTCTGCATGATTATGGCCATTATTGCTCTCTTAGTTTGTCACTCCCAGTCTTTTGCTAGCCTCCACAACCAAGTATGAGTTCCACTCATGCATCCAACTCCCTAAACCAAGTTTTTCCAAAGAGTCCACCATACCTACCTACTAGCTTATGCTATTCCAAGTATATTCATGTTTTTGTTTACCTTCCAAATTAAACTTGTTATGAGAAAACTAGTGATTAAAGCTCTCACAAACTTGATGGCACATTTTACTTTTCTTGCCCTTAATAAACTTGAACCATTGTGTCGTCTATGTTGTATATGCTTGCACTTATTTGTTGGGAATTAGCAGAACCATGCTGTCATGGGGAACGCTTTCAACATTACACTTGGTACTTGTACCTAGTTGATATCATGCTCTTTTGTATATGGATGTTGTCGGTGTGAAATGAAAGGGGAGCTTGTAAGTCCATGGAGTTATGTATATGTGTTAGAGAAATGCCTGGGCCGCTGGTCTAATCCATGCTGACATGGTGGAAACCTGCAGCGTAACCATAATGAGCTGTCTATGAAGCATTCTTCTTATATAAAAAAAGAGTCCTATATAGAGAAAAAAAGAGATTATGAAAAGAGGAAAGAGAGAAAAAAGCACCATATTCCCATGGTAAATAAGAAGATTGCTGAGATGCTCGTTGTCTGCTTGCCTTGTCATTTTGATATGGGGATTCTTCTGTATCATCGGGCAAGGGGTACCCCGTTGGTGGTTCTCTATGATATACATGTACTTATGATGATAAGAACTTACCGGTGACTAAACTTGAGTAGCATGAGGAGCGGCCCTCGTATACAAGGGACATGATATTTCTAACTTATACTTCGTCAAGCATGTACACCATAGTTTGTTCACTTTAACCTTAATCACTTCAAGATGCTTATGATATGGGCAATGAGAGCTGAAAGATATAAGTACCATAATTTTTGGAAGCTCTTTATGAAACTTGAATCCCTACTTCCTTCTATGAAGGTTCTTCCACCATTATATTGAGTCTCCACCTTCTACCTTTATACACCTACTTTGAGAGCATAGTGGCCATTCTTAGTTCTATGTGCATTGTCCCAAGACTAGTTGATTGATGCATAACTTGATATTGCTTGTTTTAAACTATTTGTATCTAGTCACTCTTATGAACTTTGAAGGTGTCCTATGCATTTATATTTGCTACTTTATGAGGAACAAGCTGAATGCTATTATGCTATGTTTTCTTTATGTGAAACAAACAAATGTCTTGCAAAGCATTGTTATTCATGAATCTTTTGTTTGTGCCTTTTCATGTTGCAACATAGTTTCTTTTTCTTATTGTTAGAACTTTGTCTTTCTTGTTATGATTGAAGTATTATGATCCCAGCTATCAATGTTTTATGAATACTTTGATCAAGTTTATGATGGTGCATGTCACCTCAAAAATTATTCTTTCTTTTTATCACTTACCTACTCGAGGACGAGCAGGAGTTAAGCTTGGGGATGTTGATACATTGCAAATGTATCTATAATTTTTTATATTCCATGCTTGGTTTTATCAACTTTCTTGTGTTTTGTCCACACTTTGGAGTACTTTTCATATGATTTCTTGGACTAACCTATTAACAAGATGCCACAGTGCCAGTTGCCTGTTTTCTGCTGCTTTTGGTTCCAGGAAGTCAGAAAATGAATATTCTCGGAATTGGACGGGATAAAAGCCAAAGTTACTATTTTCCCAGAAGACTCACGGAGCCAGAAGGAGAGTCAGAGAGGGGCCAAAGGGTGGCCACACCCCCCCCTTGGCGCGGGCCAGCCTAGGCCACGCCAGCGCATGGTGTGGGCCCCCTGGCTGGCCACCGACCTTGCCTCCTTCACCTATAAGAGCCTCCCGATACCAAAACCCTAGGTCGTCAATAGAAATCCACAAAAAGTTCCGCTGCATCGCTGCCACCGAAGGGGAGATTCAGGGGATAGAAAGTCTCTATTCCGGCACCCTGCCGGGATGGGGAAGTGCCCCCGGAGCCATCTCCATCGATCTCCACCACCATCTCCATCACCATTGATGATTCCCATGATGAGGAGGGAGTATTTCTTCCTCGAGGCTAAGGGTTCTACCGGTAGCTATGTGTTCATCTCTCTCTATGCATGATCATATTGTGATCATGAGCTTTGTAATCAAGTAGATCTACTTTACTACTCAAGTGCTTTAATAGATCTCTGCTCTCTCCATGTGTGTGAAAGTGACAGCGTACACACCATGGTGGCACTTAGGCTAGAGATTACAAATACTTGTTATGAGTTATATTTGGAGTTGGATGTCTTTATGAAATTGTGGTGTTTGTTGGACTCATCTAGTACTCAAGGTGACAGTGTGGGGTTTTCTAGATGGGAAAGGCTTACTTTGAGGTGTGTTGTTATAGCCCTACCGTTGATTAGAGTGTCCAACGGGAGAGTAGTTAAGAGTAGTATCATAAAGAGAATATATCTATATGAGAGTGTTCACTAGTGAAAGTATGATCCCCAGGCCTTGTTTCTAAGCATTGAAACACCGTTTGCTACTAGATCTATTATATGCTTGCTTGCTTCCATCTTTATTTCAGTTTGCCTTTAGTCTTTTACATGCCATCAAGTTATTTTCTAGCACCATTACCACTTATAATTATCCATACCACCTGTATTTCACTATCTCTTCGCCGAACTAGTGCACCTATACACCGACAAGTGTATTGGGTGTGTTCGGGACACAAGAGACTTCTTGTATCTTGATTACAAGATTGCTTGAGAGGGAATACCTCTGACCACTTCCTCCCTGAGTTCGATAAACCTTGGGTGATCCACTTAAGGGAAAACTTGCTGCTGTTCTACAAACCTCTGCACTTGGAGGCCCAACAACTGTCTACAAGAATAGAAGTGCGTAGACATCAGTTACCCTATGGATAAATATCAACACGCTGCACACGTGGTAGCTCGATACATGCCATACTGTAGATGTTTTGGAGGTACCGGCGCCCTGGGTGCTTTGCAATCGCGATCCATTCTCCGTTGGCACCAATCTAGCGACCCTTATTTTCAAATCCTTCATCATCCCATGTTCTGGGTATGTCATCATCAACTGGTACAAATGCTTCTACTGTTGGATTGTCTAGTGGAATCAGCAACGCGTCAATGCCCTGGAATAGTATTCTTCATATCTAGGGGCATGCAAGGTGTTTGACAAAGGGGGGAGTGCTAGCTAGCTTTGTGGAAAAACTACTATCTGAAAGATGCAGAAACGTGATGAATAAATCATGAATGCATGCAGACAAACACGCCTAGGAATAAGGTCTTGTTTGCATTAAAGAAAAAGTGTAGGAATAGTTAAGTTTCCTATGCTGGCACTGTTCAGAGGAATGGACCAGAGGAAAAAACGGAGGCAGTTTTCCTATGATTGATTAACAAGATTAGAGGCCTTTTTTGATCAATGGTTTTTAAAAAACATAAGAATAGGAAAAACACAGGATTGACATGGTAGGTACAGTAAATTCATATTAGGAATTAAAAACGCAGGAATTTTGTAACAGGTGTCTTTGGATGGTGAATAGGAAACAAACATAGGAGTTTTGCAGGAATATAGTGTGAGCGCACTGGACTTCTCAAAGAAGAAATAGAATGAGGTTGGAGCTCATGTTTAGATTCTTATGGAATGGAGGGCATAGGAACTAAGAAGTGACTCCATAGGAATTTGATATCTTCCAAAATCCTATGGGTTAGAATCTTCCAAAAAATCATATGCAATTCTTCATATCCAACTTGGAGCTCATTTTCAAATTCCTACGTGCGCAAAGAACAAGAATGCGGTCCAAAGAGACACGATAACATCATAAATATACTCTCGCGTGAGGTTTGACTTTGATTTTACCATGTTTTGAAGTAATCCTATGTTTTTGTATTCATGTAAACCAAACATCCAACTTTTTATAGAAATCTTGTGTTTGTAAAACACATGAAACTTAAAATATAACGCCAGCCTTGATTGGCAAATACACCTTCTGTTACGTGTATCAACAACCCTGGTCGTTCTTGTGTTTTCAGATTTTTATGTTTGGAGGAGAGGGGGGACACTGAAGCAAAAGTCTTGGGCCTCTTTTGATCGCAGGATTGACAACACAGGAATTTCACAGGTTTGCCGGTAAAAAACAGGCAATTATAAAACGTAGGAAAACTACCTACGTAAATGGCACGATGAGAGTTGAGCCTCAAGTAGATGTTCCAATTCCTACAGGATTTAAGCATGGGTGGGGGGTTACAGTTTAAAAGAATTTGCGTACCACGATTACTTTGATCCAAATTCAATCCATAGGAAATAATATAAGGATTCGAGTCCTACAAAAATTATGAAAAACTGATTTTTACCTGCTCGTCATGGTCTAGTGGCCATGTATGTGGGTCAGAGTGAAGTAGGCAGGGAAAACCAAACGAGAGACCAGGATCTTCTGCAATCCCTCGACGCATGCCAACCATGCCGCGAGCCAAGCGAGAGGTGCTCAAAAGATCGGTGCGACTGGTGATGTTGCTTAGTGGTCCGTAGTGGAGGTTTCCAAATCCGATTTCCTGGCTATAACGCTCAGATATCTTACGCTTCATCGTTCTAGATGTTGTTCCAGGGAAGAGTACTTCAGAAGATTAGTCGGGATGGGCTGGTGGTTTCTACCTTTCTGCAAGGGTGGAGAGGGGCTACGATGGTGCACAAGTGGCCAGAGCGGCAGAGGAAGACGATGATGGGCACGGGGCGGTTCTCCTCCGGTTCTCGGATCGGCTACTCTGACCCGGTATATTAGGGCAAAACTAACGCGAGACATTAACATAGACGTTTATGAAAAAAAGGAATAATAATAGAAAATTAGATATATTTCTTAAATGCTCCAACCCGGAACGCTGGGCCCTAGTTTGAGGCACTACTGTTTTTTCTGGTAGGTAGCCAGGGATAGCAAATCACACCGTGCTGAAGAAAAAAGTTCGAAATGTCCTCAAATTTGCTTTGCTTGTGGGGATGGTGATGCCGCACTTAAGGAGAGAGAAAACACAATTTGTTTTGAATGCATATATACTACTCCCTCCGATCCATATAAAATTCTCAGATTTATCTAGATTGAAATGTATATAGTCATGTTTTCGTGCTAGATTTATCTAATGGTTGGAAACTCCGAGTGGCAACATTGTTACCATGACATGATTAACCCATTTACTCCCAAATATGGGAACATCACGGATGGTGGGAGTACAATTTACATCAAGGACCTAAAAATAGAGAAAATTACATAGAGGTCCTTACATTTAGCACCAAGCACCCTAAAATTAAGCAAGGGAAATAGTCGGTCCAGGTCCTTCTCAAGAAAGCAGAGCCATACTCTTCATACTACTTTCTCTTCATTTGTTTTCAAAATATATGGCCAAATTTAGCAGCATGAAAATGTTTGGACATGGGATCATCATCAGCATAAAGTATGATGTAGATATGGCCATGACCTTGGTCGTTCGGACTAAAATCCAAGAATGTTCATTCTCATCGACAACTAATAAAATTAAATACGTTTAGATTTTACCACTTGCTTTTAGGTTTGAATTTTACACGTAAGGACGTAGGGATTACATTTTCAATCAAGGACCTAAAAAGGTAAAATTTTATCGAGGTCCATATATTTAGCATGAAGCACCCTAAATTTAAGCAGAGAAAGCAGTCATGTTTTGCTCCTTCTCGAGAGAAAAGTTGTTCGAGCCGTACTCTTCATACTACTTCCTCTTTGTTTGTTTTCAAAATATGGCCAAATTTGGTGGCTTGCAAATTCTTAGATATGGGATCATGAATCATCAGCATAAGGTATGATGTAGATATGGCCATGACCTTGGTCGTTCGTCTTGAAATCCACAAATTTTCATACTTATGGACAACTAATAATCTTAAATATGTTTAAATTTTTATAGTTTCTTTTAGGTTCGAATTTTACACGTATGTATGGTGGGACTACATTTTACATCTAGGACCTAAAAAGGGTAAAATTACATCGAGGTCCATACATTTAGCACAAGGCACCCGAAAATTTAGTAGGGAAAACATGTTTTGCTCCTTCTCGAGAGAAAAGCTAATCGAGCCATACTCTTTATACTACTTCCTCTTCATTTGTTCTCA
Source organism: Avena eriantha (assembly GCA_910589775.1). Lineage (NCBI taxonomy): Eukaryota > Viridiplantae > Streptophyta > Magnoliopsida > Poales > Poaceae > Avena > Avena eriantha. Next base: position 314,215,488 of record OU342741.1, read on the forward strand.
AAATATGGCCAAACTTGGCCGCATGCAAATTCTTGGATATGGGATCAGGAATCATCAGCATAAAGTATGATGTAGATATGTCCACGACCTTGGTCGTTCGTCTTGAAATCCAAGAAAGTTCATACTCGTCGACAATTGATAATCTTAAATACATTTAAATTTTACCACTTGCTTTTAGGTTCAAATTTTACACGTACGGATGGTGGGAGTATATTTTACACCAAGGACCTAAAAAGGTAAAATTACATTGAGGTCCATACATTTAGCACGAAGTATCCTAAAATTAAGCAGGGAAAATAGACATGTTTTGCTCCTTCTCGTGAGAGAAGTTGATCGAGCCATACTCATCATACTACTTCCTCTTTGTTTGTTTTCAAAATATGGCCAAATTTGGGGGCATGCAAATTCTTGGATATGGGATCACGAATCATCGGCATAAATTATGATGTAGATATGGCCATGACCTTGTTTATTTGTCTTGAAATCCAAGAATGTTCATACTCATTGACAAATAATAATCTTAAATATGTTTAAATTTTACAACTTGATTTTAGGTTTGAATTTTACACGGATGATCAGAGTATATTTTACATCAAGGACCTAAAAAGGTAAAATATCAAGGTCCATACATTTAGCACAAAGCACCCTAAAATTAAGCAGGGAAAACAGTCATGTTTTTCTCCTTCTAGAGAGAGAAGCTGACCGAGCCATACTCTTCATAATACTTGCTCTTCATTTGTTTTCAAAATATGGCCAAATTTGGAAGCATTCAAATTCTTCGCTATGGGATCATGAATCATCAGCATAAAGTATGATGTAGATATGTATGACCCTGGTCATTCGTCTTGGAATGCAAGAATTTTCATATTCATTGACAACTAATAAGCTTAATTACGTTTAAATTTTACCACTTGCTTTTATGTTCAAATTTTACACGGACGGTGGGAGTACATTTTACAGCAAGGACCTAAAAAAGGTAAAATTATATCGAGGTTTATACATTTAATTACCACGGAGCACCCTAAAATTAAGCAGGGAAATTAGTCGGGTTTGGCTCCTTCTCGAGAGAGAAGTTGGTCGAGCCATACTCTTCGTACTACTTCCATCTTCGTTTGTTTTCAAAATAGGGCCCAATTTGGAGGCATGAAATTCTTGGATATGGGATCGTGAATCATCGACGTAAAGTATGATGTAGATATGGCCATGACCTTTGCCGTTCGGTTTGAAATCCAAGATTGATCATACTCATTCACAACTAACCTTAAATTCGTTTAACTTTTACCACTAACTTGTAGGTTTGAATTTTACATGGACGGTAGGAGTACATTTTACATTAAGGACCTAAAAAGGGGGAAATTACATCGAGGTCCATACATTTAGCATGAAGTACCCTAAAATTAAGTAAATAAAACAGTATGGTTTGGCTCCTTCTCGAGAGAGTACCAGATTGAGCCGTACTCTTCATAGTACTTCCTCTTTGTTTGTTTTCATCAAGGATCTAAAAGGGGAAAATTACCACGGAGCACCCTAAAATTAAGCAAAGGAAAATAGTCGGGTTCGGCTCCTTCTCGAGAAAGAACCTGACCAAGCCATACTCTTCATACTACTTCCTCTTTGTTTGTTTTCAAAATATGGCCAAATTTTGCATCATGCAAATTCTTCAATATGGGATCATGAATCATCAGCATAAAGTATGATGTAAATATGTCCATGACCCTGGTCGTTCGGCTTGAAATGCAAGAATGTTCATACTCATTGACAACTAATAAGCTTGAATACGTTTAAATTTTACCACTTGCTTTGTGTTTGAATTTTACATGGACAGTGGGAGTACATTTTATAGCAAGGACCTAAAAAGGGGTAAAATTACATCGAGGTCCATACATTTAGCACGAAGCACCCTAAAATTAAGCAGGGAAAACAGTCATGTTTGGCTCCTTCTCGAGAGAGAAGCTCATCGAGCCATACTCTTCATACTACTTTCTCTTTGTTTGTTTTCAAAATATATGGCAAGAGTAGGCTGCATGAAAATTCATGGACATCGGATCATCATCAGCATAAAGTATGATGTAGATATGGACATGACCTTGGTCGTTCGGCTTGAAATCCAAGAATATTCATACTCATTGAAAACTAATAATCTTAAATACGTTTAAATGTTACCACTTGCTTTTAGGTTCGAATTTTACACGAATGGTGCGAGTACATTTTACATCAAGGACCTAAAACAGGTAAAGCTACATCAACGTCCATACATTTATGTCTGAAAACTTGTCTTGTGGTATTCAGATCCATATTCTTTGTAGTTTCTTTACATAAAAAACAATCTTGTCATCACTCGAAAAATTGAGAATTAAATGTTCTTTTGAGATAGTTGGAAACTAAACACCGACGACATTGTTTACTACATGAAGATGCACCCATCTACCTCTGAAAATACATTTAATTCAATAGCAATCAATTGCCCTTACTTGTGTAGATGCCATGAATGGAAAAGAAGATCCAATGGTTGGCAATGTTTGGATTTGTCAGTCTTGATCCAACGGTCAATGCTCGAAGTTATCCGTACACTATAAAGTGGTATGGTATGTTACTGTAAGAGATAAGACAAGATAGAGATAAGATAAGAAGTACTGCGAATGACTGATCTTTCGAGCAAACTTCCCTCCCGATGTTTGGGAAGCAAGTGAAAATTTTGAAAACCGGAAAAGTTTGAATTTTTTGCCGCCAAGGACCAAAGTGGTTTCCTTCCTATGTACTCCTCATCCCTACTCCACACCAACACGGCTTCCGAACACGCTAGAGACACATAGCCGGCGTACCAAGGCACATGTGCGCAGCACCACACTGTGGACTAGGGAGATATCAGCCGGGCCGGTGCGCGAGGGGAAAGGGGAGGAGAGAGGGAGGATGGATGGTGAGAGGCAGCAAAGGAGAGAGAAAACACACAATTATTTTTGCATGCATAGGTCCTAAAATTTACTACTAGTAGAGTGGCTGCAGGAGTACCTCGTGTCAGGAACCCATCATAACTTTCCTCTGACATCGAACCGCCTTCAACTCCTCTTCACTGATGCCCTCTTACCCTGCCTACATTTTATTCTCTCATCATGTACAACGCATGGACAGAGGTGAGCATATGTATAATCAAAGAAATGAGTACTACTATACTAGTGTACTACTAATATACTATTTGCTTTTTCCATAATAAGGGCATCAACAATGTGTACAAAAGCACACCTTAAGGCCTAGTATGTGGCATCCGCTGAGGTTCACCATATACATTGTGGAGAAAATAAAGTTTGTATCTTTAAGCCTAAGGTGCACCTCAATCTTGTGGGTTGCCCATAGAGAATAGAATAATCATTTCTCCTCTCTCCCTATTTCATGTGATCGTTTTCAAAAGGTGTTAAAAAATTTCATGATGCAAAATCTTAGCTAGAAGTCGAACCACTCATGAAAACTCTATATGGTTTCTGATATATTAATTAACCGCTCGATGGGTACCTCCAAAAGCTTTCAAAGCAACCTACAATTTATTACTTGTAGTTCAAGTTTAACCTAATTTTATTAACATAAAGTATTATAGAAACCAAAGAATAATTAATAATGTTTGTATTATACCTTTTATAATGCGTGTTTCCGGATACACGTAACATGATGCCATAAAAAATATTATACTTCTTATTCTTTTTTTAAAATGTTATGAAAACAGTGTCAACTTTTTCAGGATGCGGATGCATAGCAAGAACATGAATTTTTCAGAACTTTCGGTGGTTTTTCAATGTACCAAATTCTAGGTTAGCTTAACAAAAAATTTGGAAAATTTGAAGAGCAACCTATCGCGCTTACGTTTAGTGAACATTTGAGAAGGTCGGTGGGAGTACCATTTACATCGAAGACCTCAAAAATAGAAAATTGCATAGAGGTCCATATATTTGGCACAAAGGACGCTAAAATGAAGCAATGAAAAGCAGTTGGGTGCCGGTCCTTATCGAGCGAGCGGCCGAGCCATACCCTTCGTACTACTCCTACTGTACTTTCGATCCAGCGTGTTGCGGGTGTGCTTGGTGGCTTCCTCTTTGTAAGGTGTGAAATGGAACGACAATGGAGTACTACGGAGTAGTGGTAAAGCTGGTTAGATCATAATGAAGTGCATCAAATGCGATGGGACATACTGTAGACAGTATAAAAAACCCCTTATGCACCACTATCTTTTGAATCTTTTGAATAAGCTTCCCTCTGGATGTTTGGGAAGGAAGTGAAAATTTCGAAACTATGAAAGTTTGAACTCCTACTCTAATAATAGTATGAGTATTGTACCTTGTATCGCCAAGCCCCAAAATGGTTCCTTCTACGCAGCACACCTGATACTGACACGGAGCCAACGACAAGTCAGGTCGACACACGTGCGCAGCGTCATGTTTTTTACGAGGGAGAGATCACGTAGCCGGGGTGTAGGGATCATGATGAGGCAGTGAAGGAGAGAGAAAACACAATTTGTTTTGCATGCATACAGTATATAGTAAAGGTCCTAAAATTTACTAGTACTAGTTCCGTACTACTAGTACTAATAGGTGACTGTACCCTGTACCTCGTGTCAGAAGCCATCACAACTTTGCTCTCATATCGCACGGCCTTTAACTCCTACTCTTTGCTGCTCTCTCGAACTGCTTCCTCTGTGCCCATAGTTTCTCTTCTTTCTCTTTGTTCATTTTCTATAGAAATACATATTCTTCCTACTTGCTTTATAGAAAATACACTCCTCTCACTTGGAAAACTGATTTTTTCCTTTCCTCACGGTTGGAAACTCCGAGTGGTAACATTGTTACCATGGCATGATTCACACCCATTTTACACCCAAATATGGGACCATCACAGACGGTGGGAGTACAATTTAGATAAAGGACCTAAAAATGGAAAAAATTATATAAAGGTCCTTACATTTAGCATGAAGCACCCTAAAATTAAGCAATGGAAATATTCGGGTGCGGCTCCTTCTCGAGAGAGCAGCTGATCGAGCCATACTCTTCATACTACTTTCTCTTTGTTTGTTTTCGAAATATATGGCCAAATTTGGCGGCATGCAAATTCTTTGATATGGGATCATGAATCATCGATATAAAGTATGATTTAGATATGGCAATGACCTTGGTCGTTCGTCTTTAAATCCAAGAATGTTCATACTCATCGACAACTAATAATCTTAAATACATTTAAATTTTACCACTTGCTTGTAGGTACAAATTTTACACATACGGACGCTAGAGGTACATTTTACATCAAGGACCTAAAAAAGGTAAATTACATCAAGGTCCATACATTTAGCAAAAAGAACCCTAAATTAAGTAGGGAAAACAGTCATGTTTTGCTCCTTCTCGAGAGAAAAGCTGATCGAGTCATACTCTTCATACTACTCCCTCTTCGTTTGTTTTCCAAATAAGGCCAAATTTTGCGGCATACAAATTCTTCGATATTGGATCATGAATCATCAACATAAATTATAATGTAGATATGTCCATGACCCTGGTTGTTTGTCTTGAAATGCAAGAATGTTCATGTTCATTGACAACTAATAAGCTTAAATACGTTTAAATTTTACAACTTGATTTTATGTTTGAATTTTACACAAATGGTGGGACTATATTTTACATCAAGGACCTAAAAAGGTAAAATTACATCGTGGTCCAGACATTTAGCACGAAGCACCCTAAAATTAAGCAGCGAAAACAGTCGGGTTTGGTTCCTTCTCGAGAGAGCAGTTGTTTGAGCCATACTCGTCATACTACTTCCTCTTTGTTTGTTTTCAAAATATGGCCCAATTTTGATGGCATGCAGATTCTTGGATATGGGATCATGAACCATCGATATAAAGTATGATGTAGATATGGCCATGACCTTGGTCGTTCGTCTTGAAATCCAAGATTTATCATACTCATTCACAACTAAGCTTAAATATGTTTGGATTTTACCACTTGCTTTTATCTTTGAATTTTACACGGACGGTGGGAGTACATTTTACAGCAAGGACCTAAAAAGGGGTAAAATTACATCGAGGTCCATACTTTTAGCAGGAAGCACCCTAAAATTAAGCCGGGAAAACAGTCATGTTTGGCTCCTTCTCGAGAGATAAGCTAATCGAGTCATACTCTTCATACTACTTCCTCTTCATTTGTTTTCAAAATATGGCCAAATTTGGTGGCATGAAAATTCTTGGATATGTCATCATCATCAGCATAAAGTATGATGTAGATATGGCCATGACCTTCGTCGATCGTCTTGAAATCAAAGAATGTTCATAGTCATCAACAACAAATAATCTTAAATACATTTAAAAAATGTAAAATTACATCGAGGTCCATACATTTAGCACGAAGCACCCTAAAATTAAGCAGGGGAAACAGTCAGGTTTTGCTCCTTGATACATTGCAAATGTATCTATAATTTTTGATGCTCCATGCTTGGTTTTATCCACTTTCTTGTGTTTTGTCCACACTTTGGAGTACTTTTCATATGATTTCTTGGACTAACCTATTAACAAGAGCCACAGTGCTAGCTGCCTGTTTTCTGCTGTTCTTGGTTCCAGGAAAGTCAGAAAATGAATATTCTCGGAATTGGACGGGACAAAAGCCAAAGTGCCTATTTTTCCGGAAGTCATCAGATGCCAGAATACGAGACGGAGAAGGGCTAGGGGCCAGCCACACCACCCGTAGGCACGGGCTGGGCCTGGCAGCGCCAGGGCATGGTGTGGTGGCCCCTAGCACCCCCTCGGTCTCCCTCTTCGCCTATAAGAAGCCTTCTGACCTAAAAACTCCGGGGGGTTCGACGTTTTTCCACAAAAAATTCCGCTGCACCGCCGCCACCGAAGGGGAGATTCGGGGGACAGAAAGTCTCTATTCTGGCACCCTGCCGGGACGGGGAAGTGCCCCCGGAGCCATCTCCATCGATCTCCACCATCTTCTCCATCGACCATCCATGTTTCCCCCATCTATGAGTGAGTAATCCCCCGCTGTAGGCTATGGGGGTGGTAGGGATTGGATGAGATCGTTCATGTAATGCCATCAGATTGTTAGGGCATGGTGCCTAGTATCTTTTATTAGTGCTTTATGACTTTGTTGCGACTTGTTGTGCTTAATGGTTGTCACTAGGGCCCGAGTGCCATGATTTCAGATCTGAACTTATTATTGATTCATTATGATAGTATTGTTTCTGGTCTTATCTACAAGTTGTATACACACATTGTTGTCCGGAACCTATGGCCCCGAAGTGACAGAAATCAGGATAACCGGAAGGGAAAGGCTTTGATGTGAGGATCACGTGTGTTCACGGAGTGTTAATTCTTTGCTCCGGTGCTCTATTAAAAGGAGCACCTTAGTTGCCAGTAGTTCCCTAGAGGCCCCGTTGCAAACGGGCTGGCAGGACAAAAGATGTTGTGCAAGTTCCCATTGCGAGCACGTATGACTATATATGGAACACATGCCTAGGATTGTCTAGCACTTGGATGCTTTATCTTATTTATCTGTAATTGCCCTATTTTCTGATTGCTATGTGAATTGTCTTGTCCATGCAACGCCCCGTCCATCCAACCCTATGCCTACCGCACTCGAATCCTACTGTTTACTGCTTTTGTTACTACTATCTTTGCTTTACTACTGCTATTACTTTACTATTCCTACTACAAAACTGTTGCTACTGATAAACTGTTGTGAGCAAGATTGTTTCCAGGTGCAACTAAATTGACAACTCAGTTGTTAAGGCTTATAAATATTCTTTGGCTCCCCTTGTGTCGAATCAATAAATTAGGTTTCACTTCCCTCGAAAATACTACGATACACCCCCTATACTTGTGGGTCATCAAGACTATTTTCTGGCGCCGTTGCCGGGGAGCATAGCTTTATTTATCAAGTTCACTTGGATTCACTATTGTTCAAGCTAAGTTTATTTTCTCCTTGTTTGCTTGTTTCTTTATCAAAAATACAAAAAAAAGTAGTTCGTACTCTAGTTGTTATTCTTGTTGGTCTGTTATTGTCTTGCCTTATCATGCTTGTTGTCAATGGTTGGTTTATTTGAAACTGAAGCTTATTGGCAAGGTGGGTTCACGGAAGATGAAAAATATTATTATAAGGAATACCGCTTGTCACAAAAAGGGAAACACTTATGGGGACAAATTGATAGATTGTATACCATTGCTAGAAACGTGTGCTATACTTATAATGTTACTTATTGCTTTGATAAATCTTGTTTCTATAGGAGGTACAAACACCTGCCTTTTCAATGTGAGTATAATGATAATGATACCATATCTTCCTATGTTAAGGGAAATTATGACCTTTATGATGTGGAACAAATTGAGGAATTTATTGCTTGGAAGGGTGCATTTGAACTTGCTAGTTTTCTTGAAAATATTGATGATTCACCTTATAAGTATGAGGTTTATGGTATACTTAAATTTTGCTTTGATAATTACAAGGATGAAAATGGCTATATTCTTGAATATTTTAATAGATGCTTTCCACAAATGGAAGAGACTAATGCCTTGCAGGATTCTATGGAAGAAGAAATTGATGAACCTGAAATCTCATTAGATGAAAAGAGAAGGAGAGTGATGAACAAAAGGAGGAAGAATGGATTAGCTACCCATGCCTACCTTCTAATGAGAGTAACACTTTATCCCTTACATTATTTGATTGTCCCCCATGCTTACTAAAGGAGAATGAATGTTATGTTCCTAAGGTTTCTTTTGAAAATGTTTATAATAAAGCTCTAGTGCTTGTAGATCATGAAGATCATGCTTTATGTGATAGTTATATTGTTGAGTTTATGCATGAGGCTAGTGAAAATTATTATGAGAGAGGAAAATATGGTGGTAGAAGTTTTCATGGTATTGAAACACCTCTCTATGTGCTGAAAGTTTTGAAGTTACTCTTGTTTTATCTTCCTATGCCTGTCACTTTGTTCTTTGCGAATTTATTTGCATACACGATTCCTATGCATAGGAAGTGGGTTAGACTTAAATGTGTTTTGGATTTGCTTCTTGATGCTCTCTTTTACTTCACTTCATATTTCTTATGTGAGCATCCTCTCAAACTTTTATGCCTGAAGATGATAATATGTCTATTATTCTTGGGAGACCTTTTCTCAAATGCTGCAGGAGCTGTTATTAATTGTAATCTATGGAAGGTGACCTTCAATGTCAATGACAAGAACACATTATCTATTTCCTCAAGAAGATTTAAAGGACTTATGGTTTGAATTCAATTGAACATGTTGAAGACATTCAAGTTGGAGAAATATATTGTCCCATACCAAGAGAAAAATTTGAAACTATTATGATTGGGACCATTGCTATCAAGGTTGAGGTAACATAATCATTAGTGGGATACAAAGTTTTGTCTCATATGAAATTGTTTTGGTAACAAGACCTGATCAACCTTGTTAACAAAAGGATTTCATTGAACAAAACAATGTTTTTATTATGATTATCTCCGCTTACTTCTATTCTATCCATTTTGGTTTTTCCTTATGCCTAACTTAAAGGCGTTAAAGAAACGTACTTATTGGGAGATAACCCAAAATTTTTAGATGAGTATTGGAAGTTATTACCTCTATAATAATCGCTCCTTATCCTTTTTATTTGCTTTTTGTGCCAAGAGTAACCTTTAATGAGAGATAAGTAATGATTGAGAAAGTTGTTGTCCCGAAAACAGATTTTTGTGCTTCACCGTAAAAATTCGTGAGAGATCTCTATATGTCGGATTGAGCTGTAATTTTGTGTGCTTCTGACCCAGTTTGTTATCTAACTTTAGTTAGTTAAATACTTTTTTATTTGAGCAACAGAAGGTCTTCGAAAAAATTCGTCTTTACCTGCTGGTCTGTTTTGATAGATTTCTGCCATTTTCTACATTTGCTTCTTGTTGGTTCCTTCTTGAGTTCTTTTGGGGAATTGAGCTTTTTGAGGGAAGCGCTACAGTATCTAGTGTCCTAATGGAAGTTTATTTGGTGTTAGAACTGAACCTTAAGACTTATTTATCTTGAGTGCACTAATGTTGCTAATAAAGATTGTGTAAAGTGTTGTATGAAGGAAAATTTTCAGGTGTATGGAAGGAATGAGTAATGAGATGAAGGATGGACTAAAGCTCAAGCTTGGGGATGCCACGCGTGTCACCCCAAGAAATATCCAAGAAGTACAAGCGTCAAAGCTTGGGGATGCCCAAGGCATCCCCTTCTTCATCAATAAAAATCCCAGGTTTCTTCCAAACGCTTCATTTTTATCATTTCATGCACAGTTGTGTTGTTCTTGGAGAGTCTTCTTTTTCATTTTCATTTTGGTTTTTAGTTTGCGTGGTTTGCTTATTTTGCTGAATAAATTGTTTGGACCTCCCCTTTTATACTTTGGTGTTCAGACTGTCTGGTTTGGATTGGAAAAGAGTAGGAAAGCTCATGCTTAAGTGGTAAAGAGAGCTTGTTTTTGACTGTGGCCTATTCTTTGTCATTCCATGCTTGATATTGTTTTGGCTTTATGCTTAGTATTCTTTGTTGTACCATGACTTGTTATAAACAATTGAGATTGCTTAATGTGCCTTGGATGAATCATGCGTTGTTTTAGCATATTAAAACATAGTATAGTGGTATTCTCCTTTGATGCTTTATTTGGGTTGACTTGGCACATGCTCACACCATGTTATGACTATCTCAAGTCACCATAGCCTTTATGATCCTTTAGTTTTCAACTTGTAGTATCACTTTATGCTTTGATCAATGATGTTTTGTCGCTCTACATGATTATGGCCATTATTGCTCTCTCGTTTGTCGTTCCCTTACTATTGCTAGCCTTCACTTACACAGAGTGTTTTACTCATGTTTCCAACTCCCTTAAGCCAAATATTTCCAAAGTGTCCACCATACCTACCTATTTGCATCATTTTCTACTTCCGTGCATATTCAATATGCCTTGTTTTCTTCCGAATAAAATGTTTGCTTGTTATGAGAAAGTTAGTTAGTAAAGCTCTCACGAACTTGATGGCACACTTTATTTTCTTGCATTTAATAAACCTAAACCATTGTGTCCTTCTGTGTTGCGTATATGCTTGCGCTTTATAAGTTGAAGTTAGCAGAACCATGTTTCATGGGGAACGCTTTCAACATTGCACTTGGTACTTAGTACCTCGTTGATATCATATTCTTTTGCTTATGGATCCCATTGGTGTGAAATAAAAGTGGAACTTGTAAGATCATGGAGTTTGTATGTATGTTAGAGCAACGCCTGGGCCGCTAGCCTAAGCCATGCCTAATCATGGTGGAAACTTGCAGCATCACCATAATGAACACTCTATGAAGCATCCTCAATAAAAACCTATGCAAATAGAAAATAAAAAGATCGCTGAGATGCTCATTGTCTGCTTGCCTTGTCATTTTGATTATGGGAAAGCTCCCGTATCATGTGCAAGGGGTACCCCGTTGGCTGTTCTCTATGATACGTATATACTTACAATGACAAGAGCTTACTCGTGACTGAAGTTGAGTAGAATGAAAATCGGTCTTGATAAGCAAGGGGCATGAGACTTCAATTTATAACTTGTCAAGCATATCCTCTTAGTTGTGTCACTTTAACCTTAACCATTTAAAGATGCTTATGACAGGGGCAATGAGAGCTCAAAGCTACTGAGTACCATACTTTCAGCATCTGGAAGCCTTTCAAACTATGCAAAACCTTTTCTTTTACTTGTTGAGTCTCCACTTATTCTTTGAGCACTTTCTTGAGAGCATAGTGGCCATTCTTAGTTCTATGTGCATTGTCCCAAGACTTGTTGATTGATGCATACCTTGATATTGCTTGTTTTAAACTATTTGTATCTAGTCACTCTTGTGAACTTTGATGGTGTCCTATGCATTTATATTTGCTACTCTATTGAGGGACAAGCTGAATGCCACTATGCTATGTTTTCTTATGTGAAACAACAAACGTCTTGCAAAGCATTGTTATTCATGAATCTTTTGTTTGTGCCTTTTCATGTTGCATCATAGTTTCTTTGTCTTATTGCTAGAACTTTGTCTTTCATATTATGATTGAAGTACTATGATCCCAGATTTGAATGTTTTGCAAACACTTCGATCAAGTCTTTGATGGTGCATGTCACCTCAAAAATTATTCTTTCTTTTTATCACTTACCTACTCGAGGACGAGCAGGAGTTAAGCTTGGGGATGTTGATACATTGCAAATGTATCTATAATTTTTGATGCTCCATGCTTGGTTTTATCCACTTTCTTGTGTTTTGTCCACACTTTGGAGTACTTTTCATATGATTTCTTGGACTAACCTATTAATAAGAGCCATAGTGTCAGCTGCCTGTTTTCTGCTGTTTTTGGTTCTAGGAAAGTCAGAAAATGAATATTCTCGAAAATGGACGGGACAAAAGCCAAAGTGCCTATTTTTCCAGAAGACTCCAGGAGCCAGAATACGAGACGGAGGAGGGCCAGGGGCTGGCCACACCACCCCCAGGCACAGGTTGGGCCTGGCCGCACCAGGGCATGGTGTGGTGGCCCCAGGCACCCCATCGGTCTCCCTCTTAGCCTATAAGAAGCCTTCTGACATAAAAACTCCGAGGGGTTCGACGTTTTTCCACAAAAAAGTTCTGCTGCGCCGCCGCCGCCGAAAGAGAGATTCAGGGGACAGAAAGTCTCTGTTCCGGCACCCTGCCGGGACGAGGAAGTGCCCCCGGAGCCATCTCCATCGATCTCCACCATCTTCTCCATCGACCATCCATGTTTCCCCCATCTATGAGTGAGTAATACCCCGTTGTAGGCTATGGGGATGGTAGGGATTGGATGAGATCATTCATGTAATGGCATCAAATTCTTAGGGCATGGTGCCTAGTATCTTTTATTAGTGCTTTATGACTTTGTTGCGACTTGTTGTGCTTAATGCTTGTCACTAGGGCCCGAGTGCCATGATTTCAGATCTGAACTTATTATTGATTCATTATGATAGTATTGTTTCTGGTCTTATCTACAAGTTGTATACACACGTTGTTGTCCGGAACCTATGGCCCCGAAGTGACAGAAATCAGGATAACCGGAAGGGAAAGGCTTTGATGTGAGGATCACATGTGTTCACGGAGTGTTAATGCTTTGCTCCGGTGCTCTATTAAAAGGAGGACCTTAATTGCCAGTAGTTCCCTAGAGGCCCCACTGCAAACGGGCTGGCAGGACAAAAGATGTTGTGCAAGTTCTCATTGCGAGCATGTATGACTATATATGGAACACATGCCTAGGATTATCTAGCACTTGGATGCTTTATCTTATTTATCTGCAATTGCCCTATGTTCTTATTGCTATGTGAATTGTCTTGTCCATGCAACGCCCGTCCATCCATCCCTATGCCTACCGCACTCAAATCCCACTGTTTACTACTTTTGTTACTACTGTTTTTGCTTTACTACTGCTGTTACTTTACTATTCCTACTACAAAACTGTTGCTACTGATAAACTGCTGTGAGCAAGATTGTTTCCAGGTGCAGCTGAATTGACAACTCAGTTGTTAAGGCTTATAAATATTCTTTGGCTCCCCTTGTGTTGAATCAATAAATTGGGTTTCACTTCCCTCGAAAATATTGCGATACACCCCCTATACTTGTGGGTCATCACTCCTTCTCGTGAGAGAAGCTAATCGAGCCATAATCTTCATACTACTTCCTCTTTGTTTGTTTTCAAAATATAGCCAAATTTTGCGGCATCCAAATTCTTGGATATTGGATCACGAATCGTCAACATAAAGTATGATGCAGATATGGCCATGACCTTGGTCATTTGTATGGAAATCCAAGAATGCTCATACTCGCCGACTACTAATAATCTCTTAAATACGTTTAAATTTTACCACCTGCTTATAGGTTTGAATTTACACGTACAGATGGTGGGAATATATTTTACATCAAGGACCTAAAAAGGTAAAATTACATCGAGGTACATACATTTCGCATGAAGAACCCTAAAATTAAGCAGGGAAAATAGTCATGTTTTGCTCCTTCTTGAGAGAAAAGCTGATCGAGCCATACTCTTCAAACTTCCTCTTCGTTTGTTTTCAAAATATGGCGAAATTTGGCGGCATGCAAATTCTTGGATATGGGATCATGAATCTTCAGTATAAAGTATGATGTAGATATGGAAATGACCTTGGTCGCTCGTCTTGAAATCCAAGAATGTTCATACTCATCAAGAACTAATAATTTTAAATATGTTTAAATTTTACCACTTGCTTATAGGTACAAATTTTACACGTACGGGCGGTGGGAGTACATTTTACATCAAGGACCTAAAAAGGTAAAATTACATCGAGGTCCATACATTTAGCACGAAGCACCCTAAAATTAAGTAGGGCAAACAGTCATGTTTTGCTCCTTCTCGAGAGAAAAGTTGATCGAGCCATACTCTTCATACTACTCCCTCTTCATTTGTTTTCCAAATATGGCCAAAATTGGCAACATGCAAATTCTTCGATATGGGATCATGAATCATCAACATAAAGTATGATGTAGATATGTCCATGACCGTGGTCGTTCGGCTTCAAATGCAACAATGTTCATATTCATTGACAACTAATAAACTTAAATACGTTTAAACTTTACCACTTGATTTTATGTTTGAATTTTACATGGACGGTGGTAGTACATTTTATATCAAGGACCTAAAAAAGGTAAAATTACATTGAGGTCCATACATTTAGCATGAAGCACCCTGAAATTAAGCAAGGAAAATAGTTGGGTTTGGCTCCTTCTCGAGAGAGCAGCTGGTCGAGCCATACTCTTCATACTACTTCCTCTTCATTTCTTTTCAAAATATGGTCCAATTTGGCGGCATGCAAATTCTTGTATATGGGACCATGACCTTGGTTGTTCGGCTTGAAATCCAAGATTGTTCATACTCATTCACAACTAAGCCTAAATACGTTTAAATTTTACCACTTGCTTTTATCTTCGAATTTTACAATAAGGACCTAAAAAGGGGTAAAATTACATCGAGGTCCATACTTTTAGCACAAAGCATAAAATTAAGTAGGGAAAACAGTAATATTTGGCTCCTTCTCGAGAGAGAAGCTAATCAAGCCATACTCTTCATACTACTTCCTCTTAGTTTTTTTCTTCAAAATATGGCCAAATTTGGTGGCATGAAAATTCTTGGATATGTGATCAGCATCAGCATGAAGTACGATGTAGATATGGCCATGACCTTGGTCGTTCCTCTTGAAATCCAAGAATGTTCATACTCATCAACAACAAATAATCTTAAATATGTTCAAAAAGGTAAAATTACATCGAGGTCCCTACATTTAGCACGAAGCACCCAGAAATTGAGCAGGGAAACAATCATGTTTTGGTCCTTCTCATGAGAGAAGCTGATCGAGCCATAATCTTCATACTACTTCCTCTTTGTTTGTTTTCAAAATATGGCCAAATTTGGCGGCACGCAAATTCTTGGATATGGGATCACGTATCATCAACATAAAGTATGATGTAGATACGACCATGACCTTGGTCGTTCGGCTTGAAATCCAAGAATGTTCATACTCATCGACAACTAATAATCTTAAATATGTTTACAATTTTACCACTTGCTTTTAGGTTTGAATTTTACACGGACAGTGGGAGTACAATTTACATCAAGGACCTTAAAAGGGGAAAATTACATCGAGATCCTTACATTTAGCATGAAGGACCCCAAAAATTAAGCAAAGAAATAAAACAGTTGGGTTTGGCTCATTCTCGAGAGAGCACCTGATCAAGCCATACTCTTCATACCGCTACTTCCTGTTCGTTTGTTTTCAAAATATATGGCCAAATTTCGTGGCATGCAAATTCTTTGATATGGGATCATCATCAGCATAAAGTGTGATGTTGATATGTCCATTACCTTGGTCGTTCGGCTTTTGAAACTCCAAGAATGTTCATACTCATTGACAACTAATAATCTTAAATACGTTTAAATTTTACCACTTGCTTCTAGGTTCGAATTTTACACGGACGATGGAAGTACATTTTAGATCAAGGACATAAAAAAGGTAAAATTACATCGATGTCCATACATTTAACTTGAAGCACCCTAAAATTAAGCAAGTAAAACAGTTGGCTGGGAAGCTTGAGAACTCATAAAACTTGGTAATCAATCATAAGTGTATCAAGGTCCACGCTTTGTCTGAAAACTAGGGTTGTTGTTTTGGTACGCTGAGCCATTTTTCTTCATACTTGCTTACAGAAAAATCTTGTCACTTTTAGTTTTATTGTTCCTATAAGTTGGAAACTATGGTTGCCACCATTTTTCACCTTTCCAAGATGCACACATCTACCAAATATGGAAACATTACAATACAATACGATGTGTGGTTGTTACCTTTGTCGTTCAGCTTGAAACCCAAGAGTGTTCATACACTACGGGCCATATATATATTGTGTAACTATTTTTTTGTAATTTATGATGACTTGCCGTTATTAATTATTTTTCAGTGCAAATAGTAGTACACGCAAGAGGACGCCATGAAGAAGGCTTCATTTTTAGGGTTTTCATTATTTTTGTTCATAGCTAGTGAGGATCAAATTGTCAACATGCATATTCGTAGCAAGAATTTTAATCCTACAGAACTCTTGTTGGTTTATGAAGTATTGACCGTCTCGGTACCATAAAGACTCAAAGGATGTTTGTAACTTGTTAAGAGAATTCTATCATGTTTTTACTTGTAGTTCAAATTTGAAAATGATTTTTTATTCCTAAATTTTGGAATCTCCCAGTACTGGTAGCATTATTGTTCACCAAATATGGGAACATTACCATAAAGTTTGGTGTACATATATAAGGCCATTTAGCTTGTCCTTTGGCCTGAAGCCTAAGGATATGTTCATACATGGTAGGCCATATTTTCAATTACATTGTTTTTTATATGCGAACTCTCTTGATAATAATCATTTTTCACATCAAGTAGGACAAGTCAAAGGTCACCGTGCAATGTTTTTTATTGTTTTCAAATAAAAGACAAATTTTGTACATGCAAATGCTTACCAAGAAGTTGAATTCAACAAATTCATTGGTTTTCGATATATTGACAGTCTGGGTGTTGGTACCTTCAAAAGATACTTGTATAACTTTAAGAGCAATCTACTACTTACTCATAGTTCAAATTTATCTAACATTGATAAATCAGCTTAAATTAGTTTAAGAATGTGAAGTTTGCTAGGAAACCTTGAGAACTCAAAAAAGTTCATAATCGTAAGTGAAACATGTATAAACTTTGTCCAGAAATTGGGCTTATGGCATTCCGAGGCATATTCACCATGCTTGCTCTCAGGAAAATAAATCCAGGGAAAATAACAATCTACTTAAAGTTTATGATAAATCGGGGTGTTTTTTGTGTGAGGTGTAATAAACATACATATATCGTTTGTCCGACACTTTAAAAGAAACTCTTCGATGGACATTTGGATATGTGAATGAAACGTCAAATCTTATGTACAAACAAGTTATGTTCAAAAACAAGTTTATTACGACGAAATAAAGCCTTCACAAATTCAATGTGTGACAGACTGATATGTTGGTACCTTAGTGTAAACATTGACGTTTCATATGAAATAAGTCTTTTACATACCAGCTACATGCATCCAAAAAGTATTGTGGGTGATAAATATTGTTATTATCCAGTTTTTAGCATCATTCAAATATTTGTGTGTGAATGGGAGCAATGGTATTCAGGGACCACTTGTCAATATTGCTACCAATGAGGTTAAATCGGTCATTACAGGACTAACTTGCCAAATTTGTGCATATTATGCCAAAAACTGTTAAATGTGCAAAAATGACGTCCACCAAGTGTTTTGTGCAAAAGTGCGATGAAAAGATGGTGGATCGTGCAATTTCCTCTATCTAAAAAAATGTTTTATACTACCATGGAGGGTAATACAAAGTATTGTACTGTACTTGCTACTAGCAAAACAGGTACGAGATGAAAGTTTGAAACCTAAAGGGTGCCCACTATTTTAGTCAGTTCAAAGAAATGAACTAGTTCGTCAAAAAGTGATGATATGTGAAATGTATTTTTTGTAGTACGATACTACTAAAGCGGATAGAGGGTTACCCACTCCCATTCTCTAACTCCTCCCCCACCATTCCCTCTCTCGCTATCACATTCCCACACTCACCTCACAACTCTCAGTCGTTAACCCAGTCGTTGCCTCGATGAAACCAATGCCAAAACCTTTGTCTGTAGTTGAGCTGGGGTCCTCATCATGTTCTGCTTCGGAGATGCAGGTGGCCTGTTCGATTCCCATGGCCGCAACACCCTCTCGGAAGCGTCCTTCGCCTTTTGTGTGTGTGCGGGTCGTGCCCAAGGTGAGGCTTCCGTCACCCTTAGGGTTTCGGATGGTCACGCCAAAACCCTCATCGCTCACCGAGCGGTCGACCAAGCCTCCTGCGCCGCGTGCATTGGGACCGAATGCTCATGCGGCGGCGGACATCTCCTTTTTGTCTGCAAGTTGGACTCTCATTCCCAATGTGCCAAATTTCAGAGTGTACATGGTGAAACCTCTATTGGTGGCCCCCTTATCAGCGATTGTCCATGCTTCTTTGGTGTATGTGGCTAGTTCTTCATTAGTGGCACCCTTTTCATCTACTCAACCCATCGACCCATGTGCAAGTTCGTGCCCCCCAACTGCAACGAGGTTAGATTTGGAGGATTGGGGCTTTAACCCAAATCCAACATGCATCTAGTCAGATTTTTGCAATGTGTACTGCAGGTCCTTTGTTGAACTGCTTAGTTGTATGTCATTTTCTTGCTAATTGTCTTTCGTGTTGTTCTGTATACAACCTCTGTCCAAAAATAACTGACTTGACTTTGCCTAGATTCGAATGTATCTATATTTGTCTTTTTTGTTGTTCTGCTTAGTTATGGAATATTCTTGATGACGATGATGCAGGGTTATATTTTGGTACTTAGATGATGCATTGTGCTGTTTAGGAATTTTCCATGACACGTTGTGCTGTTTTGGTATTTTTTTATGATGCATTGTGTCATGTCTCCTCACTGTGTTGTTTCGTCCATTTTGATCTCCGTCCTACTATTTACGATTAAATGATATGCCTTCTAGTTGTTCAAATTATTTCAATGACCCATCAGTTTAGGTAATTTTGATTGTGCAGACACTGTTTATTAAATTTAATTATATGATATCTTGTGCTATTTTGGTATTTTTGATGATGCACTGCATATATGCTGTTTTGTCTATCCAGATAATGTATTGTGCTGTTTAGCCATTTAGATAATGCATTGTGTTGTTTAATCAATCTAATTAAATATTATGCCTTCTAATAGTTGTTCAGATAATTTTGAGGACCCATCGGGTTAGGTCATTCTGATGATGCATTCTGCTCTGTAGACAATTTAATTTACCTGATACCTTGTGTTGTTTAGGTAATTTTGATGGTGCAATGACGCATTGTATCTTTAGTCAATTTATACAATGCATTGTGGTGTTTTGGTAATTCCAAAGGACTGACGCAATGGTAAATTTCATGTAGGATGGCCCAGTTGTAATGCTGAACTTAGACTACATTCTTGACCGGACTCCTCCAGCTACAGGTGGCTATGAAGATGCTCTCCCCATCATACCAAGGGAGTTGAAGCTGCCAGGTAGGAGAGTGGAGGCCTTGGCAAGGGCAAGTGCTGCCAGGTAGGATGCTAGTTCTGCCAAACCGAGAAGACGCCCTAGGTCGGTTGGACACCATGCCACGATGCATCGTCCTAGGCGCTTCTACATCCAGTTAGTCTAGCATGACTTGTATATGCTTATCATCTCAACTTACTTCAAGCCTTACTTGAAGGGACACCCCTACCCACAACTATTCGTGGTCCAAGCATGCGAGGAATGCGAGTGAGTTGTCCATGCCAACCGCAACAAAGACCAGATCGTCTTGGACAAAGAGTGGGCTACCTTTGCTGCTTTCCATGAGTTGAAGGAGGGTGACTGCCTTATGTTCAAGGTCACCATAGACGGGTTCAAGATGAAAATCTACGACCGCATGACCTCCTGCCAGAAGGTGTTCGTCTGTCGTGAGCATGTACATCTTGATTAAGTGCCAATTTGGATTGAAGGATTTTCAAAGGGATTTTCGAGGAATTCGACCCATAGGATTTTTTTTCATAAGGAAGCCCTTTGGATGAAAGGAATCATACCTCCAAAATTCATATAGATTGCATTTCTACACCCCAATCCCATAGGAATTTCAACATCCACTTTTTTACACTCATTCGCGTAGGATTGAGGCAATTTTCCTCCGCGTTTACTGTGTTTCATTGAAATGACTTTAAGCCAGGAGATTTCCTATGTTTTGTACCTCCGACCCTGTTATCCTGTGTTTTGAAATTCTGTGATCCAAATAAAGCTATTTCCTCTGTTTTACAATCCATTGTTTTGTATCTATGACCAAGTCAAATTCTTGTGTTTTTAAATCCTGTTATCCAAAGAAGCCCTAAGTTATCTTTAAGTTTGCCGTTCAATATTTTGGTGAATGTTTGTGATGCTTATGTGTCAAGCCCTAAGTATATTCAATGTGACTACTACTACTACAACTACTCCATCTAATTCATTGCTAGATACGTCTAATTCAGCGACAAGTAATATGGATCGGAGGGAGAACTACTACTATGAGCAAGCACAGCGTGAGCCATTCCTAAAGTGGCTAAGAAATGTACATACTAGACTTCTTCCGAATCTACTAGAAATTTACTAGACTGGCCAGTAAAAACCAATCCTAAAGATGGGACCCACTTAGTACAGCATAAGCCAATTGATTGCACCACTATGTATCTAGCCAAATTTCTCCATAAACTTTGGGTAGATCATAAATATTTGCAGCTAGTAGCTCAATCGCTTGATGGACCAACAAGATTGCTCGAAGGCAGGCGACGAGACCCAGTACTTGATGTTTTGATTCCACTATTCACTCTCCTCTCTCCTCCTACTTAGTACTACCTCGCTCCGCCTTCACAAAAACCATTTTCTTCCACTGCTCCTCCCTTTCTTCTCAACTTCTTCATCCAGCGATATCACTAAATATCCTATCTCGTCGGAAGAATAGCAAGATGGCGGTGGTTAGAGCCGTGGAAAATCCCGCCGGCAGGGTGACCTGTAGGCTCGGATCGAGAAAGGAGACCAGCCATGGGGCGAGGGCTCGTCTTCACGCATGTATCCGAAGAGCGGCTATCATGGGTACCAAGAGTCCGGGTAG
Organism: Avena eriantha; assembly: GCA_910589775.1. Lineage (NCBI taxonomy): Eukaryota > Viridiplantae > Streptophyta > Magnoliopsida > Poales > Poaceae > Avena > Avena eriantha. Next base: position 314,236,753 of record OU342741.1, read on the forward strand.
GTTTGTACTTTCGTTGATTCCTGGGCTGTCTGCTCCTACTATTGAACCATCTCTATACATCTTCCAGGGCAAGCGGCTCGAGTGTCGAATTTTCCACCCCACGGGTCGATAGTACGACGGATATCTCTGACGCGTGTGATGCCCTCATGCCCACTCTCGGTCGAAGAAGAGAGGTAATGTAGTCAGTATACATGTATTGACATTTTATGTTCTTCTCTGCATGCACTCCATGCTCTCTTACTGATGATGCATTTTCCATGCAGGAAGTCAGGACGAGAATCTCGGCCAAAGTACATGAAATATATAGCCATAACATCAACATTCTTCATAAAAACTTCGAGCTAAACCTAGAGTGTGATCGCCTCCAAGCCGATTTGGCTTTTCAAATGAAGCTCGCACAATCTTATGAGCATGACTCCTCCACGCTTCGCGCTGAGTGCGAAAATTTGAAGAAGGAAGTCACGGAGCTCCGCAACCAGCAGCTACCATTGTGGAGATCGTCTAGGTCATGCCCTGCTAAGTAGGAAGAGAGAAGCCATCTCATGTTGGTCGTCGAGGTCGTGACCATTGCAGAGGTTGTCGAGGCCCTGCCTCCGTAGGGCGTCCATAGTGTTGCAATCGCCAAATCTTGGAGTAGGAACTAGGAAGGGGGAGGACTTGCCGGCGTGGCCCTCCTTTTTCTTTCTTTTGGATGCATGGATCATTTTTTCTCAACCGTCTTCGCATAATTATATTGCACTCTTTAGCGTTCGAATGCACTCTGTGGAGCATTTGTAACGATATACTTGTTGTATAGTAGTCACTGTTTAGTGTACATATACATTCAAATTTAGTCAAATATGTGACATCCTTTTTAATTAGGTTGGAGGGCATTCTCAGAAAAAATAGGATGGAGGGAGAGTATGTCTGATAAATCAAAATAATTTAATTGTCAATGAGTGATCTTGAAATTTGGTCATACTTTCTACTTTGTCAGATGTGTAGGGATCCAGTGTCTAGTATACTTATCAACTGTTACGTCTTCCCTTTACGTGGCCCCTACATCGTTGAGTGAGTTATTGGGTGATATTTTTGCTCTTCCTATTAAAATATTGTGGTTATGATATAGGGGAGATAATATAGGGTTGCTGCTGGAGATAAGCAAAATCTAGGGGAAGAATCCTTTTAGGCTAGTCATACTGCAAATAACGCCATGAGTATCAGCCACACCATTGCATCGGTTCAATGATTTTTTTGTCAGAATTTGGAACCGCCATGGGAAAGCTGTAGTGTATGGAATCGCTGGTGGCACCCACTATTTACTTTCTCTGCATGCATGCATCCTAGCTCTCCACACATTTCTACCACTTGGACCCACAGTTGCGTGAAAGTAGCGAACTAAGTTCTTGAACCGCTTCTTTGTGTCAGGTTGCATGAACCAATTCCTAAAATGTATAGAATCGGTTTAATAGGAGGTGAGAGAAGGTTAGGAATCGCTTTTTAATACAGTGTGGCTGGTCTAAGGGTCCTCCTCAGTAAAATTGTTGATGTGGTAGTGAGTTATTCACACATACCAAGTTGAAATTAGTCAATTACCTAATAATTAGTCTATTCCTGTATTAACATAGACTAACAACTTATGCATGTTATAGTCTATGTTTAACTTACAAGTTTTGTTCAACCTTGTTCTCTTCTCTGGTTCCTTTTTCATTTCTTTATTGCAGCAGACATTGTGTAGTACTAGACTCACCTCAGGGAATATTTCTTACTCAACTATGCTCCACCATTTAGACAGTAGTATTATATACTATCAGGAGGCGCGGTGTCTATCTAGAAAAGAAAATGCACCGTCAGCGTCAGGGACACCCAACTATTGTCTAGAGTACTTTGGGTCACAAGCACAGCTACCCCTATAGTCTACCCATGGACACCCAACGATTCCTTGCATAGGCATTCCTGCCAGAGCCTTCGCTGGGAAGGTATCCGCTTTGACCCGTTGATTTCGGATTGGATGGACAAGATTGCTAGACGCAGAACTTTGTCTCCCTGGATGATGTTCCTACTACTACTACGTAAAAATACACTTATGTGTGAGCTGCATTGATTAGCGAGGGTCATCAGCGGACGGGAGCCTCGACCGCACAAAAAAAAGGTTTGTCGCTCAATAAATTGTGCTCACATCCATGCAACTTAGTAACTAGACTGTGATCAACGTATATACGGAGAGAGAATACGAGTAATACAATGATCAACCCAACATAATCCACTCATTACTATACGATGCATGCAACTTAGTATCCTAATAATATCATACACGTAATCATGTAAGTACCTTTTTTAGCTGCATGCATCCACTCCTGAACACCATAAGTAAAAGTTTGAACTCGTGGAGTGCCAAAATGACATCGTGCCAGCTAGCCCGATTAATGGTTTGCTCTTACAGTAACCTACCCATATAGTCTACTCTGGGACACCCAGCGATTGCTTGCATAGGCGTCTGTGCCAGAGCCTTCGAAGGGAAGGTATTCCCTATGGCCTGTTGATTTGGGATGGACGGAAAAGATTGCTAGATGGCCAAAATCACGTGGTCCCCACTCCCTCGTGCCCCTCTATTTCAAATATTGCGAAATTTCTGGTGCCCCTCTGTTTTAAATGATACCAAAATCACATGGTCCCCACTCCCTCGTGCCCCTCCATTTCAAACACTGTGAAATTTCTCACACTCCTCCATTTCAAACGATACCAAAATCACGTGGTCCCCACTCCCTCGTGCCCCTCCATTTCAAACACTGCAAAATTTCTAGCGCCCCTCCGTTTCAAACGATATCAAAATCACATGGTCCCCACTCCCTCGCGCCCCTCCATTTCAAACACTGCGAAATTTCTCGTGCCCCTCCATTTCAAACACTGCGAAATTTCTCGCGCCCCTCCGTTTCAAATGATACCAATATCACGTGGTCCCCACTCCCTCGTGCCCCTCCATTTCAAACACTATGAAATTTCTAGCGCCCCTCCGTTTCAAATGATACCAAAATCACGTGGTCCCATTCCCTCGCACCCCTCCATTTCAAACACTGCGAAATTTCTCGCGCCCCTCCGTTTTAAACGATACCACAATCACGTGGTCCCCACTCCCTCGCACCCTCCATTTCAAACACTATGAAATTTGTGGCGCCCCTCCGTTTCAAGCGATACCAAAATCACGTGGTCCCCACTCCCTCGCACCCCTCCATTTCAAACACTTTGAAATTTCTCGCGCCCGGAACCTCCTGTGGCACTTCTGCGGCTGGATTTGCCCGCCGGAACTCGACACCATGCTCTCCTCATCCAACAATATACCAGAGCTGCATCAGCTGCGGAATCATACAAAGCATCATTGACGCTTCACCGATGTCCACTGCACCCGACCTTGGTCACCGAGTCCGTTATCGTACACCACACCTAATTTCCTTTTCCCACTTACCCCTCCACGGTGCTGAATCTGTCAATGACTTCCCAAGATCTGTATCAACAATGATGGCATCCTCCCCACCCGTACCTTACCTGAACCGTTGTGGAGTGCATCGATTCTCCCTCGTCCACCGTTCCCAAGATCTGCTTCCCCGACGCAAACAACCGGTGTATCCGCAGCACCCTGGGTGACAAGGATGTCACCCGCGCCAGTACGGATGATGCTTAGAAGCCTGTCCGACCATGGTAACCAAATCACCAACTCTTTTTTTGTTTTGTCAGCAGTACAGCAGGTTCAAGCCTGTCGTAGTGAACTGCATTTTTCTAATCGTCCTGTACACCCAGTCAAAGCGCACATGTGTTCTTCGTGCTAGATACTATGGAGTAGCTCACTAGACATGTTGGTTTGCATTCGCTGCTCTTTAAATTTTGAAGACATGCACATGTTCTTAGCTACTCTGAACAACGGTAATTGCCTGCTATCGTGTAGTTCTTGTAAAATGTAAAATTAGTGGAAAATATTAGTTTGGATTCCCTACTCCATAGTTACTGAATATATCTGGTTCGTCCTGAGATAAGTTCCTGTTATTGTTTCCTCCTTGGCATCGTTATGCTGTCCTGTAGTACCCGTTTAGACTCTTCATACTAATTAGATTATAATTTTGTTGTTGTCATCTGGTTCTTAAAAATCTACAACACTAACTATTTTCTTTTTCTTTCATAGAGCTCAGAATGGAACAATGAACATGATGGTTTGCATAGCCTCTTCTACGGGTTCACAAGCGACGCCATTATTTACTTATTTGGTGTTGGTTCATACTAAGCAATGGCATGACTGTCCTCTACTATGCAGTTCACTCATGGTTTGCATTCTTGCTCTATAAGTTCTCTTATGATGCCATTATATTTATATCTGGTTGATTCTTAGCTTTGATAGAAACTGATGACCCACAAGTATAGGGGGTGTATCGTAGTATTTTTGAGGGAAGTGAAACCCCATTTATTGATATGACACAAGGGGAGCCAAAGAATATTTATAAGCCTTAACAACTAAGTTGTCAATTCAGCTGCACCTAGAAATCTTACTCACAGCAGTTTATCAATAGCAACAGTTTGGTAATAGCAATAGCAGAGTAACAGCAGTAGTGAAAGTAAAGACAGTAGTAACAATTGCAGTAAACAGTAGGATTAAAGTGCGGTAGGCATAGGGATGGATGGACGGGTGTTGCATGGACAAGACAATTCATACGGCAATCAAGACATAGGGCATTTGCAGATAAATAAGATAAAGCATCCAAGTACTAAATAATCATAGGCATGTGTTCCATATATAGTCAGACGTGCTCGCAATGAGAACTTGCACAACATCTTTTGTCCTGCCAGCCCGTTTGCAGCGGGGCCTCAAGGGAACTACTGGCAATTAAGGTGCTCCTTTTAATAGAGCATCGGAGCAAAGCATTAACACTCCGTGAACACATGTGATCTTCACATCAAAGCCATTCCCTCTGGTTATCCCGATTATTGTCACTTCAAGGCCTTTGGTTCAAGACAACAATATGTGTATACAACTTGAAGGTAAGTTCACAAACAATACTATCATAATGAATCAATAACATTTTCAGATCTGAAATCATGGCACTCAGGCCCTAGTGACAAGCATTAAGCATAACAAGTTGCAACAAAGTCAAAAAGCACTAATAATAGATACTAGGCACCATGCCCTAACAATTTGATGCCATTACATGAACGGTCTCATCCAATCCCTACCATACCCATAGCCTATAGCGGGGGATTACTCACTCATGGATGGGGGATCATGGATGGTCCATGGAGAAGCAATGGTGACGATCATGGCGATGATCTCCTCTAATTCTCCATCTCGGTAGGGTGCCAGAATGGAGTTTCTGGTTCTGATTCGCGGAATCTGGTGGTGGCGGCGTAGCGGAACTCTTTCTGAAAAAACGTCGAACCCCCCTGGGTTTTTAGGTCAGGAGGCATCTTATAGGCGAAGAGGGAGGCCGAGGGGGTGACCGAGGCGGCCACACCACCCCCAGGCATGGCCTGGCCTGGCCCGCGTGGCCAGGTGGTGTGGGCCCCTCGTGGCCCTCCTTCGTCTCGTCTTCTGACTCCATGAATCTTCTGGCGAAATAGGATTTTTGGCATATTTTCCTGGATTTTTCCTGATAGTTGATTTTCTGCACAAAAACTAGACACCAAGGTAGTTCTGCTGAAAACAGCGTTAGTCCATGTTAGTTGTATCCAAATCACACAAGTTTAGAGGAGAAACAATAGCAAAAGTGTTCGGGAAAGTAGATACATTTTGGATGTATCAACTCCCCCCAAGCTTAGCTTATTGCTTGTCCTCAAGCAATTTAGTTGAAAACTGAGTGCGATAAAAGAAACTTTCACGAACACATTTGCTTCATAAGATGTATATATTCTCAGCATACGATCAAGTACTTGGTCAATTCGTAATAAGGAGTATGCAAATAAGGTTACTCAATAGTCATTGCAAGCTATGAAGAGATTCTAACTCAATAATAGTAAGTAGCATGAAACATAAACATAAGAAACATTGCAATGCTCATAAAAAGGTATGATGGAGTGGTATCTCGCTTGCTTTTGATTGTAGAGCAAGCATAAATGCCAAGGAACCTCTGAAGTTCAAGTGAAGACTAGAAGTAAAGATATCAAAGATACAAGCGTCAAAGTCATGACACAATTAATCAAGTTTTGAGACAAGCACATTACACTAAGAATGACAACTATGCTCTCAAGAAAGTGCTCGTAGAATATGTGGGGACTCAACAAGGAAATGAAAAGGTTTTGAAAAGTTTGAAGGGCTTCCAAATGCTGAAAGTATGGTACTCATTAGCTTTGAGCTCTCATTGCCCCTATCATAGGCATCTTTATATGGTTAAGGTTAGAGTGACACAACTAAGAGGATATGCTTGACAAGTTATAAGTTGAAATCTCATGCCCCTTGCTTACGAGTACCGAACCTCATGCTACTCAACTTCAGCCACAAGTAAGCTCTTGTCATTGTAAGTACATATGTATCATAGAGAACCGCCAACGGGGTACCCCTTGCACATGATACAGGATATATCCCATAATAAAAATGACAAGGCAAGAAGACAATGAGCATCTCAGCGATCTTTTTATTTGCTATTTGCATAGGTTTTTATTGAGGATGCTTCATAGAGTGCTCATTATTGTTATGCTGCAAGTTTCCACCATGATTAGGCATGGCTTAGGCTAGCGGCCTAGGCATTTCTCTAACACACATACAAACTCCATGATCTTACAAGTTCCCCTTTTATTTCACACCGCCGGGATCCATAAGCAAAAGAATCATGATATCAACAGAATAATAAGTGCAATGTTGAAAGCGTTCCCCATGATACATGGTTCTACTAACTTCAACTCATAGAGAGCAAGCATATACGCAGCAAAGATGGACACAATGGTTCAAGATTATTAAGTGCAAGAAAGTAAGGTGTGCCATCAAGTTCGTGAGAGCTTTACTAACTAAATTTATCATAACAAGCAAACGTTTTATTCGGAAGAAAACGAGGCATGCTGTATATGCACGGACTAGCAAATGATGCTAATAGGTGGGTATGGTGGATACTTTTGGCAATATTGGTTTTGGTGAGTTGGAAACACAAGTAGAGCTCATACTCCGTGCAAGTGAAGGCTAGCAATAGTAAGGGAGCGACAAATGAGAGAGCAATAACTGTCATAATTATGCTTGCAACAAAACAGGACTAATCATGGCATGAAAGTGATTCAAGAACCCTGAGGCAAAATAATTCATCAAGGCTTAACTGATTGTTTCAGTCATATGCATGCGTGAGCATGTGCCAAGTCTATTCAAGTGAAACATTTAGAGGAGGATACCACAGTGTCATACCAAGGTATGAATAGAACAATGCAAGCAAACATTCATATGACATGCTACAAAACATTAGCAAGATGAAGCTAATCATAAGAAAGCAAGAACTACAAAGAATCCATAAATAACATACACCTTACATGAACGGACTAAGAATGCCCACAAGGATGACTATATGTACAAAAATGAAATCAAATAAAGTTTGTTACCAGCCTCTTACCACACCTCAAGTTGTCATTAATCCTCATTATTGCCCTTCACTTGTGTGGCTTGAATAATAAAATGAAACCAAACTCCACTAAGGACTGTCAAACCCTGCAACGAACTTCACAAAGCCAAAGAAGAACAAAAATATTTTTGGGTTTTTGATTTTTAAAGGCAAGAACCAAAAGGAAGAACAAGCAAAGCGAAATCTTTTTGGGTTTTTCGAATAATTAAGACAAAGCTAAAAGAAAGAGGCAAACCAAGGCTAAAAAGACAAAGAAGCAAACAAGGAGAAACAACGAAAATATTTTTGGTCCTTTTGTGTTTTGGAAAGCAAAAAGAAAGAAAGAACAAAAAGTAAAAAGAAAGCGAAACATGGATATACAAAGTGCTGACTGAACATGATAAGTAGATGAGCGGGATGTCGGTATACCTACCCCCAAGCTTAGGCTTTTGGCCTAAGTGGGTATCAATCCCAAGCTGGCCAAGATGGAGCACCTCTGTAGTACGGCGAGGAGGTGCCCTCATCCTGATACGAACTCGAGGACGCCCCAGCGTAGTGCGTAGAATAGTCGTAAGAGGGCACATCCCCCTAGTGCTTCCCGTGGAAACCAAGCAAGCAGAGCTGCTCATCCACCTCCTCCTTGGAACACGACCATGGCCTCATGTACATACTGAACAAAGTGGCTTGTGGCAAAGGAATTTCCCTCTTGTCTCCGTCAGTAAACAACATCATGTATACTAAACCCTCCATACTAGAGTCAGCTGTGACAAAGTGATGTGTTTTCATAGCAGCAAGATCAAGCCTTGGTGGTGTTGACACAGTATCATTAGGATCCACAGAAAATTCTAAAGCAGCAACCATGCGCGAGGAAATAATTGTCTGTAACACCCTCAAATCGGCCCTATGCAAGTTTTAGCCCTTTCCGCCAAACCCGCATAGAAACGATTCAAGGACGCCCACCAGGCACTTTCGTGCGGGTGGAAAACGAAGTAATACCATTACACAACAGTCCTCGATGGGACCCACAGAACAGATATATATACAACAGCGACTTAGCGAGTCAAGCATACAGATATACAATACAAAGATTCAAAGCACCTTGAAAACGATAGAGCGTCCGACTACGAACAAGATGCAAATGGGGCTAAGAGCCCTGAAGAATAACCAATGGCGTCCATAACCCTGCCTAGGCCAAGCCGGAAGGGTAACCCTGCTAACGACGGCGATCTCAAACCTGCTAAAACAAAAGGGGTGCTGACAAAGGGCATAGGAAAAAAGAGGAGCGTCAGTACTGAGGCCAGTACACGGCGAGGCTAGAATTCGGCGGCTCTCGCCTACATAGGTATGGTGGGCTGAAGCGGTAGCACAGCGGCACTAAACAACCTATAGAGATGCGATACAACTTGCGGTTATCAGAGAGAGATAAGAAAGACCTATTCGGTTCCAACCTGAAGCTAACACCAAACAAACCCATCCTGGTATTTCCCCCTTGAGACCAAACGAGGAAGCCGGACCAAGGAACTCACACAGTTGGCAATTTTAATCATTCCATTATAGTTGTAGAAATTACTTATCAAATTTAGATAGCATGAGTCATCCTGAAGCATAAGTAGTGGCAGTTTTAACTAACATTCCGTTGTAGTTGGAACATTAACTAGTCAGATATAATTGTCCTGAGGGATCCCAAAACCCAGCAATTGTTGGCACTTTTATCACATTCCATTGGAGTTGCAATACTTACTAGGCAGGTACAGCATGTCACGGAACAACCCAGATCCACCAGTTGTTGGCATTTTTAATATCCATTCGTTATAGTTGCATCTGATTACTAGTCACATATTAAGTCAAATTTATAGCACTACTTTAGTTATGCTTGTCTATGATCGAGATACTGTGCTCCAAGTCGTCCATAACCGCGGACACGGCTTTCAGAAAGTTTTACCCTGCAGGGGTGCACAAATAGCAACACACACTCGATCAACCTCGGAAAAACCAACTCAAAACCCAACGAGGCATTCACGACAAAGCGATCACAGGATTCATAAAATAATTCAGGGGGCCACCCCACTAAGCTACCCGCAACGAAGTTGGCCAGCTCCGGAATGGACCCAGGGGTTGTGTCAATGGCTGTAAACGATTGGGAACCCGAAAGTGTGACTGGGCTTGTCGATACCGCGAAAACATTCCACGTTCCAAAACAGTACAGGTGCTCCACGCACAATCTTAAAGAAAGCGGTAAAGCATGGCATAGGTACAGAATAGTAATAAAGCCCCAAACTACTTTGTGGCCCCAAGAAATAGAAATGAATCAAGCTCTGGCTCAGGGGGGTCCATAAGGCCTCCCGGATGTGGATAGTGCGAAAAATCAAGGAACATGTATCAAGTACTCGGGGTCCTACGGGACACAAGTGAGCGTGGAAGAACCAAATAACATCTATTGCCCACCGATGCCTTTGCATTACTTATATCTAGCATTTTAATAGTTGTATTTAAAGTCATGATCATCTCCACCATTAAGCATCTCCACCAATAAACGTCTGCCAGCATTCCGACAACTGTGGTACTCGACAACACAAGATCACACCTGAGCAAGCAACTACGACTCGCAAGGCCAACTATCTACCAAACACAGGTAATAGGAGGTGTCCAAGGCAATATAGAGGTTGCACGGGATATAACTGGTGCACGGAAACTAAAGCATCATGACACGTATAGCAATAGATCAACAGGAGGAAATAAAGACTATAAATGCAAAATAAGTAGAAGGGGGAGAGATGCTCGCCTGGGAAACACTGCCGAAGGTTCATATCCGGAGAACTTGTCGATACTCGCATCCACTCATCGGTCTAATCCGCGAAGAAGCAAACACTAGCAGAAACACCGAATGCAATATTTAATACTACGGCAGAAGATCCAGCATCCTTATGATATGCATGCGAGATGAACAATTATTATGCAACAGGTTTTATATATAGCATTTATAAAATAGGGGCTCGGGAAAAGGGTTAACACATCAGGGTCCGGAAGATCTTAGGTTCCGAGGGTCCGGGGTTTGACAGAGTTCGAGGAGGGAATGGTTCGACGGGGATCGGTCTCGGTCCACAGAAGGAGAGCTTGGCGTTCCGGGAAGAAGGACTTGGTTCGGCGTCGGCGGCTCATCGGATTCGCTCTGGTCGGTGTCGATCTTGTCGTCGCGAAGATCTTGTCGGGTCCGCATATCGGTTCGGTCTTGGCGTTCGGGATGAAGAACATTGCGTTCCTTATCGACGACCTTGGCGTCCGGGTTCTCAGGCATCGGTGCGGGAAGAAGGTCTTGCGGTCGTCCGTGACGAAGAACTTGAGGTTCCACCTTGCGCGGTTCCATGAAGGAGGCCTTGGGGTTTCCGGTGTCGTTGTCGACGATGAACTTGAGTTAGTCACCGGTGAACTTGTGCGGATTTCTGGGTCCTTGCCGCGAGTCGGCCGGTCTTTCGAACAACATCGGTAAGATGCGACGGATGAATTGGATATCCATCTTAGCAGGAACAAAAGGGCAGCATGCCCGCTTCCCCGGTCGAACACGACCTAGCAACAACAGAGACGAGAGGAACTTGGCGGCTTGGGGTCGAGGAAGATTAAGGCGAGGCCACCAGCAGGAGGCGCTCGAGCTTACAACTACAGCGGAACGCATAAGGCGTCCTGCACGGAGGAGAGATGGGTCGCGACGGAGGGGTCGCAGAACTTGAGGACGTGGCGCTAGGAGGTAGAAGGGCCTGGAGACGGCCTGAGCCGCGGCAGGGTCGGTGGCCTGAGGAGCTCGGGCCGGAAGAGGACAGGGACACCGAGGAAGAGACGGAGAGGAGGTGACCGAGGTGGCGGACGAGGAAGGCGACGCGGCGGGGACGAGGAGGCACCCGATGGCAGAGCTCGGGCGGACGGTGACGGAGAGAGAGGCGGAGGACCTCCAAGCGGCGGCGAGCTTGGCCGACGAGGGACCCCTGGGGCGGAGACGGGCGAGACTGACGGGGTCGCGAGAAGAGCTTCCCCACGCCGGTACGGCTCGAACGGAGAAGGCACCGCCGCGGTGACCTCTGGACCTGGCGGCGGGGCGTAGGAGGCGGTTGGGGAAAACTCGTCAGAAGGGCAGGGTCGCGGCTGCAGAGGCGAGCGGAGGCCTAGGTGGTAGGGCTTGGCCCGCGCTGTGAGGAGAGGGGAGCGGCGGCGAGATTGGTGGCGACGGAGCGAGGGGAGGCGCGAGGGGAAAGGCAGGGTAGGTGGCGCGGTTCCGGGAGGTAGATGACGTGGGGAGGGCGCGTCTACCGCTGGGGGTGGGACCGACTCGCGTGTGAGTGTCTTGCAAGAGAGAGAGAGACATGCGTGGCAGGGGAAACACAGGGTGGGCCCGGGATGGAAGAGAGAGGGGGTTGGATCGAGAGGGGAGAGATGTGAGCGGGAAGGGCGCAGCACAAGCCACGTGTTTGCGTGTCTCGCGCGTGACGCGGAAAGAAGAGCAGGGTGGGGAAGCGTGCGGCGCATTTTGGTGGGGCTGGCGTGTGGGGCGTGCGTGCGTGGCGTGTTTGTGGGTGTGGAAGGGTGGACAGGTGGAGGGGAGTGGGGCCAGGAGGCTGAGGTGGCGCACAGGGAGTGGCCGGGGTGAGGTGGAGGGGGCTGGGTAGGATTAGGGGTAGGCTATAAAAAGGTTTGGGTAGCTCTGGTTTTTGTACTGGGGGTGGCCGACTGGGTCGGATCGGCCCGGTACGGCTGCCCCCTTAAAATAAAATAAATATTTTATTATATAAAACGAGGCTTTTGCAAAGCGTATTTAGACAAACCAAAATATTCCAGAGACCCGGGTTTTAATTTAAAATAAAGACGGGGCATTTCGAAAACAAAAAAAGACTTTTCGAAAATAGTTTTATGCAAACAAATGCAAGATAACATGACGATGCTCAAATGCAAGGTGGCATGATGACATGAGCATGCGGTCATGATGATGCAATGCACAAAAACACAGTGATTTTCTGGTAGTGATTTTGGCGGGATGCCACAATTCGACACCACTAACAATGGATCTCGCCCTCGAGCTCCGCCTCATGGTAACGGGGCGATGGCTGATGATCGGATTCTTCTCGCTTCGTGTCGATCCTCGTGACACCACTAACAAAGGTGCCTTCTTCGTCTTGAATCAGCAACACCACCAACAAGGGGTCGTTGCTCGCGTTCGTTGAGAGAACACTCCAGAGAAACAAAGACGAAGTTAAAGGTCTCAAAGGATAAGGCCACCTTTAACTTCTGTGGAAGGAGTGAAGATTGCATTGATCCTCCAATTCAATGTACAAAGCGAATGATAAGAGTAGTGGTATGGTCATGACTCCATCCCGCACTCAAAACATTACTCTGTACACGAATAGTTGAATTATGCAATCAACTCTCGAAAACAGACTGAAGATCTCGACAAACGAGATTCGGAAACACAGGAGGGAAACAGACTCTGCATCGGAGCTGGCGTAGATGATGTCGTCGCGTCGGAAAACACCGGAAGGCACAAGAAGGAACAGAGAGGAGTCCAACAGATGAAGGATTCCTCAGATAGCATGAAGACCGGATGTAGAAGCACTGTTCCAAAGGAGGAAGCGAAACCCTGAAGGTACGACGGAACCCAACCACGAGAAATCCTGGACTCGAAGAAAGAGAAGAGAGCGGATCCAAAGCACGCAGAGGTAAGAGGAGAACAGCAGAGGAGTAAGGAGTAAAATAGACCTAATCAGATCTATCCAACCGATTTTTCAAAATAGTTTTGACACTCTACTTCGGCCGTTAGCTAGGTTATCCTACAGGCTGGACTTGTGGGGTATCGCAACTGCTGAGCTCTGATACCACTCTGTAACACCCTCAAATCGGCCCTATGCAAGTTTTAGCCCTTTCCGCCAAACCTGCAGAGAAACGATTCAAGGACGCCCACCAGGCACTTTCGTGCGGGTGGAAAACGAAGTAATACTATTACACAACAGTCCTAGATGGGACCCACAGAATAGATATATATACAACAACGACTTAGCGAGTCAAGAATACAGATATACAATACAAAGATTCAAATCACCTTGAAAACGATAGAGCGTCCGACTACGAACAAGATGCAAATGGGGCTAAGAGCCCTGAAGAATAACCAATGGCGTCCATAACCCTGCCCAGGCCAAGCCGGAAGGGTAACCCTGCTAACGACGATGATCTCAAACCTGCTAAAACAAAAGGGGTGCCGACAAAGGGCAAAGGAAAAAGAGGAGCGTCAGTACTGAGGCCGGTACACGGCGAGGCTAGAATTCGGCGGCTCTTGCCTACATAGGTATGGTGGGCTGAAGCGGCAGCGCAGCGGCACTAAACAACCTATAGAGACACGATACAACTGGCGGTTATCAGAGAGGGATAAGAAAGACCTATTCGGTTCCAACCTGAAGCTAACACCAAACAAACCCATCCTGGTATTTCCCCCTCGAGACCAAACGAGGAAGTCGGACCAAGGAACTCGCACAGATGGCAATTTTAATCATTCCATTATAGTTGCAGCAATTACTAATCAGATTTAGATAGCATGAGTCCTCCTGAAACATAAGTAGTGGCAGTTTTAACTAACATTCTATTGTAGTTGGAACATTTACTAGTCAGATATAATTGTCCTGAGGGATCCCAAAACCTAGCAATTGTTGGCACTTTTATCACATTCCATTGGAGTTGCAATACTTACTAGGCAGGTACAGCATGTCACGGAACAACCCACATCCACCAGTTGTTGGCATTTTTAATATCCATTCCGTTATAGTTGCATCTGATTACTAGTCACATATTAAGTCAAATTTATAGCACTACTTTAGTTATTCTTGTCTATGATCGAGATACTGTGCTCCAAGTCGTCCATAACCGCGGACACGGCTTTCAGAAAGTTTTACCCTGCAGGGGTGCACAAATAGCAACACACACTCGATCAACCTCGGAAAAACCAACTCAAAACCCAACGAGGCATTCACGACAAAGCGATCACGGGATTCATAAAATATTTCAGGGGGCCACCCCACTAAGCTACCCGCAACGAAGTTGGCCGGCTCCGGAACGGACCCAGGGTTTCTGTCAATGGCTGTAAATGACTGGGAACCCGAAAGTGTGACTGGGCTTGTCGATACCGTGAAAACATTCCACGTTCCAAAACAGTACAGGTGCTCCACGCACAATCTTAAATAAAGCGGTAAAGCATGGCATAGGTACAGAATAGTAATAAAGCCCCAAACTACTTTGTGGCCCCAAGAAATAGAAATGAATCAAGCTCTGGCTCAGGGGGGTCCATAAGGCCTCCCGGATGTGGATAGTGCGAAAAATCAAGGAACATGTATCAAGTACTCGGGGTCCTACGGGACACAAGTGAGCGTGGAAGAACCAAATAACATCTATTGCCCACCGATGCCTTTGCATTACTTATATCTAGCATTTTAATAGTTGTATTTAAAGTCATGATCATCTCCACCATTAAGCATCTCCACCAATAAACGTCTGCCAGTATTCCGACAACTGTGGTACTCGACAACACAAGATCACACCTGAGCAAGCAACTACGACTCGCAAGGCCAACTATCTACCAAACACAGGTAATAGGAGGTGTCAAAGGCAATATAGAGGATGCATGGGATATAACTGGTGCATGGAAACTAAAGCATCGCGACACGGATAGTAATAGATCAACAGGAGGAAATAAAGACTATAAATGCAAAATAGGTAGAAGGGGGAGAGATGCTCGCCTGGGAAACACTGCCGAAGGTTCATATCCAGAGAACTTGTCGATACTCGCATCCACTCATCGGTCTAATCCGTGAAGAAGCAAACACTAGCAGAAACACCGGATGCAATATTTAATACTACGGCAGAAGATCTGGTATGCTTATGATATGCATGCAAGATGAACAATTATTATGCAACTGGTTTTATATATAGCATTTATAAAATAGGGGCTCGGGAAAAGGGTTCACACATCGGGGTCCGGAAGATCTTGGGCTCCGGGGGTCCGGGGTTCGACGGGGGAACGGTTCGACGTGGATCGGTCTCGGTCCACGGAAGGAGAGCTTGGCGTTCCGGGAAGAAGGACTTGGTTCGGCGTCGGCGGCTCATCGAATTCGCTCTGGTCGGTGTCGATCTTGTCATCGCGAAGATCTTGTCGGGTCCGCATATCGGTTCGGTCTTGGCGTTCGGGATGAAGAACTTGGCGTTCCTTATCGGCGACCTTGGCATCCGGGTTCTCGGGCATCGGTGCGGGAAGAAGGTCTTGCGGTCGTCCGTGCTGAAGAACTTGAGGTTCCACCTTGCGCGGTTCCATGAAGGAGGCCTTGGGGTTTCCGGTGTCGTTGTCGGCGATGAACTTGAGTTAGTCACCGGTGAACTTGTGCGGATTTCTGGGTCCTTGCCGTGAGTCGGCCGGTCTTTCGAACAACATCGGTAAGATGCGGCGGATGAATTGGATATCCATCTTAGCAGGAACAAAAGGGCAGCATGCCCGCTTCCCCGGTCGAACACGACCTAGCAACAACAGAGACGAGAGGAACTTGGCGGCTTGGGGTCGAGGAAGATTAAGGCGAGGCCACCAGCAGGAGGCGCTCGAGCTTACAGCTGCAGCGGAATGCAGAAGGCGGCCTGCACGGAGGAGAGATGGGTCGCGACGGAGGGGTCACAGAACTTGAGGACGTGGCGCTAGGAGGTAGAAGGGCCTGGAGACGGCCTGAGCGGCGGCAGGGTCGGCGGCCGGAGGAGCTCGGGCCGGAAGAGGACAGGGACGCCGAGGAAGAGACGGAGAGGAGGTGACCGAGGTGGCGGACGAGGAAGGCGACGCGGCGGGGACGAGGAGGCACCCGATGGCAGAGCTCGGGCGGACGGTGACGGAGAGAGAGGCGGAGGAGCTCCAAGCGGCGGCGAGCTTGGCCGACGAGGGACCCCTGGGGCGGTGACGGGCGAGACTGACAGGGTCACGAGAAGAGCTTGCCCACGCCGGTACGACTCGAACGGAGAAGGGACCGCCTCGGTGACCTCTGGCCCTGGCGGCGGGGCGTAGGAGGCGGTTGGGGAAAACTCGTCGGAAGGGCGGGGTCGCGGCTGCAGAGGCGAGCAGAAGCCCAGGTGGCGGGGCTTGGCCCGCGCCGAGAGGAGAGGGGAGCGGCGGCAAGATTGGTGGCGACGGAGCGAGGGGAGGCGCGAGGGGAAAGGCGGGGTAGGTGGCGTGGTTCCGGGAGGAAGACGACGTGGGGAGGGCGCGTCTACCGTTGGGGGTGGGACCGACTCGCGTGTGAGTCTCTCGCAAGAGAGAGAGTGACGTGTGTGGCAGGGGAAACACAGGGTGGGCCCAGGATGGAAGAGAGAGGGGGGTTGGATCAAGAGGGGAGAGACGTGAGCGGTAAGGGCGCAGCACAAGCCGCGTGTTTGCGTGTCTTGCGCGTGGTGGAGCGTGACGCGGAAAGGAGAGCAGGGTGGGGAAGCGTGCGGCGCGTTTTGGTGGGGCTGGCGCGTGGGGCGTGCGTGTGTGGCGTGTTTGTGTGTGTGGAAGGGTGGACAGGTGGAGGGGAGTGGGGCCAGGAGGCTGAGGTGGCGCAGAGGGAGTAGCCAGGGTGAGGTGGAGGGGGCTGGGTAGGATTAGGGGTAGGCTATAAAAAGGTTTGGGTAGCTCTGGTTTTTGTACTAGGGGTGGCCGACTGGGTCGGATCGGCCCAGTATGGCTGCCCCCTTAAAATAAAATAAATATTTTATTATATAAAATGGTGCTTTTGCAAACCGTATTTAGACAAACCAAAATATTCCGGAGACCCAGGTTTTAATTTAAAATAAAGACGGGGCGTTTCGAAAACAAAAACAGACTTTTCGAAAATAGTTTTATGCAAACAAATGCAAGATGACATGACGATACTCAAATGCAAGGTGGCATGATGACATGAGCATGCGGTCATGATGATGCAATGCACAAAAACACAGCGATTTTCTGGTAGTGATTTTGGCGGGATGCCACATTGTTGTGGAAATGGCCACGGCAGTCGCTACTACTGGCAGCGATTGATTGAGATGGGGGCGAGAGCTGGCAGCCGTCTACGGTGCGAGATGGGGGCGGATGCACATGGTTTACCCAGGTTCGGCCCCCTGGAGGGTAAAGACCTACTCCTGCTAGATTGGATTGATGGAGAGCGAGTTACAGGGGTGGAAAGCTCGGCGTCTAAGCAGCGAGTCGCTTGAAGGGGTGTATGATGGAACGTAAGTCCTCAGGATACCATAGGGAGGTTTATATATGAGGCGTCTCGCTAGGGTTTACAGTTTACAACCGAACAAGATATGGATTCGGAGGCTTTGACCTAATCCGACTGGGCTTCAAGTACGCTTTTCGGCCCCCAGTCTCCAGTCGCTAGGCCTTCTCCTTAGTCGCATTCCAGTCGCCGGCCTGCAGGCCCACTCGCAAGACCTTCGGCCCAATCGGAACGTCCTGCTGGGCATACCCCATTCGGCATATCCCCATCAGTAGTCCCCGAGGCCATTCTTGATTCAGATGCAGGTGTCCTTTTGGCAGTCAGAGTAGGCGAGTCCAATTTGAACGCCCAGTCGAATCGGTGATGGACTCCACTGAGACCAAGGAAATTTTCCCCAGGCTCCCAATCGCTGCTCCGGCGAACGCCATGGCTGCCAAGTCATTGCTTCGGTGAGTGGACAGGGCTAGTTGCCAGCGAGTGGAATGGAGGATTTGGACCATCAACCTGGTCAAACTATCCGTTGGATATTCCAACGGTAACTTTGGCGTAATTACCGCAGGTAACAGCCATCTCGAGTTTGGCGGGTAGCGCCTCTTTATAAGGGGAGTAGCAAATCAGTCCTACAGATTCTTCCCCGCATTCTTCATTCTCGCGCGTCCATTTCTCTCGTCTTCCCTTGATCAACATATTTCCAGACCAAACGACTCCGTCTTCCTTCTTGATGGCGCCTCTGAAAGGTTCATGGGGGAAATCCAAGTGCTCCATGGCCCAACTCAAATCCTTCGACGATGCTGGAGTCCTCCGCAAGGGGAACTAGCGAATCCCCGCGCCTTCCAAGATCGATTCGAAACCACGGGCCAGCGAGTTCATTTGCTTCCCCAGTCACGTTGAGAGGGGTTTGGGGTTCCCCCACCTCACTATTCTTTCGGTGCTTCTGTATGTATTACGCAATTAAGCCGTTGGATCTTGCTCCGCACGGCGTCGAGCAGTTGGCGATCTTTTTCGCCTTCTGCGAATGCTATATGGGATATAGGCCTTAATTCCCGCTGTGGTTGGAGCTCTTCCACGGCCGCATCGGGCACGAGGTGTCCAGCGGCCTGATGCTGGCGGTCGGCGGCGTTACGTTCCAATTGAAGCCGAAGGCCAACTTTATCAAGCTTCTGCTGCCGAAGAAGGCCACGAGCGAATGGAAGAAGAGTTGGTTCTACGTGAAGGAGTCCACTCCCTCCAGTGAAGTAGTGCTTCCCGAGTTCGGCGCAGAAAGGAGTGAGCCTCGCCGGCTGGCGCCGAAGAATCTCCCCGAAGACCAGAGGATGGCCGTTGCGGAGATGATGGACCAGATCTAGAGGATGAAGGATCAGGGGCTATCCTCGATCAACCTCTACAACTGCTGGCTTGGGTAGCATCTTGTTCCACTAGCGGCTCGGCCGCATTGGATGTACGAGTACAGCAGGAAGCACGACCCCTCCCGGACCAGCAAAGAGTCGTGGGAAGCCGAAGACTACAAGGCGACCCTGAAGAAGATCAATGACGCGGAGTTTACAACCACGTCAGTCGGGCTCGCTCCGTACGTGCCTGTGAAGAATGAAGCATCCATAGTAAGTTCTTCTCTCTGAACTTTATCTTCAGTCACAGTTTTCGTGGTGCGATTCGCAACTGTATCGTCTGAAATTTTTCTTGTGCCCACTCTCAGCTATTTCAGGTTTTGGAGGGCTGGCTCCCCCCACTCGACGAGGAAGTTCCCCACGAGCTCGAAGAGGGGGCTTCTGGGAATCTTTTGAGGAGGAAGAGGAGGAGGCGGAGGCTCCTCTCCCAGCGCCTGCGGCTCGCAAGACCCGCATGCAGAAGCAACACGAGCTAGAAGCGAGTCGCAGACTCGAGGAACACGAGGAAGGCAACGAAATCTTGCAGGGGCACACTTCTCGGCGAATGGCCACGCCAGCAAAACCCTCTCGCAAGACAAAGTTGCCAGCAAAGAAAGCGGCGTCACCAGTCAGTTCGGCGGTGGTCTTCGAGTCAGATGATGACTCTGATGATGACACCCTCGAGATTTCGCACAAGGTCCCGGAGGGCACGGTTCCGATGATGGGGTTGGAGGCCGAGGACACCGAGGCGGCGGTAGAAGTTCCTCTGGCTATGCTCGCACCCACGGCTTCGACGGTGCCCAAACAGGAAGCGGTCGAGGCCACGCCTTCAAAGTCGCCGCAACCTTCAAGAGCGACCGCGTCTTCGGATCTAGAGATTCCAGCAACGGCGGACTCATCATCAAGGAAGCCCGCGGTGTCATGGGCTTCAGATGTCTTCGAAAGAGGTCTCACGCGCAAGCTAGGGCCAGACTTAGACAAGCCCGCCCACATTAGCACTGGGCTACGTGTTCTCCCAGTAGCCAAGTAAGCTTCGAATTCACCATTCCAAGTCGTGATCCGTTTTTGTGCTATATCTGTGTTATCTTTGGAGGTTTGGCAGGTCTGGGGTTAAGAAGATTGGTCGCCCTTTGGTGGCGAAGATTCCGCCAGTCGCCACCATAGGAGAGGGCGACCTCCCCAAGAAGAGGAAGCCTGCTGAAGACGCCGTGACCTTGGAAGGTGCGAAGAAGCGGAAAGGCGAAGCCAACGATGTTGTGGCGATGGATACCACCAAGGAGAGCGATCATGCTGCAGTCGTCGAAGAAGTGGCGGCTACGTGGTTGAAACTAGTCACGGGCGCTCCAGCGACAGAACTGTCGGCTCCGACGACCAGTGCCCTGGCTAGAGCGTAAGCGACATTTCTGCGCTTCATGGCGAAGGGGTTTCCAGGCATGGCGGACAACCAGTATCCTCAGAGCCTGGAAGTCGTTGATGAGGACGTTGGTTTTCTCCGCGAGCGTACCTCCTTCATGGTCCCTTCGACGGACGCCGGAGAGCTTCACATGATGCTTGGTGCCGCCATTCAGGTACATCCAGTCCCTGAGTGTCTAGTCGCTGAATTTCTGCGGCTAGGCACTGAATTTCTTCTAATATCCAGTCCCCGAGTTCCTAGTCGCTGAATTTCAGCGGCTAGGAGCTGAATTTTTCTGGTCGCCAGTCCCCGAGTTCCTGGTCGCTGAATTTCAGCGGCTAGGAACTGAATATCTATTTTTTGTAAGTGCTGACTTTTTGCTCTTCTTGCAGGGCCTATAGAGGGAGTCGACGGATCGACAGGCCACAAAGGAGCGTCTGGAGCGGGATCTGCGCGTGGCGCAGGAGGCAAACCGGCGACTTCAGGAGACTGTTAGTGAGTTCTTCGTTTGTTTCTCCACCGTGAAGTGTTAGTGTGCCGGCGTGTTGATGATTTTTTCCTTTTATTTTCAGATGGTCTTCCGGCTGTGATTACCAAGGCACGTGAAGGGTACGTCCCAATTGCCAAGCTGGTCGTGGCCAATGGGCGAATCGCGTCGCTAATCAAGGAGTTGGAGGAGGCGAAAGCGGCCTCAATTTCTTCTGAAGATAGAGTGAAGGTTGCGGTCGCTTCGGCTGAAGAGGAGCGGAAGGTCACGGACTTAATCATCCTGGGGCTGCAGAGCGATCACACCGCCCTAGAGAAGCACGTCACCAAGAACTGCCGGAAACTCCTTGGTGAGTCTCTGATCTTTGCTTAACATGTGTGGCGAGTCCCCGAGTGGGGGAATCCATAGTGTCACTAACGTCTGATGTTGCAGCTGTGATAGGGCAAAGCGACCCGGTGGTGTAGACCTTCAACGCCTCGCAGTGCGTGACTGCCGTGGTGAATGCAGCTACTGCCTCGGCGTTGTGCGTCCAAGCAGTCCTTCAAGGGATGTCCCCCACCGAGGTTATTCCTGGGGGACTGGCGGAAGTGTGGCGCTATCTGTAGGAGGTGCCCAGCATCGCGGAGTGGATGGCACGCTCAGCTTTCAGGTGCGGGGCCACCACGGCATTGAGCCTGGGTCTTGCCCACTTCCCCGACGGTTTCGACCTCGATGACGTCACCAACGGCTACCCTTCGGCAACTGGTACGGTGGAGATGTCGGAGGTGTTGAAGCTGACTGCCAAGGCCACCCGCTTTGTTGATCGGGTGTTAGCAATGGGGGAGCTTCTGCCATACTAGGAGACGGTGGTGGCGCTTGGCAACCCCGAGCCGGAGCATCACGACTTGAAGTCGGAGCAACCCTTCCGATCGGTGTTGTCAAAGTCGCTGACGACCTACCCGACGAACCCATGGCAACCTTTCATCCATGTCAAGGGTGGTGGGGATGCTTCTTCATTAGGGCTTGCGAAATAGATATCATCTCTAGGCAGTTTGTAATATATACCAAGTGGCAAATTTTGTAATATGAACAATATTTTGAGTAAGAGGAGTCAATCGACTCGCAATGCAAGCATGATCGTGTGGTGTTTTTTTTGTTTGAGCGAGTCCCCGAGCGCGTCTGCCCTTTAATGGGGTATAACTCGATTGTATACATGTGTGTTTTCTTTGGATTGTGCATTGTTTGTCCCTTGCGTCTTCTGAAGGGGCGAGTCCCCGAGCGCGAGTGGGATTGTTTGTAGGCGAGTCCTCGAGCGCGAGTGCCCGTTGCAAGTTAATAGTGCGTTGTTTGTAACGCGTCTCCTCCCCTGGCTCGGAGAACCAGTCGCTGGGCGAGTCCAAGGCAGCTCTCTTACTTGGTGTGTTCCCGAGCCGCGTGAGTGTTTCCATTTTGCGGAGTCCCCGTGCGTGGTACATAACCGTTCGAGTCGCTTTGCGCGAGGATGGGACAAACAGGTCACTGTGAGAAGCGTATATCGGTCGTCTTGGCCCGGTGGGCCAGTCGAGCTAGGAGACTCCAATGGCGGCTCCGGGTTGGCGTATTCGTGGATGTCCTAAGGCCCAAATATTTTTGGTGCCCTTAGGGCGCACTACTTAGCCGTGCCGGTCTCTCGACCAAGGGTTGAATTCCGTGGGTAGCGTATTGCTAATTGTACGAGTGCAAGTGGCACAAGAATATGGCGAGTAGACACAGTTTGTATGATCCGAATGAATTTCATTATATATGTCAGCTCAGTACAAATTGGAGTTCTATGTATAGAACTTTCGGAGAAGATTTACATTCCATGGCCTTTCGACCTCGAGCTGGTCATCAACTCGCATGTCGATGAGGTAGTAGGCATTGTTGCCGAGGACTCGCCCTATGGCGAATGGCCCCTCCCATGGGGGGAGAGTTTGTGCATGCCATTCTTGTCCTGAACCAGTCACAGGACCAGATCGCCCTCCTGGAAGGTGCGAGTCCAGACTCGGTGGCTATGGTAGCGGCAGAGGCCCTGTTGGTAGATGGTTGTGCGGGAGCGAGCCAGGTCGCGTGCCTCGTCGATTTGGTCGATGCTCTCTTGGTGGGCAATCTTGTTTGTCGCCTCAACGTAATTGGCGACTCGAGGTGAGTCGTGCTCTAGGTCGGCTGGAATTACGGCTTCGGCGCCGTACACCATGAAGAAGGGTGTGAATTCGGTGGAGCGATTGACGGAGGTGCGGATCCCCAATATGACAGGGGGAGTTCTTCAACCCAGCACCCTGGGGTGTGCTCGAGGGGCACCTGGAGTCGCGGCTTGAGTCTGTGGAGAATGATCTGATTGGCGCGTTCTTCTTGGCCGTTCGACTCCGGGTGGGCGACTGAGGCTAGGTCAAGTCGTATGCCGTGTTCTTTGCAGAATTCTACCATGGCCCCTAGGCGAAGTTGGTTCCCTTGTCTGTTATGATGTTGTGTGGGTAGCCATACCGGTAGATGAGCTCGCGTAGGAATTTGGTGGCCGTTTTGTCGTCGCATTTTTTGATCGGTTTGGCCTCGACCGATTTGGTGAATTTGTCGACTGCGATCAGGAGGTGGGTGAAGCCGAATGGGGCCTTCTTGAAGGGGCCGACCATGTCCATGCCCCATACGGCGAATGGCCATGTGATGGGGATGGTCTTGAGTGCCGATCCAAGGAGGTGCGTCTGGCTGGCGTACTTCTGGCACCCGACGCATCGTTGGACGATGTTGGTGGCGTCGGCGTGCGTGGTGAGCCAGTAGAAGCCGTGTTGCATGGCCTTGGCGACCAGCGACTTGGTGCCGGCGTGATGGCCGCAGTCGCCGGCGTGGATGTCCTGGAGGATCTTGCGGCCTTCTTTTGGTTGTACGCAGCGCTGGAACACGTCAGTCACACTGTGTTTGTGGAGCTCGTCGTTGATGATGACGAAGGGCTTGCAGCAGCGCACGATCATTCGCGCCTTCGTCTCATTGCTTGGAAGGATCTTGTGCTCGAGGAAGGTGACATATGGTGCTGTCCAGTTGCTGGGCTCCACGATCATGGCGACTACGGCCGGCTCGGGTTGTAGTGGTATCCCGATGTCTATCTCCTTCGGTGGGCAGACCGAAGGTTTGTGGATGATGTCGGTGAAGACGCATGCAGGTGGTGTTTGCCGAGCCGATCCGATGCGGGAAAGGGCATCTGCCTCCTTGTTCTTTCGCCTGTCGATCCACTCGACGGAGTACCCGTCGAAGTGTCATCCCAGCTGGTCTACCGCTTGGCCGTATGCGATCATTGTTGGAGACTCAAGTTCTGGTGGCCTAGCCGGCGACTAGATCGGAGTCGCCGTAGCACCGTAGGCGGTTGATGTTCATCTCCTTGGTGGCCCGCATGCCATGGAGGAGGGCCCCGTACTCTGCCATGTTGTTGGTGCAGGCCTTGAAGTTGAGGTGGAGCACGTAGCGGAGCTTGTCTCCTTTGGGGGAGGTTAGTATGACCCTGCCCCCTACGTCATCGGTGTTCTTGGAGCCGTCAAAATGGAGCGACCAGTAGTGGAGGTATGGGAGCTTCTCCGGCTGTTGTGATTCTTCCCAATCTATGAGAAAATCAGCTAGGGGTTGTGACTTGATCGCTTTGCGGGGCTCGTATATGATGTTGTGGATGTTGATTTCGACGGCACACTTAGCGACTTGCCCAATCGCCTCTCGATTGCGTATTATATCCTGTAGAGGTGCGGAGGAGACCACCGTGATTGGGTGCTCATGGAAGTAATGGGGTAGTCGCTGTTGAGCTCGGAATACCATGTACACCTGTTTCTAGTACTGCGGGTAGCGCTGTCGTGGATCCGTCAGGACTTCGCTGATGTAGTAGATGGGGAGATGTATGGGGCGCTCCTTTCCCTCCTCTGGCCGTTCGACAACCATCACGACACTGACGACTCGAGTGGAGGCCTCCATGTAGACGAGCATTGGCTCTTTGTCAACTGGGGCGGCAAGGAGTGGAGCCGCGAGTAGCACTTCTTTGAGTGCTTTGAGTGAATTGTCTGCCTCCGCGTCCCATTGGAACGTGGGGTTCTTGCGCATCAGGCGATAGAGGGGCATTACCTTCTCCCCTAGTCTAGGGATGAAGCAACTGAGAGCCACGACTCTCCTGGCCAACTTCTAGACGTCGCGCAGGCACTCGGGTTTCCTGAGTCACGCGATGGTGTCAATCTTGGTGGGGTTGGCTTCGATGACTCGCTTGGAGACTACATATCCCAGTAGTTGTCCAGTGGGGACGCCGAAGGTGCATTTTCCTGGGTTTAGCTTGATGTTGTACCTCCGCAAATTTGCAAAGGTTTTGGCCAGGTCGGCGAGCAGGTCATCCTGGCGTGTGGATTTTACCACCACGTTGTCGATGTAGACGTGGATGTTACGGCCAATTTGGCTCACGAGGCACTCCGGCATGCACCTTTGGTATGTGGTGCCGGCATTCTTGAGGCCGAACGTCATGGCCGTGTAGCAGAAGGCGCCGAATGGCGTGATGAACGTCGTCTTCTCCTCATCCTCGACCGCCATTTTGATCTGGTTGTAACCAGAATATACATCGAGGAAGCACAGCGACTCCGATCCCGCGGTCGAGTCGATGATCTGATCGACGCGCGGTAGGACGAACTCCTCCTTAGGGAAGGCGTTGTTGAGGTTGGTGTAGTCGATACAAATTCTCCATGTGATGTTCTTTTTCAGAACCAGGACTGGGTTTGCCAGCCACTTGGAATATTTTATTGGCCGAATGAAGCATGCGGCTAGCAGGCGTTGTACTTCTTCGGTGATTTCTCGACAGCGCTCTTCATTGAAGGGCCATAGCGACTGCTTTACTGGTCGCACTTTGGGGTCGGTGTTTAATTTGTGCTCAGCGAGTTCCCTCGGGACACCTAGCATGTCAGAAGGCTTCCATGCGAAGATGTCGTAGTTCTCACGGAGGAACCCGATGAGCGTGCTTTCCTATGCGGGGCTCATGTCCGCCCTGGTGGTGACCGTCTGGCTAGAGTCGCCCGGGACGAGCTCGATGGTGCGGGTGTGCGTGGTCGCCTCGAACATGGAGTTCGGAGCGGTTGGCTCATGGTGGGGTCGTCCTTGTTGATGTTTCCCGCGTATTTCGTGAGCTCCTCCACGTGGTCAGTCTCCGCAATGATGACGGCGTCGGCGAGCTTGGCGCCTTTGTTCTCACATTCCACGGCCATATCGGGGTCGCCGTGGATGGTGATGATGTCGCTTGGCCCTGGAAGCTTTATCATGTTGTAGGCGTAGTGTGGGGTCGCCATGAATTTGGCAAACGCTTGGTGACCTAGGACGCAGTGGTAGGGGCTGCGGAAGTTCACCAGGTCGAACACGATCCTCTCCGTGTGGTAGTTTGCCGATGTGCCGAAGGTGACTGGCAGCGTCACTTTTCCGATCGGGTACACCTTCCGACCGGGGACGATGCCGTGGAAAGTTGTCAGGGTTGGCTCGATGGCTGCTTCTGGGAAATGGAGCATCTTGAAAGTGTCTAGGTACATGATGTCGATGGAGCTCCCGCCGTCCATCAGTGTCTTGGGCAGCCAGTAGTCGGCCACCTTGGGCCTGACCACCAGGGCGACTCGCCCTGGATATTCGATCCTGGGCGCGTGATCCTGGCGACTCCAGGTGATGCTTTGCTCGGACCAGTTGAGGAAGCGGGGGACGTCGACTTGGGTCACCGCATTGACGGCGGTCGTGCGGGCGAGCACCTTCTTCTCGCGCTTGGTACCGAGCCCGATGAAGGTGTGTAGCGAGCCGACTGCGTGTCCGAAGCTGCCGATGTTGCCGTTGTCCCTTGGTGGGTTGTTGTTGGGGTCCTCCCTTGCTCGCCTTGCCTTTTTTTATCTCTTTGAGAGAGTGGCAGTCCGTGGTGGTGTGGGTGGCAGGTTTTCCCTCTCTGCTGTGGTAGATGCTGGGCTGATTGAGCAAGGCAGCGGGGTCAAATTTCGGCCTCGCCGCATTTTTGGCATGGTAGTTTCCTCCGTCGCGGTAATTTCCTCCGTCGCGGCAGTAGCTCTTGGGGTCATGTTGGTCGTAGCCGGCGTTGGCGACGAAGTCGACTCGCCCGTCCGTGCGACGCTTGCCGGTGATGTGGGTGTTGCTGTAGTGCATGTCGCGTTGTCGCCCGCTGTCGTGGCCGCTGGTGCGGTGACTTCCTCCCGACTCGTCGTTGGAGTCCTAGTTGGGGTCCTCCTCCACGTAGACCCGCTTGATCTTAGCGACCAGGGGTTCGTACCGGCATGCGTTCTTGAAGCAATGCATCGCCGTGTCCGAGTGGATGCAGGAGGCATTGACCACAGCTCTTGCCACCTTTGAATCCAATGGCGGGTCGACTCGCGTTGTCCCTGGATGCATTGCTCCAGGTCTTCGATGGTGGTGGCGCGGGTGTAGGAGCCCTCGAAGTGCCTGACGAAGGCGTCCCGCATTTCCTCCCAGGAGTCGATGTTGTCGGCAGGGAGGGTGCTGATCCATTGTCGTGTCGCACCCTCCATCATCAGGGGGAGGTAGCGAGCAGCGAGCAGGTCGGTGTGGCCGGTGATTCCCATCGCCATGAGGTATGTGTCCAGCCACACTGCTGGGTCATACGTTGGATCGTACTTTTCGATCTCTTTGGGAGCCTTGAAGTTGGCGGGGTACTTTCCCCTCTAATCATAGGCCCGAAGCATTGGGGGCCGACTCGGCTGAGCGAGCCCCTGGGTTCGGGGTCGCCGCGGTTACTGAGAGTGTGCCTCAAGTTATTTGGCTGGCGCGCCCGCCAAGCCTGGTTGTTGACGATGTGCGTGCGGGTGTCGATGGGCTGCCCGTTGGCGGCGACCGTGTTGTCCACCAGTCGTGGCTCGTTGGTGGAGAGTGCAGGGTTGGCGGCCCGTGGCTGGTTCACCAGGGGCTGTGGTGGTGGGAAGGTCACGGCGTTGGTGATAGTGGGGTGGCCGCTTGAGGCCGCCCTGCTTGCCGAGGAGCGGGAATACATCCGACCCCGTGGGTCGACTCCCGTGGCTTGTTGCTCGAAGGGCCCTGGCAAGTAGGGCCTTGGCATACTGGATCTGCAGCGTGCCTTCTCCCTGGACATTGAGGTTTGCGACCGCGGCATCAGCCGCGACGATGTTGTCCATCGGGGTGGAGTAGAGTGGGAGTCCGCTGGTGTTGCGGGCTTGTGGCGAGATGATGATACGCGGCTGGTCCGGCGGGGGTGCGCGGCCAATGGGTGGTGGAGGGGCCCCGGTCGCTGGTGCGCCGGGTGGTGGTCGGTTGCTTCCACCTGGTGGCGCGTTCTCGCGGTATTCGCGCTCGGCCACGCGCGCGGGGTCACTTTCATCGTTGAAGTTTAGGACATGGCCCTGGACGTTGGAGTTCAGGCGGGTCCTGATGCGGCGCTGGTGATAGAGCGATAGCTCCTGCGCTGTTTCCCGCTTGAGGCGGTATCTCTCGCGCTCGGCGAGCTCATTGTGCTGCGCCTCCACGAGTCGTAGGCGGGCCTCCTCAACCTCTGTGGCCGTGGCGGTCGGTGGGATCGGTGTGGAGAATGGATCTGGCGGAGCGGCCGTGCTACCCGCCATGTAGATCGCGTTGAAGAGATTGGATCTGGCACGGAAATCCTCGGGGGACTTTGAGCTGGAATCAGAGTCGATGATCCCCAGGATGGAGGAGTCCTCGAAGTCCTCAGGGTTGGAGACTCGCGTGATGGAGTCCTCCCGTGATGCGGCGGTGATAGATCTGTCGATCGAGGCAGGGGTCGCAGAGTCGGCATCGTCGTGGAGGGCTGCATCGTCCATGTCGGCATTAGTCTCGGCCACACTGCTAGTGGCCGAATCGTACTTGGTGGCAAGGCTCCTAATGGAGCGGACCTACTCCACCGAGAGCAGATCATGGTGCGGCGGCGATCCGCCGACGATCACCGTCACCGCTGGGTCGACCATGCCGGTGAAGCTGACGAAGAGGTTGATGGATCCAACTGGCATCACCGTGCAGTGGGTGATCGGGTGCGATGCCGGGATGTAGCTGCTGGGCAGGATCTGTAAGATCCCGCCGATGGCGATCATGCGGCCGGTGGCAAGCGGCCGATCGATCAGCAAATAGGGTCTCGCCGCGGAACTCAGGCCAGTCCGGCTAGGCCGCACGGGGGGGCGCAACTATCATGGAAATGGCCACGGCAGTCGCTGCTACTGGCAGCGATTGATTGAGATGGGGGCGAGAGCTGGCGGCCATCTGCGGTGCGAGATGGGGGCGGATGCACATGGTTTACCTAGGTTCGGCCCCCCGGAGGGTAAAGACCTACTCCTGCTAGATTGGATTGATGGAGAGCGAGTTACAGGGCTGGCGAGCTCGGCGTCTAAGCACCGAGTCGCTTGAAGGGGTGTATGATGGAACGTAAGTCCTCAGGATACCCTAGGGAGGTTTATATATGAGGCACCTCTCTAGGGTTTACAATTTACAACCGAACAAGATATGGATTTAGAGGCTTTAACCTAATCCGACTGGGCTTCAAGTACGCTTCTGGGCCCCCAGCCTCCAGTCGCCAGGCCTTCTCCTTAGTCGCAATCCAGTCGCCATCCTGCAGGCCCACTCGCAAGACCTTTGGCCCAATCGGAACGTCCTGCTGGGCATACCCCATTCGGCATATCCCCATCAATAATGCCCCCATAAATGGGTCCTCTAGCAGCTAAGCAGCGAGCAATGAGAGAACCAAGATTATACTTGGTATCATTATTAAGTGCAGTAGCGAGGAAGGCTAAATGATAATTATAAATATTACTAGTGTTCTCCCTACCAAGAATGCTAGTGGCAAGATAATAAGCAAAATATCTAAGAGATGGGAGTTGAATGTTCCTTATCTTCCCACGCTGAGCTACGCGGTCATTTTCATTTGTCATACTTCGGTAGAGCTCCAGCAAATCAGCAGGTCAGCCTTGGATCTTCTTCACTGTCCCAGTCATGCCTATGCCTATAATGCTGCAAAATCTGTCCAATGACATGGTGATAGGCAGATTATAAATTCTAAATGAAATAGTTGACTGATAAGGGGTGTTAGTGAAAACGAAACTCGCAACGAAAGTTTTGGTGAGCACGACATATTTCTCACTCTCATCCTGCATGTAGGTGGTCAAACCAACCCTCTGAACAAGAAGTAACAAATCATCAAGGATCCATGCAGCTTGCAAAAAGGTAAAATAAGGGAAGGTAGATGGGTGAGCATCTACCTCATCTCCTTCATTTCCAAAGTGTGGTGCAATAAGATCTTCATTATATGGTGGCTTAAACTGAAAGGCTGATCTTGAAGGCCTTTCCCTTCTGGGTGTGTCCCTCTCAAATATTTCTCCAAAAGTGTGGTTGTTCATCTTTGATATTCTAAAATTTAAACATCCATTATACAAGTGATTGCAAAGTGAATACATAATGAAGGGAGCTACTCATAGGGACTTGTAAGAATCCTAAACATGCATCAAAACAATTTCTCTAAGCATTGGACAAGCTTACAAGCTCTCATAACCTGTCACCTACAGCAGCAAAATACTCAAGATATAAACCACTAAACACAAATCTACTTGGACAAGCGGAGGAGTCACATACCGAAGAACAAATGCTCCAAATTTTAGCAGCAAAGATAAGCTAGCAAGGAGATCGAAAAATCATGGGCAAGAACAGCAAGAACGCGATTTTGAGCAATGAAATGATGTTTTCTCCAGAGAGAGAAGGAAGTGGCAAGTGAGAGAGTGAGTGGAGGGCCAGGGGTGGCCCACAACATGGCTAGGCGCGCCCCTGGGGTGGCCGCGCCACTAGGTGGTGTGCCTGCCTGGTGAATCCCCTGGGTCACTCTAGGCACCTCTCTGCCCCTTTTTTCACGTAAAAATTTAATATGAATTTTCTGGAATTTTTCGTGACACTTTATTTTTTGAGCAATTTTCAGGTAATGATGAATGATTTTCTGACAGAAAGATTTTTTGGAGAGATGCAAAATCAAAACAAAACTAAAACTTCAAAAGTTCTAAGACACTCTAAAATGCAAGCAACTAGCAATAGAAAAGTAAACTATGTGAAGGCAAAAACTAAAATGGGTAAAATAAAAGTAAGCAAAGATAATCATGGTGAAAACATTGTTTTGTTCATTAAATATCCCTTTGTTAACAAGGTTGATTAGGTCTTGTTACGAAAACAATTTTATATGAAACAAAACTTTGTATTCCACTAATGATTATGTTACCTCAACCTTGATAGCAATGGTCCCAATCATAATAGTTTCATATTTTTCTCGTGGTATGGGACAATATATTTCTCCAACTTGAATGCCTTCAACATGTTCAATTGAGTTTAAACCATAAGTCCTATCAATCTTCTTGGGGAAATAGACAGTATGCTCCTTGTAATTAACATTAAAAGTAACCTTTCCTTGATTACAATTAATAACAGCTCTTGCAGTATTAAGAAAAGGTCTCCCAAGAATAATAGACATATTGTCATTCTTCAGGCATTTCAAGCACAAAAAAATCAGTTAATATTAAGCAATTATGAGCCACTTGAACAAGTACATCCTCACATATACCACAGGAATGGTAGTAGATTTATCAGCCATTTGCAAAGATATATCAGTTGGTTTTAGTTTTTCCAATTGAAGTCTATTATAGAGAGAAAAAGGCATAACACTAACTCATGCTCCTAAATCACACAAAGCAGTTCTAACATAGCTATTTTTAATCAAACAAGGAATAGTTGGAATCCCTGTGTCTCCAAGTTTCTTTTGAACCTTACCATTAAAGGAATAATTAGCAAGCAAAGTAGAAATTTCTTCATTAGGGATCTTCCTTTTATTAGAGACAATATCCTTCATATACTTTGAATAAGGAGGCAGTTTAATAGCATCAGTCAAAGGTATTTGCAAAAATAAAGGTTTCATCCACTCACAAAACTTGTTATAGTGTCTGTCTTCCTTTGACTTGTGTTTCTTATTAGGGAAAGGCATAGGTTTTTGGACCCAAGGCTCTCTTTCACTACCATGTTTCTTAGCAACAAAAACTTCTTTAGTATATTTAGTATTCTTAGTGTGCCTTTCAGGTTCTTCCTCAACTTTTTCTTTATCAGGAGCATCATTTTCCGCATTACCACTTTCAGTTTCAGCATCAGAGATAGATATACTATTAGGATCTTTAGTAGGTTCAGAAGGTTCTACAATAGTTTTATGTTTCTTTTTCCTTTTCTTAGGAGAAGTACCACTATTTTCAATTTGTTGCTAATCTTGCTCAATTGTTTTAGGACGCCCCTCGGGATATAGAGGATCCTGGGTGGCAGCACCACTTCTAGTTTTAATTTCATAAGCATGTTTTTCTTTAGAAGCATTAACTGGCAAATCTTTTTGTACCTTAATAAGTTGATCAATTTGAGTTTGAACCATTTGGAAATGTTTAACAAGCATTTTAACATCATTAAAGGTCCATTCCACAATATCCTTCAACTCAATAATAGCTCTAGAGTTTTCCATTAGATGGTTTTGCACTCTTTTATTAAAATTATCTTGCTTAACAATAAAAACATCAAATTCTTCCAAGCATTGATCAGGAGGTTTAGAGTAACGAATATCACCTTCGTCAGAATGTTGGAGGGAGTGTACCTCAATAGTGGATGAGTGGGAGATTGGCTTACATAATTCTTCTATAAGAGGTAAATTCTTCACGTCTTCAGCTTTAATACCTTTCTCCTTTAGACATTTCTTAGCTTACTTCATCACTTCATCATTTAGTTCAATAACTCCCCTCTTCTTTGATGTTGGTGTCGGCGCAGGCACAGTTAACTCAGGTGTAGCTGTCTCAGGTGTAGTCGGTTCAGGTGGAGTCCAATCATCATAATTCTTGCTTATTTTAGCCATTAATTCCTCAGCTTCTTTGGGAGTTCTATTCCTGAAAACACAATCAGCGCAACTATCCAGGTATGTCCTAGATTCTTCAGTTAGTCAATTATAATATATATCAAGAAGCTCATTTTTAGGTAATGGACATCTAGCATGTGCATGAAACAAAGCACAAAACCTTGCCCATGATTCAGGCAATATCTCTTTTTCTCCCTGTTTAAAATCAAAAAGTTCCTACAAAATAGCATGTCTAGCACTAGGAGGGAAATATTTTTGAAGGAAGGTACTAATCAAGCAATCAGGGCTATCAATAGATCCAGGAGGTAAATTATTAAACCAAGTTTTAGCTTCTCCTTTCAGTGAAAAGGGAAAATTTTAGCAACAAAGTACGTGCACATCTTAATATCATCAGAAAATAAGCCACTCATGGTAGAAAGCTCATTCATATGTGCTACAACACTTTCATTATTAGTCCCACAAAAAGGTTCTTTCTCAACAATAGTTATGTAAGATAAATCAAGAGAGAAATCATAATCCTTATCTTTAATGTTTATGGGAGATGTTGCAAACTTAGCATTTAGGTCTAATAGTATGTTTTTCAAGAAGACTCTTAATAGCACTGCTATCATGGGTGTTTTGGCATTCTTTAATAAATTCATCAATCATTTCTAGATATCCATCTTCAATATCATAGCTCTCTCTAGACTCAGGTGAACTAACATGCGTAGTAGTGTCTTCATTAGGAGTTTTAGTATTTCTAGCTATAGTTCTAGCAATCGTAGCATCTAGGAAATGACCTAATGAACCACTCTTATCAAGCACAGTAGAAGCAACATCATAAGCATCGGAAGTTTCAGATTCAGTAGTAGTAGCAGTATGTGTAGCATGTGTATGTGGTGGTGTAAGGAGCTTACCCATAACAGATGGTGAATCAAGAGCAACGGAGGTGTTCAGAACTGTACCTCTTCTTGTAGTGGATGGTAAAATAGGGACCGTGCCATCACGAGACTTACCCATGATGGATGGAGGGCGGCGAACAATAGTGATTCCAAGTGAACTTGATAAATAGAGCTATGCTCCCCGGCAACGGTACTAGAAAATAATCTTAATGACCCACAAGTATAGGGGATGTATCATAGTATTTTTGGGGGAAGTGAAACCCAATTTATTGATTCGACAAAAGGGGAGCAAAAGAATATTTATAAGCCTTAACAACTGAGTTGTCAATTCAGCTGCACATGGAAACAATCTTGCTCACAGCAGTTTATCAGTAGCAGCAGCTTGGTAATACCAATAGCAAAGTAATAGCAGTAGTGAAAGTAAAGACAGTAGTAACAATTGCAGTAAACAGAAGGATTAACGCGCGGTAGGCATAGGGATGGATGGATGGGCGTTGCATGGACAAGACAATTCATATGGCAATCAAGACATAGGGTACTTGCAGATAAATAAGATAAAGCATCCAAGTACTAAATAATCATAGGCATGTGTTCCATATATAGTCATACGTGCTCGCAATGAGAACTTGCACAACATCTTTTGTCCTGCCAGCCCGTTTGCAGTGGGGCCTCAACGGAACTACTGGCAATTAAGGTGCTCCTTTTAATAGAGCACTGGAGCAAAGCATTAACACTCAGTGAACACATGTGATCATCACGTCAAAGCCATTTGAAAGTGTAAGATGGTTTACCTAGAGGGGGTGAATAGGTTTCTAATAAATTCTTTATAATCTTTTGCCAGTTTTAGGCTTTGCAGAATATAAGTTTGCCTAAATGCAAACTAGGTGAGGCAACCTAGATGATGATACAAGATACTTCAAGCACGAAGGCTATCACAAAGTAAAAAACACAAGTAAGAGAGGGGTTAAGGAATAACCCAAGCACGTGGAGACGAAGATGTATTCCCGTGTTCACCACCTTTGGGAAGGGGGCTATGTCACGTTGGAGAGGTGTGAGGTTCCACGAAGGATTCCCCAATGCCACGAAGGCTCACCTTCTTCTCTGAGTCTATCCCACGAAGGAATAGGTCACTTACTCGTGGTAGACTTTTAAGGTAGTCTCCAAACCCTCACAAACTTTCCACGGAGCAAATCACAAGCCGAATGCCTCCGGGCAACCCTAGCTACCTAGGGTTTCCCACAAACCCGAGAGTAACAAGCTAACTCGATGAACTCAAGGGGGATGAAATTTGGCTTGCTGGAAACGTAGATCAGGACCTCCTCTTGCTTTCTACCAAAGGGATTTGAGTTTGATTGGGTAGAATGGGAGATCCTCAAGAAATTGTGTTTCAACAATGGGGAGAGAGAGAGCTCCAAGAATGAGATATGAACTGAATGCCTAACCTCCTCAAGCTGGAAGAAGAGGTATTTATACTCAAGGGAGAAATCTAGCCGTTTGGAGCACTTTCTGCGAAACTCGGTTTTAAGTTTGGCTGGACCGGACCACACACCGGACCACCCGGTGTACAACCCGGTCAACTAGAATCCAAACCGGGATACTCACGGTGTGTGAGCCCGGATAGACTCGGTATACGAAACCGAGAATCCTGGTTTGGGTTCGGTTGACCGATGCTGGTACCGGACCGTCCGGTCTGGGAACCGGTTCAACCGGCCTGAGAACCAAGTTTGGCAGAGATGTTATCAAACTTAGATTTCTTTCTCCTCTCTCTTTGGTGATGGAACAAGTGGGTGTATAGGATGTGTATAAGGCTTAGAAAAACATCCCCAGCAAGCTCATCGAGATAACCCCTCTTAATAGTGCGGTGTTCCTAAATACTCAAGAAACATATAAAAGGTAAAACTCCGGCACGTCTCTTCATTATCGAAATGGGGGGGTCTTCGATGATCTTCCAACATACCGGCGGACTAAAACCTATTCAAGACACTAGTAGGTAGCATTAGTCCTCACTAACTATGGTGTCATTGTCAACCAAAAACAATATAGGGTAAATTACCCTTTCAATCTCCCCCTTTTTGGTTGGCGATGACAAACCGAGCTAGAGTTCACAAGGATATAATAAAGATATATATACCAAGGGATTCCATAGAGACATATGTGAGCTCGTCCATAAAGTGTGCACTTGGTTGAATTTGCGTTTGAATGCAAGGTGCACCTAAATAAAGTATAGCTTCCCACATGTCTTTATGGAATTAAGCATAATATGACAAGATATAGAGCATGGATATCTAAGCAAGGCTAGACAAATGAAAGAGGTACACATAGTCATAGCACAATAGACATATCCATGGTTCACACACATAGCACATGCTTGTCCAACATACGGAAGTAAAGCAAATAGTTCCAATCACGAAAGAAAATGGTAAGCACAATGCCATAAGAAGCAAAGATAAGGCAAAGGGCATTGTGCAAACGGCGAACCCCAGAAAAACCTCGGCAAGGAACCCGTAGAGACCTAAATGAAATCTACTCTTCTCTCTCATTGGCATCAAAACACCAAAAAGGAAGGGGAGTAGGGTGATGCTAACGGAACCCAACTAGAAGAACATAGGTGGCGTCAGAGGGTGAACGAAGGCATCTTCTTCTTCATGGATCTCCTCTTCTTCATCATCCTCATCATCATCAACAGAACCACGACGAGTAGTAGAGGAGGCACCGCGCCACCATGAGGAAACTGACTGGGGAAGTAGCCGAAGAGCATGTCATCATCAAGGGGCGGCATCTCATAGTTGACATAAGGAACTAAAGTCATCTCAGGACCATCTGGTGGAGGACTGACATGCTGGGTCACGAGAAACTCATTGTGCATGTGCCGAGTCTCTTGGCTCATCTCAAGAGCCTTGTGGCTCACATCATAGGACGAGCGGCACATCTGAAACGGCCGCTTGAAGAAAGTGGCAACACCACCCTTGGGCCTAGGACGTGAGGAGGAGGACTCTCCAACAGGACGACGAGAACCCGACCGAGTAGCAAAGTGAGGCTGAGGATCATGGACAGCCTTGGTGCCCTGCTCGGGGGGCCTCATCGATGGAACCTCGGGAGACTGACCACGAAGATAAAGAGTAAGCTGCTCTTGTTCCACATGCTCACCAGCCATCACACTAGGAGGCACAACCCTGTTGAGCAGCTTTTGTACATATACGCAGAAAGTGGGGGTCATCATGTCCAAAGCAGCCCGCCATAGCTCAAAGTACGCAAAATCACAGCCATCAATCTTCCTCAACCTGTCAGGATGACAGTAATACAGGAGGTTGGCAAAATACCCACGGCAGTTTGTAGTATCTCCAACTCGGGGAACAAGGGACTGACGAAAGATGCTGGCCAAAGTGTGGTAGTAAAAGTACATGCCAGAGATGCATGGAGGAGCATACTCATAATCCTTCGGATAGCAGAAAGCTAGAGAGTTAGCTGGCTTGATCTTCTCACTATGAATGCAAAAACCACCTGGCTTATCAAAATAGCCCATGACCTCAACCAGATCCGCAAAGGTGGCACGGAAGCGCCGCGTGCCGGTCATCCACAACATAGTGCGGTCATCATCATCATGAAAATAGACTGTGCAGAAGAACAGACGAATATACTCAGGATAGTAGTCCTCCTTGAGATACACAAGGTCAAAGAGATCCATTTTCTTCTAGGCATCATCAACAAAGCGATAATCTGAGGCAGCATACATGTTGAACCAGTCCACATTGAAAGCAAGAATGTTACTGCAGGAGGTGACCTTGAACTAAGTGTAAATATGATCCCACATCAAGGCTCGAGTCTCAGTCCAAAACTTCTTGTTAGTGCCAGGGTAAGTGCGAGACTTGAAGCGATAGGGATTCTGCTTGTGAAGGGTCCGGCACATAGCAATCTCCATATTCTTCAGGTTTTGAGTAGGTACATCTTCTTCGTCATCTCGCACGACAGGTTTCTTGCCCCTGGTGGCCTTTCTCTTGAAGCGACCAGAACGGGCGCTACCCTCTTCCTCATCCTGCATAGACTGACTAGCTCGACGAGCCCTCTTACCCCAGCCGGTTTCCTCAGGCACATACTCATCACTCATATAGTCATCATCATCGGCACCTGTGAAAAAGAGAGAGAGGTTGGGGAGCACAAGGATAAGTACACATGCCAAACAAAAAATGGAGGAAAAACTTGGATTTGGGCAAGTGCATGGCAGAAAAGAGACATTGCAGAGAGATTCGGTGCCAGGGCCGGTCTGACCGGCTCTAGAACCGGACGGACAACCAAACCGAAACCGGACGGTCCGGTGTCAGCACCAGACAACCGAACCGGAACCGGACGACCCGGTGGCAGTACCGGTATCCGGATTCAAAACCGGGCGACCCGGTGTCAGATCTGGTCCAACCGGGCCTGGAACCGAGTTGGTCGGGGAGGCCCCAAAACTGCTCTATGCAATGTAAAATATCTACCCATGTCTCAATACTTGCACAAATACAAACTTCTCAAGAAAGGTAGGCCATGGTTTGATGTGGTTGGCATACAAGAACGAAGGTGGAAACCCTAACTTGGCAAATCCATCAAAATGTGTAGCAAAACATGGGGATTTGACAAGGAAGAGGGAGAGGAGCAAGGGATTACCCGAGGACATGGCTTCCCGTGGAGGAAAGCCCCAAAAGCCCTTGAGGAAGAAGAGTGCAAAAACCTCCCAAACCACCACGAGATGGAGAGATTCCTTCGGTGGAGAGCCTCCAAAGGTCCTTCTCCGTGAAATGGTGGCCCGATATACGAATCCTAGGGGTGGAAACACCCTAGGAGAGGGGGGAAGGTGGGAGGGGCGGCAATGGAGAGTGGACGGGTCGAGGGAAGTGAAGGGGTAATTTGTGGAGGAGTTGGGGTGTCTAGGGAAGAAGAAGGGATTTTTTTCAGATCCCTGTTTGAGTTCGGTCCAACCGAGATGCAAACCGGGTCGCTCGGTGCACAGGCCGGTCAACCGAGCCATAAACCGAATCTGCAGGAATTCTGACGCGAGGAAGATTCGGTTTTCAGTCCGGTCAACCGGCTCCACAACCAGAGTACCCGGTTGAAAACTGGACTGGCAACCGAACTCGTTCAGAAAACTTCTGTCTGCAGACCCGGATAGACTCGGTTGAGAACCGGGCTGGAAACCGGACGGTCCGGTTCTGGAGCCGGTTGTACCGGGCCAAAAACCGAACTTCAGAAAAAACTTCGGAAAATTTTGTGAAAAAAAAATATAGAATGGCATGTCCAAGGAAGAAGATAGTAGACTCCAAAAGGGTAGAGGAGGCAGGTGATCTAGGCATGCCTATTGGAGAAGAACCAAATCAACACAGTTAATAGCAACAATAGGCATGATTCGAAAATATCAAGAGCCACAAGAGACCAAAGTTGGCGGGGGATTTCTCCCCTATGTTTAAGCACACATGTCATGGCACCTCAAAGATAGATGCTTGGACCCATATCATGACACAAGATCAATTAATATCACACGCATAGGTATGCATCAGACCAAGACATGGTAAGATGACTATCCCTATGTGTGTTGTGCGACTAGGCTCCATAGCAAGTTAAGAGCTGAAATATAATGCAAGTGAATCAATCCAAGTGTTTGGGATCTAGAATACCAAGTTCTCGCCTCAACATGACAAAACGGGCTTCATCCAAAGGCTTCGTGAAAATATCCGCCAATTGGAACATCGTTCCCACATGAGTGAGATTGATGTCACCATTTACGACATGGTCACGTAGGAAGTGATGGCGGATGTCAATATGTTTGGTGCGGCAATGTTGGACAGGGTTATTAGCGATCTTTATTACACTTTCATTGTCACATAGAAGAGTCACCGTACCAAGAGACACACCATAGTCTTTCAAGGTTTGGCCTCATCCATAACAATTGAGCGCAACAAGATGCCGCGGAAATGTATTCGGCTTCAGCAGTGGATAGGGCGGTGGAGTTTTGTTTCTTGGATTCCCAACTCACCAACAACCGGACAATAAATTGGCAAGCCCCGGAGGTCGACTTCCGGTCAACCTTATCACCGGCCCAATCGGAATCCAAATAGCCCACAAGCTCAAAGGTTGACCCCTTTGGATACCAAAGCCCGAGAGTAGGAGTGAGAACAAGGTACCTAAAAATCCGTTTGACCGCCATCAAGTGGCACTCCTTGGGAGCGGATTGAAAATGAGCACACATTCCAACACTTAACATGATATCCGGCCTAGAAGCACAAAGGTAGAGCAAGGAGCCAATCATGGAGAGATATACCTTTTGGTCCACATCCTTCTCACCTTCACCAAGGCCAAGTTGCCCATTGAGTGGCATGGGTGTCTTCATGGGGTTGGCATTGGTCATCTCAAATTTCGCAAGCATGTCCTTCACGTACTTCTCTTGGGAGATGAAGGTGCCTTGAGTAAGTGTCTTCACAATGAAGCCTAAGAAGTACTTCAACTCCCCCATCATGGACATCCTAAATTTCTGGGTCATCAACTCGGCAAAAGCATTGTTATGTGATTCGTTAGCTCCACCAAAAAGAATATCATCAACATAAATTTGAACAATAAACAAGCCACCCCCTTTAACCCGTTTGGTGAAAAGGGTGGAATTGACTTTACCCACGCTAAACCCATCCATGAGTAGGAAATCCCTAAGGTGCTCATACCAAGCACGAGGAGCTTGCTTTAGTCCGTAGAGCGCCTTATGGAGTAGATATACATGGTTGGGAAAGCGTGTGTTTTTGAAACCCGGGGGTTGAGCTACATATGCAACCTCTTTTAAGGGACCATTAATAAATGCACTCTTCACATCCATTTGATAAAGCTTGAAGTTATGAAGAGATGCATATGCAAGCAAGAGACGAATAGCTTCAAGGCAAGCAACGGGCGCAAAGGTGTCCTCATAGTCAATATCCTCTATTGGGCATACCCATGCTCCACTAACCTTGCTTTGTTCCTTGTGACGGTTCCGTTCTCATCTTGCTTGTTCTTGAATACCCACTTGGTCCCAATAACATTGATGCGATGATCTTTAGGTCTCTCCACAAGAGACCAAACTTTGTTGCGGGTGAAGCACTCGAGTTATTCTTGCATGGTAATGACCCAATCCGGATCTTCTAGAGCTTCATGGACCTTGAGTGGCTCGAAGTTGGACACAAATGCATGATGGCCACAAAAGTTAGTGAGTTGCTTCTTATTGTTGCGAGTCTCGATTCCTCTAGATATGCTTCCAAGTATATTATTGACTTGGAGTCCACTTGCAATAGAGGCGGACTTGATCTTCCGGATAGTTCCTTCATGATCAACGAATTCATCCTTTGTTGGTCCTTGATCATTAACCACATCTTGATCTTGACCTTGATCTTGGGAAATTAGAACGTCTTCTTGGTCTTGCTCACCGGATTGAGGGCTTGGTTCTTGTTCTTCGGTTTGCGAGAGTTGATCGTCGTGAGGTACACTTGATGGTTAAACTTGAGTAGAGCTTGGCTCTTCTTGAGTTGGGCTTGATTCTCCCCCATCAACATCTTGATCATGAGTGTGATGCTCGATGGGCAAGATATGCCCAATTCCCATCAACTTGATGACTTGAGAGGAATCTCCATCGCCTACAACATGTGGAACAACTTGCCCCCCTTGGGGACCATTATCGTCCAAAAACTCCACGTCACAAGATACTTCAACACAACCATTGGCTTTGTTGTAGTATCTATAGGCGTGAGAGTTTTCTGCATAACCAACAAAGATACCCTTGATAGTTCTAGATTTGAATTTACCGAGTTTTTCTTTCTTGTTCTTGATGAGGCACTTGCACCCAAAGACTCAGAAGTAGTTGACATTGGGCTTGTTCTTTGTGAGAATCTCGTACGGAGTCATGTCAAAGGGAGCTCGGAGGAAAAGCCGATTCGAGTAGTGAACCGCGGTGGCGATGCCTTCTCCCAAAAGTTGTGGGGTGACTTGTACTCACTCAACATAGTTCTTGCCATCTCAATGATAGTCCGGTTCTTCCTTTCAACAACGCCATTTGTTGAGGAGTATAAGGAGCCGAGAATTCATGCTTGATTCCCTCATCTTGAACAAACTCTTGCATGGTATAGTTCTTGAATTCGATGTCGTTGTTGGTCCTAATGGTCTTGATCTCCACTCCATGGGTGCGTTGAGCTTGCTTGGCGAAGGTCGTGAAGTACTTGTAGGTCTCATCCTTTGACTTGAGAAGGAATACCCAAGTGTATCTTAAGTAATCATCGACGATGACAAGACCATATCTCCTTCCACCAAGAGAATCATATGTTGATGGCCCGAAGAGATCCAAATGGAGAAGCTCCAAAGGTCTTGACGTGGCCACCTTTGATATTGATGGATGACTCCTCCCATGTTGTTTTCCTGAAATGCAAGCACTACACACACGATCTTTCTCAAAAGACACACCGGTTAGTCCAACAATATGTTCACCCTTTAGGAGTTGTTTAAGATTTCTCATGTTGACATGGCCAAGGCGGAGATGCCAAAGCCATCCCTCGTCAACTTTGGCCATTAGACATATAGGAAGAGATTGACTCTCTTGCGAGAGGTCGACCACATATAGGTCATCTTCCACATATCCAACAAGGACCAACTTGATATTATCACTCCTAAATACTTTCACACAAGTTCTAGTGAAATAGGAATCATAACCGACATCCGCAAGATGTTTTATGGAAAGTAAGTTGTAACCAAGGTTTTCAACAAGCATGACGGTCTCTAGGGACAAGGCCTTGGAAACCACCAACTTGCCAAAACCTAGTACCTTTCCTTTAGAGTTGTCTCCAAAAGTGATGCTTGACGTTGAATTGACATCATGAATAAATTGGTCAAGCGCACTTCTACCTCCGGTCATATGATTGGTGCATCCACTAGCAAACACCCATTTTGATCCACCAGAGGCATACCCCTACAAAATCAATTCTTTGATTTAGGAACCCATTGAGCAATGGGTCCCCTAGCATTAGCAACAAGATCTTTTGGTACCCAAATTGAGTACCACCTATAAGCATAACCATTGCAAGGGCCAACATATTTGTCATAAACATCTCCTTGGGCACCCTTACATAGCACATAGGAGGGATTAGATTTTCCCGCAAACTTGTGGTTGGGGTTGCCCCTATTGGCTCCCCCATTCACAACATTCTTCTTTACTTGGTCAACCACCTTGTGCCCTTCACGCACAAAGTTGATCCTTTTAGGTGGGTTGGCACCATTCTTGTCGTTCTCGGGGTCATACCCCATACCTTGCCTTGGAGCTCTTATCGTTTGTCGAGCAAGAATCTCATCAAGAATCTTGCCCTTGGTGATAGGTTTGAGACGCTCCATCTCAAGTTGTTCCCTCAACTTGTTATTCTCCTCAAGGAGACTATCTTGATCCAAGGAGGGTTAGAAGCACGAGTAATATCCTCAACAATAATAGGATCCTTCAATGTACCAAGAGCTTTCTCATAGGACACTCGAAGTTGATCATGATTCTCCCTAAGTTTTATGAGCTCACGCTTGACAAGCAAATTAGCTTTCTCAAGGTTATCA
The DNA here is from genome assembly GCA_910589775.1 of Avena eriantha. Taxonomy (NCBI): domain Eukaryota; kingdom Viridiplantae; phylum Streptophyta; class Magnoliopsida; order Poales; family Poaceae; genus Avena; species Avena eriantha. The sequence goes on from OU342741.1 coordinate 314,280,105, forward strand.
AGGTCATTGGTGAGAGAAGCATGAGCAACTTCAAGTTCTTTCTTCGAAGTATCAAGCTCTTGGGACAAGGTGATAGCTCTATCTATGGTATCCATATCTTTTGCCTTATCTAGTTCATAGATTTCAATTCATTCTTTGAGAAGAGAAGTAATGTCCCTTTCCTTGCTTAGATCTTGCTCAATAAGATTGAATGTTAGTTTCTCATCATCAATATGAGACTCCAAACTATCAATGGTCTCATCACGTGAATTGACAAGGCTCATTAATTGTTTGAATCTAGCACGAGCATTGCTAGGAAGGGACTTCATGATTTTACACATTTCTTGTACATAGTTTTCATCGAATTCATCATCGTCACTATCATTGGTACTAACATGACCATCCAAGATGCTAGAGAGAGATGGAGGGGAAGAGATTACCTTGGTACTCCTTGCCATGAGGCAAGTACCGGCGACCTTGGGAGTGATGGAGTCGTCAGCATAGTCTTTGGTGTAGTCATATGTGAAGAGTGAACCGGGTTCGGCAAACGCCAAATCGACCACCCCCACAACCTTCTCCTCATCTTCACTCTCCACATAGGATAGGTACTCTTGGCCAAGAAAGCCTTTTCCATCACGCTTCTTGTTCCTCTTGTATCTCTCGTTGATGAGATTTGGCTTTAATCTTGGCTTGGCGCCCTCTTCATACTTGGGCTTGTCAAGTCTCTTCTCATATGGGTATTTGTCGGCAAAGCGGTCCGACTCATCGCAATTGTAGCAATTTCCCTTCTTCTCGCTTGGTCCGGTTGAGCTTCTTCTTCTTTGGAACTTCAAGTTCTTAGTGAAGAGAGCAACTTGAGCTAGCATGTCATCGATGCCCTCACTATCACTATCTTCATCATTTACACCACTTTCTTGCGCATACTTGGCCTTCAATGCAAGGGATTGAGAGGGCCCAATGGCACGGTTGATCTCCTTGATATTTTGTCCTTCATCCGCCATATTGTCCATGGCAACAAGATAGGACACGAGATCATCAGGCAAGAAGTGGCGAGCTGAATCAAGAAGTTGCAAGTTCAAGGCAAGCTTCTTGTCGGAGACGGCAATCATGGAGAGAACCTTGGACTTGATAAGCTCATCATTCAATTTGAACACATCTTCATACTTGTCACAACCAAGACCATCAATCTTGACATGGAGGGCAACAAGTCTCTTGTATGCTTCGGCGATGGACTCACCATCATTGTTCATGAACATGCTCATCTCCGACTTGGCGGCTTCATACTTGGACTTTTGGATAAGGGAAGTTCCCTCTTGGAGAATGAAAATCCTCTCCCACAACTCCTTTGCGGTGGAATGTTGCTAACTTGATCATAGAGAGTGCGGTGAATGGCACTCCTTATCTTGTCACAAGCCGTTGCATTTAGTTGATGATCATAGTACTTTCCCGAAGTGAGATTATTGGGATCTTGTGGATAGAAGCCCTTGCCCACAATCTCCCAAAGCTCCACGCTACAACTTCGAAGATAAGATTCCATAGAAACTTTCGAATGAGAGAAGTGAGTTCCATCATAGTGAGGTGCGGGACCCGAACCATTAATATGAGGCATGACGTTCTTTTGTTTGGGATATATATATGGAAATGGATTAGGGGGCATGGAGGCTTTCATCAGGTCACTCTCGCTAGAGGCCTCGTTCATAGCCTCCTTGCCGGTGTCCATCGGCCTCCCTTGAGGTACTACCGAAGGTCCGGCAAGCATGACCCCCTCGCCCATCCCCGTAAAACGTCCTTCAAGAAAACTTATTCGAGCATGGAGATCGGAATCCTCCTTAGCCTTTTCAAGGGATTGTTTTGCAAAGAGTTCACGGATCTCCTTGACCAAATAAGTCTTTCCCTCCTCATCATTAGAGAAAACCATCTTTTCTCTTAGGCGGTAAAGCCCTTTGAAGAGCACTTGGCTCTGATACCAATTGAAAGTGTAAGATGGTTTACCTAGAGGGGGTGAATAGGTTTCTAATAAATTATTTATAATCTTATGCAAGTTTTGGGCTTTGCGGAATATAAGTGTGCCTAAATGCAAACTAGGTGAGGCAACCTAGATGATGATACAAGATACTTCAAGCATGAAGGCTATCACAAAGTAAACAACACAAGTAAGAGAGGGGTTAAGGAATAACCCAAGCACGCGGAGACGAAGATGTATTCCCATGTTCACCACCTTTGGGAAGGGGGCTATGTCACGTTGGAGAGGTGTGAGGTTCCACGAAGGATTCCCCAACGCCACGAAGGCTCACCTTCTTCTCTGAGCCTATCCCACGAAGGAATAGCTCACTTACTCATGGTAGACTTTTAAGGTAGTCTCCAAACCCTCACAGACTTTCCACGGAGCAAATCACAAGCCGAATGCCCCCGGACGACCCTAGCCGCCTAGGGTTTCTCACAAACACAAGAGTAACAAGCTAACTCGATGAACTCAAGGGGGAATGAAATTTGTCTTGGTGGAAACGTAGATCGGGACCTCCTCTTGCTTTCTACAAAAGGGATTTGAGTTTGATTGGGTAGAATGGGAGATCCTCAAGAAATTGCGTTTCAACAATGGGGGGAGAGAGAGAGAGAGAGATCCAAGAATGAGATATGAACTGAATGCCTAACCTCCTCAATCTAGAAGAAGAGGTATTTATACTCAAGGGATAAATCTATCCGTTTGGAGCACTTTCTGTGAAACTCGGTTTTAAGTTCGGTTGGACCGGACCACACACCGGACCACCCGGTGTACAACCCGGTCAACCGGAATCCAAAACGGGATACTCACTATGTGTGAGCCCGGATAGACTCGGTATACGAAACCAAGAATCCTTGTTTGGGTTCGGTTGACCGGCGCTGGTACCGGACCGTCCGGTCTGGGAACCGGTTCAACCGGCCTGAGAACCGAGTTTGGCAGAGATGTTATCAAACTTAGATTTCTTTCTCCTCTCTCTTTGGTGATGGAACAAGTGGGTGTATAGGATGTGTATAAGGCTTAGAAAAACATCCCCATCAAGCTCATCGAGATAACCCCTCTTAATAGTGCGGTGTTCCTAAATACTCAAAAAACATATAAAAGGTAAAACTCCAGCACTTGTCTTCATTATCGAAATGGGGGGTCTTCGATGATCTTCCAACATACCGGCAGACTAAAACATGTTCAAGACACTGGTAGGTAGCATTAGTCCTCACTAACTACTGTGTCATTGTCAACCAAAAACAATATAGGGTAAATTACCCTTTTACCATTCCCTTCGGTTATCCCGATTATTGTCACTTTGGGGCCTTTGGTTCCGGACAACAATATGTGTATACAACTTGCACGTAAGATCACAAACAATACTATCATAATGAATCAATAACATGTTCAGATCTGAAATCATGGCACTCGGGCCCTAATGACAAGCATTAAGCATAAAAAATTGCAATAAAGTCAAAAAGCACTAATAATAGATACTAGGCACCATGCCCTAACAATCTAATGCCATTACATGAATGATCTCATCCAATCCCTACCATCCCCATAGCCTACAATGGGGGATTACTCACTCATGGATGGGGGAATCATGGATGGTCGATGGAGAAGCGATGGTGACAGTGATGGCGATGATCTCCTCCAATTATCCGTCTCGGCAGGGTGCCAGAACGGAGTTTCTGGTTCTGATTCGCGGAATCTGGTGGTGGCGATGTAGCGGAACTCTTTCTGGAAAAACGTCGACCCCCCTGAGTTTTTAGGTCAGGACGCATCTTATAGGCGAAGAGGGAGGTCGAGGGGGTGACCGACGCGGCCACACCACCCCCAGGCGCGGCCTAGCCTGGCCCGCGCGGCCAGGTGGTGTGGGCCCCTCGTGGCCCTCCTCCGTCTCGTCTCCTGACTCCGTGAATCTTCTAGCGAAATAGGAATTTTGGCATATTTTCCGGGATTTTTCCTGATAGTTGATTTTCTGCACAAAAACTAGACACCAAGGTAATTCTGCTAAAAACAGCGTCAGTCCATGTTAGTTGTATACAAATCACACAAATTTAGAGGAGAAACAATAGCAAAAGTGTTCGGAAAAGTAGATACGTTTTAGACGTATCAGAAACTGCATGACATTGTGTAGCTCACTGTAAATTCTGAGTCACCGTACGTGTCTTGCATTCCAGGAAATACCGTTGCTTCCATATATATTTGCTTATATGACATGCCTAGTTTATATTTGTTGAAATTCTAAAAAACACTTTGTTTGATTGCTCATTTCATTGTAGGCACGCTTGTCTAATGATTATTTGTCCTGTTCTACAGGTTCACGTGCGATGCTACTATATCTTGCATCTTGTTCTGGTTCGTCTTAAGCAATAACATAACTATCCTCTACAATATACAGTTCATTCCTTCTATAGAAGTTCTTGTATCATGCGATTATAATTTCTATCTGATTCATTCTTAGCTATGAGTAGTTTGTCTTATTTGTTGTATTAACTTGTTATTACTTAGTTTCAGACTGCAATTATTGCTATTGCCACTAAAGAGGGAGCTGCAAGATCATGTCTCGAGGTGGTTTTCCAATGTAGCTGTCACACTCAAAGGGAGATACAGTTGATGCATTGAGAATGCAAATTGAGGACGATGCTATCAACTTGATTGTCAACTGAAATGCTGAATTTTTTTTCCGGAGCATTGATATTACGTAATATTTTTAAGCATTTTGCAGCTGATGTAATAGCTGATGTAGGCATTTTTATGAGTTGGGCCATGTAGGCATTTAGTTGACGTCGTCCACGCATGGCGGTAGGTGGTATCATAACTGCTCTAGCCATGTCGATCAGGTAAGCGTTTAGATCTTTGTTATTTGCCCTTATTGTATCAGGCCTACCATGAACAATAAAAGATGCTCGCTAATTATACTCCTTTTATGATATTTGCGTGGGCTTCCGAAAGGCCAAAACTGTAGGTGTCTGTGACCGTAACAGGCCTACCCTCAGGTGGTAACCAGTAACAGTAACAGGCTAGAGCAGTAACAGGACAAAATAGTGACAGGCCAAAACAGTAATAGCCAAAATAGTAACAGGCCAGAACAGAGGTAACCCATCTCAGTAACGGGCCAGAACAGTAACAGGCCAGAAAAGTGGCAGGCCAGAACAGTAAAGGACCACCACAGTAACGAACCTGAACAGTAGATGGCCAGAATAGTAACAAGGTAGAATAGTAGCAGGCCAAAAAATTTACCAAACAGGAACAGTAATATGCCAAACATATTGCCAGGCCAGAATAGTACCAGATCAAAACAGTTGCAGGCCACCGCTAGGCCCGAAAAGTTGACGGACGGTACGGTAAAAGGCCAGAACTGTATCGAACCTTCTCAAAAGTGGGGCGTTCGTAGGCAGCCCAGGACGAGCTGTGAGAACAGTGACGAGCTGACCGTGAGCCTTAACAGTATCGGGCCTACTTGATGCAGGTTGTTAACGGGCCACACAGTATTCGAACAATGTGGGCTTCTATAGGCCGAAACAATAACGGGCCTGACATTCGCGGACCGCTGCTGGCCACATCTTTTGGACCCACTTCAAATAGTGCCGGACGAAACAGTAACATGCCATAATCTTATTGGGTTCTCCTAATGGACCGACCCACTTAATTATTAGCCGGCCTTTGCTGGGCCTGGCTTCTACCACGGTTTATGTGGCCGTTAATGGCGGTAACTAGGTGTTAACGGTGTTTGCCACGTGACATTTTGCATGATGTCAGTAGTCAATGCGGCTAGCGAACAGATCTACGATGGAAGTTTTCGTGGCTGAATGGTGCGATCTGCCACAGTCAGAAAAAGTCGTGCTAGATTCTTTTGTGACGTGGCTTTTAACACGAAGGGTATTCGTCAGAGAAGACTTTTTAGCCACGAAAAACGGGCCTTCAACAACGAAAATCGTCCGTTGTAAAAGCCAACTTCTCTTGTAGTGATAGATCAGTCAACGTGCTCCCATCAATCCATATCGGAGAGGGAAGAACACTTTGGGGAGGATCTTGACATCTACACACGCACTCATAAACGTAGGCTCATATTCATGGATAAAGTCTAAACTCACTTATAGATGCGCGTCTATCATGTCTACGATGATAGATCAGTATGACGCCGAATGAATAGACGCCTCTACAGCTGGAACAACCAAAGGTAATTCTGAACTATATATGTCAATATTAACATTTGAAATGATGTGCATGGACAATTTGGGCTTACAAAGAATTGTCACTAAAATGACAGTCGACACTTAGTTCACTTTAGACTTGTGAACCATTTTAGTATAGACATACGTTGACAAATAGGCACTCTGTTGGTAGTTTTAGTCCTGATGCAAGTCATCTTGTACCATAGAAGTACGTTGTTTTTCCTGCAGTTCATATTGTAAATGGGAAAATATAGCCAAAAGACTGTCAACAAGTATTCTTACGTCGGTCAGTAACAACATAAGAGGTTTTCACAACTAACACTATTATCACTGCCTTACATCCATAGACGACTGCCACGTGTTACTCGAATATATTATCAAACATACGAGGTCATACTATGTAAAAGAAGAGAAGTACAAATGTGATCTAAATTCTAATATCATTGCAACAAACCAGTGTCGTGCATACTCTTAAATAAAGCACATTTGAACCAAGAAAGGGGATATGACAAGAATATTGGACAACATACAATCTACTCCCTCCGTTTCATATTATAAGACATTCTAGAGTTTTCAGACAACAACCAAAAAGAGCGAATTGTACAAAACTACCCCTCTAGACTTGTCGGAAACAGCGATCCATCATCCACGATCATCCAGACAGTAGAAATCTATCCTCCTGACTTGATCCACACATGACGATGGAGCGGATTTGGACGGATATACCAAAACCAAATCCAAATCCATGAACCTCACTGTAGCCCACCCACGAAAATATCCATAGGCATGGATATCACCCCGGATCCAAACCCGCCAGATATCCAAGTATCCATGGATGTCCATTGGTTTACACGCTATATACACAATAATAACAACCTTCAGCATAACTGCGACATTATAGCTAATTTCGACAACATTTTAGTAGCATTTTAATAAATATTATATGGATAGTACATAGGAATATAAAAGCATCAATATTCGACCACATAGTACTTAAAATATGTCAAACCTCACACGATAACACCACAAAATACATAGATGTCTCATAACAGGCTCACCGAGGGCAGAACAACCACCAACGATTCTTGTAGACGAGGAGTAGTGGGGTGGTCACTGGGGATTCCTAGCAAAGGAGGAATAGGGTGGCAGGGAGAGCGACAACATCACGCGGTCCGCTAGGGGTGTCAGGGAGTGTGGCGGCATCACCGGTCCGCTAGGAGGGGAGACGTCACTGGTGACCGCTTCCCCTGGCGGCTGCTTCGTGCCCTTGTCCAATTGTTCGTGTGCATACGAGTGATTAGGGAAAATGTAATAGGGAGTTATGGATTAGTACTTAGGTGGGTCTTTGGGCCTGGAGCTTGGAAGTTGGAAAGTTTGTCTTGTTAGTGAGTAATATGGCACATTGTTGTCACATGTGGGTCCCACATGTCAGCCGAGTATCCATTGGATCCATGGAGCAAAACCACTACCCATACCCGCCCCATGAATTAGCGGATGTCCGCCCCATGAATTAGCGGATGTCCGCCCCATGAATTAGCGGATGTCCGCCCCATGAAATCCATGGACGTAATTAGCCTTCCATACCCTTACCCATCGGGTTGAATATCCGTGGATAAACTTTCCATCCTTACCCGCACGTGTGGCCGGAATCGATCTCGCACGCATCGCCGGAATCGATCGTGCGCGGGTCGCCCAACAGCTCCAGATCTCCCCATGATCGATCCTCCAGCCAGCAGTGCCAGATAGCCAACAACGCCGTATCCAGCCAGGCCACCCGGCTGCACAGGTCAAGGAGGAGAGTCGGAGCTTAGATGTACGACAAGCTGCCAGCAGCTCGCCCCTGACCTCCCTTGTGTAGGAGGAAACTCCGGCAGCTCAACCCCCACCTCCCAACTGCGCAGCTTCTCACCGACGACGTCGCCTTCTTCCCGGCCACCAATTCCTCCCATGTGTGTTGCTCAGGAGATTCCCCGCGTTCCCAGGTGCCTAGGGAGTCGCCGCAGCAGCAGACCCAAGCATTGTTTGACCTTGCCGACCAGCACTTGTCCTCCTTGCCGACCTAAGCAGCAGCAGAAAGAATGGCACAACGATTGTTTGACCTTAATTGCACTCCACCTGACAAACAAGAGGACGATCAGAATGAAAATGGGCAAGAAATGGAAGATCATGGACAAGAAATCGAAGATAACAATGAGCAAGAACTAGCAAGAACAAGTACTCACAAGAAGAGCAAGATGGATACTCACATGGTCAAACAAGCAAAAAAATCCTACCTACAGCAATAAAATACGGTAACATGGACTACATTGATGAGAAAAAATTTGATCAAGAATCACCCGACCATATGTTGGATTAGTACCAACCGAGCAAAGGAACAACCGACTACTAGCAAGAATAACCAAGGTAGCTCGCCTCGCTAGTAAAATCTGTACAAAATTACGAGCTTCCTAACAGAATGACATCCATACCAAGACTACAATAACCAAGCTTGAAATCAACAAGGTCATAACATAACACGCTCCACGCTCATCTCGTCGATGTCAACAACAAGAGCTTTTTTTTTTCTTTGAGATGATCGACTACATCACAACAAGAGGTGACGTCTCTAAGTCTGGCAAATTAAGACACAATTTAAGTCTACAGTGGCTTGCCTAGATAAGGGGAGTTACGCCTCGTATCAAATTAAAAAAGATATGTCTCCCTCTAACTACATGAAAATGTAGCACAGGACGAAACTAAAATAGGGCATAGGTCACAACAAAGTAACGAAAATATTAACTAGCCTAGTTTTGCAGACAAATGGAGGTCAAATAAGTACCTTCTGATCTAGGTTCAGTTGCTCTTTTTCCTCAGCAATATGTACCAAATCTTGTTCAGCCTTTTTGAACTTATCCACTATACTTGAAGCACTTACATTTCCCTTGAGTAGCACATCTCTTAAAACAGAAGATAGGACATGCATCATAAAAATTTCAGAGCAGCTTTGAGTTTAACAATTTAGTGCTACTGAACATAAGCAAGGACTAAGACAGATTCTGTTACATAAGAAAATTCTTTAAAGAATCCACACATCAGCAAGACAACACATACAAGAACAGTAGTAATACACACTAGAGTAGTGACGCAAGTTGTACTACAAATCCATAGTGTGACACCTGATTGTAGCAAGCTAGTAATGCCAAACTTAACAAGAGCTAGTAGCAGTAGCAACAGCTTTGATTTTAATGCAAAATTCAACACAAATTTAACAAGAGCACAAGCACAGCACAAGAAAATTTTAGTAAGAGTACTCCATATTGTTCACTTGTGAACTTAACACGAGTTGCCACTGTAGTTACAGTTGAAGTCAAGATTAATGTGGTCACACTTTGTTCAAATATTGGGGGTTCCAACTTAAGGGACTTAAACAAGAAAGCCCTTAAATTATTCTAGCAAAAAGAATATTCAATGAACACTATGAAACATACTATATCATTATGAGTACTCTTGCTAGATAATCTACTCTTGTCTATTGTGCACAGCTGCTCCATATTGTACACTGAAACTTGCATAATCAAACAAGCTACTCCATCACAAGTTCAGTTTATGCTACAGATGACAAGTTTAGTTTATGCTACTCCTAATTCAGTAATGAGAGAATAAACTCTAATTGGGAAAACATAGAGTACTCCAAGAATACTTTCAAATACTCTATCACAAGGTAAAACGTGGAGTACTCAATCACACTACAATATCTACTTTATGCTACAAAATCCAGCATAGGATTTAGGGAAAATTTGTTATAGGACACCGTTATTTTCTGTCATTTGCTGAAACACACTGCTCGATTGTGTCTTTGCCAGGTACCATTACAATTTTGCGGTACATTTGCCAGAACACACCGCACAGCTAAAAAGGGAAAGTTTAACACATTTTCTTCAAACCTGGCCATAACATGGTCACCCAAGCAAAAGTGGCAAAACTTTCCCTTTTTGGCCATGTGGTGTGTTCTAGCAAATGTGCCACAAAATTGCAATGGTACCTGGCAAAGACAGAATCGAACAGTGTGTTTCAGCAAATGACGGAAAATAACGGTGTCCTGTAGCAAATTTTCCCTAGGATTTAATACTCCAGTTTATGCTACAGAAACTCAGCTCATTTGTTTAAAATCAACAAGATTTGTTCCTAATCAGAACAACTTAAAAAACACTACATATCTCTACTCCTAATCAGAGCAGCTTGTAAATCCCTCTATTCCTAAATCCCGTGCCAACAAATTCTGCAATCCTGTGCCAACAATTCTACTCCTATTCAGAGCAGGTTGTAAAGGTACTCACCCGCAGCAGCTTGTTGTGGAGGAGCCGCTTGCCGTGGACGAGCAGTTGGTTGGCAGCAGCTCGGGGAGAAGCTTGGGAGGCAGCAGCTCCTCCGTGTCCCCCTGTCACGGATGCCACTATCGCCCATCTTTGTAGTCCCCGCGCCGGCTACCCCCCATGATTGGAGCTCGTCCCTGAACTTGGATCGACAGATCAAGCACTACCGCAGAATATCGAGGAGCGCCGCTGCAGATCTGGCCGCCGGAGGAGGAAAAATCCCATTTTTAACTCGACCTTGCTGCCGCAGATTTGTTGGAGGACGCGGGAGAGACGACGATGCGAGAGGAAGAGGACGGCGGCGGCGACACGCGCAAGTGAGAGAAGGCAGCGACGCTGCGACGCGCGCGAGGGAGAGGGCGCCGGCGACGCGGTCGAGGGAGTAGCGCCTGCGAGGGAAGCAGCGAGAGAGATGCAGGTAAGGGACTGAGCGACGCGAGCGACGTGAGGTGCGGTGGAGAGAGCGACACGAGGGAGGGTAAAAATGGAAAGTCGGAAACTGTTTCAACGTGACGAAATGTGGCCTATCTATACATATACCTAATATCTATACTACTTAATACCGAATACTAATACCTAATACCCATACCTATACCTAATACCTATATCTAATACCTAATACTTATAATATTAATAAAAGATGGATTGTTTCTCCCGATCCAATATTTTTTTTAACTATTTTACCCTCCCATCAAACCCTATAATACAACCAACGTCACCGGTACGTCAGAAAAAAACTATTCTCTTCCTTTCGTTTTCTTTGTTGTGCCTTGGGTCGCTAGGTTGGAAGTCGCTCCATCGAGAAACATAGCCACGTAGAGCCGTCGCGTTAAGCGCTGTCGTGGAGGAAAATGACTATAACGACCCTAAATCAATCACGTATAGGCTTTCCTATTAGGTGCTTTTTTCTAGCCCTCACACCCCGGTTCCCTAAATATAACCAAAGGTACACGCGAGGTCGAGGACACAAGATCGACCACGACGAAAACAACGTTCGCCTGTCTACTAGCGGCGACGCGCGCGTCCGAGCCGGCGACAAGGTCCGGCCCCGCTCCTCATGATCTACCTCACCGAGGTGATCTAATAACGCCCCTGTTCCCCTTCCATGTAGAAGAGAAAAATCACCAAAGCGGCACACCGATCAGGTCCTGAAATCTCGATCGATTGCCGCTGCCTCTCAAGAGTAATAGTCTGCTTCTGTGTGGAAAAGAGATCGGATCGGAGAGCTCCAAAGAGCGCCATGATTCTGCAATTTCGGGCGGACGTCTAGAAGCAGAGGTCTAGGAGAGAATTACTACTACATATTGTCCAGCATGAGCATGTCCACGCCGCATGTCGTCGGGGTGATGGCGTTGATCAACCAGCGGCACCCAAGTAGAGCCTGACAATGATCATGACGACGACATACGCGATATAGCAATCGTGGAGGCCACTGACGGTGCGGCGAGACGTGGGGCCTTGGTGGCCGCAACGCTGTTTGGACATGGGGGCGTGGGCCATCAACGTTGCGCACACGCTCGACTCCGGTCTGCTATGTTCGCCACCATAGACATGAAACACCCGCAGTTCATGTGCTCGATGCTAGGTTTAGACGGGGCCACGATTTGGAGGGCGGTGGTCGTCCTGCCTGTCGTCGCGGGCGTGATGCTGCTCAGGCGTGAAAACACCGAGCATGATGGTGGTGAACCTGTAGATGACATCCTGAACCGGAAGGCCGTCGTGGACAGCTTCTTTCAGCAAGGACACCGACGACTACGTCCCACAAGCCATCGCTAAAGACATGGGTGGATATTCTCACCACGAAGCTGAACGTTGGGCTGGGATCCTAGACCCCAGGCCAAGACGCCGCTCCCTCACCACAGCGGCGGGCTGTACAAGTCCAGCACATGAATTTCTACGAGGCAACCGACAAGAAGGGCCACACAGACGGGGGCGGATCAGGGACATGTACACATTCAACAAACTGAAAAAAGAACGCCCAAGAAGTATGCACAATCTCTCATTGAAGGAATCAGTTTGGTGGAACAACCATCCCATGGTACTTTCTTTTTTGCCGGAAGGTAATTAATCTGGTCAAGATTTAGATTAACATATACATGTTTTTTCGACGGTTCGACTTGAACATATATAAAATATCATGCAACCCAAAGGTGTCATGATTTTAGTTTAAAAGAAAGATTAACATCGTAAACATCCATGTTTTTTAGGGAATTGTAAATGCACATGCTTGATATCTCCATGATATCATCTTACTTTGTATGCTTCCGCTCTAAAATAGCCTCCCAAAACATACAATATTTTCAAATAGAGGTTGAACTCAAAGAATGTTTATTATATTTTGTGCTGGGTTTAAAATTTAGCTATTGGTTATCTTTTTTGAAATTATTGTTAAACTTGTTGTCTTGATGTTTGTTGTCTCTGAAAACTGATTATAGAAATACTAAAAATATTTCACTTTGTTCGGAATTTATTTTCTCTCCCGTTGCAACGCATGGGCATGTTTTCTAGTAATCCTAAAACGTCTTATAATATGAAACAGATAAGAGTTTTTAGCTTTATAAAAGAAGTGTACCTAGTCTACTTTTAGTGCGTAGGTTCACTCTAAATCTAGGTAAACCTACACACTAAAATGAGTCTAGATACACTCCTTTCACAAAGCTAAAACATCTTATATTTTAAACCGGAGGGAGTAATGGTGATCAGCAAGAGGAGTATACATATTGACATTAATCCAAGAGCTGTGCCCTCATGTTTCTAGCCGCCCTGTAGGTAACATAAAGTTGTACAATAAACTTAGAATTGCAAAAATACTTACTTTTCAACCCATTAAACTTGGGATCACAAATAAGTTTAAATAATTAAGCAATTCTTTCTTTCATGGGTAGGGTACTCCTCCAGAGTCAGAAGTATAAGAACACACAAAGAAGCATCTACGTCCACATTGTTTATCTTATGTACTCCAAGAATACACGTGTGTTGCCCTGTTCACCGTAGGAAATTCTTTGGCTTACCTCTGTACAGACACGTATCTCACATTGGAATTTGATCAAGCATTAGAAAGCACATATAAGTGAAAGCAAATGGAAGATTAGCCGGGGTGGCGGATTGGGAGATCATCTGGCATCGGATCAGGAGTACGAAAAACATTGATTCAATTTGTTTAAGAACCTTTACGATCAAACCAGAATAACTTCGAACAAAGGAAGAAGCTTTGCACTAACAAAACAATTAATCATACTTTTAGTAACATGGAGCACAAACTTCATGTAACTCTGCCCGTGACGTTCCTGCACGCATAAGGTCTACGATGATGGCATACTGTCTACGTACGGAGCCACGGAGGAAAGAATTGAGGCCGACGACCCTGTAGTCTAAACAGCTTAGGGCATCTTCACCTGACCGACTTAAATGGTCAATCGAAACAACCCGTTTCTGTCCGTTTGGGTCGGATCATGGTCGTTTTGGGTCGCGGTCGCTCTGGCCGGCCAAATCGTGTCCAGCAACGCGATCCATGTGTTCGCGCTTGGCCAAAGGCCTCTCACCGACGTCGGCGTCGGTGTATTTCTGTTGCGTTCACCTCGTCCTGTCGTCTCCCGCCTTTCTTTCTCGTTGATTCCGCGTCTCTTCTGGACGTTTCCCGCCGTGTCCAGGTGCGCCCATAAAAAGAGAGGCATCCGATGTAGGCACAACCAGAAATCGCACTCCACGGACCTCCATATCTGGCCGTCCACGCCGCCGCACTGGCAACCTCGACAACTGCCCAGAAATCCCACTGCCCCACGAGTGCCCGTTGCCGTCGTGGTGGCCGGACCCGCCGGAGGAACCTGACGTGTTGCTGCCTCTGATTCAGGGGAGCCCACAGATATACAGACAGACGTTCAACCACCGGCGGTGCACTCACTACAACTGCAATAGGACCACTGGCGAGCCTTTCTCGTGGGAGGTGATGGACCACGTCTTTCTGCTAGAGCACCGGTAGCGTGTTGCGCTCGTAGACGTGTGTGGCGAGCTTCAGGAAGCGGTGTAGGCCAATCCCAACGACGTGTACCTGCGTGCCCGTCTCGCCCAAGTTGTAGAGGAGTTGCAGACGCATGAAACGATCTACCGCTCTCTCGAAGAAGAATGGGGTCTTGTCGACCCGCCGGTGCTGCCAAAGCCCTAGGCGGCGCATAATTCGAGTGGTGTTGTGTGGTATTCGAGTGGTGTTTGCTTGTAATATATTTAAAGACTCGAATAAAACTTTCCATTACATTCTCCATGTTTCTACATCGTACATGGCGAGTGCATGGCCTAACCTACTCCTCGGAGGAGTCGGAGTCAGATTCGAGGTGGTAGCAGGGATGACACATGGTGTCGTTGAAGATGCTGACGGTGAGCCTTCCTTCGTCGTCGTACTTGAACACGACAATGTTGCGCACGTCAATCTGGTGCGTGCGGGCGAGCTTCTCGTCCAACAGCACCTCCACCGGGTACATGGTGGTATTGACACCGGACGCCCGCAGAATGACCTGCTGGGGTGGTGCGTCATCGACCAACGACGCGAATTTGCGGGGAAGGAGCTACCTGTCCCGTACCATGCTGAAGTGGATGGGCAAGCGGCGAACTCGATGCCGGTGTCGAGAATATCGGGCGAAGACGGCGGTGAGGGAGAGCTTGGTGGCGCGCTGCTTTGGCCACGTCCTCCGCGCCTCCCTCGACATCCACGGCCAGGACCCGGAGGTTGTCCTAGACGCCATCCCCTCGATCTAATGCAGCCGGCCATGGCTAGCTACTGGGAGTGGAGGATTGGGGGAGGAGGAGAGTGGGGCGCGGTGTTGAAGATGATGGCTGAGGGTGGCCAATTAAAAAGGCCCGGCATCGGATGCCGGCGTGGAGGCCAAAGTGACGGCATTGAAGTGTCGTGGCACGAGGGCAGGCGTCGGGCAGCGCCAGCAGCGGCGTGGCCAACCTTTGGAGCAGCCTTCTATTGATGGCTAGTGGAAGACAACCGTTGGGTCGCTGGCAAGAATGCCCTCGGCCCCCGCGGGAGGACACGGGAGGCCACGAGTGCTTCTGGGACGACCCAACCGTTTCCCAAATTACGTGCATAGATTGGTCGAGCCGGACTTGTTTGCCTAGATGGGTCGAGCCGTTAGGAGGCAGTGCACGTCCCGTACGTCCGCGCGGACGCATTCGGACGCGCTTGGACGGGTTGGGTCGACCCGGTGGAGATACCCTAAGTGTGGAGACATGGTGGTGGGGAGCTATCAATGCCTCCCAGGTGCGCAACTCCAGCACCGCCAGGGCCCATGTTCCATGTACCAACTAAAACTAATATGTGTGTTACTAAACCATCACTACAGGAATACCCCCATACTCGGTGGATTTTTGGAGCGGCATAAACGAAAAGAACTAGTAAAAGTTGGTTAGGCGGTAGATGGGATTTCGCGACACCATTTTTGTGGCCGTGGTTAATTATACACCGTGGCCGACACATTTTAGTGCCCTAGTATGTGGCCAGATGGAGCGGCACTTAATAATGACGCGGTAGGTGAGAAGTGGCAAATTTTGCCCCCGCCATGGATTTGACTTACACACCACACATCACTGACTGGTGTGGCCCACCACCTCCAAACCTTTCATTTTAAATAGTGCAGTCGTAGTCCACAGTTTATTCATATTCCGACCCTCCCTTGGCGACCTAGGCCGCAACAGCGTCCGCGTCGGTGTTGATTGAGACGAGGTCCCCCATTGGCAAGACGTGAAAACGACGATGGGCTTTGAGATCGGTAAAGGGTTCGTAAGTTATTTGTTTGTACGCTGTTGATCAATATCATATTTGGTTTTTGTCTTGCATTTTTGTTCTTGGATCTCACGAACTTCAGTTTGGAATTTTCTCAGCGCGACATAGTGCCGAAGTGGATCTATGATCATACATTCGACTATGTCGTGATATAAAATAACTACGAAATAGTATGCTACTGCAAAAGGCCTCCCCGTAGGCACGTCGCATTCAGGACCAAGCACACCGGCCAAATATTCCTTAGCTGTAACTATAAAAAACCGAGGTTCTACTACTTTCATTTGCTTGATGACCCACACTCAGAAGTGATGCATCGTACATTGGCGAGATTAACCGTGGAAGAAAACGATGATGGATCGCCGGAAGTTGGAGATTTGGAGGATGCCAAAAAAATAAGAGTACGAGGAGGATGCAAAACTTACAACAAAGAAAGAGACATTGAACCGCTGAGTGCGATTAAAACTATGTGTAACATAGTTAGTCCTGGCCTCCGTCCGATTATGACATCACTAGATAACATGGGATTTAAAAGCCGTTCCCAATAAATAAAGTTTGTCTAGTTTTTTCTGAACTGTTTATTAGAAGGTACTTATGTTTAATTATGCACTTTGTAGTATGTCTGTTTTTTCTTATTCTCAAGCTGCTATTGTTTTACTATTATTCAGTATGTAGTGTGTTTGTTTTTTCTTATTCGCAAATTGAGTATATATGTGCATGTTATCCTTGTGGGTCCATAATATTAGTTTGCAACATGGCAGAGTGATAGAGTGATCAACTAGTCAAACTTTATGCGCACAAAGCTCCCCACTCACCTAGAGCTCGCTGGCATTGAACCCTAAACCGAATCCATGTCGCGTTATGCAATGCCGCCCACCTCCGACGTTAGATCTAGCCTCGTGCATCTGCTTTTCTTCTCGGTGCCGCTGCACTCGACCGGACCGTTCCACTCTTCATCGCGGCTCTGCTCGTGACAAGATTGTTCCCCTCTTCGCTGCCACTACAAGGAATATGGCTATAGACTATCTGTTTTCGTCAAAGAATTATCACAATAGTTCGTTGATGACGATTCTATGAAAATTTGAGATTATGGAAAGTTGAGCGTCGCAAATGAACTATAACGACGATTTTTGAGAAATCGTCATAACCTTCTAGGACGATCTCGCAATGTCATAACCTCTATGACAATCTAATACCGTCACGTGACATCTAACCTGGCCACGTCAGATCCTACATGGCAAACCGACGTGGCAAGAATTCAGCCCAGTCCACTTCACTCATTTATTCAGTCAATTTATTCTTAATCATTCTGGTCTCAGCTACGTGGGCCAAATTCAACATTTTCACCTATTTTTTTATGTCTTGACCTTTTTACAATCCATTTAATTTCCAATTTTGGCCTTTTTGTCAGATGGGTCCCAATTGTCAGATTGTCCTACAATGGGTCCGAACTATTAGGTTGTTCCAGACAATGGGTTCCAATTGTCAGTTCTCATTTGTTAGATTTGATTTTTTCACATCAAATTACTAACCAATATACTAATCAAAAAGGAGAATGAAAACACATGAAAATCTATAAGTAACACGTAAAATATCTTCGTTACAATATGACAATCAGAACAGTTATAACACATATTACAACGATCACATCACAACAAATTCAGCCATCAAATCTTCCATACCCTAGAATATACAAACTGAACTCTCAGAAAGTACTAAATCTAGCTACTCTAGAACTTCATCAGCATGTAGCTCTTGTAAAGACGATTTTAATGGTGTACTCAGGCTTGGGCTTCTCGGCCTTCTGCATTTCAAACAGAAACGTACCATTAGCACAAGATTACATTCACATAGATTTCACCCAGTTCTTATACTACTATAGGATAGAATCACCTATAAAAACTTAACTGACACAATCATCTATATATGAACGGATGATCTACCACATCTTTGATTACAGAAGCTGACAAAACAATATTACTAGCAAGAGCAAGGCAAGTTAAAAACATGTACACATATCATGTAACTTCTATTTGAAACACAATCGATGCATACTTGCACCTGATATGAAAAATATAAAGGAACTAGTTGTATTAACAAAGAAAACTGGTTGAAAACTAGCTGGTAGTATCATGAGCAATGCCTAACATTTATTAAAAACTAGAGTACATGGTTTTCCTATATAGATTATTATCACTTATCACTTACACCATTACTCAGAAGAAACACGTACAACAGTGATCAAATTAACATCATACGTAAAAAGGAACTTGTCATCTTTGTTGAACTATTGTCTAGAATAAACAAAATTCTATACATAAAAGAGAAAATGGAATTTCTACGTAAGTAGCCCAGAGCACTAAAAAAATTGGATACCATCAGGTATGAGTTTGAGCACCCAAACATGTACTTATCCAAGAAATTCATGACTTTGACATTCCATTAATAAAATATATAACCAACTAATGTAATTGTACTTTACCTAGTTGATGAATACATGCAAAATAAGCTCCTGGTACATGCACCTCTACCCTTTCACCATTAGCTATTGACAGAATAAAATGCTTCATATAGTCAAAAAATGCATATACTTGCTTAACGAGATAGAACTACTGTCTTTCATCACAATAGACTAATGAGTTGAGCCAACTGTAATTTATTGAGTGCACAAATACTTTATGTTCGAATGTATTAGACTAATAGTATACCCACCTCTCACATAGAGAGTCGAAGAGAAAGGGGGGCCATGGACTTACCTACACCATAGAGATCATGAAGAAGAGGGCAGCGGGGGTGAGGTCACGAAGATCTGAAAACCTGGCTGGTGGATCTGGTGTTGTCGGGCGCGAGGTGATGCAGCAGTGGAGGTGTCATGGGCCATCGGCCTCGGCCTTGGTGTGTGCAAACTGCGGTGGTGTGTAGAGCTCCTAAATGCTCTCCGAAGCTTGTCGTCCACAAACCAAATCCAAATCAGAACATAGCATGAATCGGTCGCAATGACTGACATGAGAAACAGAGGAGATAGAGCAATAGGGGCGCTTACCACGGAGAACTACTTTTGGCGCATCGGTTCCAGATCTTGATAACGCATGCCAAAAAACCAGCAACCGCCATAGGGACGAGGATGATGCGCTGCTCCTCCACAGGGATGAGGACAATACGCTCCTCCACTGGGACAAGGAGATTGGGGGCGGCACTAGCTCCACGATGTTGCCTTTCCTTCTCTGGTGCCTGCGAGGTCAAATGAGGGTGAGAGCGGTCAGCGCCTGCAAGGTCAAGCGAGCATCGAGCAGAGAGGCGGAGTAGAGGAGGACGTCTGATGGGATCTAGGAAGGAGGAGGAGAGCAGGGGCTGGAGGGGGCCACACAGTGTAAGAGGTGGGACGCTACCTTGGCGAGTAGGTGGGTGAGGTTGCCGAGGGGAGGAGGTGCTAGAGTGGTCATTGCTACCATTGCGTGCGATGATGTCATCCACGTCGCCCGCCTTCGCCCACGTAGAGCAGCGGGAGCCAGCACGTGACATGGTATGATTACTCGGGTACTTATGATTTGCTACCCTGGTTGTATAAAGGCTCACGGTCCATGAAGATTCAAGATGATGGCCCAAGAAGCATACGATAGAAGCCTTAGTTATATTAGGAAAGGAAATATGAACCGACATTGTGTTGGTGTTAAAATTAAACATATGTAACCTATCCGTATATGGCTTTGAGATCCGGCCTATTATATATAGGACGGGAGAAGCCTACGAGGAGGTACCAAAAAGATTCCAAGCGATCTGTAATAGTTTTGTTCATCAATAATCATGCAACTTTGACTCCCTTGTTTGCCTAACATCCGACAAAATCCCTAGCGTTATCTTTTCCATGAAACCCTATATCCATGACCATGTGTATTGCCGAGATTACCCCTCGTCAATTGGCCGTCTGTGGGAAACCTGAACGCTCGAGTCATGGATTCGGCGGACCCTCTTTTCTCAAGCAACAATTCAACGGAAGTGGCACCACGCCCACCCGCCCCCGTTTCGGTAACCCAGCGATTTCAACAACGGATCTGATCTCATCATCAGAAGTTTTAACTTTCAAGTGGAAGATCTCGAAACACCGCACCTTTCAGTCCGATTTCATCGGGACCGTCGGTAAAAAAATCTGTGCCCATAGCAATAGATGCATCATCCGTCAGATCATCGACATAAGCTATGTTCCAGGTGGAGAAAGCTGAAGAAAAAAATAAAAACACAACAGATCTAGGGGATCTTGATGGTCTTTATGATGATCTCTCCTTTGGATCAAACCCCCAGCCAACCATGCCACGTTGATCAAGTCCGATGAATGCAGAATCCAAAGAAAGTGGCGAAAGTATCGACTTCAGAATATGGATGGTAGAAATCTACCCAGAGTAGAAACTATTGGACTTTGCTGATCCCCCCGACAATGTCTCCCTAGGATCCGACGATGACGTCACCAGTTCATATAGAACTCAGCACCAAGTGTGCGTGATCATCAGGGACGCCTCAACTCAACATGACTCCAATGGTAACCCTATTTTTGACCCCGATGATATTTTGTCGAATGATAATGCAGGAGATCATATAAACGAAGGAAATCGCGGAAACGAAGGAGACCTGACGAACCACCGCATAACCCCAAGAGGAGGAGAACCATGTAGAGGCGAGAGGAAAACTCTCCGGGTACCAGCAGAAGCATGGAAAATAGCAAGAGCAACAGTTTAGGGTGTAGTTCCAATGACAGCTGATGCCACGCACGAAGATCTACTAGCATACCAATACCGGCTTCATCAGAAAAAGAGAGATTTGCTAAGGATGCAGAGGCAGCTCGACGAAAGGAAAAGACTAGCTGACAAATCCAGCCTTTGGCAGACCCAGCTAAGCTCTACCCATGGTTCAGGAATCGTAATTGGAGGAGCGTAGCCAAGGAGAGGAGCCTCATGGCTGCAAAATATCCCCAAAGCTAAAAGAAACGAGATAATGTGAGATCTTAATTTATCATTCATGTCAGTAGATCTAACAGGACACATCAAAGCAGAAATAGCCCAAGCTGCAATTGTAGATGCACAAACATACCTGCTCACAACCTAACCCACACTCGACGATCCCCGTGCAGCTCTCCATCGCTCCACTCTAATGAACCTCACCATGGTAGGAGCATCTCTCGCACAAGTGGAACAGGGAATTACACGACAACCCGACAGATCTCCATGTCGTTGCAGCAGCCCTCGGCAGGTGGGGCACACCCAACAATCACGATCACCACATCAGGTCCACTTTTCAGGCTCCATGCCGTGAAATGATGCAAGAGACGATATTACATAGCACATGATTGATAAATCCAGAGAAGAGCATAGCAGCCGAAGATATTACGATGGTGAAAGCGAAGATGAATATGAACTATGTGGAGGTAGCTGCTTTACCCGACGGGTTCAGAAACCTCTAGTACCAAAGGACTTCAAACTCCTCCATGATCGTCAGAAGTATGACGGTCTCGAAGAACCCGAAGCTTGGTTAGTAGATTATTTAGCAGTTGTCAAATTATAGGGTGGTTCCAAGGCCACCGCAAGGCAGAGCTTGCAACTGCATCTTTTTTTGTAGTTGCATCTAACTAGCGCTGCACGATCCTGCCTAAGGAAGCTACCCGAAGATTCCATCAGCAGCTGGAACGATCTTGTGGACAAATTCATCCGAAATTTCCACTGCACATTCAAGTGACCCGCATCTTTGGAACAATTGCGAGCATGCAAACAAAAGGGAGAACCAATACGGGCCTTCATACAGTGGTGGAACATTATAAAAAAAACTCGGCTGAAGCTATATTCGACGAAAGAGCAATTGATGCCTTTAATGATGGCCTTTATCAACAAGAATTCATCGAAGAATTGGGATGAGTTAAGCCCAAGACGATCTCACAACTGATGGACATGGCTAATCACTGGGCCGATGGAGAAGACACCGTACACAATAAGCGATCTCGTTCACCCGAAGAAGACATGGATAGGCGCAATAATGATAGAAGACAACGAAGCAACGATGGATACAATGGACCAAGCTATGTTGCAACTAGTTTCTCCAGAGGGGATAACCGAAGAAGCGATGATTACAACAATGGGTATCGCAGCAGTAGGGACGACGTCGCTGGAAGGACCCTGCAATATGCACTTTTAAGTCAACTCAACGGGCAAAAGGCGATCTAATCATCTCATGAAGGATCGCCGAACATTTTTAAAGATGTAGGAGCTATGCAATTCTAGAGCAACCGAGGTTACGCCACTACACCTAGTGCTTTGGCCATCGGCACACCACCACCGCCGTCGGTGCACCCGCCAGTTGGCAGGCGCAAAACACAATAAACCAAGAATATGCGTATCCTATGTCAAAGGGAACAATGTCGATGATCTAGAAAGGACGACCCTCTAACAGGACACAGAAGCTGATTACCACACAAGTAAATATGACAGTAACAACACCACCTCCTACACCCGAATATCTCCACTGGTCAGAGCAGGAAATTACCTTCAGTAGAGCAGATCACCCGCTTCGGGTTCCATGATCGGGTCAGTCAGCCTTAATAGTGGAAGCACAAATCGGCGGGTTCAACATGAGCAAGGTTTTCCTGGATGCATGGAGCGGCATCAACCTCATCTACGCTAAAACCCTACGGGCAATGAATTGGTCCCTGAAAAATCTAGCGCATATAGATACAACTTTTCAAGGGATAGTTCCAGGCAAAGCCAAAATTTCTCTAGGCAAAGTCCACCTCGACGTACTCTTCGGATCAAGGAACAACTTCAGTCGTGAAAAACTTGAGTTCGAAGTCATGGACTGGCCATCACAGTACCACGCGATCCTAGGACGACCAGCTTGCGCTAGGTTCATGGCAGTGCCCCACAACACATATCTGGTGTTAAAAATGCCAGCCCCCAATGGGATCATAACAATAAGAGGAAGTTTCAGTCTCTCAGACAGCTGTGATTGAAAATTCAACAAAATATCAGAATCCTTCAGGATGGAGACAGAATTTGGCTAGTTGAAAATTGCAGATGCAGAACTACTACACGAGGGACATGTCCCCAATGAGCAGACTTTGGAAAATCAGGTGCACCATGCACTGGGAAAAACAACCTAACTAGCCTCTAGCATCGGTCTCGCATAGGAAGGAGTGCTCATCGGCACCCCCATGAGAATTGGGAAACTCTTATAAATGCTATCAAAACACAAGAAGCCCCCAAGGAACCTGACGAGCACCCAACCAAATTAAACACGGTTGACAGTAAACAGACCACCAGATGAATCAAAGCCATTGGACAACAAGTTCCTCACCTCACAAATACATGGTGCATCGCAGAAATAACAAAAGCTACATGGGTAGCTAACCCAATACTCGTGTGCATTTATTTCCCAACTACAAGCGATACAGTAAACCAACCCCTTTTATCTCTGGTCCGCCGTTTAGAAACTGTACCTCCAGTTGAAAGGATGAAACCCCCTTAAACCAACACATAAGCGCAACAGAGCATCTCAAGATAGAAGCCGCAGATTTTAGGAAGATTTTTTATTTTTTACTTTTATGCATTTTATATTCAATAAGACCAATAGCCAGGCGAACACGCCAAAACCGTGTACCCTCTGGTAGTCGATGATAAATAAAGAAAAGTTTCCAAAACTAGGTTTCGAGAGCTCTATCATTCTATTCATCAAGTCAATACACGGGGGCTTCGACAAATACGCCAAACGCGCTAATCTTTGGGTCCTATATAATGTGTAAATAAAGAGTGTCTTACACAAAAAACAAAATCTTGTATAAATATAAGACCTTTTTAACAAATACGATAGTGTCACACAATACTTATGAAGAAATATTTGTCTGCCTCTAGGCACCTCTGGACAATCCTAATAGCAGGAGTACAAGCAGCAGCATAATGAGGCACCATGTTAACAAGCCCACCGCTAGGAGGGGAGGCAGCCCCAACGATACAACATCCAAGTCCAGCGTCAGATGGTGCACGTACACCCAAGAAAGAGCAAGTTTAACACCCATCACAAGTTAGAGCTTCACCAAGTGATGAATCTTCTCTCTCTGCTGAAACTTCACCAGTAAATCAGCTAGAGTCTGAGGTTGAGGATCCTAGGGAAACATGGCATTGTATACAATGGCCAGCGATCTATGGCAAAACTCGACAAACTGCTCCACGTCTGACATATGGTCTTGAAGCAAAGCCACGGCATAGGCACGGCGGTGATCAATCCAAAAGTCCGTTTTGGAATTTTGGGAAGCAGCCACAAGAGCTTGGATTCGATCGTGCAGATGTTGGGTTTCGTCCCTCTCGCACAATCGAATGCCTATGGAAAATAGGGAGGAAAAATTAAAACCCTGCAAACAAAAAGGAAGCAACGCAAAATAACGCGGAAGACTTACATAGCATCTTCTCGCTGCCCTAGAAATTTCCTCCAAGAAGTACGCCTCATGATCCAGGGCCTGGCGATTTTTGATTAAGCAATATCCACCATTGATTGGACAACCCGAAGTTTTCATTCAAGTTTCTTCACCTGCTCAATTTTCTCTACATACAACGACGGGTCTACTGCATGAACAACAGCAATCTCAGTTGCACCCAACCGAGATGAAGATGGGATCGCATCCGACGTATGGGTAGGCGCATGTGGAGTTGCCGAATCACACAATATCTGGCAGGGCACACGAAAATACGGATCCTTCAGCATACAAGGGACAATTCACATATATACATACATAAGTTATCTCTCAGCAAAAGGAGGCGCTTAAACAAGATAATCCTAGTTCATTATAATAGTAGAGCAAACGACACTAAAGGCTAAAAACAAACTACATAGTAGTTTTTTCTGTAGATAAGGTCACGGTAGCGGATGGAGCAACTGGGATAACATTCGATGAAGGTGGACCAGCCGAAGAAGGGGCAACTGATTTTTTCGGATCAACGCCTATGCCCAAAATCAGCCAAGAATACTTTTTGGCCCTCTTAATGAAAGGCTTGAAATCAACTGCTTGGCCATTGGTGGTGAATGGGAAAGAGGAGCTAACCTTCTCCCAGTCGACCTTTTCGCCGTGCGCCATCACTAAAGCCATCGAAGTTTCAGCGCCACTCTTCGACTGTGTCATGTTGTAGCCAATGAGTAGTTTTGGGTCAGCTTCGAAGATAGCAACAAGATCGTTCAAATCAGCTGGCACTTCCTTCATCAGAAAAACTTCAGCATGTAAGATCTTGAAAGCGCGGCATGAGCGGACAATAAGGTTGCACCCATGAACACTGTTAGCCTCCAAAGTGCCAACAATATTCGATAAAGGGTCAACCCTCTTATCTTCATCCAACACTAAATTCTGGTCAGTAAGTTCTACACATATAAAAAAGGGTTGAGAACCAAAAGGAAGAAAAAGGAGCAAAACATAATTTTTTCCTCGAAGATAGAAAACTCACTAATCAAGGAAGCATTGAGGGTCTCCAAGCGCTTCCGAAGATCTTCATCTCGGGTGGCAACTTGTTTGGCCTTTTCTTCGGCATCAACACTGGCCTTCTATTTGGCTTCCTCCAAAGCCTTCTTGGTGACCTGTAGTTTGGCCTCCAAAGCGTCGGCACGCTTTATCGCATCGTCCCGGATGACCCCAGACTCTTTGGCAGCGGCTGGACAATTGAAAAGTAATGCAAAATTCAAGAAAAGGAGGGGGTGAAATTGCTCAAATTCCTAAACATGAAAAAGAACATACGTCTCAACACTTCAGCTTCATTATAGATCTTAATAAAGTGAGAAGCCATGTCAATCATCTCACGCATCAAAGGCTACAGAACACAAAAAGCAAAACATCAAGAAAAACAAGCAAAGGACAAATTTAATTCTGGTTCTGTGATCAACTCAGGAATCACTTAAAGACACGTTCTTACAGTTAAGACTTTGTCCTACCAACCAGAACTTTGGGTCACATTATGTCGAGTATACAACATGGTTATATGAAAGAACCTATGACTGAGGCATAGGAGATACAACACATCTCTTTATTTCAACCATAGTTGCAATACTAACTTAATGCTTCATACAGTAAGGACTTCTTTCTTACCTTGATCCATTCTGAGCTCTTCAGAATCTTGTCTTAGGACATTCTGAACATCTTTCAGAATCTAGTCCAGGAAGCATTTGACATTCAGTGTTTATTAAACTCACCAATCTATCTCGATAGATCTTATTGTTTAATAACTTCAACTTCATCCTTATTTATCTAAATTAAATATTATTAACACCAATCACGTTATTCATATATGTCGTCCACATATCCTAGAATGATTTCACGCTCCCACTCAAATATGACATTCATGTTTGAGATCCAGGGATTTCACTTAGCTCCCACTCAAAATATGTCAGTTACATATTATGAATTAGCCAAGCTAATTTGCTCACACTCAAATCTAGGTCCTCTCAATAATTTTGGACATTCCAAAATTCCTTGATCACTATCAAATCGAGAATTCCACTAACGAGATTTCAAATGACCATTCATTTCTCGTACTTAGGTCCATCACGCTTCTTCGTAATTCGTAGGTATGTCTTGTTCAAAACATGACAAGTGAATCAACAATATTATTCCAAAAACTTGTAGAATATATAGTTGAATCCTACTTTCTTTAGGAAAAGTATTCCCTGAAACTTTATGATCATTATCATTGGTTTCTCCTCTATTTGTAGAGTTTGGATTCACGAAACAAATTCCGCTGCGCCACTCAACAATTCGGAGGTAAGGTCAAATACTTTGTTTTGATCTTTTACTTTCTTCCACCTGTATATTCATCAAGACACATCAACTTTGGACAACAACAGGTTTGCCCCTTTGTGGAAGATGCATTCATAGCTTCCTAAGAATGCTCTACAAAGACTTGTTTATTCGCCACGACTTCAATTTATCGAAATCTCCAGAAACTCGAACTTGCCATAACACTTATGGTGTTGTTTCCACGAATCTTTAGATGTTCCTTTGTATTTCAAATGAGTGTTTGCTTATTTTGATCTTTTACTTTAAATGACAACTATAACCCCGATAAGAGATAATATTATACCATATGTATCTAATACATAATGATTATGATGTTTAGACATTTCAACATGGTTTGAATTCATCCAATTATCATAATCTGTGAAACATCTTTCACAATTTCCTTTTATGCTAAACTTAACTTGAATACTTTAGTCTTGTCGATCAAATCAATGAGACTTGTTCATTCAATATCCTCTTTGTTGTGAACTTATTTGAACAATTCAAATCGTTTCAAACTTATGTTTCACTAAGTAAATACCCTTTTTCACTTAAGTCCACAATTAACTAATGATTTCCACTATTTGTTGTAAATACGATACATCACTATGTATAAGATTCAGCATTTCTTCGCATATCACCGTTTTACTAGAATGCGGAGTTTTAGTCATTTTGCCCAAGAGGCATGGTTTTGCAAATTCTCTAGATTAAGCATCTAGGACCCCGATCTTCATAAAGAACATGCAATAACCAAAATGACTTAAACTATAGTGTCATTTCATTATTAAACTTTGGATATCTTTTAGCATTCTAATCCTTTATAAATGTTTAAACTATTATCATTAACATAGTGATGAGAATAACTTATTGTAATTGTAAAGTGACCATAAGGTATTGTTCATAAGAATACTACAAATTGGCTTGTAACTTGTTCATATGAATAATCGTCTTGCCAAAAGCAAGACACACAAACAAGGATTACCAAATTATATTCAAGTCCACTAATCCAAATGACAAACTTTGAGGGAAGAGGTGATGTTGACCATCAAATGTTTTGCTTGCCGTCATCAAGTCTCGTTGCCTCAAAACCAGCAATTCTCAAGCAGATCCTCCTGTTTTCATAAAACGGGACAAGTATCAAATACTTTGCAAACTGCAAAGAATTTTGCAAGAACCACATTTATAACTTGTATATCTTACTGTAGGGGTTCCGCGTATGAAAACAATAAATTTTACCCTACGCCCCTAAACCCCTAAAGCTGCTAGGACCTATCTATTACTAATACAGTAACGGGAGGGACTTTTCACGAACTTACCCTTAAAGACCGAAAAGCGTTGTCAACGCTCAGGAGAGCGTGGTTGATGTAGACGAGCCGAAGCCGACCTCAAGGTCATGATGAAGTCATTGCGCTCCTTTGGCTCCAACGACTTGAGTGCCTCAAGTGCGACACCTCGTGGGGAGTTACACACGTCCGGTGCCTGACGATAACTCCCGCTTCCCCGATCCAATAGCAGTTGTGGAAGTAGAGCTCCTGGATCCGAATCCCGCGGCGCGACGGCGCTCCGCGGTGAAGATGTCTCCCGTTCGCGCAGTCCAGACTTGGCAACACGGTCACGTGAGAGAGAGGGGGAGAGAGAAAATATCAATTGAAGGTCCTCCCAACAGTGAGAAGACCTTTATTGATTATTGGTGTATTTTATTTTGCCAAATACCCCAACTATATATAGGGGAGGGGAGGCACTACCTCCCTCAAAGTCCCGGGGTGGGACTAAAGGAGAGGAGGGGGAGGGGTGGCACCGCCGGCCACCCCCATGGGCCCCGTGCAGGGAGGCTAGCTCACTAGGGTGCCAGCCACCCCCTTGGCCCCTTCTCCCTCTCTCCTTTCCCTAATGGCCCTCTCCCTCCGGGAATTGGCCCATTAAGCCTGTGACCATTTAAATTGATTTTTGTCTTTATTAAATAATTATGAATAAATGATTAAATTAATATTTAACATTCATTCACATATTATTGAACCTCCGTGGCTATGGAACACTTCGACCTCCACTCCGGACATCCTCCGGACTTACTGAAACCCTTCCGGTTTTCTGTCTACAAATCTTTGGTGATTCCACCAATCCTATAAACACTCTCTAAGAATCATCAAGCCCTTAAGCGTGATACCCCATGGATCGGGAACACTCCAGACATGGTCGGGACACTCCCACACCAATGATCGACAGAGGGACCTTGATGGCCATGTGACCCCTGTGTGTTCCACGAAGATCTTTCGTTGTTTGAATCGGGACAGTCATGTCTTATTCCCTTTGTCACTCGATACTTGCATTGCCCGAGATCTGATCAATGACGTCACCATGTCATGTTTAATCTCGTTACCGAACAACACTACTTGACTCGTTCCGACAAGTGATATCCCCGTGATCAAATCACACGCTGCGCAACTATTGGATATAACTTCTCCGAGTGGGCCCTTTGAGTATCTTCCCGTCACATGGACGGACAAATCCCGCTCTCGACATATATTGCCCCTACGGTTTCCTCCGAGTACCTGAACACACCTTTATAACCACTGTATTACCAAGTGGCTCTTGATGCTATCTAAGCACTCTCGGGAGATAGTGATTGATATAGCCTCACAGTCTAAGGAATAGTTTATGAGGATCCAT
Source organism: Avena eriantha (assembly GCA_910589775.1). Taxonomy (NCBI): domain Eukaryota; kingdom Viridiplantae; phylum Streptophyta; class Magnoliopsida; order Poales; family Poaceae; genus Avena; species Avena eriantha. Next base: position 314,309,836 of record OU342741.1, read on the forward strand.
TTCTAATCATCGTAATTTGAACTTCGTGACATGATCGGGTCACAATGTTTAGGTTGGGTATTGGTTCATCATCTCATTCTCGGAATGAGATGACTCCATTTCCAACTGGCATAAATGCCACATGATCAGGAAACATGATCATCTATTGACCAATGATCTAGTGACTAGACTTTCACTGGGAACCCCTGGTTGTTTGTATATCACACGTGTATTGATGTTTCCACTCAATACAGTTATAGCATGATACAAAACTTAATCATAAACTATATGAAATAGGATAATAGTCCTTACTACTATTTGTCTCTAGGGAATATTTCCAACTGTCTCCCACTTGCACTAGAGTACAAATACACTAGCTGCATTTGTTCCTTAATCATTGACACCATATATCCGGTACCTTGAACATGCTTTCTCATGGAAGAGGTTGAGTCTTGGGTATGTACTTTACAGTCCCAAATCCTTTGCAACTTACTAATGTCACCTTGATTGACATTAATACTTTATCATCACATGATAACACCTGTGTGTATGCATCGTCGCTATGGCAGAAGAACGAGGCCTGATTCCAGGAGCCTACAATGAATTTAGATCAACCTCGAGGGATTTCTCATGGGCACTGTGCCCTGGGACACATCATTACGTTAAAAGCGAACTAGCCCTGCCATAACATTATACAACACTTTAGATGGTACCCTTATCTATTATTATAAATGTATTTATTGAAACACTAGTGCACCCTATGCAGCTTTCGATGTTTTTGTTCACCTCGCTTCCTACTTGACTTTAATCAGTATTTACAGGAGTTTCCAACATATTCCCTTATAACATAACCCTTTATGTTTTAAGATATGTTATCCTTTATGGATTTGGAAAACATGTCTGCGGTTCTCTACTAGACACTACGGACAAACCCAGCTCAACGTTCTGTGATTCGAACTTAATTACTTTTAAACGTTCCTTATTTGGATCACATATTATGCTAAGTTATCATCATGGTTTATTAAGATAGAACCTATGTATCAACATAGTGGATGATGATCATCCTTTTCTTTCTTTCAGCCATCGATGTTTAACTTAATACTATTCCTAATTTGAGTTATTAAGGACCAACTCCTTAATTAACTTCTGTTCTGAAACCCCTTTCAGAATCCCTTAAGGAATACTACATAATATCATAATACACCTATTATCAACTTCTACATCTTATAAGTATTTGCGCTTTCATTCTTAACACACTTAAGAATCATTCCTATAAGCTCCCACTCAAAATATGTTCCTACATATTTGAATTTGAGACTTATATTGCTCCCACTGAAAAATATATCAATCACATATTGTTTTAGGAAGACTTTCATAGCTCCCACTCAATTTTATGCAAATTGCATATCCACTCACTATTTTGAATAACTTCAAAATCCTTTGATAAAATATCAAACTTGGAGATTTACTATGAGATACTAGTACTCTTACTAGTTTTAAATCCTCTAGACATTCAACACATTTGAATCAAATTCATTTGAATTTGTCCAATACTTGACGAATTGTGCTTTTGTCATTCACCCCCTTTTCCACTATGGCTTTGTAGTCATTTGGGAAAATTCAAGTAACTCCTTTTACTTGTGAGATTCAACAACGAATTGCTTTCTAATCTCAAGTGAATTTTGCTTTTAGGATTTCTCATAATTCTAGTTTACCATTATTTCCTTAGTAGCTCGTAGGTATGTCATATTCCAACAATCATGAAAAATGATTCACAAATGTCTCCATACTAGATATGGATTACATTTTGAATCCTACTTCATGTAGTGAAAACACTAGTGGGGAAAACACAATGATCAATATCATTGATTCTTTCCTTCTATGAAGAGAATCGTTTAGGAACGTTGTCCGTTGCGCTTCTCAACACTCTGATGCAGAGATATGAATCCTCATTGTGTTTTTCACTATCTTCCATTTGCTCCATAATCGAGAAATATCACTAAAAGTGAGCTTTCTCAAGAATGTACCAAAGTCCAAGCAATACAAATTTTGCTTTCCTTTTGGTTTTAGCTATGGATTTCATATTCAAAGTTTCCAATGAATACTCTACAAGGACTTATTCGCTATTGTTTTGGTTATATTGAATAACCCCAAAACTTTCACGAATTCAAATGGTTCACTACATTTTAATTGAGTGATAACTATTTCTAACTAATGGTTTCTACATATACACTACAATGATTTATTTGGCGCCTTCTATTCACCCACTTTGATATCTAATATCACATTGTGATGCTTTGTATTTTGACGTTTTAAAACGCTTTGCATTCCAAAATTTTCTTTTATGCCATTCTTATAAAGTCTAATTTCATTACTATTGATCAAATCATAGTAATTAGATTCTCTTTTATATTTATACCCTTTGTTGATGAAACACTTTGATCATATCAAATAGTTTCATATTCATGTTTCCTTTGGTAAACTGCTTTACACATTTAAACAATCATATAATGATAATTACCATTTTTGTTAAAACACAATACATTGAATATGTATTTACTTTTAACATTTCATCGAACACTTTGTATTCAAGTAATACATGGTGTTCAAGTTATTTTACCGAACTTAGGCATGATTTATATCTGATAAGAAATCGAATGACTTTCACATATTATCATTATAACTTTGAATTTAAACAATGGTTTTCATTCATTAATGAACATATCATTAAGTTGGGTATTTTAAGGCATTTCGATATTTTACAAATGTTCATGCATTATCAATTAGTTTCAAACAACAAGGATAATATGCATATAATCAAATAGGATATGAACACGAATAGAAATTATTCATAGAAGTAGGACAACTGTTTGTTACAAACTCATATGAATAACCGTCTCACAAAGTGTGAGAAACACTAAAGAAGTTCACAATCTTTTGATTACAATAATCATCCTAAACATAAACTAAGTGATAAATGTGGAGCGAGAGTGTCGTCAGCCATCATCATCATGCTCGCCATCAACACGCAACATCACCTCCTCTCCAGCAAGCACCTCTAACGCAGAAGGACCTGTTTTCAGCAAAACAGAACAAGTATCAAATATACGTAACACTACAAATGTGTTTGCAAGATTATAACATTTATAAAATTGTATATCAAATATATACCTTTGTCATTTATGACCTCAGCAACATTTGGTTCAACCAACACATTCCTAAGATGTGTTACGAACCGGTGGAACTCTATTGATTCCACGTCGCCTCTCATAATGTAAGTCCTGACTTGTGCTTGGTGGCTTGGTGGCAGCGACTGTAGCACAACGCCATTTGCAAAAGAGCCCGTCATCCAGCTATCCAAGAAGTATGCATGCCTCATGTACACATCATGCATGCACTCCAAGTGGTCGTCAAGTGATGAGTTCTCCTTCATCTTAATGGAGAGGAAGTCTCCCATCAGCTCATGCTCCCATATGCGTGCTTGTTCCACGAAATGTGTCCTTAGCTGTAGCATTACCGAACGAGGGTTGACATCACCCACGAAGGGCCACAGCTCATCCACCATTTCGAAACGCATAGTAACTGAAATGAAGGAGGCCATCTCCTGACGGAGATAGCAGTCTTCCCGCTGCTCTGGGGTCTCTAGGTCAATAGGCTGATCCAAATCCATCCCGTCGAGTATGTAGTCGACCACGTCATTCTCGCTAAGGAGAACGTGGAGACGTGCAACCCATATGGAGAAGTTTGATCCATCTAATATGAGCTTCTCTCCTTCTAACCAATCAATCGTCAATAGGAAAGTGATCTCGAGGAGAACCATTTTTCTACATTTATAATTGCAAAGAATTTAGACTAAGTTTATAATTAAATGAGTTAATAATAACTCCACTCAGAAACACCTATCCCCATAAGGGTTCCTAGTGATAACACTACCCCTATCAGCCACATCTCCCTCGATTAACACGGCCATCAATGTGGGTTCAAAGGTGGACGCTAAACCTCGGTCACATCATTCATGCGACTCGTGCTCGATCTTTCGACCATCCGTGATCCGAGGCCACGCTTCTATGGCGTGCTAGGCTCACCAACTCAACCTTAGTGTATTCGCTATGCAACATGGCTTACACCCACTATATGCGAATGTAAATATGTCTGACTCCCAGTCACCCTGGGTCGCCTCATACCAAAGAACTTTCTTGGTGGTGCACACTAAGGGGGAACACAATCGTTGGTAATTTTAACAGGGACATCTTATTAGGCTACCGTCGAGTATCTAATACTCACACACAATAAGATATACAAACAATAACATTGAATGTAAATGCGATTTGATATGGTCCTTCACGCCGTGATCTCCATCCGTCGTCACCGGATTCCGGCGCCAGGGTTTCGGTGCCATAGACACCAGGGTACCTGTGTCATTCCGTTGTGGTAGTCCGTCACCTCCGTGACTATCTACTACTATGTAACAAAATGTAATCACTTTACCTTTGCCACAAACATATCACAAAGCAACGCCCTCCTGCAAAACAAAGTTAGACGCCTCTACTTTATCTTTGCATGTTTTACGTGGCTGAATGGGCTTTCGCACAAGAACCATTCTTACCTATGAACTTTCAGCACACACTGATCAAGTAGTTGTCTCTACTACACCCCTTTCGGGGCCCTCTGTTGTAAATGGTATACCAACTAATGCGAGAGAGACAGACACCCCCTAAGCCACTTTATATGGTACAAGCCGTATGTCAAGCGTGGACCAGTCTCGCGAATGAACGCGTAAACTCGGTTGGGGACCGCTTCATCAAGCATTCCTGCGGTATACACAAGTACACGTGGGAGGGTAACAACTAAAAGATCAATGCCCACACGCTACATCTCGTGTGTTCTACCCGTACTAGCATTACTAAAAATAGATCTAGCTTTGATACCACTGTAGGGGTTCCGCGTATGAAAACAATAAATTTTACCCTACGCCCCTGAACCCCTGAAGCTGCTAGGACCTATCTATTAGTAATACAATAACGGGAGGGGCTTTTCGTGAACTTACCCTTGAAGACCGAAAAGCGTTGTCAACGCTCAGGAGAGCGTGGTTGATGTAGACGAGCCGAAGCCGACCTCAAGGTCGTGATGAAGTCCTTGCGCTCCTTTGGCTCCAACGACTTGAGTGCCTCAAGTGCGACACCTCGCGGGAAGTTACACACGTCCGTTGCCTGATGATGACTCCCGCTTCCCCGATCCAGCAGCAGTTGCAGAAGTAGAGCTCCTGGATCCGAATCCTGCAGTGCGACGGCGCTCCGCGGTGAAGATGTCTCCCGCTCACGCAGTCTAGACTTGGGACCACGGTCACGTGAGAGAGAGGGTGGGAGAGAAAATATCAATTGGAGGTCCTCCCAAAAGTGAGAAGACCTTTATTGATTATTGGTGTATTTTCTTTGGCCAAATACCCCCACTATATATAGGGGAGGGGAACTACTACCTCCCTCAAAGTCCCGGGGTGGGACTAAAGGAGAGGAGGGGGGAGGGGTGGCACCGCCGGCCACCCCCATGGGGCCCACGTGGGGAGGCTGGCCTACTAGGGCGCTGGCCATCCCCTTGGCCCCCTTCTCCCTCTCTCCTTTCCCTAATGGGCCCTCTCCCTCCGAGAATTGGCCCATTAAGCCTTTGACCATTTAAATTGATTTTTCTCTTTATTAAATAATTATGAATAAATGATTCAATCAATATTTAACATTTATTCACATATTATTCAACCTCGGTGGCTATGGAAATCTTCCACCTCCACTCCGGACATCCTCCGGACTTACCGTAACCCTTCCGGTTTTCTCTCTACAAATCTTCGGTGATTCCACCGATCCTATAAACACTCTCTAAGCATCATCAAGCCCTTAAGCGTGATACCCCACGGTTCGGGAACACTCCAGACATGGTCGGCACACTCCCGCACCAATGATCGACAAAGGGACCTGGATGGCCATGTGACCCCTATGCGTTCCGCAAAGATCTTTCGTCGTTTGAACCGGGATAGTCGTGTCTTATTCCCTTTGTCACTCGATACTTGCATTGCCCGAGATCTGATCAATGACATCACCATGTCGTGTTCAATCTCGTTACCGAACAACGCTACTTGACTTGTTCCGACAAGTGATATCCCCGTGATCAAATCACACGTTGCGCAGCTATTGGTATAACTTCTCCGAGTGGGCCCTTTGAGTATCTTCCCGTCACATGGACGGAAAAATCCCACTCTCGACATATATTGCCTCTACGGTTTCCTCCGAGTTCCTGAACACGCCTTTATAACCACTGTATTACCAAGTGGCGCTTGATGCTATCTAAGCACTCTCGGGAGACAGTGATTGATATAGCCTCACGGTCTAAGGAATAGTCTACGAGGATCCATTTATAATCATCGTAACTTGAACTTCGTGATATGATCGGGTCACGATGTTTAGGTTGGATATTGGGTCATCATCTCATTCTCGTAATGAGATTCTCATTCTCGGAATGAGATGACTCCATTTCCAACTGGCATAAATGCCACATGATCAGGAAACATGATCATCTGTTGACCAATGAACCAATGACTAGAGTTTCACTGGGAACCCTGGTTGTTTGTATTTCACACGTGTATTGATGTTTCCACTCAATAAAGTTATATCACGATACAAAAATTAATCATAAACTATATGAAATATGATAATAGTCCTTACTACGATTTGTCTCTAGGGCATATTTCCAACACTTACATATACTTTTTTCATCAATGACCTCCATTGCAATCAAGCCCTTCTAAGAGTTCTCAACTCTAATGCAAGATCGCTAAGTGTTTTTCCAAACATTCCAGAGTCATCGAATTATCTCCTAATGGTTATTGTATCAAGAAGAGAAGATCACCTTTTACGAGGATATCCCTCAGGCGTGGGTATTAATCTATGAAGTTGGACCCTTTTGCTATTTCCATATTAAGCAATATATTCCCATGGTCGCAAAGGACCTCAATGGGATAGGCCAAGATCTACTAAGATATTTGCAAACATACATCTAGACTAAGTTTATAATAAGAGATCAATTTATAATTGGTCTCCACTAAAATTGTCATCCCCTGGACGATTTTTAGTAATCGCATGATCCCTATCCTCTGCACCTCCCCCGATTGACACGGCCATCAGTGCATTATCAATGGTAGAAATTCACTAATGCCAATCACATCATCCATGTGACTCATGCTCGATCTTTTGATCTCTTGTGTTCCGAGGCCATGTCTCTGTAACATGCTAGGCTCGCCAAATCTAACTTGTGTGTATTCGCTGTGCAACATGGTTTACACCCACTGTATGCGAACGTAGATATGTCTGACCCCTACTCACCGCAGGGCGCCTCATACTGAAGAACTTTCTTGGTGGTGCACACACAAGGGGAACACGGAACATTGGAATTCAATAGGAACTATCTTATTTGCTACCGTTGAGTATCTAAATACTAGCACACAATAAGATGTAAAATAGGTATCAACATCATATGTATAATGTGATATGGTATGGTCCTTCTTATGCCTTGATCTCCATCGAGTGCTCCGGCATGATCTCCATCTTGCCCTTGGTTTAACGCCAAGTCCACGACGCCGCCACGAGGTCGTCCATCGGAACGATGACTATTACTATACTACTTAGTAACAGAAAAGTAAACTACTTTACCTTTGCAACGACCAATGCCATATCATAATCACATGCCCCCTGCAAAATAAAGTTAGACGCCTCTACTTTATCTATTGCAAGTTTTACGTGGTTATTAGGGCTTTCGCAATAGAACTGTTTCTAGACTACGAACTTTCCAACCACGACATGGATCCGCCAGTTGTCTCTACTACACCCCTTTCGGGGCCCTCCGTTGTAAATGTTATATCAACTATCGAATGAGAGACAGACACCCGCTAGCCACTTATGCGGTACAAGTTGTATGTTCGTGGAACCAGTCTCGCGTACGAATACGTGTAAGGTCGATCCGGGCCGCTTCATCAAACAATACGGCGATATAAACAAGTACACGTTAGAGGGTAACAACTAAGGGATCAATGCCCACACAAAACTTGTCCATACTGGCCGTACAACACTCCTACGCATAGATCCGCTCTGATACCACTAAATGAGATCGTAGCAGAAAACAAAAATTTTCGTACGATGTAACCCCAAAACTGCCTAGGATCTATCTATATAGTTATGTGGTAACAGCCAATGCGTAGAGAATACATACCCTTGTAGACCGTACGCGGTTAACGTTCCGCGGGGAACGTGGTTGAAGTAGTCATACTCGAAGCCGACCTCAAGGTCGTGAAGCTCCTCGTAGGTCACCCCTTGCTCCTTCTTCATCTTCATCATGCATCAGCTCCGGCTCACGACATTTAAGCGCCCCAAGTGTTGCGCCTCGTGTCTTCGTACACATCCGGTGTACGATGAGACCTCTGGCTTCTCAATCCCGCCAGGAATGCGGAAGTTGATATCTGGATAGGAATCCTTGAAGCGCAACGACGTGCTGTAGGTGTGCCTCGATCGCATAATCCAAAATTGGGGCCATGGTCACAAGGGCTAGAGAGAGAGGGAAGGAGGAAGCCAACCAAAGGACTTCTCCAAATTTTGGTGTCCTCAATCCCACCCATGGGCACCCCTTTGGTGTGCCCTCCCCATTAGGTTAGCCATGTGGGACTATTAATAAAGGGAAAATATCAGGTATTTTTGTCCTGGCCGGATGGGCCAAAAGTGCTCAGCCCAACATCCAAACAGAAAACATCTAATAAAAAGAAAAGGGGCAGCCAGCCTGGGGCTCAACCGGCCGGGTGGGCCGACCTGCCCCCCGCGGCCCAGCTGTAGCAGCTGCAGCTGCCAGTGCCCGGGTGGGCTGGCGCTCACCCGTGGCCTAGCGGCCAGCAGGCGAGGCGAGGGGAGAGGCGGCCCGAGGTGGGCCGGTTGTGTGACCGTGGCCCGCGCGAAGCCCAGCGCGGCGTCGCCCTGTGCGGCGCGTATTACTCGCCGCTCTCCCACGCGTGCAGCCTAGCTGCTTGCCTGTAGCATCCCAATTGTCTAACAATGGTAATGCTACTTGGTCTAGTAATATAATGGCTATTTCCTATATATAATTGTTGCATCATAATTATATCATGCTCATGTCATCATGCCACCTTGCATTTGAGCATCATATAAAACCCTTTTTCTTTGGTTCTTCTCTCATATGCATTATTAATTGTATTTGCCTCTTGATATTGTTTTTGGCTATTGATATATTGTTTAATGCCCGTTGAGTTGGGGGCATATCTTTTATTCAAATCCATCACCTTTCTTTTCACCACCTTATAATTCCACCATTCCATTTATCCATGAGCTTGTATTTCTTTTTCTTTTGATATTTATTCTAGCTCATGTGGGTTGGGGTGGATCTAATTCTAATTCCTTTTGCTTGGCCTTTATTCCACATTTTGGGAATGCATAAGAATAATGCCATGTTATTATTATTGTTTTCACAAGCATAAACATGGCCATTAATTATTATGCATGGGCCATGCAAGAGCACCACCACCTTTAGCCCATTTGCTTTTCTCTTGGTTTAAGTGGTTCTTTCTTTGTGGGATCATCTCCATCTCTCTCCACCATCCCCATGTTCTCATCAACACCATTTTTTTTCTTCATGCATGATCAAATGAGGCCTTTTCTATAAACCCCATTCCTCTCTCTTTTCTTGGGTTCACCTTCACCTCACCTTATGCTAAATTTAAGCCCTCACCGTTCATCTTGGTTTGATCTTATCAACATGTTTTAAAACCTAAACACCTAATCTAAACCCTAACCCTAACACCTCTCCTTTTTCTCTCTAACCCTAGTTCTAACCTAAATTCTAACCCCTTGATCTCCATGCAAGCACTCACCTCTCTCTCTCTTTCTCCCTCTCTCTACCATGCTGGCCCCACACCCTACCTACCCCATCTACCCCAGCCCTAATCCGAGCCTTCCCCTCTAACCTAACCCTAGCCGAGGCTAGCTACCCCGAGCCTCCCCTCTCCTTCTTCCTCTTCCTTTCTCCCTCCCTGCCAGTAGGTCCCACAGCCACACCGTGCCCACCTACCAGGCACCCTACCTGCCCCTGCCCTGGCTGCTCACGTCGAGCACGTGAGCGAGGGGGAGGAAAAGAGACCGAAGCCACTTTACCTCTACCCCGCGCCTACACGGCACCATCTTCCTCCCCGTCTCTATCTACCCCTTTCCCTCCCGTCTGGTAGCCCAGATCCACCCCAGGGCCATGCCCTCTCCCTTTCTTCTTCTTCTCCGACGCCATCTCCTCTTGCGGTCACCGCCAGTACCTTCGCCGCTTCCTCGTTCCAGCCGGCGTGGGTGACATGGAGGTGGTCGAGGAGGCCGTGAGGGATCCCCAGCTTCGCCCCGTACGCGCCAGCGAGGAGGAGAAGCCCCACTTCCGCCGCACCCCGACGCGACCACCGAAACCCTAGCGCCACCGTTCGCCAGCCTCGTCGCCGATCTGCTGCTCCCCACTCCGGTCCGAGCCCTCCGTCGAGCCCGCGGTGAGCCCCTGTACCTCCTAGACATCCTCGTCATCGCTGTCGTGTCCTGGTCGCGCCAGACGTTCCCTCGAACACTCTCTGCGCGCCGGCGTCCGCGTTCGTTTCCAGACCGTGGCGTCGCTTAGGTAGATCTAGCCGCCTAGCGCTTTCCTCGCAGCAATCCCAAGCCAGCGTAGTGGTAGCCGCCGCCGCACGCAGGCACGAGGTCGCGGGTTTGATCCCCGCACCACGCGCTGCCTCTGTCTACACGCTCAGCCGTCAGAGAAATGGGAAGAAAAACAGTAGCTGTCACCACCTTGCACATACCCTCCTGCGTTTTTGTCGGTTCAACCCGTGGTACACCAAGCCCCACCGGTCAGCCCCCTGTCCTTTTTACAAAAAGCACCCGCCTTTTCTGCACACCTAACCCGCGGTCCAGTACGTCCCCACCGGTCAGCCTCTGCGTGCTCAGCCGCTGTCACGTTGGCCTCCAGCCGCTGGCCCACCTGTCAATCGCAGAGGCTAGGTCAGACCGCGGTGAGAAAAACCTTTTTCCTGTGCGCGTGTGGCCAAGTCAGCAGTTGGCCCACCCGTCAGCGACTGGGGATGGGTCTGACTGAGTATAAAATGTTTTCGGCTTTTCTGTTTTTAATTAAACTTTCTAGAAATTGTTAAATACAAATTCAAATCAGATTTTAAATAACTTTTAAATTATAAATCCAAATAATATATGTTTTTGAATCAGAAAAATTTGAGGAATTCATATATGCCATTCAAAATATTATTTGAGCACTTTAAAATTTCGAGGTGATTAAAATTACAAATAAATGCCCTTTTCTTAATAAATTAATAACTTTAAATTTATAACTCCAAATTTGACAAATAATATGTCTAAATCGATCAGCGCGACGAGCCCATTCTATCTATGCACTCCTTGTTCTGAATTGAAGCATGCATCATGTCATTATTACAAATCAGAACTGTTTATGACAATAAAACTTGGCTAAGTAATTAATAAAATGCTTTATTCTTGGACCCCACACCTCACCCTTGCCATGCTACTTTAATGCCATGTAACTTGTGCATCATTCATCATGGCATGCTTGTTTGCTTGTCGCATTTTAATTCATATGCTTGTGCACTTTATTTATGTTGGCCCTTGCTTGTTTGGTTCTTTTCGAATAGACGCCCAGCAGGAGAATTATCAGGAATCACAGGAGTACTACCCAGATCCATCTCTCGCTTCAACTGAGCTGCCAGGCAAGCACTACCACATGTTTGCATACATATAGTACCTATTTCCTCTATCTTATTCTTGCATCATTGAGTCGCGATTGCATTAAATTGAATCTCAAGTACTGCATAGCCTTTACTTTTAAACCCCACCGAAGCTTGTTCCTCCATCCCATGAGCCATTACTACAGGAGTTGTTTGAGCCATGCGAGTCGTAGAAAAGCATGTGTAGGGTATGTGAGTGTCTGATGAATAATGAGGTACCTAAACAACATAACCTGAGTATTAATAGGATAACTAATGAAAGAGGCACCGGTGAGCAATATCTGCTATTTGGTTTTTCATGCTCACTTGTGTCCCGTAGGACCCCGAGTACTTGATTCCTGTTCCTTGACTATTCGCACTATCCACATCCGGGAGGCCTTATGGACCCCCCCTGAGCCAGAGCTTGATTCATTCTTATTTCTTGGGGCCACAAGTAGTTTGTGGCTTTATTACTATCCTGCACTTATGCCATGCTTTACTGTTTTATTTAAGATTGTGTGTGGAGCAATTGTACTGTTTTGGATGCGGAGTGTTTTCGCAGTATCGACAAGCCCAGTCACATTTTCGGGTTCCCAGTCGTTTACAGCCATTGGCGCAAACCTTGGGTCCGTCTCGGAGCCGGCCAACTTCGTTGCGGGTAGCTTAATGGGGTGGCCCCCTGAAATATTTCTGAATCCTGTGATCGCTTTGTCGTGAATGCCTCGTTGGGTTTTGAGTTGGTTTTTCCGAGGTTGATCGAGTGTGTGTTGCTATTCGTGCACCCCTGCAGGGTAAATCTTTCTGAAAGCCGTGTCCACGGTTATGGACGACTTGGAGCACAGTTTCTCGATCATAGACAAGTATAACTAAAGTACCACTTTTAATTTGACTAAATACTTGACTAGTAAATAGTGCAATACTCATGGAATGGTTAATAAAACTGCCAACGGATGATGGGGGTTGTTCGTCCGCTTCCTCGTTGGTAAGCGAGGAGGAGGATGGATCTGTTAATTATGCTGTTATAACTGTTGTTCTTATTTCACGGACATCCGTCTATCATTGGTTAGGCGGATGGATAGCGAGTATTTATAGAATTGTTAGATATTATCTTTTGCTGCAATTGCGTCACCCCAGGTTGTGTCCCCTTTAGTGGCATAAAGACTTGCTGAGTACCCCTAGGGTCTCACACGATAAATTGTTTGATTTAGATGAACAGGTGTACTCGCAAGATGGATACTGGGTGGAGGAGACATATGATGTTGGCAACGATCATTCGGTGTAGAGATTCTGGGAACGGGGATCCGTGAGATCTGTGGGCGGGATGTGTTTATTTATGTGGCATCTTATGCCGATTTGCTTCTTATCCATACTCGGACCTTGTTTTCCGCTTCCGCCTGGTACTCTGATGTGTGATGTATGAGGAGCTATCCTAAAATATTATCTCTATCTAGGATATTTGAATCTTGCCGTATGGCGTTGCACTATTTCTATTTCTTTTAGATGGAATGGCTCTGAGGACTGTTGTATGTGGCTTGCGTACATACTCACTTGTGTATGTAGTTGATCCCTTCGCCTGCTGATTACGCCGCTCGTTCTTGTTCCGATGTTCTGAAAGTGGTTAGGACGGCCGAAAGGTCTACCGTGAGTGGCCCCGGGCCCCACCGTACTATTTTAACCACTTTCGCTCATCCAGGCATGCAACTAAGAGCGTAATTCACGGAGGTAGTTACATTGCTGCCCCGTGCGGCGGATAATATCCGCCGCCCATGTGGGCTGTTTCCTTTTTCTTATTTTCTGCAGCTTTTCTCCTAGGCCTTTTCCCTCTAGGATTTGGCCTAATATAAAAATTGCTTTTATAAATCTTAACTTATATATTAGTTAGAATATATTAATTCATAATTAACATATAATAAATATATATTTAAATTCCCATTTATCGGAAAACACTTTTTCGGGTCTTTTCCTTTATTCTTTCTCCGAACAACTTTGGATATCTCCGCGGAACATTTCTGGCTTTCTCTCTTTCTCTACTGTGATTACGTCTTACGAATGATCGCTCTCATCGTACCCTTAAGTGTATCCTCTCATGGCTTAGGAATGCTCTAGACATGATCTAAATCAATGATCAACAGAGGGACCAGGGATATCCATGTGACCCCTATGCATTCCTGATGACAATGTCGTTTGAACCGCTAAATGTAGTATCATATTCCTTTCGCTTCTCGATACAACTTGTCCGAGATCCGATCATTGGTATCCCATACCTTGTTCAATCTCGTGCATAACAAGTTCTATTTTTCTTGTTACCATGATATTACATCCTCGTGACCTAGTCACACGTTGCAACATTTATGGATGTAATCTCACCAAGCTGGCCGTATGTATATTTACCCGTCATGTGGGTAAACAAATCCCGGTCTTGCAGTCACATGTCATCTACTGTTCCTTCGAAATACCCAACGTACACCTTTATAACCACTGTATTACCAAGTGGCGCTTGAAGCAGTCTAAGCAGCCTCGGGAAACAGTGAGTAATATGAGCTCACGGTCAAAGGAAAAGGAGTCTAGGTATAGTTGTTGCAACAATGAACTATATGACTTTATCGTGTTGCAATCCTTCGAGGAATGTACAATCACATAATTCTCCAATGATATGATCACGTTGTCAATTGGCGTAAATGCCCATGATCTTAAAACCCAGATCATCCTCATGACCAACGAACTAGTATGAGAGGCTACTAGGGACTTGGTTGTTTCATACCACACCTGTACCAATGTTTCTACTTGGCATAGTTATAGCACAATATGAAACTATTATAAACTAATTGAGATATGATAATGAAAACCTATTTATTATTTTCCTCTAGGGCATATCTCCTTCATGAAGATTAGTACCCCTCATAGTGAACACTCTTAACCTTAGTGGCTAGTGCTAAGCATAAAACTTGATCACTTTAGATGGGAATACTTGGTGAAAATGCTTATGAAAACCTTGGAAGGATGAGTCATTCTATTGAGATGTTTTGACATGTGTTGAGAAACACAAACGGTTCATGATGATGAAAATGTTGAAGCATGAGCCTTAGCCCTTTATAAAAATTGATGGTTGGGTTCGGATGCTATACCATTCCAATTTTACCGGACAACCACAATACCTGAATTGGGTAAGGCTTAGCCGGAAGTTTATATGCATTAGTATGGGTTCCCTCATGGAATAGGTTTGAGTTGAGGCTAGATCTTGATGATGTCCACCTATGAAGTGTCCAGGATGGCAGATGGCCATGGCTGGGAGGCCAAGCTCATAGGAGAGGTGCCTATACTAGAATGTGTAATTGAAAGGTTATGATTGATTATCTGCATACTAAGTATGATGATTCAGGGTTATCCCTGACGAATGTATCGAATTTTGTGGTGAAAGTGTACCACCTCTGTAGAGTGTCAAACTATTTGAATAGTCGCGTCCGCGGTCATGGACAGTTGGAGTGGCCATACTGTTCTGTCGTCAGATGTTTTCAAAAAGACTTATGAAATGAATTGTGACTTTGACTTGACCACAACATCGTTGTGACTATGAAAACTAAGTTCCCACTTAGGTGATTTAGAACATTAAATTAGTTTTCTTTACTTTCGAACTCAGCTTAAGATAAATCTAGCTTTTGCAAATAAACTTAGAGCTTAGCATTTCCTACTAGAACTACCTTACTTGTTAGTGATAGTTTGCGAGTACTTAAAGAGTACTCATGGCTTTGTCCCTGGCTATTCCCGTGGCCAGACTATGATGAGGACTTTCCTGAAGATGGACAGCAGGACGGCTACGACAACTAGGATCATCTCCCATCATCAGCATTGCCTGTGACACTGAAGATGGAGCCCACCGCTACACTTACTTTTCCGCTGCTTGTTTGTATTAAGACTGGATAATGAGATCCTTTATTTGTGTAAAACCTTATTATGGTTTGTAATGGATGATGTACTGTGATATCCAATCTGTTATGTTTCACAAAAATGGTAATCCTGGGATTATGAGGTATGGCATAACAGGCATATGGGATTAAAAATCTGGGTGTTGACAGTTTCAGAAGTGGGCAAGTGACTAGTCATAGAATTATATGTCTAGTGTCGCTAAAGAAACCCTCATTAAATCCATTCTTCAATCTCTACCCACATATGCTATGGTACTTTTCAAATTTCCTGTTGGTTTGATTGAGGAACTCTCCAAAATTATTCAGTACTTTTGGTGTTGAGATGAGAAAAATAGATGCCGGATGCACTAGATGTCATGGGACCGCCTTGTGTGGCCAAAATCTCATGGCGGAGTAGGTTTTCGGGACCTCAAGATTTTTAACCAAGCGCTTCTTGCAAGACATGAGTGAGGGTTAATTCAACTTCTAGATAGTTTGTGTGGGAGGCTCTTAAATGCTAGATACTACCCATCAGCTAGTTTACGGGATATAGTGGAAAGACCCGAACCCGACTTGGTTCAAAATCCCTGTGATTATAGTGCTAGTCCCTGGATCGAATACCTAACACCCACAGTTTAAGATGTAATATCAAAATACAAAGGTTGTATTACATCGCACGATGCAGAATATATGTACTTTATTACAATCTCATAGCCATAGGCTATATTATTACAAATTAGTGGAGTAAAAGCAAAGCATGGAGTCCTTCATCTTCATGTGCCACACGCAAACAATGTATGTGCAGACTCTTAACCCCCATCATCGTTCCTCAGTCATCAAATTAACATACCTGCAACATGATAGGTTGTAGGCAAACATGATCAATACTTTGAATGTATTGGCAAGTGTCTCTAGTATGTGGATATAAGTTGGACTATCACTACATGCATATTTGGCTAAGTAGATCTTAGGCTTATTTGCAGAAAGAAATATGGTTTTATCCTATATTTGCAAAATACTTTTGATCTTTCAACAACTTTATGAACTCGTTGACAAACTCCAAGTTCTTCTACTCCCTTGTTGACACCATCAAGTTTTACTTTGAGAAATTGGAATGCCGAGATCTTCCATAGCTTTAGGCCTTAGTTGCTCAGAGTTATCCATAATCGGGGACACGTCTAAGTACTTAGAATTTGATCTTCTGCAGAAGTTGTACACTTTATCCACATGACACAATCTCATCTTGATGCCACTAGTGGCCGCTGGATTAGTACTCACCAAATGGAGTACCGGCAGATCGAGAATGTGGCAGAGTTTTTCCATAGAAGCCCTCCCAATACATAATGCTATCACACATACGAGTGCTAATGCAAGGATTTATTTGCAATACATAATGCTATCACACATACGAGTGCCAATGCAAGGATTTATTTGCAATACATAATGCTAGTCCCTCTGTAGAGGTACCAATGCAAGGGTCTTCCTCTATGTAATTGACTAAGCCATAGCTCATTTAGCATGTGGCTGTACTAGAAGCCACTATACGAGAAACATGTCCAATCTATAAGTCCGTGAGTGGTATTATTCTAGTGCACACATGATTGAGATAGTCATAAATATGGTTCCCTTCATTGACACCTTATTCACAACTAGTATCCACATTCCACTCAGGTGATTTATTGAGTACTTGTTTTATTATTAAAACATACAATTTCAAATACTTCATATAATTATATCATGATATTCGACCCCGAATCTATAGCAGGGCTAATCATACTACAACTATGATGTTTCCACTAAGTAAGATATAAAGGATATCCTAAATAGGACATAACATAACATAATATATAATACAATGTTTTCCTACACATGCATTTCTACTCAAAATTTCTAGATGTATCGAAAATAATGGGAAACCGTGATAGTGTCACTTGCCTTAGTAGTTGGTGTTGTTGGTATACTCTTTGTAGTTACACACTTCACAATCCACACAATCTATCAAACAGAACACCCAAGACAAACATGCATAAGATCAATACTAATGGCAATACAAAAATCATTTAAAGTATGCAAGCATGCAAGATGGTGATTTCATTGCACAAAGTTGTTCTCTCACAAGTTTTCCGAACATTACAAAGTGCCTTCTAAATCTTTCATATTTGCAAGATGCCAAATACAACAATTTGCAATTAGTTTTAATTAGAGCATTTTCTAAACACTAAAATAGGCCTTTGTACCAAATAATTGCCACAATATTATTTATACTAAAATAAATTTATATGTTGTTCTTACTCGATAGAGGGTTAAATTAACAATCCAAATCAAAAGGAATTATTCAAAAACAATTTCTAGAACAATTTTGTAAGCAATTTAATCTACAAAGGGTTCCCTACAAACAATGATTTCAACAGAAGAAAATTAACAAATTATTGTTCCAGCGTGTTCTAATTTTTTTTTTAATCCAGGGACATATTATTTGTCAATTTTGGATAAACAGAACATTTTCTATAATTACAATACCACTAAAGAGTATTTAAATCATTAAAAAAAATATTTTCTCCAAAAGTGATATTTCATTGCAGAAATGTGTTCTTCATATTTTTTTGAATCCATATACATATTATTTGCATTTTTATGATTTATAAATAATTTTCTATGATTTTTCTAATTGATCATATTTTTCATTTATTTAATTCAATTTCTAAAATACAATTGTTGACTAGGTTTGCTGATTGGGCTAAAGGGCTGAAATGGCTGCTGACTAGCTCCGAACTTGGAAATGACACGACGTGCTCTGATTGGCTCATACTGCTTCAGTCAGTGATCTAATCTCGCTGATTGGATCGGAATCTAAAGGATGTGAACGAAAGGTTGAGCTGTGCTGACCCGAGGTCGCCGCAGATGGCGCTCGTGGTGGCCGACAGCACAGGCGGTGGATGGAGACGGCGATGTAGGGGTCTCGGGGAAAGGTGGAGATGATGACGAGGTGCGGAACAACAAGAGGAAGGTTATGGTGTTGTTCTTGCATTGTTTGCTTCTCGGAACAACGTGGAGGATCGATCGAAGGAGCTCCAGGCGGTGGTGACTTTTGGGTGGCAGACATGGACCTTGTTCCCATGGTCCCGACGACAAGAAGAGAGGTCAGGGGGATACGCAAGGAGTGATGGAAGGTAAGGAGGCCAAAAAGGGGTGGCGCGGACTTACGGTCGCATCGGAATCGTCATTGCACAGCGGCGGTGTTGGCGTAGCTCTGACGTGAAATATAGGGTTGACTTAGGGCAAGAGAGGGGGAGACTGGAGGGGGAATGGAGATGAGTGCGAGGGGGTTAAGTGGGCACAAAGGTGGTGGGGATTTAATCACTATAACACTCAAATTTAATCGGATAACACTGAAGGGAAACCATTGGGAGGGGGAGAGGTTCCTCCATTACTTTTAAGATGACGATGACGTGGTGTCGGCGGGGTCCACTGGTCAACGAGCGTGGGGGAGAGAGGCGGGTACCGCTTCGGTGGCCGTGGGCTTGGTATCAGGAGGGAAGCTAGGCCGTGGTTGAGGAAGCAAGTTGGGCCGAGACAAGGCTTCGCTGCTGGCTAGCTCGCGCATGCGGCAGTAGTTTTAAGCACTGGGCTGGCTCGGCTGGCCTAGTTAGGTTATTTAGTTTTCTTTTCTTTTTCCATTTTCTATTTTCTGTTTTGTTTTATAAATTTTGTTTTAGGGATCT
Source organism: Avena eriantha (assembly GCA_910589775.1). Taxonomy (NCBI): domain Eukaryota; kingdom Viridiplantae; phylum Streptophyta; class Magnoliopsida; order Poales; family Poaceae; genus Avena; species Avena eriantha. The sequence continues at coordinate 314,329,239 of OU342741.1, forward strand.
AAATAGATCCATTCAAATTTCTAAAAATTTATAAAATCACTAATATCATTTTAGGGTATTAACAACCCTATTTTTTTGTCAAAAACGAAATATCATCCATTATTTATTTTTGCCATTTCTTTATTTTATTTTGGAGCATTTTCACAATTCTTTACTTATAAAATCCATAACTTATGATTTAAGGTTCCAAATAGGACGAAACCAATTTCCATGGTTTTATAATTTTGCACTTTGTCTTTTTAGCTCATTTAGGACTTATTTTATATATTTTAAATATACAATATATCCAAAGGATTGTGTTGTTAAGTGGTCATTTCAACTTTTAGGGTTTTAGGGTTTGAGATAATTTCCACTTCTATTAGGTTTTAAAATGCAACCAATTCAAGATGATCATGCATGCTTCAAGATTTTGAGGTTTTGAAAACTTGCACACCCCTTCTCAAATAAGATTCATTTTATTTGACTTGGGTTTTGGGGGCATTATATTAAATGATCAAAAAAAATTTGTTCCCTCTAAACTTTGAAGAACTTTGTTCTTCATTTTATTTAAAACTTTTGACATTTCAAATTTTGGAAAAATTTGGGATGTGACATACAATGTTTGTTCAAAATGCATCACAGACATGGCAGTGTATTACTTTTGGCCTAGAACGTTGGAAGAAAGGTGTCGTATGTAGGATTGGCTCGGGTGATAGTGTTCATATTTTCAGAGATAACTGGTTGTCGAGACTGTTGGGTTTGCAGCATAGAAAACAAAAAATTTCCTACGATGTGAACTACTAAGCACCAAGATCTATCTACCTAGATACAATCAACAGGTGGATATACATCCATAGAGAACATACCCTTCTCCTCTTCTTCTTGCTTGGATGCCTTGATGGTGATGGTGTTGAGGGAGATCTATATCTCGGAGGTGTGGTTGAGGCAGAGCTCTGCTATCATGGAGATTGGACGGGTGGCGGCGGTGGCAGGGCTCTGCCCCTGAAGGGTTATGGTGTTGTGGCTCTCTCTTGGATCCTCCCTCCTCTATATAGGCCTTGGGGGTGCCCAAGGGTTCCCCCAATACCGTCATATGACTTAGGAAAGGTTCTAGAGCTTCCAGTGGGTGAAATCCCGTCATTTGCAACCTTTTTGGCAACTATATGGCGGGAGCTATACGGCAAGAATTTTTGCTACCGTTGTATAGTTGGTCGTTAAACCTTCAGTACTCTTTAGTATTTTGTTCACCATTTCTTCAAACGAACTCCGTTTTGGGTGTTCTTGGGCTCGTTGAGTTCGTCACGTCCAGGGCTACAACCCTATGGTCTTGGATTTTTATTTTGAGAAGTTGGAAAATTTCAGTTTTCCAACCTCTCAAATAGCTAAGTTCGGTCCCTGCAACTCCTCTATACTATCGTCCTTTGTTCCTTTTTGTCCATAATATTCACCAACACCTACACACATGTCATAGACAAGGAATGTGATAAAATTCTACCTACACTACTAAATGTGCAAAGCTGATATGAAAGTAAATGAGAACTAGAAGTCATGCATATAAGGCATAGCTATAGCTGGAAAAAACATGATATGAGAGATAAATGGCACATTTTATATGGCTAAAAGAGGTGGTATTTCACAACCATCAACTTCGCCAAGCTAGACCTTTCTCGTACTCGAGCAGGAAGGGTCGATAATAAATTAATGGTTGTGAAATAGCTTATCATTGGAAATCAATGCCTTGCATCCTTATTTCTTCTACAAGATCAAAGAGAGAAAACATGTATTCATACAAGGCAACACAAGCTTAGTTATAAAGACCACTAAAGATTCATCAAAACTTATATGCTCCATGTCAACAGTGAATCTAACTTGTAGACAAACTTGTGATCATCTTATTGCACCTTTTGTATAGCTTTTCATATCATTATTTTTTATGAGGCAAAACTTAGTCACAAATAGATGTCAAGCATAAATATGAATAAAGTTTATCGATTCTACCCAATCATGTCATCTAGTTAAGGCTCTCAAGTGCAAACATCAGTTATTGAGTTTTAGAAAGTTTATCTCTTAGTAACGAGATTTATGCCAAAAGGAAATACGAGAACATGTCAAAATAAGCATAGCATTAGAGTGTCTCTTTTGGTCATCCACATCAATGAATCATGGCTATCCAACACTCATTTTCTATTCTTTGTCTTTCTAAACCTTCAGTTCATTAGTAATGAGATCATGCCAAAACTTAGTGTGTTTAATCAGACTGTGCAGGCTAAGAATGGATACTCGTGACCATTAGCAAGGTTTCCCTTTTCATTATAATGATGTCTCGTAACGGTCAGAGGAGTATTCCCTCTTTTTCTTTGAACGCATGCCCATGAGAATACCAATGCATACCCAAATATAGCATTTCTGCTACATATGTTGGGCAACTCATAGCCAAACTCCAAGAGTTTCCTCTTTTTGGACTATTCAAATGCTAGCGGAGTTGTTAGCATCCCATGTTGTGCGACAATGGTGCAGACACACATAAAGCAATACCATACTTTAATTAATATGTCAAGATTTGGCATGCATCTCAATTAGCGCTAAATATTAGTTTCTTCAAACAAATCCTTTCAAAGAGTACTATCAAATCGATCATCACATCTATGGTGTTGAGTATCTTTAAGGCTAAACTCTTAAGACAATTAAACAACACCTTCTTTAGCATAGAACTCAAAACTTTGAAATATCATTTCCAATTAACAACTCCTTCCGTAAGCAAACTATAAAGTCTATTGTTTTTACATTATGGGGTCGGACATAACCTATTCATTTAAGACAAAGCTATTTAGTGACAACCAACAAATTTCAAAAGATCTTGATCAAGTATTCATTCTTTCCAAATGTAGAGATTGTGGCAATGTTTTCTAGAGGATCACGAATAGTGTCACAAGTTTGATAAACAATCTGGCAAGTTGCATCCGAGCTCTAAGTCAACTCCTATGGTGCCTATCATGAGCAAGTGTATCCCCATATGAATACATAACTAGACTCACTTAAACAAGCATTCAAAAATAGCAGGATATATGATTGCATTAAACCTTCATTGAATACGAACATTGCACAAGACTCTACACATGTAGAAGTAACCCCCCTACGCTTAGAACTTTGCAAGAACCAAACTTGAGTATATCACCAAAAGAAAAGAGAAAATACAGTTTCCAAAAGAGAGTGTGATAAGTGGTTACCTCCCCAAGCTTAGTTGAAAACAAGGGTGACACACTTTACCATTGAGGTACAAGTAACCTCGCTTTTGATGGATAAAGAACCTTTGCTTTAAAGTATACTTCTTGATATAGTCTGGTGGCTGCCTTCCTCGCGAACCTGCTTGGAAACTAAGAAGAAAATAAAACACTTTGTGTTTTTGAAGGCACGGGGATTAGCTCAAAGTGATAAAAATACAAGTCCCATTGAGTCGGTTCATCAACCTAAGCACTAAGCTTAAGTCAACAAACTAGTTCTAGAAGATGCCTCTCCTAGATTGTGATGAGGTGCAAGCGAAACAGGATAGGAGACATGAGTGTGCAACCCCTATGTGCTTATTAAAAGAGGTTTGAGTTGGAAGGTTTTACCAGACACTGATTGTCGAAGCGTTGAATTGAAGCAACCAAGTGGCTCATGCGAGTGTTTACATGGTTGGCATACCATACATGTTGTCACACAAGGTTCAAGTCCCTGCGAGAATAACACACAAAATAAAATGCATCGGTTTGGTATATGAACATAGTTTGTTTACCCCACCGATAAAAGGAAAGTAAAAAAGAAAACATGAACTTCTATAAATAATTACAGTCTAGGAGGTTTCTGAGGTAGAATTTTATTGCTTACATATGCTTGGCTTCTCTAGACCATGGCAGAAGCTCCCAGGTGGTATTTCAAGGTTTTTAGAAGAAGAAAGAATAAAATTGTGAGCAATGGTTACCTTCCAGTTGGCGTTTGAGGGGTTTTCCCATCTATACGGGCGCAACTATACGAACGGACCAAAAATGTCTCGCCGTATAGTTCGTCATTAAACTTACTGTACCTTCAAAAAGAATTTTGATGAAGGCATCGATATCTATACGGCCAGAACTATACGGCTGATAATTTTTATTCCCGCCATATAGTTGGTCGTTAAATCTTCTGTACCTAAGAAAGAAAATTTGTCGATGGCAAAGATATCTATATGGCCAAACTATACGGCTAGAATTTTTTATCCCCGCTGTATAGTTGGTCGCTAAACCTTCAGTAGACATCAAAAAAAATTCTATTTCTTCAAGAATTCTTTCTTGTCCTAAAACTTAGCGAAACACCTTGGTTTGATAGTAAAATAACAACTTTAATTTTCGACCAACAACAACATGTATAAAACGGGATTTAAGTACAACCGAGTTATGCAACACATAGTAAGAATAAATTCTACCTTTTGAAAACTACAACAAGATAACTCTAATAGAAAATCATGCAAAGAATAAAAATGCCAATGCAACATGAATGCAACTAGAATCAAGACACAAAACTAAGAAAGATGCCTAATGACTTCTGGGTTGCCTCCTGGGAAGCGCTTTCTTATAACCAAGTAGCTCGGCTTTTATACTCCACATTTATTTAGCAATGGAGGAAGCTATAGGAGTAGCTTTGCTTACCTCCAACGAGTGTTTGCATGACATACCCGCTTGCGGTGCATCAGTATCTTTTAAGTGTTCCCGTTGCCACGTGAGGATGGATAGACCAAGCACGGTAAATATGTATTCTTTACTTCCTGCATAGAGGGTGTTAAAGATTTATTATCAAACTTTGAATCTTTACCTTGATTACTATTTTGAGGGTACAACTCATAATGTCCTTTTGGATCCATTAGCTTGGTCTTTGCCACCGGACTTTCCTGCACCTCATTAGTAAAACAAAAGTCATAGCAAACAGATATGGGAGGCACATAGGGTTCCGTCTTTGGCTCATCATAATTTATTTCCCTGAAAAGAGTATTTAAACAAACACTACTAGAATCATCAAAAACTTCTTCAGGGCAATTATCAGGGATTCCAGAATAATTTAAGTCCTCATCATCACTAGAGTCAGAAGAATAATAAGGATCAGGAATAGGTGGGGGATCAGGTTTGAAAGTGGCTTTCAATTTATTCCATTCCTTGATTTCTTTTTGTTCTTTCTTCTTCATGCATCTCCAATACTCTTCATAAAGCCATTTCACTTCATATGCAGATGCCAAATGTGTGGGATATTCAACATGAGGCTTCTTATTTTTATTTTTCCTAGTTTTAGGCTTCATGGATTTACCCTTCTTTCCTGCTTCAATGATGCAACAAGTGGAATATATGGGAGTAACAGTAGAGGGATGTTCTCCATCGTTAGTAGAAGCAATTCTAATATGATTAAAATAATCAGCTATGAAAGGCATTGCTTTAGAAAGAACATCTCTAACTAAGGTATCATCATAACGATTTTTTCCTCTTCTATTTTCATATTTAAGAAACTCATTTACCAAGTTCTCTAGATCAGTAGGGAGAGGTTTTTCTTCATGCAAAATTTCACATTGCCATTGATGAAAATTATTATGTATATGTCTTAAGAGTTGCCAAGCTTCTTTCAAAGGTTTTCCAAGGAATGCACCATCACACATCATATCTAGCTTATCCTTAGAAGAGTGCTTCAAGACTACTAACAAAAGGTAAACTATTTTTTTGTCCTTTTCAAATAATCAAAAGCAATAAGATAAATAGCAACAAATGGAAATAAACTATGTACGAGTAGGAAGGTAATAATCAGACGCTTAGCTCCCGGCAACGAAGCTCATTTGATGACTGGATTCCTACACCAACAATAGGGTTATTGCAGTACTTCTAGCAAAAAATATTTAAGAGTTTGACCCGATGGAAGATCGATGAACGGAAACAACACGACCCCGTAGCCACATTGTCAATGCAGCCACGTTTTGCTCCCAAACCATGGTTTGGAAATAGCCTATTCTATAAGTTGCTAGAACAACAATAATTGAGAGAGGTTTAAAATATCTAATAACAAAGAACTTTTAACAAGAACAAAATAAACTAAGACGGAGAGTAAACATGAATATAAACTGAATTAAAGAGATTGTGGTTGTAGGATTGAATGGAATGAGAGAGGGATTCTAGGCTTCGGTCTCACTAGTACTAGATGGGAAAATATATGTGTGATCTATAAGAGATTCCTCAGACAAATAAGCATTCCCCATTTGATTACTGGGTTGTCACTCTGTGTGCACTATGCATGGTTCTCGCGCGTCGCTGCAAGGAAAAAGGCACTTCCGGACCAAAGGATCACATAAACTCATCTTATATCACAATAAATTCTAACTTAGCGCACTAGATCATACCTCGACCTAGAATTGAATCAATCACTCACACATGGATGAACAACAAAACATATATAAATATATAATGATGTCACAACCGTGTTCAATCTTACAATTACTAAACACAAGAGAGAGAGAGAGAGAGAGAGAGAGAGAGAGGGAGATGGAGATGATGATGGAGATGGAGACCGATGCGTGGTGGTGGTGATGTCTTCCTTCTCCTCCTCTTCTTCTTGCTTGGATGCCTTGATGGTGATGGTGTTGAGCGAGATCTAGATCTTGAAGGTGTGGTTGAGGTAGATCTCCGCCACCGTGGAGGTCAAATGGGTGGCAGCAGTGGCAGGCCTCCGCCCCTGAAGGGCTGTGGTGTTGTGGCTCTATCTTAGGTCCTCCCTCCTTTATATAGGCCTTGGGGGTGCCCTTGATGGGTTCGTAGCATGGAAAATAAAAATTTCTACCGCGAGAACGAACAAAACCCAGATCTAATCTAGATAAAAGCCAAGATCTAATCTATTAGACATGAGCAATGAGATAGATAGGAACTAACCCTCGTAGATCCGAAAGCGTTAACGCGATTAGATCTCGTGGTTGATGTAGTTGATCACTTGCCGATCTCAAGATCGTGTGGACGATCCTTCCGGTGTCGCGTTCCAGCAGCGCTTCCGCAGTCGGTCAAGTGGACGATCCTTCCGGCGCCGCGTTTCGGCAGCGCTTCCGCAGTCGGTCACACATGCGGAGTCGAAGCAGACCTTCCTCTCCCCGTTCCAGCGAGCAGCGGAGGTGGTAGATCATCTCCACAGAATCCCAGCAGCACGATGGCGTGGTGGTGGTGGTGGAGTAGAGAATTCTGCAGGGCTTCGCCTATGCCTGTGCAGAAGAAAGGTGGAGGAGAGAGGCGGCAGAGATTGGGAGTTGTAGGAGAGAGCTAGGAGGGGGCGCCCCTGCCCTTCTATTTAAGGGGGGGGTGGGCGCGCCTGGGGAGGGGGAGTCCTTGTAGGACTCCCCTCCTATGGCCGGCGGTGGGAAGGGGGAAGGAGTCCTCCTCCCCCACGAATCCGTGTCTTGCCCCACCAGGACTCCTTTGATCCTTTCTTGGTTTTCAAGCAAACTCCAAGAAATCCCCTAGAACCTTCCAGAACATTCCGAAACCTTCTAGAATCTCCATACAAACACTCCGGAACATTTCCTATCTTAGAAAATGATCCCCAATATATGAATCTTATTCTCTGGACAATTTCGGATCTCCTCGTGATGTCCCGGATCCATTCCGAGACTCTGAACAACATTCGGTCTCCAACGCACATTCCATATCTACTTAAAACAACTTCGAACCTTAAGTGTGTCACCCTACGGTTCGTGAATATGTAGACATGACAGAGACACATCTCCTATCAATAACCATCAGTGGGACCTGGAGATCCATAATGGCTCCCACATACTCAACGATGACTTCGTGATCGATTGAACCATTTACATACGAAACCAATTCCCTTTGTCACGTGATACTATACTTATCCGAGGTTTGATCGTCGGTATCTCCATACCTAGTTCTACCTCGTTACTGATAAGCACTCTTTACTCGTTCCGTGATATGTCATCCCTTGTGACCTAGTCACATGCTTGCAAGCTAACTAGATGACATTCCACCGAGAGGGCCCAGAGCATATCTATCCGTCATATGGATGGACAAATCCCAATCTTGGTCCATGCGCTTCAACACATACTTTCAGAATACCCAATGACACCTTTATGACCACCTAGTTACGAAGCGGTGTTTGATGTCATCAAAGTACCCATCCGGTGATGGTGATTAACACAACCTCATGGTCGAAGGATTAGGTTACTATGCATTTAAAAGCTTACAGCAATACGAACTTAAATGACTTGATCTTATGCTACGCTTACTATGGGTGTGTGTCCAGCACATCATTCTCCTAATGATACAACCTTGTTATTAATCACATCCAATGTCCATGATCAGGAAACCATGATCATCAATTAATCAACAAGCTAGTTCAACAAGAGGCTTACTAGGGACTCTCTTATGTTTACAAAACACACAAGTATTAGTGTTTCCTAATAATACAATTATAGCATGGGATGTAAACATTCATCATAAACACAAAGATATAATAATAACTACTTTTATTATTGTCTCTTGGGCATATCTCCAACAGCCCTAGGCTTCCCCCAATACCGTAATATGACTTAGGGAAGGTTCTAGAGATTTCGGAGGGCGAAATCCCGTCGTTTGACACCTTTTAGGCAACTATACGGCGGGAGCTATACGCCCGGAATTTTTGCTCCCACCGTATAGTTGGTCGTTAAACCTTCAGTACTCTTTAGTATTTTGGTTGCCATTTCTTTATACGAACTCCGTTTTGGGTGCCCTTGGGCTCGTTGAGTTCATATCGTCGAGGACTACAGCCCCATTGTATTTTTATTCTGAGAAGTTTGAAAAATTCAATTTTCCAACCTCTCAAATGGCTAAGTCTGGTCCCTTAAGCTCCTCCATACTATGCTCTCTTTGTTCCTTTTTGTCCATAATCTTCACCAACACCTACACACATGTCATAGAAAAGGCAAGTGATAAAATTCTACCTAAACTACTAAATGTGCAAAGCTCATATGAAAGTAAATGAGAACTAGAAGTCATGCATATAAGGCATAGCTATAGCTGGAGCAAACATGATATGAGAGATAAATGGCACATTTTATATGGCTAAAAGATGTGGTTTTTCATAGCCATCAGAGGGCCAGATCCGTGCTGAGAAATATATGTTTTCTGGCAAGTTCTTTACTACAAAGATGAAGGAATACAACTCTATGAACAAGCATGTCATGATGATGATAGGCTATGTTAAACGTCTTAAGGCACTAGGATGTGATATCACAATTTGTAATATCTCGAACATTACGCTCTAAGCACGAGCCTGGATGAACCCAAAAGTGGATAAGGGATTCTACCGCGGAGGCCCAATGCCACCCACGTGTAGGCCCCATCGAAGCGGAGCAGGAAACGGTACCGGCCAACCACCCTATCCACTTTCAAGAACATCGGGACAAGAGCGAGCGGCGTAAGCGACAGGTAACACGACCATGACATACACAAATGAGTATGTATGTCTGCGACTTACAATAGACATCAGAGTCACACCATCTAGAACTAATAAAAATATAGATATTCAACGCCATACGACAAGATCCAAATATCCTAGATAGATATAATAGTTTAGTATATCTCCCCATACATCACACAATATAGTATTAAGCGGAAGCGGAAAACATGATCCGAGTAAGGATAAGAAGCAAATAGTCATAAGATGCCCTAAAAAATAAGCACATCCTGCCCACAGATCTCATGGATCTCCATCCTTGGAATCTCTACACCTGATGGTCATTGCCACCACCATCAGTCTGTTCGACCCAGTAGCCTTCCTGGGAGTATACCTGTCCATCTGAACCAAATATTTACCGTGTGAGACCCTAGGGGTACTCAGCAAGTCTTAATGCATCTAAAGGGAACCACCTAGGGCTGGCACAATTGCAGTGAAAGATAATATCTACAAAGTTCTATAGAGGCATGCTACGCATCCGTCCAACCAGAGATGGGCAAATGCTCGTTAATTAGTATCAACGGTTATATAAGCAACATAAATTAACATCACTCGTCCTCCTTCTCGCTTACTAACGAGAAGGCGGAAGAACATCCCATCCGTTGGCAGTTGTATTAACCATTCCATGAATGTTTCACTATTTACTAGTCACGTCTTAATCAAATTTAAAGGCGGTACTTTAGTTATGCTTGTCTATGATCGAGAAACTGTGCTCCAAGTCATCCATAACTGCGGACACGACTTTCAGAAAGATTTTCCCTGCAGGGGTGCACAAATAGCAACACACACACGATCAACCTCGGGAAGAACCAAATAAAAAATAGCAAGGCCTCATGACAATGCATTCACAGGATTCGTAAATTATTTCAGGGGGGCACCCGAATAAGCTACCCGCAACAAAGTTGGCTGGCTCCAAGACAGACCTAGGGTTTGCGATAATGGTTGTAAGCGATTGGGAACCCGAAAGTGTGGCTGGGCTTGTTGATACCGCTTAAAAATTTCGCATTCCTAAATAGTACAGGTGCTCCACGCACAATCATAAATAAAGCAGTAAAGCATGGCATAAGTACATGATATTAATAAAGCCCTAAACTAGTTTGTGGCCCCAAGAAATAAAGTTTGAATCAAGCTCAGGCAAAGGGGGATCCATAGGGTCTCCCGTATGTGGATATTGAGAATAGTCAAGGAACAGGAATCAAGTACTTGGGGTCCTACGGGACACAAGTGAGCTTAAAGAACCAAATAGCAGATAATGCTCACCGGTGCCTCTTTCATTCGGTATCCTATTACTACTTAGATTAAGTTGTTTAGGTTCCACATTATCGAAAGACTCACACAAACCCTACGCATGCAATTCTATGACTCGCATGGCTCAAACAACTCCTGTAGTAATGGCTCATGGGATTGAGGTACAAGCTTCTGTAGGGTTTAAAATAAATGCTATGCAATACTTTGGATTCAATTTAGTGCAATCGCGACTCAATGATGCAAGAGTAAGATAGAAGCATAGGTACTATATGTATGCAAGCATGGGGAATTGCTTGCCTGACAATTTTGTTGCCGAATAAGAAGGATTCGGATAATACTCCTAAGGCTCCTAGTATTCTCCTTGCTCAGTGTATATCTAGATAAAAACCAAACACACAAGGGCTAAAATAAATACATTGCATAATCATATAATCATATACAACAAGAAAACAAGGTATGCCATGCACAATTGCATGGTACAATATAGCATGGCATGGGCGAAGTGTGGGAACAACAAATAAGCACTTTTATTAATTATTTGGTCAAGTTTTTCTTGATATACCATTCAAGTTTTTAATTTATATGATGCATGCTTCAATTCATATCATGGGATGCATAATCAGAACGATCTCGTCACGCTTATCAATTTAGAGATATTATTTGTCGAATTTGGAATATTACGGAATTAAAGTTATAGATTTATTAAGAAAATACATTTATTGACATTTAAATAATTTCGAAATTTTAAGTTACTCAAAAATTGTTTTGGATGGCATATTTGAATTTCTCGCATTTTTCTGATCAGAAAACATATATCATTTGCAAAATTGAATTTATAAATTTAAAATCGTTATTTAATGCAATAATTCCAAAACGGGGTCAAATGTCACAGGTTTGACTAGTTAAGGTTGACTCTGGTCAAATTTGAATTTGAATTTGAATTCTCGTTTAAATTCGAAACACTGTTTGTTTTGGAAATTTTACTAAATTCGAATTATTTAAATTTAGATGAATTTACTTATATATATTCATATTTCTGGATTTTTTTATTAAATAGGAAAAATGTCCTAGACGTTTTCTACACACAGGGAAGCTACCCACGGAGAATGACATGCAGGCCCAAGATGCTGCTGGTCCACATCGCGTGCAGAGCCGCCCAGGTGTGACACGTGGGATGCGGGGATCTATGTTTGATCGACCGAATCTCCTAGGGGGCTTTTTGCAAAACACTGTCACCGCTAACTGAAACTCGCTGCGCTCTCTGAATGTTCGATAGAGACAAACGACAGCAGCGGCTTGGGGCGAGGATGGCGATGCAACGGCGGCACGAAACGGGTGGCTGCCAAAACAAAAGTTGCAGAGGGAGACTAGGCATACAGGTTCCTGTCAGGTGTTTTCGCCGGAGGTAGACTGTAGCAATCGGAAAACTTCTAGGTATAGAGGGAGAGTAGGCTGTTACTACTGCTGCGGCCTGTACATGCGCGTCGCTGCGTGCCTGACGCGGTGAGCACACGACGCGGCGTGGCGAGCGAGGCGACTACGGCGTGGCGGGGAAGGTAGAAGGAGGGAAGGTGGGCTCACCTGGTCTGGGAGCTGGCACGAGGCGGGGCCGAGATGACGCAAACCAGAAACAGACGGCGCGAAGGAGCTGGTCACCGGAGAGGGAGCTGCGGAGACTGTCAGAATGGTTAGAGGGACACGGAGGAAACTGGTTGCAAACGATAACCAAGCGAGGCGGAAAACGTCGGTCTACTCACTATGAACACGTCGCAGTCGACAGCGAGGACATAGGACGATGGTGGCGAGCTAAATTGTAGGAAAACAGTGTTGGCCGGAGGCAAAGAGGAGGACAGTGACGTCTATCCGGGGCGCGCTTGGAGGGGCTACTGGCACAGAGAGGTACAGGGCGTCGAGGCACAACCCCCAGTCCTCCTGGCTTGGACAGGGGCGAGCTAGCGCGGCGGCTCCATGGGGACCTGCAAGGGCGGCTCACGGTGGGGAAGAAGGGGGAAGGAAAATGGCAGCGCAACAGGGAAATAAGGGGATTGGGGTTTCTGGAGACTCGGATCAAGTTTAAAGGAAGAGGAGGGAGCAGGTAGAGGGGATGGGGCTCGGGTGACGTCGCCGCGGCGCACTCACACGATGTGCGTTAGGAGAGGAAGACAACAACACTATGTCGCTCCCTCCCTCAGGTACCGCTTCACTGGACGGCCGGGAGAAAAGAGGAAAAGGCCGGGGAAGGTGGACTGCTGGTGTGCTGCTCTTGGCTGGCTTGGTGGGCCGCGCCATGTAAGTCTCTTGTCCTTTCTTTTTAGTTAGAATACTGTTTTGAATTGTATTTAGATATTTGACTTGTTTGTTTCAAATTTGAAACAGGTGCTGATGCAAACATGTGATAGAGTACAAAACCACCAGGTCAACTAAAAACCAAGAAGAAACCAAGATGGTTAAGATGGTGGCCTAGGGTAGCTTGCTTGATTTTACCCTCATTTGGAATCAACCCAAGCAATACCACTCCAAACAAAAGAAAGACCAAACAAGGGGGATGAGGACAATATTGCATGGGCCATGCATGGATGCTAAATGCCCTCTCTTGTGGTTGTGAGAACAACCATATTTGCAAGTGGACATCTAACCCATGCATGCCTTCAAAATTGAACAAACCATGTCCAAGAATGGGAGCTTGCTAAGCATATGATGATATTTATCATATACACATAATGAATACAAATGGCCACTAGTGTGTGTTTCCCACTAGATCAATTCATAGCCAAAGTAGAATCATGCATGAGCATTGAATGAATAGAACCATATGGAAGCTTACAAAAGAGAATTCTACCCACATGGCATGCAAAGGTGGCCATGAGGCCCCACATAATTTATATTGTGAAAACAATAGAAAACATATGGAGGCATGTAGAACTAGAAGTGGATCCATCTTATTACATATGAGCTAGACAAAAGCCAAAGGAAATGCAAAGGCCCATATATAGTTTGGATGGTGGAATTTTATGGTGAAGACAAAAGAACGATGGTGGATTCAAGAAGAGATATGCCCCCAACTCAACTTGGGCATTCAACAATTCATAAAGAATCAAATATAATGTATCAAGAGGCAAATACAATTACTAGGCAAATGCATATGAGGGAAGAACCAAATGAAAAATGGGTTTTATATGATGCTCAAATGCAATGTGGCATGGTGACATGAGCATGATATAATTATGATGCAATAAATGACATGTAGGAAGTAGCATTTTATTATTAGACCATGTAGCATTACATATGTTAGACATATGGGATGCTACAACTCTCCCCCACTAAACAGGAATCTCGCCCCGAGATTCTAGGAAGAAGAAGACACAAAGAGAACAGGGTACTCAGAACGGTGGTCGTCCTTGCTCTCCCAAGTGGCTTCATCAACGGAATGGTACGACCACTACACCTTGCAAAACTTGATAGATGATACATCCATTTTGCATCACTATTTATATCATAATTTACTGTTATTCATTGATATATTTCATATTAAGAGATGATACTTATGTTATTTCATCTATTTTTGTATGATTGATGACTTTTGGAGGATGAACCACCGGAGACATGATTCTGATAGAAAAAGCACTGTCCATATGCAATATTGGCAAAGATCAGAAAATCCAAGAAAATATACGGAAATTCCTATTTTTCCAGAAGATGAAGAACGCTAGAAGGAGGAGTGGAGATGGGCCACAGGGGGCCCACACCACCCCCTGGCGCGGGCAGCCCTAGGCCACGCTAGCCGCGCCACCAGGTGGTGTGGCCGTCCTGGCCCACCTCTGGCATCACCATTTGGCGTATATAATCCCCTCGAAACCCTAAGACTTGGGGGGCGACCACAGAAAGGTTCTGCCGCCTCTGCGGGGCGGAAACTATAGAGAGAGAAAGAGCTCTCCGACAGGCAAAATTCTGCCGAGGAAATTCCTTCCTGGAGAGGGGATATCGTCGCCATCAACATTGTCATCAAGCTAGACTTCATCGGGATCATCATCATCATAATCTCCACCATTATCTCCACCAGCACCATCACCACCACTCCGTACCGCTGTAACAATTGGGTTGAATCTTGCATAGTTCTTAGGGGAAACTTTCCCGGTGTTGATTACTTGTTGTAGTTGATGCTATTGAGTGGAACCATTGAATTATTGTTCATGCTCAGATTGTTACTTATCATTATTTCATCTCGGATCTTGATCCATATGATGTCTCGTGAGAAGTTCGTTTAGTTCTTGAGAACATGGGAGAAGTCATGTTGTTAGTAGTGGAATTGTGTTGATAAAGATTTAATGGTTTGATATTTAAGTTGTGGTGCTATTCTTATAGTGGTGTCATGTGAACGTCGACTACATGATACTTTACCTTTATGGGCCTAGGGGGATGCATTGTGTATTTGGCTACTAATCGTGGGGTTGCCGGAGTGACAGAAACCTGAACCCCCGTTAGGAAACCTTTGCATAAGGGAGTGTAGGATCTCAGAGTTTAAGGTTGTGGTTAGGTTTTTATCTTAATTACTTTCTTGTAGTTGCGGATGCTTGGAAGGGGTATAATCACAAGTATGTATTAGTCCTAGGAAGGTCAGTACATGAGCATAGGTTCACCCACACAACAATTATCCAACCAGAGAAGATTAATCAACTATATGAAGCGAAAGCACTTGACAATATTCCCATGTGTCCTCGAGAACGTTTGGTCATCTTAAGTAATACAACCGGCTTGTCCTTTGCTAAAGAAAGGATTGGGCCACTTTCTGCAATTATTATTATTTTCTTTTATTTACTCGCACTTTATTTATCTGCATTATCAAAAACCCCTAAAAATCTGTTTGCTAAGTATTTACAGAGAATTCCTGATCCAAACCACTCGTCAACACCTTTGCTCTTCATTGGGTTCGACACTCTTATTTATCGAAAATACTACGATACACCCCATATACTTGTGGGTCATCAAGACTATTTTCTGGCGTTGTTGCCAGGGAGTGAAGCGCTATTGAAGAGTGGAACTGGTAAAGGAAACTTCTACTGTGAGTATTGTTTATTTCTGTTTGTTACTTTATTTTCAATATGGACAGTTCACTTAGTTTATTATTTCGGAATGCTACTACCACTTCTAAGGTAGTAGATGAACCACCACCTGCTGAAATTGATACTTTTAAATTACCTACATAAATTGTTGATCTTGTTATGGATAACTACTATTTTGGAGATGGAACTGTCCATCCCGGAGATCATTTGCTTTTTATACATGAATTATGCGGATTTTCAAGTGTGTAGGTATTACAATAGATCAAGTTAAGAAAAAGTTATTCTCTGTATCATTGATAGGCAGAGCTGAGGAATGGTATAAGCTACTCAAGAATGGCCAATCTCTTGAATGGGAGGAAATTGTACCTCTCTTTTATTCCAAATTTTATTCTCCTAGTGAGATTCATAAAGATCGGAATCAAATATATAAATTTTGGCCTCGTGATGGAGAGAGTACCGCCCAAGCTTGGGGGAGATTGAAGTTATTAATGCTCAAATGCCCTATTCATGAGCTCCCTAATAACATTATTATCAATAACTTTTATGCAAGGCTTTCTCTTCATGGTAAGGATCTATTGGATGCTTCTTGTGCTGGATCATTTACAATATGAAATAAGAAGGTAAATGGGATCTACTAGACCGTATTCAAGACAATGCTGAAGCATGGGAGAATGATAAAGGATGAAAGTCATGTATAAATTATGATTATGAATGCATTAAATCTTTTATGGAAACTGATGACTTCCATAATATTAGTGTTGCTTATGGTCTTGGTTCTCAAAGTATTGCAAATTGTTTTAAGGCCTTTTCCTCTTATATTGAAATTCCTAAAAAGAAATGGAACAAGTATCATGAGCCATATAAAGATATTGTTAATTGTGTTACTGCTAGAAATACTGAAGTTTATACTGCTGATTGTGTTTTACCTAAACCTTACATCGAGAAAATACCTTTCCCTATTAAGGTAAAGGAACATTCTATGATAGATAGTATGGTTAAAAAAGTACAAAGAAATCTGTAGAACCTGATGAACAAATAGATGATGAACCTGCAATAGCAAATGTGAAAGACCTTATCACTAAAATTGTAGAAGATGGACACATTATCCTTTGTAAGGATACTTCTAATATTGTTTCACATCCTAGTAGAACTAGGAAAGCTAGTGTCCCTGTGTTTTCTGTCAGAATAAGTGATCATTGCTACTATGGTTCATGTGAGAGTTATATCGTTAAATTTATTCATGATCTGAAAGTTATTATGAGAGAGGAAAAAATGTTTTTATGCATCTCAATAATATTAAATTTCCTCGCTTTATGCTGAAAGTCTTTATTTTGCATCTGTTTTGCCTTCCTATGCTAGTAGCCACTGGTTTCAATAATTTATTGTCTTACAAAATTCCCTTGCATAGGAAGTGGGTTAGACTTAAATATGTGTATATTTGCTTCTTGATGCTCTCTTTTACTTCAATTCATATTCTTATGTGAGCATCATGGAAATTATCATGCTTATCTTAATGGCTATAAAGAAAGAGCTTTTTGGGAGATAATCCATTATATTTTTGCTTTCAGTTTATTTTTGTTCATTTGAGTCTTGGAAGTTATTTCTTCTGTAATAACCTCTCCTTATCCTTTTTGTTTGGTTTTTGTGTCAAGATTAGCCTCTAATGAGAGAGAAGTAAGATTTGGGGAAGTTGCTGTCCCGAGACAGATTTTTGTGCTTCACTGTAAAAAATCGTGAAAAACCCAGAACATCGTACTGATATGTAATTTTTTGTGTGCATGTCCCAGGTTATTATTTAACTTCAGTTAGTTTTGCATTTTTTGATTTGAGCAACAGAAGATTTTCGAAAAAATTGATCTTTACCTACTGGCCTGTTTTGACAGATTTCTGCCATTTTTGCATTTACCTCTTAAATCGATTTCCTTTTTGAACTCTTTTGGGATTTCGAAAGGAGTTGCTACAGTAGCTTATGTTTTGATGTATTTCAGTTGAAATTGAATCCAAAGGTTTATTATCTTGCATGCACTAATGTTGCTAATGAAGATTGTGTGTAGTTTTGTATGAAAGAAATTTTCAAGTGTTAGGAGAGAATGATGTAATGAGATGAAGATGGTCAAAGACTCAAACATTATATTTTTGAAGATTCTTACAATGAAGATACTGATACTATTCAAGTGGTGACTCCGGAAGAATTTATTAAAGACCAAATACAGATACCTTCAGAGTCTGTTTTCGAATAGGTAACAGTTCTGGTAAGAAAAGGTCCGCGAAAAACTTTTCAATTTATATTTTTGCAGTTTTTGTCTAACATGGAAGATAATGAGTCGAAAAAGGGATGAAAATGGAGCCCAGGGGCTCACACCACCATGTGGCGTGGGCCCACCTGGCCGCGCCACCGGGGGTGTGGCCACCCCAGAGCCTGTCTCCGACCCGTTCTCTCCCATTATCTTCCTTTTGTTGTTAAACTTTGTAATATATAATCCCCTGGATGCCCCGAGGTTCGTTTATCATGTTCTCGTCGTGTTTTTGTTTCGATATATTTCTGTCAAGAACTATTCTCAAGTTTAGAAGCACGATGGTCTCCACCAACGATAAGAGCAAGAAGCTTGTGGAAGATGATCTCCAAGACCCCAAGCAGGAGGAATATATCAAGGGTGAAGTTGAAGAGGAAGGGAAGGAAGATCAGCATCCGCACACCAGCACCACCATTGCAAGCATTAGAGTGGTGGAACGCCGTGTCAAGTTCAAAATGTCTGCACGGATGTCCACTGGAGGGATGGTTCCGCGCCTTTGCTTAGATTCACGGTCACTTCCTCCACGCATCAAGAATCCCTTCCATACCCTTATACATGAGCAGCAATTCCAAAAGATGCCTAAGGAAAAAATTTCCCTCCAATTGGGATATGCCTCGTTCTAACCATGCAAGAAAAGAACACTTTAAGGAGGAAGAGTGGGGAAAGAATCACAAGGGCTGGGATTCACATCCCGACATGATCATGAACCGCATTGAGCACAATTCGGAGTTGATTTGTACTCTCACCTTCGAGATTGAGGATTTGAAGGAATTGATTGAAAAACTTATCGAGAGAACACCACCACCACCGAAGGAGTAATTCGTCATCAGGTTTTGGCATCCCCTTGGTTTGTTCCAAGCCTGGGGGAGTGCCGTGGTATCACATCATTACCTTTCATCTTTTTATCTTTTTAGTAGAGTCATATCATGAATAGAGAAGTTATCATATAGGATGGTTTGCATTGTGGAAGTATCTCTCCTCTAGTTAGTTATCTATGTATCCCTTGGTGTGAGTTGCCGTTATGGAATATTAATGAGAAGTTCTATCATTTACTTTTTGCACATCTTATTTTAGTTTGCAATTTATATTATATGATTGATCTTGTTGTTAGTATTGGTATCACTTTAGGATCATTAAGTAAATTTAGTTGGTTTTGGCAAACCTGGCTCTGGTCAGTAGCAACACTATTTGAGGATTGAATGGAAAACATAAAAGTACTTTTAGAAATATAATTTCGTCATCTTTGTTTCTTGGTTGGCTCATAAGCTTAGTATTCTGTAGTTAAGATCTTTTGTGTTTCCAAGGAAGATTGCATGATTGTTTCTATCACTTGTATGTTTGTTTGTTTCCTTCAATTCTTATGCTTGCTACCCAGCCTTGCTAGCCAAAAACCTGTACTGAGAGGGAATGCTTCTCATGCATCTAATCCTTAAACTAAAACCTATGCCATTTGTGTCCACCATACCTACCTATTAGCATGCTTCTCATACCCTTATACACAAGGCCTCACCAAGGATGCGAAGCCACACAACTCACCGACACCACAAAAGGCTCACCCTATTCTCCCGTGAGCTCGCCACAAAGGCCTACCCACATTCCACTATGGGACACTTGAGGGCGGTCACCGAACCCGTACAAGGCTTGGGGCAATCTCCACAACTCAATTGGAGGGCTCCCAAGAAACGCCACAAAGGCTCCACAATGCCACAAAAGGCCAACAAGCTTGGGAAACCTCCACAACTCAATTGGAGCCCCAAGAACAATGCAACGAAGGCTACAAAGCCACAAAAGGCAACAAGGCCACAGAAGGCTACAAGACCACAAAAGGTCAACAATCCAACCACACAACCGTCTAGGGTTCTAAGAACCCAAGAGAAACAAGCCCAAGGGCTTGAACTCGCCGAATCTCCGAGGAGAACTCAAACCTATGCACCAAATGCAAGAGGCAAGTCCTTCTCTCTCAAATTCCACCAAAGCTACAAAAGCTATTGGGGGAATAAGGGAGGAAGAACACAAGAGGAGAACACAAAACTCTCCAAGATCTAGATCCCAAGGATTGCTTCACAAAGAAGGGATTTTTCTTGGTAGGGCTTGTAGATCT
Organism: Avena eriantha; assembly: GCA_910589775.1. NCBI lineage: Eukaryota > Viridiplantae > Streptophyta > Magnoliopsida > Poales > Poaceae > Avena > Avena eriantha. The sequence continues at coordinate 314,349,404 of OU342741.1, forward strand.
AGATCTCCTCTCTCAAATCCCTCAAAAACATGCAAGAATCATAGGAGGGAGAAGGGGAGAGGGCAAGCTCTTCAAGGTCAACAATGGAGGAGAGAGAAAGCCAAAAACCGAGAAGAACAAGTGATGGGGCCAAAGTGGAAAGGGGAGCTCCTTTTAAAGGGCTCCCCGATCTGCCCGTTACCCACAGAATCGCGCACGGCCGGTAGTACCGGTGGGTGGCCGGTACTACCGGTGGCACTCAGCCAACGGTCTAAAAACAAGGTGCAAACGAACACAAAAAACGAGGCCGACCGGTACTACCGATGGGTCACCGGTACTACCGCCTGGGCTGGTACTACCGCCCAAGATTCCAACCGAAGTTCCGTCAAATAGCGCAGACTAGGCAGAGAGCATACTGAACCAAAAATGGGTTCACCGGAAGTTGGGACGGTATTAACACCGGTACTACCGGCGGCATTTCTGCCCGAGCGGTAGTTCCGGTCAGAGAAACTTCAGAACCAGAAATGTCGGTACTTTTGCATCCGAACTCCAAACGAGATGAAACCAATTTGTTCGAAATATTGGATATCACCAAGGGAGAAAATACCATGAATATATATGCGAGATACCTCCCAAGGTGTGGAGCCGGAAAACCCGCAAGATCAAAAACGCAATGAGATATGCATGGGAAATCCGTTTTTGATGATCTAGAGCATGTTATGAAGATAACCACAAGCTCTAGATCCTCACATGGACAAGAACCAAACAACAACCAAGAAAGATGATGCTATGTATGCAAAGGTTTGAGCTCTCACCGAAAGATACGAACGAGTCACCCACTCGAGAGCCCCTCTTGATAGTACGGTTATCTATCCTAAACCCGGTCTCCCAACACTACAAGAACACTACAAGAGACCAGTAAAAAGGAAACCCTATCAAGACCATACATTTGCCTTGAGCATCCCACTTGAGCTTGATGTAGACGATCTTGTCACCTTCAAGATGGAACACCTTTCTTGATTGCACTTGTTTGCAATTGCTTGATGAAGTCTTGAGACATGCTCCCCCATACACCATGGGGAAGCATCTTCTTCGAACTTGTCTTCATCATTCTCTTGAGCTTGCACAACAATTCTTGACGATGTCTTGAAGATTGCCATGAGGAACTCCATCTTCTTCTTCTTCTTCTTCTTCAAGACATACTTGATCTTCTTCTTCTACTTGATTCCAATAGGCACAAAGCCCTTGGACGATGCTTCTTCTTTTTCATCCTTGAAACCAACACATGGTCCAAGCGATGCCAATGGACAAACCTACAAGTGAAACTCAATTTGCACATTAGTCCATAGGGATTGTCATTAATTACCAAAACCACACATGGGGGCATACATGCCCTTTCAGTTGATGTTGTTGGCGCGAGCAACAATGGTCCCGGGCTTGGTGTTGATGTTGAGAGCCCATGGTGCAGGTGTGCGAGGAGCAATTGTCGAAGCAGGTCTTGGAGGTGGAGGAGGAAGAGCCTTGTTATTCATAGGACAGTTCAACTGCTGGTTTCCAGTGTTTCCACACGAGAAACAAGCGCCACTCGGATGAGGAGTAGAGTATGCTGGAACTCAACCATACGACGCTCTAGGGTAGTTGTTGTAGCCTCTTGGAGCGGCGTTGTAAGGGTATGGTGGCCTTGGCGAGAAACCTGACGGTCTTGGCGGAGCAGGGAGAAGCGGTGCAGTACTAGGGACCCACACACGGTGCTGAGAAGGAGAGGCCACTGTCGAGGAACTACCAGTATCACGGCTGTGCTTCTTGGAATCATCATATGCCTACTTACTTGCCTCTTCTTGGAGAGATGTTTGTTGAAGCTTAAGCAACGAGATTGGAGTGGCATGCGTGATAGCATATTTGATTGAAGCATTTATCCCTTGACGGAACCTCTTCTGTCTTTTCTTATAATCAGAAACCTCATCCCCACCATAACGAGATAAGTTTGCAAAGTTCTTGATGTAAGTATTGACATTGTCACTTCCTTGCTTGAGATTCAGGATCACCTCCTTCATGCGTTCCATGAAAATTTCAGGCAGATATTGCTCCTTGAAAGCATTAGTGAATTGCCCCCATGTTGGCTGAAATCCAAGAGGACATGCTCTCAGATAGCTCTCCCACCAAAGAGCGGCTTCCCCATGCATAAGGTGAGTAACGAACTTGACCTTGTCATGCTCAGCAACATCTGCAATATCCAGTAGTTTTGTGATCTCCCAGAGCCAATCATTGGCATCCAGCGGCTCAACGGTGACCTCGAAGTGCAGTGGGGAGAACTTCATAAAGTATTTCAAGTTTCCACAATAAGGAGGTGGTGGAGGTGGCGCGAACTCATTCCTCGTGGCGCTCTCCTCAAACCTCTGCTGGTTTTGCTGCATAGTTCCCAGAGTATTCGCCAAACTGACAAGCGCAACAGCTAGCTCTAGCAAACCCGGAACCTCGTCTTCCCTAGGAGGGCGGTGTGGAGGGGCCATCCTGTTGATGATTGAAAAACTGGCGTTAGTACCATAATGGAGAATTATTAATAATACAAAATAGCACTAAAACAGAATTAACCAAGATTAAAGGATACAAGTTACTAAGATGATATTAAAATATCAAACAAAGTTCATCGCACCTAGAAGATAGTTAGCATATCGCACACGACTGAAAAGGAGTGTGGAACACAAATCTACCAAAGAAAAAATTCCGCAAATTTCGGCATTAAAATACCAACTAGATGCGCAAAACCACTTAACAGTTAGAGCTTAGCAGCTTTACCCATTCAATGTACAAGAGCGAATGATAAAAGTAGTGGTATGGTCATGACTCCATCCTGCAGTCAAAGCATTACTTCACACAAGAATAGGAAAAAAGTGCAACCCAACTCTTATCCTTCTTATGAAAAACTGACAGAGATTAATAGATATAGAACGAACACCCCTAACTATAATACATCAGTAACAAAGAGTAAGACAGATCGCATTGGTTACAAGGAATCGGATAGATCTCGTTGATTTACACAAAGCCTGTCGGTATGGAATGTACCAATAGTTGATAACCAAAGGAAGATTGCCACAACAAGGTTAGATGCAACAGATAGACAAAGAATTACACACACATCCTATGGTACTACAGAAAACCCGAACACGTGAATCCTAGTTCGAATTTTTAGAAGAGGATAGACAAACGTTACACTTCCTTACCAGAAAAAGGGTGGGTGGGTGCGTAAGAAGAAAAATGGAAGCAGTCCTACTCTTTAGTTTTTCCCTAGTATACATAGCTACCAAAATACTCCCTCCGTTCCTCAATATAAGGTGTATAGTTTTTTGTGAAAAATTCCATAATATAAGGTGTATAGAGAATATTGGGATTTGTTCCTCTTATTTAGGAGGCAATTAATCCGATCGAGAGAGAGAGGATACCCAGATTTCCTATGTTCCCTCTATATCACGTCAATCACCTAGGGTATTTGATATCTATGAGATTCAACACATTTTTGATGGCTTTTATTGATGGTTTTCTCCAGGATTTAATCATTTTCTAGCTTTACCTAATGCTAATACTTCGGTAACAAAGAAAACTTGGTTTTTAATATGTGTTTCAGGTTCTGAACATCAACAAAAGTATTTAGCTAGAGAAATACAATATCTGGAGAAAACAAGCAAGTCTCACTTAGGAAGCAGGCGAGGGGAGCTCACTAAAGCTTTAACGAGCAACTATACAGCGAGAATATTTTTCCGGGCGTATAGTTCCCGCCATATAGTTTCCGTCGCCTCTGTCTTTTCAAAAGGGACAACTTCCGTGAAGGGACGGAGGGCCAAAACAGAACACAGCAGCCGCCATACCATCCATAAGGGAGCAAGAAGAGATCCGGAGAAGAAGGGGAAGACGTTCTTCATCTCGCTCCATGATCTTCGACCTCCTAGCCAATACACCCCCATAGCCACTACTTGTACTTGAGAGAGAGAGGGATCTCCACCTTTCAAGACTAGGGTTTTATTTCTTCCCATCTTGAATTGTGTTCGATATTTTTCTATTCTTATTGTGGATCTCCACGGTAATACAAAGACGAATTCCCTTTATTTGGTTATATTGATGATATGTTCTTCTCTCATGTGTGAGTCATCCCCTTGGGCATGGGAGATGTTGGGGATTGGTAAGATGTGATGTGCCTTCATATATTTTCCATTATTTTGTGATTGATTCTAATTACTATATTATGTGTGCTTGACTATCTATGGGATGCCTAATGCTTGTTGTCCAATTAAGGGCCTAGACAACATGATACTTTGTTCTACATAGATAAGATCTTGTTCGCTAGTGGACCAGCGACCCCCGGGTGACACGGGGATATCAATGGAAAGCTAGTTGACTTGAGGATAACGAGTAACCACTGTGCTTATTGTATTAGTCCGATCCAAGGAGCTTAATCGCTAAGTGACCTGAAGGGTCTTAATAGTCTAGTATCTGACCATGGTTTTGGTAGCAGGCTAGTAGGATTATTGAAGTTGGGATGAAATCTACCAAGAGGAGTTCTGGCTAATTTTGGGTTGCTCACCTACACATATATCTATAAGATTATAATTGTTACATTTACCACTCGTCCACCTGGCACAATCACTATCACCATGAACTGAATCTCCCGCGCCTTCTTTCGCCATCTACAGGAAACAATGAACTAGCAAAGTCGTTCTTTACTTTTATGCTTTATATTTCTGAAGTTTACATTTTAGTTCTATTTAAATCTATCGCATTTAATCAAAACCCCATTTTTATTTTAACACTTGCAGTAAATTCACTCGAAGACCTATGACAACTTCGGGTGTGATAGAGACTTCATCAATAAACACTTACCTTTGGGCTCCCTATGGGATCGATATCTGAACTTAGAAACTAGCTACAAACGATCTGTGCTCTTGCAGACATCAAGCTATTTTCTGGAGCCATTGCCAGGGAGCTAAGCGCTAAGTGTTTATCTTTTGACATTTCAGGTGTTGCTACCACAAAATGTCCTCCTTAGGAGACAAAGGGTCTACATGCTCTGGTAGGACTTACTTGCCAGATTATATTGAGTGCGTGCCTACTCAGAGTTGCAAAGAAATTATTGAAAAACTTTTAAGGTCAAATAAAGTTGAAGTTGAAAACCTGAGTGATATTATGGAAATCATGTCTATTTATAGAACAAATCCTATGAAACTTGAGAAAACTCTCAGGGTATATAGTGCTCCAAGTTTAGAATTTCTTAAACAACCAATAGAGTTCCCTAATCCTGGAGTTAGAGAATATCGATTTGATGGTGGAATTATTAAAATTTTGCAGGAAAAAACTTTTAGTGGAAGGGAAGATGAAGACCCAGGAAGACATATAAGAGAGTTTGATGATGTGATAACATCGCTTGGACCAAAAGGTTTGCCAAGAGACTTTTCTCGTCTTAAATTATTTCGATGGTCTCTTAAAGGTAAAGCTCTAGACTGGTTATATTCTCTCCCTCTCCATTACATTAAATACTGGGAAAACTACATTACTAAATTCATAAACAGGATTAATCCTTTTTAAAAGGTAACTAAACTAAGAAAGAACATAGGCAACTTTAGTCAGAACGTGGGAGAAAACTACCCACAAGCCTGGGAAAGATTCTTTGGAATGATCAATAGTATTCCTAATCATAGCTATTCTGAATCTACTATTTGCCATTTATTTTACCACGGTCTTAATACTCAATGTAGAGAATTGGTTGACCTCTCGGCAGGAGGGTCTATAAATACTCTAACTATTAAGGAATGTTTGGAATTGATGTCTACTAGGGCTAAGAATGATTCTTTATATAACCCTGATTTGGGCACTAAGCTAGAAAGAGGGATACTTCGAATAACTCCTGATCTTATGCCTAAGGTACGCAAAACTATGAAAGAAAAAGGTATACCTTCTGAACTTGCTAAGGAAAACAAAGAGTATTTGTTACAAGTTTTAACTGAAGAAGATGAAACTAGAATTTTTTTTCAAGAATTAAAACATCAACAAGTGAAATCTCATAATAACTTGCATAAGCATTTCCAAAAAGACAAAAAGATTTTGGCGGAACTCACTAAAAATTATGATGAGATTGGCCAAGAAATAAAATTATTACACAATTATCTTAGTATGATTGAAACCCAGTGTGAACAAATAGCATCTGGCTATCAAATTTTTCTTCGTGATGATAAAGATATTTCTGTTTCTACTAATGTTGTCACAAGAAGGGGTGCAGTTGTTACAGGACCCTTAGGACCACTAGAATACAAAGCTGAAAAAGAGTGAAAGGAAAAATCTTTGCTCGAAGCAAGCCAAGAAGATGATACATTGGTGGATCCACAAGATGAGACTGAGACACAAGAGCAAACCAAGGAGGACCAAAATGATGCACAAGATGATCATTATGACTCTGATGCAGAGACAGTTGATCCAAGAGAAGATAAAGAAATAAGTAAGGAAGATGAAGTTGTTGTAGTAGAAAAGAAGAAAAGCAATAAGCAACAACAAAAGAAAGCAACAAAACAGCCTCACTACTAGGGAAAACCCTACCCGAGGCGCACCGAAAATGCTATGCGAGGCTGATGTCTACGCACTTCTATTCTTGTAGACAGTTGTTGGGCCTCCAAGTGCAGAGGTTTGTAGAACAGCAACAAGTTTTCCCTTAAGTGGATCACCCAAGGTATATCGAACTCAGGGAGGAAGTGGTCAAAGGTATTCCCTCTCAAGCAACCCTGCAATCAAGATACAAGAATTCTCTTGTGTCCCCAACACACCCAATACACTTGTCAGGTGTATAGGTGCACTAGTTCGGTGAAGAGATAGTGAAATACAAGTGGTATGGATAATTATAAGTGGTAACGGTGCTAGAAAATAACTTGATGGTGTGGAATAGACTAAAAGCAAACTGAAATAAAGATGGAAGAAAGCAAACATGTAACAGATCTAGTAGCAAACGGTGTATCAATGCTAAGAAACAAGGCCTAGGGATCATACTTTCACTAGTGAACACTCTCATATAAATATCTTCTCTTTATGATACTACTCTAAACTAATCTCCGGTTGGACACTCTAATCCATGCTAGGGCTATAACAGCACACCTCTAAGTAAGCCTTTCCCATCTAGATAACCCCACACTCTCACCTTTAGCACTAGATGGTTCCAACAAACACCACAATTTCATAGAAACATCCAACTCCAAATATAACTTATAACAAGTATTTGTAATCTCTAGCCTAAGTGCCACCATGGTGTGCACGCTGTCACTTTCACACACATGGGGAGAGCAGAGATATATTAAAGAAGTTGAGTAGCAAGGTAGATCTACTTGATTACAAAGCTCATGATCACAATATGATCATGCATAGAAAGAGAGATGAACACATAGCTACTGGTAGAACCCTTAGCCTCGAGGAAGAACTACTCCCTCCTCATCATGGGAATCAACAACGGTGATGGAGATGGTGGTGGAGATCGATGGAGATGGCTCCGAGGGCACTTCCCCGTCCCAGCAGGGTGCCGAAACAGAGACTTTCTGTCCCCCGAATCTCCTTTTCGGTGGCGGCGGCGCTACGGAACTTTTCGTGGCTGGAGGCTTGACTATTTAGGGTTTTGGTATCAGGAGGATCTTATAGGCGAAGGAGGCAAGGTCGGTGGAGTGCTAGGGGGCCCACACCACCTGGTGGCGCGGGTAGGGCTAGCCCGCGCCTGGGGGGTGTGGCCATTCCCGGACCCTCCTCCGTCTCGTATTCTGGCTCCGTGAGTCTTCCGGTAAAATAGGAACTTTGGCTTTTGTCCCGTCCAATTCCATGAATATTCATTTTCTGACTTTCCTGGAACCAAAAACAGCAGAAAACAGGCAGCTGGCACTGTGGCTCTTGTTAATAGGTTAGCCCAAGAAATCATAAGAAAAGTACTCCAAAGTTGGAACAAAACACAAGAAAAGTGGATAAAACCAAGCATGGAACATCAAAAATTATAGATTCATTTGCAACGTATCAGAGGCGCATATCATATGCGCCTCTAGCGTCGTGCCTCCAGTATTTTTTATGCGAGGCGCATATTGATATGCGCTTGCCATACTCTGAATATGCGAGGCGCATATTGATCCGAATGCGCCTCCTATATTCTGCATATGCGAGGCGCATATTCATCCGAATGCGCCTCCTATATTCTGCATAGGCGAGGCGCATATTGATCCGAATGCGCCTCGGATATTATTTTTGAATTTCAAAAAAAATGGCGTCCAGCTCTAGATCTGGCCAGAATTTCGTCGGAGCTCGTTAGAGGCCATGCCCATGGCCACAACCTACCACCGCAGGCATGTGCGGGAGGCCATGGCCATGGCGGTCGCCGGAGATGGTGGATGAGGATGAGGCTGCCGGAGGTGGTCGTCGGAGGTGGAGGAGGAGGAGGTGGTCGGTGTGGTTATGGAGGCCATGGCCAAAGTGATCGCCGGAGGAGGAGGAGGTCGCCAAAGGAGGAGAAGGTCGCCGGAGGAAGAGGAGGAGGTCGCCGGAGGTGGAGGAGGAGGAGGAGGAGAAGGGGAGAAGAAGGAGAGGTGGAGGAGAAGGAGAAGGAGGAGAGGTGGTAGGTGTGGTAGGTGGCTGTTTTAAATTTGAATCATGCCTCACTTATGCGAGGCGCATATCATATGATATGCGCCTCGAATAGTTTTTTATTTTTTAACAGGAAAAAATCTTCTTTCTGCCATAACTTTTTACTCTTTTCGAATTTGGGGATTCTGTAAAATCCAGAACGGCCATAGGCCGTTGAATTCAAGTAGGAAATTTCAAGACGATCGTTTTGATATATTAAACTTTTTCCGACATCGTATGCAAAAGTTAGGGCCGTTTTACCGTTCCATGACCTTTTTTGCAAAATACATCGAAATTCATGTTTTTCAATTTTATCTACCACTATGCCCTAAAATCTAACTACAACTCAAAGGAATTATTCTTTTGAAGTTTTAATCATTTTTGTTTATTTTTTAAAAACTTAAAAGGTGATCCCAGGGGGAGGGGGGTGCCAGGTTATAGGAGGCGCATATTGCCATATGCGCCTCACATATTATCAAGTATAGGAGGCGCATATGGCAATATGCGCCTCACATATTATCAAGTATAGGAGACGCATATGACCATATGCCCCTCGCATATTCGACCACTGATCTCCTCCCAGTTCCACGCAGCTTATGCGAGGCGCATTCTTCCCACATGCGCCTTGCCTATCTGATATATAGGAGGCACATATTATTAGAATGCGCCTCACATAATCTGGGGATGCCAGATTTCGTCTGTACAGGGATTATAGGAGGCACATCCTAATAATATGCGCCTCGCCTATTTGGATAGTAGAGGCGCATGCCAGAACAGTGCACCTCACCTATTTTATAGGAGGCGCATATAGTCTAAATGCACCTCAAATGAGCATGTCTCCTATAGCCTTTTCTCTAGTAGTTCCTGACCCCCCAAAAAGGTAAAAGACAAGAGTAAGTCAGGTGAGTAAAAACTTCCTTATCCAGAACAAAAAAAGAAAGCACTAGATGAGGTAATTTATAATTATTTTACAAAGGCACTTAGTGACCTTCGTCTGGAAAATCCATTTGCGGACGCAATCAAAGTTCCTACTTATGGTAAATTCCTTCGTGATATTCTTTGTAGAAAGAAAGAAATAACTAATTTTTTTGCCATGGTAACTAGTTATCCTGCTAACGGAAAGCTATTGTCTAAGTCTGGAGATCCTGGAATACCAACTATTTCATGCTCAATAGGTAAAACAGATATTCACAGTGACTTATGTGATCTAGGAGCAGGAGTTAGTGTAATGCCATACTCCCTCTATAAAAGGTTAGGATTAGGGGAGTATTCTCCTAGTACTATCACTTGACAGATGGCTGACAAGTCCACTAAACAACCCATTGGTATGATTGAGGATGTCTTACTTAGGATAGATGAGCATGTTATTCCCACTGATTTTATTATTCTTGAAATGCGAGAATATGAAAGATTATCTATAATACTTGGAAGTCCCTTCCTCAGTACTGCATGTGCGTCAGTAGATTATGTAGAAGGGAAGATAATCTTCAATGTTTATGATGCTAAAATCATCCCGGATTTTCCAAAGAAGCTAGAAGCAGGATAAAGATATGTTCCACCGGCAAAACGAGTTCATGTGGTAAGTGCCATTGATAAGGGGCAACCAAAGGTAAGTGCCATTGTCCGGCAAGGACCCTTCCCTGTAAACCCTAGGTCTTGGTGCCTTTATAAGCCGGCCTACGAGAGCCTTTAGGGCACAACTTCTCTGATTGCAGCGTACAACGTGCAACACCTCGCACAGCAAACTTATCTCTATAACTCGGCGTATTGCCATTATAGTGATTTATAGCAGGAGTAGAGTTCCGCCACTGTTTTGGGACTTGAACCTGGGTAAGTTGTGTTACCTCGTACCCGCCAACTCTCCGCCTTACCCCACGTCTCTAAACATGCACTGTGAGGACCCCTCCATGGCATACTCGTCGGCAATACCATGACAGTTGGCACCCACCGTGGGGCAATAGGCGCTTCTAGCTCTACACCAGGCGAGGTCCAATCTCTTCGCGGGAATCGGCGACACCGTAGACATCGGTCGCGTTCTCTTCTCCGACAATGTCCTGATCGTCTCTCCAGATGAGTACTGGGTGCCGGCAAAAACGAACCCCACGTGTTGCTCCGTCATACCCTTCGGAGACATCCACATCTTCATCGGTGAAACTGACTCGGGTCCTTGCTCCCAGGAAGTTGGAAACTCGTCAAGCCCCGCACAGACCGCCTATGAGTAGGACATGTTCACGGAAGGATCTGGGCCATACCTCTCTTTGGAGTATGGTGGCTCGGATTAGGAAATTTCAAGGCCCACCCAAACCGCCCCTGTGCAGGATATAAAGGTGGAAGGACCCCGCAAATCCGCTTGGCTTCCACGAGGGTTAGAGATGCGCAAGTCACACTTTGTTAGCGTCATCACCATCTTCGATCTGGCCAGATGCATTCAAAGGGATGGAGAATCCCCCCGCGAATACCTTGCCAGATAGATGAGGGTGAGGGAAACCCTAGAGGGCGACCGCACCGACGAGCTCGTGTACCACTTCGTGGAAGGGCTCACACCTAGAACCCTCCTCCGACATACCCTCCGAAGGCAGTAGGCCGTGGGCCCTCTCACCCTTGGTGAGATGGTTGCCATCATCAACGAATATGCAGACGCCAATGAAGCCCCCGCGATTACCATCGAAGTCGTCGGAGGTAACAACAACAACGGCTCGCCTCCATCACCCTCAACATCCGCCATCGCCAACACCAAAGCCAACTCCGACTCCGTCCTTGATGCGCTCTACGCCGACATCAATGTGGATGCCGGTGGCTCGGACATCAACTCGGAGGAATATGACGCTGTTATGAGGGAGATCGATCAGGAGATCGAGAAGGAGGAGCACGCCGAGAAGACCAACACTTCCCACCAGGTGCTAGTCACCATTGGGAGCGTGATGGAAGAAGACGGGCATGAACGGAAATGTGAGAGAGCTCCGCCCACGCCAGTGGTCACCAGAGCAGCATAAGCTAAACAGGCCGCCGAGCCTCCGGCTCCGGCCAAGGCCACCCCTCCTCCGGTTACCCGCCAGCCAACGGCGCAGGAACTTACCATGGCCCCCAATACGACCCGACAATCAAATCAGCCACCGTCAACGTCTGCAGCTGGCAAACCACTAGCCACCCCCACCGACAAATTAATCTACGGTGCACTCCTCATTGAGCCAATCACCGTCGCCCATATCCAGAGCATTACAGAGCTTGATGAGAAGCGTGCGGAAATCTTGGCGGAGGCCAAATGCATCGTGGAGCAAGGCGCTAGGCTGGACGAAGACATGGCTAAGGCACAACAATCCATCAAGGCGGTAAGAGCTATGGATACTGAATATAAGCAATTGTTGTTGAAGCATAAGGCAAAGAAGTTACCAGCTCACATCGTCCAAGATCCCGGTGTTCGACGAGGCTTGGGATTTGACGGGTCTAAGCCGACAAAGGCCACCCCTTACATAGATTCAGAGGGGAGGCAAGTCATGCCAACTCCCGCTCTAAACATCACCATCGCCAAGACCCTCCTGGAGCAGGACAAGTCACTAGTAGTAGTTGCTCAGGTGTACGCGCTAAATCATGCAAGCAACAGGAAAAGGCCGCCTCGTAGAGGCTTGAGTCCAACTCGGAGCTTTTCCAGTCAACCCTGAATAGCCGCAGAAGGCCAAAACGAAGGATCGCATGACGAAGGATCGCGCACAGGCTCTACAGAGCGAAGACAGAGGGAGGCACGCAATAGGACTAACGCCATCCCCATATCCTCCGACCATGGAGAAAAGGCTCGTCCCCACCGCTCGCCACCTCCGCCACCATATCGACGTCATGAGGAACCAGCGCCATGCTACCGCACAAGCATGCCACCTCCAAGGCAGTCATAGCCCGGTATCATTATACGCAATCAGGGCGAATAGCCTCGGCATGCCGGAGAGCGCAGTGGCCATGACGGACACAGGAGCAGGTCCCACAAGGAACCGCCACGTCCAACAAGCAACCACGACAGGCTGAGGAGTCGTAGGAGGGGCATAGAAAGAGAGCTAACCCACCGCCTCCACCACCGCCATCGCCACCTAGCAGCCATCATGGTGGAGGTCATGGCAGATCTCACAAATCGCGCCACAACTCTCCTCCCCATGACGGAAAAGGGAAGCAGCCAGAGCCATATGACGCACGATCACGGCTGGACAAGATCCGAGAAGCTCGGGAGCTCCCATACCTTGGGCCACGGTGTTTTGGACCAGTCATACGGGCCACAACCTACCCCAATGGCCTCAAGATAGACAAGACTATCAAGCCCTACAACGGCACTGCCAGGCCAGCAACGTGGTTGCAGGACTACAACGAAGCAATTCACATCGCAGGGGGAAACCCCAACGTCGCCGTCAAGTACCTCCCACTCATGCTGACAGGCACCACCCAACAATTGATCGACGAATTACCGGAGAAATCAATATGCAACTGATTGGACATGCATGAAGAGTTCACCAAGAACTTCGAGGGTACGTAAAAACGTCCCTGTACTGTCGAAGACCTACAATGGTGTGTGCAAGAAAAGGATGAAACCTCCCGTGCCTACCTCTCTCGTTGGTTGGATATGAAAAATTCCTGCGCAGGGGTGCACAAACAGACCGCTATGGCCGCCTTCATTGATGGACTGGAAAAGGGTACTTCGCTCCGGCATATGTTGAAGCGCAGGCAAGACAACAATGACCTCAACCTCAACGCGATGATCGCCATGGCTAGCAAATTCGGCGCTGCTGACGACGACACGCGTGGATCATTGCCTGCAATAGCAATCCCTACCAGGCCAAGAAAAACAACAATAACAAGCGGAAGAATCCGCCCGAAGAGAAGAAAGTATCCAACATGGTCGCCGCAACATTCACTGGCAGAGGCAATGGCGGATAGCACGGACATGGCCGAGGAACCTTCAGTTGCCAGCAGAGGAGTGAAACTACACCCTACACCCTCAATGCCCCGCGTTCCCCAATCGTACGAAGAGTACTGTGATATGCTGTGTTTTATCCATCTCGACGCCAATGGTAAATCCACCCACACCAATCACTAGTGAAAGTTTGTCAATGATCTCAAGGAGGACCCTGAGTCCGGCTACAAGTGAAGTCGGAAGAACAAACCCCGCGGAAAGGGCTAAGGGAAGAAGGAGGAAGAACCCAAGGAATCAAGTGATATGGATGAGGACGTGGACCCAAAATCTTCCGACAAGGGAGAGGATAAAGTGAAAAAACCCTTCGAAAAGAAGGCTCCATGTTACCACACCTTCCTTGGTACCCCAACCCTCCGGGCCCAGAAAATCTCTCTGAGGATACTGATGGCTACCCTCCCTCCAGTTCCCCAGTACGTCTGGTGGTAAGAAGTTCCGATTACTTGGGATAGGAAGGATCATCCAGAACTTATCCCAATAGAGAACCATTATGCCATGGTCATCAACCCTTTGATTGACGACACGGAGTTCACCAAGTGCCTCGTGGACAGTGGAAGCAGCATCAACATCATGTACCTGGATACACTACATAAGATGAACTTGATGGAGACCCAACTAAGGAAGAGCAACACCGTGTTCCATGGGGTTGTCCCTGGCCGACAAGCAAATTCCCTGGGCTGCATCACCCTTCCGGTCGCTTTTGGCGATGTAAACAATTACCACCAAGAACGCATGACCTTTGAAGTGGTGCCTTTCAAGAGCGTGTACCACGTCATCTTTGGACGCAACATCTTCCACTCCTTCCTTGCAAGGCCATGCTTTGTCTACAACAAACTCAAGATTCCCGGACCAAATGGCGTCATCACCATTGGCGGAAGCTTCACCAAGGCACGGGAGTGCGAGCTCAGCGAAGCTGCCTTCACCGAAGCAGTCCTCTACTGTGAGGAGTTCAAGGAGATCTAGAACCAGGTAGATGCCGACTTCGAAGAAGATCACTGCTGCCGAACCCGCCTTCAAGGCCGCCATCAAGACCAAGCAGGTGCAACTTGTCGGAGGTGATTTCTCCAAGACCACCGCCATTGGCACGGACCTGGATCCCAAATAGGAAAGCGCGCTCGTCGAGTTCCTCTTTGAGAATAGGGACATCTTTGCCTGGCAACCTGCCGACATGAAAGGTGTACCTAGGGAACTTGCCGAGCAGAGCTTGAATATTGATCCTAATGCCAAACCGGTGAAACAACCTCTACGATGCTTTGGTGATGAAAGACGAAGGGCTATAGTCAAAGAAATATATAGGTTACTTAAGGCTGGCTTTATCCGAGAAGTTATTCACACCCGATGGGTGGCAAATCCTGTACTTGTCCCCAAAAAGGGAACCAATGAATTAAGAATGTGCGTTGATTACACCGGCCTAAACAAAGCGTGTCCGAAGGATCCGTTTGCTTTGCCTCGCATTGACCAAGTCATTGAGTCGATGGCTGGCTCGGAACTTCTGTGTTTTCTCGATGCCTATTCAGGATACCACCAGATCCGGATGTAAAAGTCAGACCAATTGGCCACTTCGTTCACCACACCCTACGACACGTATTGCTACATCATGATGCCCTTTGGGCTGAAAAACGCTGGTGCTACGCACCAGTGGACGATGCAACATTGCCTGCATGAACAAATAGGTCACAATATACACGCTTACATGGAAGACATCGTGGTAATATCAAAGAAATCAAATGACCTTATTGCTGACTTGCAGGAAACCTTCAACAATCTCCGGAAATACAACATGATGCTGAACCCAAAGAAGTGTGTCTTCGGGGTACCATCCGGCAAACTGTTGGGCTTCATCGTTTCGCATCGCGGAATCAAGGTGAACCCGGGGAAAATCAAGGCCATCCTTAACATTAAACGCATGACATGCATGAAGGACATACAAAGGCTCACAAGCTGCGTTGCAACAATAAGCCGGTTCATCATCCGGCTTGGTGAGAAGGCTATGCCGCTCTACAAGTTGCTCAAGAAGGCGAACAAATTCACATGGATGGACGAGGCTGACGCAACACTTTAGGAGTTGAAGAGAATACTCTCCTCCCCACCTATACTTGTAGCACCGGTGCCAAGGGATCCTATGTTGGTATACATGGCGGCGACCAACCGAGTAATCAACATCGTCATCATGGTGGAGCGCAAGGAACCAACGCACGAATACGGAGTTCAGCGACCCGTTTACTATGTGAGCAAGGTCTTGATGGAATCCAAGCAGCATTACTCGCACTACCAGACGATAGCTTATGGAGTTTTCCTTCCTTCGCGTAAGCTAAGGCATTATTTCCAGGAGCACCCCATCACAGTAGTGAGCAAAGATCCACTGTCCGACATCATCAACAACAGTGACACTACAGGGAGAGTGGCAAAGTGGGGCATTAAACTTGCCGCCTTCGACATCACCTACAAGCGACACGACGCTATCAAATCACAAGCATTGGTGGATTTTCTTGCAGATTGGACAGAGCTACCAGAAGACACTCCTGTGCCAGAGCTAGAGTATTGGGTCATGCACTTTGACGGATCCAAGTTACTCAATGGCTCGGGGGATGGTGTATTATTGCAATCACCAACATGAGAAAAGTTCCAATACATCCTGCAGATCCACTTCAACGCTACAAATAACATGGCAGAGTACGAGGCCCTCATTCACGGACTTCGCGTAGCCAAGGATATTGGCATCAAGCGCATAGTTTGCTGTGGAGATTCCGACTTGGTTGCCCAGCAAGTAGCTGGCACCTGGAACGCGTGGAACCCTATGATGGCGGCATATCGAGATGAAGTAGACGGAATAGCCAAGTGCTTCGACGGCTACGAAGTCAAGTACGTCAAGAGGGAGGATAATGAGGCGGCATATCTGCTGTCAAAGATTGGATCAGCTCGTCGACCAATTCCGCCAGGCGTTTTCCTGGAGCATTTAAGGACTCCATCCGTGAAGGGAGCGTACCCTGACAACCCGGATAGAGTGGACTCATTTGTTAACAAAGTAACAGTGACCTCTCCGGCTTGTACGAAGCCATTCATGGATTATCTACAAGACGGAACTTTGCCCGCTGACGAAGTCGAAAGCTAGCAAATAGTACGCAGAGAAAAAGGTTACATCATCATTGACGACAAGCTATACAAAAGAAGTACCATAGGAGTCTTCCTACGGTGCGTCTCCCAGCAGCAAGGTATTGAAATCCTTAGAGAAATACATGTTAGAGATTGCGGGCATCATGCCGCTCCCCGATCGTTGGTGGCCAAGGCCTTCCGACAAGGATTCTACTGGATAACTGCCAAGGCGGACGCCAACAAGTTGGTACAAACATACCTTGGGTGTCAGTTTTATGCAAGACAACCCAATGTTCCAGCTGAAGAATTGCGAACAATACCAATAACTTGGCTGTTTGCAGTCTGGGGGCTGGACATGGTGGGACCTTTGCAGACATCACCCTGTGGATTCACACACTTTCTAGTAGTAGTGGACACATTTACAAAATGGATTGAAGCTAAACCCATTAGAAAGCTTGACGGGGCAACATCCCTAAAGTTTGTTCGGGATACAGTCGTGAGATTTGGTCTCCCACATAGCATCATCACTAACAATGGCAGAAATTTATATCTCTGAGAAGTTGAGGAGTACTGTCATGAGAAAGACATTCACCTTGACCTAGCATCTGTGGCACATCCATAGTCAAATGGGCAAGTTGAAAGGGCCAATGGACTAATTCTGCATGGAATCAAGCCACGCTTGGAGGCACCGCTACATAGAGCAGCAGGATCCGGGACGGAGGAACTACCATCTGTTTTGTGGAGTTTACGAACAACACCTAATAGATCTACTGACTTGACTCCTTTCTTCATGGTTTATGGAGCAGAAGTAGTTCTCCCATCTGACATTCTCCACGATGCACCAAGAGTTTCTGCCTACAAGGAAGATGATGCTGAAGAATCTAGATAGCTATCTGTGGACCTACTTGAAGAAGAGCATGTGCTGGCATGCCAAAGATCTGCCGTCTACTAGCAGAAGCTGCACGGCTACCATAGTCGCCGTGTAAAGCATTGCTCGTTTAAAGAAGGGGATCTCGTGCTTAGACTCAAGCAGGAAAAATTGTAACACCCCAAAAAATTCTAATCAAGATTATCAAGTTCTAATCACCCAAATTTAGGGTTAACAAAAACTTATATTAATAATTTATATATGAATGCATGTGTGTTTTGCATTAGTGTATGATTGATTGAATTTGCCATGTTTGATTGCTAAAAATGATGAGAAATGGTTTAAAGATGAATGCTACATCATCTAGGCCAATTACAAACAAAATCAAAAGAAAAAGAAATCAAATATGAATTAAATAAGCTAATGGTCATTTTGACCAAAATTAACCACTAGGCCACTTTGAGTGTTCCTAGAAAAGAAAGTCTAACAGAAACAATTCCACTTCTTTTCACCCCTTCTAGACCAAGTAAAAGTGAACCCAAACCCACTTTACAAAATCATAGAAACTATTTTCAAATCAATTTAAAGGACAGTTCAAATTGGAATCTAGTTTATATGGTAAGATCACCATTTTGCAAAAACCATCCAAATCATTTCACCTTGACTTTTCCAAGCAATCATAGAAACTGAAGCATAAGATTAGATCAATCACCAAAACTCATTAAAAAAATTAAACTTAAGTTCTTTTGGCCATTTCATCAAACACCTAGCAGACACAAATCAAATCCTAGCCTAACTTCACTGTTTGGGCATTGATCACTCGACCAGTTGCCCTCATTACACTCCCCTGTCTCCCTAGCCTCTAGCCACACTAGACACGCTCCCCCTTGGCCGATTTGCACCAGTGCGCCGCCGCCCAAAGCCGTCGCGCCAGGTCGACCATGGACCGGTAACTAGAGACCACGCCGCCCTCTCCCACGACGCGCACTAGACAGGCGACCATCCACCGCCACCCCTATCTAGCCCACAACCGCAGGAGAGCCCTGGACCACCCCAACAGCGCCACGCCCAGTGTCTCTACCCCGTGCCGAGAGCGCGCCAGTGCTCCATAGCCGACCATCTCGCACGCGCCGTGCCTAGCCCTCACCTCGTGTGCACTTACTTGCCATGATCACAGGTAGCTCCTAGACACCACCATTCGCCGTCGCGCAACCCGCAACACCTATGCGCCGTCTCGAACACCGCCGGTCCCGCGCAGAGCATCATACGCGCCCGACCGTTCCACACTGCCCCATGCCGCGCCATTACGCCTTCGATGACCGCCAGGGAACAACACACCGTCCCCTACCTGTAGCCACACCGATAGCACGCTGTATCGCCATCACCGGAGATGCTAGCCCATCCCGCTCAGTCCCCTCATCGGTGTATAAATAGAGGCCCTCTCCGCCACAATTCTTCACACCACCTCACTCCCCACTCCTCACAGACACTCCCCCACCTTTCCCCGGAGCAAGGCGAGTGCCGCTGTGCCGGAATTCAGCCAGAGGCCGCCGCTGCAGTGAAGGAAGGGTGCCGTCTATTGGAGCTGCCCTAGGAGCTGCCGTGACCACCGTTCGAACCGCCGTTGTCGACAACGATGTTCGCCCCCATCGCCAACCCTAGCTGGAGAGTGAGCCTTACACGACCCCCACCGCCGCGTTAGGGTTAGAACCTCGCCGGAGCTGTTTGTTGTCAACGATGAACCTCCGTTGTTAGATTGTCTTCTAATTGCACGACCTAGATTCAACGATACCGATTCGTGTAGACTGAGTCGCTGACTAGTGGGACACCCCTGTCAGTAGCCCGCTGTGCTATGATGTGCAGATTGGGCCGGCCCAGTAGGTTTCCCGCGCAGGCCTGCAAATTCAAATAAGAGTTTTCCAATTTAGTTAAAACCAGTTTCTGCCAGTAGATTCAAAAATCAATTCAGAGAGTTTCACTAAACCAAATTGCATGATTCCAGTTTTGCTAGAAAGCTATTTAAATTATCTATCCAAGCCCGTTGGATTCAAGTCAATTGGAGTTAGAGACCATCTATAGTAAAAATAACCAAACAGAGACTTTTCCAACTTCAAACATTTTTCAAAAATCAACCATGAATGCTTTTGAGTTGATTCCAACTCTCAAAAATCACATTTGATAAGATCTATCTGGATATATAGAAACATTTAGGTTTGCATGCAGTGACATTGGACTCGTACCAAAAGAATGCTATATGGGCTTTTCTAGTCACCTTAATTCTATTAAATGATAATCTTAAACTTTATAAAATATGATCAACACTTTAAATCACATTCCCATGTATTGGAATATGTGGTGATGACATGTGTCAATATGATCCCATATTTTAATTGGAGAATATTAAATCTTAGTATTTTCAATGAGTAGAAATTACTTTTCTAAAATAAAATAAATAAGACCAAGTCTTAATTCCATGTGATGATTGTGATGATGCTAGATCATCTAGTGTGAGCTTAGTGTGCTATATAGAAATAGTTAAGTATTGTTTGGTGATTGTGTACCTCATATTTATTTATAGATGATAGAACCGACCCGAGATACGAGGAGGAAGAGTACTACCAAGAAGAAGAAGAAGAACACTTCAATCACTTCACTACTCAAGGCAAGCCTAACACTACAAGTTACTATGCAAGCTAACACTTGCAAGTCTCATACCTATGCAAGTCATCCTTGCAAGATAACCTATGCAAGATGCATTAGGCATGCTTGGTGATGATCGGACTCAACACGTCGATCTCCTTGGGAAACCCCAAGAGGAAGGTATGATGAGCACATCAGCAAGTTTTCCCTCAGTTATGAAACCAAGGTTATCGAACCAGAAGGAGCAAGGAAACACCTCCAAGGTGTTTTTGCCAACTTGGAATCCTGCACAACACAACCGCAGAACTTTGCCCCCAACTTATATTGAGGTTGTCAATCTCACCGGTTTTGCTAAAAAACAAAGGATTAAACATATGGTGTGGAAGAAAGTAAAAGCTTGTAGAAAGTAAACAGAAAACAGTAAATAGTTGTAGATTGATGATAAAAGAAAGGACCGGGGTCCATAGTTCACTACTGCTGGCTCTCCTTAAGATAGATGACATGTTGGGTGAACAAATTATAGCGGGGCAATTGACAAACATCGAGAAAGCATACATGTATATACTAATCATCTTGACTCCTATGAGATTTCATTGGGAATTACAATATTATCCATAGACCGTAATCCAACTGCATCTATGACTAATAATCCAGCTTCAGGTTATCAATCCGAACCCCCTCTAGTATTAAGTTGCAAGCAACAGATAATTGCATTACGCATTGCATGTAAAGTAAACAATACGATTGTTCAATGAACAAAAGATTGCTATTTTCTCCCTAGTAGCAACAACACATCTAGTACCTTAGAGATTTTTGTCACTTCCCCAGATTACTAGAGTCATGAACCCACTATCGAGGATAAATACTCCCTCTTGGAGTTGCTAGCATCTACTTGGCCAAGATATCTACTAACAACGGAGAGCATGCAAGATCACAAATAACAAAGACATTATAGAATCAATAATAAATCTGAAATAGCATCTCAATATACATTGGATCCCCGCAAACACAACATGTAGGATTACAAATAGATGATATTCATCATGAACGGAGCTCACTAGATCTAAACATGGTAGCACAAAGGAGAAGAACCAACCATCTAGCTACTACATGGACCCATAGTCCAAGGATGAACTACTCACGCATCACACTGGAGGCTTGCATGGTGATGAAGAAGGCCTCCAGGGTGAATTCTCCCCTCCGGCAGGGTGCCGAGAAGCGCTTCAGATCCCTCCCGATCTAGGGATGGAGATGACGGCGGCTCCAGACTCTTTCGTGGAATTTTGATTGGGTCCTTAGGGTTTCTGTATTGGAGGCATCTTATAGGCGAAAGGGGAGGCCGAGGGGGTGCCCTAGGCGGCCACACCACCCCCTGGCGCAGGCCTGGCCTGGCCGCGCGGCCAGGTGGTGTGGACGGCCTCTGGCCTCACTCCATCTCGTCTTCTGGATCCATGTCCCCCTCGGTGAAATATTGACTTTGGCTTTTGTCCCGTCCAATTCCGAGAATATTCATTTTCTGACTTTCTTGGAACCAAAAATAGTAGAAAACATGCAGCTGGCATTGTGGCATCTTATTAATAGGTTAGTTCAAGAAAGTGTATAAAAAGTACTCCAAAGTGTGGAAAAAACATAAGAAAGTAGATAAAAACCAAGCATGGAACATCAAAAATTATAGATACGTTTGCAATGTATCAACATCCCCAAGCTTAACTCGTGCTCGTCCTCGAGTAGGTAAGTGATAAAAAGAAAGAATACTTTTTGAGGTGACACGCACCATCATAAACTTGATCAAAGTATTTGTAAAACATATATACCAAATCACCTTGAAAACGATAGAGCGTCCAACTACAGACAAGATGCAAATGGGGCTAAGCGCCCTGAAGAATAACCAATGGCGTCCATAACCCTGCCCAGGCCAAGCCGGAAAGGTAACGCTGCTAACGACGTCGATCTCAAACCTGCTAAAACAAAAGGGGTGCCGACAAAGGGCAAAGGAAAAAGAGGAGTGTCAGTACTGAGGCCAGTACACGGCGAGGCTAGAATTCGGCGGGTCTCGCCTACATAGGTATGGTGGACTGAAGTGGCAGCGCATCATGCATAAACAACCTATAGAGACTCGATGCAACTGTCGGCTATTAGAGAGGGATAAGAGGGACCTATTCGGGACCAACCTGATACTAACACCAATCATACCCATCCTAGTATTCCCCCTCGAGACAAAACGAGGAAGTCAAATCGAGGAACTCACACAGTTGGCAGTTTTTTTCATTCCATTATAGTTGGAGCACTTACTAGTCAGATATAGATAGAATGAGTCATCCTGATAGCATAAGTAGTGGGCAGTCTTAGTTAACCATTCAGTGGTAGTTGCAGTACTTACTAGTCAGATACAATTAGCATGTGACATCCCAAACCCAGCAGTTGTTGGCACTTTTATTTCATTCCATTGGAGTTGCAATACTTACTAGGCAGGGATAACATGACACGATACACCCCATTCCACCAGTTGTTGGCACTTTTATTATCCATTCCATTATAGTGAAACTGATTACTAGTCACATATTAAGTCAAATTTATATCACTACTTTAGTTATGCTTGTCTATGATCAAGATACTGTGCTCCAAGTCGTCCATAACCGCGGACACGGCTTTTAGAAAGATTTACCCTACAGGGGTGCACAAATAGCAACACACACACGATCAACCTCGGAAAAACCAAATCAAAACCCAACGAGGCTTTCACGACAAAGCAATCACAGGATTCATAAAATATTTCAGGGGGCCACCCCACTAAGCTACCTGCAACAAAGTTGGTCGGCTCCGGAACGGACCCAGGGTTTGCGAGAACGGCGGTAAACGACTGGGAACCCGAAAGTGTGACTGGGCTTGTCGATAAACAGTATAGGTGCTCCACGCACAATCGTAAATAAAACAGTAAAGCATGGCATAAGTACAGGATAGTAATAAAACCCCAAACTAGTTTGTGGCCCTAAGAAATAAGAAATGAATCAAGCTCTGGCTAAGGGGATTCATGGTCCCATATGCGGATAGTGCGATAGTCAAGGAATAGGTATCAAGTACTCGGGGTCCTACGGGACACAAGTGAGCGTGGAAAAACCCAAATAACATCTATTGAAGACCGATGCCTGTGCATCAGTTATACCAGCAATTTAATAGTTGTATTTAAAGTCATGATCATCTCCACCATTAAGAATCTCCACCATTTATCATGTGCCAACTTGCCGTCAATGGTGGAACGACAACGACGCAAAGCAACACAGAAGCAAGCAACTACGACTCGCAAGGCCGACTATCTATCAAACAACAGGCAATAGGATGTGTCCATGGCAATATAGAGGCTGCAAGGAGTATAAATGGTGCACGGAAACTAAAGCATCGTGACACAGATAGCAATAGATCACCAGGAGGAAATAAAGACTATAAATGCAAAATAGGTAGAAAGGGGGAGAATGTTCGCCTAGGAAACACTGTCGAAGGTACATTATCCGAAGGACTTGTCGGTACTCGCATCAACTCAATTACCTAATCCGCGAAGAACCAAATCACTAATAGAAACACCGGATGCACTATTTAATACTATGGCAAAAGATCCGGCATGATGTATGTATGATGCATGACATGGCAAAGATGCGGTGCAATTAGGCAATATTAAGCGGAACCAGGGTCCCGACAATTAATTAACAGGTTCAAGTTATTTATCTTCCCCGCATATTGAATGTTGAATTAACAAGACGAAATAGGGCATCGGTTCGCTACACAAGTTTAAATGGAGCCGATATAAGTCTAGAATAGCCTACATATAGACTCCATATTTAATTTAGTTGAATTGCCGAAATGGCCCCAAACACCCAAATATGCATGCAAGCATGACAATTTAAATGCATGAGAGTTTACATATAGCATTTATAAAATAGGGATAGGTAGGGGTCACACATCTAGGGTCGGAGATCTTGGGGTCCGAGGTTCAGGGGATCGGTCTCGCCAGGATCGGTCTTCGCGGTCCTCAGGATTGGGTCTCGAACATCGGATCCGGATGGACAACTTGGCATCCTTGACAAAGTTATTAGGTGATGGTGTCAAAGGTCTTGTGTAGTCCTTCAGGTCTCGTCTTGTGCCGATCTCGGTCTCTCGTGCGCCATCGGATATGTTGTTGAGGGGATGGTCTTGCGTTTGTCGGTGCGCTCGTACAGAACTGGGCGCAAGAGGCAAAACGGACTGCAAAGACAGAGCGGGTCTCAAGTGATCGTGTCAGCATCAATCTCCATCAGCCCACCATGTACAAGCAAAGGGGAAACAAAACAGAGGAGACTGCCGTGGAGCCAACGTCTTGAAAATAGTACCATGCGCACGTGCTCGAGCTCGGAAATCCGGGTCAGCGACATTGCAGAGGGCGACATGGTGGCTTGCCTGAGCGGCCGGCGGGCTAGAGGAGGAAAACAGAGGCGGTGGAGGACGTCGGGTGGAGGAAGTTGCGTTGGGGCGGTGCCAAGAGACGGGCGAGGACAGGCTCGCGCGTGTGGCGACGGAGATCCAAGGGCGTGACCGCGGAAGAGCGCGGGCGCTACGATGAGGCGGCACGGCTCTGCCTCAGAGAGGAGGAAGCGGGCACCAGCGGGCTTGGCTGGGCGAGGAGCTCGCGGGAGAGGGTGAGGCGAGGCAGCGGGGAGCCCGGCTTGCAGGGCCTGGCGGCGGGTGCAGAACGAGGTGGTGGTGAGCTAGGGCCGAAGGAGAGCTTGAAGGAGGAGGGGCTTGGCAGCGGCGGTCACTCAAGGGAGGAGACGGGGCAGCGACGACTTTACGCTGGCGAGGTGTGGACGGAGAGGAAGGGGCACGGAGACAGGGCGCCTGGGCGAGCTCGGGCGAAGGGGAGCCCGCGAGTGGCAGCGCTTGGGGCTCAGTGAGGCTGGCGCTGAGAAGGAGGGCCGGAGCCTGTGGTGGCGGAGCTCCTGGCATCGTGGATGCGCGTGACGGCGGGGAGGCGCGGCGCGCTCGCAGGGCGAATCAGGCTGGGGAAGGGCAGCCGACGACGGAGCAGAGAGGATCGAGGGGAGGGGGCGACGCGGTAGGTGGAGAAGACGGGGTGGGCATGTCGCGAGGTGGGGCCAGGCGCGAGACGAGGGGAGCGTGTCGGGAGTGGTACAGGGAAACGTGGGGGACGTGTCTATCGTTGTGTGGGGCCGGGGTGTCGGCAGGTGGCGGCGTAGGTAGAGCTGGGTGGGGCGCGTTGATGCACAGCGCATCGGGTGCGTGTTGGTGCACGATGTTGCATGCGCGCGGGGCGGGGTGTGCCGGCTGGCGGGCAGGGCGGGAAAACGGGAGGTGGTAGATGGGGTTGCGTGCCCAGGTGGCGGCGGCTGGGAGGGAAAAAGGAGGAAGGAGGGGTTAGGGCAGGATAGGATTTAGGTTAGGTAGATTTAGATTTTGGGTTTTGGAGGTGGCTGGCCAGGCTTTCGGGCCTGGCGGGCTGCCTCCTAAAAAAATATAAATATTTTATTTGTTTAAAACAGGGCTTTTGAAATCTGTTTATAGACGAAACAAATATTCCGGGCAAGCCTAGGTTTTGATTTGAAATAAAGACGGGGCGTTTAGAAAACAAAACCAGGTTTTTGAAAATAGTTTTAGACAAACCAATGCATGATGATGACGATGCTCAAATGCAATGTGGCATGATGACATGAGCATGCGGTCATGATGATGCAATGTACAAAAACACAACGATTTTCTAGTAGTGGTTTTAGCGGGATGCCACAATTCGACACCACTAACAAGGGATCTCGCCCTCGAGATCCGCCTCATGGTACCGGGAAGAAGGTCGGTGATCTGAATCTTATCGCTTCGTATGGATGCTTGCAACACCACTAACAAGAGGTCGTTGTCCGTGATCGTCGAGAGAACACTCCGGAAAACAAAGGACGAAGGTAAAGGTATCCACAAATAAAGCCACCTCTAACTTCGATAGAAAGAGAGAACCGATGCATTTTCCTCCACTTCAATGTACACGAGAAAATAGAGTGAGTAGTCGACATGGGGGCCAATCCATCACACACCCAAACTATTATTCCGCACAATCAGTAGAAAAGCGTGCAACCATTCTCGGAATCAGACTGAAGATCTCGACAATCGAGGTTCGGAACAAAGGAGTGATGCAAGCTCTGCATCGGATCTGGCGTAGAGGATGTCGTCGCGTCGAAAAACACTAGAAGGCACAAACAAGGAACATAGAATGGTACCACAGATAAAGGATCACTCAGATAGCATGAAGTCCAGAGGTAGAAACACCATTGCCAAAGGAGGAAGCGAAACCCTGAAGGTACGATGGAACCCAACCACGAGAAATCCTGGACTTGAAGAAAGGTAAGAGAGAAGATTTAAAACATGCAAAGGTAAGAGGAGAATAGCATAAGGATAAGGAGTAAAATCAGACCTAATCAGATCTATCCAACCGATTTTGCAAAATAGTTTTGACACTATACATCGACGGTTAGCTAGGTTATCCTACAGGCTGGACCAATGGGGTATCGTAACTGCTGGGCGCTAATACCACTCTGTAACACCCTTGAATCGGCCCTATGCAAGTTTTAGCGCTTCCCGCCAAACCCGCATAGAAACGATTCAAGGACGCCCACCAGACACTTGCGTGTGGGTGGATAACGAAGTAATACCATTACACATTAGTCCACGATGGAACCCACATAACATATATATACAACAATGACTCCATGAGTCAAGAATACAGATATACTATTCAAAGATCCAAATCACCTTGAAAACGATAGAGCGTCTGACTACGGACAAGATGCAAATGGGGCTAAGCGCCCTGAAGAATAACCATTCGCGTCCATAACCCTGCCCAGGCCAAGCCAGAAAGGTAACCCTGCTAACGACGTCGATCTCAAACCTGCTAAAACAAAAGGGGTGCCGACAAAGGGCAAAGGAAAGAGAGGACTGTCAGTACTGAGGCCAGTACACGGCGAGGCTAGAATTCGGCAGCTCTCGCCTACATAGGTATGGTGGACTGAAGCGGCAGCGCAACATGCATAAACAACCTATAGAGACTCGATGCAACTGTCGGCTATTAGAGAGGGATAAGCGGGACATATTCGGGACCAACCTGATACTAACACCAATCATACCCATCCTGGTATTCCCCCTCAAGACCAAACAAGGAAGTCAAACCAAGGAACTCACACAGTTGGCAGTTTTATTCATTCCATTGTAGTTGAAGCACTTACTAGTCAGATATATATAGCATGAGTCATCCTGATAGCATAAGTAGTGGGTAGTCTTAGTAAACCATTCAGTGGTAGTTGCAGTACTTACTAGTCAGATACAATTAGCATGTGACATCCCAAACCCAGCAGTTGTTGGCACTTTTATTTCATTCCATTGGAGTTGCAATACTTACTAGGCAGGGATAACATGACACGATACACCCCATTCCACCAGTTGTTGGCACTTTTATTATCCATTCCATTATAGTGAAACTGATTACTAGTCACATATTAAGTCAAATTTATAGCACTACTTTAGTTATACTTGTTTATGATCAAGATACTGTGCTCCAAGTCGTCCATAACCGCGGACACGGCTTTTAGAAAGATTTACCCTACAGGGGTGCACAAATAGCAACACACACACGATCAACCTCGGAAAAACCAAATCAAAACCCAACGAGGCTTGTCGATACCGCGAAATCATGCCGCGATCAAAAACAGTACAGGTGCTCCACGCACAATCGTAAATAAAACAATAAAGCATGGCATAAGTACAGGATAGTAATAAAACCCCAAACTAGTTTGTGGCCCATGAAATAAGAAATGAATCAAGCTTTGGCTAAGGGGATTCATGGTCCCATATGCGGATAGTGCGATAGTCAAGGAACAGGTATCAAGTACTTGGGGTCCTATGGGACACAAGTGAGCGTGGAAAAACCCAAATAACATCTGTTGCCCACCGATGCCTCTGCATTAGTTATACCAGAAATTTAATAGTTGTATGTAAAGTCATGATCATCTCCACCATTTATCATGTGCCAACTTGCCGTCAATGGTGGAATGACAACGACGCAAAGCAACACAGAAGCAAGCAACTACGACTCTCAAGGCCGACTATCTATCAAACAACAGGTAATAGGATGTGTCCATGGCAATATAGAGGCTGCAATGAGTATAAATGGTGCACGGAAACTAAAGCATCGCGACACATATAGCAATAGATCAATAGGAGGAAATAAAGACTATAAACGCAAAATAGGTAGAAAGGGGGAGAATGCTCGCCTGGGAAACACTGTCGAAGGTACATTATCCGAAGGACTTCTCGGTACTCGCATCAATTCAATGACCTAATCTGCGAAGAAGCAAATCACTAAAAGAAACACCGGATGCACTATTTAATACTACGGCAAAAGATACGGCATGATGTATGTATGATGCATGACATGGCAAAGATGCGGTGCAATTAGGCAATATTAAGCGGAACCGGGGTCCCGACAATTAATTAACAGGTTCAAGTTATTTATCTACCTCGCAGATTAAATGTTGAATTAACAAGGCGAAACAGGGCATCGGTTCGCTACACAAGGTTTAAATGGAGCCGATATAAGACTAGAATAACCCGCATATAGACTCCATATTTAATTTAGTTGAATTGCCGAAATGGCCCCAAACACCCAAATATGCATGCAAGCATGACAATTTAAATGCATGAGAGTTTACATATAGCATTTATAAAATAGGGATAAGTAGGGGTCACACATCTAGGGTCGGAGATCTTGGGGTCCGAGGTTCAGGGGATCGGTATCGCCGGGATCGGTCTTCGCGGTCCTCAGGATTGGGTCTCGAACATAGGATCTAGATGGAGAACTTGGCATCCTTGACAAAGTTCTCAGGTGACAGTGTCGAAGGTCTTGCGTAGTCCTTCAGGTCTCGTCTTGTGCCGATCTTGGTCTCTCGTGCGCCATCGGATATGTTGTTGAGGGGATGGTCTTGCATTTGTTAGTGCGCTCG
The DNA here is from genome assembly GCA_910589775.1 of Avena eriantha. NCBI lineage: Eukaryota > Viridiplantae > Streptophyta > Magnoliopsida > Poales > Poaceae > Avena > Avena eriantha. Next base: position 314,378,583 of record OU342741.1, read on the forward strand.
TACAGAACTGGGCGCAAGAGGCAAAACGGACTACAAAGACAGACGCGGGTCTCAAGAGACCGTGTCAGCATCAATCTCCATCAGCACACCATGTACAAGCAAAGGGGAAACAAAACAGAGGAGACTGCAGCGGAGCCAACGTCTTGAAAATAGTACCATGCGCGCGTGCTCGAGCTCAAAAATCCGGGTCTGTGACGTTGTAGAGGGCGACACGGTGGCGTGCCTGAGCGGCCGACGGGCTAGAGGAGGAAAACAGAGGCGGTGGAGGACGTCAGGTGGAGGAAGTTGTGTCGGGGCGGTGCCAGGAGACGGGCGAGGAGGGGCTCGCGCGCGTGGCGACGGAGCTCCAAGGGCGCGACCGCGGAAGAGGGCGGGCACTACAATGAGGAGCCACGGCTCTACCTCGGAGAGGAGGAAGCGGGCACCAGCGGGCTTGGCTAGGCGAGGATCTCGCGGGTGAGGGTGAGGCGAGGCGGCGGGGAGCCCGGCTTGCAAGGCCTAGCGGCGGGTGCGGAATGAGGTGGTGGCGAGCTCGGTACGAAGGAGAGCTAGAAGGAGGAGGGGCCTGGCGGCGGCGGTCACTCAAAGGGAGGAGACGGGGCGGCGACAACTTTATGTCGGCGTGGCACGGACGGAGAGGAAGGGGCAAGGAGACAGGACGCCTGGGCAAGCTCGGGCGAAGGGGAGCCCGCGAGTGGCGGCGCCTGGGGCTCGGCGAGGCTGGCGCTGAGAAGGAGGGCCGGAGCCTGTGGTGGCGGAGCTCCTGGCGTCGTGGACGCGCGTGACAGCGGGGAGGCGCGGCGCGCTCGCAGGGAGAACCAGGCTGGGGATCGGCAGCCGACGACGGAGCAGAGAGGATCAAGGGGAGGGGCGACACGGTAGGTGGAGAAGACGGGGTGGGCACGTCGCGAGGTGGGGCCAGGCGCGAGACGAGGGGAGCGTGTCTCCAGTGGGACAAGGAAACGTGGGGGGCGTGTCCATCGCTGTGTGGGGCCAGGGTGTCGGTAGGTGGCGGGGTAGGTAGATCTGGGTGGGGCGCGTTGATGCACAGCGCATTGTGTGCGTGTTGGTGCACGATGTTGCGTGCGCGCGGGGCGGGGTGTGGCGGCTGGCGGGCAGGGCGGGAAAACGGCAGGTGGTAGATGGGGTTGCGCGCCCAGGTGGCGGCGGCTGGGAGGGAAAAAGGAGGAAGGAGGGGTTAGGGCAGGATAGGATTTAGGATAGGTAGATTTAGATTTTGGGTTTTGGAGGTGGCCGGCCGGGCTTTCGGGCCTGGCGGGCTGCCTCCTAAAAAAATATAAATATTTTATATGTTTAAAACGAGGCTTTTGAAATCTGTTTGTAGACAAAACAAAATATTCTGGCCAAGCCCGGGTTTTAATTTGAAATAAAGATGGGGCGTATAGAAAACAAAACCAGGTTTTTGAAAATAGTTTTAGACAAACCCATGCATGATGATGACGATGCTCAAATGCAATGTGGCATGATGACATGAGCATGCGGTCATGATGATGCAATGCACAAAAACACAGCGATTTTCTAGTAGTGGTTTTAGCGGGATGCCACAATAGATGGAAGCAGGGATTCAAGTCTCATAAACAACTTCCAAAAATTATGGTACTTATTAGCTTTCAGCTCTCATTGCCCCTATCATAAGCATCTTGAAGTGATTAAGGTTAAAGTGAACAAAGTATGGTGTATATGCTTGACAAAGTATAATGTGGAAATCACATGTCCCTTGAATACGAGGGCCGCTCCTCATGCTACTCAAGTATTGTTACCGGTAAGTTCTTGTCATAGTAAGTACATGTGTATCATAGAGAACCGCCAACGGGGTACCCCTTGCCCGATGATACGGAAGAATCCCCTATCAAAATGACAAGGCAAGCAGACAACGAGCATCTCAGCAATCTTCTTATTTACCATGGGAAAATGGTACTTTTTCTCTCTTTCCTCTTTTCTCATATCTTTTTTCTCTTTTTTCTCAATATCTATCTCTTTTTTTATAAGAAGAATGCTTCATAGACAGCTCATTATGGTTACACTGCAGGTTTCCACCATGATTAGGCATGGATTAGACCGGAGGCCCAGACAATTCTCTAACACACATACATAACTCCATGGACTTACAAGCTCCCCTTTCAATTCACACCGACGACATCCATAGACAAAATAGCATGATATCAACTAGGTACAAAATACAAGCGCAATGTTGAAAGCGTTCCCCATGATAGCATGGTTCTGCTAATCCCCAACATATAAGTGCAAGCATATACAACATAGACGGCACAATGGTTCAAGAAAAGTAAAGTGTGCCATCAAGTTCATGAGAGCTTTAATCGCTAGTTTTCTCATATCAAGTTTAATTCGGAAGGTAGATAAAAACATGAATATACTTGGAATAGCAAATGCTAATAGGTAGGTATGGTGGACTCTTTGGAATAACTTGGTTTTATTTGGAGTTGGATGCATGAGTGGAACTCATACTTGGTTATGGAGGCTAGCAAAAGACTGGGAGCGACCAACTAAGAGAGCAATAATCGCCATAATCATGCAGAGCGACAAAACATCATTATTAAATCATAAAGTGATATTACAAGTCGAAAACTAAAGGATCATAAAGGCTATGGTGACTTGGGATAGTCATAACATGGTGTGAGCATGCGCCAAGTCAACCCAAATAAAGCATCAAAGGAGAATACCACAATACTATGCTTTAACATGCTAAAACAACGCATGATTATTTCAAGGCACATTAAGAAAATCTCAGTTGTTTATAACATGTCATGCTATAGCAAAGATCACTAAGCATAAAGCCAAAACAATATCAAACATGACATGACAAAGCATAGGCTTTTACCACTTAAGCATGAACTTTCCTACTCTTTTCCAAACCAAATGAAACTATTTGAAAACTAATGTATCAAAGAGGGGGTCCAACCAATTTATTCTAGCAAACTAAGAAAACCAAGCAAACGAAAAACAAAATGAAGACGCTCCCAGAACAACAAAACTATGCATGAAACAATAAAAATGAATTGTTTGGAAAAAACCTGGGATTTTTATTAATGAAGAAGGGGATGCCTTGGTCATCCCCAAGCTTTGACGCTTGTACTTCTAGGATATTTCTTGGGGTGACACGCATGGCATCCCCAAGCTTGAGCTTTAGTCCATTCTTCATCTCTTTACATCATTCTCTCCATACACCTGAAATTTTTCCTTCATACAAAACTTCACACAATCTTTATTAGCAACATTAGTGCACTCAAGATAATAAGTCTTTGGGTTCAGTTTTAACACCAATAAAACTTGCATTAAAACACAATCTACTCTAGCACTTCCCTTAAAAAGCTCAATCCCCCCAAGAGAACTCAAAAAGGAATCAACAAGCAGCAAATGCAAATAATGGCAGAAATCTGCAAAACAGACTAGCAGGTAAAAACCAATTTTTTTGAAGACCTTCTGTTTCTCAAATAGAAAAGTGTTGAACTAATGAAAGTTATATAACAACCTTGGGCAGAAGTAAAAAAATTCACGCCCCAAAACGTCGTACAGAGATTTTACAAGATTTTTTACAGTGAAGCACAAAAATCTGTTTCGGGATAGCAACTTTCTCAAGCACTACTTCTCTCTCATTAGAGATTACTCTTGGCACAAAAAGAAAATAAAAAGGATAATGAGCGGTTATTATAGAGGTAATAACTTCCAAGACTCATCTAAAAGAAGCAATAAAAAGAATCAAGTGTTCTCAAATGAAGAAGCATTAAGAGCAAATTTTGTTTTCATAGGAGAGGCAAAAGGAATATTCTCTCTCTTCTTAGGGAAGTGTTCTATACCTTTCTTGAGTGGGAGTTGATATTTAATGGTGCCTTCTTTCATATCAATAATGGCACCAATAGTTCCAAGAAAAGGTCTTCCCAAAATAATAGGACAAGAAGCATTGCATTCAACATCCAAAACATAGAAATCAACAGGGACATAGGCATTATTAACCATAATAAGAACATCATTAATATACCCCATGGGTTTATTTTAGCATTATCATCAAGTGGGACATTCAAATAACAATCTTCCAATTGTGGCAAATCAAGCATATCATAAATCTTTCTAGCATAATAGAAACACTACAATTGAGATCACATAAAGCTTTGAAATCAAAATCATTCACTTTCATATTAATGATGGGTTCCCAACCATCTTCTAGTTTCATAGGAATAGAAGCTTTATGTTTCATCTTTTCTTCTTTAATTTTTATGAGAGCATCAGTAATGTATTTTGTAAAGGCCAGATTCATAGTACTAGCATCAGGACTTTTAGCAAGCTTTTGTAGGAACTTAATTACTTCAGAGATATTGCAACCATCAAGATCAAAATCATAATTATCATCTAAAGTAGAGCTATTACTAGATTCAACACTAGTGGTAGTGATAGTAGAAACACTAATATTGCTAGCAATTTCATCTCCTCTTTCCCACTTAGCATGCAATTCAGCTAATAATCTAACATTTTCATCAATTCTAACTTGTATGGCATTAGTAGCAGCAAAGGGATTTTCAATAGTTTCAGGTTTAGCAGCCATTTTATTCAAAGAAGATTGTGCTTCAGCTAATGATGCTATGTTTCTTTCAGCATTAGAGAGTTTTCCTCAATAGTTTTATTGAAAGAAGTTTGTTTACTAATAAAATCTTTAAGCATAACTTCAAGTTCAGAGGGAGCACTCCTATTATTGTTGTAGGAATTTCCATAAGCATTACCAAGGTTGGGAGGATAAGGCCTACAGTTATTATTACCAAAATTATTCATGTAGGCATTGTTGCTAAAATTATTATTTCTTATAAAGTTCACATCAACTTGTTCTTCTTGAGAAACCAAAGAGGCTAAGGGAACATGATTTGGATCAATATGAGCTTTCCCATTAACAAGCATAGACATAATAACATCAATTTTATCACTCAAGGAGGATGTTTCTTCAACAGAATTTACCTTCTTACCTTGAGCTCTTTCAGTATGCCATTCAGAATAGTTCACTATCATATTATCCAGAAGTTTTGTTGCAGCACCCAAAGTAATGGTCATAAAGGTACCTCCAGCAGCAGAATCCAGTAGATTTCTTGAAGAATAGTTCAATCCTGCATAAAAGGTTTGGATAATCATCCAAGCAGTTAGTCCAAGAGTGGGGCTATTCTTTACCAAAGATTTCATTCTTTCCCAAGCTTGAGCAACATGTTCATTATCAGATTGTTTAAATTTCATTATTTCACTTCTCATAGATATAATCTTAGCAGGATGATAGTATTTTCCAATGAAAGCATATTTGCATCTAGTCCAAGAATCAATACTATTTCTAGTTAAGGAATTCAACCATTCTTTAGATTTTCCTCTCAAAGAGAAAGGAAACAATTTAAGCTTAATAATATCTCCATCTATATCCCTATGTTTTTGCATCTCACAAAGTTTAACAAAGTTATTAAGATGAGCAGCATCATCTTCAGTACCAATACCAGAAAATTGTTCTCTCATAACAAGATTAAGGAAGGCAGGTTTAATTTCAAGGAAAGTAGCTTCAGGAACAGGTGGAGCAATAGGTGTGCACATGAAATCATTGTTGTTGGTCCTAGTGAAGTCACACAACTTAGTGTTTTGAAGAGTAGTCATTTTTTTGTGTTTTTAATAAAGAAATCAAACTAGTAAAACTAATGTTTTTGTGTTTGTTGATAAAGAAACAAGCAAACAAAGAAAAAATAAACTACGCAAGACCAAAATAACAAAGTAAAGAGATTGGTTATGAGGGACAACCCTTGTGAAGATGTCCTTGACTCCCCGGCAATGGCGCCATAAAAAGGCTTGATGATCAGACTCAACACGTCGATCTCGTTGGGGAACCCCAAGAGGAAGGTATGATGAGCACAACAGCAAGTTTTCCCTCAGTTATGAAACCAAGGTTATCGAACCAGTAGGAGAAAAGAAACACCTCCAAGGTGTTGTTACCAACTCAGAATCCTGCACAACACAACCGCGGAACTTTGCCCCCAACTTACAGTGAGGTTGTCAATCTCACCGGTTTTGCTGAAAACAAAGGATTAAACGTATTGTGTGGAAGAAAGTAAAAGCTTGTAGAAAGTAAATAGAAAATAGTAAACAGTTGTAGATTGATGATAAAAGAAAGGACCGGGGTCCATAGTTCACTAGTGGTGGCTCTCCTTAAGATAGATGACATGTTGGGTGAAAAAATTACAGCGGGGCAATTGACAAACATCGAGAAAGCATACATGTGTATACTAATCATCTTGACTCCTATGAGATTTGATTGGGAATTACAACATTATACATAGACCGTAATCCAACTGCATCTATGACTAATAATCCACCTTCAGGTTATCAATCCGAACCCCCTCCAGTATTAAGTTGCAAGTAAAAAATAATTACATTATGCATTGCGTGTAAAGTAAACAATACGATTGTTGTATGAACAAAGGATTGTTGTTTTCTCCCAAGTAGCAACATCACATCGAGTACCTTAGAGATTTCTGTCACTTCCCCAGATTACAGAGGAATGAACCCGCTAACAAGCATAAATACTCCCTCTTGGAGTTGCTAGCATCTACTCGGCCAAGATATCTACTAACAATGGAGAGAATGCAAGATCACGAATAACAAAGACATGATAGAATCAATAATTAATCTAAAATAGCATCTCAATATCCATCGGATCCCCGCAAACACAACATGTAGGATTACAAATAGATGATCTCGATCATGAACGGAGCTCACAAGATCTAAACATGGTAGCACAAAGGAGAAGAACCAACCATCTAGCTACTACATGGACCCGTAGTCCAAGGATGAACTACTCACGCATCACACCGGAGGCTTGCATGGTGATGAAGAAGGCCTCCAGGGTGAATTCTCCCCTCCCACAGGGTGCCGGGAAGAGCTTCAGATCCCTCTCAATCTAGGGATGGAGATGCCGGCGGCTATAGACTCTTTCGTGGAATTTTGATCGGGTCCTTAGGGTTTCTTGTAACACCCTCGAAACGGCCCTATGCAAGTTTTAGCGCTTCTCGCCAAACCCGCATAGAAACGATTCAAGGACGCCCACCAGGCACTTGCATGCGGGTGGAAAACGAAGTAATACCATTACACATTAGTCCATGATGGAACCCACAGAACATATATATACAACAACGACTCCATGAGTCAAGAATACATATATACTATACAAAGATCCAAATCACCTTGAAAACGATAAAGCGTTTGACTACAGACAAGATGCAAATGGGGCTAAGAGCCCTGAAGAAGAACCAATGGCGTCCATAACCCTGCCCAGGCCAAGCCAGAAGGGTAACCCTGCTAACGACGTCGATCTCAAACCTGCTAAAACAAAAGGGTGCCGACAAAGGGCAAAGGAAAAAGAGGAGCGTCAGTACTGAGGCCAGTACACGGCGAGGCTAGAATTCGGCGGCTCTCGCCTACATAGGTATGGTGGACTGAAGCGGCAACGAAGCATGCACTATACAACCTATAGAGACTCGATATAACTGTCAGCTATTAGAGACGGGTAAGAAAGACCTATCTGGAACCAACCTTATACTAACACCAATCATACCCATCCTGGTATTCCCCCTCGAGACCAAACGAGGAAGTCAAACCGAGGAACTCACACAGTTGGCAGTTTTATTCATTCCATTATAGTTGAAGCACTTACTAGTCAGATAGAGATATCGTGAGTCATCCTGATAGCATAAGTAGTGGGCACTTTTAGTTAATCATTCAGTGGTATTTGCAATACTTACTAGTCAGATACAATTAGCATGTGACATCCCAACCCAATAGTTGTTGGCACTTTTATTTCATTCCATTGGAGTTGCGATACTTACTAGGCAGGTAATACACCCTAGTTCCACTAGTTGTTGGCACTTTTATTATCCATTCCATTGTAGTGAAGCTGATTACTAGTCACATATTAAGTAAAATTTATATCACTACTTTAGTTATGCTTGTCTATGATCGAGATACTATGCTCCAAGTCATCCATAACCGCGGACACGGCTTTCAGAAAGATTTACCCTGCGGGGGTGCACAAATAGCAACACACACACGATCAACCTCGAAAAAACCAAATTAAAACCCAACGAGGCTTTCACGACAAAGCAATCACATGATTCATAAAATATTTCAGGGGGCCACCCCACTAAGCTACCCGCGACGAAGTTGGCCGGCTCCGAGATGGACCCAATGTTTGTGTGGACAGCGGTAAATGACTGGGAACCCGAAAGTGTGACTGGGCTTGTCGATACAGTGAAAACGTGTCACGATCCAAAATAGTACAGGTGCTCCACGCACAATCTTAAATAAAGCGGTAAAGCATGGCATTGGTACATGATAGTAATAAAACCCTAACCTAGTTTGTGGCCCCAAGAAATAAGAAATGAATCAAGTTCTGGCTAAGGGGATTCATGGTCCTACATGCGGATAGTGCGATAGTCAAGGAACATGTATCAAGTACTCGGGGTCCTACGGGACACAAGTGAGCGTGGAAGAACCAAATAACATCTATTGCCCACCGATGCCTCCGCATTAGTTATATCTAGCAATTTAATAGTTATATTTAAAGTCATGATCCTCTCCACCGTAAAGCATATGACAATATTCCAACAACTGTGTGGTACTTCACGACACGGGATCGCACCTGAGCAAGCGACTACGACTCGCAAGGCCATCTATCTACCAAACAACAGGTAATAGGAGGTGTCCAAGGCAATATAAAGGCTGCACGGATTATATGTGGTACGGAACACTAAGCATCGCGACACGGATATCAATAGATCAACAGGAAGAAATAAAGACTATAAATGCAAAATAGGTAGAAAGGGGGAGAATGCTCGCCTGGGAAACACTGCCGAAGATTCATTATCCGAAGAACTTGTCGATACTCGCATCAACTCAACGGCCTAATCCGCGAAGAACCAAAGCACTAAAAGAAACACCGAATGCACTATTTAATACTACGGCAGAAGAACAAGTATGCAAGTATGGATGAATCGACTAAATACCCCCAAACAAATAAACATGTATGCAAGTATGGATGATTTAGTATGCAACAAGTATATGTCATATTATAAAAAATAGGGGTCTTAGAAAGGGGGATCACACATCGGATCGATGATCTTGGTGTTCACCAGGGGGTCAATGGGGTTCGGGTCTTAGTCGTTGGATCCGTGAAGAAGATCTTGAGGTTCTGGCTTTGGAGGTCTTGGGTTCCATCTCAACAGCCTTCGGGTTTGAAGTTGCCATCGATGACGGTCTTGGCGTTGTTGGGTCCTCGCGGCACGGTCAACTTGTTGTTGGGGCTATAGAACTAGCTTTGCTCTCGCCCCAAAACAGGATAGATCTTTCTAGGCATCCACCTATCTCGACTTTGATCGTGCTTGGCGACGGTACTGGGACCTCCAGGGACCAACGGAAACACGCAAACTCTCACAGATACAAGCACACCCGCCCAAGCTCATCGGGCATCACAGCAATAACCACACGATGGTCAGGGTCTTCTTTAGCCTGGATAAAAAGATAGAAAACGGCCAGAGGAGGGTGACGTGCTGGCGGCATCATGCCTTGCAGCATGCTTCAGAGAGGAGGCCGACGCGGGGAATGACGAGGATGTGGTAGAATCGATGGTCCCTGTAGGAAACGGAAGTCATCCGCAGAGAACGGCAGTAGACATGCTTGATGCAGAAGGTGGCTAGGCGGCGGAGTGGCGAGGCACCGGCAAGGCATCCAGGGGCACGATCAGAGGTCAACGGCGACGAGATGTTGGCAGGGCCGACGCGGGGATGGACAGCCGGAGATTGAGGCAGGCGCGTCCTTGGTGGCGGCGGCGCACTGGGTAGACGAGGTCAAGGCGGAGCGACCGGAGGAGGCGATGGAGACGGAGCCAATGTAGGGCCCGGTGGCGGCGATGGCAGGGATCCGTCGGAGACGCGGGGAAGCAGGGCGAGCTAGAGAGGGACAGCCGGCAGGGCGGAGACGGTCTCGTGTGGCCGGGGATCGAGGAAGAACGGCCACGCCGCGGCGAGGTCATAGGGGACGGCGCAGAGGGGCTCGCCGGCCGAGCTCGGCCGGGGACGGACGCCCACTGGGCAAGGGGCGAAGGACGAGGGCGACGAGGCAGGCGCGCAAGGGAGCGAGGGGAGGCGGGGAACCTAGTGGCAGCAACAGGCCACTCCGAAGCCGCCGAGGCGAGCGAGGTGAGGGAAAACACGAGGAAGGGGACACGGTCATCGGGGCACGTCGTGCTGCAGCGGTGGGACCGGGTTGGTAAGGCGAGACGTGCGGGGTTGGTGGGATCGATCATGTGGGGAGACTGGGGCGGGTTTGGTGAGGTTGACCTAGTCTAGGCAGGGCGTCGCGCTAGTAGGGCGCTAGGGTGGGATCGCGAGCGTGCCGCGTCTGCGTGTGTCGCGCGCGCATGCGTGTGTTGAGCCAGGGTGGGTCGAGGCGAGGCAGTGGGGCCAGGGTGCATGTACGGGAAGGGAGTGCAAGTCGGTCACGAGACTGGGTCGTGCGACGCTCGCGTGTCGATGTGGTGTAGCGGTGCGACACGCGCCCGGGGCGGTAGGTTGCTGCGCTGCTGAGTGCAGCGGGTAGCACGTGTTGGGGTAGGACTAGGGTTAGGGTTAGCTAGGTTTTGGAAGTGGCCGGCGGGACTTTTGGGCCTGGCTGGCTGCCTCCCAAAAATAATATAAATTTTGGTTATTATTATAACCGACGTTTTTAATTTGTTTTTAGACAAACAAAATATCTAGGAGAGACCGGGATTTTTATTTGAATAAATACGGGGGATATTTTAGAAAACAAAACTAAGCTTTTAGAAAATAGTTTTAGACAAAACATATGCATGATGATGACGATGCTCAATTGCAATGTGGCATGATGACATGATCATGTGGTCATGATGATGCACAAAATAAAAACAACACGCAATTTTCTAGTAGTGATTTTATCGGGGTGCTACAATTCGACACCACTAACAGTGGATCTCGCCCTCGAGATCTGCCTCATGGTACGGGAAAGAAGACCAATGATCTGAATCTTCTCGCTTCATGTAGGTCCTCGTGACACCACTAACAAAGATTCTTGCTCCATCTTGAAATCGGCGACACCACCAACAAGGGGTCGTTGCTCACGCTCGTTGAGAGAACACTCCGGAGAAACAAAGGCGAAGATAAATATATCAAAAGGTAAGGCCACCTCTAACTTCTGTGGAAGTAGTAAAATTGCATCGATTCACCATTCAATGTACAAAAGCGAATGATAAGAGTAGTCGAATGGGGATCAGTCAATCGCGCACCCAAAGCATTACTCTGTACATGAATAGAAGAATTATGCAACCAACTCTCAGGATTCAGACTGAAGATCTTGACAAACGATGTATAGAGACACAAAGGAGTGATGTAGGCTCTCTATCAAATCTGATGTGGTGGAGTTCGTCGTGTTAGAAAACATTGGGAGGTACAAAGAAAGATTTTAGTGAATTTTGATCCACCGAAAGGTACAACTGATGAAGGCTACTCCGATGGCACGAAGACCGGATGTGGAAACACAGTTGCAAGAGAAAGGAATCAAAACCGTAAAGGTATGACGGAAACCCAACCACGAGAATTCCTGGACTCGAAGAGAAGATAAGAGAGCTAATTCAAAACACGCGAAGGTAAGAGGAGAATAGCACAGGGGTACGAAGTAAAAGCAGACCTAATTAGATCTATCCAACCGAATTTTACAAAATAGTTTTGACACTCTACATCGGCCGTTAGCTAGGTTATCCTACAGGCTGGACCAGTGGGGTATCGCAACTACTGAGCTCTGATACCTCTCTGTAACACCCTCGAATCGGCCCTATGCAAGTTTTAGCGCTTCCCGCCAAACCCGCATAGAAACGATTCAAGGACGCCCACCAGGCACTTGCGTGCTGGTGGAAAACGAAGTAATACCATTACACATTAGTCCATGATGGAACCCACAGAACATATATATACAACAACGACTCCATGAGTCAAGAATAAAGATATACTATACAAAGATCCAAATCACCTTGAAAACGATAGAGCGTCTGACTACGGACAAGATGCAAATGGGGCTAAGAGCCCTGAAGAATAACCAATGGCGTCCATAACCATGCCCAGGCCAAGCCGGAAGGGTAACCCTGCTAACGACGTCGATCTCAAACCTGCTAAAACAAAAGGGGTGCCGACAAAGGGCAAAGGAAAAAGAGGAGCGTCAGTACTAAGGCCAGTACACGGCGAGGCTAGAATTCGGCGGCTCTCGCCTACATAGGTATGGTGGACTGAAGCGGCAACGAAGCATGCACTATACAACCTATAGAGACTCGATATAACTATCGGCTATTAGAGAGGGGTAAGAAAGACCTATCCGGAACCAACCTTATACTAACACCAATCATACCCATCCTGGTATTCTCCCTCGAGACCAAACGAGGAAGTCAAACCGAGGAACTCACACAGTTGGCAGTTTTATTCATTCCATTATAGTTGAAGCACTTACTAGTCAGATAGAGATATCATGAGTCATCTTGATAGCATAAGTAGTGGGCAATTTTAGTTAACCATTCAGTGGTAGTTGCAGTACTTACTAGTCAGATACAATTAGCATGTGACATCCCAACCCAATAGTTGTTGGCACTTTTATTTCATTCCATTGGAGTTGCGATACTTACTAGGCAGGTAATACACCCTAGTTCCACCAGTTGTTGGCACTTTTATTATCCATTCCGTTGTAGTGAAGCTGATTACTAGTCACATATTAAGTCAAATTTATATCACTACTTTAGTTATGCTTGTCTATGATCGAGATACTATGCTCCAAGTCGTCCATAACCGCGGACACGGCTTTCAGAAAGATTTACTCTGTAGGGGTGCACAAATAGCAACACACGCACGATCAACCTCAGAAAAACCAAATCAAAACCCAATGTGGCTTTCACGACAAAGCAATCATAGGATTCTTAAAATATTTCAGGGGGCCACCCTACTAAGCTACCCGCGACGAAGTTGGCCGGCTCCGAGACGGACCCAGGGTTTGTGTGGACGGTGGTAAACGACTGGGAACCCGAAAGTGTGACTGGGCTTGTCGATACAGCGAAAATGTGTCACGATCCAAAACAGTACAGGTGATCGACGCACAATCTCAAATAAAGCGGTAAAGCATGGCATAGGTACAGGATAGTAATAAAACCTCAAACTAGTTTGTGGCCCCAAGAAATAAGAAATGAATCAAGTTCTGGCTAAGGGGATTCATGGTCCCACATGCGGATAGTGCGATAGTCAAGGAATAGGTATCAAGTACTCGGGGTCCTACGGGACACAAGTGAGCGTGGAAGAACCAAATAACATCAATTGCCCACCGATGCCTCTGCATTAGTTATATCTAGCAATTTAATAGTTGTATTTAAAGTCATGATCCTCTCCACCGTAAAGCATATCACAATATTCCAACAACTGTGTGGTACTTCATGACACGGGATCACACCTGAGCAAGCGACTACGACTCGCAAGGCCATCTATCTACCAAACAAAAGGTAATAGGAGGTATCCAAGGCAATATAAAGACTGCACGGATTATATCTGGTACAGAACACTAAGCATCGCGACACGGATAGCAATAGATCAACAGGAGGAAATAAAGACTATAAATGCAAAATAGGTAGAAAGGGGGAGAGTGCTCGCCTGGGAAACACTGCCGAAGATTCATTATCCGAAGAACTTGTCGATACTTGCATGAACTCAATAGCCTAATCCGCGAAGAACCAAAGCACTAAAAGAAACACTGAATGCACTATTTAATACTACGACAGAAGAACATGCAGGATGCGTGTATGATGCATGACATGGCAAATAAGCGGTGCAATTAGGCAATATTAAGCGGAACCAGGGTCCCGACAATTAATTAGGAGGTTCAAGTTATTTAGCTACCCTGCAATTTAAATGTAGTATTAACATGGCAAAACATGGCATTGGTTCGCTACACAAATTTAGATGGAGCCAATATAAGACTAGAAAAGCCCGCATATTGTCTCCATATTTAATTATGAGATTAATCGACTAAATACCCCCCAAACAAATAAACATGTATGCAGGTATGGATGATTTAGTATGCAACAAGTATATGTCATATTATAAAAAATAGGGGTCTTAGAAAGGGGGATCACACATCGGATCGACGATCTTGGTGTTCACCAGGGGGTCGATGGGGTTCGGGTCTCCGGGGTCTTAGTCGTTGGATCCGTGAAGAAGATCTTAAGGTTTTGGCTTCGGAGGTCTTGGGTTCCATCTCAATAGCCTTTAGGTTTGAACTTTCCATCGATGACGGTCTTGGCGTTGTTGGGTCCTCGTGGCACGGTCAACTTGTTGTTGGGGCTATAGAACTAGCTTTTCTCTCGCCCCAAAACAGGATAGATCTTTCTGGGCATCCACCTATCTCGACTACGATCGTGCTTGGCGACGGTACTGGGATCTCCAGGGACCAACGGAAACACGCGAACTCTCATCGATACAAGCACAATCGCCAAGCTCACCGGGCATCACAACAATAACCACACGATGGTCAGGGTCTTCTTCGGCCTAGAACAAAAGATAGAAAATGACCAGAGGAGGGTGACGTGCTGGCGGCATCATGCCCTGCAGCGTGCTTCAGAGAGGAGGCCGATGCGGGGAATGACGAGGATGTTCTGGAGTCGACGGTCCCTACAGGAAACGGTAGCCATCCGCAGAGAACGGTGGTGGACAGGCTTGATGCGGAAGGAGGCCAGGCGGCGGAGTGACGAGGCACCGGCAAGGCATCCAGGGGAACGAGTAGAGGTCAAGGGCGACGAGATGTTGGAAGGGCCGACGCCAGAGATTGAGGCAGGTGCGTCCTTGGTGGCAGTGGCGCACTGGGCAGACGAGGTCAAGGCGGAGCGACCGGAGGAGGCGATGGAGACGGAGCCAGTGTAGGGCCCGGCGGCGGCCATGGCGGGGATCCGTCGGAGACGCGGGGAAGCAGGGCGAGCTACAGAGGGGCAGCCAGCGGGGCGGAGACGGTCTCGCACGGCCGGGGATCGAGGAAGAACGGCCGCGCCGCGGCAAGGTCACAGGGGACGGTGCAGAGGGGCTCGCCGGCCGAGCTCGGCCGGGGACGGAAACCCACGGGGCGAGGGGCGAAGGACGAGGGTGACGAGGCAGGCGCGCAAGGGAGCGAGGGGAGGCGGGGAACCTAGCGGCGGTGGCAGGCCACTCCGTAGCAGCCGATGCGAGCGAGGTGGGGGAAAACACGAGGAAGGGGACGAGGTCATGGGGGCGCGTCGTATTGCAGCGGTGGGACCGGGTTGGTACGGGGAGACGTGCGGGGTTGGTGGGATCGATCATGTGGGGAGACTGGGGCGGGTTTGGTGAGGTTGACCGAGTCGAGGCAGGGCGTCGCGCTAGTGGGGCTCTAGGGTGGGATCGCGAGCGTGCCGCGTCTCCGTGTGTCGCGTGCGCATGCGTGTGTTGAGCCAGGGTGGGTCGGGACGTGGTGGTGGGGTCGGGGCGAGGCAGTGGGGCCAGGGTGCGTGTATGGGCAGGGAGTGCGGGTCGGTCACGGTACTGGGTCGTGCGACGCTCGCGTGTCGGTGTGATGTAGCGGTGCGATGCGCGCCTGGGGCGGTAGGTTGCTGCGCTGCTGAGTGCGGCGGGTAGCACGTGTTGGGGTAGGACTAGGGTTAGGGTTAGCTAGGTTTTGGAGGTGGCCGGCTGGACTTTTGGGCCTGGCTGGCTGCCTCCCAAAAATAATATAATTTTGGTTATTATTATAACATACGTTTATAATTTGTTTTTAGACAAACAAAATATCCGGGAGAGACCGGGGTTTTGATTTGAATAAAGACAGGGGATATTTTAGAAAACAAAACGAAGATTTTAGAAAATAGTTTTAGACATAACATATGCATGATGATGACGATGCTCAAATGCAATGTGGCATGATGACATGAGCATGTGGTCATGATGATGCACAAAATAAAAACAACACGCAATTTTCTAGTAGTGATTTTATCGGGTTGGTACATTTCTGTATTGGAGGCATCTTATAGGCGAAACGGGAGGCCGAGGGGGTGCCCTAGGCGGCCACACCACCCCTTGCGCGGGCCAGGCCTGGCCACGCGGCTAGGTGGTGTGGCCGGCCTCTGGCCCCACTCCGTCTCATTTTATGGCTCCGTGTCCCCCTCGATGAAATATTGACTTTGGCTTTTGTCCCGTCCAATTCCGAGAATATTCATTTTCTAACTTTCTTGGAACCAAAAACAATAGAAAACAGGCAGCTGGCACTGTGGCATCTTGTTAATAGGTTAGTCCAAGAAAGTGTATAAAAAGTACTCCAAAGTGTGGTCAAAACATAAGAAAGTAGATAAAAACCAAGCATGGAACATCAAAAATTATAGATACGTTTGCAACGTATCACTTGGTCATCCAACTTTGATTATACCAATCCCAAGTTTTACTTGCAAGCTTTATTCTTTTACTTTACCAAAGTTCTTTACTTTTAGTTAGTGCCTTTGTGAGTATTGGAAAAATAGTATAGATACCATAAAGAGTATAAAATTAGGCCTAACTAGTTATACTTGGATCTCATTCCAAGGCATGAGATTAGAGTTGGATAGTTACACTTGATTAGAACCCCTCATTAGTGAACACTCTTAACTTTAGTGGCTAGTGCTAAGCATAAAACTTTATCACTTTAGATGGGAATACTTGGTGAAAATGATTATAAAAACCTTGGAATGATGAGTCATTCTATTGAAATGTTTTGACATGTTGAGAAACACAAATGGATTTGATGATGAAAATGTTGAGGCATGAGCCTTAGCCCTTTACAAAAACTGATGGTTTGGTTCGAATGTGATACCATTCTAATTTTACTGTACAACCACAATACCCGAATTTGGTAGGGCTTAGCTAGAAGCTGATATGCCTTAGTATGGGTTCCCTCACGGAAGAGGTTGAGCTGAGGCTACCTCATGAGTGTGAATGTCCACCTATGTAGTGCCCAGGATGGCATATGGCTATGGCTGGGAGCCCAAGCTCATAGGGGAGGTTCCTATACTAGAGTGTGTAATTGAAAGTTTATGATTGATTATCCGCATACTAAGTATGATTATTCAGGGTTATCCCTGACGGATGTATCGAATTTTGTGGTGAAAGTGTACCACCTCTGCAGACTATCAAACTATTTGAATAGCCGCGTCCGTGGTCAAGGATAGTTGGAGTTGTCATACTGTTCCGTCGTTAGATGTTTTCAAAATGACTTGTGAAGTGAACTATGATTTTGACTTGACCACAACAGGGTTGTGGATATGAAAACTAGGTTCCCACTTAAGTGATTTAGAACATTAACTTAGTTTTCTTTACTTCTAAACTTAGCTTTAGATAAATATGGCTTTTTGCAAATAAACCTAGAGCTTAAGATTCCTGCTAGAACTACCTTACTTGTAGTGATAGTTTGCGAGTACTTAAAGAGTTCTCATGGCTTTGTCCCTGGCTATTCCCGTGGCTAGCCTATGAGGAGGACTACCAGGATGATGGACAGCAGGAGGTCTACGACAACTAGGATAATCTCCCATCATCAGCATTGCATGTGACTCTAAAGATGGAGCCCCTACTACGTTTCTTTCCGGTGCTTGATTTGTATTAAGACTGGATCATGAGATCCTTTATTTGTAAGACCTTATTATGGTTTGTAATGGATGATGTACTGTTGTACCAATATGTTATGTCTCGCAAAAATGGTAATCCTGGGATTGCGTGGTATTGCATAACAGGCATTTGGGATTAAAAATCCGGGTGTTGACAAAAATCACAAAAATTATCCCCGCCTTGGGAAGGACCATTTGTCATAAGAAAATCATTGAGTTGAAAGATAGGCCAAAAAATCGCAAGTGTAAGCACCATGACTCCGATGATGATTATCCGGAGACAGATCGGCCATGGAACATAGCACAGCTACGTCCCTTTTACACTTAGCACATTTATATTATGTAATAAGTTTCTTATATGATCAATGAAACAAAGCATTTGGTTCATTCATATTCTCTTAGTCTTTTACCTCCTTTAGTTGTTCATTTTTGGATCATATAAACCCTTTATGCGCTAGGTTGCGTTTGCCCTTGTGAAAATTATGCCTACGGGCGTTAGCTTAAGTTTTCTGGTCTACACGTTTTCTGAAGTTTTTATGTGGATTCTGGAGTAGTGACTTTTCGGCACTCAAAGCCAGCGATTTTGTTCTTAGGTTCTGGATGGTGCTATTAAGCATCATCATCCAAGAACATAGTACTGTGCTGAGAGTCTTTCGTCTCAAGAAAGGTCAAGCATACGAACAAGAATAATGGATAAGCCAGCACTTGCTTAAAATATATATACACATGCTGGAAACAGATAAGTTGCAGGAAGCTTGAATATAAGTTTTCTGCCTTAGACAAACATAAGTTTTTTCCGCATACATTCTACAGAGACACATTTAATACAGAATTTTTTTTCATGGCTCTGCTGTAGGGGGCTTGATGGTGGCATCATTAGGAGAGCCAGGTCGGGAGAGCTCGTCAAACTCGGAAGGAGAGGGGCTAAACTTAGACGAAGTCACATCATCATCCAGAATATCGGCAGGCACAAAGACATCCGCCTTGACCATCTTGGTAACCCTGGTGTCGAAGCCGGCGAGAGAATTCCAAATAGCATCACTATCAATCTCTCGACCTTCCTCGTCTATCTTGGGAAAACCAGAGGTCACCAGGTCGATGTCGGTGCTGTCATAATGCGCCTTGACTGAGGACAGGGTCATCTTGCACCAGCCCGGACGCAAGAGGCTTTCCAGTCCTTGACTTTCTTGGGGGCTCGACGCAGGATTTCCACAAACTTGGCTGCTGAGTTGTCGCCTTGATGTTAATACCCAGAGGTTGAGCTATATCCTTGGCTTGGGCGATGGCGGTGCTGACGAAGTTGCCGGCAAGAATCATGCGTTCCTTGGAACTTGGAGCACCTTCACGCAAGTTAGCTAAGCCAATGGGAGCTGCGGTTTGCACAAAACACAAGGACCATGAGAACAAACAAGTAAAATGGTTGTCCAACTTACATAAAAGACCAAGACGGAGAAAGGTTACCAAAGATGCTCGTTTCCGCTTGCATGCATGTCTCCGCCAAGACATCACGATCCTTCTGGACTGATTTGAACATCTCAAGACTCCTAGCATTATGCTCTTTGGCGGCTTGGTTCTGGTCTTTGAGTTGTGCAATCTCATCCTTCAGGCGCTGCATCTCGACGTCCGTGGACTCTTGCATAGCCTTCATCGTTGCCTCATGGCCCTTGACGACATCAGCCATGTCAGAATCTTATTTTCATCATCGAGCTCCTGGATATGCTTGGATTGCTCAATCATGCTCTTGGCCTTAGCAATGGCTTCTGTAAAACGAAAATCAAAAAGTGCTATCACAAGACGGAAAAAATGACTCAGTGGAAAAGCAAGGAGCTGTTGTAGGAAATAGACTCTGGCTATTTTTGATCTGTTCCTTCAGGAATGTGGTTTTACCCTGTTCAAGGTCCATCTTCCAAAGAGCAGCAAACCTCTCATTGGCGGCTATCCTCTGTTTATTCTCATTCTGCACATGATATAAGCATGCTTAGTTTCTCTAGAGCATCTAGTCAGAACTATTCAGTTTCAACTAAACGCTTGAGGGCTACATTACACGATTTTAAAGTAAGCTAGTTTCTCTAGAGCATCTAGTTGGAACTTTTTTAGTTTCAACTAAACACTCAGGGGCTACACGGACAAGTTCTACGCTTAGTTCTCTGGAGCACTCAGGCCAATAACTATTGACTTATCTGCCTACAGTGGGCTATAGTGGGATATATTACACAAAGTAAAGCAAGTGAAGTTCAAAAACCTTACGATGGCAATGATCCTAAGATTTTTGGCCAAATGAGCGTAGGAATCATGAAAGGTCCGAGCATTCTTATAGATTGCATCGGCCTGCTTGATGAGATCATCTAGGCTCAACGTCAAAGTAGTCGCAGCCAATGGAGAGGTTGAAGCCGGAGGCATGGATGAAGCCCTAGCTGCCTCCTGCACCTTCAAGGCAATAGATGGTGCGGAGGCTCCCGCCTCAATCGCAGCTTCCACGTCCACCTCTTCCACTTCCTTCCCCTTCTCGGTGGCATCCTTAGCCGGAGCTTCAGCGACTTTAGTAGAGGTGCTCTCCTGCATCGCCTGGCTGCTGGGAGCAACGTCTGCCTCGACAGAGCCTGCGACATCAAGGTTTGGATTGATATCTATCTCCATGGCGGAGGTCTCAGGGATGACGGGAGATGACGGCCCAGCGGGACCAGAAGAGGGAATGGCGGCAGGAGTAGGGGGAGCGGTGGCGGGAGAGGGATTGGTGGACGGATCCTTGGTCAACATGTCACAGATGTTTTTTACCCTCCAACATCTTTGTAGGATCGCTTCAAACTAACACCGGCTTTCCTCCTGAAACGTACAAGGTATAAGTACAAGAGTTGAAAAAGGCGCGAGCTGAAAAATACAAGCCGAAGAATGAAAGTACTTACTCCACGACAGGAGCCTTGGTGAGGGGAATGTTGGTGGACTTCTTCTTGTTCGCCTCTAAGGCGTAAGTGGATTGTTTGGAGACTCCACTCTCCGTTTTGTTCTTCTTCTTGGCCTCGGCAGCAGCATTAGAGGTGGATCCCTTCTGCTTTCACGCTGCTGGAGCTGGTTGATCCTTGGAGGCGTCGTCGTCGGACACCACCTGGATATCCTTTAGCTTTGGATCATAGACCTGGGACGCCATTTGATATGCCGCCAAGGTCGCTAGCTGGGATACATGGCAATGTTAGATGCACAACTTCAAGTCGGAAAAACCTTAGAGTATATAATGAGCAACAAAGGAAACAGAAGCTACCTCTGGGCATGTGCCGCAATCGAACATGTCGAAGGTGATCTTGAAGCCACGCTTCTTGTCCATCACCTTGACGATGTCCTTTAGCCAGAGCTTGATGGAGTCAGTAGAGAAGTTATCCCGCGTAATTCGCATGGGATCCCTCCTGTCTTGGCTATACTTGCACATCAGCTCGGCGTAGTGCTGTAGAGGCTAGATCCTCCTAACGTACAAGCACATGGCAAGATCCAAGCCTGTCAAACCTCCGTCTACGAGCCATTCGATTCGCCTTATGGCGTGATTGGCTTCGTCGTCAAAGGGAAGAGAGGCAGGGGTCCTCCATGCAGGCACTTCAGTGGCAGCTCCATCGACGAAGTTAGGGTAGGTCTCAAGACGGTCTTGTAGAGGGATATCTGGCCCGTAGAAATACGTGCGCTGCCAGTTCTTGCAAGATTCATGCCCTACAATGTCGAGGAAGCGTCGGCTAGGCTGAATCTTAAAGCTAATGGTTATGTAGATCCGCAGTTCATCCTTGGACTCTACGGACTCTCTCTTGAAGGTAAAGAAATATAGAAACAGGTCTAATCTAGGTTTAATTCCTAGATATCCTTCGCACAAAGCTACAAAGTTGCTAAGGACTAGGATGATGTTGGGAGAGAGGTTATGGGGAAGTACCTGGAAGTGTCGAAGGACATCCAGGAAGAAGTCGGAGACTGGCAGGCTTACACCATGTACCAGCTGAGATTTGAGGTACACCTTCTCTCTGGCTTGGGGAGAAGGGACCACCTCGCTAGTCGGCGCCACGTGCCAGACGAACTTCTCCGCCCTAGGGAGATACCCCTCGTCAATCAGCTCGTGGAGATCTTTGGTGGAGGGATCAGAACGTCTCCACACCCCCTTATGGGAGTCATTTTCCTCTTCAGCATCTTCGGGCGCCGCTCATTCTTGGTCATCATCGGCGGATTCCATCACGGCAGAGACGGGGATGACCACCCCCTCCAGCGGAACGATAACTCCCTGGGATGGCTCCATCGTAGCCTCGGGAATCACCGCTATGGAAAGAGCAGAGCTACTGGAGGCCATTACGACGAGGAGTGTGTGGAGAAAGAAAGGGCTCTGGTTAGGGTTTTTGCTAAGGAGCTCGAACGATCGTGTGGCTGGAGGAAGACGAAGACTGGGAGAAAATGCGGGTAAAAAGAAATAAATTGACTGCGTCGGAAATATATAATCATTGTGTCAAGATTCATGCAAAAAGATCTAATGGTTGGAACATTACCGACATGGAAGTGAACGTGCGCGGTAATTTCACCACGTCCTCCGTCTTTTGCCGCTCTGCTGTTTCAGATTTCGCGCACGTGAAAATAGCTAATTATTAATTCTTTGCTTATGTGAGTTTCGAGGTAGCGTAGGTTGTGCCCTATGTCATCCTCCTGACTGTTGCAGTGAAGTGTCACGTCCGAAGATTCCATCGAAGAAGGAGATCGTCCGACTCTGGAAACGAAGACTCAAGGAATCTTCGGCTACATTGCGAAGCGGGAGAGGATTGCAGGGTTCTTTGAGAGACCATTGAGATAATGCTTGATGAATTGCCGGCATCACTTAGACGGGATATTCAGAGATCAATGAGCAATACAACACAAGATTTCAAAGTCCTCTTGGGGCTACTGTTGGGGATATGTTATATGGGTATCCTCATGGCATGTCACAAATCCGCCTAACCCGGGTGGCCCATAGCTGGTAGCAAGGCCTATGGCCTGCTGGGCGGCCTAGTTAGACGGATCCTGATGGGAGGCCCAGGTCGGATAAAGGAAGCCTATGCAGGAGTCAGCGACATACTCAGAGCCTTGGAGTACAAGACACGGAAGACTAGTTCGTGTAGATGTAGGACTATTTACCTTGTCCGGCAAGGACCTTTCCCTGTAAACCCTAGATCTTGGCGCCTTTATAAGCCGGCCTGCGGGAGCCTTTAGGGCACAACTTCTCTGATTGCAGCGTACAACACGCAACACCTCGCACAACGAACCTATCTCCGTACCTCGGCGTATTGCCATTATAGTGATTTATAGCAGGAGTAGAGTTCCGCACCATTGTGGGACTTGAACCTGGGTAAGCTGTGTTATCTTGTACCCGCCAACTCTCCGCCTTACCCCACGTCTCTAAACACGCACTGTGAGGACCCCTCCATGGCGTACTCATCGGCAATACCACGAAAATATGAGCTTTGCACATTTAGTAGTTTAGGTAGAATTTTATCACTTTGCTTGTCTATTACATGTGTGTAGGTGTTGATGATGATTATGGATAAAACAAAGGCAAAAGGAACAAAGAGAGCCTTGTATGGAGGAGCTGTAGGGACCAGACTTAGCCATTTGGGTGTTGGAAAAAGTGAATTTCCCAACTTCTCAAAATAAATATCCAAGAAAACTGGATTGTAGACCTCCTCGATACGAATCCAATGAGCCCAAGAACACCCAAATCGGAGTTTGTATGAAGAAACGGTGGCCAAAACACTGCAGAACCTAAAGGTTTGACAAGCAACTATACAGCGGGAAGTATTTTTCCGGTCGTATAGTTCCTGCCGTATAGTTGCGAAAAAAGTCGCAAATGACGGGATTTTGCCCCAAAGAAGCTCCAGAACCTTCCCTTAGTCATATGACGGTATTGGGGGAATCCTAGGGCACCTCCAAGGCCTATTTAAAGGTGGGAGGAGCCAAGAGAGAGGTACAAGCCATATCCTCCACCACGGCAGAGCCCTGCCGCCGTGCCACTGCCATAGCCTCCTCTAATCAGATCTACACCATCACCATCACACAAGAGAAGGAGGGACTTGGATCTTGAAGGCCTCCACATCGATCTACATCGTCATCTTCATCAACAACGTCTCCATCACCGATCCCCTTTGGTTACTTGTTGTAATTCTAGATTGAATCTTGGATTTGCACTTGTCTTCAATTGTATCATCATAATTCATCTATATTCTATCCATGATGTTGATTGCCTTCATGTGCGAGTAGTTTCCTTTGTTCTTGGGGAGATGGAGAAACCCTAGTATGAGATTGAATTGAGATAAAGATTATTATGTGAAATTGTTCATTATGTGTTTGTGTTAGATTTGATTCATCTTGATGTTGGGTGAAGCGTGCCACTCAATATTTTCCTCACTAAGGACTAGATGGAGGGAACTACTTGTTGGTAGACAGAGGGATGATAACACTTATGGTGACTATAAAGTTTTTGTCATTCCTTACGTATCAACTTGGGAACAGAGGAGAACTCACAGAACATTGTCCATGCCATGGGATACATCCTATGGGGTAAAGTCCCTTAATAGCGCAGTAATTCGATTAATGTCGATTGCTGTCTGCTGTGGTTATGACGGATGATGTGTGTAGTGGTTGCTGCCTATTCATCCATATATGGAGCTCCTCCCACACATATCATAAATGGTCTTATTCATTATAATAATTTTGATCACTCTTTCTAATTACTAGCAGTGGACCCACTACTCCTGGATAACTCTTTCCATCATCTTGTAGACTCTAATCATACTTGCATGCTCCTGTTTACTTACAACTTTAGTCTACTTATTGTTATCTTATTTGAAACCCCAAAAATATCTTTTACACAAAACTCACATTTCATCTTGTTACTTAGAAAGTTATTTAGCATTACTATTTCAGTATTTAGTTCAAATAGTTATTAGACTTCAGACTCATGCTCCCTGTGGGATCGTTATCTTTATTTTGAAACTAGCTACAAACGATCTGTGCACTTGCAGTCATCAGAAGCCCTTCTCTAAACCTTCCCCTCCACCACCACTACCATGGCGTAGCTTTATTGGAGTTCCCGAGATCCGCTACTTCCGTTGCCTAGTTGGAGCATGGCATCAGGAGTCATCGGCACACCGAACATGTGACCGATTATAGAGGCATTGCTCGTCTATGGCGCTGATCGTCTGCATGTCCTTGAGGATGGTCGTGTACCATCTACATAAACCACGTTTGTTTGAGGGAATGTTATCCTGCTCACGATCTATGAGGGTGAGTCCATCAGTAACCGTTACAAAGTATTGCCTAGATTTGATCTTGGCAGTTGCAAACCGTAGGATTTTTTTGTTTTCTATGCACCGAACCCCATCATTTCTCATTCCCATGATATAACATTCTAGTGATCTTATCACTTGCTTGCAAGCTACATCAATGTGATATCACCGAGGTGGCCCAGAGTATATCTCTCTGTCATCGGGATGGACAAATCCCACTCTTGATCCATGAGCCTCTATAACACTTTCGGAGTATCTGAACCCATATTTATTATCACCATGTTATGGTGTGATGTTTGATGTTATCAAGTTAATCTTTCGGTGTTAGTGATTGACATGATCTCATGATCTCAGGACTAAATTTACTTCATATGATGTTATAGCAATTTAAACAAAATGACTTTGATCATATTGCTATACTTTGGATGAATGTTCATCACACCATTCCACCAATGTTGTGACCTCGTCATTAACAACATCCAATGTCCATGATCAGGAAACCTTGATCATCTTGTTAATCCACGAGCTAGTTTATATGAGAGGCATAACTAGGAACCCCTTATTCGTTTACTAAACACACATGTATTAATGTTTCCAATTAACACAATTATAGTTGTAACATCCCAAAACTTAATCCAAGGTTAATCAAGATCAAATCTACCCAATTTAGGGTTAACAAAAACTTTTTCGTTTAAAATCATTAAGCATTCATATGTGTGTGCATTTAATTTAGGAGTTGTTTCGAATTGCCATGTTTGAGTGATCCATTGGTTGTAAAATGATTCTAAGGTGAATTAAAAAAACATCATCTAGATCATTCCCAAACAAATCCCAAAGAAAAAACAAATCAAAAAGAATAAAATAAGCAAATGGTCACTTTTGCCATTTTAATCACCTAGCCTACTTTGGCTATTCCTAGAACTCAAATCTTAACAGAAACAATTGTGGATATTTGCACCCCTTACTAGTACAAGTAGTGATGTACCAAGGCCCACTTTGTTTCATCCCAAAAACTTTCAAACACTAAATTTAAATGACAATTGAAAATTGAATGTAGTTCATATGTATAGATCACACTTATTCAAAAACCACTCAAATGATCTCCATTTCAAAAAAAACAAGCACACCTAGAAGCTTAAGCATAAGTTACATCACTCCACCAAAAATCAGCTCAAAATTCAAATATTTTGTTCATGCGGCCATTGTGTCGAACACCTAGCAGGCAGAATCAAAATGGCCTAACTTATACTGTTTTTGATCAAATTTGGTCGAGCCATTTGAACCCAATTCAAGTCCCTTGTCTCCCCCAGACCCAACCAAGCCATCAAAGACCTACCCAATGGCCTAGGGCAACAGTGCGATGCCGCCCCGACGCCATGCTCGCCGGCCAACCTTGCCAACGCCGCAGTAGACCGCCAGCCCCTCGCCGCCTCTCCAGGAAGCACGGCGTGACCTCACCACCACCCACGGTCCACCCCTCGATCAACCCCAGCCCCTAGACCACCCCAGCACCGTGCCGCCCTTTCTCTCTGCGTGCAGCCAGAGCGCGATCACCGCCAGCACGCAGCAGACCGCGCCTTGACCCCATACCACGCACGCCGCTCCGCCTCGACACCAGCACCCTGCCAGACATGGCCGTGCATCGCCACGCGACCCACAGCCGCCGTGGTCGCCATCGACCATCACCTCTATCCCTTAGAGCGCGAGACACTCCGGACCATAATCCACCGCCCCTAGCATCGCCATTAAGCCGTAGAGCACCACCAGGGAACCGCGCACAGTCCGCCTACCTCGCCACACTGGTAGCCCCCTGTTTTGCCATCACCGACGAACTGTGCCCATGCCTCTCGGTCTCACCGTCGCGCCTATATAAGCAGGTCTCCCCAACACCATCTCTTCACACCATTCCACTCTCCTCTCTCCACTGACCATTTCCCCTCTCTCGCCGGAGCCGCTCGAGCAACCGTTCGCCGGAATTGCACCGGAGGAGGCTGCTGCAGAGGAGGAGACGCTGCCGTCGATTCCGTCCACCTCAGCCCCTACCGCTACCTCGCCCGAGTCTGCCGTCACCGTCCAGTTTGATCGCCCACCTCACCGCACTAGCTGGAGCCCTGGTACGTCCCTAGTGGACCCCCACTTGCCGTTTAGGGTTCGGTCTCACCGGCGACGAGTCCGTCGTCGATGACGACCGTGAGCCGTTGATCCGCGTTCTAATCGTGTGGCCCAGATCGCTTGATACTGTTTCGGGTTTTAAATGTCACTCACAAGAGGACCCCCCTTGTCAGTCGCCCTCTGCGCCGCTGAGCATCACTGGGCCGGCCCGTTAGTTTTCTTGCACTAGCCCACAAATTCAAATTAGGATTTTTCTATTTTAGTTTAAACTCAATTCTGTCCCTTAGTTTAAAAATCATTTCAGGAAGATTTACTAAACCAAATTGAGTGATTCTATTTTTTTGGAAAGATACTGAAATTATCTATCAAAGCCCGTTGTATTTAAATCATTTAGAGTTAGAGATCTCTCCTAGTAAAAATAACAAGACATAAGTATTTCCATATTCAAACATTTTTCTAAAATCAACCATAATAGCTTTTGAGTTGATTCCAACTCTCAAAAATCACATTTAACCATACCTATCTGAATATGTAATAATATTAAGGTTTGCACGCTGTGACTTTGGACTAGTACCAAAATAATGCTATATAGGCATTTCTAGCCACTTTAAATCATTAAATATTAAACTTAAACTTATTAAAATATGATCCAACCTTTAAATCACATTCCCATATGTTAGAATATGTGGTGATGACATGTGTCCACATGATCCTATATTTTAATTGGAGGATATTAAATCTTAGTTATTTTCAATGAGTAGAAATTACTTTTCTCAAATAAAAAGAATGAAGCTAGTTAATAAAACCTTGTGATGCTTGTGATGAGATTAGATAATCAAATGTGTGCCTCAGTGTGCTAAGTAGACTAGTTAAGTATTGTTTGGTGATTGTGTATCCCGTATGTATTTATAGACGATAGTACCGACCAAGCTTTCGAGGAGGAGTTCTACCAAGAGGAGGAGGAAGAAAACTTCAACCACTTCACCAACCAAGGCAAGGTAACACTTGCAAGTATTATACTAGCAAGCCATCATTAACAATGCAAGATAATCCTTGCAAGTTACACAACCTAAGCAAGATGCATTAGGCATGCTTTAGGTTATACCACTTTGACTATTACCTACCCCAAGTTTTATTTCCAAGCTTTTACTTTCTTTACTATATTAAAGTCCTTTACTTGTTTGAAGGTAGCATAAAAAGTATAAAACTTGACCTATCTAGATAACCTTAGATGTCATTCTATGGCATGAGATAGAGATTAGCATCCCATATTAGTGAACACTCTTAACTTAGTAGTTTAGAGCTAAACTAGAACTTGAGTCACTTTAGATGGGAATAGTTGGTGAAAATGAATTGTGAAAACCTTGGAATGATGAGTCATTCTATTGAGATGTTTTGACATGTGTTGAGAAACACAAATGGTTTATGATGATGAAAATGTTGAGGCATGAGCCTTAGCCCTTTTACAAAACTGATGGTTGGGTTCGGATGCGATACCATTCCAATTTTATCGTACAACCACAATACCTGAATTGGGTAAGGCTTAGCCAGAAGTTTATATGCATTAGTATTAGTTCCCTCACGGGAGAGGTTTGAGCTGAGGCTACCTCTCAATGTTGTCCACCTATGAATTGCCCAAGATGACAGATGGTCATGGTTGGGAGGCCATACTCATAGGAGAGGTGGTTATACTAGGGTGTGTAAAGGAAAGGTTATGTTTGATTATCTGCATACTAAGTATGATGATTCAGGGTTATCCCTGACAGATGTATCGAATCTTGTGGTGAAAGTGTACCACCTCTGCAGAGTGTCAAACTATTCAAATAGCCGCGTCCGTGGTTATGGACAGTTGGAGTGGCCATACTGTTCCGTTGTCAGATGTTTTCAAAATGACTTATGGTATAAATGATGAATCTTGACTTGACCACAACAGAGTTGTGACTATAACACTAGCTTCCCAACTTAAGTGATTCTAGAACTTTATTTTATATTTCTTTGCTTTTGAAGTCAGCTTAGGTTTCAAACTTAACTTTACAAATAAACATAGAGTTAGCTTTTCCCACTAGCACTACCTTACGTGTTAGTGATAGTTTACGAGTACTTAAAGAGTATTCATGGCTTTTGTCTCTGGTTATTCCTATGGCCAGACTATGAAGGAGATTACCAAGATGAATGACAGCGGGACGACTATGATAACTAGGACTATCTTCCATCGCCAGCATTGCCTATGCCACTGAAGATGGACCCCACCACTACGCTTATTATTTATTCCGCTGCTTGTTGTATTAAGACTGGATCATGTGATCCTTTATTCGTGTAAGACCTTATTATGGTTTGTAATGGATGATGTACTGTGATATCCAATCTGTTATGTCTCGCAAAAATGGTAATCCTGGGATTGCGATGTATGACGTAACAGGCATCTAGGATTAAAAATCCGGGTGTTGACAAGTTGGTATCAGAGCCATCCTGACCATAGGAGACCCTAGTTAGAATGGACGTCTGAACAAAAACTTAATTTCAAAACCAAAGTGAGTATTTATGAAAAACTATTTCCTCTCTTACCCTTGGGAATTCATTCTTTCTCAAAAATTCATGTTCCTCCAATTCTTACATTACTACATAAACTTTGACACACTTGATCACTTCACTAACTTCCTCATCCTTAATTCTTGTAGATGGAGACTCAGTTCAGCAAGTTCTACCAGTTGGGCAATGGAGGCCAACTGATCTTCGAGAGGGATCTAGATTCACTATCTAAGTTATTGGGACGCCCACATCTGGAGTTTCTTGGAGCTCAACTTCCTAGACCCCAAGGAGGAGATTTACAATGGCTAGTCACCGCTGATCTTCGAGGAAGTATAGAAGCACCAACATTCGGGAGGATTCAGTTCTCCGTAAGAGAGAACAACTGGCTAGATGGATTAGCCAGGGCAATGCATGAAGCTCTCGCACGTCTATGTGCCCTGAGTGTCAACCAAATCCAAGGAACCCGTTTTGTTCACTATGCAAGGCGTGACTTCATGGGAATGCCAATGGAGATGCCAAGCCACCCGGAGTTGAAGCGTCAAGTGGAGAACCTTGACTTCCTGCTGTACGACCGCCAGAAGGAATTGGACAGTGCTAGGGAGTTTGCCAACCACAACCTTGCCATTGCCACCTAGAAGGACTAGACTTTCTCACTGCTTGTCAAGGACCATCAGTCTCTTCGCCGCCAGCGCGAAAAGAAGGATCGCACCATCGGTCGTCTTCGCAAGAAGGTGGCCGACCTCGAGAAGACCATCAAGGAGCAAGAAGCTCAACTTGCAGCAAAGGAGGAAGAAGAGGAAGTGAAGACATCCAGGGAGATATGGACTCTTACCTCAGCAATGATGATGACTTTCTGGAGGAGGATGTCGTGGACTTCTACACCGACGATGAGGACTCCGACTTCATCGACGATGAGTAGATGCACTAGAGCACTATCGTAGAGTGAGGATAACGGTCGCATTGTATCGTAGCTTGCAGAATGGTTCTTAAAACCATCTGTTTTTCCTTGTTGTTGTGGTGTGTGTGTGTTTGTATCGTGTGCTTGTTTGAATGAATGAAAAGAAGTTAGTTGCAAAACCTGAGTCAAACTCAAAGTGTTAGCTTTGAAACCAAAACCATGAACCTTAGAACTTTCCCTCTTACCCCTTTATCTATCTCAATCTTCAGATGACTCGTCGAAATCCCGGAGGGAGCAACTCATCGCAGGACCCAATGCTGCAGATTATGCAGATGTTAGTGGCAGACCGTGAAGCAAGCAGGGCAGAGCGCCAGGCCAACTTAGCAACACTGTAGTAGATAGCTCAGATGGCCCAAAACAACCAAGGGCATGGAAATCAGGATCATCAAGGATCCAAGCTGAAAAACTTCCAGAATACCAATCCCCCAATCTTTAGCACCTTGGAGAACCCACTGGATGCTGATGACTAGCTGCGGACAATGGAGAACAACTTGGAAGTAGCCAGAGTTGATGACAACGAGAAAGTTCTCTTTGCCACCCACTACTTGGCAGGAGATGCGAGAGCCTGGTGGAACAGCATCCGCCTGATGAACCATGGTCAAGTGATGACATGGGAAGCCTTCAAAATCAAGTTTAGCCACACCCACGTGCCGCAGGGCCTAGTCACCAGAATGAGGGATGAATTTAGAGAACTGAAGGAAGGCAAAATGACTGTAGTGGAGTACCATGACAGATTCCTGTCGCTTGCCAGGTACGCCCCGGATGAGATCAACACGGAGGCCAAGAAAGAGAGATTCCTGAACGGACTACATGATGAGATGCAGACTGTCCTCGTCAACATCCGCTTCGAGGATCTCGAAGAACTAGTCGACTCTGCCATTCAGATGGAAGGGAATATTAACGAGGCAAACGACAACCGCAAACATCGTATGATGCACTAAGCTGGATCCAACAGCCACCAGAAGTACCGTCCCAACCCATCTACAGGGTATGCACCAAGAAACAACCGACCCCTAATGTCTCGCCCAAGCTACCCCAACCATAGAGGAGGCAATGTGAAGTCCGGAGGAAACAACAACAACCCCGGCAACACCAGCAATTTCGACCGTGCACCTCCCAAGAGCAACAACAAGAACAACAACACTGCACCCAGAACTGGAAGCAATGATGTGCCTGTCACAGCTAAAGACAAGTCTCATATCACTTGTTTCGAGTGTGGAGTGAAGGGTCACTATTCCAATGAGTGTCCCAAGAAGACTGCCGCCACTGCCAATGTGAATGCCCCAGCTCAACAGCTGCGTCGTGTTCAACGAGGAAGAAGATTTGCCCCAGGGAACCCTCACAACCGCAACGGCCGTCTCTTCCACATGAACGCCAAAGAAGCCCAAGAAGCGGCATATGTAGTGCTGGGTATGTTTTCTGTCAACTCAGTTTTAGCAAGAGTGTTGTTTGATTCTGGAGCATCGCACTCATTTGTCACCGAAGAATTTGCATGCACTAGTAAGATCCACCCAACCAACTTGAAGCATGTCATGATAGTTCAAATTCGTGGTTCAACTACAAAAGCTAGATAAATTTGCAAAGTTGTGCCTATCAGAATGCATGGGATAGATTTTTATGCCAATCTAATAGTACTTGGAACCAAAGGATTGGAAGTAGTACTAGGTATGGATTGGATGTCAAAGCATAAAGGACTGATAGACTGTGCTAAGAAAGCCATCACCATGACCAGTAGCTCTGGAGTAACAGTAGAGCATGTATCTGAAACCTTACCCTGTCAATTCAAGTGCAACAAGCGCTAGCCCTACCCACCATAGACCAAGTCAGAGTAGTCTGTGAATACCCCGACGTGTTCCTAGGTGAATTTCCAGGTATGCCCCCGGATAGGGATATTGAGTTCATTATTGAACTAATCCCCGGAACCGGACCAATAGACCAGAGACCCTATAGCATGAACCCCTCAGAGTTAGTAGAATTGAAGAAGCAGTTGGACGCTATGTTAGCAACATGCTTGATTCAACCAAGCGCATCGCCATGGAGATCACCAGTGTTATTCGTCGACAAGCAAGATGGAGGCAGCCGTTTGTGCATAGATTACAGA
This sequence comes from Avena eriantha, assembly GCA_910589775.1. NCBI lineage: Eukaryota > Viridiplantae > Streptophyta > Magnoliopsida > Poales > Poaceae > Avena > Avena eriantha. The sequence goes on from OU342741.1 coordinate 314,411,276, forward strand.
AAGCTGAATGACGTCACCATCAAAAAAAGTACCCTTTGCCAAAGATAGAGGATCTATTTGATCAGTTAATTGGTGCCCAAGTGCTCTCAAAGATTGATCTTAGGACTGGTTATCACCAACTTAAGATTCGTGCAACGGATATTCCGAAAGACCGCCTTTGCTACTCATTATGGTTTATATGAGTATACGGTTATGTCTTTTGGATTAACCAATGCCCCTGCTTATTTCATGAATCTCATGAATAAGATCTTTATGAATTTCCTAGATAAGTTTTTCGTGGTGTTTATCGACGATATTCTTATCTACTCCAAGTCAGAAGAAGAGCATGAGCAATATCTGAGAATCATCCTGGAAACCCTGAGAGAGCATCGGTTATATGCCAAGTTCAGCAAATGTGAGTTCCGGCTGAAAGAAGTAGGATTCCTAGGACATATTGTGTCTGCCGGAGGAGTCTCTATTGATCCCACCAAGATCAGAGATGTCGAAGCATGGGAAGCCCCAACCACTCAAACCCAAGTCCGTGCATTTCTCGGATTAGCGGGATATTACCGCAAGTTCGTAGAAGGATTCTCGAGCATCGCCAGAACCATGACCCAATTGTTGAAGAAGGACAAGAAGTTTGAATGGACCAACAAATGTGAATCCAGCTTCCAAGAACTGAAGAAGAGATTGATTTCAGCCCCAATATTGATCATGCCAGATATCAAGAAGCCGTTTGATGTATATTGTGATGCATCCAGGATTGGTCTCGGATGTGTATTGATGCAGAAGGCAAAGTTATCGCGTATCTGTCTCGGCAACTGAAGCAGCATGAGCAGAACTATCTGACCCATGACCTTGAGTTAGCAACCGTAGTTTTAGCATTGAAGACATGGCGTCATTATCTTATGGGTAATCATTGTGAGATTTACTCGGATCACAAAAGCTTGAAGTATATTTTCACTCAGAAGGAGCTGAATATGAGGCAAAGGAGATGGATAGAGTTAATCAAGGATTATGACCTTGACATTCACTATCACCCCGACAAAGCCAATGTGGTAGCGGATGCTCTTAGCAGATTGCCGTGTAGGCTAAACACCATGATCAAGGAGAAGCAACCAAGTTTGCATGAGGAGTTGGAGCAGTTTAGAATTGAGCTAGTTAGCAAAGGATTTTTAGCTAGCATTGAACTTCAACCCACTTTGATTAGCCAAATCAAGGAAGCCCAGAAGGGAAATGAAAGTATCGACATAATCAAATGTCGTATTGGTACAGGAAAGGTACCTGGATTCACCGAAGACGAAGAAGGATTTATGTGGTACAAAGGACGTATCTATGTGCCAGCAGATTTGGAGCTGAAGCAGGTTATCATGCAGGAAGCTCATGATACTCCTTATTCTATCCACCCCGGAGGAACAAAGATGTATCAAGATTTGAAAGAGCAATTTTGGTGGCACAAGATGAAGAGAGAAATCGGAAGCTACATCGCCAAGTGTGACATCTGTCAAAGAGTCAAAGCAGAACATCAGAGACCCGCATGACTGTTGCAACCACTACAGATTCCGAAATGGAAATGGGATTCTGTCGGAATGGAATTTATCACCGGATTGCCTACTTCTAGTAGGGGAAATGACTCAATCTAGGTCATTGTTGATAGACTGTCCAAGGTAGCTCACTTTATACATGTCAAGACCACCTATCAGAGTTCGAAGCTAGCAGAGCTATACATTGCTAGAATTGTTAGTCTGCATGGAACCCCCAAGACCATAGTATCAGATCAAGGAACCCAATTTACCTCCAGATTTTGGCAGAAAGTCCAAGAAGGATTAGGAACCAAGTTGAATTTCAGCACTGCTTATCACCCGCAAACCGATGGACAGACTGAAAGAGTCAGCCAAATCTTAGAGGATGTGTTCAGAGCTTGTGTGTTAGAGTATGGATCAAAATGGGAAGATTGCTTGCCTTTCGCAGAATTTTCATATAACAACAGTTATCAAGCCAGTTTGCAAATGGCACCATTTGAGTTCCTATACGGAAGAAAGTGTCGTACCCCTTTGAATTGGTCGCAAGTAGGAGAGAGCCAGATTTTTGGACCTGACATTCTCCGAGAAGCTAAAGAGAAGGTTCACAAAGTCCGTGAGCACCTCAAGACCGCCCAATCCAGACAGAAGAGTTATGCTAACAAGAGAAGGAGAGACCTGACTTTCAATGTCGGAGATATTGTATATCTCAAGGTTTCGCCATTGAAGGGAACGCAACGCTTTAGTCTGAAAGGAAAGTTAGCCCCCAGATATATCGGACCCTTCAAGATTCTGAATCACCAAGGAGAAGTATCGTATCAACTGGAACTGCCAGAAGAGATGTCAGCCATCCACAGTGTGTTCCATATCTCGTTACTTTGCAAATGCCTAGAAGTGCCGGAGAAGACTGAAGTATTCAAGAACATCGATCACCGAGTTGTTGAGATCAACAAGGATCTCACGTATCGTGAAGTGCCCATCCGTATCTTGGAAGAATCTTACAGGACCACCAGGACCAGGAGTATCAAATTTCTCAAGATTCAATGGAGCAACCATACCAAAGAAGAAGCCACTTGGGAGCGAGAAGATTACATTAGGACAGAGTTTCCAGATCTCTTTAGTTCCTAGTTTTCTTTCGTAAAGCTTGGGGCGAGATTTTGTTTAAGGGGGGAAGGTTTGTAACATCCCAAAACTTAATCCAAGGTTAATCAAGATCAAATCTACCCAATTTAGGGTTAACAAAAACTTTTCCATTTAAAATCATTAAGCATTCATATGTGTGTGCATTTAATTTAGGAATTGTTTTGAATTGCCATGTTTGAGTGATCCATTGGTTGTAAAATGATTCTAAGGTGAATTAAAAAAAACATCATCTAGATCATTCCCAAACAAATCCCAAAGAAAAAACAAATCAAAAAGAATAAAATAAGCAAATGGTCACTTTTGCCATTTTAATCACCTAGCCTACTTTGGCTATTCCTAGAACTCAAATCTTAACAGAAACAATTGTGGATCTTTGCACCCCTTGCTAGTACAAGTAGTGATGTACCAAGGCCCACTTTGTTTCATCCCAAAAACTTTCAAACACTAAATTTAAATGACAATTGAAAATTGAATGTAGTTCATATGTATAGATCACACTTATTAAAAAACCACTCAAATGAACTCCATTTCAAAAACCCAATCACACCTATAAGCTTAAGCATAGGTTACATCACTCCACCAAAATCAGCTCAAAATTCAAATATTTTGTTCATGCGGCCATTGTGTCGAACACCTGGCAGGTAGAATCAAAATGGCCTAGCATATACTTTTTCTATGAAATTTGGTCGAGCCATTTGAACCCAATTCAAGTCCCTTGTGTCCCCCAGACCCAATCAAGCCATCAAAGACCTACCCAATGGCCTAGGGCAACAGTGTCATGCCGCCCCGACGCCATGCTCGCCGGCCAACCTTGTCAACGCTGCAGCAGACCGCTAGCCCCTCTCTGCTGCTCCAGGAAACACGGTGTGACCTCACCGCCGCCCACGGTCCACCCCTTGATCAACCCCAGCCCCTGGACCACCCCAGCACCCCGCCGCCCTTTCTCTCTGTGCGCAGGCAGAGCGCGATCGCCGCCAGCACGCAGCAGACCGCGCCTTGACCCCATACCACGCACGCCGCTCCGCCTCGACACCAGCACCATGCTAGACCCGACGAACCGTGCCCATGCCTCTCGGTCTCACCGTCACGCATATATAAGCAGGCCTTCCTAGCACCATCTCTTTATACCATTCCACTCTCCTCTCTCCACTGACCATTTTCCCTCTCTCGCCGGAGCCGCTCGAGCAACCGTTCACTGGAATTGCACCAGAGGAGGCCGCTGCAGAGGAGGAGACGCTGCCGTCGATTCCGTCCACCTCAACCCCTACCGCTACCTCTCCTGAGTCCGCCGTCGCCGTCCAGTTCGATCACCCGCCTCGCCGCACTAGCTGGAGCCCTGGTACGTCCCTAGTAGACCCCCACCGGCTGTTTAGGGTTCGGTCTCGCCGGCGACGAGACCGTCGTCGACGACGACCATGAGCTGTTGATCCGCGTTCTAATCGTGTGGCCCAGATCGCTTGATACTGTTTCGGGTTCTAAATGTCACTGACAGGCGGACCCCCCTTGTCAGTCTCCCTCTGCGCCGCTGAGCTTCACTGGGCCGGCCCGTTAGTTTTCCTGCGCTAGCCCACAAATTCAAATTAGGATTTTTCTATTTTAGTTTAAACTCAATTCTGTCCCTTAGTTTAAAAATCATTTCAGGAAGATTTACTAAACCAAATTGAGTGATTCTATTTTTTTTGGAAAGATACTGAAATTATCTATCAAAGCCCGTTGTATTTAAATCATTTAGAGTTAGAGATATCTCCTAGTAAAAATAACAAGACATAAGTATTTCCATATTCAAACATTTTTCTAAAATCAACCATAATAGCCTTTGAGTTGATTCCAACTCTCAAAAATCACATTTAACCATACCTATCTGAATATGTAATAATATTAAGGTTTGCACGCTGTGACTTTGGACTAGTACCAAAATAATGCTATATAGGCATTTCTAGTCACTTTAAATCATTAAATATTAAAATTCAACTTATTAAAATATGATCCAACCTTTAAATCACATTCCCATATATTAGAATATGCGGTGATGACATGTGTCCACAAGATCCCATATTTTAATTGGAGAATATTAAATCTTAGTTATTTTCACAGAGTAGAAATTACTTTTCTCAAATAAAAAGAATGAAGCTACTTGTGATGCTTGTGATGAGATTAGATCATCAAATGTGTGCCTTAGTGTGCGAAGTAGACTAGTTAAGTATTGTTTGGTGATTGTGTATCCCGTATGTATTTATAGACGATAGTACCGACCAAGCTTTCGAGGAGGAGGAGTTCTACCAAGAGGAGGATGAAGAAAACTTCAACCACTGCACCAACCAAGGCAAGCTAGCACTTGCAAGTATTATACTAGCAAGCCATCATTAACAATGCAAGCTAATCCTTACAAGTTAGACAACCTAAGCAACATGCATTAGGCATGCTTTAGGTTATACCACTTTGACTATTACCTACCCCAAGTTTTATTTCCAAGCTTTTACTTTCTTTACTATATTAAAGTCCTTTACTTGTTTGAAGGTAGCATAAAAAGTATAAAACTTGACCTATCTAGATAACCTTAGATGTCATTCTATGGCATGAGATAGAGATTAGCATCCCATATTAGTGAACACTCTTAACTTAGTAGTTTAGAGCTAAACTAGAACTTGAGTCACTTTAGATGGGAATAGTTGGTGAAAATGAATTGTGAAAACCTTGGAATGATGAGTCATTCTATTGAGATGTTTTGACATGTGTTGAGAAACATGGTTTATGATGATGAAAATGTTGAGGCATGAGCCTTAGCCCTTTTACAAAACTGATGGTTGGGTTTGGATGCGATACCATTCCAATTTTACCGTACAACCACAATACCTGAATTGGGTAAGGCTTAGCCAGAAGTTTATATGCATTAGTATTAGTTCCCTCGAGGGAGAGGTTTGAGCTGAGGCTACCTCTCAATGTTGTCCACCTATGCAGTGCCCAAGATGACAGATGGTCATGGTGGGGAGGCCATACTCATAGGAGAGGTGCTTATACTAGGGTGTGTAAAGGAAAGGTTATGTTTGATTATCTGCATACTAAGTATGATGATTCAGGGTTATCCCTCACAGATGTATCGAATATTGTGGTGAAAGTGTACCACCTCTGCAGAGTGTCAAACTATTCGAATAGCCACGTCCGCGGTTATGGACAGTTGGAGTGGCCATACTGTTCCATTGTCAGATGTTTTCAAAATGACTTATGGTATAAATGATGAATCTTGACTTGACCATAACAGAGTTGTGACTATGATACTAGCTTTCCAACTTAAGTGATTCTAGAAGTTTATTTTATCTTTCTTTGCTTCTGAACTCAGCTTAGGTCAAACTTAACTTTCCAAATAAACATAGAGTTAGCTTTTCCCACTAGCACTACCTTACTTGTTAGTGTTAGTTTGTGAGTACTTAAAGAGTACTCATGGCTTTTGTCCCTGACTATTCCTATGGCCAGACTATGAAGGAGATTACCAAGATGAAGGACAGCAGGACGGCTATGATAACTAGGACTATCTTCCATCGCCAGCATTGTCTGTGTCACTGAAGATGGACCCCACCGCTACGCTTATTATTTATTCTGCTGCTTGTTGTATTAAGACTGGATCATGAGATCCTTTATTCATGTAAGACCTTATTATGGTTTGTAATGGATGATGTACTGTGATATCCAATCTGTTATGTCTCGCAAAAATGGTAATTCTAGGATTGCAATGTATGACATAACAGACATCCGGGATTAAAAATCTAGGTGTTGACAAAAGCATGCAAAATAAAAATCTAACATATACTTGGAATTCAATAATAACAACTTTATTATTGCCTCTCAAGGCATATTCCCTTCAGTCTCCCACTTGCACTAGAGACAATAATCTAGTTTACATAGTGATAAATCTAACACCCATGGAGTTCTAGTGATATCATGTTTTGCCCTTGGGAGAGTTTTAGCCAATGGATCTGCTACATTTAGATCCGTATGCACTTTACAAATTTTTATATCTCCATCCTTGACATGCGAGTAGATGGAGTGAAACCGGCGCTTGATATGCTAGGAATTCTTGTGAGACCTTGGTTCCTTGGCATTGGCTATGGCTCCATTGTTGTCACAATAGATCACCATTGGGTCCAGTGCACTAAGAACCACACCCAGTTTAGTTATGAACTCCTTCATCCAACCCGCTTCTTGCGCTGCTTCTGAAGTACCAACATATTCGCCTCGATTGTTGATCTCGCTACCACATGTTGTTGGGAGATCCTCCAACTAACTACTGCTCCATTCATTAGAAACACGTATCCGGGTTGAGACTTAGATGTAGGATTTCGCATACAAAAACAAAAAAAATCCTACGCCAAGAACCCTAATGCCAGGACCTATCCATTAGTAATGCAGTCACGGGAGAGGCTTTTCACAAACTTACCCTTAAAGACCGAAAAGCATTGTCAACGCTCGGGAGAGCATGGTTGATGCAGTCATACTGAAGCCGACCTCGGGGTAGTCTTGAAGTCCTTTGGCTCCTGTGGCTCCGATGACTCCTAGTGCCCTAGATGTTGAACCTCCAAGGGATTTACACACGTCATGTGCTTGATGATGACTCCCGCTCCTCCGATCCAGCAGCAGTTGCGGAAGTAGAGCTTCTAGATCTGAATCCCGCAGCGCGACGATGCTTCGTGGTGATGAAGACTCCTGCTCACTCAATCCGTACTTGGGACCACGATCACGGGAGAGAGAATCAACTGGAGGTCTCCCCAAAAGAGAGGAAACCTTTTATTGATTATTGTGTATTTATTTTGTCAAAATGCCTCACAATATATTAGGGAACCCCCCGCCCCGCCCCCATATAGGTAATCGCCTTAGCCATGTGCGACTAAACAAAGGAGAGGTGAGAGGAGGAGGGCTGGCCGGCTGGCCAAGGCCCTTTGGGGCCCCGCGCGGGGTGCCCAAGGCCCAGTCGGCCACCCCCTCTCTCTCCTCCCTTTGTTCTTTCCCTCATGGGCCCTATAACCTCCGGATTTTGGCCCGATGACCTTTTAATTGATTTTTATTTTATTAAATAATTATGAATAAATGATTAAATCAATATTTAACATTTACTCACGTATTATCTAATCCTATGGCTATGGAACTCCTTCCACCTCCACTCCGGACATCCTTCGGACTTACCGAAACCCTTTTGGTTTTCTCTCTCTTTTCTTTGGTGATTCTGCTGATACCAAACACTCTCTGAGCATCATCAAGCCCTTAAGCGTGATACCCCACAGTTCAGGAACACTCCATACATGGTAGACACCCCTCTCATACCAACGATCAGTAGTGGGACCTAGATGCCCATCATGACCCCTGTGCATTCCATGAATCTTTCGTCTCTTGAACCATGAACATCGTGTTCTATTTATTTTATCTCTTTGATACTTGCATTGTCCGAGATCTGATCAATTACATTACCATGTCATGTTCAATCTCGTTACTGACAAAAGCTACTTAACTCGTGTCGACAAGAGATATCCCCGTGACCTAGTCACACACTACATAGCTATTTGGATATAACTTCTCCGAGTCATGGGCCCTATAACCTCATTGGGAGGCCATACTCATAGGAGATGTGCTCATTGGGAGGCCATACTCATAGGAGAGGTGTTTATCGACGATATTCTTATCTACTCCAAGTCAGAAGAAGAGCATGAGCAACATTTGAGAATCATCCTGGAAACCCTGAGAGAGCATCGGTTATATGCCAAGTTCAGCAAATGTGAGTTCTGGATGAAAGAAGTAGGATTCCTAGGACATATTGTGTCTGCCGGAGGAGTCTCTATTGATCCAACCAAGATCAGAGATGTCGAAGCATGGGAAGCCCCAACCACTCAAACCCAAGTCCGTGCATTTCTTAGATTAGCGGGATATTACCGCAAGTTCGTAGAAGGATTCTCGAGCATCGCCAGAACCATGACCCAATTGTTGAAGAAGGACAAGAAGTTTGAATGGACCAACAAATGTGAATCCAGCTTCCAAGAACTGAAGAAGAGATTGATTTCAGCCCCAATATTGATCATGCCAGATATCAAGAAGCCGTTTGATGTATATTGTGATGCATCCAAGATTGGTCTCGGATGTGTATTGATGCAAGAAGGCAAAGTTATCGCGTATCTGTCTCGGCAACTAAAGCAGCATGAGCAGAACTATCTGACCCATGACCTTGAGTTAGCAACCGTAGTTTTAGCATTGAAGACATGGCGTCATTATCTTATGGGTAATCATTGTGAGATTTACTCGGATCACAAAAGCTTGAAGTATATTTTCACTCAGAAGGAGCTGAATATGAGGCAAAGGAGATGGATAGAGTTAATCAAGGATTATGACCTTGACATTCACTATCACCCCGACAAAGCCAATGTGGTAGCGGATGCTCTTAGCAGATTGCCGTGTAGGCTAAACACCATGATCAAGGAGAAGCAACCAAGTTTGCATGAGGAGTTGGAGCAGTTTAGAACTGAGCTAGTTAGCAAAGGATTTTTAGCTAGCATTGAACTTCAACCCACTTTGATTAGCCAAATCAAGGAAGCCCAGAAGGGAAATGAAACTACCGACATAATCAAATGTCGTATTGGTACAGGAAAGGTACCTGGATTCACCGAAGACGAAGAAGGATTTATGTGGTACAAAGGACGTATCTATGTGCCAGCAGATTTGGAGCTGAAGCAGGTTATCATGCAGGAAGCTCATGATACTCCTTATTCTATCCACCCTGGAGGAACAAAGATGTATCAAGATTTGAAAGAGCAATTTTGGTGGCACAAGATGAAGAGAGAAATCGGAAGCTACATCGCCAAGTGTGACATCTGTCAAAGAGTCAAAGCAGAACATCAGAGACCCGCATGACTGTTGCAACCACTACAGATTCCGGAATGGAAATGGGATTCTGTCGGAATGGAATTTATCACCGGATTGCCTACTTCTAGTAGGGGAAATGACTCAATCTAGGTCATTGTTGATAGACTGTCCAAGGTAGCTCACTTTATACATGTCAAGACCACCTATCAGAGTTTGAAGCTAGCAAAGCTGTACATTGCTAGAATTGTTAGTCTGCATGGAACCCCCAAGACCATAGTATCAGATCAAGGAACCCAATTTACCTCCAGATTTTGGCAGAATGTCCAAGAAGGATTAGGAACCAAGTTGAATTTCAGCACTGCTTATCACCCGCAAACCGATGGACAGACTGAAAGAGTCAGCCAAATCTTAGAGGATGTGTTCAGAGCTTGTGTGTTAGAGTATGGATCAAAATGGGAAGATTGCTTGCCTTTCGCAGAATTTTCATATAACAACAGTTATCAAGCCAGTTTGCAAATGGCACCATTTGAGTTCCTATACGGAAGAAAGTGTCGTACCCCTTTGAATTGGTCGCAAGTAGGAGAGAGCCAGATTTTTGGACCTGACATTCTCCGAGAAGCTAAAGAGAAGGTTCACAAAGTCCGTGAGCACCTCAAGACCGCCCAATCCAGACAGAAGAGTTATGCTAACAAGAGAAGGAGAGACCTGACTTTCAATGTCGGAGATATTGTATATCTCAAGGTTTCGCCATTGAAGGGAACGCAACGCTTTAGTCTGAAAGGAAAGTTAGCCCCCAGATATATCGGACCCTTCAAGATTCTGAATCACCAAGGAGAAGTATCGTATCAACTGGAACTGCCAGAAGAGATGTCAGCCATCCACAGTGTGTTCCATATCTCGTTACTTTGCAAATGCCTAGAAGTGCCGGAGAAGACTGAAGTATTCAAGAACATCGATCACCGAGTTGTTGAGATCAACAAGGATCTCACGTATCGTGAAGTGCCCATCCATATCTTGGAAGAATCTTACAGGACCACCAGGACCAGGAGTATCAAATTTCTCAAGATTCAATGGAGCAACCATACCAAAGAAGAAGCCACTTGGGAGCGAGAAGATTACATTAGGACAGAGTTTCCAGATCTCTTTAGTTCCTAGTTTTCTTTCGTAAAGCTTGGGGCGAGATTTTGTTTAAGGGGGGAAGGTTTGTAACATCCCAAAACTTAATCCAAGGTTAATCAAGATCAAATCTACCCAATTTAGGGTTAACAAAAACTTTTCCATTTAAAATCATTAAGCATTCATATGTGTGTGCATTTAATTTAGGAATTGTTTTGAATTGCCATGTTTGAGTGATCCATTGGTTGTAAAATGATTCTAAGGTGAATTAAAAAAAACATCATCTAGATCATTCCCAAACAAATCCCAAAGAAAAAACAAATCAAAAAGAATAAAATAAGCAAATGGTCACTTTTGCCATTTTAATCACCTAGCCTACTTTGGCTATTCCTAGAACTCAAATCTTAACAGAAACAATTGTGGATCTTTGCACCCCTTGCTAGTACAAGTAGTGATGTACCAAGGCCCACTTTGTTTCATCCCAAAAACTTTCAAACACTAAATTTAAATGACAATTGAAAATTGAATGTAGTTCATATGTATAGATCACACTTATTAAAAAACCACTCAAATGAACTCCATTTCAAAAACCCAATCACACCTATAAGCTTAAGCATAGGTTACATCACTCCACCAAAATCAGCTCAAAATTCAAATATTTTGTTCATGCGGCCATTGTGTCGAACACCTGGCAGGTAGAATCAAAATGGCCTAGCATATACTTTTTCTATGAAATTTGGTCGAGCCATTTGAACCCAATTCAAGTCCCTTGTGTCCCCCAGACCCAATCAAGCCATCAAAGACCTACCCAATGGCCTAGGGCAACAGTGTCATGCCGCCCTGACGCCATGCTCGCCGGCCAACCTTGCCAACGCTGCAGCAGACCGCTAGCCCCTCTCTGCTGCTCCAGGAAACACGGTGTGACCTCACCGCCGCCCACGGTCCACCCCTTGATCAACCCCAGCCCCTGGACCACCCCAGCACCCCGCCGCCCTTTCTCTCTGTGCGCAGCCAGAGCGCGATCGCCGCCAGCACGCAGCAGACCGCGCCTTGACCCCATACCACGCACGCCGCTCCGCCTCGACACCAGCACCATGCTAGACCCGACGAACCGTGCCCATGCCTCTCGGTCTCACCGTCACGCATATATAAGCAGGCCTTCCTAGCACCATCTCTTTATACCATTCCACTCTCCTCTCTCCACTGACCATTTTCCCTCTCTCGCCGGAGCCGCTCGAGCAACCGTTCACTGGAATTGCACCAGAGGAGGCCGCTGCAGAGGAGGAGACGCTGCCGTCGATTCCGTCCACCTCAACCCCTACCGCTACCTCTCCTGAGTCCGCCGTCGCCGTCCAGTTCGATCACCCGCCTCGCCGCACTAGCTGGAGCCCTGGTACGTCCCTAGTAGACCCCCACCGGCTGTTTAGGGTTCGGTCTCGCCGGCGACGAGACCGTCGTCGACGACGACCATGAGCTGTTGATCCGCGTTCTAATCGTGTGGCCCAGATCGCTTGATACTGTTTCGGGTTCTAAATGTCACTGACAGGCGGACCCCCCTTGTCAGTCTCCCTCTGCGCCGCTGAGCTTCACTGGGCCGGCCCGTTAGTTTTCCTGCGCTAGCCCACAAATTCAAATTAGGATTTTTCTATTTTAGTTTAAACTCAATTCTGTCCCTTAGTTTAAAAATCATTTCAGGAAGATTTACTAAACCAAATTGAGTGATTCTATTTTTTTTGGAAAGATACTGAAATTATCTATCAAAGCCCGTTGTATTTAAATCATTTAGAGTTAGAGATATCTCCTAGTAAAAATAACAAGACATAAGTATTTCCATATTCAAACATTTTTCTAAAATCAACCATAATAGCCTTTGAGTTGATTCCAACTCTCAAAAATCACATTTAACCATACCTATCTGAATATGTAATAATATTAAGGTTTGCACGCTGTGACTTTGGACTAGTACCAAAATAATGCTATATAGGCATTTCTAGTCACTTTAAATCATTAAATATTAAAATTCAACTTATTAAAATATGATCCAACCTTTAAATCACATTCCCATATATTAGAATATGCGGTGATGACATGTGTCCACAAGATCCCATATTTTAATTGGAGAATATTAAATCTTAGTTATTTTCACAGAGTAGAAATTACTTTTCTCAAATAAAAAGAATGAAGCTACTTGTGATGCTTGTGATGAGATTAGATCATCAAATGTGTGCCTTAGTGTGCGAAGTAGACTAGTTAAGTATTGTTTGGTGATTGTGTATCCCGTATGTATTTATAGACGATAGTACCGACCAAGCTTTCGAGGAGGAGGAGTTCTACCAAGAGGAGGATGAAGAAAACTTCAACCACTGCACCAACCAAGGCAAGCTAGCACTTGCAAGTATTATACTAGCAAGCCATCATTAACAATGCAAGCTAATCCTTACAAGTTAGACAACCTAAGCAACATGCATTAGGCATGCTTTAGGTTATACCACTTTGACTATTACCTACCCCAAGTTTTATTTCCAAGCTTTTACTTTCTTTACTATATTAAAGTCCTTTACTTGTTTGAAGGTAGCATAAAAAGTATAAAACTTGACCTATCTAGATAACCTTAGATGTCATTCTATGGCATGAGATAGAGATTAGCATCCCATATTAGTGAACACTCTTAACTTAGTAGTTTAGAGCTAAACTAGAACTTGAGTCACTTTAGATGGGAATAGTTGGTGAAAATGAATTGTGAAAACCTTGGAATGATGAGTCATTCTATTGAGATGTTTTGACATGTGTTGAGAAACATGGTTTATGATGATGAAAATGTTGAGGCATGAGCCTTAGCCCTTTTACAAAACTGATGGTTGGGTTTGGATGCGATACCATTCCAATTTTACCGTACAACCACAATACCTGAATTGGGTAAGGCTTAGCCAGAAGTTTATATGCATTAGTATTAGTTCCCTCGAGGGAGAGGTTTGAGCTGAGGCTACCTCTCAATGTTGTCCACCTATGCAGTGCCCAAGATGACAGATGGTCATGGTGGGGAGGCCATACTCATAGGAGAGGTGCTTATACTAGGGTGTGTAAAGGAAAGGTTATGTTTGATTATCTGCATACTAAGTATGATGATTCAGGGTTATCCCTCACAGATGTATCGAATATTGTGGTGAAAGTGTACCACCTCTGCAGAGTGTCAAACTATTCGAATAGCCACGTCCGCGGTTATGGACAGTTGGAGTGGCCATACTGTTCCATTGTCAGATGTTTTCAAAATGACTTATGGTATAAATGATGAATCTTGACTTGACCATAACAGAGTTGTGACTATGATACTAGCTTTCCAACTTAAGTGATTCTAGAAGTTTATTTTATCTTTCTTTGCTTCTGAACTCAGCTTAGGTCAAACTTAACTTTCCAAATAAACATAGAGTTAGCTTTTCCCACTAGCACTACCTTACTTGTTAGTGTTAGTTTGTGAGTACTTAAAGAGTACTCATGGCTTTTGTCCCTGACTATTCCTATGGCCAGACTATGAAGGAGATTACCAAGATGAAGGACAGCAGGACGGCTATGATAACTAGGACTATCTTCCATCGCCAGCATTGTCTGTGTCACTGAATATGGACCCCACCGCTACGCTTATTATTTATTCTGCTGCTTGTTGTATTAAGACTGGATCATGAGATCCTTTATTCATGTAAGACCTTATTATGGTTTGTAATGGATGATGTACTGTGATATCCAATCTGTTATGTCTCGCAAAAATGGTAATTCTAGGATTGCAATGTATGACATAACAGACATCCGGGATTAAAAATCTAGGTGTTGACAAAAGCATGCAAAATAAAAATCTAACATATACTTGGAATTCAATAATAACAACTTTATTATTGCCTCTCAAGGCATATTCCCTTCAGTCTCCCACTTGCACTAGAGACAATAATCTAGTTTACATAGTGATAAATCTAACACCCATGGAGTTCTAGTGATATCATGTTTTGCCCTTGGGAGAGTTTTAGCCAATGGATCTGCTACATTTAGATCCGTATGCACTTTACAAATTTTTATATCTCCATCCTTGACATGCGAGTAGATGGAGTGAAACCGGCGCTTGATATGCTAGGAATTCTTGTGAGACCTTGGTTCCTTGGCATTGGCTATGGCTCCATTGTTGTCACAATAGATCACCATTGGGTCCAGTGCACTAAGAACCACACCCAGTTTAGTTATGAACTCCTTCATCCAACCCGCTTCTTGCGCTGCTTCTGAAGTACCAACATATTCGCCTCGATTGTTGATCTCGCTACCACATGTTGTTGGGAGATCCTCCAACTAACTACTGCTCCATTCATTAGAAACACGTATCCGGGTTGAGACTTAGATGTAGGATTTCGCATACAAAAACAAAAAAAATCCTACGCCAAGAACCCTAATGCCAGGACCTATCCATTAGTAATGCAGTCACGGGAGAGGCTTTTCACAAACTTACCCTTAAAGACCGAAAAGCATTGTCAACGCTCGGGAGAGCATGGTTGATGCAGTCATACTGAAGCCGACCTCGGGGTAGTCTTGAAGTCCTTTGGCTCCTGTGGCTCCGATGACTCCTAGTGCCCTAGATGTTGAACCTCCAAGGGATTTACACACGTCATGTGCTTGATGATGACTCCCGCTCCTCCGATCCAGCAGCAGTTGCGGAAGTAGAGCTTCTAGATCTGAATCCCGCAGCGCGACGATGCTTCGTGGTGATGAAGACTCCTGCTCACTCAATCCGTACTTGGGACCACGATCACGGGAGAGAGAATCAACTGGAGGTCTCCCCAAAAGAGAGGAAACCTTTTATTGATTATTGTGTATTTATTTTGTCAAAATGCCTCACAATATATTAGGGAACCCCCCGCCCCGCCCCCATATAGGTAATCGCCTTAGCCATGTGCGACTAAACAAAGGAGAGGTGAGAGGAGGAGGGCTGGCCGGCTGGCCAAGGCCCTTTGGGGCCCCGCGCGGGGTGCCCAAGGCCCAGTCGGCCACCCCCTCTCTCTCCTCCCTTTGTTCTTTCCCTCATGGGCCCTATAACCTCCGGATTTTGGCCCGATGACCTTTTAATTGATTTTTATTTTATTAAATAATTATGAATAAATGATTAAATCAATATTTAACATTTACTCACGTATTATCTAATCCTATGGCTATGGAACTCCTTCCACCTCCACTCCGGACATCCTTCGGACTTACCGAAACCCTTTTGGTTTTTCTCTCTCTTTTCTTTGGTGATTCTGCAGATACCAAACACTCTCTGAGCATCATCAAGCCCTTAAGCGTGATACCCCACAGTTCAGGAACACTCCATACATGGTAGACACCCCTCTCATACCAATGATTAGTAGTGGGACCTAGATGCCCATGATGACCCCTGTGCATTCCATGAATCTTTCGTCTCTTGAACCATGAACATCGTGTTCTATTTATTTTATCTCTTTGATACTTGCATTGTCCGAGATCTGATCTATTACATTACCATGTCATGTTCAATCTCGTTACTGACAAAAGCTACTTAACTCATTTCGACAAGAGATATCCCCGTGACCTAGTCACACACTACACAGCTATTTGGATATAACTTCTCAAGAACCAGTTGTTCCCTCGAGTATCTTTCCGTCATGCGGATGGACACATCCGCTCTTGACACATATTGCCTCTACCTGCCCCTCTGAATACCCGAACACACATTTACGATCATCGATTAGCTGAGTTATGTTTGATGTTATCTAAGTATCCCCGGGTGACAGTGATTGATATGGTCTCACAGTCTAAGAAATAAGACTCTAAGTCTTTTCCTAATCATCGTAACTTGAAATTAGTGACATGATCGGGTAACGATGCTTAGGTTGGGTATAACTCATCATCTCATTCTCGCAATGAGGTAACTCCATTGTCAACTGGCATAAATGCCACATAATCAGGAAACCTTGATCATCTGTTGACCCAATGAACTAGTGACTCTAGTTTCACCAGGAACAACTGGTTGTTTGTATATCACATGTGTATTGGTATTTCTTATCAATACAATTATAGCATGATATAAAACTTAATCATAAACTTTATGAAATATGATAATAATCCATATATTATTTTCTCTAGGGCATATTTCCAACATTAGAGTCATCCAGATCGGTGTCAAAACTATCGTCAACATAACACTAAGCGACGAGCTCTTCTTCACCTTCATACATGAGAAACATATCCTTAGTCCTTCTTAAGTACTTAAGGATATTCTTGATCGCTATCTAGTGTTCCAAACCTGGATCAGATTGGTACCTACTACTCAAACTAATAGCATGTGCCACATCCGGTCTTGTACATAGTATGGCAAGCATTATAGAGCCTATGGCTAAGGCATAGGTGATCTTATCCATTATCTCTCTTTCTTCCGTCATAGCTGGACTTTGAGCCTTACTCAATGTCTTGCTTGCAACATAGGTAAGAACTCCTTCGTACTTCCATCCATTTTAAACTTCTTTATAATCTTATCAAGGTATCTACTTTGTGATAGCCTAATTAGGCGTCTTGATCTATCTATATAGATCTTGATGTCTAGTATGTATGATGCTTCACCAAGGTCCTTCATCGAAAATTGGCTATTTAGATAACTTTTAACACTGTTTAAAAGATCTATATCATTTCCAATCAATAATACGTCATCCACATATAGTATTAGAAATGCCACAGAGATCCCACTCACTTTCTTGTAAATACAAGCTTCTCCATAATTTTGAAAAAAATCCATACTCTTTGATCACCTCATCAAAGCGGAGATTCCAACTCCGGGATGCTTGCTTTAGTACATAGATGGATAAATGAAGTTTGCATACCTTATTAGCATCCTTAGGATCGACAAAACCCTCTAGTTGTATCATATACAACTCTTATTCGATATTACCATTGAGGAACGCGGTTTTGACATCCATTTGCCAAATTTCATAATCGAAATATGCAGCAATTGCTAACATAGTGCTAACCGACTTTCGCATCGCTACAGGTGATACAGTCTCATCGTAGTCTACTCTTTGAATTTTTCGAAACCCCTTTTGACAAGTCGAGCTTTATAGATGGTCACATTACCATCAGCGTCAGTTTTGTTCTTGAAAATCTATTTATTCTCAACGGCCTTTCAGTCATGAGGTAAGTCCACCAAGGTCCAAAACTAGTTTTCGTACATGGATCCCATCACGGATTGCAAGGCTTCTAGCCTTTTGTTGGAATCCGGGCTCATCATCGCTTCTTCGTACATCGTAGGGTCATCAATTCTATTGACCATGGAATTCACGACATGATTTCTATACAGTTCAGGTGTTGCACGTGTCCTGCTTGACCCGTGAGGTTTGGTAGTGTCCTCTTTCAGAGTTTCATGATCTTTATCATTAGTTCCTTCTTTATTCGGTGAAGTAAACTCCAGAACAATTTTCGGTGCTACGCCACTTGCTATTTCATGAAGATAAGGTTTAATAATCTCTTTGAGTTCTACCTTCCGACCAGTCACACCTTTCACGAGAAACTCTATCTCTAGAATGGATCCATTCTTGGCAACAAAAACCTTGCCCTCGGATCTGTGATAGAAGGAATACCCAATTGTTTCTTTAGGGTTTCCTATGAAGACGCATTTTTCTACTTTGGGTTCGAGTTTATCAGGCTGAAGTTTCTTCACATAAACATTGCATCCCCAAACTTTTAGAAATGACAGCTTAGGTTTGTTTCCAAACCATAATTCATACGGTGTCTTTTCAATGGATTTAGACGGTGCCAGATTTAAAGTGAATGCGGCGGTTTCTAGTGCATAAACCTAAAATGAAATTGGCAAGTCAGCCAAGGACATCATAGATCGAACCATATCCAATAAGGTATGATTACGATGCTACAATACACCATTACACTATGGTGTTCTGGCGGGCGTAAGTTTTGAAACTATTCCACACTCTCTCATGTGTGATCCAAACTCGTAACTTAGATATTCACCTCCACAGTCAAACCACAGAAATTTAATCTTTCTATTACGATGATTTTCCACTTCAGTCTAAAATTTCTTGAACTTTTCAAAGGTTTCAGACTTGTGTTTCATTAAATAGATATATCCATATCTACTCAAATCATCTATGAAAGTAACAAATAACAATATTCACCTCGCGTAGACACAATCATTGGACCATATATATCAGTATGTATGATTTCCAACAAATCTATCGCTCGCTCCATTGTATCGGAAAACAGGGTTCTAGTCATCTTGCCCATAAGGCATGGCTCAGATGTATCAAATGATTCAAAATCAAGTGATTCTAAAAGTCTATCAGAGTGGATCTTCTTCATGTATTTTACGCCAATATGACCTAGACGGCAGTGCCACATATATGCAAATATATCATTGTCAAGTTTAATCCTTTTGACATCACCATTATGGATAATTGTATCACTACTATCAAGATTCAATAGAAATAAACCATCCATCAAAGGTGCATGATCATAAAAGATATTATCCATATAAATCGAATAACCATTGTTTTCATATTTAATTGAATAAATGCTTTGCAATAAACACGATCTATATACAATCTTCATGCTCAGCGCAGGCACCAAATAACAATTATTCAAGTTTATAACTAGTCCAGACGGTAGATTGAGAGTCAGCGTTCCGACGGTGATCACATCAACTTTTGATCCATTGTCGACACGCATCGTGACCTCATCCCTTGCTAGCTATCGATTGTTCCGCAGCCCCTGATTCGAGTTACATATATTAGCAACTAAACCGGTATCAAATACCCAGGTGCTACTATGAGTACTAGTCAAGTACACATCAATAACATGTATATCAAATATACCTTTGTTCATCTTGCCATCCTTCTTATCTACTAGATACTTGGGGTAGTTATGCTTCCAGTGGCCAGTCCCCTTACAATAGTAGCACTCGGTCTCAGACTTAGGGCCAACCTGGGTCTTCTTCTCAAGTCCAACAATAGATTTTCCACCCTTCTTGAAGTTACCCTTCTATTTACCCTACTTGTCTTTCTTGAAACCAGTGGTCCTATTGATCATCAACACTTGATGTTCTTTCCTAATCTCCACTTTAGCAGTCTTAACCATTGACAGAAGCTCAGGGAGAATCTTCTTCATGACCTAGATGTCATAGTTCATCTCGAAGCTCTTGTAGCTTGGTGGCAGAGATTGGAGAACATGATGTATGCCTAAGTCAATGGGAATCGTTATTCCCAAGGACACAAGCTTATCGGTGTACCTAGACATTTTGAGTATGTGCTCATTAACGGAGTTGTTCTCTATGATCATGCATCTAAAGAAATTTTCTGAAGCATCTTAACTCTCTACGGCAACATGGGTATCGAAAATCATTTTCAATTCACCCATGGTATCAAAGGCATTGCCATTATTGAAACGCTTTCGGAGTTCTGACTCTAGCCCATACAGTATGCCACAATGAACCATATTGTGGTCCTCCTGATAAGTCAAGTAAACATTCTTGGTAAAGTGTCTAGGACCCCCACCTCTAGATCAACGTCAGGAGAATCGTTAGGAGGTGGGGGTCCTAGCGACGCTTCTAGCACATATTGCTTATGTGCAGCAGTAAGGAGAATACCCAAGTTCAGGGCCTAGTCGGTAAAGTTTCAACCATTCGTTGCAAGTTTCTCTTTTTTCATGAACACATCTATTATATACTAAAAGTGCATTACGGGTTAACCAGAAATTAGAGAATTAGGCTAAAAAATCACACAAAAAACAGAAACATCCGACCGTCTATTTACAGTTGAAACTTTTCATAGCCAATAGATTAGTAAATTATCAATTTGACGTTAAACTGAAGGAAAATTATCCACCTTTGCCATCCTAAACGAACGAAGAGGTACGCGTATATCTCCTCTAAAAACCTAATTAACAATTGTTTGTCGTGCGCGGCCGCCAGTGGTTGTTGCCGTCCTCGAGCGATCTAGGGCTCTAAGCTGGATTACTGAATCAATTGATGTGGATGCTGGGTACCGTGAATCCTTGATGTACTGCAAAGGTAAACACACGTTTTCTCCGTGAAATAATTCCAATCTTATTTCAATAGCAATTCTTTTGTACTCTACCATGTTCTCACACGACCGACATGCCCACCTCCATGCTCGCTCGAGCTGGATACGCCAGGCCTTTTCCTATATCTCACGTGTGATTGACCATGTGCCATAGCATCCTCATGTCTACAGCTCGAATAGGATAAATGGAACTGAGCAGTCCGGCACCGATGCGATGCTTACATGGCCGGATACGCTGCTCCAATTTTGGACGTGCTAACAGCTGCAGAGTCCATGCATGATGGTGTAGGACTTCAGTCCGAGGTAGAGTTCAACATGCATGATGGCATGGTACTTCAGTCCGAGGTAGAGTTCGACAAAATATTGCTTTCGAGCATGGCAGTGGAAATAGGCTATACATTGTGCAGCGAGGATGTTACACTTGGAATAGTCTGCTAGTGTTAGCGTCCACTTAGCCCAACCCAACACTCAGCCTACATTCTGGACGTTTATACGCTCACGGCTCAACTATAAGAAGAGAGCCCACTCCATCCCAAAAGCCCGGACTGAAAGGAGGAAGGAATCTCTTCCTTATAAGGTGGGTGTGGCCTCCTTCCATAGGCGAGGTGGGACTAAACTTCGTGTAGCCTCACCGGTCAACAGCAGCCTAACATCCCATCCCCCTGAGAAGCCCCTCAGGAAAGCATGGCGATCGCTAGCTCTGATACCAGATGTTAGCGTCCACTTAGCCCAGCCCAGCACTCAGCCTACGTTCTGGACGTTCATGCGCTCACGGCCCAACTATAAGAAGAGAGCCCACTCCATCCCAAAAAGCCGGACTGAAAGGAGGAAGGAATCTCTCCCTTATAAGGTGGGTGTGGCCTCTTTCCGTAGGCGAGGTGGGACTAAACTTCGTGTAGCATCACCGGTCAACAGCAGCCTAACAGTTAGTCTCCGGCCGGACAGTCGTTCTTGGACTCAAGAAGAATAGAACATGAGATTAAGGAGGTTTGACAATTTTGATCTGTTCTGGCCACGTGCGCACAAACCAATTTACCAAAAGTCTGCATCTACAATGTGCTAATTAAGTTCTGGACCAGCTAGAAGTCATTTTCCTTCCATATAACCTGCAAGGTAACTGATCTTTAAATGTATATATATCCATTAGATGGTTGTAGTTTCTCTCGGAACTCAATTATTAGCCTTTGACTTTATATTTGACCAACTATTATCGTGTTAGAAACTTTTCATAGTGGAGACTATAGGTCAGGAGCTGGTAACCATGATATACTATCCAGTAACACATGTGGCAAGCTGGCAGACACAATGTTCAGAATTATATAGTTTGTGTGTTTTCAGCCCTGAGTAGTCTGAAAGGCTTGCAGTCATCGCGTTGAAGCTGTTTACAGCTGAGGTGCTAAGATTATGGCAATGGTATCTCAAGAAACTCATTCTGTAAGCCAACAAAAACTCTTAATACCCGCTTTGAAAGTTTGAGTGAAATTAATCTTCTTAGCAAATGAACATTAACTCTCTTTATTTTGTTACACATGGATCCTGAACTTTCTCTATTATATCATGATAGTGAAACCTGGATGTTGATCTCGTGAAAAAAAAGAAACCTGGACGTTGGGCATTCGGCACCAGCAACTGATTCCACCTCTCAAAAATCAAATATAACATTTAGAGCCTTCCTCATAGTGTTGCACTGGTGCCCACTGAAAACCGTTTACCATCAGGCACGGTCTAACAAATTCTAGGTAACCTTGCATCTTGGTGGGTATTCTCACCAAATGTTGTTGTCCTGCTCATATTTTCGTGAATTTCCTGGATTTGCATAATAGCACAAAGTAGTAAATCGGCTTAAATTTTACTCTCAAGAGAGAAAAAAACATCCTCTACATTCATCTTTTTAACCCTGAACAAATAAGAGTTTATTTTCAATACCAAATTAAATACACAAATTTGTCTACATACACATGTATCTCCAACGATCTCCATGCATTCTCACCTCCAAGTTATTGTTCTAGGTTTTTATTCTTTCTATTTTTTGGTGATTTATGATAATTCACTATTGTTATTTTTAACGACTCAATAGTGTCAAGCAGGTTGAAAAAATTGGTTTATCATAGAATGTCTACATATTGTTAATAGGAACGGTAGATGTATGTTTTTTCTCAATTAAAGAGAGAACCATATACCCTTCATCCCAACAATTTTTGCGCTAATGATAGATACAATATTTTTATTTTCCATAAAATGAAACATTGCTAGGAGGAACTAGACACTTTTTGATATAGAAGTGGGTCGGCGTGAGAATTCCGAAAATTTGTGTATGACAAAGATCGAACTCCGGTCGTTGGGATGCGCCAACTGCGACCCAACCACTAGGCGACTGCATTGATTATTCACGAAGATCATTTATTTTTCGTGAGACTGGTAACCGTTGGAGGAAATAAAAGAAAAAGTGGCCACCTAAGCATCACAAAAGGTGATGAGCAATATCCCAGTGGTGACGAATTAACTAGGTAATAATTAACGAATATCTTTGAATGACATACTCATCTCAAATATTACGCACCATAAAACATAATTGATACATGGAATTTTTTATTTGTTTTACGCCAGGAATAGTTGTATGCCTAATTATTGACTTCTTCTATGGACCAATCGTGCATCTCCTATTAGGCACTCAGTTAATTTTTGTACTAATCAAAAAGGGTCTCATATATATCTTTCTCTGCTCTAGATTTCTACAAGTTTAAGGTTAATGAGTATTGATTGGTAAATTTAGTAGGGCATACATATCAATGTAAAGTGGTTCTTCGCTTCATGGTATGCCACGATTGTTTTGTTCTTCACCAGTTATGTATCTTTGCTTTGATTCTGGCAATCTTTCCAAATGGTTGCTTCATGTTACTAAGATAAGTAATTTTAACTTCTGTAGAAAAATGTGTTTCTGTAGACATGTCCCTCTCCTAAATATTTACCGCTCATCATCTTATGTATTAATGTACATGATCTCAATTATATATTTTTTCTCTGAACGCATGTTAAATCTCATATTATCTACATGGTGAGGACTATAGGCAATCGTTCACTTTTTTAAAATACAAAAGGTATGGTGTGTAGCCCTGAAATATTTTCATAGATATTTAACATATAAGTGTAAGGTTCCAAGATCTCTCATGGTAGGGATGTTCAAAAATTGTTCGACCACAGTTTATGAAAATTGTAAGTCGTTTCTTCCAACTATACTAGCCATATTTAACTTCATGAGGTAAGATAAAGTACCATTTGAATCATCAGTTTGCATGGTTCGTGTCTAACTCTGTTTGAACATGCCTAACTTAAGATTATTTTGAATAAACTGTACGGTCTTTTGTTTGTCAAATTGGCATTATTATGTTAATGTTGTTGCCCATTTATCCATGAAAAGTAAAGTTATATATTATGTGCATACTAGGGCAGATCTATAGAGTTATAATTACAACATGATGTAAGATTCAAATGTCTTATTCATTTTGGTATTTGGGTTAATCATTGTGCTTCTGGACCATAATATCAAATCTTTGTTCTTAGTTGCAGAATCATATATATGCCCTACGGTATCAACAAGTTTGGTTGTGACTCTCATGTTGTGTTTCTATTCCTATTAGTAGGGATGTACAATATATATTCAATTTTTTTATGAAACAATATATACTTGGTTATTTATGTACTTGAGTTGTCTTATAATTCATAAATGCAAGGCTCATCTAAATTGAAGAAGATAACACTAAGGCATGTTCATACAAAAAAACCATTGTTTAACTCGATATATTATTTATCTTTAATTCGCGGAGGAGTTAACTATATTAGATCATACGGTATAACCAACACAATGTTGTTTTAAAATGCATGCGATTACACAAGAACATATATGTCATTTGAGATAGACAGATGCCTCTTTGATCTTTGGAAATATTGACATGTATACATTTATACAAAATTAATCATGAAAAATAAAAATAGTATACCATCTCCTATTGTAAGATAAAAAGAGAAACTATGTGTACAGGTGAAAATACAAAGATATCACCCGTGGAAACCAAACAAAAACCAAAAACATAACTCATATATTTTTAAGGAAAAAACCTACATTTTATGTAGTTATTTTATTTCATACTCGGATATAAGATATGTTAATACAAATAAGTAATAATATGCTTTAGAGCATGTTAAAGGTGATTTAGAAAATCTTGAAGGAAAGGTCCTTTAGTAATTCATAAAAAAAATTGGATAAAAATATGTCATTACTCTTGGGAAGCACTTTCTAACAAATGAGGTATACTAACTTTCTTATTTTCAAAATATTAATGGACACCCCATGAAATTTAAAGAGGATTCCCGCGCGAGTGTGTGGGCCACTCTGCTAGTTGAAATTAAAAGCAGGTGGTGCCATCTACAATAGAATTTGTAGTGTTTATTTAGACTAAGTTTATGATAGGTTGAGTTCAACTAATCCCAATTACAAATGAACTCCACTCAAAAACAACATCCCTCGTGTCTTTTTGATGATTACATGAACCAAATCCACTACACCAAGGCCGATCATCACGTGAGTTGGTGTAGTTTCAAAGGCGTGAATAGATGGTCATCATATCAACCATATGACTCATGCTTTACCTTTTGGTTCGTGTTCCGAGGCCATGTTTATACATGCTAGGCTCGCCAAGTAAAAACCTTAGTATTCGTGTGTGTAAAACTGTCTTACACCCGTTATATGCGAATGTAGAGTCTATCACACTCGATTATCACGCGGTGTCTCGAAACAACGAACTTTCTTAACGATGCATACTCAAGAAAGAACACATTCTTATCTTGATATTTAAATGAGGGATCATCTTATAACTACTAAAGCGCCAAACAAGCAATATAAGATGCAACCAAACATCATATGCAAAAAGTGATATGATATGGTTTTTGCACTTGATCACTATCATGTGCATTGTGATATGATTTTTATCATTTCTACATGTGTAAGACCAAGATATATGGAACTTACACTTTGGTATGTTATAATTTTCAAGAGTATCAATCCATACTATAAATTATAACATCACCATATCATGACACTTGCCTAGAAACAATCTAAACTAGATGCCTCTAATTTATTAATTGCAAGTTTTACGTGGCTTAGGACTTTTGAAGATAGAACCATTCACACCTATGAACATGGAACCACAACAATGATAATCAAATTATTAGCAACTCGTTGTAAATTAGATATTGACTATATTAGGAGAGACAAACACCCGCTAGCTACTTATGCAAAACTAGTTGCATGACAAGCGTGGAACAGGTCTCATGTACGAGGACATGTAAAGTTAGTCCGGACCGCTTCATCCCACTATGCCACAATATCCAAAAATACATAGAAGATGCAATAAAATGATCATCGGCACCCACATACTCATATGTGTGCTACCTGTGCAAAGCATCTATGTGTAGATCAGGCTCTGATACCACTGTTGGGTTCGCAGCATAGAAAATATTTTTTTCCTACAATGTGAACTACTAAGCACTAAGATCTATCTACCTAGATACAATCAACGAGTGGATATACATCCATAGAGAACATATTCTTGAAGAGAGACAGAGTGTAATGAGGTTGGACTCATGGATGATGTAGTCGTTCGCTTGTCGATATCAAGATCGTGAGGAAGTCCAGCACCACAACTAAGCGGTGCATCCGTGATCGCACACACGTCCAGTCCTCCAAGAACCTCCGCATCCTCGCTCCAGCGATGCAGCGGAAGCAATAACTCCTTTCAGACAAAGCCATCGGGAACATGTATCACGCTACCGATACCATGGGGCAATAAACTAGAGGGGGAGAGAGACCCTTCACGAGGAGGTATATAGTGAGAGGAGGATAGGGGGACTTTTATAGGGAGAGGGAGCAGCCCCCTCCCATGGCAGGAGGCCATGGAGGTGCCCCCACCTGTTCCATCATTCATGTGGGTGGATTCTCCACTCACATAAACATGCCTCCACTCACACTTCCAGTCACATGCATTAATTTTCCACCAAAATTAATGCAAATCTCTTTTAATAAAACTATTTTATTTATTTTATTCAGAATTTTGTTAATTACTTTAGTTAACAAACATTCACATAAAACCCCTACAACATTTCAATATCACATGCAGAACTAGTTTCAGCAATTTCACCTCAAATAGTTCTGGTTTCTATCGAAATGATTCCAGTGGTTTCATAATCTTTGTCTAAAACATATTTGCTCCTAAATGATGTCGATATCCCTTAAGTGTGCCACCCTACGGTTTACGAATATTGCATACATGATCGAGACCCCTCTCTGATCAATAATCAGCAGCGGGACCTAGAGATCTGTACTGACTCCCACACATTCAACGACGACTCTAGTGATCATGTGAACCTTTAACGTTTGTAACTAAGTCACTTTGTCTCGCGATATATTACATGTCCGAGATTCGATCATCGGTATCCCCATACCTAGTTTGATCTCGTTACCGACAAGTACTTTTTTCTCGTTCCCGTGATATAATATTCTAGTGATCTTATCACTTGCTTGCAAGCTATATCAATGTGATATCACCGAGAGGGCCTAGAGTATATCTCTCTGTCATCAGGATAGACAAATACCACTCTCGACCCATGAGCCTCTACATAACACTTTCGGAGTATCTAAACCAATCTTTATTGTCACTCTATTACAGTGTGCCCGTTTGATGTTATCAAGTTACTCTTCCAGTGTTAGTGATTGACATGATCTCACGGTCTAAGGACTAAAGTTACTTCATATGATGTTATAGCAATTTAAACACAATGACTAATCGTATTGCTATAATTCGGATGAATGTTCATCACACCATTCCACCAATGTTGTGACCTTGTTATTAACAACATCCAATGCCCATGATCAGGAAACCTTGATCATCTTGTTAATCAATGAACTAGTTTATATGAGAGGCATAGCTAGGAACCCTTTATTTGTTTATTAAACATACATGTTTTAATGTTTCCAATTAACACAATTATAGCATGAAAAATAAACATCTATCATATACTTGGAATACAATAATAACAACTTTATTATTGACTGCTTTATTATTGCCTCTCAGGACATATTCCCTTTAGAGACTGCATACACCAAAGCTTTTGGGGAGAATAGGAAACACTAGATACCGGTGGGTCTCTGAATTAATTGATCTTGTCACTCGTACATGGAAGGAGGATGTGGTGCGGGACTGCTTCCTCAACGCTGATGCTGATGCTATCATGGCAATCAAGATCCTAAAATGCCAATGTGATGACTTTATAGCTTGGCTTCCCGAAAAGAATGGCATCTTCACGGTGAGCTTCGCGTACCTCCTTGGTCAGCAGCCTGCTCTGGACGCAATCAGCAATGAACACTCTAGTTCGTCGTCCGAGGGAGATAGGACCATATGGAACCTTGTCTGGTAGGTGGAGGTGCCACCAAAGCTTCGGATTTTTGCTTGGAAAGCGACAACATCATCTCTCGCTGTTCGAACTAGTTTGTGTCGGTGTATCAACTATTTTTGGCTGCATGCAAGAGGATAGCTAACATTGCTCGCGTTCTATGCGACAATATGAGGAGACACTAGGACCAGCCCCTAGAGAGTTTATTCATGGAAAATGGGCATGAATGGTTTTTGAACCTGCTTCACAAGGCACCTAATCGATTTAGAGCCTGGATTATTTTATCCTTTGGAGGGTTTGGCATCACAGAAACAACATTGTTCATGGTGATGGAAAAGCATCAATTTGCGCTTCAGTTCCATACTTGTGCAACTATCTACAATCCTTTTTACCCATTAAAAATCATCCATGCTTGAAAGGAAAGTCACATATTTTGCTTGATCGAGTCAATAGTTCTAAAGGCCCGTCGAGCTCTGGATGGGTAGCCCCAATAGAAGGTATTTGAAGGCTAAGAGCAACTCCAACAGACGCGTGATATCGTGGTGCGCTAAAAATGTTATGCAGCACGCGCGATCCAGTTTTAGCACACACGGTGTTTCTCCTCCGGTGGACGTGCGAAAATAGAGCTCAAAATAGCCCCCCACCGGCGTGCTAAAATGCAGTGCGCGGGCACCGGCGCAAATAGCTTTTCACGGCCCACACCACATCAGCAAGTTCAAACAAACCAAAATAAATAAAACCACAAATGGCTCTCAACAATCACCAAATGCTTGTTTCACACAACCAAGTTCAACACAAATTTAGGACATAGTTCAAATACAAATTATAATTTCACACAACTAAATTCAACACAAATTGTACTTGAACACACGTGTTGACACATCATTTGTCATCAACGTCATAGCCATAGCCACTGCCACTTCCATCTTGTGCTTCTTCTCCTTGGGAGTCTTGGACGATGGTGTTGGTGGTGTTGGCATGCGATTAATCTACATAGCCATCAACATTGATAGAAGGTGATGGATTCACCAAGGAGGCCATGCCATAGCCATCAACATTGATCCTAGGTGAATCCCCTGGTGGTGCTCCCATGCCTCCAAGTCCCATGCCACCGATGCCTCCCATGCTTCCGAGCCCCATGCCACCATAGCCTCCAAAAGCCCCCGGTGGTTCTCCCATGCCTCTAAATTCACTCGGTGGTGCTCCCATGCCTCAAAAAGCTCCTAGTGTTGCTCCCATGCCTCCAAAAGCCCCCGGTGTTGCTCACATGCCTACATAGCCTCCATAGCCACCCATGCCTCCAAATGCATTCCTTCCTTCATGTTGGGGCTTCAAGTGGTTTGCCATCATTCTTTTTTGGCCAACGCTTCATCACGAGCAAGGTTTATGTACTCCTTCTTTCCTTTCATCCATATTGGACGTGTCAATGGTAAAGAGTTTCCTCTCTTCCTCCAATAGGCGCGCTTGATCGGTGATGGCCACCTTCGTATCCTCCAAAGCCAACTTCCTCTCGTCGGTGTCCGCAATCCTATCCTCCAAAGCCACCCTCCATGCCTCGGCCTCGGCCTACATAGTCCTTGCCAACTTTTTATCTTTGTTGTACTCCAACCTTGCATTGGCCATCCTATCCATAGCTTTTGCTATGTCATCATCATCGGCCTTCTTCCCCTTCATCAACTCCTTGGCGGCCTTCCTTCCAAGCATGGGCCTCTTTGTGAATGCAACCGAGTGAGGAGTGAAGCTTCTCTTCTTGTTTTCATCACTAGATGCATCATCATTTATGATTGTGGCGGTGGCGGTAGCATTCATCCCTAAGTTGTGCACATCCAACCCATCACAGTTTCTCCACTTGTCCTCATTCCTAGATCGTTATAGAAATAGTGGAGCACAAATGACTTGCCAAGAATCTTCCTCCCCTTCTTGTCATTCCTCCCTTGATCCTTGAAAAAAAATTGGGCAATGGTGTTCTACATGGTGAACATAAGAGAAGAATGAGTCATATCAACAAACATATGCACTTGAACGTGAGATAGAATCACCCAATGAACAACTTACCCTATCATCAGAAGCCGTGCCACTTAGATTGATTTTGTCGTCCCCTGCCAAAGCACCGACCCATTTTGATAATTGATGTTTATGACCGACCACCGAGACCAAAGAGAACGATCGGTGCCCTCATTGCCACTTGTGTTGTGATAGCCAGCAAGTGCACATGTTCGTTAGAGAATGTTTTCGCGGAAGTATTAATTCCACTTTTTATATCAATCCCAATAAGGAGCCTAGGTAAATGTTTTTATGTGGTGTTTCTGTCACACTCAAGGTGTCACAAGGCTTGAGTGAATTTACTGCAAAACCTGATGGTGGAAGTGGTGAGTAAAAGGTAGAGGAAACTTACTTAGGAAATAAATAAATTGCATAAAAGTAAAGATGCGAAAAGTGTATAAAGGTCCTGTAGATGAGAAGTTAGGCGCGGAGAGAAATAGTTCATGATGATAGTGAAAGTGGTAAAAGGATAAAGTGGAACAAGTGATGGTGATATTTCTTATTTAAAGTGAGTAGGCAAGCAACCCATATAACGACTAGGAATCATCATGGCCAATTCTCCCTAGTCCCAATGATCCATCTGCCTGTTACCATGGCCTGGTCAGCACATTAATTAAGGTCTTGCAATCGGATCAAGGCTTTAATCTTGATGGTTCCTTGTTGTACACAAGTCGTGCTAGCTCTTCATTGATATCGGTCGCGTCACTCGGGGGTCGCCGAATTACTAGCATACAAGCTCATACCTATGAGATCTTTGGATAATGTTACCTCAGCCCTTAAATTAGATAACGAGCATTAGGAAAATATAGATAATCATTCTCATTATATAATAAACACTACAATGATCACAAATGGGTGGATTTAAAGGAGGCATAACACATCTCACCAATCCCCTACATCTCCCACACCTATGGGGATTTACTCAAACATGAGAGGAAGACAAATCAAAGGCATAATTGTATTGCAAGTAGGAATCATATCAAAGTTATTATAGCAAACCACAATAGCGATCAAAGATCAAATCAAATACAAACCAAAGGTAGATCAAAGTATCAAACCCTAATCTTACAAGTGCCAATCTCTCTCTATCTAAGTAACGATGGGAATGATGGTGGAGTATGTGGATTGGGAGTTGGAGATCGTCGAGGAACGAGGTGAAGTTCTTCTCCTCTTCCAGATCTGATCTAACCCCCTCTGGATGGCTTGTGGAGGCTGTGTTTTCTGTTCCATTGTTCTTCTCGTCGTCCTCCCTTCATGAAAGTTGCTTGTATTGATATAAGTGATTTTGGGTCCCCGGATTAATCCTCCGAGAATCCATGTTATGCACACCACGACGATCCCACGATCAGTCAGTCGTGGCACATAACCGACAAGTATCAAAGTAAACATCCAATACCTAAGCGGATACAGGTCATACCTTAATGCCATTATGGCTACATCAATCAATATTAGTGGAACTTCATCAAGCGTAGAGCTCGAGCCATGCCTTAACCTACCAGCAACTGACGGGGAGAATGTCCTAGCTCACATAAACATCATCATCACCTTCTTCTTGATATCTGGCCAAGTTAATAGCTAAAGACAATGTCAGTGAGTAATTTGAATGTACTCTCAAACCACATTAATACAGTAATAATAAAAGTATAAGCAATATGGCTTTGGTAGTAGGAGGGCTCTAGGAGAGGTTCTTTTCTAAAATAATTTTTCTTATAGATATAACATATACATATGTTTGTTGAAAACCTTTGTAAAACATTTTAAAAACATTTGAAATATTTTGGAAACCACTAGGATTGGGTCACCCATTTGTTCCTTCTTTTGGTCATCCTATGACCAAACTCCTTTCTTTCCTTTCCGACCATTCTATGGTCAAAACATTACCAAAGCCTTTGCTTTTCAAAAGTCCTTTTTGAAATCAAAACCAGCACCACTCTGCAGTATTTTGTCCAACCCATCCATAACTGTGGACATGGCTATTTGAATATATTTACACTCTGCAGAGGTTGTACACTTTACCCACATCATCCGGTTACCCTGTCCTGATCACCTACGGATCGTGGGTCGAATAACTGATCAAGACTCTCCGAATGCAACTCTAGTATAGGCCCTACCCTATGAGTTGTTCCCCTCAACACCGGGACGTATGGGCCAAGGACTAACCGGAGCGCATTCCGACTCCTCGAGAGTGGGCACTTTCAGGGGTGGAGCCCAACGTTCGGTCCCCCCCAAGAAAAGTACAGGTTCTAATATGGTATTTAACTATTAATTGCGATTAGTTTCCAGATTTTAGGCAAAGAAATAAGAGGAGAATATGGGTGTAGTTTTCTGTACACACGCGAGACCAAGCCCAACTAGTCAACAGTAGCCCATTATGATCACTACTAGAGCATTAGGTAAAAAATTAGTCTTTCAGCTATGGCCTAGAGATTAATCTAAAAAATAAGTTATGGCGTGGAGACCTCACATGGATACAGTACGGCCATAAGCCTTTTACCTTACCCGCTAGACTCCCCATTTACTCATCGACTTCATGGCAATCAGTGGCGGCTGTTAGGGCTTAGCCAGCAGCCGTCTATTAGAGGAGGTCAAACGCGTCGCCGAACTTCAGTCACTGTGATTGCACGATGCGTGGCTGCTTCATTTGCCAGAGCCTTCATGCCTCAGGTACATCGTATATTACTACTACTTGCTACTCCTAATGAGATTGCATACCCTTGTCTCCTTATGTGGCATTTATCGGACTATTTTATAGATCGGTAATAAATTGCATATTGGATTCTCTCCTAATGTGAAATAGCACAAGGGAAAAGTTTAATCGAATGCCAAATTAACCTGTTTTCCAAAGAAAATCTGTGAGATGAATTTTAGGTAGTAAAAGATAGCATAGATTATAAATAAACTACAGAAAAAATTCAATAGTTGATGAGATTTTCGGTTTGTTCCATAAGGCCGGTGGACCTATAGCTATAAACGAATAGAACATAGCCTTCTTACAAATGCAAAGCCGATGTTAAAATTTGATAAAAAAATTCATATTTTATTTACGAGTTGATATATATTTGTGTTGCATTTGTTGTGCAATTTTTTTCTTAGCCCCCGTATACTCAAATCCTGGCTCTGCCCCTGGGCACTTTCAACAAGAGGCTCATAGTATCTTCCGACTGCTCCCGAGGGCAGTTCACATCTCCTCCAGGTAACTGTCTAATAGTTGACCCTTTCTGTAAAGTAAACCGGGCATTTGAGGGAGATGATCCCTTATACGTAGTTGTGAGAATTTCCACACCAGAGTAACAAACTTCAAGTCCAGCCCCTTCTCATATAGGAGTAATGTGGTTGCACGGGTTAATTTGTTATAGCTAAAGCTGGAAAGAACCAGGTGCGTTTTTCTAAACATTCTTCTCCTTTTTCCTTCAGCATTTTGTGTAAAACAAAACTGTTTTCTTTCTCCAAAATCTCTTGGTAGGTTAGACCTCACCAAGGTTTTACCATAATACATTTTGTAAAGCTTTTTCTGGGTCTTCCTATCCTATAGCTTTGCTTCTGCTAAAACAGGGTCTTTAAAAGGGTATGGTGCTCAGGGGCGGAGTCAGGATTTGAGTATAGGGGGCAAAGAAAAAAATTTCACAACAAATGCAACACAAATATATATCAACTCGTAAATAAAATATGATTTTTTTAATCAAATTTTAATATCGGCTTTGTATTTGTAAGAAGGCTATGTTCTATTCGTTTGTAGCTAGGTCCACCGTCTTTATGGAACAAACCAAAAATCTCATCAACTGTTGAATTTTTTCTGTAGTTTATTTATAATCTATGCTATTTTTTACCATCCAAAATTCATCTGACGGATTTTCTTTGGAAAACAGGTTAATTTGACATTCGATTAAACTTTTGCCATGTGCTATTTCACATTAGGAGAGAAGGCAATATGCAATTTATCACCGATCTATAAAATAGTCTGGTAAATGTCACATCAGGATACAAGGGTATGCAATATCATTAGGAGTAGTAAGTAGTAGTAATATACGATGTACCTGAGGCATGAAGTCTCTAGCAAATGAAGCAGCCGCACATCGCGCCATCATGATGACCGAAGTTTGGCAACGTGTTTGACCTCCTCTAATGGGCGGCTGCTGGCTAAGCCCTAACAGCCGCCACTGATTGCCATGAAGTCAATGAGTAAATGGGGAGTCTAGCGGGTAAGGTACGGCCGTACTATATCCATCTGTGGTCTCCAGGCCATAACTTATTTTTTAGATTAATCTCCAGGCCATAGGTGAAAGACTAATTTTGTACCTAATGCTCTAGTAGTGATCATAATGGGCTACTGTTGACTAGTTGGGCTTGGTCTCGCGTGCGTACAGAAAGCTATGCCCATATTCTCCTCTTATTTCTTTGCCTAAAAGCTGGAAACTAATCGCAATTAACAGTTAAATACCATATTAGAACATGTACTTTTCTTGAGGGGGGCGAATGTTGGGGGGTCTAGCCCCTGCGCGCCCTGTCTCCGCCCCTGATGGTGCTATACACCATCTACCATACTAGGGACAGTAGGTGTAATCAATGGAGTTGTACTTAGTAGTATAAAAGGTATTGGTTGGAGGATCCAAGCCACTACTAGGTATAAATCATCATATAGTAAAACAATGAAGTTTTTCATCAACAGATAGTTAAAACATGCATAAGTAAAATAGTAGGACAAGACTTATGAGTAAGAAGGTGGCTTGCCTGTGATCATAAAACTGGCAATATATGTCCCTAGACTTCTTAGAATACCATAATATCCAATAATAATAACCATCTTCTTCTAGTCTCCGATATAATCGCATCTATCGTTGTGATGGATCACATGCAAGCAAACAAAGCCCTTAATCAACACAAGGCATACAAGCATCAATACCATACAACAAACAAACATACAACACATTATTCCATTTAGTAGGTTTTTATAGATTGATTTTGTGGCAATTGGAAATAATGGAAAAACATTTGTGGAACTTCTTTTGTGTTTGAAAGTCAAACACCAACTAATGAGGGGGTTTAGAACTAGGGCTTGGGTCTATATGATATAAATATACAAAAATGATATTATTAGATAGAATTGACAAAACAAGTCCACCAAAAGTGGTTTCACTATTTTTACACTTTTCTTTAATTAGTTATAAATTTTCTGGTAGAATAAACCCTAGTTTAGGTGATTAATTCACCAAAAAATATATGGAGATCAAATAAATTTTTCCTCAGAAATTTTTGTATATATTTGAGTTTTTGATTTTTGAGAGTTGGAATCACTTCAAATAATTACCATAATGCCCTTGGGAAAATCCCAAAGTCAGCTCTATAAGATTTTTGTCTTTTTCACTAGATTAAAACTAGATGGTATTTTGATATGAATCCAAGGACACATAGTAGGAAATAAAATACCTTTTCAGAAATGATATTCATCAATTTTAGAGTTGTAAAACTCCTGTATAGATGTACCACTTCCCTGGGAGTTTGATTAAGTTCAAGTCAACTCATGGTTTGGTCTAGGGAAATTTCTAAAGTCAAATATGAATAGATTTTGTTATTTCTCTTAAAATAAATACCAGCGCTCCACTTGGCATGAGACCAATGCCAACGGTGGGTAACTAAAAAACCTACCAAAGAGAGGTGGATTTACTCCATTTAGGTCTTTATAATTGGCTAGGTAATTTATTTATTGGAAAGGATACTATTTAGCAGATCAAAACTCAGAAAATAAAAAAAATTGGACTAGGGGCTGGTTCTGCATGTTAGTGAAAACATGGGGTTACATGTGTAAATTTGTATCTTGGATAATATGGCAACTTTCATTTTTATTTTTATTTAAACGGATGTGCCTATTTACAGATCTAGAATATCTGGAGAAAGGAAAAAGAAAAAAGAGAAACTGGGCCAGAATTTCATACGGAACTGGGCTGCAGAGAGGGCTTTTGGCCCTCCTGGCAGCGCAAGGCGCGTGAGTAGTGGATTTCGAATCCTGTCCGCGGGGTCTACCAGTCAAAGAGAGAGGGAGGTTAAAGCGGTACCGGGCTCTATAATCCGTTCGATTACACCGGATAAAACGGTGCAGGTCCTTCGCTAACCTCCGGCCGCACGCGCTGGAGACGAAACCCTAGCTGCACCGGAGACCAACGGGGAGAGCTCACCTGCAGTGGCGGATCTAGGGGTATGCCGGGTGGTCCATGGCATACCCCGCGATGCCCGTATGTGCGGCTTAGTTAATTTTGATCGGGAACTTTAATCTTGCTGATTGATGTGTGGCATGCAGGAACGCTAGCTCACCGCTAAGTTCGGTTGTGTGTACCGATTAATCCCTCGCAGCGGAGTGCGCAGGTGTAGTACGTGTTATAGGGAACGACAACATGGGCCAATGCTAATTTTATGTACTCATAGACAGCTTAACTAATTGGGCTACTTAATCACATAGTTCATTAATTAGTCGGCCATTAGCCATTGGTTTCTCTCAAAAAAATTAGCCCATCGGTTAGAACCAACTCGAGGGTATATACGGATGCATGCCTTTTTTTTGAATGTGGAGACATATCTCTCACATACATACTGAATATATTATTACTCACTCAGTCTCAAATTATATGTTAGTGATTTATCTAGATTCGTACATATTAGTATATGTTTTTGCGAATAAATACATTTAGACAGATCTTCGATATCTAATTTGAGACATAGGGAATATAAAGTATTTTTAAAAAGCAAAGTCCAACTAAATTCAATGGTCCTATATGCTTTGGACCCATTGAGAAACCCTAAATTTTCTTAAACCCACCCAAAACAGTAGTAAATTGTGAGAGTTGAGCAAAGAACTGAAGAAAAATGGCGAAACACACTCAAAAGCTGGAGTGGAGAAAATAGATTTTACCGAGGGCACATTATTTTTTTTAATATGGCATACCCTGTGCTAAAATCCTAGATCCGCCACTGCTCACCTAAGGCCCGTCGGCGAAGGAGGGTGGTGGAGAGGAAACGGTCGATGCCAGGGAAGCCTGGGGATGGGCGGTGGCGGCGAGTTTTACGCAGAGACCCCGTCACACCTTCTTCGCAACGGAGAAGGTTCAGGACCTCGCCGGCGACGCTGTTGCACATGTTCCTGAGCAGAAGGGATAATAGGGTTACAAGAAGTGGTAAGCAGGGGTGTTTCTGAACGGGGAAGAAGGGTATGAAGGGCTCTTCCTTGATGGAGAGCTTTGGAGGAAGCTTGCAGCCCCGTCGGGAAGAAAAGCTTCTTCTCAGTGAAATAGAGCGAGGACGAGTGCATGGCTTTGTGGGTGGGTTTGGAGGTTGCCTGGGAGGAAAATTAGGGCAAGGAGAGAAGCGAGAGTGCGCTGCAGCCTTTTATCCAGGAAGGGAGGCTCACGGTGGACCGAGCTCATGTCTAGCAAGTTCTCCTGGGCGGTAGTAGGGGATTGGTCAAGAGAGGAGGTGGATAGGTCGCGGTAGGGCCAAATGAGAGCAGAGGGGTGGTCAGTGGGGCCAGGTACTGCCAAGATGAGGCTCTCTCTCTCCTTCAGTCATAAGAAGAAAAATGGGAGAGAGAGGAGGCTTGGCTAGCTAGGGCGGCTGGAGGTGGGGTAGAAGGGTGCTGCATGGCCTGGTACACGAGCCAGAGAGAGGTGTAAGGCTTGAAGCGGCAACAGAGTAGTGATGACATTCATATTTCTCTAGATAGGTGAGATAGCTCCACATATTTCCCTACAAGCACTAGAGCACAAGGGTTTGATGTTGCTATAGCAGTTGCTACAATATTTTTGACCAGGGGAGAGGAGAGAGTCTGCCATGGTGCTACATGATGCCTTGATAAGGATTAAGGAATTTAGAGTGGGAGGGAGAGTTATGATCATTGTCCATGATTTGTCTTAACAAGAGGGTATGAGGAACTTTTCTCATGTTAATCTTGGCAAGATGATTCAATTGTGATGGGAGTTATATATGGTCAATGCACCAGCCCTTGATTTATTTGAGAAATATTTGATCATTCTAGATCCATTTTATATTAATTATTCAGAAAGTGCCGATTAGGTTTTATTGAATTCATTGGGAGTATTTGAATTGGACATGGTGGGTTTTTGGGTTTGAGATTGTAGCACCCGGTAAAACCACTACTAGAAAATATCTTGGTGTTTTGTTTTGTGCATCATCATCATAGCATGCTCATATCATCATGCCACATTGCATCTGAGCATCATCATCATGCATATGTTTAACTAAAAGCCCTATTTTTTCTACATTAAGCCCTCCATTTTATTTCAAAGTATAAACCCTGGTCGTCCGGATATTTTGTTTTGTCTAAGAATTACTTACAAAAAACTTTTCAAATAAAAAAGAACAATAAGAAAATAATTAATTATTTTATTTAGGGAGGCAGATAGCCATGCCTAAAAGCCCAGCTAACCCAACCAAACCACACCCTTCCCTACTCCCTAGAAGCAACACGTCTTGTATACGTGAGTAACCCGAACCCACCCACCAACACACTCGCACTCACGCACGCGAGATAACCACCCCGCCCCGTCCCCGCTCCCCTTTGTCCGCTTCCTCGTCTCGGCCCCACCCACACCTTACGCAAGGTCATTGCTCCCACCTACCCTATCCCTGACGCGATCGAGCCCCCGCCACCGTTCTCCCTGCTCCCTCTCTCACCTTCATGAGCCCTACCAACGGCCAGTCGCCTGCGCCGCGCGCGAGCGCGCGAGCCACTGTGGACTACCTCCCTCTCCCAGCGCGGCCGCCCAAACCCGCATCAACGCGACCCGCCAGGTGTTGTGCCGTCTCGCGACCATGTGACCCCCTCCGCTGCAATCTCCTCGCGGCGCTGTAGTCTCCCCTCGCTGTGGTACCTCGCAGCACCACCAACCGCCGGCCCTGCCTCGGGCTCGCCTGCGTTGCCGGCCTCGCTTCCATCCCACATATGGTGCCGCCCGAGCATACCTTCTGTGCCCCTCTCAACCGGCTCCCCAAGCTCTTCTCGCCGCCTCCCTTCGACCCAGCAAGCGCCACCACCCCACTGACCACATCCTCGAGCCACGTCCGCGTCGCTAGAGCCATGTCTGCCTCTGCTGCTCCGCGACCGCTTGCATGCGCAACCTCTCCCTATCGATCCTCCTCGCAGATGCGCGTGGCCACCGGGCCCTCTTTGTGGCAAGCTCACCAGGCCCGCCATCCTATACACCGCATCATGCCACCGCGGGTACCCTCGTCCTCGACTTTGCCGTTGGACGCCACTCGCTATAGTTGTGTTCATTCTGTGTGGTGTTGCTGCTCAATATGAAGCCAATTATCCATATTGTGGGTGGTGTACCGAAGTGGTGATGGCACGGCTATGGTACAACACGCAAGAAGATCTTTGGCACATCCCGACAATCAAGATCGACCTTCGATTCAGCGACTATAGATGCAAGCCATCCTTCAACGAACGAGGTGAAACCCAGAGATCTTCATCACGGACACGAAGAGCCCCGATCCCGAGGATCCGAAGACCCGAACCTCGAAACCCCAAGATTTCCACACCGAGATGTGTGACCCCTATCTAACCCGCCCTATTTTGTAATATACCATATATCTTATTGCATATAAATTGTACATGCTTGCATACATCTTTTGTGGGTTGGGGGTACTTTGTCGATTCACCTCGTAATTAAATATGGAGACCACATGCGGGTTATATTTGTCTTATCTCGACTTCATTTAAATTTGTGTAGCAAATCAATGACATGTTTTGCCTTGTTAATACAATATTTAAATTGTGGGGTATCTAAATAACTTGAACCTTCTAATTATTTGTCTAGACCCTGGTTCCGCTTAATATTGTCTAGTCGCATCGTATATTTGCCATGTCATGCATCATACATGCATCATGCCCGATCTTCTGCCGTAGTACTAAATAGTGCATCCGATGTTTCGTTTAGTGCTTTTCTTCTTCACGGATTAGGTTGTTGAGTTGATGCGATCTTCGTCCCGATCTTTGATGTATCTTCGTCAGTGTTTCCCAGGCGAGCATTATTCCCCTTTCTACCTATTTTGCATTTATAGTCTTTATTTCCTCCTATTGATCTACTGTTATCCGTGTTGTGATGCTTTAGTTTCCGCACACCATTTATATCCCCTGCAACCTATATTGCTTTGGACACATCCTATTGCCTATTGTTTGATAGACAGTCGGTCCTGTGAGTCATAGTTGCTTGCCCACGTGCTGCTTCACGTCGTTGTTGTTCCACCATTATTGGGAGGTTGGCACATACTTAATGGTGGATATGATCATGACTTTCAATATAACTTGTCAATTAAAATGTTGGAAATAGATATAATGCAGAGGCACCGGTGGGTAATAGTCAATATTTGGTTTTTAACCGCCCACTTGTATCCACCTAGGACCCGAGTTCTTGACACCTGTTCCGAGATTGAGCGCGCTAACCACATGTGGGTGTGTGGGTACCCCATCGTCTTACTACCTGATTTCAAAGTACTATGCTGGGGGCACAAACTAGTTTGGGGATTTATTACTATCATGTACGTATGCCATACTTTACTGCATTATTTATGATTGCGCATGGAGCACCTGTAATATTTAGGACTTGTGACACATTTTCTCTATATAGAAAAGTCCAATCACACTTTCGGGTTCCTAGTCATTTACAGCCATCGACACAAACCCTGGGTCCATCTCAGAGACTGGCCGACTTCGTTACGGGTAGCTTAGTGGGGTGGCCCCCATGTACTTGCTTTGGGTCTAGGAAAGGTCATGTCTGAAGCCCCGTCGCATATTGTTGGGTGTATGTTCAGGATCTTGCTCATATTCGGATCTGAAAACAAGGGTTGAAGTGCGTGTGGATACTTTGGTGCACCCCTACAGGGTTAAATCTTTTTGAAAAGTCATGTCCGCGGTTATGGACGACTTGGATCATAGTTTCTCGATCATAGACAACTATAAATAAAGAAATGTTTTTATAATATGACTTGTATTTGATATGGCTAGTTTGTTCGATAACCACTATGAAAAGAATGAACAAAATTACCAACCATGTGAGTTTCCTCGGAATGACTTCCTCATTTGGTCTCGAGGTGGAAATATCAGGATGTGTATGTTTGGTGTTAGTATCAGGTTGGTTCCGCATAGGTATTTCTTATCCCTCTCTGATAGCCGACAGTTGAATCGAGTCTCTATAGGTTGTGTAGTGCATGCTTCGCTGCCACTTGAGTTCACCATACCTATGTAGGCGAGAGCCGTCGAATTCTAGACTCGCCTTGTACTAGCCTCAGTACTGACCGCTCCCTTTTTCCTTTGCCCTTTGTCGGCACCCCTTTGTTGTAACAGGTATGAGTTTGACATCGTTAGTAGGGTTACCCTTCCGTCTTGGCCTGGGCAGGGTTATGGACACCATTGGTTATTCTTCAGGGCTCTTAGCCCCATTTGCATCTTATCCGTACTTAGATGTTGCATCGTTTTCAAGGTAATTTGGATATTTATTCTGTATATCTGTATTCTTAACTCATGGAGTCATTGTTGTTTCTGTGGGTTCCATCATGGAGTATTGTGTAATGGTATTACTTTGTTTTCCACCCGCACGCAAGTGCCTAGTGGGCACCTTTGAACCGTTTCTATGCGGGTTTGGCAGGAATTGCTAAAATCTGCATAGGGATGATTCGAGGGTGTTACAAAGATGGTCCCAAATGTGAAATCACACTTTGGAGAATTTTCCCAAGATTTATTGAGGCACAGAAGTATTTAAATTATTTATTTTCTTATTTCTGCCATTTAGAAAAAAAAAGGCAAAAAGAATTATTGAAACTCTTCAAAAATATTTATTTTGAAGTAGGAGGATAGAGTATGATCTATAGGACTAAAAAGAGCCCAAATTTGGAGGTGTGATTTGGATAAAACCAACTTGCCTTTATAGTGAGAGTTTTGGGGTTTTTGTCAAATAAAGAATTAATTAGTTTTTGGGTCAAGTAATTATGGAAATCCTTTGATAAGTTTATATCTCCATGCTAGATGATGTCGATAAGGTGTATACATCATTTTAACCTTTGGGTTTTGGAAAACCAATTTGATTTTGGAAGGAAGCAAGGAATAAAGGATCTAGGGCAAAGTTAATTTTATACCTTCGAAAACTTGTTGGATATAGGAGCTCAAAACTCCCCTTGGGTCATGGACTATATGAATGTATATACCAAGTGACGTATATCACCAATGTACATAGGGTTGAGGTTGATCCCTATTGAGCTCTCCAAGAATTTATGCTAAAAGTTGAATAAAACAAGGGTGCCAAAACAAATTATCAAATAGCCTTCTAAACCATGTGGATTTTAGAAGCACAAGGATCCAATTGGAATAGGTGAAGTAGGGATGGATAGACCTTCATGATTATAATGCAAACATGCCAAGAGTTGGTCAAAAGGAGATCGTATGAAGATGGGAGCGTCTGCCAAAGTAGGCATGTTGGTAAGATTTGTAGGAATTTTATTTTCTTGCCTACAAAACCATCAGGACAAGTGGGTTAAAGGATGGTATGGCCAAGGGAAAGAGTGGATTTGGTAGTACTTATGATGGTCTACAAGATGGTTCAAGTGCATTTCCAAAAATGCACAAGGGTTGAGAAAGAGGGAGTCCCAAAGATGTGATATTGATAA
This sequence comes from Avena eriantha, assembly GCA_910589775.1. Classification (NCBI taxonomy): domain Eukaryota; kingdom Viridiplantae; phylum Streptophyta; class Magnoliopsida; order Poales; family Poaceae; genus Avena; species Avena eriantha. The sequence goes on from OU342741.1 coordinate 314,454,102, forward strand.
CCTTTTTCTAGACTTCGCCAAATTTGGCTGATTGGTGGTTTTTTACTAGAATACAAGTGGGAATGATTTTGAGAAGATGCAAGGTTCCCAAATCATCATCAAATGGATGAGTTTGAAGTGTGGATTGAGTAGAATGGATCCAGGCCTGATATTGGTCTTCAATGACCGGGAAGCTTTCAGAATGAATAACTTCAGAGGTGATCTGGTTAAGGGTTTTAGATGATCACCTAGTGGATGTAGATCAGATCCAGCTGGGTTAACTTGCTTAGGGTTGATACTTTAGGATTATCTAGATGCTAGCTGATGAGCTCCTAGGGTAGCTCATACTACTCCTAAACAAACAATTCAAATAGCAGATCAAGGCAACTCATCTTAGCAGATCAAGGCAGCTCATCTTACAAGAAAAACAAATCTACTACCATGGATACCTCCAAGCCTAGCTTGGGGTAAGGATGGGTATTTTTAAAAGGTTGTATTTTGAAGTAGATGAGAGTCCCTTGGTATTTCTACCAAGAGTAGAGTTCAAGGTTTTATAAAGGGTTTTAGAAAACCTAGGGGTAAGAGTAGTTGAAGGTTTTGTCCTAAGAACATAGGGAGATTATATCATATATGTTGGCGATATGATAAATGGGTACCCTCATAGCATGTCACCAATTTGTCTAACCCGTGTGGCCCATAGTTGGTAACAAGGCCTATGGCCTGCTAGGCGGCCCAATTAGACGGATCCAGAAGGGAGGCCCATGCTGGATAAAGGAAGGCTACGCAGGAGTCACCGACATACTCGGAGCCTTGGAGTACAAGACACGGAAGACTAGTTCGTATTAGTGTAGGACTCTTTACCTTGTTCGGCAAGGACCTTTCCTTGTAAACCCTAGGTCTTGCCGTCTTTATAAGCCGGCTTGCGGGAGCCTTTAGGGCACAACCTCTTAGATTGCTATGTACAACGTGCAACACCTCTCACACCGAACATATCTCTGTAACTCGGCGTATTGACATTATAGTGATTTATAGTAGGAGTAGAGTTTCGCCACCGTTGTGGGACTTCAACCTGGGTAAGCTGTGTTCCCTCGTACCCGCCAACTCTCCGCCTTACCCCACGTCTCTAAACACGCACTATGATGACCCCTCCATGGCATACTCGTCGGCAATACCATGGCAGTTGGAGCCCACCGTGGGGCAAGAGGCGCTTCGAGCTCTACATCGGGCAAGGTCGAATCTCTTTGCAGGAATCAGCAACACCGTAGCCATCAGACGCATTCTCTTCTCCACCAACATCCCAATCGTCCCTCCAGATGAGTTCTGGGTGCCGGCGAAGAAGAACCCTACGTGTTGTGCTGTCATACCTTTTCGAGACATCCACATCTTCATCGGTGAAACTGACTCGGGTCCTAGCTCTGAGGAAGTCAGAAACTCGTCAAGCCCCGCACTGACCACCTATGAGAAGGACACGTTCACGGAAGGATATGGGCCATACCTCTCCTTAGAGTATGGTGGCTCGGATCAGGAAAATTCAAGGCCCACCCAAACCGCCCATGTGCAGGATATAAAGGCGGAAGGACCCCACAAATCCGCTTGGCTTCCCTGAGCATTAGAGATGCGCAGGTCACACTTTGTTGGCATAGTCACCATCTTCGATCTGGCCAGATGCATTCAAAGGGATGGAGAACCTCCCCGCGAATACCTCGCCAGATGGATGAGGGTGAGGGAGACCATGCCGACGAGCTCGTGTACCACTTCGTGGAAGGGCTCATGCCTGGAACACTCCTCGGGCATACCCTACGAAGGCAGAAGGCCGCAGGTCCTCTCACCCTTGGTGAGATGGTTACCATCATCTACAAGTACTCAGATGCCAATGAAGAGGCTGAAACGGCAATCGCCGTCTTAGCCGGAGGAGGAAACAACAACAACGGCCCGCCCCCATCACCCTCCACATCCGCCATGGCCAACACCGAAGCTAAATCTGAATCCATCCTTGTCGCGCTGTATGCCGACATCAATATGGATGGTGGTAGATCGGATGCTAACTCGGAGGAATACGATGTTGTTATGAGGGAGATCGAGCAGAAGATCCAGAAGGAGGAGCGCGCCGAGAAGGCCAACACTTCCCACCAGGTGCTAGTCGCCATCGAGAGCGTCATGGAAGAAGACGTACAGGAAACGGAACGTTAGAGAGATCCACCCACGCCAGCAGTTACCAGAGCAGTAGCGGCGAAGAAAGCCGCCGAGCCTTCGGCTCTGTCCAGGGCCATGCCTCCTCTGGTTATCCGCCTGCAACCAGCGCAGGAACTCACGACATCCCCCAGTACTGCCCGACAATCAAATCAGCCGTCAATGCCACCATCAACATCGGCAGATGGCAACCCATTGGCTACTCCTGCCGATAAGGCAATCTATGGCTCACTCCTCGTTGAGCCTTTCACCGTCGCCCATATCTGGAGTGTTATGGAGCTTGATGAGAAACGTGTGGCAATCTTGGCGGAGGCCAAGTGCATTGGAGAACAGGGTGCTAAGCTAGACGAAGACATGGCTAAGGCGCAGCAATCCATCAAGGCAGGAAGATCTATGGACGCCGAGACAAGCAATTGCTGTTAAAGCAAAAGGCAAAATAGTGCCAGCTCACTTCGTCGAAGATCCCGATGTTTGGTGGAGGTTGGGATATGATGGATCTAAGCCGACAAAAGCCACCCCGTACATTGATTCAGAGGGGGCAAGTCATGCCAACCCCAGCCCTCAACATCGCCGTTTCCAAGACCCTCCCGGAACAGGATAGGTTGCTAGAAGCAGTTGCTCAGGTGTATGACCTTTTCGCTAAAGCATGCAAGCAACAGGAGAAGGCTGCCTTGTAGAGGCTCGAGTCCAACCCGGAGCTTTGCCAGTCAACCCTGAACAGCCGCAGAAGGCCCAAATCTCCCTATGACGAGGGATCGTATATAGGCTCTACAGAGCGAAAACGGAGGGAGGCACGCAACAGGACTGACGCCATCCCCATATCCTCTGATCACGGAGAAAAGGATCATCCCCACCAGTCGCCACCTCCACCACCATCTCGGCGTCATGAGGAACCAGAGCCGTGCCACCGTACAAGCCACCAAGGCGTTCCCAGGCCAGAATCGTTATACGCGACCAGGGAGAGAAGCCCCGGCATGCCGGAGCGCGCAGTGGCATTGAAGGACATAGGAGCAGGTCCCACAAGGAGCCACCACATCCGACAAGTAACCGCGACAGGCATGAGGAGTTGCAAGAGGGGCACAGCAAGAAAGCTAACCCACCGCCTCCACTGCCGCCGTAGCCACCTAGTAGCCATCATGGAGGAGGGCATGGTGGATCTCATAGATCGCGCCACAACTCCCCTTCCGATGACAAAAAAGGAAAGCAACCAGAGCCGTATGATGCGCATACACGGCTGGACAAGATCCAAGAAGCTCGAGAGCTCCCATTCCTTGGGCCACATTGCTTTGGACCGGTAATACGGGCCACAACCTACCCCAAGGGCCTTCGGATAGACAAGACCATCAAGCCTTACAACAACACTGCCAGGCCAGCAACATGGTTGTAGGACTATAGTGAAGCGATTAATATCGTAGGGAGAAACCCCAATGTCGCCATCAAGTACCTCCCACACATGCTGACCAACACTGCCCGACAATGGATCGACGACTTGCCGGAGAAATCAATATGCAATTTGTTGGACATGCATGAAGCGTTCACCAAGAATTTTGAGGGTACGTACAAACGTCCCTACATTGTCGGAGACCTGTAGCGGTGTGTGCAAGAAGAGGATGAAACCTCTCGTGCCTACCTCTCTCGCTGGCTGGATAAGAAAAATTCTTGCGCAGGGGTGCACGAACAGACCGCTATGGCTGCCTTCGTCGACTGTTTGGAAAAGGGAACTTGCTCCGCCATAAGTTGAAGCGCAAACAAGACAACAATGAGCTCACCCTCAATGCAATGATCTCCATGGCTAGCGAGTTCACCGCTGCTGATGACAACACGCGCGGATAACTGCCGGTAATAGCAATCCCTACCCAGGCCAAAAAAACAACAATAACAAGCGGAAAAATCCGCCCGAAGAAAAGCAAGTAGCCGACATGGTCGCCGCAACGTTCACCGGCAGAGGCGGAGGCAGACAGCGTGGACGTGCTCGGGGGACTAGCAGGGGCCAGCAGAGGAGTGACACTACACCCTCAGTGCCCCGCATTCTCCAAACGTAGAAAGAGTACCAAGATATGCCATGTTTTTTCCATCTCGGCACAAACAGCAAGGCCACCCACACCAATCGCCAATGCAAATTTTTCAACGATCTCAAGGAAGACCCTGAGTCCGGCTACAAGCAAAGTTGGAAGAACAGACCCCGCGGAAAGGGCAAAGGGAAGAAGAATGAGGAAGAACCCAAGGAATCAAGCGATATGGATGAAGAAGTGGAACCCAAATCTTCCGACAAGGGAGAGGATAAAGGGAAAAAATCCCTTCGAAAAGAAGGCTCCATGTTACCATACCTTCCTTGGCACCCCAACCGTCCGGGCCCAGAAAACCTCTCTAAGGATACTAATGGATACCCTCCCTCCAGTTCCTCAGTACGTCAGGTGGTTGGAAGTTCCAATTACTTGGGATAGGAAGGATCACCCAGATCTTATCCCAACAGAGAGCCAATATGCCATGGTGATACAGATCAAGCCGATGATCTTATAGGTTTGTCCCGATCTTTCACAGCGAGTAACTCGGATAATAATCCTTCCAATAACACCGATGAACGTCACCTGAAGAAGAGGAATCAATCCAGCAAGTAATGTGATGAATATCACCATGCTGCAAACCAAAACACGACAATCCTTGATAAACACAAGAACCTCCGCGACAATATCAATACGATAGATAACACGGCATCGCCGTCCTCGGAGGGATGCTCACCAAGCAACTCACACAATAGTTTTAGACTCAATTTCAAGCTAACCCTAAAAACCATGATTTAGAGGCCTATATAAAGGCTACTGCACGTCCAACATAGAGTTGGTGTGAAAACCAAACATATCTCTAACTTTCCTAACTTAAAATGACTCTATTTGTAAACTGACAAAAAATATCCGTCGACTTGTTTCGGTTGCCACGCACAGTTCGTAATGAAACAGGAGACGTGCGAGTACCCGTTGGAATGATTTCGGAATTATCTTTCCAACAAGTACTTATTTGCTTAATTCAGAGTTAGTATGTGGAAACCACGTTCGTTTAAATTTCAGAACTTCTGTCTGTCCGAATTGAACCTTACTTCTTGGTCGCCTTCCATCTCTCAGTCTCCTTCGTTTTGATGATCTTCTCTTGCGTCTTCCTCCCGCTCCTCCCTCGGGCATATCATGCCCATATCATCATCCCCCTTCAAGAAGCGTTGTCCCCAATGCTTGCGGGTCGGGTTGGAAAGGTGGCGTGATATGAACAATCGCTTCACGCGTCTTTGTCATCTTCAAGTCTTGCCTGCCTTTCACTCCGCAACCTCGCTCTCGGCGTGCTTGACATGAAACAGCCCTTGGCGCCTGCACCTCCTTGCGTCTCCATACGAGCTTTGACCTAGGTGCCACCGTCTTCTTCTTCTCAACTCTTGTTGGAACTCGTGGTTGCTAAACATGGACCTTCTTTGCATGACCTAGCATAAGATGAGTAATACCTGGACCACACAATTGACGAACATGTCCATCCTTGCCTCTATGCATCCGCACAACTGTCCCAACAAAATGCCTCACGGGTGTGCTAATAAAACTGCTCTTGTTACCCCACTACACCTCATTCACTGAAACATTAGGAGCACAACTATCATCCGTCTGAACACCTGTGTCAACACAAACAACCTTCTGAACACAGTTACAACATCCGTCCTCTCAGCAATAAGAGGATGCACTTCAACTGGCTTGTCACTAACAAGTTCCACTGGCTTGTTATCTACATGCATAGCTGAAGCAATATCAACATTGTCACACTCTGCATCATGCTGTACATCTTGCACCTTAGCCAGCCCAGATTTTGGCTTAGCCTTGCGCACCTTCTCCTTATGTACCACCAGCTCTACATCAGACTTTATGTGATCATGCTGCATAGGCTTTAAAGTCTGTTTTTTGCCACCATGCACAAAAGAATATGTATTTTCTCGTCCAAAATGTGTAGTGTTGCGATCATACTGCCATGGACGACCAAGTAACAACCCACATACCTCCAATGGCAACACATCGCCCTCAATCTCATCAACATAATCACCAACTGTAAATGCCACACGCACCTTATGAGTTACCTTCACCATACCGCAGCTATTTAACCATTATAGATGCTTAGGTTCAGGAATACTCCATGTGGACATCCCCAACGCTACCACCATTGCCTTGCTAATGCCATTAGTACAGCTTCCTCCATCAACAATCAACTTGCATGCTTTTCCTTTGATCATACACTGCGCCTGAAATAAATTCCAACGATGGCCCTTGTCAACTGTCATGCAAGCATTGCCTTGTACCTTCTTGAGTTGCAAATTCAGCCCACTCCATGGTACAATATCCTCCACTGCAGTTGTAGCGCACACAACAACCTTGTCAACATTAGACTGCTTCTCTTCAGAATTTTTTGGCACTGCCATGCTGACCGGTTGCACTGGAACAACTGCTGGAGCCTCCTTTATATGAGATGGAATAGACATAACTGCAAATTTGGGCGATTGTTGGACTGCCTTCACGGGTTTGGTACAAAATACCTTACGACGAGGAGACATAAAACAGCCACGCAAAAACTTACTAAAGTACTTCCAAGTTGCATGAACAATATCCTTCTCACGCACCTCTTTATCCCACCAACGAGCTATCTCCTCATCCACACGTCGTAATGCAAGATGCATACGTGTAGGATTATCCGAATACTCATATGTATCACATCTGTAAAAACCATCTTGCATATGACGTTCCCACGACTCATATTCATCATATGTCGCCATATGGACCAGTTTCCACCTGATTTGAGAATCATCACATACCACACCGTTCAAGATGTCAAGATAATCACTGTACACATCACGAGATCTCTTCCCAGAAGTGCACCGTTTGCCAAAAAAATCACCCTGACACGACGGCAAGCTTCCTAGCATGACTGCAGAACAGAAAAATTTCTGGGCCGGATTGTCTGGTTTTGGAGGGCCGGACTATCCGGGTCGGCCGGATACTCCGGGCGGAAACCGTCGAACACTCTGGTGCGCGGACATCGAGATCCAATCTGCTCCGCCTCTACTCTCTGATCTCCACCAAGAATACACTCAGCCGATGAATCAACACAATCTCACCGTGAGCAACCTGGTGCTCTGATACCATATGATACGGATCAAGCCGATGATCCTATAGTTTTGTCCCGATCTTTCACAACGAGTAACTCGGATAATAATCCTTCCAATAATGCCGATGAACATCACCTGAAGAAGAGGAATCAATCCAGCAAGTAACATGATGAAGATCACCGCGCCTCAAACCAAAACACGACAATCCTTGATGAACACAAGAACCTCCGCGACAATATCAATACGATAGATAACACGACATTGCCGTCCCCTGAAGGATGCTCACCAAGCAACTCACACAATAGTTTTAGACTTAATTTCAATCTAATCCTAAAAACCATGATTTACAGGCCTATATAAAGGTTGTTGGACGTCCAACATAGATTTGGGGTGAAAACCAAACATATCTCTAACTTTCCTAACTTAAAAGGACTCTATTTGTAAACTGACAGAAAACGTCCGTCGACTTGTTTCAGTTGCCGCGCACAGCTCGTAACGAACCAGGAGACATGCGAGTACCCGTTGTAAAGATCTTGGAATTATCATTCCAACACGTACTTATTTGCTTAATTCGGAGTTAGTATGTGGAAACCACATCCGTTTCAATTTTAGAACTTATGTCTGTCCGAATTGAACCTTCCTTCTTGGTCACCTTCCATCTCTCGGTCGCCTTCATTTTGATGATCTTCTCTTGCGCTTTCCTCTTGCTCCTCCCTCGCGCATATCGTGCCCATATCACATGGTCATCAACCCTTTGATTAACGACACAGAGTTCACCAAGTGCCTCATTGATAGTGGAAGCAGCATTAACATCATGTACCTGGTACACTGCACAAGATGAACTTTACGGAGACCCAGCTAAGGAAGAGCAACACTGTGTTCCATGGGGTTGTCCCTGGCTGACAAGCAAATTCCCTGGGCTACATCACCCTTCCGGTCACTTTTGGCAATGTTAATAATTACCTCCAAGAACGTATGACCTTTGAAGTGGTGTCTTTCAAGAGCGTGGACCACGTCATCTTTGGACGCGACAACTTCCACTCCTTCCTCGCAAGACCATCCTTTGTCTACAACAAGCTCAAGATTCCCGGACCAAACGGCGTCATCACCGTTGATGGAAGCTTCACCAAGGCACAGGAGTGCACGCTTAGTGAGGCTGCCTTCGCCGAAGCAGTCCTCTACGGTGAGGAGTTCAAGGAGATCCAGAACCAGGATGATGCCTCAGAGATGCCGGCTTCGAAGAAGCAGATCACTGTTTCCGAACCCGCATTCAAGGCCGCCAACATGAAAGGTGTACCTAGGGAACTTGTCGAGCACAGCTTGAATATTGATCCCAATGCCAAACTAGTGAAGCAACCTCTACGATGCGTTGCTGATGAAAGATGAAGGGCTATAGGCAAAGAAATAGCTAGGTTACTTAAGGCTGGCTTTATCCGAGAAGTTATTCACACTCGATGGGTGGCAAATCATGTACTTGTCCCCAAAAAGGGAACTAATGAATTAAGTGTGCGTTTATTACACCGGCTTGAACAAAGCGTATCCGAAGGATCCGCTTCCTTTGCCTCGCATTAACCAAGTCATTGATTCGATGGCTGGCTCAGAACTTCTATGTTTTCTCAATGCTTACTCAGGATACCACCAGATCCGGATGCGAAAGTCAAACCAACTGGCCACTTTGTTCACCACACCCTACGACACGTATTGCTATGTCATGATGCCCTTTCGGTCAAAAAATGCTAGTGCTACTTACCAGCGGACAATGCAATGTTGTCTACACAACCAAATAGGTCGCAGCGTACACGCTTACGTGGACGACATCGTGGTAATGTCAAAGAAATCAAACGACCTTATCGCTGACTTGCAGGAAACCTTCGACAATCTCCGGAAATACAACATGATGCTGAACCCAAAGAAGTGCGTCTTCGGGGTACCCTCTGGCAAACTGTTGGGCTTCATCATTTCGCATCGCAGAATCAAGGTGAACCTAGGGAAAATTCAGGCTATCCTCGACATCAAACGTCCGACATGCCTGAAGGACATACAAAGTCTCACGGGATGCATTGCAGCCGTAAGCCGGTTCATCAGCCAACTTGGTGAGAAGGCTATGTGATGTCTATGCACTTCTATTCGTGTAGATAGTTTTTGGGCCTCCAAGTGTAGAAGTTTGTAGAACAGCAGCAAGTTTTCCCTTAAGTGGATCACCCAACGTTTATCGAACTCAGGGAGGAAGTGGTCAAAGGTATTCCCTATGAAGCAACCCTGCAATCAAGATACAAGAAGTCTCTTGTGTCCCCAACACACCCAATACACTTGTCAGGTGTATAGGTGCACTAGTTCGGCAAAGAGATAGTGAAATACAAGTGGTATAGATAAAAGACAATGGTGCTAGAAAATATCTTGATGGCGTGGAAGAGACTAAAGTCAAACTGAAATAAAGATGGAAGCAAGAAAACATGTAATAGATCTAGTGGAAAATGAAGTTTCAATGCTTAGAAACAAGGCCTAGGGATCATACTTTCGCTAGTGAACACTCTCATATAAATATCTTCTCTTTATGATACTACTCTAAACTACTCTCCGGTTGGACACTCTAATCCATGGTAGGGCTATAACAACACACCTCAAAGTAAGCCTTTCCCATCTAGATAACCCCACACTGTCACCTTGAGCACTAGATGGTTCCAACAAACACCATAATTTCATAGAGAAATCCAACTCCAAATATAACTCATAACAAGTATTTGTAATCTCTAGCCTAAGTGCCACCATGGTGTGCACGCTGTCACTTAAACACACATAGGGAGAGTAGAGATCTATTAAAGCACTTGAGTAGCAAGGTAGATCTACTTGATTACAAAGCTCATGATCACAATATGATCATGCATAGAGAGAGAGATGAACACATAGCTACCGATAGAACCCTTAGACTCGAGGAAGAACTACTCCCTCATCATCATGGGAATCAGCAACAACGATGGAGATGGTGGTAGAGATCGATGGAGATGGCTCCGGGGGCACTTCCCCGTCCCGGCAGAGTGCTGGAACAGAGACTTTCTGTCCCCCGAATCTCCCCTTCGGTGGCGGCGGCGCTGCAGAACTTTTCGTGGATGGAGGCTGTTCGATTTAGGGTTTTTGCATCAGGGGCTTCTTATAGGCGAAGGAGGCAAGGTAGGTGGCCGTCCAGGGGGCCCACACCACCTGGTGGCGTGGCCAGGGCTATCCCGCACCACCATATGGTGTGCCCTACTCCGTCTCTGCTTCGTGTTTCCGTGTTGCTCCGGGAAAATAGGCATATTGGATTTTCTCCCATCCAATTCCGAGAATATTGATTTTCTGCCTTTTCTGGAACCAAAAACAGAAGAAAACAGGCAACTGGCATTGTGGCATCTTGTTAATAGGTTAGTCCCAGAAAACATATAAAATACCTCAAAGTGTTGACAAAGCAAAGCAAAGTAGATACTAAACAAGCATGGAACATCAAAAATTATAGATATGTTTGCAACGTATCAACATCCCCAAGCTTAACTCCTGCTCGTCCTCGAGTAGGTAAGTGATAAAAAGAAAGAATAATTTTTTAGGTGACATGCACCATCATAAACTTGATCAAAGTATTTGTAAAACATTGAAAGTTGGGATCGTAGTACTTCAACATAACATGAAAGACAAAGTTCTAGCAATAAGACAAAGAAACTATGTTTCAACATGAAAAGGCACAAACAAAAGATTCATGAATAACAATGCTTTGCAAGACGTTTGTTTGTTCCACATAAAGAAAACATAGCATAATGGCATTCAACTTGTCCCTCATAGAGTAGCAAACATAAATGCATAGGACACCTTCAAAGTTCATAAGGGTGACTAGATACAAATAGTTTAAGAACAAGCAATATCAAAGTTATGAATCAATCAACAAGTCTTGGGACAATGCACATAGAACTAATAATGGCCACTATGCTCTTTCAATAGGTGCATAAAGATAGAAGGTGGGGACTCAACATAAAAGTAAAAGAAAAGCCTTCATAGAAGGAAGCAGAGATTCAAGTTTCATAAAGAGCTTCCAAAAATTATGGTACTTATTAGCTTTCATCTCTCATTGCCCCTATCATAAGCATCTTGAAGTGATTAAGGTTAAAAGTGAACAAACTATGGAGTATATGCTTGACAAAGTATAAGTTGGAAATATCATGTCCCTTTAATACGAGGGCCGCTCCTCATGCTACTCAAGTTTAGTTACCGGTAAGTTCTTATCATAGTAAGTACATATGTATCATAGAGAATCGCCCACGGGGTACCCCTTGCTCGATGATACGGAAGAATCCCATATCAAAATGACAAGGCAAGTAGACAACGAGTATCTCAGCAATCTTCTTATTTACCATGGGAAAATGGTGCTTTTTTATCTCTTCCTCTTTTCTCATATCTCTTTTTTCCCTTTTTCTCTTTCTATCAATATATGACTCTTTTTTTTATAAGAAGAATGCTTCATAGACAACTCATTATGGCTACGCTACAGGTTTCCACCATGATAGCATGGATTAGACCGGCGGCCCAGGCGTTTCTCTAACACATATACATAACTCCATGGACTTACAAGCTCCCCTTTCATTTCACACCGATGACATCCATATACAAAAGAGCATGATATCAACTAGGTACAAAGTATAACTGCAATGTTGAAAGCGTTCCCCATGACAACATGGTTCTGCTAATTCCCAACATATAAGTGCAAGCATGTACAACATAGACGACACAATGGTTCAAGTTTATTAGGGCAAGAAAAGTAAAGTGTGCTATCAAGTTCGTGAGAGCTTTAATCACTAGTTTTCTCATAACAAGTTTAATTCGGAAGGTAGATAAAAACATGAATATACTTGGAATAGCAAATGCTAATAGGTATGTATGGGGGACTCTTTGGAATAACTTAGTTTTAGGAGTTGGATGCATGAGTGGAACTCATACTTGGTTATGGAGGCTAGCAAAAGACTGGGAGCAACCAACTAAGAGAGCAATAATGGCCATAATCATGCAAAGCGACAAAACATCATTAATTAAAGCATAAAGTGATATTAAAAGTCGAAAACTAAAGGATCATAGAGGCTATGATGACTTGGTGTAGTCTTAACATGGTGTGAGCATGCGCCAAGTCAACCTAAATAAATCATCAAAGGAGAATACCACAATACTATGCTTTAATATGCTAAAACAACGCATGATTCTTTTAAGGCACATTAAGCAATCTCAATTGGTTATAACATGTCACGCTACATCAAAAATCACTAAGCATAAATCAAAAAAAATATCAAGCATGACATGACAAAGCATAGGCCAAGATAAAAACAAGCTCCTTTTTACCACTTAAGCATGAACTTTCCTACTCTTTTCCAACACCAATTGACTTATTTGAAACAAATCACAAAGATAATAATCAATAAAGATCAGTGATCTTGTCTCAAAAATCCACAAAGAAGAACTAAAAAGTTCTAAGCTGAAAGCACAAGAAAACTAAGGCTAAACACAGTGCTAGCAAAAGAGAACACTCATAAAACAATAAGAATGAAAACTAGGGTGTTCTAGGCAATGAATAACGGGGTGTGTCTCTCTCCAAAAGAAGTGTGTTGGGATCCAACCAACTTATTCAAGAAAAATAAGCAAACCAAGCAAATGAAAAGTAAAAACAAAATGAAGAAACTCCAAGAACACAACTGTGCATGAAACAATAAAAATGAAGTGTTTGGAAGAAACCTGAGATTTTTATTGATGAAGAAGGGGATGCCTTGGGCATCCCCAAGCTTTGACGCTTGTACCTCTTGAATATTTCTTGGAGTGACATGGAGTGGCATCCCCAAGCTTGAGCTTTTGCCCATTCTTCATCTCATTACATCATTCTCTCCATACACCTAATTTTTTTTCCTTCGTACAGAACTTCACATAATCTTTATTAGCAACATTAGTGCACTCAAGATAATAAGTCTTTGGATTCAGTTTAAACACCAATAAAACTTCCATTAAAACATAAGCTACTATAGAACTTCCTTCAAAAAGCTCAATTCCCTAAAAAGAACCCAAAAAGGAATCAACAAGAAGCAAATGCAAATAATGGCAGAAATCTGTGAAAATAGACCAGCAGGTAAAAACCAATTTTTTCGAAGACCTTCTGTTGCTCAAATAGAAAAGTGTTGAACTAATGAAACTTATATAACAACCTGGGGCAGAAGAACAAAAATTCACGCCTCAAACCGATGTACATAGATTTTACACGAATTTTTACAATGAAGAACAGAAATCTGTTTCGGGACAACAACTTTCCCAATCATTACTTCTCTCTCATTAGAGGTTACTCTTAGCACAAAAAGCAAATAAAAAGGATAAGGAGCAGTTATTACAGAAGTAATAACTTCCAAGACTCATCTAAAACTTTTGGGTTATCTGCCAATAAGTACTTTTCTTTAGCGCCTTTAAGTTAGGCATGATAGTTTGGGAAGATGCTCACATAAGAAATATGAATTGAAGTAAAAGAGAGCATCAATAAGCAAATTCAAACCAAATTTAAGTCTAACCCACTTCCTATGCATAGGAATATTGTAAAGAAACAAGTCATGAAAGCACAAAGCAACAAGCATAGGAAAGCAAAACAAGTGCAACTTCAAGGCTTTCAACATAAAGAGGGGAAACTTAATATTATTGAGATGCTTGGGGGACTAAAAAGATCATTTTCATAAAAACTAACTTCCCCAAGATTAGACTTTTCCATAGCATTAGCAATAATGGTGTCCAAGGAATTCATACTAACAACATTGCTATTAGCATGCAAATAAAGTTCCATAGGTTTTTAAATTTTCTCTTCAAACACTTCATGTCCTAACTCAAGATAAATACTATAAAGCTCTCTAATTTTGTTATTGTTTTCCATTAAGCCTAACTGGTGAAAACAAGAAACAAAAAGACAAAATTATAGAATCTAAAGGAAATAACTTCGAGCAATCACATCGGAGGATGTAAGTACCTTTTACCTTACCTCCCCGGCAACGACGCCAGAAAATAGTTGATGGCACGTGGTTGACGTGGGAGCTTCTTCTTCTTAAGTCCCTGGTAACGGTGCCAGAAAATAGCTTGATGTCTATGCACTTCTATTATTCTAGACAGTTGAGGGGCCTCCAAGTGCAGAGGTTTGTAGAACAGCAGCAAGTTTTCCCTTAAGTGGATCACCCAAGGTTTATCGAACTTGGGGAGGAAGTGGTCAAAGGCATTCCCTCTCAAGCAACCCTGCAATGAAGATACAAGAAGTCTCTTGTGTCCCCAACACACCCAATACACTTGTCAGGTGTATAGGTGCAGTAGTTCGACAAAGAGATAGTGAAATACAAGTGGTATAGATAAAGGACAACGGTGCTAGAAAATAGCTTGATGGCTAGAAAATAGCTTGATGGCGTGGAAGAGAATAAATAGCTCCGGGGCACTTCCCCGTCCCGACAGAGTGCTAGAATAGAGACTTTCTGTCCCCCGAATCTCCCCTTCAGTGGCGGCGGCGCTGCGGAACTTTTCTTGGCTGGAGGCTGTTCGATTTAGGGTTTGCATCGGGGGCTTCTTATAGGCAAAGGAGGCAAGGTCGGTGGCCGGCCAGGGGACCCACACCACCTGGTGGCGCAACCAGGGCTATCCCGCGCCACCATATGGTGTGCCCACCCTGGTGCCTTACTCCGCCTCTGCTTTGTGTTTCCGTGTTGCTCCAGGAAAAATAGGCATATTGGCTTTTGTCCCGTCCAATTCCGAGAATATTGATTTTCTGCCTTTTCTGGAACCAAAAACAGAAGAAAACAGGCAACTGGCACTGTGGCACCTTGTTAATAGGTTAGTCCTAGAAAACATATAAAAATACCTCAAAGTGTTGACAAAGCAAAGCAAAGTAGATACTAAACAAGCATGGAACATCAAAAATTATAGATACGTTTGCAACGTATCACTATGCTTCTCTACAGGTTTCTCAAGAAGGCAGACAAATTCACATGGATGGACGAGGTTGACGCAGCACTTCAGGAGTTGAAGAGAATACTCTCCTTGCTACCAATACTTGCAGCACCAGTGCCAAGAGAGCCTATGTTAGTATACATGGCGGTAACCAACCGAGTAATCAGCATCATCATCATGGTGGAGTGCAAGGAACCAACACACGAATATGGAGTTTAGCGACCCGTTTACTATGTAAGCATGGTCTTGACAGAATCCAAACAGTGTTACCCACACTACCAAAAGATAGCTTATGGAGTTTTCCTTGCTTCACACAAGCTAAGGCATTATTTCTAGGAGCACCCTATCATAGTGGTGAGAAAAGCTCCACTGTCCGACATCATCAACAACAACGATGCTACAAGGAGAGTGGCAAAGAGGGGAATTGAACTTGCCGCATTTGAAATCACCTATAAGAGACGCGACGCTATCAAATGACAAGCATTGGCAGATTTTCTCGTAGATTGGATAGAACTGCCAGAAGACACTCATGTGCTAGAGCCGGAATATTGGGTCATGCACTTTTGCGGATCAAAGATACTCAACGGCTCTGGGGCTGGTGTATTATTACAATCACCAATAGGAGAAAATTTGCAATAGGTCATGCAGGTTCACTTCAATGCTACCAACAACATGGCGGAGTATGAGGCCCTCATTCACGGACTTCGTGTAGCCAAAGATATTGGCATCAAGCGCATAGTTTGCTGTGGAAATTCCGACTTGGTTGCCCAGCAAGTAGCTGGCACCTGGAACACGCGGAACCCTATTATGGCGACATATCGAGACGAAGTAGACGAAATAGCCAAGTGATCGATGGCTACGAAGTCAAGTACGTCAAAAGGGAGGAGAATGAGGGAGCAGATCTGCTGTCAAAGCTTGGATCAGCTCGTCGGCCAATTCCACCAGGCGTTTTCCTGGAACATTTACGGACCCCATCCGTGAAGGGAGTGGACCCCAACAACTCGGATAGAGTGGATTCATTTGTTAATACAATAACAGTGACCTCTTCGGCTTGGACGAAACCGTTCATGGATTATCTATAAGATGGAACTTTGCCCGCCGATGAAGTCGAAAGCCGGCAACTAGTACATAGAGCAAAAGTCTACGTCATCATTGACGACCAGCTTTACAAAAGAAGTACCACAGGAGTTTTCGTTCGATGCGTCTTCGAGCAGCAAGGTATCGAAATCCTTAGAGAAATACATCTCGGAGATTGTGGGCACCATGCCGCTCCCTGATCGTTGGTGGCTAAGGCCTTCCGACAAGTATTCTACTGGTTAATGGCCAAGGTGGACGCCAACAAGTTGATACAAACATGCCTTGGGTGTCAGTTCTATGCAAGACAACCAAGTGTTCCAGCTGAAGAATTGCGAACAATACCAATAACTTGGCCATTTGCAGTCTGGGGGCTGGACATGGTGGGACCTTTGTAGACTGCACCCTTTGGATTCACACACTTGCTAGTAGCAGTGGACAAATTCACAAAATGGATTGAAGCTAAACCCATTAGAAAGCTTGATGGGGCAACAACCCTAAAATTTGTCCAGGATCTAGTGGTAAGATTTGGTCTCCCACATAGCATCATCACCGACAATGGTAGAAATTTATCTCTTGGAGAAGTTAAGGAGTACTATCATGAAAAAGGCATCCGCCTTGACCTAGCATATGTGGCACACCCATAATCAAATGGGCAAGTTGAAAGGGCCCATGGACTAATTCTGCACAAAATCAAACCACGCTTAGAGGCACCGCTGCATAGGGCAGTTGGAGCCTGGGCGGAGGAATTACCATCTATATTGTGGAGTTTATGAACAACACCCAATAGAACCACCGGCTTGACTCCTTTCTTCATGGTTTATGGAGAAGAAGCGGTCCTCCCATTCTACATCCTCCATGATGCACCAAGAGTTTCCGCCTACAAGGAGGATGACGCTGAAGAATCCATACGCCTATTTGTGGACCTACTTGAAGAAGAGCACCTGTTGGCATGCCAAAGATCCGCCGTATACCAGCAAAAGCTGTGTGGCTACCATAGTCGCCGCGTAAAGCATCGCTCGTTTAAAGAGGGGGATCTAGTGCTTAGGCTCAAGCAGGAGAAATCACACAAACTATCCCTGCCTTAGGAAGGACCATTCGTCATAAGCAAAGCATTGCTAAATGGTTCCTATTACCTCGTCGATATCCGCGAGTTGAAAGATAGGCCAAAAAATCGCAAGTGCAAGTAGTGTGACTCCGATGATGATTACCCGGAGATAGATCAGCCATGGAACATAGCACAGCTATGTCCCTTCTACACTTAGTATATTATATAATAAGTTTCTTATATGATCAATGAAATAAAGTATTTGGTTCACTCATATTCTCTGAGTCTTTTACCTCCTTTAGTTTTCTATGCGCAAGTTTGCATTTGCACTTGTCAAAATTCCGCCTACGGGCATTAGCTTAAGTTTTTTGGTCTACATGTTTTTTGAAGTTTTTATGTGGATTCCAGAGTAGTGAATTCTCGGCACTCAGAGCTGGCGATTTTCCTCTTAGGTTCTTGACGGTGTTATTAAGCATCATCACCTGAGGGCATAGTTCTGTGCTGCGAGTCTTCCGTCTCACGAAAGGTCAAGCATACGAACCAGAATAATGGATAAGCCATTAGTTGCTTAAAAAATATACATATACTGGAAACAGATAAGTAGCAGGAAACTTGAGTACAAGTTTTTCCGCCTTGATAACACATAAGTTTTTCCACATACACATTGCAGAGATACATTTAATACAAACATTGTTCTTTATGGCTCTGCTGCAGGGGGCTTCGTGGGAGAATATCATTTTGCGGCCCGAAAGTTGGGGCACCCAGGCAACGCGGTACCCAAGTTGATTTTAATCACCGCGATTCGAAAAGTTGGGGTGCCAATTGCTGAGAGGGGTGTTTCGAGTGAATGATGGCCAAACCCAATATTTTCAAATCGTGCTCGTTAAGTCAGGATATTCTGTTACACTAGTTCCTGTTGTGCCCCTTCTTCGCCGGTCACTCTTCTTAGCCATCCTGCATGGGTCGTAGGGGCAAATCCATTACTGTACTTTCCTAACTCTCTACACTGAATCTTGCTGCGGCGGTCCCTTTTGTTCCCTTCCCCGACCCTGAATCTGTCGGCGGTGGAGGACCTTTTTTCTCCCTCCCCCGACACTAAATCCGACGGCGGTGGCCCAGCATGTCTTGCAAGGCGAAGGTTGTAGCTACGTCGCCGACTGATTCGGTTCCATCGGGGCCGAAGTCTGGGGCTCAACGCGAAGCAGCGGCGAGGTCTTCAACACCGGTTAGCGAGGAGGTCAGCAAGGATTTTGTTCCCAAGGTACCTATGAGCAGTGGGTTGAAGAGAAAAGCAAGGCTGGCAGCGGATTGTTCGGCTCCGGTGGGTGGATACGGCACCCAGATCTCGAAGAAAAAACCCGGGAGAAGAGCGAGAGGTGAATTTTGCTTATGTGTGCCCTATCTTACAAGTAGATTAGTTACGACATAATAAAATGAAATGAACTGAAAAGTTTCCCTTTTTAATCAAATTAAGCACAACTTTGATTCAAGGGACCTAAATGAGTTCACAGTTCATGTTTGCCAGTACACTGCAAAACTTGATTTTGGTTGCGAGAGGGTTGTGTTCGGGCAAGATATGCATCTACTTGTGAATTGCAAAGAGGTTGTGTCTGTTTCGTAGCTGGTAGATATGCTTGCCGCTAGGATTCCCTGGGTTCTAGACAGAGGACAAAATTGGTGTGGCGCAACATGAATGATACCTATTAGCAAATTGAGCACTCTGATGAGCTTCAGATGGTTTGGGAGTGTTATGCAGCTGATCGTAAGGTGAAAGTTGAAGCGATGATTGATGATATGTATGCAGATGTTGGAGATCTTGCTGCCACATCTTCTGCTCCTAGAGAATACGGACCAATAGATGCTAATCTAGATAAGTTTAGTATATGCATAGAGGTGGATTCATACATGGCAAAACTTGATGAGGGAGTTAATAAGCCAGTTTTGTCATGTACTGTGGAGATCACTGTCGATTCCAAAAACATAACTCTTGATGAAATGAGAGAGATGATCGGTAAGGAAATCAGTATTGGCCCTAAGCAGATGGCACAAATCCGGTGGTGGCATCATAAGAAGCAGCAATTCATAGATGTTTTGGATACTGAAGATCTTACGCAGATTATGCGACGAAAGAAGCGAACTAGGAAGGTGTTCTTCCTTGGTACCATTTCTGATGTTGTTGAACAGGTTATAGTGGATGTAGAGGCCCCTGTAGTGGCTGAACAGAATGAGGTGGTCGGCGTTTATGAGATCTGATGAGAGCTTCTACCCTAGGCTTGTCATATGGACCGCGGGGTTCCCCTGCCTGTATGTGTAATATTGACTGATGTTGCATTTAGAGTGTGTTTCTGTGATTATGTTTGTTGAGAGATTGCGATATAATGTTGTGCGAGATGTTGAGATTTTCAGACATGTCACTCACTGAAACCATCGTTGTTGTCATAAGATATAAGTACATTGTAGTTGACATGATTATGTTTGTTAAGATGACGTATCGTACTTGTTTCTGTTATTATGTTTATTGGGACATTGTAATGTAATGTTTTGTGAAACCATGACTGGACAAGTGATGCATAAATACATTATAGTTGACATGATTATGTTTCTTGAGATGATGTAATGTACTTGTTTCTGTTATTTTGTTTGTTGAGAGATTGTAATGTAATGTTTTGTGAAACCATGACTGGACAAGTGATGCGTAAGTACCTTGTAGTCGACATGATTGTGTTTCTTGAGCTGATGTAATATACTTGTTTTTGTGATTATGTTTGTTGAGAGATTGTAATGTGATGTTTTGTGAAACCATGATGTGATTATGTTTGTTGAGAGATTGTAATGTAATGTTTTTTGAAACCATGACTGAACAAGTGATGCATAAGTACCTTGTAGTTGACATGATTTTGTTTCTTTAGATGATGTAATATACTGGTATGTTTTCATTAGGCAATGAAATTGGGATAGAGGGAGTACATGTTTAATATTTGAAATAAGAAAGTATGAAGAGAATCCATATTAGGCAGGAGATAGTAATCTAGGGAAATGGCATGGTATCCATTAAACTATTGTAACATGCCAATTTAGTCATTGTTGCAGCGGTAGAAGGGCTGATATCTCTCTCTCTCTCTGTCACTCTCTCTCTCTCTCTCTCTCTCTCTCTCTCTCTCTCTCTCACCAACGCCAATGTCGTCGCTTGCGACGACGCATTCGCCATGCTATCCTTGAACAACGAGGACGACTAGTCGAGCATCGACAACATTCTCTCCGACATCAAGTATTCCTTCCATGATGTGAGTTCCTCTATTTTCTCGGGATAGGGTTAGGCAATGGTAAATCTCTCGATCTGAGCTCCATATGTGCATGCAATCGTGTTCAATTTCATCTTTGTGTTTACCTATAGGTACCACGGACGATCTACGACTCCGAATGGGAGGGCCTAGATCTCGATGGAGAAGTGCCATGTGACCATGGGCTAAAACTGAGGAGATATGTTGCATTCGAAGGCAGTAACACTGGGAGAAGGTTTTTGGGTTGTACAAATCAGGTTTGTTTACATTATGTGCAACTGTGACATGAAGTAAAATTTATCGTGTATGTTCATAACACTATAGTGTGTGTTTTTAGGCTAGCCTGGTGTGTAAAGCAGTAGAGTGGGTGGATCTTGAGTGGCCAGATGCACTTAAGAAATGTTTGGCATAGTTATGGGAGATGTATGAGTTGGAAAGGTCGGGGAGATTTACTGATGTAAGTGATGCAGTTGAAAAAAATTACAAGCTATCAGTATGAAATAAGGAGCTGGAACAAGAAATCGAGAATTTGTAGTCAGAGCTAACTGACAGAATCAATGGGAGCTTGGTTGTTGGAACTGCAAAGAAGCTTCAGGATAGTCACAGGTTGCTGATTCATAATGCAGAAAAGGAGAGGGATCAGCTCAGGGAAGACAAGAAGAAGCTAGAGTACTGCATTGCGCATCTGTTGAAGGAACTGAAGAAGGCGCGCGAGGGTGAACAAGGATAGACTACAGAGGATAAAGGAAATTCGAGATGAATAATTTATGTTGTGCCAATGCCTGAAACTAGTTAACTGGAAGACTTGCAGTTGTGCTTTCTTAACTAACCCAAACTCAATCCTCGAGCAAATTAATTTCAAATGAACACACATATCGTGCATAGAGTTAAGTTGACGCTTACAAAATCACCACTGCAGAGGATAAACCAGGCAATTCAGTACTAAATAGATTATGTTGTGTTCAAGCGAGCCTGACCCAGACCTGCTTGTTTTCCTCTCTAAGATCGGCCAGCTCCTTTAGTACTTTGTCGTGCTTCAGCCATAGGTTCCAGCACTCCATCACGGATTGGAGAAGTTGGTCCGTAGCCATACGATTTTCCTTCAAGATCCCTTTCATGATCTCCGTCTGCTTCCTAGCCAAGGTGAGACCTTCACTGTGAAGCTTCGCCCAGCCGGCGTTTAACTCCTTCAGTTTCTGGCACTTGTCAGAAAGGACCGTGAGTTTAGCGCGCAGGTGGTCAAAGGCCAGTTTATGGGAATTCTGCTTCTCCCTTTGGATTGCTATCTTGTCATTTAGCCAGGTCACTAGGTCCTGGTCGAGCTTTCGCCTCTTTCCCTGCAACAAAAATACATAGTATGGTTTGTTCAGTTCACCAGGACACGCTGGTTATATTCCATAATTAACTGAATCAACTAGTGGCACTGTCATAATTTCAAGGAAGAAGCAATCTAGGACTAATCAACATTTTATGAATTGACAAGTGGCACTGTCATAATTTCAATTTCAAAGACAAATAAGGTTTATCTGTAGTTTAGTGTGCTGTGGGTTTTTCCAAATATCACCAAATAGTAGTGGGCTAGTGGCAAACTCATAATGTAGAAACCCATGTCCAGATACATAATGGAAAGAGCACATGGTGTCCATTCATGAACATGAACACCAACACATGTCCAGATAGATAAGGAGTTGCCCTAGGATTCTTATTGCACCCTATAATGGGAAGCAGACTTGGGCATTGCTCCCTGAACCCTAAACATTACAAAAGGAGTGGAGGACGAATTGATATTCGTGTCCCCTCTAAAGGGAATCAGACTTGGGCATTGCTCCGGTACGCCTCTAGACAAGCTCTTAGCTCCTCGTTCTCTTTCCGAACACCCTCAAGTACGGTGATCCCTCTGCTCATGTCCTCCTTCATCTGCTTCACTGCATCCAGGCAACGGTTCCTGTCATGGTAGGCTCGCATGGTAGCCTTGGTCTCCTCGACACGTCCTCTAAGTGCCTCGGTCACTTCTTCCTGCAGGAGAGTGCACCTTTCCACGAGATTCTTCTTCTCCTCCATGAGCTCGTTTATTATCTTGATGGCCTGTTCTTGCCTGTTCAAGTTACGGTCAAGCACTTTTTGCAGCCTCACGACGTCACGTGCAAAATCTAGCGAGATCTCCTTCTGCACAGATAATTGCTTGCGTAGGCTCTCATTAGCTTGGGTGAGGGAGCGTGCAAGCTCATGTTGGTTGTTAATCTTGGCACTGATCGCGGCCACCTTGTCATGGTACTCGGCCTTCGATCGCTTCATCATTCATGTTAACTGAAATAGGAATTCTATAATTACACTCCAAGTTCCAGGTGAATACTAATACAGATCAAAAAAAGCCCTGTTGAATCTATTGACCACAGTGTTAAAAAATGGACCTAGTGATCTATTCATGACCACGATAAATAATCCTAATCACAAAAAATCCATAGTGAATCTATGAACAACGGACCAAGAGATACAGTCATATTCATGAAAACTAATACAACTCGCAAAAGAAGAAGAAAAACCAATGCGGGGCGGACATGATCTAAGAAATCCACATCACAACTCGGAGAAATAATAGTGTGGAGATTTGCTACCTTGCTGAGATATGGAACGGGGCCGAACGGGTCCTGCAACACCTCCGTTGTGGTGGATTCTGGCTCCATGGCCGGCATGTAATACGTAGAAGAGGAAGAGCAAGAAGAAGAAGAAAAACAAGAAGAAGTTGAATAAGATCATGATGGAGTGGGAGATGGAGAAGAAGTAGAACAAGAAGACCGTACCGGGAGGAGCCCTCGCCTGCTAGAACATTCGGCGCCATTGTCGGGGGAGATTGGGCCTCGACGAGAGGGGGGCTTGAGCGGCTGGTAGAGCAAGAAGTGCCTCGCGGCAATTTCTCTCCCTTTTCTCCGCGAGGATCGTCGCCCGGCCTCTCCCCCTCCTCAAGGGAGCCATGGCTTGCAGGGTGAGGGTGGCGGCGGCAGGAGGAAGAAGATAGTGATTAGTGTGGGAGAAGAGTCAAAGAGTACAGGCTGTGGTCCAGTAGTACTAGTACTATTATACAAGGCCACCGTGTACGGTCTACCTTCTCAAAGAAGCCAGAGAGGCAGGGGTAGGGAATCGATGGGACTTATCTTTATTGTGATGGAAAGTTCAATGGTCTTCGACACCACCCAAAATCCAGTATATAATAAGGGGAGCGCGAGCCGGGTGGTCATCACGGGCATCGGCGCGCACGTCCCGCGTGCGTGTGCCACGTGTTGATGGGGCAATGACGCGTGCAACTGTTGTACGATCACGTCGGCACGTCAAACTCCGTCGAACTCCACGTCGACAGGCATGCACGGGATATTTATGAGTCTAGAATACGTTGTGCCACTTTTGTTGTGATCAAATTATGTTCAGTACGCGAGATATTACTTTTTTTTGATAATTCACAAATGCATGCGTTGACACGATGCACGAAACCGCTGCTTATCCTTGATTAGATTGGTACCCCACTCTGTGTACCTGCCATCGACCATTTAGAGCAACTACCTCGAGCACGATGCCCCCTCGCTGTGGCAATCGCAGGTCCAAGCCGTCCACTGACCGTCCTGCATCCCCGACTCTTCGCTGCATCATTTGCACTCGCGAGTCGCCTATTGAGGCAGCACATCGTGTCCGACCGCGCCAGGATCCATCGACATCGGCACTCGAGGACACTGCGACGTCGAAGCTCGTACCGGCCATGCAGTAGGAGAGTGGGGTACCTGCAGCGTCGGACGAGCGCAAAGCAGCAGCTAGGACGGGGGCGCATGTTCCACTAGCCAGTACGGACAAGAAGAGAAATGAGAAGAAGACCAGGAACAAGAGAGGATGTAGCTATTTGGATGAGTCCGACTTGGTCAACGAGGAGGCGTTCATCGATCAGTTGGAGGCATAAGCGGAGGAGAGTGACATGGACTCGTGGGACTACGAAGAGGAGGAGGAGGAGGAGGAGGAGGACTCCGACGAGGAGATAGCACGCTTATTCGAGGAAGGGGGTGGTGTCGAGTCACCAAAGGAGAACCTGACAACGGTGATGGCAGGGACCATAGCGTTGACGAAGACGAGGATGAACCGGAAGACGAAGATGATAGCTTCTTCGAAATATGATCATTTATTTTATTTATATATATGGATTTTCACTTGTTTATGGAGGTGATGTATCGGTGGCACGGATAGAGATGTGGCATGGATAGACCATGGATAAAAAAGTGGAGAAGGAGGGGTTATCCTACCCGTTGGATCACATAGGATCAACGGTTGGTGGAGACGATCCGCGTGACATCTGTGTTAGGCAATCAAGGTGTAGCACCCATAGTGAGCACACGTTTGGGCTTTTGCGAGATTTGTGACCAAGAGAGAGGGCAAATCTCTTTTCACAATCCACCTATGGATCCACCAGTTTCATTGCATGTGTGTTCTTCTCATTAACCACAGCTAGCGTCATTGCATGTGTGTTCTTTTCACAGACCACATATGGAACCACCATTGTCATTGAAATGTGTATTCTCTCATTAACCACATCTGGAGTCATTTCATGACTGTTCTTTTCAAAGACCACATATGGATCCACCAGTGTCATTGAAATGTGTGTTCTCTTCAGAGACCACACATGGATCCACCAGTGTCATTCCATGTGTGTTCTTTTTACTAACAACAACTAGAGTCATTGCATGTGTGTTATTTTCACAATCTACATATGGATCCACCAGTGTCATTGCATGTGTGTTCTTCGCATTAACCATATCTAGAGTCATTGCATGTGTGTTCTTTTCACAAACCACATATGGATCCACCATTGTCATTGAAATGTGTATTCTTTCATTAACCACATCTGGAGTCATTTCATTGCTATTGTGTTCATAGACCACATATGGATCCACCAGAGTTCATTGCATGTGTGTTCTCTTCACAGACCACACATGGATCCACCAGTGTCATTGCATGTGTGTTCTTATTACTAACAACAACTACAGTCATTTCATGACTATTCTTTTCACAGACTACATCTGGATCTACCAGTGTCATTGAAATGTGTGTTCTCTTCACAGACCACACATGGATCCAGCAGTGTCATTGCATGTGTGTTCTTTTTACTAAAAACAACTAGAGTCATTGCATGTGTGTTATTTTCACAATTCACATATGGATCCACCAGTGTCACTGCATTTCTGTTCTTCTCATTAACCACAGCTAGAGTCATTGCATGTGTGTTCTGTTCACAAACCACTATGGATCCACCATTGTCAATTAAATGTGCGTTCTTTCATTAACTACACCTGGAGTCATTTCATGACTATTCTATTCACATACCACATATGGATCCACCAATGTCATTGCATGTGTGTTCTCTTCACAGACCACACATGGATCTACCAGTGTCATTGCATATGTGTTATTTTTACTAACAACAACTAGAGTCATTGCTTGTGTTATTTTCACAACGCACATATGGATCCACCAGTGTCATTGCATGTGTGTTCTTGTCATTAACCACAGCTAGAGTCATTGCATGTCTGTTCTTTCCACAAACCACATATGGATCCACCATTTTCATTGAAATGTGTATTCTTTCATTAACCACACCTGGAGTCATTTCGTGACTATTCTTTTCACATACCACATATGGATCCACTAGAGTTCATTGCCTGTGTGTTTTCTTCATAAACCACACATGGATCCACCAGTGTCATTCCATGTGGTTCCACCAGAGTTCTTTGCATGTGTGTTCTTTTCACAATCCACCTATGGATCCACCAGTGTCATTGCATGTGTGTTCTTCTCATTAACCACAGGTAGAGTCATTACGTGTGTGTTCTTTTCACAGACCACATATGTAACCACCATTGTCATTGAAATGTGTATACCTTCATTAACCACATCTGGAGTCCTTTCATGTCTATTGTTTTCACTGACCACATATGGATCCACCAGTGTTATTGAAATGTGTGTTCTCTTCAGATACCACACATGGATCCACCAGTGTCATTGCATGTGTGTTATTTTTACTAACAACAACTAGATTCATTGCATGTGTGTTATTTTCACAACCCACATATGGATCCACCAGTGTCATTGCATGTGTGTTCTTCTCATTAACCACAGCAAGAGTCATTGCATGTGTGTTCTTTTCACAAACTACATATGAATCCACCATTGTCATTGAAATGTGTATTCTTTCATTAACCACACCTGGAGTCATTTCATGACTATTCTTTTCACAGACCACATATGGATCCACTAGAGTTCAATGCATGTGTGTTCTCTTCACAGACCACACATGGATCCACCAGTGTCATTGCATGTGGTTCCAACAGAATTCATTGCATGTGTGTTCTTTTCACAATCCACCTATGCATCCACCATTGTCATTGCATGTGTGTTCTTCCCATTAACCACAGCTAGAGTCATTGCATGTGTGTTCTTTTCACAGACCACATATGGAACCACCAGTGTCATTGCATGTGTGTTCTTCTCAGAAACCACATATGGATCCACCAGTGTCGTTGCATGCGTGTTCTTCTCATTAACCACATCTAGAGTCTTTGCATGTGTGTTATTTTCACAAACCACATATGGATCCACCATTTTCATTGAAATGTGTATTCTTTTATTAACCACACCTGGAGTCATTTCATGACTATTCTTTTCACAGACCACATATGGATCCACCAGAGTTCATTGGATGTGTGTTCTCTTCACAGGCCACACAAGGATCCACTAGTGTCATTGCATGTGGTTCCACCAGAGTTCATTGCATGTGTTTTCTTTTCACAATCCACCTATGGATCCACCAGTGTCATTGCATGTGTGTTCTTCTCATTAACCACAGCTAAAGTCATTGCATGTACGTTCTTTTCACAGACCACATATAGAACCACCATTGTCATTGAAATGTGTATTCTTTCTTTAACCACATTTGGAGTCATTTCATGTCTATTCTTTTCACAGACCACATACGGATCCACTAGTGTCATTGAAATGTGTGTTATCTTCAGACACCACACATGGTTCCACCAGTGTCATTGCATGTGTGTTCTTTTTACTAACAACAACTAGAGTCATTGCATGTGTGTTATTTTCACAATCCACATATGGATCCACAAGTGTCATTGCATGTGTGTTCTTCTCATTAACCACAGCTAGAGTCATTGGATGTGTGTTTTTTTCACACACCACATATGGATCCACCATTGTCATTGAAATGTGTGTTTTTTCATTAACCACATCTAGAGTCATTTCATGTGTATTCTTTTCACAGACCACATATGGATCTACCAGTGTCATTGAAATGTGTTTTCTCTTCACAGACCACACATGGATCCACTAGTGTCATTGCATGTGGTTCCACCAGAGTTCATTGCATGTGTGTTCTTTTCACAATCCACCAATGGATCCACCAGTGTCATTGCATGTGTGTTCTTCTCATTAACCACAGCTAGAGTCATTGCATGTGTGTTCTTTTCACAGACCACATATGGATCCACCATTCTCAATGAAATGTGTGTTCTTTCATTAACCACACCTGGAGTCATTTCATGACTATTCTTTTCACAGACCACATATGGATCCACCAGTGTCATTGAAATGTGTGTTCTCTTCAGAGACCACACATGGATCCACTAGTGTCATTGCATGTGTGTTCTTTTTACTAACAACAACTAGAGTCATTGCATGTGTGTTCTTTTCACAATCCACCTATGGATCCACAGTGTCATTGCATGTGTGTTCTTCTCATTAACCACACCTAGAGTCATTGCATGTGTGTTCTTTTCAAAGACCACATATGGATCCACCATTGTCATTGAAATGTGTGTTCTTTCATTAACCACATCTGGAGTCATTTCACGTCTATTCTTTTGGCAGACCACATATGGATCCACCAGTGTCATTGAAATGTGTGTTCTCTTCATAGACCACACATGGATCCACCAGTGTCATTGAATGTGGATCCACCAGAGTTCATTGGATGTGTGTTCTTTTCACAATCCACCTATGGATCCACAAGTGTCATTGCATGTGTGTTCTTCTCATTAACCACGGCTAGAGTCATTGCATGTGTGTTCTTTTCACAGACCACATATGGAACCACCAGTGTCATTGCATGTGTGTTCTTCTCAGAGACCACATCTGGAGTCACTGGATGAGTGTTCTTTTCACAAACCAGATATGGATCCACCATTGTCATTGAAATGTGTGTTATCTTCAGAGTCCACACATGGATCTACCTGTTTCATTGCATGTGTGTTCTTTTTACTAACAACAACTAGAGTCATTGCATGTGTGTTCTTTTCACAATCCACCTATGGAACCACCAGTGTCATTGCATGTGTGTTCTTCTCATTAACCACATCTAGAGTCATTGCATGTGTGTTCTCTTCAGAGACCACACATCGATCCACTAAATTCATTGCACGTGTGTTCTTTTTACTAACAACAACTAGAGTCATTTCATGACTATTATTTTCACAGACCACATCTGGATCCACCAGTATCATTGAAATGTGTGTTCTCTTCAGATACCACACATGGATCCACCAATGTCATTGCAGGTCTGTTCTCTTCTCAGACCACACATGGGATCCACCAGTGTCATTGCATGTGTGTTCTTTTTCTAACAACAACTAGAATCATTGCATGTGTGTTATTTTCACAATCCACATATGGATCCACCAGTGTCATTGCATGTGTGTTCTCTTCAGCGACCACACATGGATCCACTAGTGTCATTGCATGTGTGTTCTTTTTACTAACAACAACTAGAGTCATTACATGTGT